>OU466860.2:65521501-66956501 GCA_911865555.2 Thlaspi arvense
TACATATAAAGATTTTAGAATTTCTATAAATAAAATAATAATAAATACGTTGTTTCCCTTTTCAATTTATTCGAACCCTAACTAGGTATAAGAGTGTGGTTTATAAACATGGTTAAGGATTCTAACAATTTTGGCTTCAACTGGTGACCAAGAGAATGAGGGAGAATAATGAATTTCTCTCCATTTTTTAAAATTTTTACTATTTGCTAGTAATAATATTTCCCCATCATTTTTTCTTATTCTTTATTATATAAGGAATTATATAACAAATGTATCCCCTATATATTAAAAGAGAAGCATTTTTAAAGAATAACCTTAATTTTGTAAAATATTACAGTAGTGTCATTTTGCTGATGTGTCATCACCAGAATCATTTTCAGCAAAATTATATAAATAGACTTATGTTACTAGATTAATTACATGTTATGTCACTCACATTAATTTAGTTATACATTAGTTTATATCAATTATATTGATGATGATTCATCAAGATATTCTCTTTTCCTATTTCTTACCAAAAATATTTCATATTAATTTTTTGTTTAAATACTATATTTTATCTCTTATTTTTATAGAAAAATAAATCATCACATCATTCATATAGTAAAATATATATATATATGTATATATATATTTTTTTTCTGTGTTATAATTCGAATTTCATAAAAAAATATAAATTACTTAAATGATTAATAAATAAAAGTATGTTTTAAAAGACTAAAATTGAAAATAAAGATGTATAGATAGATGATTCATAAATCAATATAAAAATACATAAATGATAAAAAAACAGGAAGCTTAATTTAATAGATACTATTATTTTTAATTTATACAACAAAATAACTTGGTAAAAAATTAAAATATTTTTGTAAGGATATTATATAATAATTTTATTAAACTTGTTGATATTAAAAATATTTTTATTAAATCAAAAAGTTAAGAATGGATAAGCATTGACTCAGTTATATACAATTTTAGATAATTTATTAAAAATAATAAAAAATAATTTATTTTTATATAATCTTTATGTATATTTAGTATTTAAAATAAATTTTACAGTAATATTCTTTTCTTAAAAGTTAATATTCTTATGATTATAATTTTTGCGGGTTAATCTAAATATGCATTTACATTCGTATTAGAAATATTAAAATCGATTATAAAATTTTAAAATCAAATTTTATTTTTACAATTTTAATACTCTCTATTTCAAAATATAAGTTATTTGTATTAAAGCACAAAGATTAAAAAGCAACTTTTCTTTTTAAAAAGTAATCATTTAGTATATAAATTAAATATAATTTAACTAATTATGAAAAATTGAAAAATATAATCGGTCACATAATATTCATTGGAAGTAGTAAAAAATATAAAAAACAACTATATTGTAAAACAAAACAAAACCTTTAAAAAAATTAATATTATGAAACAGAAGAAGTAGTAAATTTTTTTATTAGATACTTAATAATTTAATCAAAATATACTCCCTATATTTTTTTTAAAAAATTTTAAGATCATGTTATTAATCATAGGTTATAGAAAGTATAAAGAGAGACTTCTTCTTTCTATCCAGATTATGAATATATATTTAATTTTTAAACTAATTTACATTAGAATTAAATTACCCTAAAATTCATAACATAAACAAAAAAAATATTTTGTCAATATTACAGCATAATGTTATAAACAACTCATATAAAATCAATTGTATTTTTTATATAATTTTAAAATTATACTATATTAAATAAATAATAATTATTTCACCCTGCACATGGTGCGGATTATTACCTAGTTTCTTATTAAAATTGGGGAGAAACAAAATATATATATTTACTTCCTTATATATTTTTTGTTCCTATTTATTCTTTTTCTTTTGTTCCTTTTATTCTTTTCTTTTTCATTCATGTTTTTTTTTTTTTATTGATCACCAGTTAAAGCCAAATATGAATCACTCCTTACCCTTTTTTATTTGATCAATAAAGAAGAAACAAGATCTTTCCATATGGCAATGTCACGGTTTTGGCGAAGAGCTTTAGCTTGGTTGATGCGTAAGGCTTCTATACCGGAAAATCATCAGAGAATATTACCGACGCACCCGAGTTCTCCCGATATCAAGCTAGGATCTCGATCAGTGGAAGCTTACGCTAAAGAGTTCTTCGACGTGTCAAAAAGAATCGCCAACAATCAAGAATCTGAACAACAATTAACCAGACGGTTCATTTCCGGTTTGAATCCCCAACTACAAACCATGGTAAACCTATTCGAGCCAACCACGGTTAGGGAAGCTCTAAACCGGGCCACCATCATTCAACTATAACAGAAGGCGTCGTTGCTACGCACCAATATCTTCGAATCCACGTGTAAGGTTAGCGGCAAAATAATCAGTTTTATCATTGATAGTGGAAGTAGCGTCAATTTGATTTCTGAAGAAGCCGTGCGTAAGTTAGCATTGCGCAGTGTTTCTCATCCCGAACCGTATAGAGTAGGGTGGCTGGATCGAAGCAGTGGGTTTCAAGTTTCTAAGCAGGTATTGGTGAAACTCTCCATACTACGAAGACCTAATAATTTGCGATGTGGCGCCTATGACTCGTTTCAGTTTAATATTGGGCCGTCCTTGGCAATTTGATCGGCAAGTTATGTTTAACGGTTTCACTAACACATACACTTTCGATTTTAAAGGGAAAAATATTATTTTAAGCCCTAAAAAACAACAGATTTTTTTACTTGATAACAGATTGGCTTGGGCGCTGTACTTTTTCTTTGCTTTTCTTCTATTTATTTGTATATAAAACCAAATTGATAGATTTGAGATTTCATTTTCTTTTCTCTCTCATTTCCAAAGGAGTTTATTTCCAACCATTATCTAGCAATTGTGTAAGAATATTTGTGTTGGTTTTTCTCCCTTTGGAAGTTTACCGATTGGTTCCTGTTGTTTCATTTTTGAAACTATTTGTACTTTTGATTTGAATTTCTTTATTTTGAAAAAGAATATTTCAAACACAAATTTGGGATATAAGAGTAATCAATTCAAATTCCTGCAATCTATCTTTGATATAGAGACAAGACATTTCAAAAAGATATTGGTAAGCAAATATTGATATCATTGAATTTATTTTTCAAAATTATATTTTGAGCACATTAGATTTTCAGATGCCATTTGTAAAAAGAAAGTACAGCCATGTGATGTTATATACAAATCACCTGAGAAAAGATCAATTATGAAGTTAGATAATAATAGACTTTTTGATCAGTTAACGAATAAAACTACTTTTTGAAAAAGCATAACCATACTCTCATTTGCTGTATTTTTTTCAGTATAGTAAAAGCTAATAATCCACTTTCTCTATATAATGTTTTTGAAATCTCTCTTTAAATCAATGGAAATTATTATTTGTGAAAAAAGTCCTAAAAAAACATTGTGTCCTAAAGGCAACAGGATTTTAAGTCCATTTGAAACCTATGGCAAAATCTGTGGCAAAAATTTGAGGGATAATGTTAAAGTTATAAGAACATAATTATTGGAGAATTGAGAGGAAAGATTTTTTTAAAAAATTTATTATTAAAAAAATATTTGTTAAAAAAACAATTTTTTTTAAAAAAGAAAAAAATGTTGACTAATCATGTTTTGCCACATTCCAGAAAATTATTTTTATAGACTGTTTGCAGAGAACGATTCTCTTCATGAATCTTGCGAGAATTATTTTCTTTTCTTTTTCTTTTTTTCTTTAGAACTTTTCAAAAATTTTCTAATAATTATATTAAAAGGTGACAAGATTTTATTCTCCGATATTATATTTCTTATGTTCCAATATATAAATTTTTTAAAATTTTTACATAAATATTAAGAAAAATACTTTTTGATTTAAATTATAATAAACTGTATGATATAATTAGTTACACATTATTTAATAAAATTAAAAGTAATGCAAACAACTTATATTGTGAAACAAACTAAAATTTCCAAAATAATTTATATTATGAAACATTGGAAAATATATCATTAGACTTTTAGTTAATCGGGTGTTTGGGCTAAATTTTTAAGATTTTCTTTATTTTGTTCTCCGTTTTGAAATTTTTTAAATGTATCTAGCTGGCTTGTTTTTACCTTTTTCAATATAACTTTGTATAAAAATCGTCATATATATAGAAACATATAAAATTTATATTTTTTCTTTTTCTACATAGCAAACCACGTTCCTTTCTCCATATGTCGTCACTGTGACGTGAATCGTGGCACTGTACTGTACATGTATTTCTCTGCGTCTTTTTTGCGACGTTTGAGATTTTCATCTCTCAAAAATCAGGAAACAAATCGCAAATTTGTTCCTTTGTTTCCTTCAAATGTTCTCAATCAAATCAAACTTCCCGATTTGAGCTAGAATCGAATTCCAATTCTGACTATTGAAATTTCAGGCAGATCGAAATCCGATTCATCATCATCTTCTTCTCCGTTTCGATCGCTCTTCTCATCGGTAAATTTGTTTCCCTTACCTTAATCTGGATGTGTTTCCCACTCTTTTGCTGCTCCGAGACGCGAATTTGATTATGTAATCGATCGATTCTTTCGAGTTTCTGTTTGTACGATTCATGTATTGAGAGATCGTGATGTTGTCCTGCATGATTCGGAAAGTTGGTGTTTTGTTTCTGCGAAATCTTAGCTTAGAATCTTTGAAAACGAATAAATTAGGTTTAAGAATATAATGAATATATTTTCTCAGCTAGGATTTAAACATTCGTGTGCTTTGGTTTTGATTTGCCAAATTGTTCATTGTTGCAGTATAAATCTGGTTTTTGATGATGGAAAAATCTGGGTGTGCGTCTCTTTGATGAGTTTTGGAATGGGTGTAGTAGAAAACATGGTGAACACAGAGTCATCGAAAGTTAGTTCATTGAGCAAAAGTAATGTTTCTGAGGAGAAGCTTGGAGGAGGAGGAGGAAATCTCAATATTTACAACACCGCTTCGACGAGGATGCTTAAGTACAAGCGCCGGAAAGTTTTTGCGGTTCGAGATTTCCCACCTGGATGTGGAACTCATGCCATGAGGCTAAGATCGAAAACGGAAGAGAAGAAAGCTTGCGAGAACGAGAATGTTGCTGGTGATGAAGGGCTTGCTCAGTCTTGTGAAGCTAAAGCTGAGGTTGAGTCTGTAGCTAAGGAGGAAGAAAACTTGGGAAAGCGAGATGATGATAATCAGTTGAAATCCATTGATCATGAGCAGCCTTGTAAGGATATGGAAGATGGGCATGTCCAGTCTTGTGAAGCTAAAGCAAAGGTCGAGTCTTTAGCTAAAGAGGAAGAAAACTTGGAAAAGCGAGATGATGATCAGTTGAAATCCATTGATGAGCAGCCTGCTAAGGATATGGAAGAAGGTGACCATGTTCCGTCTTCTGAAGCTAAAGCAAAGGTTGAGTCTTTAGCTAAAGAGGAAGAAAACTTGGGACAACCGTATGATGATCAGTTTAAATCCATTGATGAGCAGCCTTGTAATGATGATATGGAACTCGCGGTAGTTGAATTCAATCAAGTTCTCGTGCAAGAACCGAAGAAAGTGGGATGTGATGATCTACATATGTCTGAGGCCGTGGATGTTCAGCCTCTGAGCATTTGTTTGCCGGATGGTAATGATGAGAATGTGGGGATTGGCTCTTTTGAAGAGCCAAACAGTGTGAAGACGAAAGAGCTTACTGTAAGATCAGGGACAACGAGTAAGCTGGGGTCTGGTGGTAGCAGAAGACAGGCGAAGAAAGGGGTTGCCTTTCATGAACCCTTGAAGGTTAACAAGAAGATCATTCGAGAGAATGGTGAAGGATCAAGGTTGAAGAACGGTGTGAAGAGGAGCTTAGACACGCGTGAGAGGGTAACTCCGGATTCTCCTGACGAGGAACCAGCTCGAAAGACTCGAAGATTACAAGTCGTGATCCCTCCTTCGCGTCCCAGTGGCTCAGGCGGCGGTGATAGTGCTCGGAGCAAAGTCAAGGAAACTCTACGTCTTTTCTATGGAACTTGTCGAAAACTCTTGCAGGAGGAAGAAGCAAAGCCTATGAAGACTAAGCGCTTCAGAGTCGATTTCGAGGCTATTAATATTCTCAAAAGCAAAGGGAGATATCCCAGCGCCGGAGCTAATCAGATTATGGGAACTGTTCCTGGTGTTGAGGTTGGAGACGAGTTCCAGTATAGGATGGAGCTTAACATGCTCGGCATACACAGACCGAGCCAAGGCGGTATCGACTATATGAAGATCGGCAGCGACATCTTCGCCACGAGCATTGTAGCCTCGGGAGGGTACGACGACGTGCTTGATAACTCCGATGTCTTGACTTACACGGGTCAAGGCGGAAACGCGATGATGAAACCAAAGAGAGGAGAGCAAGTAAAAGGTCCCGAAGACCAAAAGCTTGTTACGGGAAACTTGGCTTTAGCAAACAGCATAAACAAGAAGAACCCTGTGCGTGTCATAAGAGGCAACAAGAAGGCGGTTTTGGAGTCATCGTCAGGTGCAAGCAAAGGCGGGAACTATGTCTACGACGGGTTATACGTTGTGGAAGAGTATTGGCAAGAAACCGGATCACACGGTAAGCTCGTCTTCAAGTATAAACTCAAACGGATTCCGGGACAGCCCGAGCTATCGTGGAAAGTGGTGAAGCAAACGAAGAAGTCGGAGAACCGTGAAGGTTTATGCAGGCTTGACATCTCAGAAGGGCACGAGAGGTTACCGATTTGCGCGGTGAACGAAATCGACGACGAGGAGCCTCCTCCGTTCATCTACACGGCTAAGATGATTTACCCGAAGTGGCTCACGCGGATCCCTCCAAAGGGATGCGGCTGCACAAAGCGATGCACGGAGAGTAGAAACTGCGCCTGCGTGGCGAAAAACGGAGGAGAGATACCTTACAACTACGATGGGAACATAGTTTATCCAAAGAGCTTGATCTACGAGTGTGGCCCTCTCTGCAAATGTCCTCCTGCTTGCTACCTAAGAGTCACGCAGCGAGGGATCAGGTTCAAGTTCGAGATCTTCAAAACCGAGTCGAGAGGTTGGGGAGTGAGATCTCTCAGCTCGATACCTTCGGGTAGCTTCATATGCGAGTACGTCGGCGAGCTTTTGGAGGATAAAGAAGCCGAGAGAAGAACAGGGAACGACGAGTATCTCTTTGACATTGGGAACAAATACGACAACTCTTTAGCTGAAGGGATGTCGAAGCTAATGCCAGGGATGGAGAAAGAGAAAGAAGAAGAAGATGGTGGCGATGGTGGTGAGACGACGGGGTTCACCGTCGACGCCGCCAAGAAAGGGAACATCGGGAGGTTTATAAACCATAGCTGCTCGCCGAATCTGTATGCGCAGAACGTGTTGTATGATCATGAAGACAAGAGGATCCCTCACGTGATGCTCTTTGCGATGGACAATATACCTCCGCTTCAAGAACTCACTTACCATTACAATTACATGATCGACCAGGTGCGCGATGTCAACGGTAATATCAAGAAGAAGATTTGCTACTGTGGTTCTTCTGAGTGTACCGGTAGGCTCTATTAATCGATTACCCTCAAACTTTTTCTCCCCTATTTCAAACTCAGATTCTTCTTGCTTTATGTTATTCATCAACAGTTTATGTTATACCGTAGAATCTATATAAATTAATATACCATATAGCAGCAGCTAAGAACAGAACCGATGTGAGAATCAATGCTGTTTTTCTCCAACTGTTGATATGATCCTGCATACACAACAACAATGAATCAATCTTCGATGTCAGGAAGAGATCTTTTTTACCTGAACGATACTGACAAGAGGAGAAGAAAGAACATCGCCAAATATGTAAATCGCAACGGTAGAGAGAGCCATTGATAATGGTCTTAAACTAGTTTCACACAATGTAAACACATAGTTCATGTTATGGTAAATATATCTCTTTTGATAAATCCTCTTATGATTGGACCTTGACTATGTATAATCATGTCCATCAAATAAACAGGAATACATAGAAATACAAACATTGGCTAAAGACAAAGTAAAAGAGAAAAACAGAGGAAAGAACACAACAAAAACAGAGTAACCGGAAACAATAACTGAAATCAAGGCGCTGATAACTGAAATGGGTTGCCTTCTACCCCAAACTTCTTTCTCTCCGGTCCATTTTGCAAATATTCTTCAAGTAGGGTTTACGAAGGCTACACAAACAAAATATACGTTAGTTTCACTTATTCATTCATCCAGAAAATGCTATTATAATATATTTTTAAAAAATTCAGAACATTACCTATCTAGTCAGCTGTGGTGCTTCTTCTTCTTCTGCTTTTGTTTCGACCAAAAGGACTCGTGAACCACTCTGGTTTGTATGAAACCAATATGTATCCAATCGTCAACCCAAACGCAATACCAGGTACAAATCCTATTACAGCTGCAATCCAACTGAACACATCATCATCCTCTTCTTCTGGTTCTGGCGTTTCAGACTTTTGCGATGAAGGCTTGTGGATATCTCCGCAATCATCTTCAAGAGCAGGGCCCAAAAGTCCCGGGTTGTCTGCGAAGGAAGAGCAAGGCTGCGTTCGAAACTGAGTGCCTCCTGGTAATTGACCTACAAGCTGGTTATGGGAGAAGTTCATGTACTCAAGGAACGAGAGATTCCCTAGCTCTTGTGGAATTTCTCCTGAAAGCTTGTTTTGGGAAACGTCTAGTGACTCGAGAGCTGTAAGGTTCCCCATGGACGATGGTATGTGGCCACTGAAAGCATTGTTTGACAAGTTGAGAACACGAAGCTCTTTCAATAAGCCGATGGACTTTGGAATCTCGCCTTCAAGTTTGTTTCCAAAGAAGTCGAGTGCTGTGTAGATTTTAAGGATACGTTCCAGCTCCATCTCTATTCCTTTATTCATCAAAACCATTGAATCTTTGTAATAGCCTGATTGATCTCCCATATAACGTTCTTTTGACTGATCTTCATGAATCCCAAGTGATGACATTGAACTCCAGTTCTCAAAATAATCAGATGGCAGAATTCCATTGAATTGATTGTGTGATATGTCGATGATTTTCAGCGTAAGGAATATTCCTTGATGTATCGACCCATGGAATGCATTAGAGCGCAAGACAAGAACTTTCAGGTTTTGTAGAGAACTCAACCAGAACGGAAACGTGTCGTTGATTCTGTTGCTTTCCACATTCAGAACTTCAAGAGCGGAGAAATGGATCAAAGATCTTGGAAGCTTTCCCACCAATTGGTTATGACCAAGGTCAAGCGTTCTTAGACCTTTAAATACATTCTTCGGAAGACCACTAAGACGGTTCTGACGAAGGTTCAGAACTGAGAGATTGCTCTTGAGATTTCCCATACAAAGAGGGATTGAACCATTGAAATTGTTGTTTGATAAATCTAGAATGATTAGAGAGTGAAACTCGCATATGAGAGATGGAATCTCTCCTGTGAAGTTATTTTTAGAGCCAGACAAGTACTCCAGGGCAGAGGATAGTCCATGTTTCGTTGAGCTTTCGAAACCGACGAAAGTGTTGTTGGAAAGATTCACGTACGTTAGATTTGGCAGTGTCCATAACCAGCCAGGAACTTGACCTTTGATTTCGTTGTTGGAAATGTCTAGAGTCCTCATACTATGTTGGGTTCTCAGAAGTTCTGGAAATTGGGTAATACCGCAGCGTGACAAGTTTAAAAGTAATACTTGTAAAGGAGAATCTGAAACTGAACTTTTGTTTGTGGCTAAAACATGGTTCCCCGAGAGATGTAATATTTGGAGTGACTTGGAACCTGATAAGATTGCATTCAAGTCAATCGTAGTTGTGGTGTTCAAATAGGAGAGGCCAAGAGTGCCAAGAAACTTGAGATGCGAGAATATACTGAAGTCAATGGGGCCTTGGGTGTTCCAATGGGAAAGGTAAAGTGTCCAAAGATTGACTAATTTGGAAATGGATCTGGGGATTGGGCCTCTGAAGTTGTTACCACTAAGGTATAACCATTCTAACTTTGATGGTGAAGATATATTCCCAAACTCAAGAGTGCCGTTGAGTTGGTTATGTGACAATTGAATCTTTGTCAAGGAGGGAATGGTGAAGAGAGAAGAAGGGATGGTACCAACGAAAGCATTGTCCCTTGCGGAAAAATCCTCCAAGTTGGAGAGTGAGCTAATGTTTGGAGGAAGCGTTCCTGTGAGTAGATTGGATCTCAGTGATAAAGTCGACAGCTTTGTCAAATTAAGTAGTGCAACAGGAAAGTTACCACTAAGCTTATTGGAGTATAAATCTAACTCGGTCAACTGTTTCAAACTGCCAAAAGAAGATGGAATTTCACCATCGATATTGTTATTTATGAGTTCAAGAGATTGGAGATGATATAGCTTTCCAATTGAAGATGGAATCTGACCCCAAAACTGATTATCTGAAAGATCAAGAGAGGTGAGATGTGAAAGACTTCCAATTGAAGATGGAATCTGACCAGAAAACTGATTATCAGAAAAATCGAGAGAGGTAAGATGTGAAAGATTTCCAATTGAAGATGGAATCTGACCAGAAAACTGATTATCAGAAAAATCGAGAGAGGTAAGATGTGAAAGATTTCCAATTGAAGATGGAATCTGACTCCAAAACTGATTACGAGAAAAATCGAGAGAGGTTAGATGTGAAAGACTTCCAATTGAAGATGGAATCTGACCAGAAAACTGATTATCAGAAAAATCGAGAGAGGTAAGATGTGAAAGATTTCCAATTGAAGATGGAATCTGACTCCAAAACTGATTACGAGAAAACTGGAGAGAGGTAAGATGTGAAAGATTTCCAATGGAGGATGGGATTTGACCATATAAATTATTATATGAAAGGTCGAGAATTGTTAGAAAAGGAATGTTTTGAAAGGTATTCGAATGAAACCTGCCATGGAGGCAGCTGCAGCTGAGATCTAGCTCGATCACTTCTCCAGACTTGGCACCGCACGTGATACCATCCCAATAACAACAATCAGTGTTATTTCCCCATGACTCCGTCTTCGGATAAGGAGCTCTACCTTTATCATAATAACAATCAAGATCAGAAGAAGACTTCCGAATCTCAAACTCGTTCTTGAACTTGAGAAGTGCATTTCTTTGTTCTGGACGACACACATGTCTAATAGGAACCGCAGACATGTTTTGAAAATAAAGTATGAAAGAGAAGAGAAAAGAAAAAGCAATACGAATGGTCCTCATTGAGTTCCAGGAGCCTTTCGTTCTTCTTCTTTAAGCTAATTTAATTTTCTTGAATATCAATAATGAAGAAGCGAAAGATGGAAATGGTGATAATAAAACATGGTTTCATGCCCATCTCTTTATATACATTGCATATAGAGTGCTCCAGCTTCACTCAGATTGACTCACTATCAAGTCTTTGTATGAAGTATTATTCACGTTGAGCAAAGAGAGTAAATGTATTTGTGTTCCAAACATTTTGGTCCAACCAAATTAAAAGATATACACAACCAAATTAATGAAAAACAAATTAGATATACATTACAAAAAGAGTACAAGTCAAGAAGAGACGATTTGTTATGGGTAATGATAATCATGTGGTCGATTTAAAGAGAGCTCTCAGGAAGAAAGAGCAGTGTTGGCTTACTTTTCAAGTCATCGTCTTTCGTCTTTTCCCCCGTGAAACAAAACTCACCAGTCAATATTGCTGAATAGTTTGAGAAATCTATTTGTTTGTTTGTTTGGTTTCTTTGTCATGATACATTTTTTCTTTGTTCGAGTTTGATTTATATGGTTTGTTTTAATTGCGTCGTGATACTAAACATAAGTTAATCTACAAATAAATTATTTTGAAAGCTCTGCAAAACCAACGAGAAGCCAAAGAGAATAAGTACTATCTCTTCTTGGAACTGAGATGAAGTATCGCTTGCTTGCAACACAAGCATCTATTCCTGCATCTATTCCTGTGTCTCTATCTCATTTGTCAAGTAAGTTCAAATGCAAGAGTGGCTGTACAGGGATGCTTGAGTTCCACGCCATACCTAGTTTTGCGAATATAAATGAGAAAGTTCCTTTTTTCACATTATAAATAAAGGAAATATACTATTTATTGATTCAAAAGACAAAAAAACAAACTACTATAGTGCTTATTAATTTGTTTTCCTAGCAAAAATGTGTCCAAAATGGTAATGTTACTTTTATGAGTTGTTATTAGTTCTTGTATTTTAATGAATTTGAGAATCTAAACCAAATTCAGTGTTATTGGTTCTTGTATTTTAAAATCTATATTAAAATACACTGTTATTGGTTCTATAATTTTAAAATTTATAATGAAATACAGTGTTATTGATTCTATCATTTTAAAATCTAAATATTATAAAGATTTGAGTTTTAATTAAATTTGAATGGATTTGAAAGAATTTTCATGATTAAAATACAAAGATTCAAATACAAGGTCTAACCTTAATATTTGAGTAGATTGGATTTTTTTCTATTTTGCTGATTTTGAAATCAATAAATTTATCAAATCCAAAAAAATTTCTAAATCCACCAAAATACAAGAACCAATAATCCCCACTTAGACATTGCAAAATAGACGAAACGTGTAATTCAAAATTTTCCATGCAAATTTGAAGCTTTTGTGTGTGTGTGGTTTCCTATCCAGTTAAACTAATTCTATATTTGCTACCAAAATAATTAATATTAGTAATTTCCTAATCTGTTGACGATGATCCACCATATATGATATCATCTATGAGCATCCAATCACCATTCACTATAACCATTATATGCAACAAACATAGTAAACATAAACATACAGAGAAACTAACTCTATTTTTGCTATATAGTATTTATTCATTTATGGAGGTACAATCGATTGTTCTTGCCTCCTCTGCTTCTCACTTTCACTTTCTTATTCATTGCACCGATCTACACTGTTTATAAATATCCCTGCCAAAACAAAATTCGCAACAAAAACAGCTTCTTGATTTGGAACAAGAAAGATTTATTCAGGTTCAAGAATTGAGATTTGCTTTTACCGATAAACCATATAGCAGCAGCTAAGAACAGAACCGATGTAAGAATCAATGTTGTTTTTCTCCAACTGTTTATATGATCCTGCATATACAACAACAATGGAGCAATCTTGGTTTCTGTTTTCTCTTTTCAAGTATTGGCGATGACAATAAGAGATCTTTTTTTTTACCTGAACGATACCGACAAGAGGAGAAGAAGGAACATCGCCAAATATGTGAATCGCAACGGTAGACATAGCCATTGATAATGGTCTTAGACTTGGTTTCACACAATGTAAACACACATAATTCACAGGAGCCTGAAAGAAGAAGAAGATAAACGAATCTGTTCTTGTTCTTGTTCTTGATGAAGAAACATAACAATATTACAACACTAAGGCTCAAAGTTTTTTTACCTGTGTAGCAAACACAAGAAGCTCAAAGAGAGCGATGAAACCGTATAAACTCTTTAAGGTAAATGCAGTGAAGCAAAAGATTGCTCCAAGAAACGTTGCTCCGGTTAAAAGCTGCATACATACGTTAACACGTATCGATCAAAAGGTTTTTATTCAAAATCCGAAAACAAGAAGAGAGAAAAAAGCTTTTCTTCTTCACCTTAAAAGCATTTGGAATTGTTGCAGTGACTCGATCGAGTATAAACCCTCCTGATAATGTCCCAATGATCCCACAAATGATAGTTACTGCCCCAAAGATCATATCGGCGTTTTTCTGACAAGATAGAACAAAAGTTTGAATCTTTCAAGAACACTCAAGAAGAAAGATTGATAGAAACAAACAAACTGTTTCACCATTTTGTAAATGTTATAACCAGCCTTTGGTCCCCAATATGAGTATGCTACAATAACAAAGTTGTATGATACATAACCTAACACCAAGTTATATCTTCAATTAATGAAGAAGATAAGTAAGAAGAATAGTGACAAGTAAAGAGGACAGAAAACATAATTACCTAAGACAATAACAACAAAGACTTTTTCTTTACAAACTGAGTAAACCATTTCGAAACTGCGTTCTTGTAACTTGACCTGTCACAGTTGAAGTAAAAAGATTTGATAAAACTATTACAAACGTATGGAAGAAAAGTTTTAAGATAATGTAATCAAACTCAACTTGTAAGTTTCAATGGAGACCTCAATCAAGATGATTGTTGTTTTTACCAACTGATGAAGCCATCTTTATCGAATCAGTAGAAGGAAACCCTGTTTCATTTTCTTTTCTCATATCACAATATCTTTAACAGTTTATGCTTTTAATAACACAAGACAGAATCTGTTCTTAACCTTTTAACTGTAGAGGTTTCATCAAGAAACCAAGAACAGCA
Source organism: Thlaspi arvense (assembly GCA_911865555.2). Taxonomy (NCBI): domain Eukaryota; kingdom Viridiplantae; phylum Streptophyta; class Magnoliopsida; order Brassicales; family Brassicaceae; genus Thlaspi; species Thlaspi arvense. The sequence continues at coordinate 65,535,813 of OU466860.2, forward strand.
AATGGAGCCATTAATACAGCTTCTCCCCAAAACGCATAGCGCCAACTAAAATGTTTTCCAACCTAAAAAATCAACAAGAAGGAATCACAACTTTCTTTAATATTATTAGTCTCAACAATACTAATTCATAGAGTTTTATACATACGAATCCGCCATAGACATAGCCCAAAGCAACACCACTTGGTATACACATGTAAAACACACCAAGCCACACAGCTTTCTGAAGAACAAACAAAAAGGGTTAATCAGAAATGGACTCCATGAGATGTGCAAAAAGTTTAAAAGAGAAACCTGTTTGTGAGGAGCATTATCATCTATAAACGGAGCTGCAAGACTGATGAAAGAAGCTTCACCTACACCAACGAACCTATCGAGTATTGATAATAATCATAATAATAATACTCAAATCAAAATTTTGGAGAAGGCAAAGTCAAATCATAAACATGAACAAAACTAACTTACATGCGACATAAGACGATAAATTAAAAGGCAAAGGAACTGCCACAACCAAGAACTGCAATAGTCCAAACAGTTAAGCCTACTCCAATAAGTATAAATGGATTGAAACTGCACTAAAAACAATAAACAACTTCAATAATCTGTATTTTGTTTAGCCATTAGAAGGAAAAACTGAAAAATGTTTCCTAACCTTTTTGCTAATGAAGCAAAGATTGGTGATGCAATAAGAAGTCCAACCATAAATGAAGATGACAACACACCATCTTCGAAATTACTTCGATTGAAATGTCTAAGTAAAGCTTTAGGCCTTAAACAACAAATTTGAGGAAGCAACAAATTTGAGTAAATATTAAAGCTTTAGGCCTTAAACAACCAAACTCTTACTGAATTCCAGTTGCAGGGTTGCATTTGCCCTTATCATTACAAGTCCTGATATTGTCATTGACACCATTACTCGCTATAGCACCACGATCCATGTAGTTTAACAAGTTGATGATGCAGAAGATCACAATTAACCTGAAGAAAAAAAAAGAGTTTTGAAGAAGATACGGATGAAGCAAAGAAATCAGAGTTATGTGTCAAAGACCAAACCAGTATCTTTAGCATATAAATTGGAATGCAAAAGAGATGATAACACACAATCACAAATGAGATTCAGAGTCTTAAACAGAAGAACAAAGAAAAATCATGGGAAAAGCTTTCAACTTTGCACCGTTTTATTGGTATTCGAAGCGTGAAGGGAGATGTCAAAATTCGTACATTCATGGCTGGAAGAGAGGAAAAGTGAAGAGTAAAGCAATGATTAATGTACCAAATGGGAGACAGAAAGGAAGATGATGTCTAAATTAATCTAATCGAATTACAGTATATTTCTTTGAGGTCTAGATATATGTTTAAACTAATTATAACGTCGAGTATGCCTTGTTTGTTTTCCTTTGCCCCTAGTTTTGGTGTCTATCAAGTTCTTTCATCTAACAAATTTTATTTTTAATGAGATAATAATCTCCAAAGACTAAACAATAACATAAAAATTTACACATTGATAACTTTTTTTTAAAGACAAATTTTATTAATTGAAACCTGAAACAAGACAATAACCGTCGTATCTTCTCCATCTAGAACCGTTGTTGTATCTTCTTCATCAGAAAAGTCAAGAGCTAAGAACCTATTCTTATTCAAAGATGAGGTAGACAGAGACTTCGGAACAGCATGAGCCGCTCTACCAGATAAATGAAGTAGTCGTATTAGGAAGAGGGGTTGTAGAGTGAATACCTGAGGCCGTATGAACCATAGTGCTAGAAACATGAATCAGATCGTTTCCGATTTCCTTCTCCCTCTTTTCTAAAGATGTTTCCATAACTTAAAGCAGACGAAGCATGGCATTTCTTTGACCTTTGCAGCAGGAGTACCTGCTTGGCCTGAGATATTCGGACATCAGAGGAGACAGCGAGAAGCTTTGTGACCTATATGTCCACAACGACTACAATTTTAAGGTACAGAGATCATATCTAAAGGTGACCAAGGAGATACAAACATCAAGCACTAGTCGTCAACATGCCACAAACCTCTCGACGGACCCATTTACGGGTTGACTCGTGTGGAATGTGGAATAGGTACGTTGACTCTCCTAATTTTCGAATGAAGATTCTGTATTTCCTTCCCCAAATCCTAGTTACTATCGACTGAATAAACCCTCTAGAAGGTAAAATTGACCTACCACAAATTCTAAACCACCTAGAAGAACATGAGAAGGTATTCTAACCTCTATGAAGATTCCTCAGAGATTGGTTCATCCTTGCTGCCCAAGGATACTCTTTGGAGTGAGCTTTAAGTGAAGCAGCTTCAGCTTCAGAGCAGTGAGGGGTTGTTAACTTCTGAGCCAAAGCCATTGGGAATTTTCAGAGTTCAACAAAGGACCTTCTGCAAGATGATGAAGAGGAGCAGAATAAATCGCAAGAGGCTTCTCCCTTGCTCCCTTGGAGATTGGCAGGAGTAAAGCTTTTCGATTGGAGGTCTCAGGAACAAAAGGTGGCTTTTCTCTTGGATATGAATAATTACCGTTTCACAGAGATGGGGACACTTTCGATAGCGTGAGACTGTGCGGCCGGAAGGGAGCAGTTGTCATGACGCAGAATTGTAGCCATGACTGAAGCGGAATCAGAGGTGCCATCGATTTGCCTTGCAGCTTGCGAGAGAATCTGGGCTTCACCAGACAGAGCATCGATGCAGATGAGGCCAACTAAGTTGCTTTGCCTGAAAGAGTCGATGGTAAGAGGGTCGCTGATTTTGAGGGGGTCGAATCCAATCTCCTCTCCGATGAAGGTGTTGAGAAGTAAACTTGATTTTGGATCAAGCTTAAATATTGGGTTAATGATCCAATAATAATTGGGCCAAAACCCAATTATGCTTAATCAAAGATTCTAGAGTTTTCTCTAGAAAAATCAATACTTCTACCTCCTTAAAATGTTCAAGAGAGTTGTAGAAAATAAATATCTAGAGATTTCTCTAGATAATTGTTGTAAAATAATCTAGATATTAAGATAGAATTCTCTAGATTTAGGAATAAAAGATTTTAGATATTTTGTACTTTGGAGTCTATAAATAGCTACCTCCTCTCTCATTTTGTAACTAACAAGCTAAAAGAAATAATAAGAGAAGTTAAGTAAAGTTCCTAAGCTTTCTAAGTTCTAAAACTTTCTTCTTCTTAAATTTGTTCCTTTGTCTTTCAAATTCTTAAACACCTTCTCCATCACTTTTAAAAGTTTTTACTTTCCAACAAAGTGGTATCAGAGCTAGAAGATTCTCTTAAAGATGGCAAGTAATGGTGTTCCCTTCCAAGTTCCAATGCTCACTAAGAGCAACTACGACAACTGGAGTCTAAGAATGGTGGCCATTCTAGGAGCACATGACGTGTGGGAGATTGTCCAAAAAGGCTACATTGAACCGGAGAATGAAGGTAGTCTTTCTCAAACTCAAAAGAACAGTTTGAGAGACTCAAGGAAGAGAGACAAGAAGGCTCTCTGTCTCATCTATCAAGGATTAGATGAAGACACATTCGAGAAGGTTGTCTGAGCAAAGATGGCCAAAGAAGCATGAAAGAAGCTTCGAACTTCTTACAAGGGAGCAGAGCAAGTCAAGAAGGTACGTCTTCAAACTCTAAGAGGAGAATTTGAAGCATTACAAATGAAGAAAGGTGAACTTGTCCAAAATTACTTCTCAAGAGTTATAGCGGTTACTAATAACCTAAAGAGGAATGGGGAGAAGCTAGATGAAGTAAGAATCATGGAGAAGGTTTTTAGATCGTTGGATTCAAAATTTGAGCATATTGTCACTGTCATTGAAGAGACGAAAGATTTGGAGGATATGACAATGGAGCAACTACTAGGATCACTACAAGCCTATGAAGAAAAGAAGAAGAAGAAGGAAGATCTTGCAGAACAAGTACTCAAGATGCAAATTGATCAAACCAAAGATGGAAGCGGCCGAAGTCATCCAAGAAGAGGTGGCGGTCAAGGACGAGGAAGAGGTTATGGCTATGGAAATGGACGTGGCTGGAGGTCCTATGAAGACAAGACTAACCAAAGAGGAGAAAGCTCATCAAGAGGACGTGGGAGAGGAACTCCAAAATCAAGGTACGACAAATCAAACGTCAAATGCTATAATTGTGGGAAGTTTGGCCATTATGCTTCAGAATGCAAAGCTCCAAACAACAATAGAGTTGAAGAGAAGTTCAACTATGCTGAAGAAAGAATCCAAGAAGAAGATATGCTATTAATGGCATACAAGAAGGATGAAAGAGATGAGTTCCACAAGTAGTACCTTGACAGCGGTGCAAGCAATCACATGTGCGGGAAAAGAAGCATGTTCGTGGAGCTCGATGAATCAGTGAAAGGAGACGTGGCCTTAGGAGATGAATCAAAGATGGAGGTGAAAGGTAAAGGAAAAATTCTCATCCGAATGAAGAATGGAGATCATCAATTCATCTCCAACGTTTACTATATTCCAAGTATGAAGACCAACATCTTGAGCCTTGGACAACTTTTAGAGAAAGGTTATGGTATTCGACTAAAGGATAATAGCCTTTCTATAAGAGATCAAACTAACAATCTCATCACCAAGGTGCCGATGTCGAAGAATAGAATGTTTGTTCTTAACATTCAAAATGACATCGCAAAATGTCTCAAAATGTGCTACAAGGAGGAGTCTTGGCTTTGGCATCTTCGTTATGGACATCTCAACTTTGGAGGCTTGGAGCTACTCTCTAAGAAAGAAATGGTGAGAGGATTGCCCTATATCAATCATCCAAATCAGGTGTGTGATGGGTGCCTACTTGGAAAGCAATTCAAAATGAGCTTTCCAAAGGAGTCAGAGACAAGAGCACAGAAGCCATTGGAGCTCATACATACAGATGTTTGTGGCCCAATTAAACCAAGATCACTCAGTAAGAGTAACTACTTCCTTCTCTTTATTGATGACTTTTCAAGAAAAACATGGGTTTACTTTTTGAAAGAAAAATCAGAAGTATTTGAGAACTTCAAAAAGTTTAAAGCCCATGTTGAGAAGGAAAGTGGCCTTGTGATCAAAGCTATGAGATCTGATCGAGGAGGAGAGTTCATGTCCAAAGAGTTTCTGAAGTATTGTGAAGACAATGGCATTAGGAGACAATTGACGGTGCCAAGATCCCCTCAACAGAATGGAGTAGCAGAAAGGAAGAACAGAATAATTCTTGAGATGGCGAGAAGCATGCTCAAAAGTAAGAAGCTACCAAAGGAGTTTTGGGCAGAAGCAGTTGCATGTGCGGTCTATCTGTCAAACAGATCCCCAACAAGAAGTGTTTGGGAGAAAACACCACAAGAAGCTTGGAGTGGAAGAAAGCCCGGTGTTTCACATCTAAGAGTCTTTGGAAGCCTTGCCCACGCTCATGTACCTGATGAGAAACGAAGCAAGCTAGATGACAAAAGTGAGAAGTACATCTTCATTGGGTACGATGCAAACTCCAAAGACTACAAGCTCTACAATCCTGATACAAAGAAGACAATCATCAGTCAGAATGTCATCTTTGATGAAGAAGGAGAATGGGATTGGAGATCAAATGATGAGAACTACAACTTCTTTCCACATATTGAAGAAGATGATTTGGAGCAGCCAAGAGAGGAACCAATTACCCCACCAACCTCACCAACACCAAGTTCTCAAGGAGATGAGAGTTCGAGTGAAAGGACTCCATGTTTTAGAAGTCTGCAAGAGCTTTACGAGGTAACCAAAAATCAAGAAAACCTTACCCTATTTTGCCTGTTTGCGGATTGTGAACCCATGAACTTCCAAGAAGCAATGGAGAAGAAGACATGGAGAAACGCAATGGATGAAGAGATCAAGTCAATACAGAAGAATGAGACATGGGAGTTAGCTTCACTTCCAAATGGGCATAAGGCGATTGGTGTACAAAGCGAAGAAGAACTCCAAAGGAGAAGTTGAAAGATACAAGGCAAGATTGGTGGCAAAGGGCTATAGTCAAAGAGCTGGAATCGACTATGACGAGGTATTTGCTCATGTTGCTCGATTAGAAACAGTTAGACTAATCATTTCATTAGCAGCCCAAAAGAGGTGGAGGATACATCAAATGGATGTCAAATCAGCCTTCCTAAATGGAGATCTTGAGGAAGAAGTCTACATTGAGCAACCACAAGGCTACATAGTTAAAGGAGAAGAAAACAAAGTCTTGAGGTTAAAGAAGGCGCTCTATGGATTGAAACAAGCACCAAGAGCTTGGAACACTCGTATTGATAAGTATTTCAAGGAGAAAAGCTTCATCAAGTGTCCATATGAGCATGCACTATATATCAAAACACAGAAAAATGATATATTGATTGCATGCTTATATGTAGATGACTTGATATTCACAAGCAGCAATCCAAGTATGTTCGAGGAATTCAAGAAGGAGATGACGAAGGAGATGACGAAGGAGTTCGAGATGACCGATATTGGATTGATGTCTTACTACCTTGGAATTGAAGTGAAACAAGAAGACAATGGAATCGTCATCACTCAAGAAGGTTATGCTAAAGAAGTGCTGAAGAAGTTCAAGATGGATGACTCGAATCCAGTTTGTACTCCAATGGAATGTGGAGCCAAGTTATCAAAGCATGATGAAGGAGAGAGTGTGGATCCAACACTCTTTAAGAGTTTGGTTGGGAGTCTACGTTACTTAACATGCACAAGGCCTGATATCTTACATGCAGTTGGAGTTGTGAGCCGATACATGGAGCATCCAACAACCACTCACTTCAAGGCAGCTAAGAGGATCCTTCGCTATATCAAAGGTACGATAAACTTTGGCTTGTATTACTCTATTTCTGATGATTACAAGCTTGTTGGATATAGCGATAGCGACTGGGGAGGAGACGTAGATGATCGGAAAAGCACAAGTGGTTTTGTGTTTTTCATTGGAGAAACAGCTTTCACATAGATGTCGAAGAAGCAACTGATTGTCACTCTTTCCACTTGTGAAGCGGAGTATGTAGCGGCTACTTCATGTGTTTTTCATGCTATTTGGTTACGAAACTTATTAAAGGAGTTGAGTTTGCCACAAGAGGAGCCGACGAAGATCTTTGTGGACAACAAGTCAGCAATAGTTTTGGCAAAGAATCCCGTCTTCCATGATCGAAGTAAGCACATCGACACTCGCTATCATTACATTAGAGAATGTGTCACCAAGATGGATGTGCAGTTGGAGTACGTGAAGACTAACGATCAAGTAGCCGACATCTTTACCAAGCCACTCAAGCGTGAAGCTTTTATCAAGATGAGGAGTTTGCTTGGAGTAGCAAAATCAAGTTTAAGAGGGGGTGTTGAGAAGTAAACTTGATTTTGGATCAAGCTTAAATATTGGGTTAATGATCCAATAATAATTGGGCCAAAACCCAATTATGCTTAATCAAAGATTCTAGAGTTTTCTCTAGAAAAATCAACACTTCCACCTCCTTAAAATATTCTAGAGAGTTGTAGAAAATAAATATCTAGAGATTTCTCTAGATAATTGTTGTAAAATAATCTAGATATTAAGATAGAATTCTCTAGATTTAGGAATAAAAGATTTTAGATATTTTGTACTTTGGAGGCTATAAATAGCTACCTCCTCTCTCATTTTGTAACTAACAAGCTAAAAGAAATAATAAGGGAAGTTAAGTGAAGTTCCTAAGCTCTCTAAGTTCTAAAACTTTCTTCTTCTTAAATTTGTTCCTTTGTCTTTCAAATTCTTAAACACCTTCTCCATCACTTTTAAAAGTTCTTACTTTCCAACAGAAGGCATGAGAAAATCGTAGTCATTTGCTGAGATTTCACCGGAAGACATGGGGCAAATGGATTTCAGAAAGAATAAGGGAGAACTTAGAGAGGAGAGGAGTGTAAGGAAACGTAAGAGCTTGGTAAAACTGTATATTGCATTATGATGAAGGCACAAGCCTTATATACACGTTACAAGATCTAGAGATAAACACAGAATATACTCTCACACTTATCTAATATATCGATCAATCATTATCACTACATACGAAGACTTATCCTTTCCTAACACTCCCCTTCAAGTTGGAGTGTGTAGAGCACAAACACCCAACTTGGATAACAAGTAATCGAAACTGGATCGACTCAACGCCTTAGTGAGCACATCTGCAACTTGCTCTGTGGTACTGACATACTTTGTAGCTATTAATCAATCCTGTACCGCATCCCGGACACTATGGCAGTCGGCTTCAATATGCTTCGTCCTCTCATGAAAAACTGGATTTGCTGCTATATGCATTGCCGACTTACTATCACAAAACATATCCATAGGACCGGCTTGAGGAACCCCCAAGTCCACCAGCAACCTTTTCATCCACTTAAGCTCTCGTAAGGTTTCTGCCATAGCTCTGTATTCGGCTTCAGCTGAAGAATGCGACACGGTATCTTGCTTCTTAGTCTTCCACGCGACAGGGGAACCACCAAGATGTATAACATATGCGGACAATGAACGCCGTGTGCAGGGACATGAAGCCCAATCATAATCACTGTATGCTTGAACTCTCAAGTGTCCGTCCGCGCGTAACAGAATACCCTGGCCCGGTGTCCCTTTAATATATCGAACCACACGAACCACTGCATCCCAATGTGCATTGCGTGGCTCATGCATTACCTGAGAAAGAACATGAACAGCGTAACACAACTGGGGTCGCGTGATTGTCAAATAAACTAAACGACCAACAAGTCTTCGAAACCTCACTGGATCACTATACAGAGGACCATTATCCGATAGGAGTTTGTGATTCTGTTCCACCGGGATAGACAGAGGTTGACAACCAAGTAAACCAGAATCTGCAATGATATCTAAAGCATACTTGCGTTGTGATAGAAAAATCCCTTCTTTCCCTCTTGCGACTTCAATTCCAAGGAAATATTTAGCTTTACCAATGTCCTTCATCTTAAAACACTTGCTTAAATAGGCCTTGAATTTCACCAACATCGCTAAATCATTGCAACATAGAATCAGATCATCTACATAGACAAGAACCCGTAAGCTCACATCTCCTTTTATGTAAGTGAAGAGTGAGTAATCAGAATAGGATTGCACAAATCCAAACTGCAACAAGGTGTGGCTTAACTTCGAAAACCAACACCTTGGAGCCTGCTTTAAGCCATAGAGAGACTTACGTAACCTGCAGACTTTTGAGGAATCGCCACCCTTAAACCCAGGTGGTAACTTCATGTACACTTCTTCTTCTAAATCACCATGAAGAAATGCATTGTGCACATCCATTTGATGTACTTCCCATCCTTTGACTGCGACAATCTTAAACAAAGTTCGAACGGTATCCAGTTTTGCTACCGGAGCGAAAGTTTCATCATAGTCTTCCCCTTCTATTTGACGATTTCCACAAACCACCAGACGTGCTTTATAACGTTCGACTGTCCCATCTGCATTATATTTGAGTTTATAGACCCATTTATTTGCAAGAGCAGTCTTTCCCGGTGGCAAATCCTCTATATCCCATGTACGTGCGACTTCAAGTGAGGTAATCTCGGTAGCCATTGCTTGTCTCCATCGTTCATCTTCCATCGCTTCACGGAAGCTTTTGGGCTCTACTCCAGCCGTAACAGCTGCCAAGAAGACACTGTGATAGGCAGAGAATATATCATTCGAGAGATAGTGTTCGATGGGATACAATTTGTTACCTGGAACCGTTACGGAGGACAATGATCGAGCACCAGTGAGAGCGGAGGGAGTATGTTTATCGGGGATTTTGTAAGCGACAAAGTCTTTAAGCTTGACAGATGTAAGTTTTTGACGTTGCCCTCTTCCCAACTCTCCTGATTTCTCGTGAATCTCCTCTGCGTCTCTGTCATCAGAATTTTGTTCTGCAGTACTTACATCAAGATTCTGTTCTGCAGGATGAACAAAATCACACTCTTGGTGTTCTGCAGGCTCATGTTCGTCAACAACTTGTATCTCATCACTTTCGTTGCCACTGGCGCCGCTGTTGCGAGATAAACCCTGACTAATACTCCCCTTGAATTGGAACGAGTTAACTACTGGAGGAGTGGCAATTGGATTGGAACTTTGCAGAGAGTCTGTAACAACCGGATTATCTGCATATGGGAAGGAAGTTTCATCGAAGACTACGTCACGTGATATGAATAACTTATCACGCTCAATATCATAGAGTTTCCAGCCCTTTTTCCCGTATGGATATCCGATAAAGATACATTTCCTACTCCTTTCTCCAAATTTATCTTTGTCTCTAGAGTAGCGATGTGCAAAGCACAAACAGCCAAACGTTTTGAGCGAATTGTATGTTGGGGGTTCACCGTAGAGACACTCATATGGTGTTCGTCCCTGCAAGATGCTCGATGGTGTACGATTGATCACATGTGCAGCAGCTAACACACTCTCCCCCCAGAACTTGGTTGGCAGATTAGCTTGAAACAGCAGCGACCGCGAGACATTGAGGATATGCCGATGTTTTCTTTCTACCCTTCCATTCTGCTGCGGTGTTGCTACACAGGAGGTCTGATGCACTATCCCATTCATATTAAAGTATTTTGTAAGACATAGAAACTCTGTTCCATTGTTAGAGCGAATAACCTTGACCAATTTTCCAAATTGGCGATGAATCATAGCACAGAAGTTTGGCAAGATTGTTTTTACTTCACTCTTCTCAAGTAGCAAATATATCCATACCGCTCTAGAGAAGTCATCTACGATTGTTAAGAAGTAAGTAGCACCACAAGACGAGGGAATTCGATATGGTCCCCAGAGATCGCAATGTATTAAACCAAAACATGCAGAAGCTTTATTATAACTTTCATGGAAAATCTCTCGAGTTTGCTTAGACTTAAAACACACTTCACAACCGCCAAACTTGTCGGGGATGTGTTTAACACCAGAAATAAAAGGCAAAAATTCCAAAACACCAAATGCAGGATGCCCTAATCGCCTATGCCACAGCGTTTGATCTTCAGCTGCTTTGACCCTATGACTTCGGACGACAGTCACATCCTGATAAACATATACTCCATTTCGTTCTTCACCGGCTCCAATTAGGGTCCTCGTAAAACGGTCCTGCAACACACACAGTGTATCAGTGAACATGGCAAAGCAACCTGTTTGTTTTAGCAAATTTGCAACAGAGAGCAGTGTGCACTTCAAATTTGGGACGAAGAGAACATTCTCTAAGACTAAGGTCTTTGACAACAACAAGCAACCACATTTTGTTGCGTAGACAATACTCCCATCTGCAAACGATACAGGCCGCGGTGGGATGTTCTTTAACGAGCTAAGAACAACAACATTTTCGGTCATATGGTGAGATGCTCCTGTATCAAGTATGACTTCACCTGTCTGGACCTTACCATTCAATCGATCTGGTACAGGAGCTGGTTTCTGTTGTTCCAGCAACTGAGTTAACGAGGCCCACTGCTCGGGTGTGAAGTTTGGAAACGCTCCAGGCTGAGAAGGTGACGACGCCTGAGCGGCATTAGAACGATACTGCTGCTGTGGCTGCTAAGAGGAGCCTCCCCTTCCACGATTGCTGCTGGATGAGCCTCCTCGGCCTCTTGAATTTGATCCTCCTCTGCCACCTCGATCACCCGAAACATAGCTTTGGTTCTTCTCTGTCCACCACTCCGGTAAAAGAAACCGGCGGCGGAGCCGCCAAGAGAGCCAAAGGAGGAAAAATTTTAGGGTTGTCTCGATAAATGGGCCTAGGAGCGTTTTTTGTTTTACTCTTCTGTGTGGTATTTTTTGCAATCTATGCTCTCTCTCTCTCTCTCTCTCTAAATCTGTTTCTTGCTTGATTGCAAATTTGATTATATAATCGATCAATTCCTCCGCGTTTATGTTTGAATGATTAACATATAGAGATATTGCCCATTTGCGCGATGACCGAAGACTCCACCGTTCATCTACAAGGCTAAAATGATTTACCCGAAGTGGCTCACGCGAATCCCTCCAAAGGGATGCGGCTGCACGTAGCGATGCACGTAGAGATACCTTACAACTACGATGGGAACATAGTTTACCCAAAGAGCTTGCTCTACGAGTGTGGCCCTCTCTGCAAATGCCCTTCTGCTTGCTACCTAAGAGTCACGCAGCGAGGGATCAGGTTCAAGCTCGAGATCTTCAAAACCGAGTCCAGAGGCTGGGGAGTGAGGTCTCTCAGCTCGATACCTTCGGGTAACTTCATATGCGAGTACGTCGTCGAGCTTTTGGAGGATAAAGAAGCTGAGAGAAGGACAGGGAACGACGAGTATCTCTTTGACATTGGGAACAAATACGACAACTCTTTAGCTGAAGGGATGTCGAAGCTAATGCCAGGGATGGAGAAAGAGAAAGAAGAAGAAGATGGCGGCGATGGTGGTGAGACGACGGGGTTCACCGTCGCGAAGAAAGGGAACATCGGGAGGTTTATAAACCATAGCTGCTCGCCGAATCTGTATGCGCAGAACGTGTTGTATGATCATGAAGACAAGAGGATCCCTCACGTGATGCTCTGTGCCATGGACAATATACCTCCGCTTCAAGAACTACAATTACATGATCGATCAAGAAGAAGATTTGCTACTGTGGTTCTTCTGAGTGTACCGGTAGGCTCTATTAATCGACTACCCTCAAACTTCTTCTCCCCTGTTTTAAACTCAGATTCTTCTTGTTTTATGTTATTCATCAACAGTTTATGTTATACCGTAGAATCTATATAAAATAATATACCATATAGTAGCAGCTAAGAACAGAACCGATGTAAGAATCAATGCTGTTTTTCTCCAACTGTTGATATGATCCTGCATATACAACAACAATGGAGCATTTTGGTTTCTGTTTTCTCTCTTTTCAAGTATTGGCGATGACAAGAAGAGATCTTTTTTTACCTGAACGATACCGACAAGAGGAGAAGAAGGAACATCGCCAAATATGTGAATCGCAACTGTAGAGATAGCCATTGATAATGGTCTTAAACTTGGTTTCACACAATGCAAACACACATAGTTCACAGGAGCCTGAAGAAGAAGAAGAAGAAGATAAGACAAATCTGTTCTTGTTATTGATGAAGAAACATAACGATATTACAACAACACAAAGGCTCAAAGTTTTTACCTGTGTAGCAAACACAAGAAGCTCTCCTAAGGCAAAGAGAACGATGAAACCGAATAAACTCTTTAAGGTAAATGCAGTGAAGCAAAAGATCGCTCCAAGAAACGTTGCTTTGGATAAAAGCTGCATACATACGTATTGATCAAAAAGGTTTTGATTCAAAATCCGAAAGCAAGAGGAGAGAAAAAAGCTTTTCTTCTTTCCACCTTGAAAGCATTTGGAATTGTTGCGGTGACACGATCGAGTATAAACCCTCCTGATAATGTCCCAATGATCCCACAAATGATAGTTACTGCCCCAAAGATCATATCAGCGTTTTTCTGACAAGATAGAACAAAAGTTTGAATCTTTCAAGAACTCTCAAGAAGGAAGATTGATAGAAACAAACAAACTGTTTCACCATTTTGTAAATGTTGTAACCAGCCTTTGGTCCCCAATATGAGTATGCTCCAATAACAAAGTTGTATGATACATAACCTGTTAAGAGTTAAGACCAAGTTATATCAATCAATGAAGAAGATAAAGAAGAATAGTGAAAAGCAAAGAGGATAAAAAAATTATTACCCAAGACATTAACAACAAAGATCTTTTCTTTACATAGAACTTTCATATCTTTTGCAAACTGAGTAAACGATTTCGAAACTGCGTTCTTGTAACTTAACCTGTCACAAGTTGAAGTAAAAAAATTTGATAAAACAAATACAAAACGTATGGAAGAAAAGCTTTAAGATAATTGAAATCAAACTCAACTTGTAAGTTTCAATGGAGACCTCAATCTCATTACCACCAGCTTGAAGATGATTGTTGTTTTTACCAATCCATGAAGCCATCTTTATCGAATCAGTAGAAGGAAACCCTGTTTCATTTTCTTTTCTCAGATCACAATATCTTTAACAGTTTATGATTTTAATAACACAAGAGAGAATCTGTACTTCACCTTTTAACTGCATAGGTTTCATCAAGAAACCAAGAACAGCAAATGGAGCCATTAATACAGCTTCTCCCCACAACGCATAGCGCCAACAAAATGTTTTCCAACCTGAAAATCACAAATTTTGAACCTTTAAGACAACTTTCTATAAACTAATGTCATAGTCCCAACAATATACGTAGAAGGGAAGGCAAGAGCGCTAGTTGAGGTCTTGAGTGAATCAACGTACTCCGTCGCTATAGCTCAATTACATCGACCCTCGCTTCGCTCTGTCTTAACTGGGCCATGAAGAAACTCACTATCGGCTCTGCCATAGACATAGCCCAAAGCAACACCACTTGGTATACACATGTAAAACACACCAAGCCACACAGCTTTCTGAAGAACAAGCAAAAGAGTTAATCAGAAATGGACTCCATGAGATGTGCAAAAGGTTAAAAGAGAAACCTGTTTGTGAGGAGCATTATCATCTATAAACGGAGCTGCAAGACTGATGAAAGAAGCTTCACCTACACCAACGAACCTATCGAGTAATAATAGTCATACAAATCAAAATTTGGAGCAGGCAAAGTCAAAATCATAAACAAGAACAAAACTTAACTTACATGCGACATAAGACGATAAACCAAAAGGAAAAGGAACTTCCACAACAAAGAACTGCAATAGTCCAAACAGTTAAGCCTACTCCAATGAGTCTAAATGGATTGAAACTGCACTAGAAACGGAAAATGGGCTTTTTCATACCTCAACAATAGATTTAAGTTCAAATTATACCTCAACTCATTAGTCGGTCTATTACATACACGAACTGTTTTTTATTGACTCTATACATACATCAACTTACAAAAACGGTCTAAATTAAACATTTTCATTAACACTGTTAATTTTCTGTTTACTGTTTATGACATGGAAGCTTAGGTGGATAATACAAGTTTTTGAAAATTAAACACGACTCAGTACGATATCGTTTTGTCTCATAAGTAAATTAATGAGATAAAACTACTATCGTTTCTTTTTTTCTCTTCTTCTTTTAGGTTCCCTGTCTAAAAAAGGAGAAGAATTGCAGGGTTTCCACAAAAAAATTTGCAGTGTACAAATCGATTCCTCAATTCGCACTCTCTTCACCAACAATCCAATATTTTAATTCAAGTTTGTGATTATGACTACATAATTTTCGATTGTGAGATTTCGAGTCTCAGGTACAAAACTGAGATGGTAGTTTATAGAAGGAATTAAGAGTTTGTAAATCAGAGATTGGTACACTAGAAGGTGAGACACGCACCTGTGCAGTTGTAAACAGCTATGATAGAGCCATTGAAGCCACCAAAACAAGTGTACATGGGTGTGAAAAGGAGAGAGAATAGATGAAATTTATGGTAACTCGTTGGGAGCAAAGTGTAGAAGATTATGTAGAAGAAATACGAAACCTGGAAATGTTAGTTTGCTCATGATTGTACTCTACTTTGTCTTTGCATAATGGAGAGTGTATGGATTTATTGGTAAGAGTTTGTTCCAAGATTGTCATATAAAGAGTATATCATGAAGAGAACGATCATGTAAACGTACGATTTAGCAAGTCATCGATTAAATAGTCTATTATGAAAGAATTCAAACAAAACAAAAAACTGACCAATACTTTAAATCAACAAAACCAGAGAAAAGGTCATAGTCATAGACTTAGCATATAAAATCCTAAAAAACATACTTAACATCTAAAACGCAAGACACCAAAATCCAACACTTTCCAAAAACCACCACCGTCCAATGGCCTTCACTGTCCAAAGCAATCACTATCTGAAAAACATAGAGCCTATATAATGATGACAAAATAGAAAGATCACAATTGTGCTTTTCATGATCGAATGCTAAATAAAAAACAATCACTAACCTTCAAATCAAATTTGTGATTGTTGGCTTGACCCTTCTCCTTGAGAGAGAGACACACACTCAGTTTCCTCTTGATTCTTTGCTTTTTTTGGTTTCCTAAAAACCGACGCACCATCATTAGGACATCCCATTGCATTATGACCCATAAAACCACAATGTCCACACTGAACTACCCTTCTTTCCCTGCTTAATTTTGTCTTTTTTTTTAGGAGACTCTTCAACGCCTTTGACTTTCAACTTCTTCTTCCTTTTTGGAGATTCATTTTTGCCCTTTATCCGCTTCTGCTTTTTTTCGGGACCTTGAGTTACTTGCCTTTCAGGCACTTTAATCCTAGCTTCAGTAGATCTTCCCCAAAAACGCATCCCCACCACTGGTGTGATAGAGTCACTATATATACTCCTCCATTTAGATGTCAAATACCAGTCTGAAACATAATCCTCAGCTTTCCACTTCATTAGCAATACCACACGAAGAGCATGACGACATGGAATCCCTGTCATATCAAACTTCCTACAAGTACATGTCCTTTTTGTCATATGAACCCTATGGCCAACACCATTTTCGTTTACCTCAAACGATCCATTAGGTCCAGCAATTGCCCTACAATTTTTTCTCTCTTTCTCCTCTGCTGCAATCATTTCTGCCACTTTCAGACTATACTTGCCTGTGTGGTCCTTAGCCTTCTTCTTTTGTATATCAATGCGCACCATAGCTTGTCTACGAATGGTCTCAAGCATCTCCACTAATGGTATCTCTCTTGCTTTATTTATTGTGTTGTTGTAGGACTCTGCAAAATTGTTGTGAACATCTTCACAACATGACGTGGTTGTGAAGAAAGCACGGCTGCAATTTTGAGGATTCTTCTTCATCATTGCTTCATACACACCAATGTCGTATTTCTTCACTTCTTCTATGGCAGAATCATACTCAGCGACTGTGTAACTCTTTGCAACTTTCCAAAAGAGCTTCTTCATCATGGCCCTACCTGGATAAAGTCTTGCAAGGTTCCCATAAATATGGCGTGCACACATCCGATGTTCTACCTTAGGCAACTCTTGATCAACAGCAATAAGCAATCCCTGTTAAGAAAAATTTAGAATGTTAGTAATAAGTAAATATAATTAAGCAAACAGCGATAAACAAACTTACCTTTTGTCTATCTGATATAAGAGTGAATCCCTCTCCAGTAGTAATACCCAAATCGATTTTAAGATTTTTAATGAACCATAACCAACTATCTGTATTTTCCACTTGAACAATCCCCCCAAGCAACTGGATAGAATTGATTATTTGCATCTCTACCAATCACTCCCAACAACTGCCCTTTCACATTGTTTTTTAAAAAACAACCATCAATACCAATGATAGGTCGACAGTGAGCACGCCATATGTCTCTGAGTGCTTTAAAACAGACATAGAAACGGTCAAATAACACTAATCCTCCATCTCCGGTAACTGTCCCAAGCTCCACAGTCGATTCAGGATTAGAACTACAACAAATAAATGATTACTTGGAGTATAATCTCAGAAATAACTCATAAATCTCATATATAACTCACTACTTACTGTAACAGCTCGTTCGTGTAGTCTCTTAACCTTGCAAATTGTTCATTATGCTCTTCTTGAAGCATATTCAATGCTTTAGCCTTTGCTTTCCTACACTGATTATGTGAGGCAGCCAAATCATATCTCTCTTCAAGCTGATCTTGCATAAGTTGTGGCTTCATATTAGGATCCCTTCTAATAGCATTCAAGAACAATTTAGCAATGATCCAGACAGAGGATTCTTTGATGGAGAGTTTGCCGACCATCGATGCAGATGAGGCCAACGCGGATCTTGAGAAGATTCCGAAACTAAGGACTTGAGTGTTGATGGTACGAGGATCTTTGTGGGGGTCGAATCCAATCTCCTCTCCGATGAAGGCATGAGAAAACCGTAGTCATTTGCTGAGATTTCACCGGAAGACATGGGCCAAATGTATTTCAGAAAGAATAAGGGAGAACTAAGAGAGGAGAGGAGAGAATCCACCGGTAAAAGAAACCGGCGGTAGAAACCAGCGGCGGAGCCGCCAAGAGAGTCAAAGGAGAAAAATTGTAAGGAGCCTGAGACGTTTTTCGGATCAAAATCTCGGATGACTTTCCTCCGTCTAGGTTGAATTGCTAAAATAACTTCTCTATATTATAATTTAATTTAAGTTTTTTTTAATAAGTTAAAATAACGAAATTACTATATTGTTTTTCTCCAAATTCTTCAAATTTACGACACTTTTTTCTTTTTCTTTTTCCTTTTGATTTTAACATCTTTCAAATCCTAATTTAATCTTTTCTATCAAAGATCCCACTAAAACCGAAATTCACAAGTTTATCAGTTCAAATTTCCAACCAGTTCAGCTAATTCTGATTTGCCGATTTCATGGTGCCTCGTATGAAAAGAAAAAAGGGAAGTTCGGTTGAGAATGTCCACACCCTCACCATATCCTCCACCGCCGCCGCCGTCGAGTTCAAACCAGCTTCACCAAGTTGCAAACGGTTTCACCGTTGCAACTTTCATTGTCACAGCCTGCATCGGTAAACCCTAAATTTTGTGGAACCATAGTTACTATAACTAGATCCAACTAGTCAGACTAGTATTAATAGTTCAAAGTAGTCTGACTAGTATGCGTAGTTCAACTAGTTTAACCAGAACAGTTAGTATAACTAGTTGCAGAGCTTGCAGAGAAAGACATTGCTGAAGAGGAGGCTATTGCTGCAGAGAAAGACATTGCTAAAGAGGAAGCTATTGCTGCAGAGAAGGCGATTGCAGAGCTTGCAGAAAAGGCAATTGCAGATGTTATTTTTGGTAATGGTAAGAGGGTCGCTGATTTTGAGGGGTCGAATCCAATCTCCTCTCCGATGAAGGCATGAGAAAACCGTACTCATTTGCTGAGATTTCACCGGAAGACATGGGCCAAATGTATTTCAGAAAGAATAAGGGAGAACTAAGAGAGGAGAGGAGAGAATCCACCGGTAAAAGAAACCGGCGGTAGAAACCAGCGGCGGAGCCGCCAAGAGAGTCAAAGGAGAAAAATTGTAAGGAGCCTGAGACGTTTTTCGGATCAAAATCTCGGATGACTTTCCTCCGTCTAGGTTGAATTGCTAAAATAACTTCTCTATATTATAATTTAATTTAAGTTTTTTTTAATAAGTTAAAATAACGAAATTACTATATTGTTTTTCTCCAAATTCTTCAAATTTACGACACTTTTTTCTTTTTCTTTTTCCTTTTGATTTTAACATCTTTCAAATCCTAATTTAATCTTTTCTATCAAAGATCCCACTAAAACCGAAATTCACAAGTTTATCAGTTCAAATTTCCAACCAGTTCAGCTAATTCTGATTTGCCGATTTCATGGTGCCTCGTATGAAAAGAAAAAAGGGAAGTTCGGTTGAGAATGTCCACACCCTCACCATATCCTCCACCGCCGCCGCCGTCGAGTTCAAACCAGCTTCACCAAGTTGCAAACGGTTTCACCGTTGCAACTTTCATTGTCACAGCCTGCATCGGTAAACCCTAAATTTTGTGGAACCATAGTTACTATAACTAGATCCAACTAGTCAGACTAGTATTAATAGTTCAAAGTAGTCTGACTAGTATGCGTAGTTCAACTAGTTTAACCAGAACAGTTAGTATAACTAGTTGCAGAGCTTGCAGAGAAAGACATTGCTGAAGAGGAGGCTATTGCTGCAGAGAAAGACATTGCTAAAGAGGAAGCTATTGCTGCAGAGAAGGCGATTGCAGAGCTTGCAGAAAAGGCAATTGCAGATGTTATTTTTGGTAATGGTAAGAGGGTCGCTGATTTTGAGGGGTCGAATCCAATCTCCTCTCCGATGAAGGCATGAGAAAACCGTACTCATTTGCTGAGATTTCACCGGAAGACATGGGCCAAATGTATTCCAGAAAGAATAAGGGAGAACTAAGAGAGGAGAGGAGAGAATCCACCGGTAAAAGAAACCGGCGGTAGAAACCAGCGGCGGAGCCGCCAATAAAGTCAAAGGAGAAAATTTTTAAGGAGCCTGGGACGTTTTTCGTTTTACTCTTCTGTGTGGTATGGTTTGACTAGGATTAATCATCCTATTATCTATTTTGGTTTAGTTTAAGTACCGGTTTAGTTCATGTCAAATAATTAAACCAATTTATACGATAAGAGTATTTGTACGCATCTCGACTATTTAGGGAAAATCAATCAGAATATTATTCATCATCTTCTTCGGTAATAATTATTACTGAATAAACTGATTCTCATTAATTCAATGTAAATGTATAGAGATGATATATATTATTTGTAATCTATACTAAATTGAATATTATATACACCGGTTTATAGTATACCAGCTCACAAAAACTTTTATTTACACTGTATATACCAATAGACCCCGTTAAGATGGGACGAAAATATTTAGGAGATCCATCTTGCCAAACAGTTTTTTAAATGGTGCGGGGTAGAGAGGCTTTGTGAAATGATCAGCAAGCTGCAAATCAGTGCGCACATGTAAGAGTTTGAAGAAGCTTGCAATCAGATTCGATGTGTTTGGTGTACTCATAGAAGACAGGATTATGTGTGATATGAATCGCAGCAGTGTTACCGCAGAACAGAAGAGTAGGCTTGACCAGTTGACATTGCAGTTCACGAAGAAAGTTTGTAAGCCATACCATTTCATCCGAAACAAAGGAGAGACTGCCATATTCTGCTTCTGCTGAGTTTTTGGAGATGACTCGTTGCTTCTTCTAGTTCCTTGACATGAAGCCCAGTCAGCATCTGCGAAAGCCTGTATTTGAAGTTCAGACTTAGCAGAGTAGAACAAGCCTTGACCAACAGTCCCTTCAAGGAGCAGCAGAAAACTGACTAAGCTTGTTGACGGCAAATGTGATGTCCGGTCTTGTGATTTGAAGATACATCAATCGGCCAATCAAACAACGATAAGCCTCTGCGTCAACTGAGTCACTGCCACTGTCTTTGGAGAATTTGACATGCAGATCCATGGGGATTGAAGAGGGCTTGCATCCAAGAAGGCCAGTTTCATCGAGCAAGTCAAGAGCATATTTGCGTTGACATATGTGGATACCTTCTGCAGAGCAAGCTATCTCCAGTCCAAGGAAATACTTCAGTTCACCAAGATCACGGAGCTTGAAGTGAGATGTGAGTTGAGTTTTCAGAGTAGCAACGGCAGAGTCACTATTACTGGCGATGACAATATCGTCCATATACACCAACACATAGAGAAAAAGAGCATCTGTGATTTAAGAAAGCAAGTGTGATCACCGTGAGTCTGAGTGAAGCCCAAGCCGAGGAGAGTAGTAGAGAATTTCAGGAACCACTACCGTGACGTCTGTTTCAAGCCATAGAGAGATTTTTGAAACTTGCAAACATCGTTTGGAGGGAGAGTGTTCCCTTTTTTTATCAGCATATCCTGGCGGAAGCTTCATATAAATCTCTTCATCCAAATCGCCATTGAGAAAGGCATTAGAGATATCAAGTTGATGAAGAGAGAAACCGTGAATAGCTGAGAGAGCAAGGACCAGTTTTACGGTTGTTAACTTGACCACCGGTGAAAAGGTGTCGTGATAATCAATCCCCTCTTTCTGTGTATACCCCTTTGCCACTAGCCGAGCCTTGTAACGTTCCATAATTCCATCAGCGTTAAATTTAACTTTGAAGACCCATTTGCAGCCTATAGGGGTTTTATCAGGAGGAAGAGTACAGATTGTCCAAGTCTCAGTATCCTCCAAAGCACCAATCTCAGCATCTATAGGATCATCCCAAATCAAAAGTCACTTTGCCTCAGCATAGGGTTTGGGTTCTTTGGCTTTGTCTATGGAAACTAAGAAGGAAAGGTAAAGAGGAGAGATTTTACCGTAAGAAAGAAAATAGGAAATTTCGTGAATGGTTGAAGATCCCACTGAATTACAGTAGTAATCTTGAAGATAAGTAGACTTTTTAGTACTCATGTTTGATGATTGAGCAGAGGGCTCAAGAGCATCAACATCAACTATAGAATCAGCAGAAGGCATGATATCTACGGAATGGTCATGAGAAGAAGTCTCATTACCAGGAGCATAGTGTGACACAGGAGGATGTTGGATCGGATCAGGAAAGGAATTGATGAGTTCCTGAGAGAGATCTGAACCAAGAAAAGGAAAGAGCTCTTCGTGGAAAACCACATGTCTCGAGATATGAATAGAGTTTTTCTTGAGATCTAAGAGTTTGTAGCCTTTGAATCCAGAGGGAAAACCCAGGAAGGCACAAGCACGAGCTTGGGGTTCGAATTTATGTCTGCTCTTGGGTGAGGTAGAAGAATAACATAAGCAACCGAAGGTTTTTATTTGGGAGTAATCAGGAAGCTTGTTAGTTAAAACCTCATAGGGACATTTGTCTTTGAGGATGAGAGCGGGTAAGCGATTTATGAGGTGTACTGCAGTGAGGATACAATCACCCCAATAGGGAAGAGGGGTGTGAGATTGGAAAAGTAGGGAACGAGCAACATTTAAAATGTGCTGATGTTTACGTTCCACTACATAGTTTTGTTGTGGTTTTCCGGGACAATAATGAAACGGCAGGATGCCTTTTGATTGATAGAAAGTGGTGAAATTGAGTTCTGGAGCATTGTCAGATCTAACTCCTTTGACTTTCCTATCAAATTGAGTTTCAAACGTAGGAAAAACATGTAGGACATCTGAATTAGCCTGAAGAAGATAAACCCATGTGATTCTAGAACAATCATCCACTATGGTCAAGAAATACCTAAAACCATCATGAGTGGGAACATAAAAAGGACCCCAGACATCAATATGAACAAGATCAAAAGGATTCTCACAAAGACGATTATGAGAAATAACAGGAATATGTTTTTGCTTTGAGAGATGACAAATTTTACAATGGGAATCGATATTGTTTTTGTTTTTATGAAAGGATAAGACAGATTGCATAGACTGAAGCTTTAAAAGAGAAGGGTGACCCAAATGTTTATGCCACAAGTCAATAGACACAGACGCATCAACAACAGAGGGCAAAGTACCTTGAAAAGAGAGAGACTCAATGTCCAAGAAGTAAAGATTAGACCCTTGTCTACCCATCCCAATCGTTAATTCCCGTGTAGGATCCTGAATAGAACAAGAAAACTCATCAAACCAGACACGACAATGCAGGTTTTTAGTGATGGAGCTGACACTGAGGAGATTGAATTTGAACTGAGGAATATAGAGGACATCATAAAGAACTAAATGACTACCCAAATGTATAGTTCCTATTCTGACAATGCTCACAAGAATCCCATTAGGAAGAGTAACAGTAGTGTTAGGGAGAGTTTTATAGGATGTGAAGGAAGATTGTTGATGATTTATGTGATTTGTTGCCCCTGTATCTATAACACAAGCGTTTAAAGCGGTGATATTGGTACTAGTACAGCAGACAAGGCCTATCAATTCTGATAAATGAATAGAGGATAGAAGGGTAAAGGCTACCAGATATTAGGCAGTGTTTGATGAAGAAGGAATGGAAGCTGAGACAGAGTGAACTTCTGGAGTAGGTTGAGCAGACGAAGGCTGAAGCTTGGTGCTTAGGAAGGATACGAGCTGTTGAATCTGAGTTGGGGAGAGATCATCAGTTGAGAGAATGTTGTCCTGTGGGGCATCACCAACTGTCATATTAGCCGACATCTGAGAGGATTTCTGATTAGGCTTGGAGCTTGTTGAATAACCATGCTTCTTATAGCAATGATCCTTAACGTGACCAACTCGATTACAGAACGTGCAGTGAGGCCTATCCTTCTTCTGAGAATTGCCTGATTGGCCCCCTGAGACTGGAACTGAGTTTGAAGTACCCTGACTCGGCAACTTAGAGACTTGAAAAGCAGCCGAAGATAGATCAGGATTAGTCGAGAGACGAGCATCTTTCTGACTATCTTCTTGATCGACAGGGTTGTAGACTTCTGACAGAGAAGGTAAAGTCTTCTTCATAAGAATACGACTTCAGATGTTCTCATAGTTGTCGTTGAGTCTCATAAGAAAGTCAATGACGCGATTAGCTTCCTTCTCAGCTAAAAGGTCTTCAATGGTGCAAGCAGGAACTTGTATATTCTCCAATTCTTCCCACAGAGCTTGAGTTTTTGTGTGGTAAGATGACAAATCAAGACTGCCTTGACAGAAAGAGTTGATTTGTTGTCGAAGCTTGTACAGTCGATGAATGTTGGGCTTATGGAAACGAGTGTGAAGATCCTTTCAGATATCAGACGCATTATTGATATAGAGAATGCTAGAGTATATCTTCTTTGAAACACTGTTCATCAGCCATGATTTGACCATACTATTGCAGCGATTCCAAATCTTGTAGTAAGGATCACTCTCAGGTGGTTTGACAATCGATCCATCGAGAAAGCCTATCTTATTCTTAGCTTCTAAGCTCGTAGTCATAGCAATTATCCAAACACCGTAGTTATTTCCATCTAACAGTTCCGATATTAAGACTAAGCCAGGATGATCTGAACTATGAAGATGATAAGGCAAGTGGATATTGTCAGGATTATTCGATACCTCAAAGTGATCGCGATGGTTGGAGGAAGCAGATCGACGATTGACGGCGTGATCCGAATCAGAGCATCAGAAGCTGCATCTGATTGAGCTGAATGTGAAGCATCGC
This sequence comes from Thlaspi arvense, assembly GCA_911865555.2. Lineage (NCBI taxonomy): Eukaryota > Viridiplantae > Streptophyta > Magnoliopsida > Brassicales > Brassicaceae > Thlaspi > Thlaspi arvense. Next base: position 65,560,385 of record OU466860.2, read on the forward strand.
CGCGAGACTTCAGAGACTTCAGAGAGTGAGATTCCAGCGAGGTCGGAGTAGATCGACGATACTGCGACTTGCAATTCCTCTTTCCCATTGAAACCGAGATCAGCTGAAATGACGAAGAAGTCCGCCAAAATCGCACAACAAGAAAAATGTGAAGATGTATCGATGAGAGAAACTCGAGATGAGCTAAAAAGAACAATGAAACCAAAAAGATTCCGGTGAAACGAAGAACGGAGAACGGAGAAAGAGATCAGGAGCGGAAGAGTTTGTTACGGAGGAGGAGAATCAGATTTTCGCTCTAATACCATATTACTGAATAAACTGATAATGTACTGAGATAATATATATAGTACTAGATGATCGACATGCACCGTGTGCAGGCTACAAAATATTTTATATGTTCAATTATGATTAATATAGTATTGAAAATGTTTTATTTGTATATAATTAATTATGTATTAATAATTAAACAATAAAACATTTAATAATAAAAATAACGATAAAAATGTAAATATGATGACAGAATAAACGGGAAAATATTAAAATATATAATAATTTATTAAATTTTAGTTTTTGGTCCGCATGCATGTGCAAGTATAGTTTTTTTATAGACATAATTATTTGTAATATTTAAGTATTGATTAATTTTTTATACATTATATAAATGTTATGTATACATATACAATTTTAGTGTTCAACAACAATCATACAAATGTTTTATATTGTTTTGTGTCTTCTGAAAACTTTTTATTTTTCCTAGCGTTTACAGTAACATATAATTGCAAATGTAAAAGTTAGATTAAATAATAATTAAATTCTTATAATATGTTTTGAATATTATCAATATAATACATTTTTTCACATTACATAATATCATCTTGCTAATATATATATTTTAAGTATTTATTTGTTCTTGACATATTGCTAATTAAACCAAAATGAATTCTATTATATTTATTTATCCTAAAAGCGGGTAGATGGCTGGCCCGCACATTCATGCATACCAACCACATCAGCGCTCTTAGGACATATAATTTTTTTTAAAATATACATTGTCTAACAGCTAAAATTAAAATTAGAGTGTAATCAAAGTTAACAAAATATATGCACGATAAGTTTGCATTCGAGTTTGACTTTTGCATAATTAATATTTATATCTACACGCGTATTTGTAAGAAAATCAAAGTATGGCTTTTATGTGTTAAAATAAAATAACAAAGTATATGTTTTGTAATATACATATTTATAATATATGGTTAATTTTTCAAAAATAATAATAATAAGTATATTTATGCATGTTTGTATGAGTTAGAAATAAGTGAATTGTAATATTTAGTTGTTGATAAGTTTTTTTTGGTATTTTCTGCAAATGTTATGTTTTTACACGATGTAGTTATTGATGTTTAATATCAATCATGAAAACCAATTCTATCATTTTATATCTAATCAAAGTTTTTTACTTTTCAGTGTTTGATGATATATGGTTTCTCAATAAAAATATAAAAAAAAATTATTATAAAATTTATGAAATCATATTTTATAAAATTCTCTAGTAGCTTCCCGCTCATCTCTTCATTAAATTTTTTATAATCCGCAATCGCTCGCTTGCACAAACTCTCTGTAACTGAATCATTTAAACCAATCGGATCTAAACTTATATGTGTATGATGTAAGGTGTAAAATCATATTTTTAATATTTAATTGTTATTAAAAATTAAGAGTTGAGATGTTCCTATCTTTAATATACTTGTTAATAAAACTTGATTCATGAAATAATATTTTAATATGTTAGAAAAACATATATGCATGAAAGAATTAATATGTGTAAGATAATATTTTAAATAAAATTTAAAATCAATCAAAATTATTCTTATTTATTTTTTATCTTATTTGACTCGTACAGTACTTTTTTCTTAACATTTAATAATATATCAAACATTAAGATCATCTCTAATATATTTTTCTATTTTTTTCTCTAAAATATAAATGGATCTCTCTCCAATCTATTTCTATTTTACAGGAAAAATTGTTATAATTTCTTCTATAATTGCAGGAAAAAATAACAACCATTCTTTTTTTCTAAATTAGATGATTTAAAACAAAGGTGAGTTGAAGATGCTTCAAACCAAAAATATAGCCTAAATTTTTTACATAAAACCAAAGTCATAAATATATATTTTTACTTTTACTTTTCCTTTTTATTCATATATACAATATTATAATAAAAAGTTAATTAACAGGATACTTATAATTTATTTTTTTACATGTTTATTTTTTGTTTCATTTATAATTTCGAATTCCTGCTATATAATGAGAATTCATTCATATATGATATAAATTTTTTTATTTATTTAAATATGAGATTTATTTAGTTTTAACTTAACCAATCAAAAGATTTCGTTTATTTTAGGAAATTTGCCATGTCACATTTATGAGGTGGCATTGTTTTGCACTAACTTTTGCTAAGATGATGACACATCAGATTTTTTCATTAAACATGCTTCTCAAATAATAGTTAAGATCTGTAATCTATACTAAACCGAATATTATCTACACCGGTTTATAGTATACCAGCTCACAAAGACTCTTATTTACACCGTATATACCAATATCTCTCTATCACTATCATCATCGTTCATCAATCATACATTATTGAGTCTCAGATTCTTCGAAGTGGCTTTCTCTCTACTTGATCACTTCCTGGACTGATTTTCCCCTTGTTTCGGATTCTGGGTGAATCTCTAGCTTACTATTATCCTGTCTCATATGGTTTGATGCCTCTTCTTTCTCAATCTCTGTGATCTCTCTCTTATCGAAATCTGTTTCTTGCTTGATTGCGGATTTGATTATATAATCGATCAATTCCTCCGCGTTTCTGTTTGAACAATTGATGTATATAGAGGTTACCAATTTGCGCGGTGAATGAAATCGACGACGAGAAGCCTCCTCCGTTCATCTACACGACTAAGATGATCTACCCGAAGTGGCTCATGCGGATCCCTCCAAAGGGATGCGGCTGCACAAAGCGATGCACGGAGAGTAGAAACTGCGTCTGTGTGGCAAAAAACGGAGGAGAGATACCTTACAACTATGATGGGAACATAGTTTATCCAAAGAGCTTGATCTACGAGTGTGGCCCTCTCTGCAAATGCCCTCCTGCTTGCTACCTAAGAGTCACGCAGCGAGGGATCAGGTTCAAGCTCGAGATCTTCAAAACAGAGTCGAGAGGTTGGGGAGTGAGGTCTCTCAGCTCGATACCTTTGGGTAGCTTCATATGCGAGTATGTAGGTGAGCTTTTGGAGGATAAAGAAGCTGAGAGAAGAACAGGGAACGACGGATATCTCTTTGACATTGGGAACTGTAGCGTTTGATACCTCGAAACTTCTCCGATTTCACTCAACTCACAATCGCTCAAAGAAGGAAGATGAACACGAACAAAACGAGAAAGAAAGTACACAAAGAATTTAACGAGTTCGGATCTCGGAATGAGAATCCTTCGTCTCGGCCTGGAGATCTTCCAGTAATCCACTATCGTGTTCTTGATTACAATCTCTCCTCTGTTACAACTCAATCACCGATCAGAGAGAGAAGTCATTCACGCTTTAGCTGATATACTAAAGCTAATCACAAGTTTTCAGTCGGTTCACTTTCCAAACCGTAAACCAATCAAACTAACAATAACCGGTAGCTTAATTTGACATAACTGTCTTGGTTTAAGCCCGCTTCAGAACTGATTTTTATCACCAAGTACTTAACAAACTCCACCTTGATGACAATCAACTCTGAACTGCACTATGAAACCTTGCAAATGTGAATATCTCCAGGCAGCTCCAAAGCACCTCAGTGCTTAGCTAAGCCGAGAAAATTTAAAGCTCACTCAAATCTATCAACCGGAAGCACCTTGGTCAACATATCCGCCGGATTCTTAGAAGTACAAATCTTCTGTAACTTCACTTCACCTTCAGCAACAACATCTCTGATAAAATGTAGCTTTCTGCTTATATGTTTAGTCCTTTCGTGATGGAAGTTATTATTAGCAAGGCAGAGAGCACTTTGCGAGTCACACCAGATGTCCACTGAATCCTACTTGAACCCGAACTCTTCTGCTAATCCTTTGAGCCAGATGCCCTCCTTCACAGCTTATACTAAAGCCATGTACTCTGCTTCTGTCGTAGACAAAGCAACAACATGTTGAAGACTTGACCTCCAGCTGATTGCATTCCCACCAGCTGTGAACACGTACCCTGAGATCGATCTTCTTCTGTCAAGGTCTGAGGCAAAATCAGAATCGCAGAACCGTTCAGCTTTAAACTCTTCGTTCTTCTTAAACATTAGCTTCAAGTCTTGTGTTCCTTTCAAATACCTCAGAACCCACTTAACCGCAGACCAGTGAATCATGCTTGGCTTGCTCATATAACGGCTAACTAGACTAACAACATATGCCAAATCACACCGAGTACCAATCATAGCATACATGATACTCCCAATGGCATTTGCATAAGGCACTTCCTCCATCACTGTCTCTTCTTCATCATCCTTTATCATTGATAATTTGAAGTGAGACCCAATGGGTGTTGAGACTGATTTTGACTCATCCATATTAAACACGTGTAGGATCTTATTTACGTAGCTTGACTGAGACAGAGATAGGACTCCTTTCACACGATCTCTGTGAATGTCCATACCTAGAATCCTACTAGCAGGACCAAGATCTTTCATCTCAAACCGCTTACTCACATGTCTTTGACAAGTTGAACTTCTTTCATCTCCTTTGAGGCAACGAGCATATCGTCAACATATAAGAGCAAGTAGATGAGTGCTCCACCTTTTCCCTTTTTGATATAAATGCAGTGATCTAACTCACTTCTCTCAAAACCGTGGCTGACCACATACTGATCAAAGCACTTGTTCCACTGTCTTGGAGCTTGCTTCAAACCGTAGAGAGCCTTCTCTAACAAGCAAACTTGCTTCTCTTTCCCTTTAACTCTGTACCCCTCTGGCTGTTCCATATAGATCTCTTCCTCTACTAAGCCGTGAAGAAAAGTAGTCTTCACGTCAAGCTGCTCAAGCTCAAGATCCTGGTTTACTGTTATGGATAACAGAAACCTGATAGAGATGTGTTTCACGACAGGGGAGAACACTTCTTGGTAGTCAATTCCTTCTTTCTGGGAGTAACCCTTTGCTACCAGTCTCGCCTTATACCTAGGCTTTTCAACTCCAGGTATTCCTGGTTTCAGTCTATACACCCACTTACAGCCTATAATCTTTTTGTTAGTTGGTCTGTTCACCAATCTCCACGTCTTGTTCTTTTCAAGAGAATCCATCTCTTCATCCATACCTCCATCCCAAAGGTCTTTATCTTTGCTTTCCATAGCCTCTTGATAGTCTCTCTGTTCCTCTGAGCTTATCTCTGCAGCTGCTATTAAAGCAAAAGACGACATGTCATAGTCGTTGAACTTAGCAGGGAGAGCAGTCTTTCTGCTTGGTCTCTCTCTTGCTACTTGATAACTACTGTGCTGAACACTACGTTGTACTGATCCTGATCCTGCAACAGATTCTTCATTCGGATCATTACCATCAGACTCTGATTCACTGATATAAACCTGATCTGTTTCAGCTTCTCCACCTGAAGAGGTACTCTCTTTCTGATTCTCTGAACTGATGCTTGTCCCAATAACAGTTTTGACCCGATTGTTAACACTTCCTGTGGTTTCTGTAACCTTCTCTACTGAGCCTTCTTTCAAGTCTTTTTAGACTGTATCTTCCACAAACACAATGTTACGTGTAATTATACACTTCTGTTCATCAGGAAGCCAGACTTTGTAACCCTTTACTCCTGGAGGATGGGCTAATGAATATTCCTTTCAGAGCTCTTGGTTTCAGCTTTCCCTGATCTTTATGAACGTAAACCACAGAGCCAAATCTCCTTATGTGTTTGTAACCGGGCTTATTTCCAAGCCACAACTCCTCTGGAATATTGCTGTCAATGGCTGAGGAAGGGCTTATGTTGATTTGATATACTGTGGACACCGCTTCTGCCCAGAACACTTCTTCTAAGCCACTTTCATCCAGAATACACCAAACTTTCTCCATGATTGTTCTGTTCATACGCTCAGCTACGCCGTTCTGCTGAGGCGTATAAGCACATGTCTTGTGCCTTTCAATCCCATGTTGTTTGCAAAAGTTGTCAAACTCAGTATTGCAGAACTCCAAGCCGTTGCCAGTCCTTAAACATTTAACCTTCTTACTGACTTGATTCTCAATCAACTTCTTCCATTCGACAAACTTCTCAAACACTTCTCCTTTTGCTGACAGAAAGTACACCCAAACCTTCCTTGTATACTCGTCTATGATTGACAGAAAATACGTCTTTCCAGACATGCTTGGTGTAACATTTGGAGAGCCCTAGAGATCAGAGTGAACGTATTTGAGAGCTTCCCCTGAACCGTACTTGCCAATGTGAAAGCTAGCTTTCTTGTGCTTTCCCATCACACAGCTCTCACAGAAACTCAGAACACCTATTCTTCTTTTGTCTATTATCCCTTTCTGAGCTAGGATCCGCAAGTTCTTCATACTCATGTGCCTGAGCCGTCTATGCCAAAGAACTGTCTCATCCTTTGACAGTTTCTTTGCGACATTACTGTTGGTTTCACCTGTCACAGTTTCACCATCCAACAGATACAATGTACCAACTAGAGTTCCCTGAAGAGCTAGTTTCTTGTTCTTATAAAACCTAGTCTTTCCATTTCCTCCAGCATGATCAAAACCTAGCCTATCCAGTGTTCTAGTCGAGAGAAGGTTCCGTTTGAGTTTAGGAACATACCTGACATTGGATAGAGTTTTGACTGTACCGCCGTACGCTTTGATGTTGATTGAGCCGATCCCTTTTACTTCCACTGAGAAGTCATCACCAAGAAGGACCTTCCCTGAAGTTAGCTCCTCAAACTCATCAAACCAATCACGCCTTGAAGTCATATGGTAAGAGCACCTCGAGTCTATTATCCATTTGTCTTGGTGCCTATCCCTGAAGCCGTTAAAGCATCACTGTCCTGGGATGTGTTTATCACAACAGCTGCTTCAGCACCTTCTTCAGACTCCATTTTTCTTTTCCTGGCATAACAGTCAGCTTTCTTATGACCTTCTTTCTTGCAATACCAGCAAGTCACCTTAGACCCTGAGCTTATCTCGATCTATTTTTCCCTTTCCTATTTCCAGATTCTCTCTTTTCTGTTCTTCCACGAGCAGCGAGGGCTTCTCCGCCTTTCTGAGAGTTACTTAGATCTTTTGCTTCTCTTAACTCGATCTCCTTGGACTTGGCTGAGTTCGTGACAGACTCAATGGTAAGAGTCTCTCTGCCGTACTTTAGAGTCTCCTTTAGAGAGTTGTACGCAGATGGTAGAGAGTTCAACAGCAAGATGGCTTGTACCTCCTCCGTTACAGAGACCTTCACGCTGCTCAACCCCGATACAAGCTTCAAGAAATCATCGACATTTTGATCGATAGATTTTGAGTCAGTCATCTTGAAAGTGTAGAATTTGTGCTGAAGATGAATTTGATTTGGAAGCGTTTGCACATTGTACACTCTTTCAAGAGCCGCTCATATTTCGCTTGCCGTCGTATACTCTTCCAGCTTTCTTAGAACCTGATCTGAGAGATTCAGAACCAGCATGTTCATCGCTCTCTCAGCTCGCTCGAGTCTGTTGATTTCCTCAAGCTGCAACCTTTCTTTGAAAGCTTCTGGATCTTCGCGTTTCTTCATCGCCTTCGCTTCTGGAATCGTCTCGATCAGAACATCATTTAGGCCCATGAGTGATAGATGCGCGAGCATCCTCTTCTTCCACATCGAGAAATTGCCGGTACCATCGAATTCAGTGACTGTAATCTTCGCTCATCGCTTCAACGAAGCTCTGATACCACTTGTAGTGTTTGATACCTCGAAACTTCTCCGATTTCACTCAACTCACAATCGCTCAAAGAAGGAAGATGAACACAAAAAAAACGAGAAAGAAAGTACACAGAGAATTTAATGAGTTCGGATCTCGGAATGAGAATCCTACGTCTCGGCCAGGAGATCTTCCAGTAATCCACTATCGTGTTCTTGATTACAATCTCTCCTCTCTCTCTGTTACAACTCAATCACCGATCAGAGAGAAAGTCATTCACGCTTTAGCTGATATACTAAAGCTAATTACAAGATTTCAGTCGGTTCACTTTCCAAACCGTAAACCAATCAAACTAACAATAACTGGTAGCTTAATTTGACATAACCGTCTTGGTTTAAGCCCGCTTCAGAACTGATTTTCATCACCAAGTACTTAACAGGAACAAATACGAAACACTTTAGCCGAAGGGATGTCGAAACTAATGCCAGGGATGGAGAAAGAGAAAGAAGAAGAAGATGGTGGCAATGGTGGTGAGACGACGGGTTCACCGTCGACACCGCGAAGAAAGGGAATATCGGGAGGTTTATAAACCCTAGCTGCTCGCCGAATCTGTATGCGCAGAATGTGTTGTATGATCATGAAGACAAGAGGATCCCTCATGTGATGCTCTTTGCGATGGACAATATACCTCCGCTTCAAAAACTCACTTACCATTATAATTACATGATCGATCAGGTATGCGATGTTAACGGTAATATCAAGAAGAAGATTTGCTACTGTGGTTCTTCTGAGTGTACCGGTAGGCTCTATTAATTGATTTAGCCTCAAACTTTTCTCCCCTGTTTTAAACTCATATTCTTCATTGTTTTTATGTTATTCATGAACAGTTTATGTTATAGCGTAGAATCTATATAAATTAACATACCATATAGCAGCAGCTAAGAACAGAACCGATGTAAGAATCAATGCTGTTTTTCTCCAACTGTTGATATGATCCTGCATATACAACAACAATGGAGCATTTTGGTTTCTGTTTTGTTCTCCTAAGAAACTTGGTTTCACACAATGTAAACACATAGTTCATATTATGGTAAATATATCTCTCTTGATAAATCCTCTTAGGATTGGACCTTGCCTATGTATAATCATGTCCATCAAATAAACAGGAATACATAGAAATACAAACATTGGCTAAAGAAAAAGTAAAAGAGAAAAAACAGAGGAAAGAACACAACAAAAACAGAGTAACCGGAAACAATAACTGAAATCAAGACACTGATAAATGGGTTGCCTTCTCCCCCAAGCTTCATTCTCTTTCTCAAAGATTCTTCAAGTTGGGTTTACGAAGGCTACACAAACAAAATATACGTTAGTTTCACTTATTCATTCATCCAGAAAATCCTATTATAATATATTCTTTCAAATTCAGAAACATTACCTCTCTAGTTAGCTGTGGTGCTTCTTCTTCTTCTGCGTTTGTTTCGACCAAAAGGACTCGTGAACCACTCTGGTTTGTATGAAACCAATATGTATCCAATCGTCAACCCAAACGCAATACCAGGTACAAATCCGATTGCAGCTGCAATCCAACTTAACACCTCTTCATCCTCTTCTTCTGGCTTTGGCGTTTCAGACTGTTGCGATGAAGGCTTGTGGATATCTCCGCAATTATCTTCAAGAGCGGAGCCGAAAAGTCCCGAGTTGTTGTCGAAGGAAGAGCAAGGCTGCCTTCAAAACTGAGTGCCTCCGGGTAATAGACCTACAAACTGGTTATGGGAGAAGTTCATGTACTCAAGGAACGAGAGATTCCCTAGCTCTTGTGGAATTTCTCCAGAAAGCTTGTTTTGGGAAACGTCTAGTGACTCAAGAGCTGTAAGGTTCCCCATGGACGATGGAATGTGGCCAGTGAAAGCATTGTTTGACAAGTTGAGCACGTGAAGCTCTTTCAGTAAGCCGATGGACTTTGGAATCTCTCCTTCAAGTTTGTTTCCAGAGAAGTCGAGTGCTGTGTAGATTTTTAGGATACGTTCCAGCTCCAATGCTACGCCTTTATTCACCAAAACCATTGAATCGTAGTAATAACTGTCTCCCATATAATTTTCAGTGAACGGATCTTGGCTTGTCCCAGCATGTGATGACATTGCACTCCAACTCACAAAACAATCAGATGGAAAAGTTCCGCTGAAGTGATTATGTGAGATGTCCAAGATTTTCAGCTGAAAGAACGAGGCTTGATGTATCCGTCCATGGAATGCATTGGAGCGCAAGACAAGAACTTGCAGGTTTTGTAGAGAACTCAACCAGAATGGAAACGTGTCGTTGATTCTGTTGCTTTCCACATTCAGAACTTCAAGAGCGGAGAAATGAACCAAACATCTTGGAAGCTTTCCCACCAGTTGGTTATGTCCAAGATCAAGCGTTCTTAGACCTTTAAATACATTCTTGGGAAGACCTCCACTAAGACGATTCTGACGTAGGTTCAGAACTGAGAGATTGCTCTTGAGATTTCCCATGCAAAGAGGTATTGAACCATTGAAATTGTTGTTTGATAAATCCAGAGTGTTTAGAGAGTGCAACTCGCATATGAGAGATGGAATCTCTCCTGTGAAGTTGTTTTTAGAGCCAGACAAGTACTCCAGGACAGAGGATAATCCATGGTTCATTGATCTTTCAAAGTTGACGAATGTGTTGTTGGAAAGATCCACAAACCTCAGATTTGGTAGCGTCCATAACCACCCAGGAACTTGACCTTTGATTTTGTTGTTGGAAATGTCTAGAGTATCCATATCCTGCTGGAATCTTAGTAGCTCTGGAAATTCTATCATTTGTGAAGGATGATCTGAAACTGAACTTTTGTTTGTGGCTAAAACATGGTTTCCTGAGAGATCCAGTCTGTCCAGCGTCTTGGAAAATGATGAGATTGCATTCAAGTTAATCGTTGTTGTGGTGTTCAAATGGGAGAGGTCAAGTCTGGAAAGCGACTTCAGATGAGAGAAGATACTGAGGTCAACTGGGCCTTGGGTGTTCCAATGGGAAAGGTCAAGATACTCAAGATTGACTAATTTGGAAATGGATCTAGGGATTGGCCCTCTGAAGTTGTTATCTCCAAGATATAGCCATAGAAGATTAGATGGTGAAGATATATTCCAAAACTCAAGAGTGCCACTGAGTTGGTTATTTGACAAATAAATATGTACTAAAGAAGGAATGTTGAAGAGAGAAGAAGGAATGGTTCCAACGAAATTGTTATAATGTGCGTAAAAATACTCCAAGTTGGAGAATGAGGTAATGTTTGGTGGAAGCCTTCCTGTGAGCTGATTGGAGAAGAGTGATAAAAACGACAGCTTTGTCAAATTAAGTAATACAACAGGAAAGTTTCCACTAAGCTTATTTGAGTATAATCTTAACTTGGTCAACTGTTTCAAACTGCCAAAAGAAGATGGGATTTCACCATCGAAATTGTTCTAACTCAGGTCAAGATTTCCAATTGAGGATGGAATCTGACCCCAAAACTGATTATAAGAAAGATCCAGAGAGGAAAGATCGAGAGAGGTGAGATGTGAAAGACTTCCAATTCAAGATGGAATCTGACCAGAAAACAGATTATCAGAAAGTCTGAGAGAATCGAGATGAGATAGCTTTCCAATTGAAGATGGAATCTTACCCGAACACTGATTACCAAAAAGATCGAGAGAGGTGAGATGTGAAAGGTTTCCAATTGCAGATGGAATCTGACCAGAAAACTGATTATTAGAAAGAGCAAGAGAGGTGAGATTTGAAAGATTTTCAATTGAAGATGGAATCTGACCCAAAAATTGATTAACAGAAAGAGCTAGAGAAGTGAGATGTGTAAGATTTCCAATTGAAGATGGAATCTGACCCGACAATTGTTGATTATAGGAAAGGTCGAGAGAGGTGAGATGATAAAGTTTTCCAATAGAGGATGGGATTTGACCATATAAATAATTCCATGAAAAGTCTAGAGAAGATAGAAAACGAATGTTTTGAAAGGTATTCGAATGAAACCTGCCATTGAGGCAGCTGCAGCTGAGATCTAGCTCGATCACTTCCCCAGACTTGGCATTGCACTTGATACCTTCCCAATAACAACAATCACTGCTATTTTTCCACGACTCCGTCTTTGGATGAGGCATTACATCACTATCATTAACATTACACCCAGGAGAAGAAGACTTCCTGATCTCAAACTCGTTCTTGAACTCGAGAAGTGCATCCCTTTGTTCAGGACGACACACATGCCTAATAGGAACTGCAGACACGTTTTGAAAATAAAGTATAAAAGAGAAGAGAAAAGAAAAAGTGATATGAATGGTCCTCATTGAGTTCCAACAGCCTTTCGTTCTTCTTCTTTAAGCTAATTTAACTTTCTTCAATACCAATAATGAAGAAGCGAAAGATGGAAATGGTGATAGTAAAACATGGTTTCATGCCCAGTCTCTTTATATAGATTTTATATAGAGAGTCCTCCAGATTCACTCAGATTGACTCTCATCATCAAGTCTTTGTACGAAGTGTTATTATTTGTATCCCACTCAGAAAACAGAGTAAATGTATTTGTGTTCCAAACATTTTGGTCCAACCAAATTAAAAGATATACACAACAAAAAATAACGAAATCCTTAATGAAAAAGAAATTAAATATACACATTACAAAAAGAGTAGAAGTCAAGAAGAGACGATTTGTTATGGGTATTGATAATCATGTGGTCAGAGCTCTGAAGAAGATAAGGTTGAAAAAGAAATAGAGACTTTGAAATTGTTGGAGTTGAGAGCAGAGTTGGCTTACTTTTCAAGTCATCGTCTTTTGACTTTTCCCCCGTGAAACAAAACTGACTAGTCAAATATTGCTGAATAGTTTGAGAAATCTATATGTTTGTTTGTTTGATCTTTTGTCATGATACAGTTTTTCTTTATTCGAGTTTGATTAATATCAATTGTATTGTGATACTAAAAATAAATTAATCTAATCGAATTACTGTATACAGTAGAAACTTCATAAATTAATATTTGATAAATTAATAATTTTGCTCAGTTAAGAGTTGGATTGATTCAAAATTTAATATAAATTGATAAATTAATAAGATAATATTTTTTTAAAAAAATCGATATAAAATATAATTCCTTTAATATTATAAATTAATAGATATTATATAATACAATTTTATATAAATATATAATTATGGTAATCTATTAAAATATGATTATATTATTGTTTTTCATATTAAAATTGAAACATTTTTATTATATATTTCTAATTTTATAATAAACGTTTTAGAAAATATTATAAATTTTACAGAAAATATTATTTTTAATTAATTATTAATAAACAATTTATTTTAGGGCAATTTCCATAATTACACTAAAAATAAGTTTTCAGGACAAATATAATAGGGAAACTGAAATTTTTCCATTCCTAACATTTTTCATTTAAGTTTTCGATTTTACCATTTAGGAAAGTCTTCCTAAATGTTTTTTTCTGTTAATGTTGCATGATTTTTTTAGCAAGATATTCCAAATACTAGAATTTAACATCGTTTCATATGGTTTTTGAAAACGTTCCTAATTTTTTAAAAATGTTCCTGTATTGTGGAAGGGCTTACTAAATTGTGGAAGAGTTTTTTGAATTGTGGAATGGTTTCCTAAATTGTGGAAAAGTTTCCTAGAAGAGTTTTTTGAATTTGAGTTGTATAAATTAACAAAAATAATAATGAATTATACGATTTACGAAGGCATTTCTAAATATATGTAATGACTTTCTTAAATTATATATTTTAGGAAAATCTTCCTAAAACTTTAGATTATCTTCCTAAATTTATGCTCATCTCTTTCCTCACATCTGCGACATCCAAGCCCTAATTTCCGCCGATTTTTTTTTTTTTTTTCACCATTGTTGCTGTTTTAGCTCGGATTTCTTGAGTTTTCACCTAATTGTATCAGATCTATCTATCATTATATGATTTTGAACTTTAAATTCTGAAATCACTTTCCCATTAAAAAACCTCAAAGATCTAAGAGATTCACAATCACAAATCACAATCAAATGGGAAGAGAGATCCTAAACAAAACAAATAATTCGAATTTCAGATCAGTCTTGGCCATTGATACATTTGTTTGTACATTATTTTTCTTTTCTTTTTATTAACTAATATTTTGTCTAACTAAGATTAATATGGTACAAAATATTATGGAAAGAATTTTGTAGAGTGTTAGTGTATATATAGAACAAAAACTTAGATTAAGTGTATTTGAGGGAATTTCTCTTTATTATTTTATCCAAAACTGATAAATTAATAACTCTATAAATTAATAAAATATCAAAATCCCAATATTATTAATTTATAGAGTTTCTATTCTTTGTGATCTAGATATATGTTTAAACTAATTATAACGTCGTGATTCTTCGTTAGCCCAGCAATCGAATTACTGTAGATTTGCCGCATGACATAATTTTGCTTGTTAGGCTTGTGAACCTTCTTTTTGCATTCAGTCTCAAATTGGTCGTAAAGGTAGCAAAAGTTGAACCAACTAATTATGATGCCAATGATCAGTGTAATGCTTACTAATTTCGAGTCACAGTTGATCAAGGATCCGTCAATGAACTTAATATCATGGATCAGTGATTGCTGATAAATTCTCTTCCCGCAAATATTGATAAAAAAGTAGTATGTATTTTATTTATTTCTGATTATGTTTATTGCTAAACATTGATTCAGTGAACTTAACTGTACTGTTCATTGCTGATTAGTTCTCATCTTCTTAATAAGATTATTATGAAAAGGCATCATGAGCTTATTTTGTTTATTGTTGTTGCTTTCTATGATCATGTTCATTGCTAATTCTGTTGTGTTCATAGTCGCTGATAAGTTATCTCCTACAAAATCATTGATTAGCTGATTATTTTTACTGTTGAACATTGGTCCAATTATCTTCTTTAGAATAAGCTGCTCCATTGAAAACTATGATGTGCACTATGGACAGAAGACATGCAAATAAATTCTTTTGAAAGCTCTGCAAAACCAACGAGAAGCCAAAGAGAATAAGTATTATCTCTTCTTGGAACTGAGATGAAGTAGCCCTTGCTTGCGACACAAGCATCTATTACTGTGTCTCTATCTCATCTTGTATAATTTAAATGATGTAAATTCAACAAATGTGCTTTCTGTTGTTTTCCTCTTGCATCTAGATAAATTGGTCTGATTTTTAGGCTTAATTCCAATTTCTAGTAATGTGTTTCGAATCCTATCGTGTATTCCAATGTGATCTTAATAAAATTCAGTTGAAAAAAAAATTACAAATCGCAAATTTGTTCCTTTGTTTCCTACAAATGATCTCAATCAAATCAAACATCCCGATTTGAGCTAGAATCGAATTCGAGTTCTGACTATTGAGAAACTTCAGGCAGATCGAAATCCGATTCATCATCATCTTCTTCTCCGCATCGATCGCTCTTCTCATCGGTATATATTGTCCCTTACCTTAATCTTGGTCTGTTTCCCACTCTTTTGCTGCTCCGCGTTTGATTATGTAATCGATCGATTCCTCCGCGTTTCTGTTTGAACGATTGATGTATTGAGAGATCGTGATGTTGTCCTGCATGATTCGGAAATTTGGTGTTTTGTTTCCGCGAAATCTTAGCTTAGAATCCTTGAAAACGAACGAAAATTAGATTTTGGAATATTATGAATTGATGTTTTTCGTGTGCTTTGGTTTTTGATTTGCCAAATTGTTCATTGTTGCAGTACAAATCTGGTGAACTTTTGCTTCATAGAAAAACATTGGTGTGCGTCTCTTTGATGAGTTTTGGAATGGGTGTAGTGGAAAACATGGTGAACACAGAGTCATCGAAAGTTAGTTCATTGAGCAAAAGTAATGTCTCTGAGCGAAAGTAATGTTTCTGAGCCAAAGAGGAAGAAAACTTGGAAAAGCGAGATGATGTAATGATGATATGGAACTCAATCAAGTTCTCTCGCAAGAACCGAAGAAAGAGGAATGTTCAGCCTCTGAGCATTTTTTTGCCAGATTGGTTCTTTTGAAGAGCCAAACGTTGTGAAGACGAAAGAGCGAAGAAACTGCGCTCTCTGCGTGGCGAAAAACGGAGGAGAGATACCTTACAACTACGATGGGAACATAGTTTACCCAAAGAGCTTGATCTACGAGTGTGGCCCTCTCTGCAAATGTCCTCCTGCTTGCTACCTAAGAGTCACGCAGCGAGGGATCAGGTTCAAGCTCGAGATCTTCAAAACAGAGTCGAGAGATTGGGGAGTGAGATCTCTCAGCTCGATACCTTCGGGTAGCTTCATATGCGAGTACGTCGGCGAGCTTTTGGAGGATAAAGAAGCTGAGAGAAGAACAGGGAACGACGAGTATCTCTTTGACATTGGGAACAAATACGACAACACTTTAGCTGAAGGGATGTCGAAGCTAATGCCAGGGTTGGAGAAAGAGAAAGAAGAAGAAGATGGTGGTGAGACGACGGGGTTCACCGTCGACGCTGCGAAGAAAGGGAACATCGGGAGGTTTATAAACCATAGCTGCTCGCCGAATCTGTATGCGCAGAACGTGTTGTATGACCATGAAGACAAGAGGATCCCTCACGTGATGCTCTTTGCGATGGACAATATACCTCCGCTTCAAGAACTCACTTACCATTACAATTACATGATCGACCAGGTGCGCGATGTTAACGGTAATATCAAGAAGAAGATTTGCTACTGTGGTTCTTCTGAGTGTACCGGTAGGCTCTATTAATCGATTACCCTCAAACTTTTTCTCCCCTGTTTTAAACTCAGATTCTTCATTGTTTTATGTTATTCATCAACAGTTTATGTTATACCGTAGAATCTATATAAATTAATATACCATATAGCTATAGCAGCAGCTAAGAACAGAACCGATGTAAGAATCAATGCTGTTTTTCTCCAACAATGGAGCATTTTGGTTTCTGTTCTTTCAATTATTGGCGATGGCAGGAAGAGATATTTTTTACCTGAACGATACCGACTAGAAGAAGTTGATTATGGAACATCGCCAAATATGTATTGCTAGGATCACTTCTCTCTGATCTTTTGTCAAGGAACATCGCCAAATATGTGAATCGCAACGGTAGAGAGAGCCGTTGATTATGGTCTTAAGCTTGGTTTCACACAATGTAAACACACATAGTTCACAGGAGCCTGAAGAGAAGAAAGACGAAATCTGTTATGGTAAATATATCTCTTTTGATAAATCCTTATGATTGGACCTTAACTATGTATAATCATGTCCATCAAATAAACAGGAATATTTTGTGCTATAAATACATAGAAATACAAACATTGGCTAAAGACAAAGTAAAAGAGGAAAACAGAGGAAAGAACACAACAAAAACAATAACTGAAATCAAGGCGCTGATAACTGAAATGGGTTGTCTTCTACCCCAAACTTTTTGCAAATATTCTTCAAGTAGGGTTTACGAAGGCTACACAAACAAAATATACGTTAGTTTCACTTATTCATTCATCCAGAAAATGCTATTATAATATATTTTAAAAAAAATCAGAACATTACCTATCTAGTTAGCTGTGGTGCTTCTTCTGCTTCTGTTTTTGTTTCGACCAAAAGGACTCGTGAACCACTCTGGTTTGTATGAAACCAATATGTATCCAATCGTCAACCCAAACGCAATCCCATGTACAAATCCTATTGCAGCTGCAATCCAACTTAACACCTCTTTATCTTCTTCTTCTTTTGGCTCTGGCGTTTCAGACTGTTGCGATGAAGGCTTGTGGATATCTCCGCAATCATCTTCAAGAGCAGGGCCGAAAAGTCCCGGGTTGTCTCCGAATGAAGAGCAGTTCTGCCTTCGAAACTGAGTGCCTCCTGGTAATAGACCTACAAGCTGGTTATGGGAGAAGTTCATGTATGAAAGGAACGAGAGATCCCCTAGCTCTTGTGGAATTTCTCCTGAAAGCTTGTTTTGGGAAACGTCTAGTGACTCGAGAGCTGTAAGGTTCCCCATGGACGATGGTATGTGGCCACTGAAAGCATTGTTTGACAAGTTGAGAACACGAAGCTCTTTCAATAAGCCGATGGACTTTGGAATCTCGCCTTCAAGTTTGTTTCCAGAGAAGTCGAGTGCTGTGTAGATTTTTAGGATACGTTCCAGCTCCATCTCTGTTCCTTTATTCACCAAAACTATTGAGTCATGGTAATAGCCTGATTTGTCTTCCATGTAACCTACGTTTGACTGATCTTCATGAATCCCAAGTGATGACATTGAACTCCAGTTCATGAAGTAATCAGATGGCAGAGTTCGGCTGAAGTGATTATGTGAGATGTCCATGATTTTCAGCTGAAAGAATGAGGCTTGATGTAATGGTCCATGGAATGCATTGGAGCGTAAGACAAGAACTTGCAGGTTCTGTAGAGAACTCAACCAGAAGGGAAACGTGTCGTTGATTCTGTTGCTTTCCACATTCAGAACTTCAAGAGTGGAGAAATGGATCAACGATCTTGGAAGCTTTCCCACCAATTGGTTATGTCTAAGATCAAGCGTTCTTAGACCTTTAAATACATTCTTCGGAAGACCTCCACTAAGACGGTTCTGACGTAGGTTCAGAACTGAGAGATTTCTCTTGAGATGTCCCATACAAAGAGGGATTAAACCGTTGAAATCGTTGCTTGATAGATCTAGAACCCTTAGAGAGTGAAACTCGCATATGAGAGATGGAATCTCTCCTATGAAGTTGTTTTTAGAGCCAAACAAGTACTCCAGGTCAGAGGATAGTCCATGTTTCGTTGATCTTTCAAAGTTAACGAAAGTGTTGTTGGAAAGATTCACGTACGTCAGATATGGTAGTGACCATAACCAGCCAGGAACTTGACCTTTGATTTTGTTGTTGGAAATGTCTAGAGTATCCATATCCTGCAGGGTTCTTAGGAGCTCCGGAATTTCAGTAATACTACAGCCTGACAAGTTTAACTGACTTATCATCTGTGAAGGAGAATCTGAAACTGAACTTTTGTTTGTGGCTAAAACATGGTTCCCTGAGAGATCCAGTCCCCGGAGTGACTGGGAAATTGAGGAGATTGCATGCAAGTCAATCGTTGTTGTGGTGTTCAAATGGGAGAGGCGAAGATATTGGAGCGACTTAAGATTCGAGAAGATACTGAAGTCAACTGTGCCTTGGGTGTTCCAATGGGAAAGGTCAAGATACTCAAGATTGACTAATTTGGAAATGGATATGGGGATTGGCCTTCTGAAGTTGTTATCGCCAAGGTATAACACTTGAAGCTTCGATGGTGAAGATATATTCCCAAACTCAACAGTGCCGTTGAGTTGGTTATTTGACAAAAAAATATTTGTTAAAGAAGGAATGTTGAAGAGAGAAGAAGGAATGGTTCCAACCAAAGCGTTGCGATATGCAAAAAAATACTCCAAGTTGGAGAGTGAGCTAATGTTTGGAGGAAGCGTTCCTGTGAGTTGATTGGAGCTCAGTGATAAAGACGACAACTTTGTCAAATTAAGTAGTGCAGCAGGAAAGTTACCAGTAAGCTTATTGGATCCTAAATCTAAGCCGGTCAACTGTTTCAAACAGCCAAAAGAAGATGGGATTTCACCATCAAAATTGTTATAACTCAGGTCAAGAGATTCGAGATGAGAGAGCTTTGTAATTGAAGATGGAATCTGACTCCAAAACCGATTATTAGAAAGATCGAGAGAGGTGAGTTGTGAAAGGTTTCCAATTGAGGATGGAATCAGACCCCAAAACTGATTATCCGAAAGAGCGAGAGAGGTGAGATTGGAAAGATTTCCAATTGAGGATGGAATCTGACCCCAAAACTGATTACGAGAAAGAGTGAGAGAGGTGAGATTTGAAAGATTTCCAATTGAGGATGGAATCTGACCCGAAAACTGATTACCAGAAAGATCGAGAGAGATGAGATTTGAAAGATTTTCAATTGAGGATGGAATCTGACCCCAAAACTGATTATTAGAAAGGTCAAGAGAGGTGAGATTTGAAAGAGTTCCAATTGAAGATGGAATCTGACCCCAAAACTGATTATCCGAAAGAGCGAGAGAGGTGAGATTGGAAAGAGTTCCAATTGAAGATGGAATCTGGCCAAAAAGATGATTACGAGAAAGGTTGAGAGAGGTGAGATGAGAAAGTTTTCCAAGAGAGGATGGGATCTGACCATATAAATCATTACGTGAAAAGTCTAGAGATATTAGAAAAGGAATGTTTTGAAAGGTATTCGAATGAAACCTGCCATGGAGGCAGCTCCAACTGAGGTCGAGCTCTATCACTTCCCCAGAACTGGCATCACACTTGATGCCATCCCAATAACAACAATCACTGTTATTTCCCCATGACTCCGTCTTCGGATAATGGCTTACAAAGCTATCATGGCTACCAATAATAAAATAACACATATCATGAGAAGACTCTCGAATCTCAAACTTGTTCTTGAACTGGAGAAGTGCATCCCTTTGTTCAGGACGACACACATGTTTAGTAGGAACTGCAGACACGTTTTGGAAATAAAGTATAAAGGAGAAGAGAAAAGAAAAAGTAATTGTAATGGTACTCATTGAGTTCCAATAGTCAATAATGAAGAAACGAAAAATAGCAATGGTGATAGCAAAACATGGTTTCATGCCCATCTCTTTTATATACATTGCATATAGAGAGTGCTCCAGACTGACTCACCATCAAGTCTTTGTACGAAGTATTATTCACGTTGAGCAAACAGAGTGAATGTATTTGTGCTCCAAACATTTTGGTCCAACCAAATTAAATAATGAGTACAAGTCAAGAAGAGACGATTTGTTATGGGTAATGATAATCATGTGGTCGAGGTAAAGAGAGCTCTCAGCAAGAAGATAAGGTTGAAAAAGAAAGAGTGACTTTGAAATTGTTGGAGTTGAGAGCAGAGTTGGCTTACTTTTCAAGTCATCGTCTTTTGTCTTTTCCCCCGTGAAACAAAACTGACTAGTCAATATTGCTGGATAGTTTGAGAAATCTATTTGTTTGGTTTCTTTTGTCATGATACATTTTTTCTTTCTTCGAGTTTGATTTATATGATTTGTTCAATTGTGTCGTGATACTAAAAATAAATTAATCTAATCGAAATACTGTATATTTTCTTTGTGGTCCAGATATATGTTTAAACTTATTATAACGTCGTGATTCTTCGTTAGCCCAGCATGACATAATATTTTTTTTTTTTTTTTGCATTCAGTTACTGAAGCCATTAAAAAAATAAAATTGGTTAAAAGTGTGAAAAACAATAGTTTTAGTTGGTGAATCTAATTTTAGCTATAAATAGTTGCCTGGTAGTCTCAAATTGGTCGTAAAGGTGTGGCGAAATTAATGTAGCAAAAGTTGAATTAACTAATTAATTATGATGCCAATGATCAGTGTAATGCTTACTAATTTAGAGTCACAGTTGATCAAGGAACCGTCAATGAACTGGATTGTGGATCAATGATTACTGATAAGTTCTCTTTCCGCAAATATTGATAAAAAATTATTATGTCTATTTTGTTTATTGCTAAACATTGATTCAGTGAACTTAACTGTACTGTTTATTGCTGATAAGTTCTCATCTTGCAAAATCATAATAAGATTATTATGAAAAGGCATGATGAGCTTATTTTGTTTATTGTTGTTGCTTTCTATGATTATGTTCATTGTTAATTCTGTTTATAAGCTTATCAGCATCAGTGTTCATAGTCGCTGATAAGTTGTTCTCCTACAAAATCATTGATTAGCTGATTATGTTTACTGTTGAACATTGGTCCAATTATCTTCTTCATTAATAACTATGATGTGCACTATGGACAGAAGGCATGCAAATAAATTCTTTTGAAAGCTTTGCAAAACCAACGAGAAGCCAAAGAGAATAAGTATTATCTCTTCTTGGAACTGAAATGAAGTAGCGCTTGCTTGCAACACAAACATCTATTACTGTATCTCTATCTCATTTGTCATGTAGGTTCAGACACAACATCTGTGTCTCTATCTCATTTGTCACAGTTCCTGTGACTGTAATACATTCTGTTCGAACAATTTTGAGTCCTTGAAGTAGCGCTTGCTTGCAACACAAGCATCTATTACTTGCAAGGACTAAAAATCAACATTTTTACCAATTTATTTAAGAAATCCAATGGCTTTTGCTACAGGAGGAATCTCTAAGAAATATTCCTCAAGGTCATGTGGTTCTGTTTTTTTGGCAATGTGAGAATGGTAAACCACTACACAAGGGTGTGCTGTAGTGCAGTGTGTAGACAGTTAAGAAAATTACCCAAATTCTTCCGTTTTCGGTTATGAAGCAAGTTACGAACATGACAAAGTGGGTTTCAAACGCAAGAGTGGGTGTGGGATGCTTGAGTTCCACGCCATACCTAGTTTTGCAAATATAAATGAGAAAGTTCGTTTTTTTTCACTATATAAAAAAGGAAATATACTGTTTATTGATTCAAAAGACAAAAAAACAAACTACTATAGTACTTATTAGTTTGTTTTCCTAGCAAGATGTATCCAAAATGGTAATGTTCCAAGAGTGGGAAGCCAATATATATACAAACAACTCTTAAGAAATTTTGATCATCGACAAACAATTTTGCTCTGCTTTTTTTTTTGTTATAATCTAAGATAACAAAATAAAAAAAAAAACAATGAAAAACTCTATCATAGATCAATGGTATTTCATCCAAGTAGGTATATTATTTGTAACGGTTTTATCATGTGTTTTAGGAAGGCGGTATATGAGAATTCACGAGAAAGCAGAAGATTTTTTTTTGGAGAATAATCAAGTGAAAGAAGACGACAAGAACAAGAACATAAATCCAGAAGAAAATGATATCAAGAAGAATCTATAGGAAAAAAAGGTAAAGAACTGAGAAGAAGCACAATGATCATATTCTCTATAACCAAAAAGAGAATTCTACAGCCTGAAACGTGTAATTTAAGTTTTTCAATGCAAATCTGAAGCTTTTGTGTGTTTCCTATCTAGTTAATTTAATTCTAGATTCCAAAGGAAGATCTGATATAGATTATGCACTACATGTTTAATGAAAAAAGAATGGTGATGGCGTTCGTTATTGATAGTTATGAATTGTTGACGACGGTCTGTTTCACTTCCCACTTGCGATTTTTTTAAAACGGTCTTGGAAATTCAGAACCCTAGAAATAATCGATTCCTGCTAACAGCGAAATAGTTGATCAGGATAGTGTTTCCTATGAATGCTTCGCTGTAGCAACGCTAAATGAGCCCCGAGAATTCAAAGCCATGTCCGGATCACTGATCCCTGGATTGAATCCGGATCGGGTTTCATCGCCGTCGAGCTCGGGTCGCATCAATTCGTGATAACTTCACTCTGTTCACGTCCCTGATTCAGAGCTTGGATCACATTTTGGAGTTTTACTGGATAACATGGAAGGTTCTGATGTCACCTTTGACATTGCTGGTGAGAAGTTGATGCAAGCAATACAGAGGTAACAATCAACGACGTGGAACCTAAGGTTTTTAATGTAAATCATCATTGGTAGCTGTACGGGGATGCTTGAGTCCCACGCCATACCTAGTTTTTGCGAATATAAATGAGAAAGTTCTCAAACTCAGAAAAACAAATTTAGTGAGAGACCACTGAATAGTAGTAGTTTAGTAGCTTACGAATTAGATATGCTCTCCAAATGGCTTTTCCATGACAAGTTAAATTGTCTTTTGTGGGTCGCTTGTTCTTCACATCATCAATACTCCAGAAGCCATTTGCAAGCTTTAAATGAGATCCTCCCACAGTAGGAACTATATCATCCATTTGATTGCTTTAGCTCTCTGGTAGACAAAATCAGGAATAAAGAAGACTTTCTTTTTTGTTCACTATATAAAAAAAGGTAAATGTAGTGAAGCAAAAGATGGCTCCAAGAAACGTTGCTCCGGTTAAAAGCTACACATACAAATATCAAAAGGTTTTGATTCAAAATCCGAAAACATAGAGAGAGAAAAGCTTTTCTTCTTCACCTTGAAAGCATTTGGAATTGTTGCAGTGACACGATCGAGTATAAACCCTCCTGATAATGTCCCAATGATCCCACAAATGATAGTTACTGCGCCTAAGATCATATCAGAAAACAAAAGTATGAATCTTTCAAGAACTCTCAAGAAGAAAGATTGATAGAACTCTCAATCTCTGTGCGCTCTCTCTCTCTCTCTCTCGAAATCTGTGCGTTTTTGTTTGAACGACTGATGTATAGAGAGATTGCCCATTTGCGGGGTGAACGAAATCGACGACGAGGAGCCTCCTCCATTTACCCAAAGTTGCTCACGCGCCTGCCTGGCGAAAAACGGAGGAGAGATAGTGGCTCACGCCTCCTCCATTTACAACTACGATGGGAACATAGTTTACCCAAAGAGCTTGATCTACGAGTGTGGCCCTCTCTGCAAATGCCCTCCTGCTTGCTACCTAAGAGTCACGCAGCGAGGGATCAGGTTCAAGCTCGAGATCTTCAAAACCGAGTCGAGAGGCTGGGGAGTGAGGTCTCTCAGCTCGATACCTTCGGGTAGCTTCATATGCGAGTACGTCGGCGAGCTTTTGGAGGATAAAGAAGCTGAGAGAAGAACAGGGAACGACGAGTATCTCTTTGACATTGGGAACAAATACGACAACACTTTAGCTGAAGGGATGTCGAAGCTAATGCCAGGGATGGAGAAAGAGAAAGAAGAAGAAGATGGTGGCGATGGTGGTGAGACGATGGGGTTCACCGTCGACGCCGCAAAGAAAGGAAACATCGGGAGGTTTATAAACCACAGCTGCTCGCCGAATCTGTATGCGCAGAACGTGTTGTATGATCATGAAGACAAGAGGATCCCTCACGTGATGCTGTTTGCGATGGACAATATACCTCCGCTTCAAGAACTCACTTACCATTATAATTACATGATCGATCAGGTGCGCGATGTTAACGGTAATATCAAGAAGAAGATTTGCTACTGTGGTTCTTCTGAGTGTACCGGTAGGCTCTATTAATCGATTACCCTCAAACTTTTTCTCCCCTGTTTTAAACTCAGATTCTTCTTGTTTTATGTTGTTCATCAACAGTTTATGTTATACCCTAGAATCTATATAAAATAATATACCATATAGTAGCAGCTAAGAACAGAACCAATGTAAGAATCAATGTTGTTTTTCTCCAACTGTTGATATGATCCTGCATACACAACAACAATGGAGCATTTTGGTTTCTGTTGTGTTCTTTCAAGTATTGGCGATGACAAGAAGAGATTTTTTTTTACCTAAAAGATACCAACAAGAGAAGAAGGAACATCGCCAAATATATGAATCGCAACGGTAGAGAGAGCCATTGATAATGGTCTTAAACTTTGTTTCACACAATGTAAACACATAGTTCATGTTATGGTAAATATATCTCTTTTGATAAATCCTCTTATGATTGGACCTTGACTATGTATAATCATGTCCATCAAATAAACAGGAATACATAGAAATACAAACATTGGCTAAAGACAAAGTAAAAGAGAAAAACAGAGGAAAGAACACAACAAACACAGAGTAACTGAAATCAAGCTTCTTTCTCTCCGGTCCATTCTCTTTCTCAAAGATTCTTCAAGTTGGGTTTACGAAGGCTACACAAACAAAATATACGTTAGTTTCACTTATTCATTCATCCAGAAATGCTATTATAATATATTTTTTCAAATTCAAAAACATTACCTCTCTAGTTAGCTGTGGTGCTTCTTCTTCTTCTGCGTTTGTTTCGACCAAAAGGACTTTTGAACCACTCTGGTTTGTATGAAACCAATATGTATCCAATTGTCAACCCAAACGCAATACCAGGTACAAATCCTATTACAGCTGCAATCCAACTGAACATCTCTTCATCTTCTTCTTCTTTTGGTTCTGGCGTTTCAAACTGTTGCGATGAAGGGTTGTGGATATCTCCGCAATCTTCTTCAAGAGCGGAGCCGAAAAGTCCCAGGTTGTCTTGGAAAGAAGAGCAGTTCAGCCTTCGAAACTGAGTGCCTCCGGGTACCAGACCCACAAGCTGGTTATGGGAGAAGTTCATGTACGAAAGGAATGAGAGATTCGCTAGCTCTTGTGGAATTTCTCCTGAAAGCTTGTTTTGGGAAACGTCTTGTGACTCCAGAGCTGTCATGTTCCCCATGGACGATGGTATGCGGCCATTGAAAGCATTGTTTGACAAGTTGAGCACGTGAAGCTCTGTCAGTAAGCCGATGGACTTTGGAATCTCGCCTTCAAGTTTGTTTCCAGAGAAGTCGAGTGCTGTGAAGATTTTTAGGATACGTTCCAGTTCCAGATGAAATGCTACACCTTTATTCACTAAAACCATTGAATCATTGTAATAGCCTAATTCATCTCCCTTATAACGTTCCTTTGACTGATCTTCATGAATCCCAAGTGATGACATTGAACTCCAGTTCTCAAAATAATCAGATGGCAGAGTCCCATTGAATTGATTGTGTGATATGTCGATGATCTTCAGCTTAAGGAATATTCCTTGATGTATCGACCCATGGAATGCATTGGAGCGCAAGACAAGAACTTTCAGGTTTTGTAGAGAACTCAACCAAAACGGAAACGTGTCGTTGATTCTGTTGCTTTCCACATTCAGAACTTCAAGAGCGGAAAAATGGATGGAATCTGACACGAAAACTGATTACGAGAAAGAGCGAGAGAGGTGAGATTTGAAAGGTTTTCAATTGAAGACGGAATCTGACCCGAAAATTGATTACCAGAAAGATAGAAAAATGTGAGATTCGAAAGAGTTCCAATTGAAGATGGAATCTGATCCGAAAATTGATTCCAAGAAAGGTCGAGAGAGGTGAGATGTGAGAGGTTTCCAATGGAGAATAAGATTTGACCATATAAATCATTATATGAAAAGTCTAGAGAAGATAGAAAAGGAATGTTTTGAAAGGTATTGGAATGAGATCTAGCTCGACCACTTCCCCAGAATTGGTATCACATGTGATACCGTCCCAATAACAACAATCGCTGTTATGTTTCCATGACTCTGTCTTTGGATGAGGCTTTACATAGCTACCATTAACATAACACTCATAAAAAGAAGATTCCCCAATCTCAAACTCGTTCTTGAACTTGAGAAGTGCATCCCTTTGTTCAGGACGACACACATGTCTAAGAGGAAGAGCAGACATGTTTCGAAAATAAAATATGAACGAGAAGAGAAAAAAAAAGTAATTATTTGAATGGTCCTCATTGAGTTAAGAGCCTTTCCTTTTTCTTTAGGATTATATAACTTTCTTGAAAATCAGTAATGAAGAAGCGGAAAATGGATATGGTGATAGCAAAACATGGTGTCATGCCCCATCTCTTTATATACATTTCATATAGACAGTGCTCCTAATTCACTCACCATCAAGTGTTTGTACGATGCGTTATTCACGTTGAGTGAAGACTGTACACATGTATTTGTGTTGAATATAGTCGAGTCCGAAACAAAACATTTTGGCATTCCTTCTCTCACCAGAAATTTCAAAGTTGTCAGTACAACCAAATTAAAAGCTATACACTGAAAATAATAACGAAAGCCTTAATGAAGAAGAAATTAGATGAGAAAAGACATTTCAAAAGAATTTAAGTCAAAAAGAGATTATTTGTTACCATAGTATCGGTAGCCTCAAGATTCCCACTCAGATTGACTCACCATCAAGTCTTTGTACGAAGCGTTATTCACGTTGAGAAAGAGATAATTGAAATTATTGGTGGAAAAAGAAGAAAGAAGACCGGAGAAAATTATCCACATGTTTTTCAAGTCGTCGTCTTAAAAATTAATTAATTTTTAATCAAAGATTTTCTTCCACAAGATAAGGGGCCGATAGCCCAGCATTCCAGCAATGACCAAGGTGGTAAATTTGCCGCATGTTAATTATCTTGAGCATGACATAATTTTGTTTTTTTAGCAAAAGTTGAACTAACTAATTATGATGCCAATGATCAGTGTAATGCTTACGAATTTAGAGTCACAGACACAGTTGATCAAGGATCCGTCAATGAAATATCGTGGATCAGTGATTGCTGATAAGTTCTCTCTTCCCGCAAATATTGATAAAAATTATTATATCTATTTTGTTTATTTCTGATTATGTTTATTGCTAAACATTGATTCAGAGAACTTAACTGTACTGTTCATTTCTTATATGTTCTCATCTTGTTGATAAGATTATTATGAAAAAGCATGATGAGCTTATTTTGTTTATTGTTGTTAATTTCTGTGATCATGTTCATTGCTAATTCTGTTTATAAGCTTATCAGCATAAGTTATTCTCCTACAAAATCATTGATTAGCTGATTATGTTAACTGTTGAACATTGGTCCAATTATCTCTTTAGAATAAGCTAATCCATTAAAAACTATGATGTGCACTATGGACTAAAGGCATGCAACACCAACGAGAAGCCAAAGAGAATGAAGTAACGCTTGTTTGCAACACAAGCATCTGTTACTGTGTCTCTATCTCATGTGTCACAGTAGCTGTGACTGTATCACATCCTGTTCCAACAATTTTGAGTCCTTGAAGTAGCGCTTGCTTGCAACACAAGAACTTGCAAGGACTCAAAATCACATTTTTACCAATCATATAATATATAAAAGTTGATGGCATAGTGCATTGAGGACGTCCACATGTGATTAAAAAATTCGATCTGATTGGTCCACATCAGCATATTCATTAAATAAAAAAATGTAAGTATGATTAGGACGGAAGAACTCGATTTAATTGGTCCACATCAGCTTTTTTATCAAACCAAAAATTATAAAGTATAATTAAAATATTAAAAGTTAATTTAACAAATTATGTCCGACAAAAAAGTAAATTCAATCTGATTTATCCAAATCAACATATTTATTAAATCAGAAAATGTTAATATGATTTAAAAATTTAAACGTTAAATAAAAAAAATTAATAATTAACAATACACGTATAAAAAAAAGCAACCATTATCAATTATCAATTTAAAAAAAATCCACAACAACTCGATTTAACAATTAAAATTATGAAAACTGAATAAAAATATAACATAAAACTCTTGGAAGACATGATGGAGAAGAAAAAAATAGTTTTGCATGACCTAACAAAATTAAATTCGAATCAATATGAATCATGATTTATAATGCAGTGATACACAAGATCAATAAGACTTTAAATAAAAAACTAAATATTTGAACATATAAACCTTCAAAAAAATAAAAAACTATAAAAATTCTATGGAAAACAGAAAATAATACCAAAATCTTAGCAAGATTATATTTCTCTAAATCAAATATATATGTACGTCAAAGTTAGATAATTTGATAGGTGTCATTGTTATTATTTTACCTAATAATTTTTTAAAGTTTATAAATAAAAATAGGATAAATTACACATTAGATATCAAATTTTCTTATATAAATGAAAATTTTTATAAATATATTATTATTTTTAATAATTTTAAATATAATAGCTAAAAAAAAAACCAAAATATTAATAAAGATTCGCGCTACGCGCGAGTCATATACCTAGTTCATTTAAGAATCCAATGGCTTTTGCTACAGGAGAGATCTCTATGAAATATTCCTCAAGGTCATGTGGTTCTGTTTTTTTGGTAATGTGAGAATGGTAAACCATTGAAGAATACCGTGTGTGACGTACATGCACAAGAAATTTGTAATACGCAAAAGTCAGTTAAGAAAATTACTCAAATTCTTCGGGCTTTCGGTTATGAAGCAAGTTCCGAACATGACAAAGTGGTTTTAAAACACAAGAGTGCCCGTACAGGATGCTTGAGTTCCACGCTATACCTAGTTTTGCGAATATAAATGAGAAAATTTCCTTTTTTCAGTATATAAGAAAAGGAAATATGCTATTTGTTGATTTAAAAGACGAAAAAAACAAACTACTATAGTACTTATTAGTTTGTTTTCATGTGCGCAGGCATATAAAATTTTAAATAAGTTTAATAAAAAAATAGAGTGTTATTTTTTTAATTATGAATTACTTCGATATATATAAATTTAGACTATTAGAAAATTTACTGATGGTTGTTAATTTGGTATATATAAAAATCACATAATTAGAGATCCGTTTTGTAATGAAGTTGCAAAATGTTCATTTTTTATGTAAAATTATGGTTATTAGTGAAATTAAGTCGATCAGATACCAAAAAATACCTTAAAGCTTTTTTTCCAGAATATCCAGAGTAAAAAAGCTAAATAAATGATAAGTCTCCATATGCTTATGGTCATTAGTAAAGTAAAACTCTTGTTTCTTTGTATTCATATTACATATTCACCAAGTACAAAAATTTTACCTCAAAGTTGAGATTTTTAAGAATAAAAAATAAAGTATTCATATTACATAGTCACCAAATACAAAGATGTTACCTCAAAATTGAGATTTTTAAGAATCAAAAGTAAACACCATTGTCTCTTAACTGCTTCTTCTCTTCTTCAATGTTCTTCTCTCTACTCACTTGACCCAAAGCTCTCTTATTTCCCTCTATGTTAAAAAGAATGAATCTTCCTATCACTCACTTATGCATTCACAATCAACTCACGGTTCTTACAATCTACAATGGCAACTCTTGTAGCTTCTTGTTCTCGAAAACTCTCTTTCACTTCCACATGATCGTTGCTTATCTCATGACCTCCTCATGCAAAGGGACATCTGGAAAACCATATGCTTTGTAAATGTGTTGTTGCAAAGATTCATAGTCGAAAGCTCTCTTGACTTTTTACTTGTCATTTTTCTTTCTCACAGTATCCATAGTATCCGCGTTAGAATTAGATAATGACGACTCCTTGTATAAGTTATCATTATCATCATCACTCCATCGTATCGTACTTTTCTTCATGGTAAGGAATGTTATAACTTTAACAAAGAAACGAATCTTCGTTAATCCAATTTACGAAATAGATGTTTAAAAAAGATAATGATCTCATATACATAGGAGAAGCTTATGATGCAAGTAATTTAATATCATTAAGAGTGTTCCATATACATAACAAAATACACCTAAGCAATCGCTGGTTGCACATACATTAATGTGTGTTTATTGTAAATATTGAATCTTTAATCAGATTGCTGCATAGCAATTGTCTCTACAAATTCTTTGCATCACAACACCCCCAATGTCTCTTTGATATTTTTTGGACAACCTCTGCGTTAACCGATTTATTATTCACTAAATCAATTCCAAAAATCCATATCTGAGTCTCTGAATAATATCAAATAAAACATTTTTTCTTCCTTCTTCGAGGAAGAAAGATAGCCTTCCTCTTTTCACCTTAAAAAAATCCAGAAGAATCCTCGTATTTTCAGAATTGAGTTTTAAATGCCTTTTAAGACTCTTCAACCAAGACAAAACAAAGCAAATAAATTCAAAAACAAAAAAAAAATGAATACCCAGATTTGGGATTATTTGTTTTCTTTCATAAAACCAATCTATAATTTAAGATTTTAGACATTTCCTTACAAACATCACTATTAACGGTAGTCTTAATTAACTGTGAGTTGATACACTTGTCATTGGTTTTAGTATCAATAAGCATTACAGAAAAACTGTAAGAAAATACAAAATGACTCAAATCGTTAAAAGAAGCTCACTTTTAATTATAAAGGCATAGACACTAATTCATACTCCAAGGTCACAAGCTTTATTGGCAATTATATGTTACCATCATTTTGACATATAAAGAATAAAAAGTTCAAACTTCGAAGACTTAGATCTATTATCGTAGCAGTCAATAGAAAACAATACACAGAATAATCAAATTAGAAAAAAACCACTAAAGAAAATAAGATATCAGAACTATAAAAATCATCTTTTGAAGACCATGTAGCAATCTGTAGATCGTTCCAAACCTACATCTTACTAGGTGATCGGCCCGCACCGTGTGCAGGCTATAAAATATTTTATCTGTTAAATATATAATTAATATTTCATATTAAATATGCTTTATTTGTATATAATTAATTATGTATTAGTAATATTATATAAATATTTAATAATTAAAAAAATAAAAAATCAAATAAAAAATATTATAGATTTCAATAGAAATTGAAGATAAAAAAATGTTAATCCAGATTCTTATAATACGTTTTGAATTTATCTATATTATTTTTTTTCCTTTGCACAATATAATCTTGTCAATATATATATTTTAAGTATACATTTTTTCTTGACATGTTGCTAAATAAACCAAAATGAGTTTTACCATCACTACTTATCTTAAGAGCGGGTAGATGGTTGGTACGCACATTCATGCATACCAACCACTTCACCGCTCTTAGGACATATATAGATTTTTTAATAAATATAAATTAACTAATAACTAAAATTAAAATCAAACTGTAATCGAGATTAAGAAAAATGTATGCAAGACAAGTTTGCATGCGACTTTAATTTTTGCACAATTAATATTTATATCTACCTGCATATTTGTAAAAAAAAAAATCGAAGTATGGCTTTTATGTGTTTAAATCAAATATCAAAATATATGTTTTATAATATCTATTTTTATAATGTATGATCGATTTTTAAAAAACAAAATATGTATATTTATGCATGTATGTATGAGTTACAAATAAGTGAAATGTAATATTTAGGTGTTGGTTAATTTTTCTGATATTTTCTGCAAACGTTATGATTTTACACAATACAGTATTTTTGGCGTTTAACAACTATCACGAAAACCGTTTTGTATTAATCAAAATTTCTTATTTTTTCAGCATTTTACGATATACGGTTTCTCAACAAAAAATTATAATAAAAATTTGTGAATTCTTATTTTATAAAATTCTTCGGTAGCACTATGTTCATATCTTCGTCAAAATTTTTATAGCCTGCAATCGCTCGCTTCCACAAACCCTCTGTAACCGCAGCGTTTAAACCAGTCGGATCCTAAACTTATATGTGTATGGTTGTAGATGAAAAATAATATAATTAATATTTAATTGTTATATTATAAAATAAGAGTTTTTATGTTCCTAACTTTTATATATGTGTTAATTTTATAATAGATCATAACATATACATGAAATAATATTTGAAGATGTGGAAAAAATATATACATGAAAGAATTAATATGTGTAAGATAATATTTTTAAATATTTTTAAATAAAAACATTAAATCGATCAATTTTTTGTCTTCTTTGACTCATATTTTTTTTAACTTTGAATAATATATTAACCATTATAAAATTTGAGCCACACATGCATTTATTATAAAATTTCTTTCTTAAAATTTTTAAATAACTCTGTAAAAAAAAGTTTGAGAGTGTTACGAAAAAACAAAACTGTAGAGATTTTTTTTACTTCTACTTCTTATTCATATTTGTTTTTCTGATATATAATTTTTTTATCTGCTTACATTGCGTTTTATTTATGATCTTAAATTATCAATCTGCAATGAGACTGTATATGAGTATGATATAAAATTTTAATTAATTTTAAAAAGAATAAGAGATATCTTGAGATGCTAAAGTAAGCTACGTAAATTCCAGAAAACAATAATATAAAAATGTTAAAAAATTATATACAAATAATAATATAGCATAATCCTAACATTATTAATATATAACATATATACTATCTTATTGGTTATCTATTGTTATATTACTATTTAAAAATATAAAATATATATTGGTTTTAAATTTTTGTAATCATATTTTATGCAATTTATTATGAATATATGTAAAAATAAATTGAAATCATAGTAATTATTATTTTCTGTTTATTAATTATTAGTATTATAATATAGTGTATTTATGTTATAATTATATAATTTATTTAATTATAGTTCAACCAATCAAAATATATATTTTATTTTAGAAAATTTGTCATGTCACATTTCTATGTCACAATTAATTTACATTAACTTTTGCTAAGGTGATGACACATCAGATTTTTTTTATTAAACATGATTCTCAAATAATAGTTAAGATATCGAAGCATGTATTTTTAATGCTTACATTGATAAAAAAAATAAAGCGAGAAATTAGATAAAATATTGACGACAACATAAAACACATATAAAGACCAATTAACCATTTTTCTATAAACATAAGAACGTACCAGAATTACATCAACATGCTCTTAAGACCATGATCGTTGAATCCTTACAAAGTATAGAAGAACAAATCAGAACCTTAAACCAAACTAAGAATAATAGATAAATCGGTATCACAAACATATAAAACATAAATTTCACTACGGATACATATTTTTGAGGGGAATTGAAAGCATATTTAGATGAACTCTAGGTAAAGAAACATATAATAAAAAAATACAAAACCGTAATAAAAAAGAATCATGAGAAATTGTGAATAAAAAGATGTCAAGATGTTTATATAAAAAAAACTTAGGCATAACAAACGGTTTTTACTATTATGTTTCCTTTTTTTATAGATAAATATTAAATCGAGTTTAGTATATATTTATTAAACTTTCTACTTTTTAGATTTATTTGTTTCTAGATTTTATTGGATATTTCTTTTTTTCTATATATACGTCACATATTTATTATTTTTTCAAAGTTTAAATACAAATATTTTTTAATTAAATTGATTTTTCATTAAGAGTATATCAAATCAATTTATATGAGGGGCAAAGAGTAATCAACCACAATAACTCTTAACCTCAGCTGAACTTGCCTGCCAATTAATAATATAATGTAACCAAAATGGTAATATTCCAAGTTTTCCCAATCTTTCACGCCAATATATATACAAACAACTTTTAAGAAATTTTGATCACCATTGACAAACAATTTTACGCTGCATTTATTTGTTATAATCTAAGATAAACAAATAGAAAACAATGAAAAACTCTATTTTAGATCAATGGTATTTCATCCAGGTTTGTATATCAATTGTAATGATTGTTTCATGTGTTTTAGGAAGACGTTACATGAGCTATGCACTACATGTTTAATGAAAAAAGAACGGCGATGATAATTATGAATCAGTGAATATGGTTTTTAAATCAAAGGAAAGGAATGGTTGACTTTCGCTTTATATTACTCATATATTACACGCGTTCAAAACATAAAAGTAGATAAGTCAGCACGAGGGGCTCGAAACTAGTTTTACAGTTTAAATTATATAAACTCAATTGGTTACCTGATTTTTTTTAATAGTTCGAAGTTGTTGATCAAAAAATTTAAAAAAAAAAAGAAAAAATTTTTAAAAAAAAATTAAAAAAAAATGCAAACCACGTTCCGTTGCCCATATGTCGTCACTGTGACGTGAATCTTTTTTTGTGCTTCTTTTTCGCCACGTTTGAGATTTTACTCTCTGCAAAAAGTAGGAAACAAATGGCAAACTTGTTCCTTTGTTTTCTTCAAATGATCGATTATATAATCAAATCAAACTTCCCGATTTGAGCTAGAATCGAATTCGAATTCTGACTATTGAAACTTCAGGCAAATCGAAATCCGATTCATCATCAACTTCTTCTCCGCCTCGATCGCTCTTCTCATCGGTAAATCTTGTCTCTTACCTTAATCTTAAGCTGTTCCCACTCTTTTGCTGCTCCGAGACGCGAATTTAACTATATAAACAATCGATGTATTGAGAGATCGTGATGTTGTCCTGCATGAATCGGAAATTTGGTGTTTTGTTTCCGCGAAATCTTAGCTTAGAATCATTGAAAACGAAAATCTCGCTTAGGATTTGAACATTCGTGTGCTGTGGTTTTTGATTTGCCAAATTGTTCATTGTTGCAGGACAAATCTGGTGAATTTTTGCTTCATGGAAAAACATTGGTGTGCGTCTTTTTGATGAGTAGTGGAAAACATGGTGAACACAGAGTCATCGAAAGTTAGTTCATTGAGCAAAAGTAATGTTTCTGAGCTAACGAGGAAGAAAACTTGGAAAAGCGAGATGATGATCAGTTGAAATCCATTGATAAGCAGCCTTGTAATGATGATATTGAGAGCAGAAACAAAAACAGAGAACAATAACTTTGAAGATGAAAGCTTTGGTCAAAGAAACACCATTTTCATTACTTGCTTTGTGAATATACAAGTTGTTCCTTTATATAGAGGAAACGCAAAACCCTAAAGGAAAGAGAACTAAACGTTAACAAGAACATTCATTCACTTGATGCCGAAGAAAGAGGAATGTTCAGCCTCTGAGCATTTGTTTGCCGGATTGGTCCTTTTGAAGAGCCAAACGTTGTGAAGACGAAAGAGCAGGGACCACGAGTAATCCGGGGTCTGGTGGTAGCAGAAGACAGGCGAAGAAAGGGATGCGGCTGCACGAAGCGATGCACGAAGAGTAGAAACTGGAGAATTTTGGTTTCTGTTTAGTTCTTATGAATTGTTATGGTAAATATATCTCTTATGAATAATGATTGGACCTTAACTATGTGTAATCATGTCCATCAAATAAACAGAAATACATTTGTGCTATAAAAGAGAAATATTGGCTAATGACAAAGTAAAAGACAAATACAGAGAAAAGAACACAACAAAAAACAGAGTAACTGGAAACAATAACTGAATTCATTTAAGACACTGATAAATGGGTTGCCTTCTCCCCCAAGCTTCTTTCTCTCCGGTCCATTTGGTTTGGTTGCAAAAGATTCTTCAAGTTGGGTTTACGAAGGCTTCACGAACAAAATATACGTTAGTTTCACTTATTCATTCATCCAGAAAAT
Organism: Thlaspi arvense; assembly: GCA_911865555.2. Taxonomy (NCBI): domain Eukaryota; kingdom Viridiplantae; phylum Streptophyta; class Magnoliopsida; order Brassicales; family Brassicaceae; genus Thlaspi; species Thlaspi arvense. The sequence goes on from OU466860.2 coordinate 65,596,969, forward strand.
TCTATTATTATATATTTTTTGCAAATTCAGAACATTACCTCTCTAATTAGCTGTGGTGCTTCTTCTTCTTCTGCGTTTGTTTCGACCAAAAGGACTCGTGAACCACTCTGGTTTGTATGAAACCAATATGTATCCAATCGTCAACCCAAACGCAATACCAGGTACAAATCCTATTGCAGCTGCAATCCAACTAAACACCCCTTCATCTTCTTCTTCTTTTGGTTCTGGCGTTTCAGATTGTTGCGATGAAGGCTTGTGGATATCTCCGCAATCATCTTCAAGAGCAGGGCCGAAAAGTCCCAAGTTGTCGTCAAAAGAAGAGCAGTTCAGCCTTCGAAACTGAGTGCCTCCTGGTAATAGACCTACAAGCTGGTTATGGGAGAAGTTCATGTACGAAAGGAACGAGAGATTCCCTAGCTCTTGTGGAATTTCTCCTGAAAGCTTGTTTTGGGAAACGTCTAGTGACTCGAGAGCTGTCAGGTTCCCCATGGACGATGGTATGCGGCCATTGAAAGCATTGTTTGACAAGTTGAGCACGTGAAGCTCTTTCAGTAAACCGATGGACTTTGGAATCTCGCCTTCAAGTTTGTTTCCAGAGAAGTCGAGTGCTGTGAAGACTTTTAGGATACGTTCTAGCTCCAATAATACACCTTTATTCATCAAAACCATTGAATCGTGGTAATAGCTTCCTCCCATGTACTTTCCAGTCGACTTATCTTCGTTTATCCCAAGAGATGCCATTGCACTCCAACTCACAAAACAATCAGCTGGTAAAATTCCGCTGAACTGATTATGTGAGATGTCCATGATTTTCAACTGAAAGAACGAGGCTTGATGTATCGACCCATGGAATGCATTGGAGCGCAAGACAAGAACTTTCAGGTTTTGTAGAGAATTTAACCAGAACGGAAACGTGTCGTTGATTCGGTTGCTTTCTACATTCAGAACTTCAAGAGCGGAGAAATGGATCAAAGATCTTGGAAGCTTTCCCACCAATTGGTTATTTCCAATGTCAAGCGTTCTTAAACCTTTAAATACATTCTTCGGAAGACCTCCACTAAGACGATTCTGACGTAGGTTCAGAACTGAGAGATTGCTCTTGAGATTACCCATGCAAAGAGGTATTGAACCATTGAAGTTGTTGCTTGATAAATCTAGAGTGCTTAGAGAGTGCAACTCGCATATGAGAGATGGAATCTCTCCTGTGAAGTTATTTTTAGAGCCAGACAAGTACTCCAGGGCAGAGGATAGTCCATGGTTCATTGATCTTTCGAAGTTGATGAAAGTGTTGTTGGAAAGATTCACGTAACGCAGATTTGGTAACGTCCATAACCAGCCAGGAACTTGACCTTTGATTTTGTTGTTGGAAATGTCTAGAGTATCCATATCCTGCTGGAATCTTAGTAGCTCTGGAAATTCGGTAATACCGCAGCCTGACAATTTTAAAAGACTTATCATCTGTGAAGGAGAAACTGAAACTAAACTGTTGTTTGTGGCTAAAACATGGTTTCCGGAGAGATCCAATGAAAATGATTCAAGCGACTTGGCTAAAACATGGTTCCCTGAGAGATCCAGTCCCCGGAGTGACTGGGAAATTGAGGAGATTGCATGCAAGTCAATCGTTGTTGTGGTGTTCAGATGGGAGAGGTAAAGACTGGAAAGTGACTTGAGATGCGAGAAGATACTGAAGTCAACTGGGCCTTGGGTGTTCCAATGGGAAAGGTCAAGATGCTCAAGATTGACTAATTTGGAAATGGATCCAGGGATTGGCCCTCTGAAGTTGTTACCACCAAGGTATAACACTTGAAGCTTAGGTGGTGAAGATATATTCCCAAACTCAAGAGTGCCGTTGAGTTGGTTATCTGACAAATCAATAGATGTCAAAGAAGGAAGGGCGAAGAGAGAAGAAGGAAGGGTTCCAACGAAATTGTTATCATATGCCAAAAAACCCTTCAAGTTGGAGAGTGAGCTAATGTTTGGAGGAAGCGTTCCTGTGAGTTGATTGGAGTAGAGTGATAAAGACGACAACTTTGTCAAATTTAGTAGTGCAATGGGAAAGTTTCCACTGAGATGATTGGTATCTAATATTAAGTCGGTCAACTGTTTCAAACTGCCAAAAAAAGATGGGATTTCACCATTGAAACTGTTACCGCTGAGGCGAAGAGATTCGAGACGAGAGAGCTTTGTAATTGAAGATGGAATCTGACCCCAAAACTGATTACCCAAAAGATTGAGAGAGGTGAGTTGTGAAAGGTTTCCAATTGAGGATGGAATCAGACCAGAAAACCGATTAACAGAAAGAGCGAGAGAGGTGAGATTTGAAAGATTTTCAATTGAAGATGGAATCTGACCAGAAAATTGATTACCAGAAAGAGTGAGAGAGGTGAGATTGGAAAGAGTTCCAATTGAAGACAGAATCTGGCCAGAGAAATGATTACTAGTAAGGTCGAGAGAGGTGAGATGAGAAAGTTTTCCAATGGAGGATGGGATCTGACCATATAAATCATTATGTGAAAGGTCTAGAGAAGATAGAAAAGGAATGTTTTGAAAGGTATTCGAATGAAACCTGCCATGGAGGCAGCTGCAGCTGAGATCTAGCTCGATCACTTTCCCAGACTTGGCATCGCACGTGATACCATCCTAATAACAACAATCACTGTTATGTTTCCATGACTCCGTCTTCGGATAAGGGCTAACAAAGTGACCATTAACATAACACTCAGAAAAAGAAGACTTCCCAATCTCAAACTCGTTCTTGAACTTGAGAAGTGCATCCCTTTGTTCAGGACGACACACATGTCTAATAGGAACCGCAGACACGTTTTGAAAATAAAGTATGAACGAGAAGAGAAAAGAAAAAGTAATATGAATGGTCCTCATTGAGTTCCAACAGCCTTTCGTTCTTCTTCTTTAAGCTAATTTAACTTTCTTCAATACCAATAATGAAGAAGCGAAAGATGGAAATGGTGATGATAAAACATGGTTTCATGCCCCGTCTCTTTATATACATTGCATATAGAGAGTGCTCCAGATTCACTCAGATTGACTCACCATCAAGTCTTTGTATGAAGTATTATTCACGTTGAGCAAAGAGAGTGAATGTATTTGTGTTCCAAACATTTTGGTCCAACCAAATTAATGAAAAAGAAATTAGATAATACATTACAAAAGAGTAAAGAAGAGACGATTTGTTATGGGTAATGATAATCATGTGGTCGATGTAAGGAGAGCTCTCAAGATGAAGATAAGGTTGAAAAAGAAATTGTTGGAGTTGGGAGCAGAGTTGGCTTACTTTTCAAGTCATCGTCTTTTGTCTTTTCCCCCATGAAACAAAACTGACTAGTCAATATTGCTGAATAGTTTGATAAATCTACTTGTTTGTTTGTTTGGCTTCTTTTGTCATGATACATTTTTTCTTTGTTCGAGTTTGATTTATATGATTTGTTTTAATTGCGTCCTGATACTAAACATAAGTTAATCTAATCGATTAAAAACTATGATGCGCACTATGGACAGAAGGCATGCAAATAAATTATTTTGAAAGCTCTGCAACACCAACAAGAAGCCAAAGAGAATAAGTATTATCTCTTCTTGGAACTGAGATGAAGTAGCGCTTCCTTGCAACACAAGCACCTATTACTGTGTCTCTATCTCATTTGTCACAGTACCTGTAATTGTTTTAGCTGTCTGGTAGACAAAATCAGGAAGGAAGGCAAGCCAGAATAAAGAAGACTTTCTTTTTTTTTTCACTATATAAAAAAAAGGAAATATACTATTTATTGATTCAATAGAGTAAGCGACTATATAGTACTTATTAGTTTGTTTTCCTAGCAAGATGTATCCAAAATGGTAATGTTCCAAGTTAAAGATAAAGAACTGAGAAGAAGCACAATGATCACATTCTATACAACCAAAAAAAAAGAATTATACAGCCTGAAACGTGTAATTCAAGTTTTTCCATGCAAATTTGAAGCTTTTGTGTGAGATTTGGCTCATTGTGTTTTGTAACTGTACAAATACACACAGATTTCTCTACTTTTGCTATATAGTATTTATTTATGGAGTTACAATCGATTGTTCTTGCCTCCTCTGCTTCTCACTTTCACTTTCTTCTCCATTAAACCGATCTACACTGTTTATGAATATCCCTGCCAAAACAAAATTCGCAACAAAAACAGCTTCTTGATTTGGAACAAGAAATATTTATCTAGGTTCAAGAATTGAGATTTGCATTTTACCTATAAACCATATTGCAGCATATTAGAGAATATATTGTGATAAGTCTTGTCAATATACGATAAGGATGTATTAGGAATAAGATAAGTCCAAATAAGACTCGAGATAGGATTCAATCATGTGTATAAATATCGTGTACGATTGAGAGATTAATACATACAACATTCAAAGTATCTTACAACCTTTTACATGGTATCAGAAAGGTTTTCTGAGACCTAAAACTTGTTTTTTTTCTTTCTTACAAAAGTTCTAGTTGAACGATGTCGATTGTTGAAGACTCTGCATCAAAGGCTACAGCTTCATCCAAGGATAAGGATCCAACAATCACGCCTTATTCCTTGTATGCATCTGATAATCCTGGTGCTTTGATAACGTCTGTGACGTTAAACGGTGAGAACTACAACGAATGGTCAACGGAGATGCTCAATGCCCTCCGTGCCAAACGAAAGATGGGGTTTATTGATGGAACAATCCCCAAACCTGCTTTTGATGATCCGAATCTAGAGCTGTGGCTCTCGGTCAACTCCATGATTGTGGGTTGGATTCGATCTTCGATAGAGTCAAGAGTACGTTCAACCGTAACTTTTATCTCTGATTCTCATAAGTTATGGGAAAATCTGAAGAAACGTTTCTCTGTGGGAAACAAAGTTCGAGTTCACCATCTCAATGCGCAAATAGCAGCTTGTCGCCAAGATAGACAAAGCGTCCTGCAATACTTTGGTCGTTTATCTGCCATGTGGGAAGAACTCGACATGTATAAGCCAATTCATGACTGCTCGTGTGGAAATTTGGCAAAGATTGAAGCCGAACGTGAAGAAGAGAAGACACATCAATTCGTGATGGGATTGGATGATGCTCAGTTTGGAAGTCTTTGCACAAGCATTATCGGATCAGATTCGTATGATTTAGGAGAAATTTATGCGAAAGTGATTCGCGAAGAACAAAGGATCAACTCCTCACGTGATCGTGAGCAACAACAATCTGCAGTCGGATTTGCTGCAAGATCAACGGAGACGTCCGCTTCCACCACCACACGTTCCAAGAACCTTCAGTGTTCTCATTGTCCTAGAAACGGACATGAGAAGGAAAATTGCTGGCAACTAGTCGGTTTCCCGGATTGGTGGGAAGATCGGACTACAAACAGAGGAGGTGGCAGAGGCTCATCCCGAGGTGGACGTGGCAATTCAGGAGGTCGTGGCCATGGTGCAAGCGGAGGCTCCACAACTACAGAGTCTATAGATGCAAACCGCTACAACAAGAATTCTGGAAATCGAGTTCACAACGCCCACGCAACAACATCCAATGCGTCAACGTTTCCTGAATTTACACAGGAGCAATGGAAAGCCTTGTCTCAACTAATTCAAGAAAAGACAACTACAGCTTCCGATCGGCTTTCTGGTAAGAGCAAACACGGTGATCTTATTCTGGATACAAGGGCTTCTCATCATATGACAGGAGACATGTCACTTCTGCTCCACACAATCAACATTCCACCCTGTCCAGTTGGTTTCGCTGATGGGAATAAAACTTTTACGACACATTTAGGAGTTCTCCGGTTATCTGATCGGATTACTCTTAATGATGTCTTATCTGTCCCAAACCTCAACTGCTCACTAATATCTGTCTCCAAGTTACTGAGACAAACAAACTGTTATGCTTTACTAACGGATACATTATGTGTTTTACAGGACCGTTTCACGAGGACTCTGATTGGAGCCGGTGAAGAGCGTGATGGGGTTTATTATTTTAGGGACGTCATGGCTACAAGGATTCATCAAACCTCTGTTTCAGTTGACCAAAGTTTGTGGCACCAAAGGCTAGGACATCCATCATTTTCTGTGTTTTCGCATTTACCGGATTTTACTAAGATTTCAAATAAGACTGCTGCCCCTAGTCCTTGCGACACATGTTTTAGGGCTAAGCAAACAAGAGAAGTGTTTTATGAGAGTTTGAATAAATCAAATGAGTGTTTTTCTATGATTCATTGCGATGTTTGGGGTCCGTATCGCATCCCAGCTTCATGTAGAGCTGTCTATTTTCTTACCATAATTGATGATTTCTCCAGAGCAGTATGGACATATCTCTTGCTTGCAAAATCAGAAGTTAGTAGTGTACTCCGAAATTTTTTCTCTATGGCCGAAAAGCAATTTGGAAAGTCAGTAAAAACGGTCAGGAGTGATAATGGCACTGAGTTTATGTGTTTGTCAAATTATTTTCGTGAACATGGTATGGTTCACCAAACTTCTTGCGGTGCAACGCCGCAGCAAAACGGCAGGGTTGAAAGAAAACACAGACACCTACTGAATGTTGCTAGAGCTCTGTTATTTCAAGCAAGCTTACCCATCAAGTTTTGGGGTGAAGCAGTTCTCACTGCAGCACACCTAATTAACAGACCTCCAACTGCACTTCTTCAATGGCGCTCTCCATATGAAATTCTCTTTGAAAAGAAACCAATATATGCTGAGCTGCGGGTGTTTGGGAGCCTGTGTCATGCTCATTCACAATCTCGCTCAAAGGATAAATTCGAGTCTAGAAGCAGAAGATGCGTTTTCGTTGGTTACCCCTTTGGCAAGAAAGGTTGGAAACTATTCGATTTGGACAAAGAAGAGTTCTTTGTCTCTCGCGATGTGGTTTTTCACGAAGAAGAATTTCCATTTGCATCTTCATTAACGTCTGCACGTACTCAGTCCAAAAAATTTTCTGCGTACTCTGATTATTATGAAGACGGTGACTGGCTCATAGAGACTACACCAAATATAGAAGAAAGGGGGAGCATGATTGTTTCACCTCCATCGGCTCCTGCACAACTAACTCCGCATGCTGTTATAGATGAATCATCGCCTGCAATTCAAGATGAATCATCGCGTGCAATTCAAGATGAATCATCGCCTGCAATTCAAGATGAATCATCGCCTGCAATTCACGATGAATCATCACTTGCAATCCAAGAAACTTCAGAACCGACGGATACACCACCAAAGTCACCTACTCCGTCTGGATTAAAGCCTCAAAATCCATCGGATATTGCCGTCACTGTTCCCATCTTCCCATCGATGGATTAGGCAAAGGTCTGCGAGACAAAAATATGCCACTTAAATTTAAAGATTACGTCATCTACAATGCGATCTGCTCTACTAAACCCCATCTCGCTCAACACTCCTCAATATCAGCGCCCTCTGAAACAGTCCAAGGTACCACTTCGTATCCTTTAGTGAATTACATCTCTGATATGCTTTTCTCTCAGTCGCATAGAGCTTTCTTGGCGGCGGTTACAGCTCAAACAGAACCACACTCTTACGCCGAAGCAGTCAAATTTCACGAATGGCGAGGTGCGGTGAAGAATGAGGTCGTCGCTCTAGAGGATCAGCACACGTGGGACATTGCATCTCTCCCGCAAGGCAAAGTGGCTCTCGGTTGCAAATGGGTTTTCCGTTTGAAGTTTAATGATGATGGTACTTTAGAACGACACAAGGCAAGACTGGTAGTGTTGGGAAATAAACAAATCGAAGGGGAGGATATCGATGAAACCTTCGCTCCTGTCGCTAAGATGGCCACAGTTAGAAGTCTTCTTAAGTTAGTCGCATCTAAAGGGTGGGAAGTGCACCAAATGGACGTTCACAATGCATTCTTACACGGAGACCTTGAGGAAGAAGTTTATATGAAATTGCCACCCGGTTTTACGCATTCCGACCCCACAAAAGTTTGTCATCTCCGAAAGTCTTTATACGGTCTCCGTCAAGCACCACGATGTTGGTTCCAGAAGTTAACGGCTGCCCTTCTAAAATTCGGTTTTATAGAATCATATTCCGACTACTCGTTGTTCATTTACACGTCAGGAGAGATTGAGTTGCGTGTTTTAGTTTATGTGGATGATTTAGTGATTTGTGGCAACGATGGCGCTGTTCTGGAAAAGTTCAAGATATATCTTTCGGAATGTTTTAAAATGAAGAATCTTGGCAAGTTAAAGTATTTCTTGGGTATTGAAGTGGCACGCTTTAAGGAAGGGATTTTTCTTACTCAACGAAAATATGTCTTAGATATTGTGGCTGAAACAGGTCTTCTCAGATGTAAACCTGCAATGACTCCGATTGAACAAAACCATAAACTAGCTTCGGATGATGGCCCTGTTTTACCAGAACCTAGTACATACCGTCGTCTTGTGGGACGTCTGGTTTACTTGGTTAATACACGTCCGGAGCTAAGCTACACAGTTCATCTGTTATCACAATTTATGAAGGCCCCGCGAGTTGCTCACTGGGAGGCGGCTTTGCGAGTGGTTCGATATTTGAAAGGCTCTGCAGGACAAGGAATTTTATTATCAGCTGATCGTGATCTACGCCTGCAGGTATATTGTGACGCGGATTGGGCGTCATGTCCTTTGACACGCCGCTCCCTAAGTTCATATGTTGTTTTACTTGGCGGCTCTCCCGTTTCCTGGAAAACAAAGAAGCAGGATACTGTCTCTCACTCTTCCGCTGAAGCAGAATACAGAGCAATGGCTGCTGCTACAAGGGAAATCAAATGGATAACACAACTCCTCGGCGATCTCGGAGTTCATCATCCCCAACCAGTCCGTCTATTCTGCGATAGTCAAGCAGCTATCCATATTGCTGCCAACCCTGTTTTTCATGAGAGAACAAAGCATATCGAACGGGATTGTCATAGTGTTCGTGATGAAGTGAAGGCAGGACGCATATCAACGGTTCATGTTCGGACACATAATCAGCTAGCCGATATACTTACTAAAGCCCTCGGCAAGCCACAGTTTGATCATTTGTTGCCCAAGTTGGGTGTTCTTAATCTCCACACTCCAACTTGAGGGGGAGTATTAGAGAATATATTGTGATAAGTCTTGTCAATATACGATAAGGATGTATAAGGAATAAGATAAGTCCAAATAAGACTCGAGATAGGATTCAATCATGTGTATAAATATCGTGAGAGATTAATACATACAACATTCAAAGTATCTTACAACCTTTTACACAGCAGCTAAAAACAGAACCGATGTAAGAATCAATGCTGTTTTTCTCCAACTGTTGATATGATCCTGCACTTACAACAACAATGGAGCATTTTGGTTTCTGTTTGCATATACTCATATTGGCGATGACAAGACGAGATCTTTTTCTACCTGAACGATACCGACAAGAGGAGAAGAAGGAACATCGCCAAATATGTGAATCGCAATGGTAGAGATAGCCATTGATAATGGTCTCAAACTTGGTTCCACACAATGTAAACACACATAGTTCACAGGAGCCTGAAAAAGAAGAAGAAGAAGATTGAGATATATAACAATATTACAACAACGCTAAGGCTCAAAGTTTGTTTTACCTGTGTAGCAAACACAAGAAGCTCTCCTAAGGCAAAGAGAGCAATGAAACCGTTTAAACTCTTTAAGGTAAATGCAGTGAAGCAAAAGATCGCTCCAAGAAACGTTGCTCCGGATAAAAGCTGCATACATACGTTAACACGTATCCATCAAAAGGTTTTTATTCAAAATCCGAAAACAAGAAGAGAGAAAAAAAAAAGCTTTTCTTCTTCACCTTAAAAGCATTTGGAATTGTTGCAGTGACTCGATCGAGTATAAACCCTCCTGATAATGTCCCAATGATCCCACAAATGATAGTTACTGCCCCAAAGATCATATCGGCGTTTTTCTGACAAGATAGAACAAAAGTTTGAATCTTTCAGGAACACTCAAGAAGAAAGATTGATAGAAACAAACAAACTGTTTCACCATTTTGTAAATGTTATAACCAGCCTTTGGTCCCCAATATGAGTATGCTCCAATAACAAAGTTGTATGATACATAACCTGTTAACACCAAGTTATATCATCAATCAATGAAGAAGATAAGTAATAAGAATAGTGAAAAGTAAAAAGGACAAAAACTATTACCTAAGACATTAATAACAAAGACCTTTTCTTTACACAGAACTTTCATATCTTTAGCAAATTGAGTAAACGATTTCGAAACTGCGTTCTTGTAATTTGACCTGCCACAAGTTGAAGTTTCAATGGAGACCTCAATCTCATTACCACCAGCTTGAAGATGATTCTTGTTTTTAGATGTCTCTGCATCTGCAAAATAGACAAAACTCTCACTGCACAAGTGTATAATCAAAGCACATTATCATTAACATACAAGAAAGGTTAAAAAAATCTACCAACTGATGAAGCCATCTTTATAGAATCAGTAGCATCAGTAGCAGGAAACCCTGTTTCATTTTCATTTTCTCAGATTACAATATCTTTAACAGTTTATGCTTTTAATAACACAAGACAGAATATGTTCTTAACCTTTTAACTGTAGAGGTTTCATCAAGAAACCAAGAACAGCAAATGGAGCCATTAATACAGCTTCTCCCCAAAACGCATAGCGCCAACTAAAATGTTTTCCAACCTGAAAATCACAAATTTTGAACCTTTAAGACAACTTTCTATAAACCAATATCATATTCCCAACAATATACGTACGTATCTGCCATAGACATAGCCCAAAGCAACACCACTTGGTATACACATGTAAAACACACCAAGCCACACAGCTTTCTGAAGTTAAAAAGCAAAAGGGTTAATCAGAAATGGACAAATGTTGCATTTTGAATCCATAAGATGTGCTAAAAAGGTTTAAAAGAGAAACCTGTTTGTGAGGGGCATTATCATCTATAAACGGAGCTGCAAGACTGATGAAAGAAGCTTCACCTACACCAACGAACCTACCGAGTAATAATAATAAACAAATCAAAATTTGGAGCATGCAAAGTCAAATCGTATATTGTAGAACAAAACTAACTTACATGCGACATAAGACGATAAACCAAAAGGCAAAGGAACTGCCACAACCAAGAACTGCAACAGTCCAAACAGTTAAGCCTACTCCAATAAGTCTAAATGGATTGAAACTGCACTAAAAAACAATAAACCACTTCAATAAGCTGTATTTTGTTTAAGCATTAGAAGAAAAAACTGAAAAATGTTTCCTAACCTTTTTGCTAATGAAGCAAAGATTGGTGATGCAATAAGAAGTCTAACCATAAATGAAGATGACAACACACCATCTTCGAAATTACTTAGATTGAAATGTCCCCTAGAAGAAGCAACATATTTGAGTAAAACATAGCAGTAAATATAAAAGCTTTGGGACTTAAACAACCAAACTCTTACTGAATTCCCGTTGCAGGATTGCATTTGCCCTTATCATCACAAGTCCTGGTACTTCCATTGACACCATAGCTCGCTATGGCACCACGATCCATGTAGTTTAACAAGTTAATGATGCAGAAGATCACAAGTAACCTGAAAAAAAAAAAGAGTTTTGATGAAGATAATGATGCAGCAAAGAAATACAGAGTTATGTGTAAAAGACCAAACCAGTATCTTTAGCATAACTGAAATCAAGACACTGATAAATGGGTTGCCTTCTCCCCCAAGCTTCATTCTCTTTCTCAAAGATTCTTCAAGTTGGGTTTACGAAGGCTACACAAACAAAATATACGTTAGTTTCACTTATTCATTCATCCAGAAAATTCTATTATAATATATTTTTTTCAAATTCAGAAACATTACCTCTCTAGTTAGCTGTGGTGCTTCTTCTTCTTCTGCGTTTGTTTCGACCAAAAGGACTCGTGAACCACTCTGGTTTGTATGAAACCAATATGTATCCAATCTTCAACCCAAACGCAATACCAGGTACAAATCCTATTGCAGCTGCAATCCAACTAAACACCTCTTCATCTTCTTCTTCTTTTGGTTCTGGCGTTTCAGACTGTTGCGATGAAGGCTTGTGGATATCTCCGCATTCACCTTCAAGAGCAGGGCCGAAAAGTCCCAAGTTGTCGTCAAAAGAAGAGCAGTTCAGCCTTCGAAACTGAGTGCCTCCTGGTAATAGACCTACAAGCTGGTTATGGGAGAAGTTGATGTACTCAATGAACGAGAGATTCCCTAGCTCTTGTGGAATTTCTCCTGAAAGCTTGTTTTGGGAAACGTCTAGTGACTAGAGAGCTGTAAGGTTCCCCATGGACGATGGTATGCGGCCATTGAAAGCATTGTTTGACAAGTTGAGCACGTGAAGCTCTTTCAGTAAACCGATGGACTTTGGAATCTCGCCTTCAAGTTTGTTTCCAGAGAAGTCGAGTGCTGTGAAGACTTTTAGGATACGTTCTAGCTCTATCTCTATTCCTTTATTCATCAAAACCATTGAATCTTTGTAATAGCCGAATTGATCTCCCATATAACGTTCTTTCGGCTGATCTTCATGTATCCCAAGTGATGACATTGAACTCCAGATCTCAAAATAATCAGATGGCAGAGTTCCATTGAATTGATTGTGTGATATGTCGATGATCTTCATCTTAAAGAATATTCCTTGATGTATCGACCCATGGAATGCATTGGAGCGCAAGACAAGAACTTTCAGGTTTTGTAGAGAACTCAACCAGAACGGAAACGTGTCGTTGATTCTGTTGCTTTCCACATTCAGAACTTCAAGATTGGAGAAACGAATCAAAGATCTGGGAAGCTTTCCTACCAGTTGGTTGTGACCAAGGTCAAGCGTTCTTAGACCTTTAAATACATTCTTGGGAAGACCTCCACTAAGATGGTTCTGACGTAGGTTCAGAACTGAGAGATTGCTTTCTCATGCAAAGAAGGATTGAACCATTGAAATTGTTGTTTGATAAATCGAGAACCCTCAGAGAGCACAACTCGCACATAAGAGGTGGAATCTCTCCTGTGAAGTTGTTTTTAGAGCCAAACAAGTACTCCAAGGTTGAGGATAGTCCATGTTTCGTTGAGCTTTCGAAACCGATGAATGTGTTGTTGGAAAGATTCACGTAACGCAGATTTGGTAGAGTCCATAACCAGCCAGGAACTTGATGTTTGATTTTGTTGTTGGAAATGTCTAGAGACTCCATATGCTGTTGGGTTCTTAGAAGTTCTGGAAATTCAGTAATACCACAGCTTGACAGGTTTAAATAACTTATCACCTGAGAAGGAGAATCTGAAACTGAACTTTTGTTTGTGGCTAAAACATGGTTCCCTGAGAGGTCCAATGCTCCGAGTGACTGGGAAAATGATGAGATTGCATTCAAGTCAATCGTTGTTGTAGTGTTCAGATGGGAGAGTTCAAGTCTGGAAAGCGACTTGAGATGCGAGAAGATAGTGAGGTCAATTGGGCCTTGGGTGTTCCAATGGGAAAGGTCAAGATACTCAAGATTGACTAATTTGGAAATGGATCCAGGGATTGGCCCTCTGAAGTTGTTACCGTCAAGGAGTAACCATTCTAGCTTAGATGGTGAAGATATATTCCCAAACTCAAGAGTGCCGTTGAGTTGGTTATCTGACAAAAAAATATTTATTAAAGAAGGAATGGCGAAGAGAGAAGAAGGAATGGTTCCAACGAAATTGTTATCATATGCGTAAAAAGACTCCAAGTTGGAGAGTGAGCTAATGTTTGGAGGAAGCGTTCCTGTGAGTTGATTGGAGCTCAATGATAAAAACGACAACTGTTTCAAACTGCCAAAAGAAGATGGGATTTCACCATTGAAACTGTTACCGCTGAGGTGAAGAAATTTGAGACAAGAGAGCTTTGTAATTGAAGATAGAATTCGACCCCAAAACTGATTATAAGAAAGGTTGAGAAAAGTGAGATGTGAAAGGTTTCCAATTGAGGATGGAATCTGACCAGAAAACCGATTTCCAGAAAGAGAGAGAAATGTGAGATTCGAAATGTTTCTAATTAAAGACAGAATCTGACCCGAAAACTGATTAAAACAAAGGTTGAGAGAGGTGAGATTCGAAAGAGTTCCAATTGAAGATGGAATCTGACCAGAAAACTGATTATAAGAAAGATGGAGAGAGGTGAGATGAGAGAGTTTTCCAATGGAGGATGGGATTTCACCATATAAATCATTATATGAAAGGTCTAGAGAAGATAGAAAAGGAATGTTTTGAAAGGTATTCGAATGAAACCTGCCATGGAGGTGACTGCAGCTGAGGTCGAGCTCGATCACTTCCCCAGACTTGGCATCGCACGTGATACCATCCCAATAACAACAATCACTGTTATGTTTCCATGACTCCGTCTTCGGATAAGCAGCTCCACCAATATAATAAAGACACAAGCGATCAAAAGAAGACTTTCGAATCTCAAACTTGTTCTTCAACTCGAGAAGTGCATCCCTTTGTTCAGGACGACACACATGTCTAATAGGAACCGCAGACATGTTTTGAAAATAAAGTATAAAAGAGAAGAGAACAAAATAAGTAATATGAATGGTCCTCATTGAGTTCCAGGAGCCTTTCGTTCTTCTTCTTTATGCTATTTTAATTTCTCTTGAATACCAATAATGAAGAACCGAAAGATGGAAATGGTGATAGCAAAACATGGTTTCATTCCCCGTCTCTTTATATACATTGCATATAATTATAGAGGGTGCTCCAGATTCACTCAGATTGACTCACCATCAAGTCTTTGTACGAAGTGTTATTCACGTTGAGAAAACAGCGTAAATGTATTTTGGTCCAACCAAATTAAAAGATATACACAACAAAGAATAACGAAATCCTTAATGAAAAAGAAATTAGTTATACATTACAAAAAGAGTACAAGTCAAGAAGAGACGATTTGCTATGGGTAATGATAATCATGTGGTCGATGTAAAGAGAGCTCTCAGGAAGAAGATAAGGTTGAAAAAGAAAGAGAGACTTGAAATTGTTGGAGTTCAGAGCAGAGTTGGCTTACTTTTCAATGATCACATGGTAACGATTTTATCATGTGTAGGAAAGCGGTACATGAGAATTCATGAGAAAGCAGAAGATCTTTTTTTAGAGAATAATCAAGTGAAAGAAGACGACAAAAACAAGAACATAAATCCAGAAGAAAATGATATCGAGAAGAATTTATAGGAAAAAAAGATAAAGAACTGAGAAGAAGCACAATGATCAAGTTTTTCAAGTTTATACAGCCAAAAAAAAAAGAATTATACAGCCTGAAACGTGTAATTCAAGTTTTTCCATGCAAATTTGAAGCTTTTGTGTGAGATTTGGCTCATTGTGTTTTGTAACTGTACAAATACACACAGATTTCTCTACTTTTGCTATATAGTATTTATTTATGGAGTTACAATCGATTGTTCTTGCCTCCTCTGCTTCTCACTTTCACTTTCTTCTCCATTAAAACGATCTACACTGTTTATGAATATCCCTGCCAAAACAAAATTCGCAACAAAAACAGCTTCTTGATTTGGAACAAGAAAGATTTATCTAGGTTCAAGAATTGAGATTTGCATTTTACCTATAAACCATATTGCAGCAGCTAAGAACAGAACCGATGTAAGAATCAATACTGTTTTTCTCCAACTGTTGATATGATCCTGCACATACAACAACAATGGAGCATTTTGGTTTCTGTTTGCATATACTCATATTGGCGATGACAAGAAGAGATCTTTTTTTTACCTGAACGATACCGACAAGAGGAGAAGAAGGAACATCGCCAAATATGTGAATCGCAACGGTAGAGATAGCCATTGATAATGGTCTCAAACTTGGTTCCACACAATGTAAACACACATAGTTCACAGGAGCCTGAAGAAGAAGAGAAGAAGAAGACTGAGATATATAACAATATTACAACAACAATAAGGCTCCAAGTTTTTTACCTGTGTAGCAAACACAAGAAGCTCTCCTAAGGCAAAGAGAGCGATGAAACCGTTTAAACTCTTTAAGGTAAATGCAGTGAAGCAAAAGATCGCTCCAAGAAACGTTGCTCCGGATAAAAGCTGCATACAAAGATCAAAAAGGTTTTGATTCAAAATCAGAAAACAAGAAGAGAGAAAAAGCTTTTTCTTCTTCACCTTAAAAGCATTTGGAATTGTTGCGGTGACACGCTGATAGTGTCCCACTGATCCCACAAATGATAGTTACTGCCCCAAAGATCATATCGGCGTTTTTCTGACAAGATAAAGTTTCTTATCAGAAAAAAAAGTTTCAAGAACCCTCAAGAAGAAAGATTGATAGCAACAAAACAACTGTTTCACCATTTTGTAAATGTTATAGCCAGCCTAACCGTAGCGCCCGCTACGAAGTGGTTGTGGATTCGAACCACTGACACAAGGATTTAAAGTCCTTTGCTCTAACCAGCTGAGCTAGTGAATTTCAACCACTGACACAAAAAGGATTTCCAGTCCTTTGGTCCCCAATTTGAGTATGCACCAATAACAAAGTTGTATGATACATAACCTGTTAAAACCAAGTTATATTAATCAATGAAGAAGATAAAGTAAGAAGAATAGTGAAACAGTAAAGAGTAAAACATAATTACCTAAGACATTAACAACAAAGACCTTTTCTTTACATAGAACTTTCATATCTTTCGCAAACTGAGTAAACGATTTCGAAACTGCGTTCATGTAACTTGACCTGTCACAGTTGAAGTAAAAAGATTTGATGAAACTAATACAAAACGTATGGAAGAAAAAGTTTTAAGATAAATGAAATCAAACTCAACTTGTAAGTTTCAATGGAGATCTCAATCTCATTACCACCAGCTTGAAGATGATTCTTGTTTTTACCAACTGATGAAGCCATCTTTATCGAATCAGTAGAAGGAAACCCTGTTTCATATTCATCTTCTCAGATCACAATATCTTTAAAAGTCTATGCTTTTAATAACACAAAACAGAATCTGTACTTCACCTTTTAACTGCAAAGGTTTCATCAAGAAACCAAGAACAGCAAATGGAGCCATTAATACAGCTTCTCCCCAAAACGCATAGCGCCAACTAAAATGTTTTCCAACCTGAAAATCACAAATTTTGAACCTTTAAGACAACTTTCTATAAACTAATGTCATAGTCCCAACAATATACATACGTATCCGCCATAGACATAGCCCAAAGCAACACCACTTGGTATACACATGTAGAACACACCAAGCCACACAGCTTTCTGAAGTTAAAAGCAAAAAGGGTTAATCAGAAATAGACGAATGTTGCATTTTGAATCCATAAGATGTGCAAAAAAACGGTTGATAGAGAAACCTGTTTGTGAGGAGCATTATCATCTATAAACGGAACTGCAAGACTGATGAAAGAAGCTTCACCTACACCAACGAACCTATCGAGTAAAAATAGTCATACAAATCAAAATTTGGAGAAAACAAAGTCAAACCATAAACAAGAACAAAACTTAACTTACATGCGACAGAAGACGATAAACCAAAAGGCAAAGGAACTGCCACAACCAAGAACTGCAATAGTCCAAACAGTTAAGCCTACTCCAATGAGTCTAAATGGATTGAAACTGCACTAAAAAGCAATAAACAACTTCAATAAGCTGTATTTTGTTTAGGCATTAGAAGAAAAAAAAACTGAAAAATGTTTCCTAACCTTTTTGCTAATGAAGCATAGATTGGTGATGCAATAAGAAGTCCAACCATAAATGAAGATGACAACACACCATCTTCGAAATTACTTAGATTGAAATGTCCCCTATAAGAAGAAACAAATTTGAGTAAAACATAGCAGTAAATATAAAAGCTTTAGGCCTTAAACAACCAAACTCTTACTGAATTCCAGTTGCAGGGTTGCATTTGCCCTTACCATCACAAGTTCTGGTACTTCCATTGACACCATTGCTCGCTATAGCACCACGATCCATGTAGTTTAACAAGTTAATGATGCAGAAGATCACAAGTAACCTGAAAAAAAAAAGAGTTTTGATGAAGATAATGATGCAGCAAAGAAATACAGAGTTCTGTGTCAAAGACCAATCCAGTATCTTTAGCATATATAAATTGGAATGCAAAGAGAACAAAACACACAATCGCAAATGAGATTCAGAGTCTTAAACGGAAGAACAAAGACAAATCATGGGAAAAGCTTTCAACTTTGCACCGTTTTATTGGTATTCGAAGCGTGAAGGGAGATGTCAAAATTCGTACACTCATGGCGGGAAGAGAGGAAAAGTGAAGAGTAGAGCAATGATTGATGTACCAAATGGGAGACAGAAAGGAAGATTCGACGATGTCTAAGTTAATCTAATTGAATTACTGTATATTTTTTTGTGGTGTAGATATATGTTTAAACTAATCATAACGTCGAGTATGCCTTATGGTTTTCCTTCCCCCCTGGTTTTGGTGTCTATCAAGTTCTTTCATCTAACAAATTTTATTTTTAATGAGATAATAATACAATAACATAAAATTTTACACGTTGATAACTTTTTTTTTGAAGACAAATTTTATTAATTGAAACCTGAAACAAGACAAAAGTTTTACAAGAGATTGCACAAGTGCAAAGCATTAAAACAACAAAACTTGCAGTAGTAAATAGTAGAATCTTCCGTATCGACTATACTAAAATAATCAATGTTGAACAAACTAGCCACGACACACCTCTTCCCCGACCACATTCAGAGTTCCAGAGAAGCTATCTGATCCAGGGACCTTTGTGCTTGATTGCTCAATATCTGCAGGACGTTTTCCATACTCTCTATGTGATCTAGGGTCAAGTATTAACTTGATGCCTTTCTCTATTGCTGCTAGACTTGGAATGACTGATTTTAAGCCAGCTGGGATCTCTCTCATTCTAGCAGATGGATCCATAAGGACCCCAGAAGGCATGTTAGAGAATGTTCATGTTAACATTGAAGGCTGCATAATTCCTACAGATTTTGTGGTTCTGAAATATGCTGAAGAACCTAAAGATCCTCTTATTCTGGGAAGACCATTCTTGGCTACTGCTGGAGCCATCATTGATGTTAGAAGGGGGAACATTGAGCTTGATCTTGGTGATGTTGTCATGAACTTTGACATGGATAAGTTAAGAGGGAGTTCTACTATTGATGGTCAGACCTATTCTGTAAGAACTTCCAAAGATGAAGAGACTGTCATGGAGCATTCAGATGACACTATTGCTGAGTGTGTCAATGATTCAGATATAAGTGGCCAAGTGAGCAAGATGGCTGTTGAAGAGACAATATCTGAAACTTCTGCAGAAGCTATTTTCCATTGCGTATCCTTTACTTTGGCAGACGGCTTAACAGATCTCTCACCAAGAATTCTTTGACCAGAAGGGGTCATGAAATCCGACGGTTGAGGATCCTTATCTAGAACCGTCGTATCTTCTTCATCTAGAACCGTTGTTGTATCTTCTTCATCAGAAAATTCAAGAGCTAAGAACCCATTCTTAATCAAAGATGAGGTAGACAGAGACTTCTACTAGATAAGAGTCTCTCTTGGCGAGACCATCTCAGATTTTTTATTTGGAGTCGTATTAGGAAGAGGGGCCATAGTGCTAGAAACATGAATCAGATCGTTTCCGATTTCCTTTTCCCTCCTTTCCAAAGATGTTTCCATAACTGTGGTATCTCAAGGTGACCAAGGAGATACAAACATCAAGCAGTCGTCAACCTCTCTGAAGGACCATATAGGGAATCGGTATGTTGACTCGTGTGGAATGTGGAATAGGTACGTTGACTCTCCTAATTTTCGAATGAAGATTCTGCATTTCCTTCCCCAAATCCTAGTTACTATCAACTGAATAAACCCTCTAGAAGGAGCTGAGCAGCGGTAAAATTGACCTACCACAAATTCTTGTTGGTTCTCTAAACCACATAGAAGAACATGAGAAGGTATTCTAACCTCCAAGTACTCAGGAATGGTTACTCTATGAAGATTCCTCAGACATTGGTTCATCCTTGCTGTCCAAGGATACTCTTTGGAGTGAGCTTTAAGTGAAGCAGCTTCAGCTTCAGAGCAGTGAGGGGTTGTTAACTTCGGAGCCAAAGCCATTGGGAATTTTCAGAGTTCAACAAAGGACCTTCTGCAAGATGATGAAGAGGAGCAGAATAAATCGCAAGAGGCTTCTCCCATGCTCCCTTGGAGATTGGCAGGAGTGAAGCTTTTCTCTTGGATATGAATAATTACCGTTTCACAGAGATGGGGACACTTCCGCTAGCATGAGACTGTGTGGCCGGAAGGGAGCAGTTGTCATGACGCAGAATTGTAGCCATGACTGAAGCGGAATCAGAGGTGTCATCGATTTGCCAGACAGAGCATCGATGCAGATCTTGAGAAGATTCCGAAACTAAGTTGCTTTGCCTGAAAGAGTCGATGGTAAGAGGGTCGCTGATTTTGAGGGGGTCGAATCCAATCTCCTCTCCGATGAAGGCATGAGAAAACCGTAGTCATTTGCTGAGATTTCACCGGAAGACATGGGGCAAATGGATTTCAGAAAGAATAAGGGAGAACTAAGAGAGGAGAGGAGAGAATCCACCGGTAAAAGAAACCAGCGGCGGAGCCGCCAAGAGAGCCAAAGGAGAAATTTTTAAGGGTTGTCTCGATAAATGGTCCTGGGAGCGTTTTTGGTTTTACTCTTCTGTGTGGTATGGTTTCTTGCTTGATTGCGAATTTGATTATATAATCGATCGATTCCTCCGCGTTTATGTTTGAACGATTAATGTATAGAGAGATTGCCCATTTGCGCGATGATCGAAGCCTCCTCCGTTCATCTACCCGAAGTGGCTCACGACGGGCTTCACCGTCGACGCCGCCGAATCTGTATGCGCAGAACGTGTTGTATGACCATGAAGACAATATACCTCCGCTTCAAGAACTCACTTACCATTATAATTACATGATCGATCAGGTGCGCGATGTTAACGGTAATATCAAGAAGAAGATTTGCTACTGTGGTTCTTCTGAGTGTACCGGTAGGCTCTATTAATCGATTTAGCCTCAAACTTTTTGTCCCCTGTTCTTTTTTAACTCAGATTATTCTTGTTTTTATGTTTTTATCAACGGTTCATGTTATACCGTAGAATCTATATTAATTAATATACCATATAGCAGCAGCTAAGAACAGAACCGATGTAAGAATCAATGTTGTTTTTCTCCAACTGTTGATATGATCCTGCATATACAACAACAATGGAGCATTTTGGTTTCTGTTCTTTCAATTATTTGCGATGACAAAAAGAGCCTGAAGAAGAAGAAAGATAGACGAAATTTGTTATGGTAAATATATCTCTTATGATTGGACCTTAACTATGTATAATCATGTCCATCAAATAAACAGGATTACTTTTGTGCTATAAATTTATAGAAATACAAACATTGGCTAAAGACAAAGTAAAAGAGAAAAACAGAGGAAAGAACACAACAAAAACAGAGTAACCGTAAACAATAACTGAAATCAAGACACTGGATAAATGGGTTGCCTTCTCCCCCAAGCTTCTTTCTCTTTCTCAAAGATTCTTCAAGTTGGGTTTACGAAGGCTACACAAACAAAATATACGTTAGTTTCACTAATTCGTTCATCCAGAAAATCCTATTATAATATATTTTTTTCAAATTCAGAAACATTACCTATCTAGCTAGCTGCGGTGCTTCTTCTTCTGCGTTTGTTTCGACCAAAAGGACTCGTGAACCACTCTGGTTTGTATGAAACCAATATGTATCCAATCGTCAACCCAAACGCAATTCCAGAGACAAATCCTATTACAGCTGCAATCCAACTTAACACCTCATCATCCTCTTCTTCTGGTTCTGGGGTTTCAGACTGCTGCGATGAAGGCTTGTGGATATCTCTGCAAACTTCATCAAGAGCAGATTCAAAAAGTCCCGAGTTGTTGTCGAAGGAAGAGCAAGGCTGCGTTCGAAACTGAGTGCCTCCGGGTAGTAAACCTACAAGCTGGTTATGGGAGAAGTTCATGTATGAAAGAAATGAGAGATTCCCTAGCTCTTGTGGAATTTCTACGGAAAGCTTGTTTTGGGAAACGTCTAGTGACTCGAGAGCTGTCAGGTTCCCCAACTAAATTTGACAAAGTTGTCGTCTTTATCACTCTACTCCAATCAACTCACAGGAACGCTTCCTCCAAACATTAGCTCACTCTCCACCTTGAAGGGTTTTTTGGCATATGATAACAATTTCGTTGGAACCCTTCCTTCTTCTCTCTTCGCCCTTCCTTCTTTGACATCTATTGATTTGTCAGATAACCAACTCAACGGCACTCTTGAGTTTGGGAATATATCTTCACCACCTAAGCTTCAAGTGTTATACCTTGGTGGTAACAACTTCAGAGGGCCAATCCCTGGATCCATTTCCAAATTAGTCAATCTTGAGCATCTTGACCTTTCCCATTGGAACACCCAAGGCCCAGTTGACTTCAGTATCTTCTCGCATCTCAAGTCACTTTCCAGTCTTTACCTCTCCCATCTGAACACCACAACAACGATTGACTTGCATGCAATCTCCTCAATTTCCCAGTCACTCCGGGGACTGGATCTCTCAGGGAACCATGTTTTAGCCAAGTCGCTTGAATCATTTTCATTGGATCTCTCCGGAAACCATGTTTTAGCCACAAACAACAGTTTAGTTTCAGTTTCTCCTTCACAGATGATAAGTCTTTTAAAATTGTCAGGCTGCGGTATTACCGAATTTCCAGAGCTACTAAGATTCCAGCAGGATATGGATACTCTAGACATTTCCAACAACAAAATCAAAGGTCAAGTTCCTGGCTGGTTATGGACGCTACCAAATCTACGTTACGTGAATCTTTCCAACAACACTTTCATCAACTTCGAAATATCAATGAACCATGGACTATCCTCTGCCCTAGAGTACTTGTCTGGCTCTAAAAATAACTTCACAGGAGAGATTCCATCTCTCATATGCGAGTTGCACTCTCTAAGCACTCTAGATTTATCAAGCAACAACTTCAATGGTTCAATACCTCTTTGCATGGGTAATCTCAAGAGCAATCTCTCAGTTCTGAACCTACGTCAGAATCGTCTTAGTGGAGGTCTTCCGAAGAATGTATTTAAAGGTCTAAGAACGCTTGACATTGGAAATAACCAATTGGTGGGAAAGCTTCCAAGATCTTTGATCCATTTCTCCGCTCTTGAAGTTCTGAATGTAGAAAGCAACCGAATCAACGACACGTTTCCGTTCTGGTTAAATTCTCTACAAAACCTGAAAGTTCTTGTCTTGCGCTCCAATGCATTCCATGGGTCGATACATCAAGCCTCATTCTTTCAGTTGAAAATCATGGACATCTCACATAATCAGTTCAGCGGAATTTTACCAGCTGATTGTTTTGTGAGTTGGAGTGCAATGGCATCTCTTGGGATAAACGAAGATAAGTCGACTGGAAAGTACATGGGAGGAAGCTATTACCACGATTCAATGGTTTTGATGAATAAAGGTGTATTATTGGAGCTAGAACGTATCCTAAAAGTCTTCACAGCACTCGACTTCTCTGGAAACAAACTTGAAGGCGAGATTCCAAAGTCCATCGGTTTACTGAAAGAGCTTCACGTGCTCAACTTGTCAAACAATGCTTTCAATGGCCGCATACCATCGTCCATGGGGAACCTGACAGCTCTCGAGTCACTAGACGTTTCCCAAAACAAGCTTTCAGGAGAAATTCCACAAGAGCTAGGGAATCTCTCGTTCCTTTCGTACATGAACTTCTCCCATAACCAGCTTGTAGGTCTATTACCAGGAGGCACTCAGTTTCGAAGGCTGAACTGCTCTTCTTTTGACGACAACTTGGGACTTTTCGGACCTGCTCTTGAAGATGATTGCGGAGATATCCACAAGCCTTCATCGCAACAATCTGAAACGCCAGAACCAAAAGAAGAAGAAGATGAAGGGGTGTTTAGTTGGATTGCAGCTGCAATAGGATTTGTACCTGGTATTGCGTTTGGGTTGACGATTGGATACATATTGGTTTCATACAAACCAGAGTGGTTCACGAGTCCTTTTGGTCGAAACAAATGCAGAAGAAGAAGAAGCACCACAGCTAACTAGATGGGTAATGTTCTGAATTTTTTAAAAATATATTATAATAGCATTTTCTGGATGAATGAATAAGTGAAACTAACGTATATTTTGTTCGTGAAGCCTTCGTAAACCCAACTTGAAGAATCTTTTGCAACCAAACCAAATGGACCGGAGAGAAAGAAGCTTGGGGGAGAAGGCAACCCATTTATCAGTGTCTTGATTTCAGTTATTGTTTCCGGTTACTCTGTTTTTGTTGTGTTCTTTCCTCTGTTTTTCTCTTTTACTTTGTCTTTAGCCAATGTTTGTATTTCTATGTATTCCTGTTTATTTGTTGTGTTCTTTCCTGTGTATTTCTCTTTTACTTTGTCATTAGCCAATATTTCTCTTTTATAGCACAAATGTATTTCTGTTTATTTGATGGACATGATTATACATAGTTAAGGTCCAATCATAATTCATAAGAGATATATTTACCATAACAATTCATAAGAACAAAACAGAAACCAAAATTCTCCAGTTTCTACTCTCCGTGCATCGCTTCGTGCAGCCGCATCCCTTTCTTCGCCTGTCTTCTGCTACCACCAGAAAGCCCTTTCGTCTTCACAACGTTTGGCTCTTCAAAAGGACCAATCCGGCAAACAAATGCTCAGAGGCTGAACATTCCTCTTTCTTCGGCATCAAGTGAATGAATGTTCTTGTTAACGTTTAGTTCTCTTTCCTTTAGGGTTTTGCGTTTCCTCTATATAAAGGAACAACTTGTATATTCACAAAGCAAGTAATGAAAATGGTGTTTCTTTGACCAAAGCTTTCATCTTCAAAGTTATTGTTCTCTGTTTTTGTTTCTGCTCTCAGTATCATCATTACAAGGCTGCTTATCAATGGAACTGATCATCATCTCGCTTTTCCAAGTTTTCTTCCTCACATATATACGTTCAAAGAGTTAATGCAACTACCTTCATCATCCGAGTCATCTAGCACTGGGGCTGCATCCCTTGCAAAGGAGAAGGGAGGAACGCCTTCAGCAACCACACCAGCCGCGGGGAATGTGTCACCACTGCAGGTATTATCGCCAGCAGCAATCCCGCAAACTCCAGCTGCTGCAAGGACAACAATGATTCAACAGCGATCCGATGAATTATAATAATAATTCACATATGCATCAAACAGAGGCCATCCAAGTTTTCACTGATTACGTGTCAGGCTTGTTTATATACCACATTGTTTGTATTAAATACAATTTACAGATGTGTCATAGTTTGTTTGTTAGCCTACCCCTCTCTGGATCTGCGTTGGATACACCACCATTCCTTTTGCCCCTCCCACCCCCACCCCCACGTGCGCTCACGCCCTCGGTGACACCTGCCACATTAACTATAGTGATTATTACTATCACACATCCACACCGCCATGTAGGGTGACGCCTATCCGTCGTCTCGGCAACGTCTGGTAGGCTTCGATCCGTCTCTAGCTGCACCGATCCTTTGCCCCCGCCGTCGACCATTATCTCTTTATCTCTTCTATGACCTTCATTGCCCTGCGATGCACCCAACCTACAGGCGAGCCAGGACACTGTCACTCGCCGGCTACTTTCCCCCTCGTCCGGTGTTTTCCTTAATGCCCGAGTCCCATGAAAGTTGTCGCTGCTGCTTCCAGATGGCACATCCACCGCAAGGGGCCCACTTAGACTCCTCCGAACAACCTCAGCCAACGCAAAACCGTGCGCCACCGGGACCACCGAGAACCCCTCTATATCTAGAGTCATGTTTTTTGGCATAGGCACCACGTATAGCTTCAGCTCATGGAGATCGACTCGCATAGCAAGGAACATATCCATCTCTGTGTCATTTCGAATATAAACTGGCACCGGTTTCACAATACCGTCTTCGTCCATCCACTTTGGCATTTCGTATGTCAACTCGATGTTCTCCTCCTCCACATTTATGTTTAGCTCTCTACAAACTATCGACTTCACCGTACCTATCCCCTGGCCCTCGCGCAGCCGTATACCCTTGTTAAGCCTGTCTTCCAGTAACATGAACTGCCAAACCCCCCCGACATCTTTCATCCACCAGCCTTTCTCTGCACGAATCAGATCACTCAGGACTTCCCACAGTTGAACCATCTTTGTGAATCCTGAGAATAACGAATCCAAAAAGATGTTGTTATTAATACGAACGAACCTTCAACTTTTCACGTAGATATTCATATCTAGCAAGATATGATTCTAAATAACTTACTCGATTTGTAAGGTCGTAGATCTATATGGGATAAGAGGCACGAACGACTATATATGGAGAGTCCATAAACCTAGGTGTGCCGTGATTTTTGCATTTCCCGCCTTGCCCGTCGAAGATCTTGTTGCAGCATTACAATTTGCATTAACTTTCTATCACATTCTTGTAGATCATGCTTACGTAAGGTGGCGGAAAATATTATGTCTCCACATTAATTACAAACCTCAACGTCAGCCTTAAATCAATCATAAATGCTCAAACACGTTAATGCTCATAGATACCAAATCAAACCAAACTCGTTAATGCTCCCCAACATCTAACTTAGTTGTCCACTCCACCACGCGCAGCCAGTGGCATGGGGCGTAAATATTTATTTCAAAAAATTACTGTGCAGCACTCTTTAGCTAGTTCCTTCTAGCTTATTTGCCTTTTGCTATTTTCCTAATTTAAACCCAACATTTGGCTTTCTACCTCTTTATCCCTATAGAGAATGTGATCATTGTGCTTCTTCTCAGTTCTTTACCTTTTTTTCCTATAGATTCTTCTCGATATCGTTTGTTTTTGTCATCTTCTTTCACTAAATAAAAATCTTCTGCTTTCTCATGAATTCTCATGTAACGTCTTCCTAAAACATATGAAAAATCGTTACAATTGTTATACAAACCTGGATATAATACCATTGATCTAAAATAGAGTTTTTCATTGTTTTCTATTTGTTTATCTTAGATTATAACAAATAAATGCAGAGTAAAATTGTTTGTCGATGATGATCAAAATTTCTTAAAAGTTGTTTGTATATATATTGGTGTGAAAGATTTGGAAAACTTGGAACATTACCATTTTGGATACATTTTGTTTTGAAAACAAACTAATAAGTACTATAGTAGTTTGTTTTTTTGTCTTTTAAATCATTTTATAGTATATTTCCTTTTCTTATATACTGAAAAAAAGGAACTTTCTCATTTTTTTTTGTCAAACTTTTAACTTACATTAACTTAACAAAGTTTTACATCCATCTGAAGATGATACAAACAGCCACACTGAGCTAAATAGAGATAGACGACAGCCAACCGGACCGGCTGATGAAGCACAAGGCCAAGCAAATACAACAACAATAATTCAAAACGAAGTAAAGGGATAAACGGGAGTTAAGAAACTCAACCGAGGATAGATGGGAGCTGACAAGCTCAAGATGCAACATCCAGACCAAAAAAAACTTTGATGTTTTGAACGAAGCCAACAAGAGGAGGAATCGCAGCCTCCGTAGTCGAAAAAGTGAAGCCGTTAGCAAACTCAATTACTGAATGAGAGACTGATAATCTCACGACCTTTATTCTAAAAAGAACTACCTTCAACATAGTGTTCTCTGAAACAAAACCACTTAAAACAAGTGAAATGTTTGGGTGAAATACAGCCTTTTTAAAGGAGAGATGAGGACTATAATAGTCCAAGACCCGATTCAATGGAAGAGGGCTACTAAGGCAAGCTTTCATTTTAATCTGCCATTTAAGAAGATAACTTGGAGTTTCCATCATATTGAAATGAGGACAAAATCCGCATACTACAGTAAATAGCTGCACTAAGGCGAAAACACAAGGGACCGAACCAAGCATTTCCCATCCTGCAACAATATGTTCCAAGATTGGAAAACCAGAAGACAAAGAGTAGGGGAAAACCTGGGACACGAGTGGGGAGGAAGCCATCAAAAGGTAGAGTGGCTGAGGAGACCAAGGGAGGACCAGTGGATGATAAAATTCGCCGGTTCTTAAGTAGAACACCAGGAGATGTAGCGAAGCTTGGAGAGGAAGAGGAAAATGGAGCAATATAGGCTGAAAGAGGAGAAACAAAGAGGCTAACACCAGAGGCGAGGGAGAATCCAGCGGATCTGGCGGGTTTGGAGGTTCCGGCGGCAAAGGGCGAGAGAGCAGAAGCGAGAATGACTCCATCGGAGGCTGAGAGGCATCAGAGTCCCGATCTGTAAAACGCAGCGTAGAGAATGGAGAAGCTCATCGTCGGACAACCATCACAATAAAAAAGAACTTGTCTTGCCGGGAAACCGCCGGAAAGAAGCCTTGAAGGAGCGACATGGTGCTCATAAGGAAAGGCGGGCGTCGTAGGCGGAGGTGGAAGTCAGACGTTGAGGAGTCATGCTCGGAGCTGAATCTGGCTTGGAGGAGAAACGGCGTCTTGGTCTTCGTGCTCAGCGGTGTGGTGGATCTGGCGGAGGCCTGAGCCGTGACGGAAGATCAGCTATCACCGAACCCATCGCAGAGAGGAGGAGGAGGGCAGGGAACTTTAAGACAGAGGGGGAGCGAACGGCAGATCTGCGGCGAGAAGGACTCATCTTGACTCGACGGCGGCTGCCTCGGAGATCGGGCCTGAGAGATAAACTCGGGCGAACTATATTCGTGCGTTCACTCTCGGGGACCCTTTCTCATTTATATTCGCAAAACTAGGTATAGCGTGGAACTCAAGCATCCTGTACGGGCACTCTTGTGTTTGAAAACCACTTTGTCATGTTCGGAACTTGCTTCATAACCGAAAGCCCAAAGAATTTGAGTAATTTTCTTAACTGACTTTTGCGTATTACAAATTTCTTGTGCATGTACGTCACACACGGTATTCTTTAATGGTTTACCATTCTCACATTACCAAAAAAAAACAGAACCACATGACCTTAACGAAAGAAACCCATTTTGCAATATGCAAGAACGTGACTAGTGAAAAGTTTTGACTTGCTATCAATTGGCTTAAGTCAAACAGAGGGTTCATTTGCTCTTCTCTGGTCAAAGCTCGCTACAGCTTGCGCGCACTGCATCAAGAGGCTCCGGAGATCAACGGGGTTAGGTTTTGGCGCCTTGGATCTGCTTGATGAACCTTTTACTCGTCCTGCTCTGTTTGGTGGTGGTGGACTCTATCTATGACTTGAGAAAACTTTCTATAATGTGAAAAGCTTATTATATGAAACCTTATAGAAGCTTTTACATTTGATTTAGAGAAATATAATCTTGCTAAAATTTTGATATTATTTTATGTTTTCCATAGAATTAGCTTATTGATGTTGGACTCTATCTATGACTTGAGAAAACTTTCTATAATGTAAAAGCTCCTGTAGGGTTTCATTTTTACCAATTAGGCTTTTGCTATGATGTGCACTTCATTGTATATATGAAGTGTACATCATAGTTTTTAATGGATTAGCTTATTCTAAAGAGATAATTGGACCAATGTTCAACAGTTAACATAATCAGCTAATCAATGATTTTGTAGGAGAATAACTTATCAGCGACTATGAACACTGATGCTGATAAGCTTATAAACAGAATTAGCAATGAACATGATCATAGAAATCAACAACAATAAACAAAAATAAGCTCATCATGCTTTTTCATAATAATCTTATCAACAAGATGAGAACATATAAGAAATGAACAGTACAGTTAAGTTCTCTGAAGAGAACTTATCAGCAATTTGCGGGAAGAGAACTTATCAGCAATCACTGATCCACGGTTTTAAGTTCATTGACGGATCCTTGATCAACTGTGACTCTAAATTAGTAAGCATTACACTGATCATTGGCATCATAATTAGTTAGTTCAACTTTTGCTACTTATATTTGGCAATTTGAGACTACCAGGCAACCATTTATAGCTAAAATTTGATTCACCAACCAAACTATTGTTTTTTCACACTTTTAACTAATTTTATTTTTATCTTAATGCAAAAAAAAAAGGTTCACAAGCCTAACAAGCAAAATTATGTCATGTTAACGACACCTTGTGGAAGAAAATCTTTGATTAAAAATTAATTAATTTTTAAGACGACGACTTGAAAAACATGTGGATAATTTTCTCCGGTCTTCTTCCTTCTTTTTCCACCAATAATTTCAATTATCTCTTTCTCAACGTGAATAACGCTTCGTACAAAGACTTGATGGTGAGTCAATCTGAGTGGGAACTCTTGAGGCTACCGATACTATAGTAACAAATAATCTCTTTTTGACTTTAAATTTTTTTTTGAAATGTCTATTCTCATCTAATTTCTTCTTCATTAAGGCTTTCGTTATTATTTTCAGTGTATAGCTTTTAATTTGGTTGTACTGACAACTTTGAAATTTCTGGTGAGAGAAGGAATGCCAAAATGTTTTGTTTCGGACTCGACTATATTCAACACAAATACATGTGTACAGTCTTCACTCAACGTGAATAACGCATCGTACAAACACTTGATGGTGAGTGAATTAGGAGCACTGTCTATATGAAATGTATATAAAGAGATGGGGCATGACACCATGTTTTGCTATCACCATATCCATTTTCCGCTTCTTCATTACTGATTTTCAAGAAAGTTATATAAGCCTAAAGAAGAAGGAAAGGCTCTTAACTCAATGAGGACCATTCAAATAATTACTTTTTTTTTTCTCTTCTCGTTCATATTTTATTTTCAAAACATGTCTGCTCTTCCTTGTAGACATGTGTGTCGTCTTGAACAAAGGGATGCACTTCTCAAGTTCAAGAACGAGTTTGAGATTGGGGAATCTTCTTTTTATGAGTGTTATGTTAATGGCAGCTATGTAAGGCCTCATCCAAAGACAGAGTCATGGAAACATAACAGCGATTGTTGTTATTGGGACGGTATCACATGTGATACCAATTCTGGGGAAGTGGTCGAGCTAGATCTCAGCTGCAGCTGCCTCCATGGCAGGTTTCATTCCAATACCTTTCAAAACATTCCTTTTCTATCTTCTCTAGACTTTTCATATAATGATTTATATGGTCAAATCTTATTCTCCATTGGAAACCTTTCACATCTCACCTCTCTCGACCTTTCTTGGAATCAATTTTCGGGTCAGATTCCATCTTCAATTGGAACTCTTTCGAATCTCACATTTTTCTATCTTTCTGGTAATCAATTTTCGGGTCAGATTCCGTCTTCAATTGAAAACCTTTCAAATCTCACCTCTCTCGCTCTTTCTCTTAATCAGTTTTCGGGTCAGATTTCATCCTCAATTGGAAACCTTTCACATCTCACCTCTCTCCAACTTTCTGGTAATCAGTTTTGGGGTCAAATTTCATCTTCAATTACAAAGCTCTCTCATCTCAAATCGCTTGACCTGAGTAATAACAGTTTCGGGGGTGAAATCACATCTTCTCTTGGCAGTTTGAAACAGTTGACTTACTTAGATTTACAATCCAATCATCTCAGTGGAAACTTTCCCATTGCACTACTAAATTTGACAAAGTTGTCGACTTTATCACTAAGCTCCAATCAACTCACAGGAACGCTTCCTCCAAACATAAGCTCACTCTCCAACTTGGTGGTTTTTTCCGCAAATGATAACAATTTCGTTGGAACCGTTCCTTCTTCTCTCTTCAACATCCGTTCTTTGGCATCTATTGATTTGTCAGATAACCAACTCAACGGAACACTTGAGTTTGGGAATATATCTTCACCATCTAATCTCTGGAGGTTACGCCTTGGCAGTAACAACTTCAGAGGGCCGATTCCTAAATCCATTTCCAAATTAGTCAATCTTGACACACTTCACCTTTCCCATTGGAACACCCAAGGCCCAGTTGACCTCACTATCTTCTCGCATCTCAAGTCGCTCCAATGGCTTACATTGTCCCATTTGAACACTACAACAACAATTGACTTGCATGCAATCTCATCATTTTCCAAGTCACTCGAAGTATTAAATCTCTCCGAAACCATGTTTTAGCCACAAACAAAAGTTCAGTTTCAGATTCTCCTTCACAGATGATACGTTATTTAGGCTTGTCAGGCTGCGGTATTACCGAATTTCCAGAACTTCTAAGAACCCAGCAGTATATGGAGGATCTAAACATTTCCAACAACAAAATCAAAGGTCAAGTTTCTGGCTGGTTATGGACACTGCCAAATCTGACGTCCGTGGATCTTTCCAGCAACACTTTCGTCAGTTTTGAAAGCTCAACAAAACATGGACTATCCTCTGCCCTGACATACTGATGCAGCATATCTACAACTATTTACTATCTATAATCATTTATCTATATATTCATACGGGCTTTGTTAGGTATTTAGGTTTTAAGCTTTTGCTTGAGCTCTAAGTTATCGTTTAAGACTTTCTTTTTGTTTACAAAGGTTTAGGGTTTTGGTGTTTTCTCTCAACTATTTATAGCTTTCTTATTGTAAGCCTCGAGGGCAGATCTTTATTGAATAAAATCAGAGCTTTCTTAAGCATATATCTCTTGATCCTCGGCTATTCTCGCGAATCAACGAGTTTCGAGTTTGTTCTTTGTTCGGCTATTCCTGTGAATCAACGAGCATCGAACTTGTTACGATTAGGCTGCGCCAGTTTTGGTATCAGAGACGAAGACGGTCCGATCAAGTTCGTCATTCCATTATCATGGCCCCTAAACGCAACACCCAGTATGGCGCCGACAGACGTAACGAGGACTCCTCCAATGAGTGGGCGGAGCTTCGTAAAACCTTGCTGGCCATGCAGGAAAATATCCAAACAACTATTGCTAATTCAATCCATGAATTAGCGGAGACTGTGTTGAACAATCAATTCCAACATCAAGACTCTGATGACGGAAGTTCAGACAGGAGTGAGGAAAATCCTTTCGCGTGTGATCGAGAGCATCGCCAACACCATCGTGACGGAGTCCGTGAACGCGACCAGGACGACAGGCGATGGGAATTAGGGTTTAAACTTGATATCCCTGAATTCCATGGTAGTGTTCGTGGTGATGAGTTGATTGATTGGCTTGTGGCAGTTGAAGAGATGTTGGACTTTAAGCAGGTGCCTGAAGAGCGGCAAGTGGCGTTGGTGGCGACTAAATTTCGAGGTCGTGCTGCTTCTTCGTGGATGCAATTAAAGACCACACGTACTCGTACCGGCAAGGCAAAAATCACGACTTGGGCGAAATTACAGAAGTACCTGAAGCAATCCTTTTTACCCCAAAATTATGACCGTACGATGTATACACGACTTCAGAACTTGCGACAAGGTACTAGAACAGTGGATGAATATGCAGATGAATTTTTTTTGCTGATTACTCGTAATGAGATCTTTGATAGCGAAATTCATTTGGTTTCACGTTTCATTGGTGGATTGCGACCTCAAATCCAAACTGCCTTGATTCAGTTTGATCCGACAACGATTTCAGAAGCTCATCGTCGAGCTCTAGCGTTTGAACAACAATTTAAAGCGTCTGGGTCAAGCTGGAATTCTGCAATGCGTAATCGTATGGGAAGTACAACCATTAGCGAGTCTGGTCCAATAGGTACGGTTAACAAAGATATCCTCGACATCAACACGGGTCGAACACCATCAGCAGGAACTACAATCGACGATCAAACACTGCGTCGTTCTTCTCGACCTAATGCGTTGCGTTGTTTTTCATGCGGAGAGCCTGGTCATCGCCAAACAGCTTGTCCCAAACAAACCCGGAGAGGTTTGTTGGTCGAGAATACCAAGTGGGATGATGATGTTGAGCCGTATGAAGAAGTTGAGGATACGATGCCATTAATTGAAGATCGTAATAATGGTGACATTGGCTCCTTACTTGTGGCGCGCATTTGTTTGTCTCCGATTGCACAAGAGGATCCCTGGCTACGGACTAACATTTTTCAGTCCACATGTACCATTAAAGGAAAAGTTTGTCGTTATATCATCGATTCCGGGAGCTGTCGTAACGTAGTTTCTGATGATGCTTGTCGCAAGCTTGGCTTACAACGAGAAGACCACCCATCTCCTTACAAGCTGACTTGGTTAAAAGAAGGGACAGAAGTACGTATTTCACAGAGAACCTTAGTGTCTTTCTCGATTGGTGCATACTATAAAGACAAGATTTTTTTGTGATATCGTTCATATGGATGTTGGTCATTTATTGTTGGGGCGTCCATGGCAGTACGATCGTGATGTTTCACACAGCGGCAAAACCAATGTTTATAGCTTTGTTTTTGAGAATCGGAGGATCATCTTGTTGCCTAGTCCGGAAGTGTTTACACCACCTTCTCCTTTACCGATGATTTCGTCCAAAGCAATTGTCTCTTCGAGCAAGATTCAAAACACGGTGCTTTTGTGTAATGTATCTTCCTTTGCGAGCGCTTTTCAGGAGTCTGGTTTTGCGGTCGTCTTGTTCGCGTCTTCAAAAGCAGCGGGTTCACAAGTGTGTTTGCCACCACAGATCTCGTACCTTTTGGAGGAGTTTGTTGACGTTTTTCCAGCTGATTTGCCTAATAGCCTTCCGCCACTTCGTGATATACAACATCAAATTGATTTGGTACCTAGTGCAACACTGCCAAATAGACCTCATTATCGTATGAGTCCGCAAGAGCATGAGGAATTGCGACGTCAGATTGAGGAGCTTCTGCGTAAGGGTCACGTTCGTGAAAGTTTGAGTCCATGTGCAGTTCCCGCGTTGCTCATTCCCAAGAAAGATGGATTGTGGCGTATGTGCGTTGATAGTAGGGCAATTAACACGATTACAGTACGGTACCGTTTTCCTATTCCACGGTTAGACGACCTCCTTGATCAGATTGGTTGTGCTGCAGTTTTCTCCAAGTTGGATTTGAAAAGTGGTTACCATCAGATTCGCATTCGACCGGGTGATGAGTGGAAGACAGCATTCAAAACTCGTGAGGGGTTATTTGAATGGATGGTGATGCCATTTGGTTTATCGAATGCCCCTAGTACGTTCATGCGTATGATGAATCAGGCTCTTCGTCCATACATTGGTAAATTTGTTGTGGTTTACTTCGATGATATTTTGGTGTTTAGTTCGTGCCTACAAGATCATCTTGATCACTTACGCCAGGTGTTACTTGTTTTGCGACGAGAAACATTGTTTGTAGCACGGCAAAAATGTGAATGGGGAGTAGATCGGGTGTTGTTTTTGGGTTATGTGGTTTCAGCTAATGGATTATCGATGGACGCAAGTAAGGTTGAAGCAGTCCGTTCGTGGCCAGAGCCAAAATCAGCATCAGAGGTTCGGAGTTTTCATGGCTTGGCATCGTTCTATCGGCGGTTTGTATCTCACTTTAGTACAATTATGGCACCTCTCACTGATTGTATGAAAGATGGTACGTTTGTATGGTCTCCGGAGGCACGTGACGCTTTTGAGCTCATCAAACAGAAGCTTACAACGGCTCCGGTGCTGGTTCTCCCTGATTTTTCTGTCATGTTCGAGTTGCATTGTGATGCGTGTAAGCTGGGGATTGGAGCTGTGTTGAGCCAACAATCTCGTCCAATCGCATTTTTCAGTGAGAAAATTTCTGGTGCTAGGAGTCGTTATAGCACTTACGACAACGAGTTTTATGCAGTGGTACAAGCAATTAAGCATTGGCGTCATTACCTGGTTCATCGTGATTTTGTGTTGTTCACTGATCATGACGCGCTTAAACACTTAGGCAGTCAAGTGAAAGTCTCATCACGTCATGCATCTTGGATTGCATTTTTACAACAGTTCACTTTCACCATTCGCCATAAGTCCGGAAAGTTGAATCGTGTTGCCGATGCGTTAAGCCGACGTCACACTTTGTTAACAACAATGCATACTTCTGTTCGTGGTTTCGCATCTTTTTCAGAGCTATACATGTCTGATCCGTATTTTAGCAAGCTTTGGGAGTCAGCTAAATCTGGTGATAGTGATGATTTCTCTTTTGTGGATGGATTTCTCTTCCGTGGTGTTCAATTGTGTGTGCCAGATTGTAGCTTATGTCTACGAATCATTGAGGAACTGCATGGAGAAGGACATGTGGGTCGAGATCGCACGTTACAGTTGGTTGCAGCTTCTTACTTTTGGCCTACACTTCGGCGTGATGTCGAGAGATTTGTTGAGCGTTGTCGTGCTTGTCAATTGGCCAAAGGACAGGCATCTAATGCAGGTTTGTATCTACCATTGCCCATTCCAACACAACCATGGACCGACATTAGTATGGACTTTGTTTTGGGTCTTCCTCGTACTCAAAAAGGTAACGATTCTATATTTGTGGTCGTAGATCGTTTTTCAAAAATGGTTCATTTTATACCATGCAAAAGGACCACCGATGCTGTGAAAGTTGCCCAGCTCTTCTTTCAGGAGGTCTGTCGCTTACATGGTTTACCCACTTCAATCGTGTCTGATCGCGATACTCGATTTTTAAGTCATTTTTGGCGGTCCTTGTGGAAGATGTTGCACACACGTCTTGATATGAGTACAGCTTATCATCCTCAAACGGATGGCCAAACAGAGGTTACTAATCGTTCTCTTGGGAACATGTTGCGATGTCTTGTGGGAGACAACATTCGATCGTGGGAGTCTCGTTTATGCCAAGCTGAGTTCGCTCATAATCATGCAACTAACAGGAGCTCGGGTTTCAGTCCATTTCAGATTGTTTATAGCGTACTTCCGCACGGTCCTCTTGATTTGACGACAGTTCCTGATACGCGTCGTATGCATGGTCGTGCACTTGAATTTGTGGAAGCATTACAGGAAACACACAAGAAAGCGTGTACTCAGCTCGAACTTTCAGCGTTGAAATACAAGACTCGGGCAGATACTAAGCGACGTGAAGTCATTTTCGAACCAGGTGAGATGGTCTGGGTGGTGTTAACTAGAGATCGCATGCCCGCACATGAGTATAACAAATTACGGTCTCGCAAAATTGGTCCTATTGAAGTGATCGAGCGTATCAACAATAACGCTTACCGCCTCAAGCTTCCTGATCATATTAAAACGGCGGACGTGTTTAACGTCAAATTTCTTTCTAAGTTTCATGGCGACAACGACACTCCAGATTCAGAGCCGAATCTTCTTCAACCAGGGGAGACCTGATGCAGCATATCTACAACTATTTACTATCTATAATCATCTATCTATATATTCATACGGGCTTTGTTAGGTATTTGGGTTTTAAGCTTTTGCTTGAGCTCTAAGTTATCGTTTAAGACTTTCCTTTTTACAAAGGTTTAGGGTTTTGGTGTTTTCTCTCAACTATTTATAGCTTTCTTATTGTAAGCCTAGAGGGCAGATCTTTATTGAATAAAATCAGAGCTTTCTTAAGCATATATCTCTTGATCCTCGGCTATTCTCGCGAATCAACGAGTTTCGAGTTTGTTCTTTGTTCGGCTATTCCTGTGAATCAACGAGCATCGAACTTGTTACGATTAGGCTGCGCCACATACTTGTTTGGCTCTAAAAACAACTTCACAGGAGAGATTCCCGCTCTCATATGCGAGTTTCACTCTCTAACCATTCTAGATTTATCAGACAACAACTTCAGTGGTTCAATCCCTCTTTGTATGGGAAATCTCAAGAGCAAACTTTCATTTCTGAACCTACGTCAGAACCATCTTAGTGGAAGTCTTCCGAAGAATGTATTTAAAGGTCTAAGAATGCTTGACCTTGGTCACAACCAACTGGTGGGAAAGCTTCCAAGATCTTTGATCCATTTCTCCGCTCTTGAAGTTCTGAATGTGGAAAGCAACAGAATCAACGACACGTTTCCCTTCTGGTTGAGTTCTCTACAAAACCTGAAAGTTCTAGTCTTGCGCTCCAATGCATTCCATGGGTCGATAAATCAAGGAGTATTCCGTAAGCTGAAGATCATCGACATGTCACACAATCAATTCAACGGAACTCTGCCATCTGATTATTTTGAGAACTGGAGTTCAATGTCATCACTTGGGATTCATGAAGATCAGTCAAAGAAAATTTATATGGGAGATGAATTAGGCTATTACGAAGATTCAATGGTTTTGGTGAATAAAGGTGTAGCATTGGAGTTTAAACGTATCCTAAAAATCCTCACAGCACTCGACTTCTCTGGAAACAGACTTGAAGGCGAGATTCCAAAGTCCATCGGCTTATTGAAAGAGCTTCCACTGGCCACATTCCATCGTCCATCAACTTGTCAAACAATGCTTTCACTGGCCACATTCCATCGTCCATGGGGAACCTGACAGCTCTCGAGTCACTAGACGTTTCCCAAAACAAGCTTTCCGGAGAAATTCCACAAGAGCTAGGGAATCTCTCATTTCTTTCATACATGAACTTCTCCCATAACCAGCTTGTAGGTTTACTACCCGGAGGCACTCAGTTTCGAACGCAGCCTTGCTCTTCCTTCGACAACAACTCGGGACTTTTTGAATCTGCTCTTGATGAAGTTTGCAGAGATATCCACAAGCCTTCATCGCAGCAGTCTGAAACGCCAGAACCAGAAGAAGAGGATGATGAGGTGTTAAGTTGGATTGCAGCTGTAATAGGATTTGTCTCTGGAATTGCGTTTGGGTTGACGATTGGATACATATTGGTTTCATACAAACCAGAGTGGTTCACGAGTCCTTTTGGTCGAAACAAACGCAGAAGAAGAAGAAGCACCGCAGCTAGCTAGATAGGTAATGTTTCTGAATTTAAAAAAAATATATTATAATAGGATTTTCTGGATGAACGAATAAGTGAAACTAACGTATATTTTGTTTGTGTAGCCTTCGTAAACCCAACTTGAAGAATCTTTGAGAAAGAGAAAGAAGCTTGTGGGAGAAGGCAACCCATTTATCAGTGTCTTGATTTCAGTTATTGTTTCCGGTTACTCTGTTTTTGTTGTGTTCTTTCCTCTGTTTTTTCTCTTTTACTTTGTCTTTAGCCAATGTTTGTATTTCTATGTATTCCTGTTTATTTGATGGACATGATTATACATAGTCAAGGTCCAATCATAAGAGGATTTATTAAGAGAGATATATTTACCAT
The DNA here is from genome assembly GCA_911865555.2 of Thlaspi arvense. Lineage (NCBI taxonomy): Eukaryota > Viridiplantae > Streptophyta > Magnoliopsida > Brassicales > Brassicaceae > Thlaspi > Thlaspi arvense. Next base: position 65,635,957 of record OU466860.2, read on the forward strand.
AACATGAACTATGTGTTTACATTGTGTGAAACCAAGTTTCTTAGGAGAACAAAACAGAAACCAAAATGCTCCATTGTTGTTGTATACGCAGGGTCATATCAACAGTTGGAGAAAAACAGCATTGATTCTTACATCGGCTCTGTTCTTAGCTGCTGCTATATGGTATATTAATTTATATAGATTCTACGGTATAACATAAACTGTTGATGAATAACATAAAAACAAGAAGAATCTGAGTTTAAAACAAGGGGAGAAAAGTTTTGAGGGTAATCGATTAATAGAGCCTACCGGTACACTCAGAAGAACCACAGTAGCAAATCTTCTTCTTGATATTACCGTTAACATCGCGCACCTGGTCGATCATGTAATTGTAATGGTAAGTGAGTTCTTGAAGCGGAGGTATATTGTCCATCGCAAACAGCATCACGTGAGGGATCCTCTTGTCTTCATGGTCATACAACACGTTCTGTGCATACAGATTCGGCGGCATTGACGGTGAACCCCGTCGTCTCACCACCTTTGGAAGGATCCTCTTGTCTTCATGTTCTGTGCATACAGATTTGGCGGCGTTGACGGTGAACCCCGTCGTCTCGGGTAGATGAACGGAGGAGGCTTCGATCATCGCGCAAATGGGCAATCTCTCTATACATTAATCGTTCAAAAATAAACAGATTTAGAGATAGAGAGAGAGAGCACAGAGATTGCAAACCAAAAACCACACAGAAGAGTAAAACCAAAAACGCTCCCTTAAAAATTTTCTCCTTTGGCTCTCTTGGCGGCTCCGCCGCTGGTTTCTTTTACCGGTGGATTCTCTCCTCTCCTCTCTTAGTTCTCCCTTATTCTTTCTGAAATCCATTTGCCCCATGTCTTCCGGTGAAATCTCAGCAAATGACTACGATTTTCTCATGCCTTTATCGGAGAGAAGATTGGATTCTCTCCTCTCCTCTCTTAGTTCCCCCTTATTCTTTCTGAAATCCATTTGCCCCATGTCTTCCGGTGAAATCTTAGCAAATGACTACGATTTTCTCATGCCTTTATCGGAGAGAAGATTGGATTCGACCCCCTCAAAATCAGCGACCCTCTTACCATCGACTCTTTCAGGCAAAGCAACTTAGTTTCGGAATCTTCTCAAGATCCGCGTTGGCCTCATCTGCATCGATGCCCAAATTCTCTCGCAAGCTGCAGGGCAAATCGATGACACCTCTGATTCCGCTTCAGTCATGGCTACAATTCCCATGGGAGAAGCCTCTTCATCATCTTGCAGAAAGTCCTTTGTTGAACTCTGAAAATTCCCAATGGCCAGCCCTTCCCAGAGGGATTCAGGGAAACTCTCGGTCTAGTTATTCTCGGCTTTGGCTCAGAATTTAACAACCTCTCACTCCTTTGAAGCTGAAGCTGCTTCACTTAAAGCTCACTCCAAAGAGTATCCTTGGGCAGCAAGGATGAACCAATCTCTGAGGAATCTTCATAGAGTAACCATTCCTGAGTACTTGGAGGTTAGACTACCTTCTCATGTTCTTCCAGGTGGTTTAGAGAACCAAAGAGAATTTGTGGTAGGTCAATTTTACTGCTGCTCAGCACCTTCTAGAGGATTTGGGGAAGGAAATGAATCTTCATTCGGAATCTTATTCCACATTCCACACGAGTCAACCCCTAAATGGTCCTTCAGAGAGGTTTGTGGCATGTTGACGACTGCTTGATGTTCGTATCCCCTTGGTCACCTTTAGATATGATCTCTGTACCTTAAAATTGTAGTCGTTGTGGACATATAGGTCACAAAGCTTATCGCTGTCTCCTCCTATGTCCGAATATCTCAGGTCAAGCAGGTACTCCTGCTGCAAAGGTCAAAGAAATGCCCTAATGCTTCTGACTCAAGCAGATTTGTTAAAAGTACAACTCCCATGCTTCGTCTGCTTTAAGTTATGGAAACATCTTTGGAAAGGAGGGAGAAGGAAATCGGAAACGATCTGATTCATGTTTCTAGCACTATGGTTCATACGGCCTCCTCAGGTATTCACTCTACAACCCCTCTTCCTAATACGGCTACTTTTTTGAAGAAGGGTCAAATAATAATACGACTACTTTCTTAATGGTCTCGCCAAGAGAGACTCTTACTACCAATCAAGCAACTCATTTATCTGGTAGAGCGGCTCATGCTGTTCAGAAGTCTCTGTCTACCTCATCTTTGAATATGAATAGGTTCTTAGCTCTTGACTTTTCTGATGAAGAAGAGACAACAACGGTTCTAGATGAAGAAGATACGACGGTTCTAGATATGGATCCTCAACAGTCGGATTTCATGACAAGCCGTCTGCCAAAGTAAAGGATACGCAATGGAAAATAGCTAAAAGAGGTGTGTCGTGGCTAGTTTGTTCAACATTGATTATTTTAGTATAGTCGATACGGAAAATTCCACTATTTACTACTGCAAGTTTTGTTGTTTTAATGCTTTGCACTTGTGCAATCTCTTGTAAAACTTTTGTCTTGTTTCAGGTTTCAATTAATAAAATTTGTCTTCAAAAAAAAAGTTATCAACGTGTAAAATTTTATGTTATTGTATTATTATCTCATTAAAAATAAAATTTGTTAGATGAAAGAACTTGATAGACACCAAAACCAGGGGGGGAAGGAAAACCATAAGGCATACTCCACGTTATGATTAGTTTAAACATATATCTAGACCACAAAAAAATATACAGTAATTCAATTAGATTAACTTAGACATCGTCGAATCTTCCTTTCTGTCTCCCATTTGGTACATCAATCATTGCTCTACTCTTCACTTTTCCTCTCTTCCCGCCATGAGTGTACGAATTTTGACATCTCCCTTCACGCTTCGAATACCAATAAAACGGTGCAAAGTTGAAAGCTTTTCCCATGATTTGTCTTTGTTCTTCTGCTCTGAATCTCATTTGTGATTGTGTGTTTTGATCTCTTTGCATTCCAATTTATATATGCTAAAGATACTGGTTTGGTCTTTGACACATAACTCTGTATTTCTTTGCTGCAACATTATCTTCATCAAAACTCTTTTTTTTTTTCAGGTTACTTGTGATCTTCTGCATCATTAACTTGTTAAACTACATGGATCGTGGTGCCATAGCGAGCAATGGTGTCAATGGAAGTACTAGGAGTTATGATGATAAGGGCAAATGCAACCCTGCAACGGGAATTCAGTAAGAGTTTGGTTGTTTAAGTCCCAAAGCTTTTATATTTACTGCTATGTTTTACTCAAATATGTTGCTTCTTCTAGGGGCAATTTCAATCTAAGTAATTTCGAAGATGGTGTGTTGTCATCTTCATTTATGGTTAGACTTCTTATTGCATCACCAATCTTTGCTTCATTAGCAAAAAGGTTAGGAAACATTTTTCAGTTTTTTCTTCTAATGCTTAAACAAAATACAGCTTATTGAAGTGGTTTATTGTTTTTTAGTGCAGTTTCAATCCATTTAGACTTATTGGAGTAGGCTTAACTGTTTGGACTGTTGCAGTTCTTGGTTGTGGCAGTTCCTTTGCCTTTTGGTTTATCGTCTTATGTCGCATGTAAGTTAGTTTTGTTCTTGTTTATGATTTTGACTTTGCCTGCTCCAAATTTTGATTTGTATGACTATTATTACTCGATAGGTTCGTTGGTGTAGGTGAAGCTTCTTTCATCAGTCTTGCAGCTCCGTTTATAGATGATAATGCCCCTCACAAACAGGTTTCTCTTTTAAACCTTTTTAGCACATCTTATGGATTCAAAATGCAACATTTGTCCATTTCTGATTAACCCTTTTGCTTTTTAACTTCAGAAAGCTGTGTGGCTTGGTGTGTTTTACATGTGTATACCAAGTGGTGTTGCTTTGGGCTATGTCTATGGCGGATACGTACGTATATTGTTGGGAATATGATATTAGTTTATAGAAAGTTGTCTTAAAGGTTCAAAATTTGTGATTTTCAGGTTGGAAAACATTTTAGTTGGCGCTATGCGTTTTGGGGAGAAGCTGTATTAATGGCTCCATTTGCTGTTCTTGGTTTCTTGATGAAACCTCTACAGTTAAAAGGTTAAGAACATATTCTGTCTTGGGTTATTAAAAGCATAAACTGTTAAAGATATTGTAATCTGATAAAATGAAAATGAAACAGGGTTTCCTGCTACTGATGCTACTGATTCTATAAAGATGGCTTCATCAGTTGGTAGATTTTTTTAACCTTTCTTGTATGTTAATGATAATGTGCTTTGATTATACAGTTGTGCAGTGAGAGTTTTGTCTATTTTGCAGACGCAGAGACATCTAAAAACAAGAATCATCTTCAAGCTGGTGGTAATGAGATTGAGGTCTCCATTGAAACTTCAACTTGTGGCAGGTAAAATTACAAGAACGCAGTTTCGAAATCGTTTACTCAATTTGCTAAAGATATGAAAGTTCTGTGTAAAGAAAAGGTCTTTGTTGTTAATGTCTTAGGTAATAGTTTTTGTCCTTTTTACTTTTCACTATTCTTATTACTTATCTTCTTCATTGATTGATGATATAACTTGGTGTTAACAGGTTATGTATCATACAACTTTGTTATTGGAGCATACTCATATTGGGGACCAAAGGCTGGTTATAACATTTACAAAATGGTGAAACAGTTTGTTTGTTTCTATCAATCTTTCTTCTTGAGTGTTCCTGAAAGATTCAAACTTTTGTTCTATCTTGTCATAAAAACGCCAATATGATCTTTGGGGCAGTAACTATCATTTGTGGGATCATTGGGACATTATCAGGAGGGTTTATACTTGATCGTGTCACCGCAACAATTCCAAATGCTTTTAAGGTGAAGAAGAAAAGCTTTTTTTTCTCTCTTCTTGTTTTCGGATTTTGAATAAAAACCTTTTGATGGATACGTGTTAACGTATGTATGCAGCTTTTATCCGGAGCAACGTTTCTTGGAGCGATCTTTTGCTTCACTGCATTTACCTTAAAGAGTTTAAACGGTTTCATCGCTCTCTTTGCCTTAGGAGAGCTTCTTGTGTTTGCTACACAGGTAAAACAAATTTTGAGCCTTAGCGTTGTTGTAATATTGTTATATATCTCAATCTTCTTCTTCTTCTTCTTCAGGCTCCTGTGAACTATGTGTGTTTACATTGTGGGGAACCAAGTTTGAGACCATTATCAATGGCTATCTCTACCGTTGCGATTCACATATTTGGCGATGTTCCTTCTTCTCCTCTTGTCGGTATCGTTCAGGTAAAAAAAGATCTCGTCTTGTCATCGCCAATATGAGTATATGCAAACAGAAACCAAAATGCTCCATTGTTGTTGTAAGTGCAGGATCATATCAACAGTTGTAGAAAAACAGCATTGATTCTTACATCGGTTCTGTTTTTAGCTGCTGTGTAAAAGGTTGTAAGATACTTTGAATGTTGTATGTATTAATCTCTCAATCGTACACGATATTTATACACATGATTGAATCCTATCTCGAGTCTTATTTGGACTTATCTTATTCCTAATACATCCTTATCGTATATTGACAAGACTTATCACAATATATTCTCTAATACTCCCCCTCAAGTTGGAGTGTGGAGATTAAGAACACCCAACTTGGGCAACAAATGATCAAACTGTGGCTTGCCGAGGGCTTTAGTAAGTATATCGGCTAGCTGATTATGTGTCCGAACATGAACCGTTGATATGCGTCCTGCCTTCACTTCATCACGAACACTATGACAATCCCGTTCGATATGCTTTGTTCTCTCATGAAAAACAGGGTTGGCAGCAATATGGATAGCTGCTTGACTATCGCAGAATAGACGGACTGGTTGGGGATGATGAACTCCGAGATCGCCGAGGAGTTGTGTTATCCATTTGATTTCCCTTGTAGCAGCAGCCATTGCTCTGTATTCTGCTTCAGCGGAAGAGTGAGAGACAGTATCCTGCTTCTTTGTTTTCCAGGAAACGGGAGAGCCGCCAAGTAAAACAACATATGAACTTAGGGAGCGGCGTGTCAAAGGACATGACGCCCAATCCGCGTCACAATATACCTGCAGGCGTAGATCACGATCAGCTGATAATAAAATTCCTTGTCCTGCAGAGCCTTTCAAATATCGAACCACTCGCAAAGCCGCCTCCCAGTGAGCAACTCGCGGGGCCTTCATAAATTGTGATAACAGATGAACTGCGTAGCTTAGCTCCGGACGTGTATTAACCAAGTAAACCAGACGTCCCACAAGACGACGGTATGTACTAGGTTCTGGTAAAACAGGGCCATCATCCGAAGCTAGTTTATGGTTTTGTTCAATCGGAGTCATTGCAGGTTTACATCCGAGAAGACCTGTTTCAGCCACAATATCTAAGGCATATTTTCGTTGAGTAAGAAAAATCCCTTCCTTAGAGCGTGCCACTTCAATACCCAAGAAATACTTTAACTTGCCAAGATTCTTCATTTTAAAACATTCCGAAAGATATGTCTTGAACTTTTCCAGAACAGCGCCATCGTTGCCACAAATCACTAAATCATCCACATAAACTAAAACACGCAACTCAATCTCTCCCGACGTGTAAATGAACAACGAGTAGTCGGAATATGATTCTATAAAACCGAATTTTAGAAGGGCAGCCGTTAACTTCTGGAACCAACATCGTGGTGCTTGACGGAGACCGTATAAAGACTTTCGGAGACGACAAACTTTTGTGGGGTCGGAATGCGTAAAACCGGGTGGCAATTTCATATAAACTTCTTCCTCAAGGTTCCGTGTAAGAATGCATTGTGAACGTCCATTTGGTGCACTTCCCACCCTTTAGATGCGACTAACTTAAGAAGACTTCTAACTGTGGCCATCTTAACGACAGGAGCGAAGGTTTCATCGAAATCCTCCCCTTCGATTTGTTTATTTCCCAACACTACCAGTCTTGCCTTGTGTTGTTCTAAAGTACCGTCAGCGTTAAACTTCAAACGGAAAACCCATTTGCAACCGAGAGCCACTTTGCCTTGCGGGAGAGATGCAATGTCCCACGTGTGCTGATCCTCTAGAGCGACGACCTCATTCTTCACCGCACCTCGCCATTCGTGAAATTTGACTGCTTCGGCATAAGAGTGTGGTTCTGTTTGAGCTGTAACCGCCGCCAAGAAAGCTCTATGCGACTGAGAGAAAAGCATATCAGAGATGTAATTCACTAAAGGATACGAAGTGGTACCTTGGACTGTTTCAGAGGGCGCTGATATTGAGGAGTGTTGAGCGAGATGGGGTTTAGTAGAGCAGATCGCATTGTAGATGACGTAATCTTTAAATTTAAGTGGCATATTTTTGTCTCGCAGACCTTTGCCTAATTCATCGATGGGAACAGTGACGGCAATATCCGATGGATTTTGAGGCTTTAATCCAGACGGAGTAGGTGACTTTGGTGGTGCATCCGTCGGTTCTGAAGTTTCTTGGATTGCAAGTGATGTTTCATCGTGAATTGCAGGCGATGATTCATCTTGAATTGCAGGCGATGATTCATCTTGAATTGCACGCGATGATTCATCTTGAATTGCAGGCGATGATTCATCTTGAATTGCAGGCGATGATTCATCTTGAATTGCACGCGATGATTCATCTTGAATTGCAGGCGATGATTCATCTATAACAGCATGCGGAGTTAGTTGTGCAGGAGCCGATGGAGGTGAAACAATCATGCTCCCCCTTTCTTCTATATTTGGTGTAGTCTCTATGAGCCAGTCACCGTCTTCATAATAATCAGAGTACGCAGAAAATTTCTTGGACTGAGTACGTGCAGACGTTAATGAAGATGCAAATGGAAATTCTTCTTCGTGAAAAACCACATCGCGAGAGACAAAGAACTCTTCTTTGTCCAAATCGAATAGTTTCCAACCTTTCTTGCCAAGGGGGTAACCAACGAAAACGCATCCTCTGCTTCTAGACTCGAATTTATCCTTTGAGCGAGATTGTGAATGAGCATGACACAGGCTCCCAAACACCCGCAGCTCAGCTTATATTGGTTTCTTTTCAAAGAGAATTTCATATGGAGAGCGCCATTGAAGAAGTGCAGTTGGAGTTCTGTTAATTAGGTGTGCTGCAGTGAGAACTGCTTCACCCCAAAACTTGATGGGTAAGCTTGCTTGAAATAACAGAGCTCTAGCAACATTCAGTAGGTGTCTGTGTTTTCTTTCAACCCTGCCGTTTTGCTGCGGCGTTGCAACGCAAGAAGTTTGGTGAACCATACCATGTTCACAAAAATATTTTGACAAACACATAAACTCAGTGCCATTATCACTCCTGACCGTTTTTACTGACTTTCCAAATTGCTTTTCGGCCATAGAGAAAAAATTTCGGAGTACACTACTAACTTCTGATTTTGCAAGCAAGAGATATGTCCATACTGCTCTGAAGAAATCATCAATTATGGTAAGAAAATAGACAGCTCCACATGAAGCTGGGATGCGATATGGACCCCAAACATCGCAATGAATCATAGAAAAACACTCATTTGATTTATTCAAACTCTCATAAAACACTTCTCTTGTTTGCTTAGCCCTAAAACATGTGTCGCAAGGACTAGGGGCAGCAGTCTTATTTGAAATCTTAGTAAAATCCGGTAAATGCGAAAACACAGAAAATGATGGATGTCCTAGCCTTTGGTGCCACAAACTTTGGTCAACTGAAACAGAGGTTTGATGAATCCTTGTAGCCATGACGTCCCTAAAATAATAAACCCCATCACGCTCTTCACCGGCTCCAATCAGAGTCCTCGTGAAACGGTCCTGTAAAACACATAATGTATCCGTTAGTAAAGCATAATAGTTTGTTTGTCTCAGTAACTTGGAGACAGATATTAGTGAGCAGTTGAGGTTTGGGACAGATAAGACATCATTAAGAGTAATCCGATCAGATAACCGGAGAACTCCTAAATGTGTCGCAAAAGTTTTATTCCCATCAGCGAAACCAACTGAACAGGGTGGAATGTTGATTGTATGGAGCAGAAGTGACATGTCTCCTGTCATATGATGAGAAGCCCTTGTATCCAGAATAAGATCACCGTGTTTGCTCTTACCAGAAAGCCGATTGGAAGCTGCAGTTGTCTTTTCTTGAATTAGTTGAGACAAGGCTTTCCATTGCTCCTGTGTAAATTCAGGAAACGTTGACGCATTGGATGTTGTTGCGTGGGCGTTGTGAACTCGATTTCCAGAATTCTTGTTGTAGCGGTTTGCATCTATCGACTCTGTAGTTGTGGAGCCTCCGCTTGCACCACGGCCACAACCTCCTGAATTGCCACGACCACCTCGGGATGAGCCTCTGCCACCTCCTCTGTTTGTAGTCCGATCTTCCCACCAATCTGGGAAACCGACTAGTTGCCAGCAATTTTCCTTCTCATGTCCGTTTCTAGAACAATGAGAACACTGAAGGTTCTTGGAACGTGTGGTGGTGGAAGCGGACGTCTCTGTTGATCTTGCAGCAAATCCGACTGCAGATTGTTGTTGCTCACGATCACGTGAGGAGTTGATCCTTTGTTCTTCGCGAATCACTTTCGCATAAATTTCTCCTAAATCATACGAATCTGATCCGATAATGCTTGTGCAAAGACTTCCAAACCGAGCATCATCCAATCCCATCACGAATTGATGTGTCTTCTCTTCTTCACGTTCGGCTTCAATCTTTGCCAAATTTCCACACGAGCAGTCATGAATTGGCTTATACATGTCGAGTTCTTCCCACATGGCAGATAAACGACCAAAGTATTGCAGGACGCTTTGTCCATCTTGGCGACAAGCTGCTATTTGCGCCTTGAGATGGTGAACTCGAACTTTGTTTCCCACAGAGAAACGTTTCTTCAGATTTTCCCATAACTTATGAGAATCAGAGATAAAAGTTACGGTTGAACGTACTCTTGACTCTATCGAAGATCGAATCCAACCCACAATCATGGAGTTGACCGAGAGCCACAGCTCTAGATTCAGATCATCAAAAGCAGGTTTGGGGATTGTTCCATCAATAAACCCCGTCTTTCGTTTGGCACGGAGGGCATTGAGCATCTCCGTTGACCATTCGTTGTAGTTCTCACCGTTTAACGTCACAGACGTTATCAAAGCACCGGGATTATCAGATGCATACAAGGAATAAGGCGTGATTGTTGAATCCTTATCCTTGGAAGAAGCTGTAGCCTTTGATGCAGAGTCTTCAACAATCGACATCGTTCAACTAGAACTTTTGTAAGAAAGAAAAAAAACAAGTTTTAGGTCTCAGAAAACCTCTCTGATACCATGTAAAAGGTTGTAAGATACTTTGAATGTTGTATGTATTAATCTCTCAATCGTACACGATATTTATACACATGATTGAATCCTATCTCGAGTCTTATTTGGACTTATCTTATTCCTAATACATCCTTATCGTATATTGACAAGACTTATCACAATATATTCTCTAATATGATGCAATATGGTTTATAGGTAAAATGCAAATCTCAATTCTTGAACCTAGATAAATCTTTCTTGTTCCAAATCAAGAAGCTGTTTTTGTTGCGAATTTTGTTTTGGCAGGGATATTCATAAACAGTGTAGATCGGTTTAATGGAGAAGAAAGTGAAAGTGAGAAGCAGAGGAGGCAAGAACAATCGATTGTAACTCCATAAATAAATACTATATAGCAAAAGTAGAGAAATCTGTGTGTATTTGTACAGTTACAAAACACAATGAGCCAAATCTCACACAAAAGCTTCAAATTTGCATGGAAAAACTTGAATTACACGTTTCAGGCTGTATAATTCTTTTTTTTGGTTGTATAGAATGTGATCATTGTGCTTCTTCTCAGTTCTTTATCTTTAACTTGGAACATTACCATTTTGGATACATCTTGCTAGGAAAACAAACTAATAAGTACTATATAGTCGCTTACTCTATTGAATCAATAAATAGTATATTTCCTTTTTTTTATATAGTGAAAAAAAAAGAAAGTCTTCTTTATTCTGGCTTGCCTTCCTTCCTGATTTTGTCTACCAGACAGCTAAAACAATTACAGGTACTGTGACAAATGAGATAGAGACACAGTAATAGGTGCTTGTGTTGCAAGGAAGCGCTACTTCATCTCAGTTCCAAGAAGAGATAATACTTATTCTCTTTGGCTTCTTGTTGGTGTTGCAGAGCTTTCAAAATAATTTATTTGCATGCCTTCTGTCCATAGTGTGAATCATAGTTTTTAATCGATTAGATTAACTTATGTTTAGTATCAGGACGCAATTAAAACAAATCATATAAATCAAACTCGAACAAAGAAAAAATGTATCATGACAAAAGAAGCCAAACAAACAAACAAGTAGATTTATCAAACTATTCAGCAATATTGACTAGTCAGTTTTGTTTCATGGGGGAAAAGACAAAAGACGATGACTTGAAAAGTAAGCCAACTCTGCTCCCAACTCCAACAATTTCTTTTTCAACCTTATCTTCATCTTGAGAGCTCTCCTTACATCGACCACATGATTATCATTACCCATAACAAATCGTCTCTTCTTTACTCTTTTGTAATGTATTATCTAATTTCTTTTTCATTAATTTGGTTGGACCAAAATGTTTGGAACACAAATACATTCACTCTGTTTGGAACACAAATACATTCACTCTGTTTGCTCAACGTGAATAACACTTCGTACAAAGACTTGATGGTGAGTCAATCTGAGTGAATCTGGAGCACTCTCTATATGCAATGTATATAAAGAGATGGGCATGAAACTATGTTTTGCTATCACCATTTCTATTAAACGTTTCTGATATTCAAGAAAATTAAATTAGCTTAAAAAGAAGAACGAAAGGCTCTTGGAACTCAATGAGGACCATTCGTATTACTTTTTCTTTTCTCTTCTCGTTCATATTTTATCTTCAAAACGTGTGTGCTGTTCCGACTAAACATTTGTGTCGTCCTGAACAAAGGGATGCACTTCTCGAGTTCAAGACAAAGTTTGAGATTGGGAAGCCTTCTTCTTTTGGTGGTGCTTGTGATATTAGCCCATATCCGAAGACGGAGTCATGGGCAAATATCATTGATTGTTGTTATTGGGATGGTATCACGTGTGATACCAAGTCTGGGGAAGTGATCAAGCTCGACCTCAGCTGCAGTGGCCTCCATGGCAGGTTTCATTCGAATATCTTTCAAAACATTCGTTTTCTATCTTCTCTAGACCTTTCAAAAAATGATTTATATGGTGAAATCCCATCCTCCATTGGAAAACTCTCTCATCTCACCTCTCTCAAACTTTCTCGTAATCAGTTTTCTGGTCAGATTCCATCTTCAATTGGAACTCTTTCGAATCTCATCTCTCTCGACCTTTCTTATAATCAGTTTTCGGATCAGATTCTGTCTTTAATTAGAAACCTTTCGAATCTCATCTCTCTCGACCTTTCTTTTAATGAGTTTTCGGGTCAGATTCTGTCTTCAATTGGAAACCTTTCACATCTCCAAGCTCTTTACCTCAGAGGTAACAGTTTCAATGGTGAAATCCCATCTTCTTTTGGCAGTTTGAAACAGTTGACCGACTTAGATTTAGACTTCAGTAAGCTTAGTGGTAACTTTCCTGTTGCGCTACTTAATTTGACAAAGCTGTCGTATTTATCATTGAACTACAATCAGCTCACAGGAACGCTTCCTCCAAACATTAGCTCACTCTCCAACTTGGAGTATTTTTACGCAGATGATAACAATTTCGTTGGAACCATTCCTTCTTCTCTTATCGCCCTTCCTTCTTTGGCCAGTATTTATTTGTCAAATAACCAACTCAACGGCACTCTTGAGTTTGGGAATATATCTTCACCACCTAAGCTTCAAGTGTTATACCTTGGCGGTAACAACTTCAGAGGGCCAATCCCCAGATCCATTTCCAAATTAGTCAATCTTAAGAGGCTTGACCTTTCCCATTGGAACACCCAAGGCCCAGTTGACCTCACTATCTTCTCGCATCTCAAGTCGCTTGAAAGTCTTGACCTGTCCCATTTGAACACTACAACAACGATTGACTTGAATGCAATCTCATCATTTTCCAAGTCACTCGGAGCATTAGATCTCTCAGGGAACCATGTTTTAGCCACAAACAACAAAAGTTCAGTTTCAGATTCTCCTTCACAGATGATATTTTATTTAAACTTGTCAGGCTGCGGTATTACCGAATTTCCAGAACTTCTGAGAACCCAGCAGCGTATGGAGAAACTAGACATTTCCAACAACGAAATCAAAGGTCAAGTTCCTGGCTGGTTATGGACGCTACCAAATCTGCATTACGTGAATCTTTCCAACAACACATTCGTCAACTTTGAAAGATCAATGAACCATGGATTATCCTCTGTCCTGGAGTACTTGTCTGGCTCTAAAAACAACTTCACAGGAGAGATTCCATCTCTCATATGCGAGTTTCACTCTCTAACCATTCTCGATTTATCAAACAACAACTTCAATGGTTCAATCCCTCTTTGCATGGGAAATCTCAAGAGCAAACTTTCAGTTCTGAACCTACGTCAGAACCATCTTAGTGGAGGTCTTCCCAAGAATGTATTTAAAGGTCTACAAACGCTTGACCTTGGTCACAACCAATTGGTGGGAAAGCTTCCAAGATCTTTGACTCATTTCTCCAATCTTGAAGTTCTCAATGTGGAAAGCAACAGAATCAACGACACGTTTCCATTCTGGTTGAGTTCTCTACAAAACCTGCAAGTTCTTGTCTTGCGCTCCAATGCATTCCATGGACGGATACATCAAGCCTCGTTCTTTCAGCTGAAAATCTTGGACATCTCACGTAATCACTTCAGCGGAACTTTTCCATCTGATTGTTTTGTGAGTTGGAGTGCAATGTCATCACATGCTGGGACAAGCCAAGATCCGTTCACTGAAAATTATATGGGAGACAGTTATTACTACGATTCAATGGTTTTGGTGAATAAAGGCGTAGCATTGGAGCTGGAACGTATCCTAAAAATCTACACAGCACTCGACTTCTCTGGAAACAAACTTGAAGGAGAGATTCCAAAGTCCATCGGCTTACTGAAAGAGCTTCACGTGCTCAACTTGTCAAACAATGCTTTCATTGGCCACATTCCATCGTCCATGGGGAACCTTACAGCTCTTGAGTCACTAGACGTTTCCCAAAACAAGCTTTCTGGAGAAATTCCAAAAGAGCTAGGGAATCTCTCGTTCCTTGAGTACATGAACTTCTCCCATAACCAGCTTGTAGGTCTATTACCCGGAGGCACTCAGTTTCGAAGGCAGCCTTGCTCTTCCTTCGACAACAACTCGGGACTTTTCGGCTCCGCTCTTGAAGATAATTGCGGAGATATCCACAAGCCTTCATCGCAACAATCTGAAACGCCAGAACCAGAAGAAGAAGATGATGAGGTGTTAAGTTGGATTGCAGCTGCAATAGGATTTGTACCTGGTATTGCGTTTGGGTTGACGATTGGATACATATTGGTTTCATACAAACCAGAGTGGTTCACGAGTCCTTTTGGTCGAAACAAACGCAGAAGAAGAAGCACTAGAGCAAACTAGAGAGGTAATGTTTCTGAATTTGAAAGAATATATTATAATAGGATTTTCTGGATGAATGAATAAGTGAAAGTAACGTATATTTTGTTTGTGTAGCCTTCGTAAACCCAACTTGAAGAATCTTTGCAACCAATCCCACAAATAAGAGAAAGAAGCTTTGGGGAAGAAGGCAACCCATTTACCAGTGTCTTGATTTCAGTTATTGTTTCCGGTTACTCTGTTTTTGTTGTGTTCTTTCCTCTGTTTTTCTCTTTTACTTTTTCTTTAGCCAATGTTTGTATTTCTATGAATTTATAGCGCAAATGTATTCCTGTTTATTTGATTGACATGATTATACATGGTTAAGGTCCAATCATAAGAGGATTTATCAAAAGAGATATATTTACCATAACATGAACTATGTGTTTACATTGTGTGAAACCAAGTTTAAGACCATTATCAATGGCTATCTCTACAGTTGCGATTCACAAATTTGGCGATGTTCCTTCTCCTCATATCATTCAGGTAAAAAAGATCTCTTCCTGACATCGCCAATACTTGAAAAAACAAAACAGAAACCAAAATGCTGCATTGATTCTTACATCGGTTCTGTTCTTAGCTGCTGCTATATGGTATATTAATTTATATAGACTCTACGGTATAACATAAACTGTTGATGAATAACATAAAAACAAGAAGAATCTGAGTTTAAAACAAGGGGAGAAAAGTTTTGAGGGTAATCGATTAATAGAGCCTACCGGTACACTCAGAAGAACCACAGTAGCAAATCTTCTTCTTGATATTACCGTTAACATCGCGCACCTGGTCGATCATGTAATTGTAATGGTAAGTGAGTTCTTGAAGCGGAGGTATATTGTCCATCGCAAACAGCATCACGTGAGGGATCCTCTTGTCTTCATGGTCATACAACACGTTCTGTGCATACAGATTCGGCGAGCAGCTATGGTTTATAAACCTCCCGATGTTCCCTTTCTTCGCGGCGTCGACGGTGAACCCCGTCGTCTCACCACCATCGCCACCATCTTCTTCTTCTTTCTCTTTCTCCATCCCTGGCATTAGCTTCGACATCCCTTCAGCTAAAGTGTTGTCGTATTTGTTCCCAATGTCAAAGAGATACTCGTCGTTCCCTGTTCTTCTCTCAGCTTCTTTATCCTCCAAAAGCTCGCCGACGTACTCGCATATGAAGCTACCCGAAGGTATCGAGCTGAGAGACCTCACTCCCCAGCCTCTCGACTCGGTTTTGAAGATCTCGAGCTTGAACCTGATCCCTCGCTGCGTGACTCTTAGGTAGCAAGCAGGAGGGCATTTGCAGAGAGGGCCACACTCGTAGATCAAGCTCTTTGGGTAAACTATGTTCCCATCGTAGTTGTAAGGTATCTCTCCTCCGTTTTTCGCCACGCAGGCGCAGTTTCTTCGCTCTTTCGTCTTCACAACGTTTGGCTCTTCAAAAGAACCAATCTGGCAAACAAATGCTGAGAGGCTGAACATTCCTCTTTCTTCGGTTCTTGCGAGAGAACTTGATTGAGTTACATCATCTCGCTTTTCCAAGTTTTCTTCCTCTTTGGCTCAGAAACATTACTTTTGCTCAATGAACTAACTTTCGATGACTCTGTGTTCACCATGTTTTCCACTACACCCATTCCAAAACTCATCAAAGAGACGCACACCAATGTTTTTCTATGAAGCAAAAGTTCACCAGATTTGTACTGCAACAATGAAACATTTGGCAAATCAAAAACCAAAGCACACGAAAAACATCAATTCATCATATTCCAAAATCTAATTTTTCGTTCGTTTTTCAATGATTCTAAGCTAAGATTTCGCGGAAACAAAACACCAAATTTCCGATAACATCAATCGTTCGTAGTTTCTACTCTCCGTGCATCGCTTCGTGCAGCCGCATCCCTTTGGAGGGACCCGCGTGAGCCACTTCGGGTAAATCATCTTAGCCGTGTAGATGAATGGAGGAGGCTCCTCGTCGTCGATTTCGTTCACCGCGCAAATGGGTAACCTCTCGTGCCCTTCTGAGATGTCAAGCCTGCATAAACCTTCACGGTTCTCCGACTTCTTCGTTTGCTTCACCACTTTCCACGATAGCTCGGGCTGTCCAGGTATACGCTTGAGTTTATACTTGAAGACGAGCTTACCGTGTGATCCGGTTTCTTGCCAATACTCTTCCACAACGTATAACCCGTCGTAGACATAGTTCCCGCCTTTGCTTGCACCTGATGATGATGACTCCAAAACCGCCTTCTTGTTGCCTCTTATGACACGCACAGGGTTCTTCTTGTTTATACTGTTTGCTAAAGCTAAATTTCCCGTAACAAGCTTTTGGTCTTCGGGACCTTTTACTTGCTCTCCTCTCTTTGGTTTCATCATCGCGTTTCCGCCTTGACCTGTGTAGGTCAAGACATCGGAGTTATCAAGCACGTCGTCGTACCCTCCGAAGGCTACAATGCTCGTGGCGAAGATGTCGCTGCCGATCTTCATATAGTCGATACCGCCTTGGCTCGGTCTGTGTATGCCGAGCATGTTCAGCTCCATCCTATACTGAAACTCGTCTCCAACCTCAACACTAGGAACAGTTCCCATAATCTGATTAGCTCCGGCGCTGGGATATCTCCCTTTGCTTTTGAGAATATTAATAGCCTCGAAATCGACTCTGAAGCGCTTAGTCTTCATAGGCTTTGCTTCTTCCTCCTGCAAGAGTTTTCGACAAGTTCCATAGAAAAGACGTAGATGAACGGAGGAGGCTTCGATCATCGCGCAAATTAGGAGAGTCAACGTACCTATTCCAAAACCAGGGGCGAAGGAAAACAAACAAGGCATACTCGACGTTATAATTAGTTTAAACATATATCTAGACCACAAAGAAATATACTGTAATTCGATTAGATTAATTTAGACATTGTCGAATCTTCCTTTCTGTCTCCCATTTGGTACATCAATCATTGCTTTACTCTTCACTTTTCCTCTCTTCCCGCCATGAGTGTACGAATTTTGACATCTCCCTTCACGCTTCGAATACCAATAAAACGGTGCAAAGTTGAAAGCTTTTCCCATGATTTTTCTTTGTTCTTCTGTTTAAGACTATGTTTCTCATTTTTGATTGTGTGTTTTGATCTCTTTGCATTCCAATTTATATATGCTAAAGATACTGGTTTGGTCTTTGACACATAACTCTGTATTTCTTTGCTGCATCATTATCTTCATCAAAACTCTTTTTTTTTTCAGGTTACTTGTATCTTCTGCATCATTAACTTGTTAAACTACATGGACCGTGGTGCTATAGCGAGCAATGGTGTCAATGGAAGGACCAGGAGTTGTAATGATAAGGGCAAATGCAACCCTGCAACTGGGATTCAGTAAGAGTTTGGTTGTTTAAGTCCCAAAGCTTTTATATTTACTGCTATGTTTTACTCAAATTTGTTTCTTCTTCTAGGGGACATTTCAATCTAAGCAATTTCGAAGATGGTGTGTTGTCATCTTCATTTATGGTTGGACTTCTTATTGCATCACCAATCTTTGCTTCATTAGCAAAAAGGTTAGGAAACATTTTTCATTTTTTTTCTTCTAAGGCCTAAACAAAACATAGATTATTGAAGTGGTTTATTGTTTTTAGTGCAGTTTCAATCCATTTAGACTTATTGGAGTAGGCTTAACTGTTTGGACTATTGCAGTTCTTGGTTGTGGAAGTTCCTTTGCCTTTTGGTTTATCGTCTTATGTCGCATGTAAGTTAAGTTTTGTTCTTGTTTATGATTTTGACTTTGCCTGCTCCAAATTTTGATTTGTATGACTATTATTACTCGATAGGTTTGTTGGTGTAGGTGAAGCTTCTTTCATCAGTCTTGCAGCTCCGTTTATAGATGATTATGCTCCTCACAAACAGGTTTCTCTTTTAACCTTTTGCACATCTCATGGAGTCCATTTCTGATTAACCCTTTTTGCTTGTTCTTCAGAAAGCTGTGTGGCTTGGTGTGTTTTACATGTGCATACCAAGTGGTGTTGCTTTGGGCTATGTCTATGGCGGATACGTATGTATAAAACCTTCATGAATTAGTATTGTTGAGACTAATGATAGTAAAGAAAGTTGTGATTCCTTCTTGTTGATTTTTTAGGTTGGAAAACATTTTAGTTGGCGCTATGCGTTTTGGGGAGAAGCTGTTTTAATGGCTCCATTTGCTGTTCTTGGTTTCTTGATGAAACCTCTACAGTTAAAAGGTTAAGAACAGATTCTGTCTTCTGTTTCACTTTCAAGCATGAACTGTTAAAGATATTGATCAGAGAAAGGAAAAATGAAACAGGGTTTCCTTCTACTGATTCTATAAAGATGGCTTTATCAGTTGGTAAATTTTTTTCACCTTTCTTGTATGTTAATGATAATGTGCTTTGATTATACAGTTGTGCAGTGAGAGTTTTGTCTATTTTGCAGACGCAGAGACATCTAAAAACAAGAATCATCTTCAAGCTGGTGGTAATGAGATTGAGGTCTCCATTGAATCTTACAAGTGAGTTTGATTTTATTATCCTTAAACTTTTCTTCCATACGTTTTGTATTAGTTTTATCAAATCTTTTTTACTTCAACTGTGACAGGTCAAGTTACAAGAACTCAATTTCGAAATTGTTTACTCAATTTGGGAAAGACATGAAAGTTCTATGTAAAGAAAAATTCTTTGTTGTTAATGTCTTAGGTAAGAATTTTTTGTCCTCTTTGCTATTCACTGTTTTTCTTACTTATCTTCTTCATTGATTGATGATATAACTTGGTGTTAACAGGTTATGTATCATACAACTTTGTTATTGGAGCATACTCATATTGGGGACCAAAGGCTGGTTATAACCTTTACAAAATGGTGAAACAGTTTGTTTCTATCAATTTTTTTCTTGAGGGTTCTTGAAAGATTGAAACTTTTGTTCTATCTTGTCAGAAAAACGCCGATATGATCTTTGGGGCAGTAACTATCATTTGTGGGATCATTGGGACATTATCAGGAGGGTTTATACTTGATCGTGTCACTGCAACAATTCCAAATGCTTTCAAGGTGAAGAAGAAAAGCTTTTTCTCTCTTTTTGCTTTCGGATTTTGAATCAAAACCTTTTGATCTTTGTATGTAACGTTTCTTGGAGCGATCTTTTGCTTCACTGCATTTACCTTAAAGAGTTTATACGGTTTCATCGCTCTCTTTGCCTTAGGAGAGCTTCTTGTGTTTGCTTCACAGGTAAAAAAAATTTGCGTCTTAGTGTTGTTGTAATATCGTTATGTTTCTTCATCAGTAACAAGAACAGATTCGTCTTATCTTCTTCTTCTTCTTCAGGCTCCTGTGAACTATGTGTGTTTGCATTGTGTGAAACCAAGTTTAAGACCATTATCAATGGCTATCTCTACCGTTGCGATTCACATATTTGGCGATGTTCCTTCTTCTCCTCTTGTCGGTATCGTTCAGGTAAAAGAAAGATCTCTTCTTGTCATCGCCAATACTTGAAAAGAGAGAAAACAGAAACCAAAATGCTCCATTGTTGTTGTATATGCAGGATCATATAAACAGTTGGAGAAAAACAGCATTGATTCTTACATCGGGTCTGTTCTTAGCTGCCGCACTATGGTTTATAGGTAAAAGCAAATCTGAATTCTTGAACCTGAATAAATTTTTCTTGTCCAAATCAAGAAGCTGTTTTTGTTGCGAGTTTTGTTTTGGCAGGGATATTTATAAACAGTGTAGATCGGTTTAATGAAGAAGAAAGTGAAAGTGAGAAGCAGAGGAGGCAAGAACAATCGATTGTAACTCCATAAATAAATAAATACTATATAGCAAAAATAGAGTTAGTTTCTCTGTATGTTTATGTTTATTATGTTTGTTGCATATAATGGTTAAAAGTTAAAACTATAGAGTGAATGGTGATTGGATGCTCATAGATCATATCATATATGGTGGTTCATCGTCGATAGAACAGGAAATTACTAATATTAATTATTTTGGTAGCAAATATAGAATTAGTTTAACTGGATAGGAAACTACACACAAAAGCTTCAAATTTGCATAGAAAAACTTGAATTATACGTTTCGTCTATTTTGCAATTTCTAATAGTAACATTACCATTTTGGACACATTTTGCTAGGAAAGCAAACTAATGAGTACTATAGTAGTTTGTTTTTTTGTCTTTTGAATCAATAAATAGTATATTTCCTTTATTTATATAGTGAAAAAAAGGAACTTTCTCATTTATATTCGCAAAACTAAGTATGGCGTGGAACTCAAGCATCTCTGTACAGCCACTCTTGCGTTTGAACTTACTTGACAAATGAGATAGAGACACAGTAATAGATGCTTGTGTTGCAAGCAAGCGCTACTTCATCTCAGTTCCAAGAAGAGATAATACTTATTCTCTTTGGCTTCTCGTTCGTTTTGCAGAGCTTTCAAAATAATTTATTTGCATGTCTTCTGTCCATAGTGCGCATCATAGTTTTTAATCGATTAGATTTACTTAAGTTTAGTATCACGAAGCAATTAAAACAAACCATATAAATCAAACTCGAACAAAGAAAAAATGTATCATGACAAAAGAAACCAAACAAACAAACAAATAGATTTCTCAAACTATTCAGCAATATTGACTGGTGAGTTTTGTTTCAGAAAAGACGAAAGACAATGACTTGAAAAGTAAGCCAACTCTGCTCTGAACTCCAACAATTTCAAGTTTCTCTTTCTTTTTCAACCTTATCTTCTTCCTGAGAGCTCTCTTTACATCGACCACATGATTATCATTACCCATAGCAAATCGTCTCTTCTTGACTTGTACTCTTTTTGTAATGTATATCTAATTTCTTTTTCATTAAGGATTTCGTTATTCTTTGTTGTGTATATCTTTTAATTTGGTTGGACCAAAATACATTTATGCTGTTTTCTCAACGTGAATAACACTTCGTACAAAGACTTGATGATGAGAGTCAATCTGAGTGAATCTGGAGCACTCTCTATATAAAATCTATATAAAGAGACGGGGCATGAAACCATGTTTTACTATCACCATTTCCATCTTTCGCTTCTTTATTATTGATGTTCAAGAGAAATTAAATTAGCTTGAAGAAGAAGAACGAAAGGCTGTTGGAACTCAATGAGGACCATTCATATCACTTTTTCTTTTCTCTTCTCTTTTATACTTTATTTTCAAAACGTGTCTGCAGTTCCTATTAGGCATGTGTGTCGTCCTGAACAAAGGGATGCACTTCTCGAGTTCAAGAACGAGTTTGAGATCAGGAAGTCTTCTTCTCCTGGGTGTAATGTTAATGATAGTGATGTAATGCCTCATCCAAAGACGGAGTCATGGAAAAATAGCAGTGATTGTTGTTATTGGGAAGGTATCAAGTGCGATGCCAAGTCTGGGGAAGTGATCGAGCTAGATCTCAGCTGCAGCTGCCTCCATGGCAGGTTTCATTCGAATACCTTTCAAAACATTCGTTTTCTATCTTCTCTAGACCTTTCATGGAATTATTTATATGGTCAAATCCCATCCTCTATTGGAAAACTTTCTCATATCACCTCTCTCGACCTTTCCTATAATCAACAATTGTCGGGTCAGATTCCATCTTCAATTGGAAATCTTACACATCTCACTTCTCTAGCTCTTTCTGTTAATCAATTTTCGGGTCAGATTCCATCTTCAATTGAAAATCTTTCAAATCTCACCTCTCTTGCTCTTTCTAATAATCAGTTTTCTGGTCAGATTCCATCCGCAATTGGAAACCTTTCACATCTCACCTCTCTCGATCTTTTTGGTAATCAGTTTTCGGGTCAGATTCCATCTTCAATTGGAAAGCTATCTCATCTCGATTCTCTCAGACTTTCTGATAATCTGTTTTCTGGTCAGATTCCATCTTCAATTGGAAGTCTTTCACATCTCACCTCTCTGGATCTTTCTTATAATCAGTTTTGGGGTCAGATTCCATCTTCAATTGGAAATCTTTCACACCTCACCTCTCTCGGTCTTTCATGGAGTCAGTTTTCGGGTCAGATTCCATCCTCAATTGGAAACCTTTCACATCTCACCTTTCTCGATCTTTTTAGAAATCGGTTTTGGGGTCAGATTCCATCTTCAATTGGAAAGCTCTCTCATCTCGAATATCTTGACCTGAGTTATAACAATTTCGATGGTGAAATCCCATCTTCTTTTGGCAGTTTGAAACAGTTGACCAAGTTAAGATTATACTCCAATAAGCTTAGTGGAAACTTTCCTGTTGTATTACTTAATTTGACAAAGCTGTCGTTTTTATCACTCTTCTCCAATCAGCTCACAGGAAGGCTTCCACCAAACATTACCTCACTCTCCAACTTGGAGTATTTTTACGCACATTATAACAATTTCGTTGGAACGATTCCTTCTTCTCTCTTCAACATTCCTTCTTTGGCACATATTTATTTGTCAAATAACCAACTCAGTGGCACTCTTGAGTTTTGGAATATATCTTCACCATCTAATCTCCTATGGCTATATCTTGGAGATAACAACTTCAGAGGGCCAATCCCTAGATCCATTTCCAAATTAGTCAATCTTGAGTATCTTGACCTTTCCCATTGGAACACCCAAGGCCCAGTTGACCTCAGTATCTTCTCGCATCTCAAGTCGCTTTCCAGACTTGACCTCTCCCATTTGAACACCACAACAACGATTAACTTGAATGCAATCTCATCATTTTCCAAGACGCTGGACAGACTGGATCTCTCAGGAAACCATGTTTTAGCCTCAAACAAAAGTTCAGTTTCAGATCATCCTTCACAAATGATAGGTGATTTAAACTTGTCAGGCTGCGGCATTACGGAATTTCCAGAGCTACTAAGATTCCAGCAGGATATGGATACTCTAGACATTTCCAACAACAAAATCAAAGGTCAAGTTCCTGGCTGGTTATGGACGCTACCAAATCTGAGGTTTGTGGATCTTTCCAACAACACATTCGTCAACTTTGAAAGATCAATGAACCATGGATTATCCTCAGTCCTGGAGTACTTGTCTGGCTCTAAAAACAACTTCACAGGAGAGATTCCATCTCTCATATGCGAGTTTCACTCTCTAACCATTCTCGATTTATCAAACAACAACTTCAATGGTTCAATCCCTCTTTGCATGGGAAATCTCAAGAGCAAACTTTCAGTTCTGAACCTACGTCAGAACCATCTTAGTGGAGGTCTTCCCAAGAATGTATTTAAAGGTCTACAAACGCTTGACCTTGGTCACAACCAATTGGTGGGAAAGCTTCCAAGATCTTTGACTCATTTCTACAATCTTGAAGTTCTCAATGTGGAAAGCAACAGAATCAACGACACGTTTCCGTTCTGGTTGAGTTCTCTACAGAACCTGAAAGTTCTTGTCTTGCGCTCCAATGCATTCCATGGGTCGATACATCAAGGAACATTCCTTAACCTGAAGATCATTGACATATCACACAATCAATTCAATGGAACTCTACCATCTGATTATTTTGAGAACTGGAGTTCAATGTCATCACTTGGGATTCATGAAGATCAGTCAAAAGAACGTTATATGGGAGATGAATTAGGCTATTACAAAGATTCAATGGTTTTGATGAATAAAGGAATAGAGATGGAGCTGGTACGTATCCTAAAAATCTACACAGCACTCGACTTCTCTGGAAACAAACTTGAAGGCGAGATTCCAAAGTCCATCGGCTTACTGCAAGAGCTTCACGTGCTCAACTTGTCAAACAACGCTTTCAATGGCCACATTCCATCGTCCATGGGGAACCTGACAGCTCTCGAGTCACTAGACGTTTCCCAAAACAAGCTTTCAGGAGAAATTCCACAAGAGCTAGGGAATCTCTCGTTCCTTTCTTACATGAACTTCTCCCATAACCAACTTGTAGGTCTATTACCAGGAGGCACTCAGTTTCGAACGCAGCCTTGCTCTTCCTTCGCAGATAACCCGGGACTTGAAGATAATTGCGGAGATATCCACAAGCCCTCACCGCAACAGTCTGAAACGCCAGAACCAGAAGAAGAAGATGAAGAGATGTTCAGTTGGATTGCAGCTGTAATAGGATTTGTACCTGGTATTGCGTTTGGGTTGACGATTGGATACATATTGGTTTCATACAAACCAGAGTGGTTCAAAAGTCCTTTTGGTCGAAACAAACGCAGAAGAAGAAGAAGCACCACAGCTTACTAGAGAGGTAATGTTTCTGAATTTGAAAGAATATATTATAATAGCATTTTCTGGATGAATGAATAAGTGAAACTAACGTATATTTTGTTTGTGTAGCCTTCGTAAACCCAACTTGAAGAATCTTTGAGAAAGAGAATGGACCAGAGAGAAAGAAGAGAGAAAGAAGCTTGATTTCAGTTACTCTGTGTTTGTTGTGTTCTTTCCTCTGTTTTTCTCTTTTACTTTGTCTTTAGCCAATGTTTGTATTTCTATGTATTTATAGCACAAAAGCATTCCTGTTTATTCGATGGACATGATTAACATAGTCAAGGTCCAATCATAAGAGGATTTATCATATATTTACCATAACAGATTTCGTCTATCTTTCTTTCTTCTTCAGGCTCCTGTGAACTATGTGTGTTTACATTGTGTGAAACCAAGTTTAAGACCATTATCAATGGCTCTCTCTACCGTTGCGATTTCACATATTCCGCGATGTCGGTATCATTCAGGTAAAATAGATCTGTTCCTGTCATCGCCAATACTTGAAAGAACAAAACAGAAACCAAAATGCTGCATTGTTGTTGTATATGCAGGATCATATCAAAATGCTGCATTGATTCTTACATCAGTTCTGTTCTTAGCTGCTGCTATAGCTATATGGTATATTAATTAATATAGATTCTACAGTATAACATAAACCGTTGATAAAAACATAAAAACAAGAATAATCTGAGTTAAAAAAGAACAGGGGAGAAAAGTTTTGAGGGTAATCGATTAATAGAGCCTACCGGTACACTCAGAAGAACCACAGTAGCAAATCTTCTTCTTGATATTACCGTTAACATCGCGCACCTGGTCGATCATGTAATTGTAATGGTAAGTGAGTTCTTGAAGCGGAGGTATATTGTCCATCGCAAACAGCATCACGTGAGGGATCCTCTTGTCTTCATGGTCATACAACACGTTCTGTGCATACAGATTCGGGGAGCAGCTATGGTTTATAAACCTCCCGATGTTCCCTTTCTTCGCAGCGTCGACGGTGAACCCCGTCGTGTCACCACCATCGCCACCACCTTCTTCTTCTTTCTCTTTCTCCATCCCATTCGTCGACGGTGATCATCACATTCCTCTTTCTTCGGTTCCTGCACGAGAACTTGATTGAATTCAAGGCTACTCATCAATGGATTTCGACTGATCATCTTCCTCTTTAGCTCAGAAACATTACTTTTGCTCAATGAACTAACTTTCGATGACTCTGTATTCACCATGTTTTCTACTCATCAAAGAGACGTACACCAATGTTTTTCCATACGAATGTCCAAATCTCGTACTTATTTATCTGTTTTTATATTTTGAGCGCGTAGGATATATGAGATAGAAAAAAACTGAAACTCCTACTTGTCTCGTATTCCTCTATATGTAAAGCAAAAAATGGTCATTCCTCAGATTTAAAAACCATCTTCACCAATTTATAACTATCTGTAACTAACGCCATTCTTTTTTCATCAAACATGCAGTAGATAACTTATATCAGAGTTTTCTTTCGAATATAGAATTAATTTAATAGGATAGAAAGTCCACACACAAAAGCTTCAAATTTGCATTAAAAAACTTAAATTACACGTTTCGAGCTATAGAATTCTCTTTTTGGTTATAGAGAATGTGATCATTGTGCTTCTTCTCAGTTTTTTTACCTTTTCTTCTATAAATTCTTCTCGATATCGTTTTCTTCTGGATGTTCTTGTCGTATTTTTTCACTAAAGAGAAATCTTCTGCTTGCTCATGAATTCCCATGTACCGCCTTCCTAAAACACATGAAAAAATCGTTACAATTGATATACCTACCTGGATGAAATACTATTGATCTAAAATAGAGGTTTTCATTGTTTTTTTTATTTGTTTATCTTAGATTATAACAAATAAATGCAGAGCAAAATTGTTTGTCGATGATGATCAAAATTTCTTAAGAGTTGTTTGTATTATATATTGGCGTGAAAGAACGGGAAAACTTGGAACATTACCATTTTTGATACATGTTGCTAGGAAAACAAACTAATAAGTACTATAGTAGTTTGTTTTTTTGTCTTTTGAATCAATAAATAGTATATTTCCTTTTTTTATATAGTGAGAAAAAGGAACTTTCTCATTTATATTGGCAAAACTAGGTATGGCGTGGAAATCAAGCATCCCTGTACAGCCACTCTTGCGTTTGAAAACCACTTTGTCATGTTCCTAACCGAAAGCGGAAGAATTTGGGCAATTTTCTTAACTGTCTACACACTGTAATGGTTTACCATTCTCACATTGCCAACAAAACAGAACCACATGACCTTGAGGAATATTTCTTAGAGATTCATCCTGTAGCAAAAGCCATTGGATTTCTTGAATAAATTGGTAAAAATGTTGATTTTTAGTCCTTGCAAGTAATGGATGCTTGTGTTGCAAGGAAGCGATAATACTTATTCTCTTTGGCTTCTTGTTGGTGTTGCAGAGCTTTCAAAATAATTTATTTGCATGTCTTCTGTCCATAGTGCGCTGCGCATCATAGTTGTTAATCGATTAGATTAACTTATGTTTAGTATCACGACGCAACTAAAAGAAATCATACAAATCAAACTCGAAAAAAGAAAAAATGTATCATGACAAAAGAAACTAAACAAACAAAAAAACAAATAGATTTCTCAAACTATTTAGCAATATTGACTGGTCAGTTTTGTTTCATGGGGGAAAAGACGAAAGAAGATGACTTGAAAAGCCAACTCTGCTCTCAACTCCAACAATTTCAAAGTCTCTCTTTCTTTTTCAACCTTATCTTCTTCCTGAGAGCTCTCTTTACCTTGACCACATGATTATCATTACCCATAACAAATCGTCTCTTCTTGACTTGTACTCTTTTTGTAATGTATATCTAATTTGTTTTTCATTAATTTGGTTGTGTATATCTTTTAATTTGGTTGGACCAAAATGTTTGGAACACGAATACATTCACTCTCTATATGCAATGTATATAAAGAGACGGGCATGAAACCATGTTTTGGTATCACCATTTCCATCTTTCGCTTCTTCATTATTGATATTCAAGAAAATCAAAATTAGCTTAAAGAAGAAGAACGAAAGGATCTGGGAATTCAATGAGGACCATTCATATTACTTTTTCTTTTCTCTTCTCTTTTATATTTTATTTTCCAGACATGTCTGCGGCTTCTACTAGGCACATGTGTCGTCCTGAACAAAGGGATGCATTTCTCCAGTTCAAGAAGGAGTTTAAGATCCGCCGAAACTGTTCTATTGATTTGTGTTCTTATGATAATGTTATCATAGCATTCTCTTACCCTAAGACGGAGTCATGGGAAAATAACAGTGGTAGTGACCGAGCTAGACCTCAATTGCAGTTGCCTCCATGGCAGGTTTCATTCAAATACCTTTCAAAACATTCCTTTTCTAACATCTCTAGACCTTTCACATAATGATTTTTTTGGTCAAATCCCATCCTCTATTGGAAAACTCTCTCATCTCACCTCTCTCATCCTTTCTAATAATCGTTTCTCTGGCCAGATTCTATCTTCAATTGGAAACCTTTCACATCTCACCTCTCTCGATCTTTCTAATAATCAGTTTTGGGGTCAGATTTCATCCTCAATTGGAAACCTTTCACATCTCACCTCTCTTGATCTTTCTAATAATCAGTTTTGGGGTCAGATTCCATCCTCAATTGAAAATCTTTCAAATCTCAATCTTTTGAATAATCAGTTTTGGGGTCAGATTCCATCCTCAATTGAAAATCTTTCAAATCTCATCTCTCTCGATCTTTCTGGTAATCAGTTTTCGGGTCAGATTCCATCCTCAATTGGAAATCTTTCAAATCTCACCTCTCTCACTCTTTCTCGTATTCAGTTTTGGGGTCTGATTCCATCCTCATTTGGAAACCTTTCACAACTCACCTCTCCCGATCTTTCTAATAATCAGTTTTGGAGTCAGATTCCATCTTCAATTACAAAGCTCTCTCATCTCGAATCTCTTGACCTGAGTTATAACAATTTTGATGGTGAAATCCCATCTTCTTTTGGCTGTTTGAAACAGTTGACCGGCTTAGATTTAGGACGTAATAAGCTTAGTGGTAACTTTCCTGCTGCACTACTTAATTTGACAAAGTTGTCGTTTTTATCACTGAGCTCCAATCAACTCACAGGAACGCTTCCTCCAAACATTAGCTCACTCTCCAACTTGGAATATTTTTATGCATATCGCAACGCTTTGGTTGGAACCATTCCTTCTTCTCTCTTCAACATTCCTTCTTTAACAAATATTTTTTTGTCAAATAACTAACTCAACGGCACTCTTGAGTTTGGGAATATATCTTCACCATCGAAGCTTCAAGTGTTATACCTTGGCGATAACAACTTCAGAAGGCCAATCCCCAGATCCATTTCCAAATTAGTCAATCTTGAGTATCTTGACCTTTCCCATTGGAACACCCAAGGCACAGTTGACTTCAGTATCTTCTCGAATCTTAAGTCGCTCCAATATCTTCGCCTCTCCCATTTGAACACCACAACAACGATTGACTTGCATGCAATCTCCTCAATTTCCCAGTCACTCCGGGGACTGAATCTCTCAGGGAACCATGTTTTAGCCACAAACAAAAGTTCAGTTTCAGATTCTCCTTCACAGATGATAAGTCAGTTAAACTTGTCAGGCTGTGGTATTACTGAAATTCCAGAGCTCCTAAGAACCCTGCAGGATATGGATACTCTAGACATTTCCAACAACAAAATCAAAGGTCAAGTTCCTGGCTGGTTATGGTCACTGCCATATCTGACGTACGTGAATCTTTCCAACAACACTTTCGTTAACTTTGAAAGATCAACGAAACATGGACTATCCTCTGCCCTAGAGTACTTGTTTGGCTCTAAAAACAACTTCATAGGAGAGATTTCATCTCTCATATGCGAGTTTCACTCTCTAAGGGTTCTAGATTTATCAAGCAACGATTTCAACGGTTTAATCCCTCTATGTATGGGACATCTCAAGAGCAATCTCTCAGTTCTGAACCTACGTCAGAACCGTCTTAGTGGAGGTCTTCCGAAGAATGTATTTAAAGGTCTAAGAACGCTTGACCTTGGACATAACCAATTGGTGGGAAAGCTTCCAAGATCTTTGACTCATTTCTCCACTCTTGAAGTTCTGAATGTGGAAAGCAACAGAATCAACGACACGTTTCCCTTCTGGTTGAGTTCTCTACAGAACCTGCAAGTTCTTGTCTTACGCTCCAATGCATTCCATGGATTGATACATCAAGCCTCGTTCCTTCAGTTGAAAATCATGGACATCTCACATAATCACTTCACCGGAATTTTACCAGAGGATTGTTTTGTGAACTGGAGTAAAATGTCATCTCTTGGGATAAAGGAAGATCAGTCGACTGAAAAGTACATGGGAGGAGGGTATTACCACGATTCAATGGTTTTGATGAATAAAGGAATAGAAATGGAGCTGGAATATATTCTAAAAATGCTCACAGCACTCGACTTCTCTGGAAACAGACTTGAAGGAGAGATTCCAAAGTCCATCGGCTTATTGAAAGAGCTTCGTGTTCTCAACTTGTCAAACAATGCTTTCACTAGCCACATGCCATCGTCCATGGGGAACCTGACAGCTCTGGAGTCACTAGACGTTTCCCAAAACAAGCTTTCTGGAGAAATTCCACAAGAGCTAGGGAATCTCTCATTCCTTTCATAGATAATTGCGGAGATATCCACAAGCCCTCATCGCAACAGTCTGAAACACCAGAGCCAGAAGAAGAAGACGAAGAGGTGTTTAGTTGGATTGCAGCTGCAATAGGATTTGTACCTGGTATTGTGTTTGGGTTGGCGATTGGATACATATTGGTTTCATACAAACTAGAGTGGTTCACGAGTCCTTTTGGTCGAAACAAACGCAGAAGAAGAAGAAGAAGCACCACAGCTAACTAGAGATGTAATGTTCTGAATTTGAAAAAATATATTATAATAGAATTTTCTGGATGAATGAATAAGTGAAACTAACGTATGTTTTGTTTGTGTAGCCTTCGTAAACCCAACTTGAAGAATCTTTGAGAAAGAAAATGAAGCTTGGGGGAGAAGGCAACCCATTTATCAGTGTCTTGGTTTCAGTTATTGTTTCCGGTTACTCTGTTTTTGTTGTGTTCTTTCCTCTGTTTTTCTCTTTTACTTTGTCTTTAGCCAATGTTTGTATTTCTATGTATTTATAGCACAAATGTATTCCTGTTTATTTGATGGACATGATTATACATAGTTAAGGTCCAATTATAAGGATTTATCAAAAGAGATATATTTACCATAACAAATTTCGTCTATCTTTCTTCTTCTGCAGGCTCCTGTGAACTAACATATTTGGCGATGTTCCTTCTTCTCCTCTTGTTGGTATCGTTCAGGTAAACCCCGTCGTCTCACCACCATTGCCATTTACCGATGAGAAGAGCGATCGAGGCGGAGAAGAAGAAAATGATGATGAATCGGATTTCGATCTGCCTGAAGTTTCAATAGTCAGAATTGGAATTCGATTCTAGCTCAAATCGGGAAGTTTGATTTGATTGGATTTCTGATTATCCGAATAAACATGGTACACGAAGCTGGATTGCTCTCTTTCAGAACACCGCATTGCGCGAGATGACCATGCAGGGGATCGGCTTTAAACTTTGATACTGGATTTTGCTGGAATTCATCGAATTCTGAAGTTCGAAACGAAGCGACTCACTGTGCTTCCAATTTTGCAGGGTGGCCGATGCTGGCATTGGACATGTAGTGAAGAATTGCAGACTTATCATTGCTTTGAACATAAGTGGCTGCAAAGTATCAACATTTGTCAGCTTGCACTATTCTTTATGTAGCATTACTATTTTACTGATCTATTGAAGATTCACTTTTATTCAAGATACCTAATGATTTTGCTGCATTATCTTGCTGCGTTTAACTTATGCTCTATATTCTTTTTAGGTTGAGATATTTGATACAGTGATTCCATCGCATGATGAGGCTTGCTCAGAGAATGGTTAGCAACTACTGCTTGAGTGTCAGCAGATCAAACAACACTCGCTCGACCATTTGCTCCCTTGAGCTTAAAAGGTTTCTCCTTTTTTAGTGCTTTGTGGACTAACTTCAGTTCTCATGGGGAAGCCTCTGTTTCCGATAGTTCTTATGCAATTCAGAGAGTAGTAACTGAGTATTATAAGATTGGGTTTATGCTTTTCTTTTATGGCTTTTGATGACCAATTGTTCATGTGTCCATTTAAACTCTTTAGCCATCTCTATGTAGAAGAATAATCTGATTGTTGTCTTAGCCTTTTAGCACTGTTCTTATGTGTGTACACTATTCAAATCTTGAGAGGGAACTTGTTTTTTATAAAAGAGAAAGTCTTGTTCTAATGTTGAAGTTGCTTATTTGCAGGTGGATGCAGATTACATTTTTTAATACCTTTCGATCTGTTTGTTTCTGCAATTAAATGGTGACTACACTATCCTAAAGCGTTATTTTGCTATTCTCACTTATGTTACTTAGTGTCATCGTCTAACTAGTTTTTTTTTTTACATGCTTCAGGACACCAATGGGTTTGTAGATGAAAGAGCGCGAATCATCCTGGTTTTCAATTATGAAGTTCATAATAGCTCTGTTACTAATTCATTAAGGTCAGTGAGAATTTTAGATTTTCTTCGTTGCTTTTGTTCTAGGCGTTATGGTTACATTATTGTTTTGGTTCACTATTTTTTTTTCTTCTCAAACTGTGGTTTTTTAGTTACAGTTTAATTATTTTAATTTTTTATTCTTAAAAATCCCATTAAGAATTCTACTAATGGAAGAGCAAAAAATTAAAATCTATTACAAAATTTCTCAAAATTGATTGATAGAAAATCTACTACATATTATTTGAGAAGTAATATTATTGAAAATAGCTAATTTGTTAACACTACAGCAAAGTTAGTGTTTTTAATTGATGATATGTAAATGTGACATGCCAAACTTCTAAAAATAAATAAAATATTTTGATTGGTTGAATTAAAATTAAAGAATTTGTGGAATCAAAACATAAATATATTAGATTATATTTATAACACTAAAAATAACAAATTTAAATTAAAAGAAATCATAATTATAATTTCAATTTTTTACATATATTTATAATTTCATAAAATATAATTACAAAAAATTCAAAACTATATATATATATATATATTATAATTTCATATACAATCAAAAAAATAATACTAAATTATTCAATAGAATAGTAAAGATTCTATATATTAATATTGTTTCAAGTATAATGTATTTTTATTTTGGAAAGTTATTAATTTTCAAAATATAGTAATAACATCTAAACAAGTTTTAAATAAATAAATTATTAAATAATATAATTTTAAATAAAATACAATCATGATAAAAATAATATAAAAATAAAATGTTAAAAATAATAAAAAATAATAAAAAATAATTATTTTTATTGAATATTTTTAAAAACGTAATTTAAAATAAAATTTTCTTTTCAAACCAATATTTACTAAATGAATAAAGTATATACTAATTATTATTTTATAATATTAATAGGACCATATCTTTTTATATAGTTTTTATCACCTTTTAATTGTTGTATTTTAAAATGTACATAACTTATGTTACCATCTCATCTTATCTCTTATCATATTTTAAATAAAATAAAATTTTATATTATATTCATAAATTTATTTTCATTGTATATCAAAACTTTGAGATCATAAATAAAATGAAAAATAACTGAACGAAAAAATAAATTAAAATAAGATGAAATAAATATGAATAAGAATTAAAAATAGAAGTATATAAAAATAAAGCTCTCGCACTTTGTTTTACAAAGTCACTTAAAAATATTTTAACACGTAAGAGCCATATTTTGACTTTTTACAAATACGCGTACATACATAAATATTAATTGTGTATTAGTTGAAGTCACATGAATTTTTTCGTGCATGTTAGTATTTCTTAAGCTTGATTTCAATCCAATTTATATTTTAATTTTTATACAATTTATATATTTTTTATCTATTCTAAGTGTAGTGAGGTGGTTGGTATATCCACACATGCACGCCAACCATCTATCCGCTTTTAGGATAAGTAAAAATGGTAAAATTTCTTTCAGTTTAATTTGCAATAAATCAAGAAAAATTATATACTTAAAAATATATTATATATGTATTTCAAATTCATATTATGTATATTGTAGATTGTGTAAGAAGAAATAAAGCATATTATAAAGAATATTCAAAAAATATTATAAAAATTTAATTTTTATTTAATCTAACTTATATATTTTTGATTATATATTATTAAAAATATCATAAAAATAAAAAGTTTTAAAATACATTAATTTTAGAAATAAGCTGTGAAATATTAAAACAATAGATATACAAATATATTAATGTTTTAACTGTTTATATCAAAAAATTTATATCCATTACGGACCAATCATCTAGTTTATATTAAACAAATAGTTAAGATTCTCATTAGAAGTTCTACTAATGAAGATGCCGTGATGAATATTATGTATAAATACTCAAATTGTCCCTATACATTAAGAGAACACAGCCTGAGTGTAACTCTAGTGATGGCGCTTATTTGAGACGTCGTATCAAGAGAAGCACGCTTAAACACGTGTCTTATGTTAAGTGAAGTTGAACATATCGTTTTTAATAACTTCCTATTATGCTACTTCAGAGGCTATGATAATATATTATTTTGTAGATGGTTATAGAATATTCAGATGACCGCATTGCACATTGTAGTCAATGTTATTAATGTATATAGATATGTTTATTTTGTTTTGGTTTGTTTGGGATAAAGTAAAGAAAATATGAGATATTAAATTGGCAAAACAGAATAACGCATGAGAAAATATTTTATATATGTTATTGGATTTTGAATATCTATAGAATGATCACAAATAAATACTATTCTACATCCAATATTCATGTAGTCTAGATAGACATATCTCTCATTCAGTTTATATATTATGTAACAGAATAATACCTATTTTATTAATGGATTTTTCAAAATTTTATTTTATTAATAGATTTTTCAAAATGTTGAGAAACTTCTTCCAAAGTCTTTTATTTGAGAAACTTTGATGTGAGATTCATATCTAATTAATATATATAGTTTTTAATGAGATTTCCATTGTAGATGATCTTAAATAATTTGGTTATTTTATACTTCCATCGTTTTAAAATATGTTATTTTTTGTAACGCTTATTATATTATTAACGAGAATTGCTATAGTCAGCATGTAGCAAATTTGTCATTACATAAGGAATGAAAAAAAATGAAAAATGAAATATGCATTAGACGCAGGGCAAGATTTTGCTAATCTATCTGCTGGTTGATTGTTTGCTCTCTTTGTCCATTGGAATTTAACTTCTCCAAACTTATTTCTCCAAAATCTGGCTTCTCTTATCCAGTTATGATCATGAAAATTGAGTATTGTGCCGTTAATTAAATCAGGTTTGGATTTGTAATCTCCTTCAAAAATGATATTCCGTAGGCCTCGATTCCAACAATTCTGCATTGCCATGATTAAAGTTTAAAACTCACTCAGTAAAGGTGTCATCGTAGGCTGTCCTTTAGCTTGTCCCGTGCCAAGAAAGGTTTATTGGTGGTTGCGTATTACCCATCCTGCTTTGGCTTCCATTGTGTTGGTGTAAAAGGCTCCATCATAATTACATTTGATCCACTCTTCCTCTGGTCGAGTCCAATGCTGATTTAGCTATCGTGATGGATCTCTGTCTGAACGGCTAACCTCCACATTACTTACAGCAAGATATGATTCTGTATTCAACCATTCTTTAGCATCTTGACTTGCTAATCGGACGTTAGATTCCCAAGGAATATGACGTTGCTGAAACAGAAGGATGTTCCTGCTCTTCCACAATCGCCAAAGTATCCATAAACCCAATTGTTTTGAGAATGGGGTAGAACTGGTAATGTGTTGATCTAATATAATCTGCATCTTGCCTTCAAAAACTCACAGTTGTATCAAAGAGAGAGCTATTCATTATTCCAGAAGCTCTCCAAGTCACTTATGCATACTCACAATAGAAAAATAGATGTTTCAGTGTTTCTTCATCTCGGCAACATCGTTGACAGATTGAATGTTGGCTGATATGTTGTCTCTTCAAAGTTTCCCCTATTGCTAGTACCCGTGAAAGCATTCTCCATAAGAAGTGCTTTATATTTGGAGTTGTGTTTAGTTTCCATATACTCTGTTTTTTTTATCAATGTCGCCAACTGGAAGGGTAATGCCTTGGTTTATAGATAAATGAGTTGTCACCCAATATGCTGATTTAACAGTATAGATTCTGTCTTTGTTGTAATGCCACCCTAGAAGATCTAATGCGTTCTTTGGGAAGATTTTCAGTTTCAGTATGTGTTCAACATCTTCTACGGCAACCAATTCCCGAATTTTGTCTTCATCCCATCGTAACTGATCGTTTGTAAACCAATCACATACTTTTTATGATATAATCTCTGTATTCCTTGGCATTGGTGCTCGCGGAGGGTTGGTTGGTAACCAATGATCCTTCCATGTATTTACTAAATGACCATCTCCTATAATAAACATCAACCCTTTTTTAAGTAAACTCCTTTCTTGAAATATTGATTTCCAAATGTAAGATGTATTCTTTCTCTCTGTAACATTCAAAATATTACCGTCTGGATAATATTTTCTTTGTAGAACTCTTGTCATTAGGTTATTCGACCTGTGTAGTAATCTCCAGGTTTGTTTCTCTAGAAGGGTTAGATTAAAATTCTCAATATCTTGGAATCCTAGACCTCCTTTTTTGGGAATGCCTAATCGTTTCCACGCCAACTAGTGCTTCTTTTTCTGATTACATCCTAAGCTTCACCAAAGTTGTGTTAAAATCCTATTGATCTAATATGTGTCATTTTAAAGTTTTATTTTTGTTTTACAAAAATTATCACTTTACATTTTCAAAGTATAATTTTAAATAATGTCTACTTTCAATTTTTAAATTTTATTGTTTTATTTAGAAAAAGAATGTTAGTGTATATGTGAACAAAGAGTAAAATAGAACTTTTAATGATTTTTTTTTTAATTTATGTGAAAAGTGTTAAAGTAACATTTATTTTAAAACGGAGAAAGCATATTTTAGTAACTTTAGTTTATGTTTGGAAGTTTGAATATAGTAAATAATCATTTGAGTTTAGTTTTAAAATAATGTGAATTTTTTTTAACAAGTTTATATTATTTTATAATATAAAATAGTATAGAACAAAAAATAAAATAGTAAATAATATAAAATACTATTATATTGTATATAAGTAAGAATATATGTTATTTATTATTTGACAAATGTTTTTTTTTTGCTTAACGTTATTTGACAAATGTTAGGATTTGTAGTGTTAGGATTTGTAGAGTCTTTATATGTTCATTTGCCACGTAGTGTGAGTTACTCATCGTCGTGCTGCCAATAGATAGTAGAGTGCCAATACATAGTAGAGGCAAAAATGTACATGCATAAATTCTATGATTATGTTTTCATTTCAAAATAGATATATGAGCCCAATATTACTACTCACCTATGTTGACCCAATCCTAAAATTCTCTAATTCAAAAAAAAGAAAAATTGATTACAGGATAAAGAAGAATCAGATCCCCTTGTTTGTGGAAGAAAATCTTTGATTAAATATTAATTAAAATGATGTTTCTGGGGACAAAGACGACGACTTAAAAAACATGTGTATACTTTTCTCCGGTCTTCTTCCTTATTTTCCCACCAATAATTTCAAATCTCTCTTTCTCAACGTGAATAACATGTGTACAGAGGCGAATGTAAAAAATAATTATATATGAGACATAATATACATAAATATTTTAAAATATATTATGATTGTTGAAAATTATAACATAATTATTATACTTTTCATTAATTTTTGAAATTTACAAAATTAAATTAAAAAAAAATTAGAAAAAGGATAATAATTTAGGTTCATATGAAGAATAATTTAGCTACAAAACCAATTGAGTTAACTGAATTAAACTGTTAGCATTACATATTATTATAAATTTAGTATGGATCATATGCTCCATCCATCTATAACGTGGATGCCCCATACTATCTATAACGTAGTTGGTCCGCCCCTGCATGTGTATACTCTTCACTCAGCGTGAATAACAACACTTCGTACAAAGACTTGATGGTGAGTCAATCTGAGTGGGAACTCTTGAGGCTACCGATCACTACCCCTACTATAGTAACAAATAATCTCTTCTTGACTTAAAGTCTTTTGAAATGTCTATTCTCATCTAATTTCTTCTTCATTAAGGCTTTCATTATTATTTTCAGTGTATAGCTTTTAATTTGGTTATACTGACAACTTTGAAATTTCTAGTGAGAAAAGGAATACCAAAATGTTTTGTTTTGAACTCGACTATATTCAACACAAATACATGTGTATAGTCTTCACTCAACGTGAATAACGCATCGTACAAAGACTTGATGGTGAGTCAATCTGAGTGAATCTGGAGCACTCTCTATATACAATCTATATAAAGGGCATGAAACCATGTTTTACTATCACCATTTCCATCTTTCGCTTCTTCATTATTGATATTCAAGATAAATTATATTAGCTTAAAGAAGAAGAGCGAAAGGCTCTTAGAACTCAATGAGGACCATTCATATTACTTTTTCTTTTTTCTTCTCGTTCATATTATATTTTCGAAACATGTCTGCTCTTCCTATTAGACATATGTGTCGTCCTGAACAAAGGGAGGCCCTTCTCAAGTTCAAGAACGAGTTTGAGATTGGGAAGTCCAGGTTTCATTCGAATACCTTTCAAAACATTCCTTTTCTATCTTCTCTAGACCTTTCATATAATGATTTATATGGTCAAATTCCATCTTCTATTGGAAAACTTTCTCATCTCACCTCTCTCGATCTTTCTCGTAATCAATTTTCGGGTCAGATTCTGTCTTCAATTGAAAATCTTACAAATCTCATCTTTCTTGATCTTTTGGGTAATCAGTTTTGGGGTCAGATTCCATCTTCAATTACAAAGCTCTCTCATCTCGAATCGTTTGACCTGAGTAATAACAGTTTCGGTGGTGAAATCACATCTTCTCTTGGCAGTTTGAAAGAGTTGACCAATTTAGATTTAAAATTCAATCATCTCAGTGGAAACTTTCTCATTGCACTACTAAATTTGACAAAGTTGTCGATATTATCACTGAGCTCCAATCAACTCACAGGAACGCTTCCTCCAAACATCAGCTCACTCTCCAACTTGGTGGATTTTGACGCAAATGATAACGCTTTGGTTGGAACCGTTCCTTCTTCTCTCTTAAACATTTCTTCTTAGGCTTATATTTTTTTGTCAAATAACCAACTCAACGGCACTCTTGAGTTTGGGAATATATCTTCACCATCTAATCTCCTATGGTTACGCCTTGACGGTAACAACTTCAGAGGGCCAATCCCGAGATCCATTTCCAAATTAGTCAATCTTGAGTTTCTTGACCTTTCCCATTTGAACACCCAAGGCCCAATTGACCTCACTATCTTATGGCATCTCAAGTCGCTCTAATGGCTTATATTATCCCATTTGAACACAACGATTGACTTGCATGCAATCTCATCATTTTCCAAGTCACTCTCGGTATTAGAACTCTCTGGGAACCATGTTTTAGCCACAAACAAAAGTTCAGTTTCAGATTCTCCTTCGCATTTGATAAGATATTTAAACTTGCCAGGCTGCGGCATTACGGAATTTCCAGAACTTCTAAGAACCCAACATAGTATGACGTTTCTTGACATTTCCAACAACAAAATCAAAGGTCAAGTTCCTGGCTGGTTATGGACAATGCCAAAGATGTATTACGTGATTCTTTCCAACAACACTTGTCAACTTCGAAAGATCAATGAAACATGGACTATCCTCTGCCCTGAAGCACTTGTTTGGCTCTATAAACATCTTCACAGGAGAGATTATCTCTCATATGCGAGTTTCACTCTCTAACCATTCTCGATTTATCAACCAACAATTTCAATGGTTCAATCCCTCTTTGTATGGGAAATCTCAAGAGCAATCTCTCAGTTCTGAACCTACGTCAGAACCGTCTTAGTGGAGGTCTTCCGAAGAATGTATTTAAAGGTCTAAGAACACTTGACCTTGGTCACAACCAACTGGTGGGAAAGCTTCCAAGATCTTTGATTCATTTCTCCGCTCTTGAAGTTCTGAATGTGGAAAGCAACAGAATCAACGACACATTTCCGTTGTGGTTGAGTTCTCTACAGAACCTGAAAGTTCTTGTCTTGCGCTCCAATGCATTCCATGGGTCGATACAGCAAGGAGCATTTCTTAAGCTGAAGATCATCGACATATCACACAATGAATTCAATGGAACTCTGCCATCTGATTGTTTTGTGAACTGGAGTTCAATGTCATCACTTGGGATTCATGAAGACCAGTCGAATGAACGCTATATGGAAGACAAATCAGGCTATTACCAGTCGAATGGAGCTGGTACGTATCCTAAAAATCTACACAGCACTCGACTTCTCTGGAAACAAACTTGAAGGCAAGATTCCAAAGTCCATCAGCTTACTGAAAGAGCTTCACGTGCGAAACTTGTCAAACAATGCTTTCAATGGCCACATACCATGGTCCATGGGGAACCTTACAGCTCTCGAGTCACTAGACGTTTCCCAAAACAAGCTTTCTGGAGAAATTCCACAAGAGCTAGGGGATCTCTCATTCCTTTCGTACATGAACTTCTCCCATAACCAGCTTGTAGGTCTAGTATCAGGAGGAACTCAGTTTCGAAGGCAGAACTGCTCTTCTTTCCAAGACAACCTGGGACTTTTCGGCCCTTCTCTTGAAGATAATTGCGGAGATATCCACAAGCCTTCATCACAACAGTCTGAAACGCCAAAGCCAGAAGAAGAAGATGAAGAGGTGTTTAGTTGGATTGCAGCTGCAATAGGATTTCTACCTGGTATTGCGTTTGGGTTGACCATTGGATACATATTGGTTTCATACAAACCAGAGTGGTTCACGAGTCCTTTTGGTCGAAACAAACGCAGAAGAAGAAGAAGACGCACCACAGCTAACTAGAGAGGTAATATTATAATAAGATTTTCTATATGAATGAATAAGTGAAACTAACGTATATTTTGTTTGTGTAGCCTTCGTAACCCCAACTTGAAGAATCTTTGAGAAAGAGAATGAAGCAAACAAACCAAATGGACCGGAGAGAAAAAAAGCTTGGGGGAGAAGGCAACCCATTTATCAGTGTCTTGAATGATTCCAGTTATTGTTTCCGGTTACTCTGTTTTTGTTGTTGTGTTCTTTCCTCTGTATTTTTCTTTTACTTTGTCATTAGCCAATATTTGTATTTATATGTATTTATAGCACAAATGTATTCCTGTTTATTTGATGGACATGATTATACATAGCTAAAGTCCAATCATAAGAGGATTTATCAAAAGAGATATGTTTACATAACACTAGAAAGCATTATGAAGAAAGCGTCATGAGTCTGATGTAGAGTAAAAGTTTCACAGGTTATGTATCATACAACTTTGTTATTGGTGCATACTCATATTGGGGACCAAAGGCTGGTTATAACATTTATAAAATGGTGAAAACCTAACCTCCTATTTGTAGAAAGTCAGATCTAATCTGATTGCCAAACAAGCTCGTCAACTTTGCTCTCACCTTCTTCCCAAATTCAAGTGACCACACCTGTCGCCTCTCTCTCTCTATCAAATTCTAAAAAAAATGGATGGTCATGAAGGTTGTTATGGCGGCGGTGGAAAGACGGAAATGATTCCGACGGAGGGAGCTCTGAAGATGGTACTGGGCGTCTCCGAGCGGCTACCTCCGGTAGTCGTATCGCTGCAGGAAGCACTTGGTAAAGTGTTGGCGGAGGATATTTGTAACGACCCAGGCCCAGTAAAATTGGTAAAAGCCCAACAAGAATTGTCAGTCCAGCATGGCCCAAACCTAATTGCATCTCTATCGCCTTCTTCTTCCGCCATGAGTAAAAAGCTGCACCGAGAACGTCGACAGCGAAGCTCTGTCCGGATCCCGAGAACGCCGCCCCCAGTGTTTCAGACCGAACCGGAGTCTCTACATGTGATTATGTAACCGCGAATCAACGACGAGCCGCGTCTTCTCGATCACGCCGCCGCTGTTCACCGTCGCCGTCGATCTTCTGCTCCGAGTCATCGCCATCGTCTGTGAATCTCATCTGGGTAAGCACGAATGATTTGCTCCGCCATTGCCGTCCACGTTCAGTTTTCCCGAGAGTGATTATGCTCCGCCATTGCCGTTCAGGTTCAGTTTTCCCGAGAGTGATTATGCTTTGAAACCAACAAGCTTGTATAATGGTTTACCATTCTCACATTGCCAAAAAACAAAACCACATGTACTTGAGGAATACTTCATAGAGATTCCTCCTGTAGCAAAAGCCATTGGATTTCTTAAATGAATTGGTAAAAATGTTGATTTCTTAATTGATTTTTGATTTTTGGTAGAAATATAGAGAAGAAGCAAAACCACTAACGATGGTTGAGGTAAAGAACGGAGAAGACACTTCGTTCTGGTTCGACAAATGGGCTCCTATGGGACGCCTACACGCGCTCACCGGAAACCGCGGATTTGTAGACCTAGGAGTGGGTATTGACTCAACGGTGGCATCGGTTCTAGCCACTCACAGACGGAGGAACCATCGGGTAACTCTGCTCAACCAGATTGAAGATGCAATTGACAACTTACGGGAGGTTTCAGACCAACACAAAGAGGATAGAGTGCTATGGCTTCAAGCAAATGATCAGTTCAAACCGCGATTTAGATCGAAGGATACATGGACACTTATTAGGGAGGAACAGCCACGCAAGAGTGGTATAAAGGTGTCTGGTTTAAGTACTCAACTCCGAAATACTCATTCATTACATGGTTGGCTATCCGCAATCGCTTTTCTACTGGGGATAAACTGCAGGCATGGAATATGGGAGCAGGGTTTTCATGCGTGTTCTGTCAACACTCGGTGTAGAATTATGTAGTTTCTGATTTCAGGCTTCAGACTTTTTCTCTTTGTATCACTGGCCTTTGTTTGGTTAATTTAACATATCCATTCAAAAAAAAAAAAAAAAAAAAAAGATAATGTAGATAATATATATAGTATCTGTAATCTATACTAAACAGAATATTACTCTTATTTACACTGTATATACCAATATCTCTCTATCACTATCATCATCGTTCATCAATCATACATTATCGAGTCTCAGATTCTTAGAAGTGGCTTTCTCTCTACTTGATTACTTCCTGGACTGATTTTCCCCTTGTTTCTGATTCTGGGTGAATCTCTAGCTTACTATTATCCTGTCTTATATGGTTTGGTGCCTCTTCTCTCTCAATCTCTGTGATCTCTCTCTTATCGAAATCTGTTTCTTGCTTGATTGCGAATTTGATTATATAATCGATCAATTCCTCCGCATTTCTGTTTGAACGATTGATGTATAGAGAGATTGGCCATTAGTACGGTGAACGAAATCGATGACAAGGAGCCTCCTCCGTTCATCTACACGGCTAAGATGATTTACCCAAAGTGACTGCACGAAGCGATGCACAGAGAGTAGAAACTGCGCCTGCGTGGCGAAAAACGGAGGAGAGATACCTTACAACTACGATGGGAACATAGTTTGTCCAAAGAGCTTGATCTACGAGTGTGGCCCTCTCTGCAAATGCCCTCCTGCTTGCTACCTAAGAGTCACGCAGCGAGGGATCAGGTTCAAGCTCGAGATCTTCAAAACCGAGTCGAGAGGCTGGGGAGTGAGGTCTCTCAGCTCGATACCTTCGGGTAGCTTCATATGCGAGTACGTCGGCGAGCTTTTGGAGGATAAAGAAGCTGAGAGAAGAACAGGGAACGACGAGTATCTCTTTGACATTGGGAACAAATACGACAACTCTTTAGCTGAAGGGATGTCGAAGCTAATAACAGGGATGGAGAAAGAGAAAGAAGAAGAAGATGGTGGCGATGGTGGTGAGACGACGGGGTTCACCGTCGACGCCGCGAAGAAAGGGAACATCGGGAGGTTTATAAACCATAGCTGCTCGCCGAATCTGTATGCACAGAACGTGTTGTATGATCATGAAGACAAGAGGATCCCTCACGTGATGCTGTTTGCGATGGACAATATACCTCCGCTTCAAGAACTCACTTACCATTACAATTACATGATCGACCAGGTGCGCGATGTCAACGGTAATATCAAGAAGAAGATTTGCTACTGTGGTTCTTCTGAGTGTTCCGGTAGGCTCTATTAATCTATTACCCTCAAACTTTTTCTCCCCTGTTTTAAACTCAGATTCTTCTTGTTTTT
The DNA here is from genome assembly GCA_911865555.2 of Thlaspi arvense. Taxonomy (NCBI): domain Eukaryota; kingdom Viridiplantae; phylum Streptophyta; class Magnoliopsida; order Brassicales; family Brassicaceae; genus Thlaspi; species Thlaspi arvense. The sequence continues at coordinate 65,680,042 of OU466860.2, forward strand.
ATGTTTTTATCAACGGTTTATGTTATACCGTAGAATCTATATTAATTAATATACCATATAGCTATAGCAGCAGCTAAGAACAGAACTGATGTAAGAATCAATGCAGCATTTTGATATGATCCTGCATATACAACAACAATGCAGCATTTTGGTTTCTGTTTTGTTCTTTCAAGTATTGGCGATGACAGGAACAGATCTATTTTACCTGAACGATACCGACATCGCGGAATATGTGAAATCGCAACGGTAGAGAGAGCCATTGATAATGGTCTTAAACTTGGTTTCACACAATGTAAACACACATAGTTCACAGGAGCCTGAAGAAGAAAGAAAGATAGACGAAATCTGTTATGGTAAATATATGATAAATCCTCTTATGATTGGACCTTGACTATGTATAATCATGTCCATCGAATAAACAGGAATGCTTTTGTGCTATAAATACATAGAAATACAAACATTGGCTAAAGACAAAGTAAAAGAGAAAAACAGAGGAAAGAACTCAACAAAAACAGAGTACCCGGAAACAATAACTGAAATCAAGACACTGATAAATGGGTTGCCTTCTCCCCCAAGCTTCATTCTCTTTCTCAAAGATTCTTCAAGTTGGGTTTACGAAGGCTACACAAACAAAATATACGTTAGTTTCACTTATTCGTTCATCCAGAAAATCCTATTATAATATATTTTTTTCAGATTCAGAAACATTACCTATCTAGCTAGCTGCGGTGCTTCTTCTTCTTCTGCGTTTGTTTCGACCAAAAGGACTCGTGAACCACTCTGGTTTGTATGAAACCAATCTGTATCCAATAGTCAACCCAAACGCAATACCAGGTACAAATCCTATTGCAGCTGCAATCCAACTAAACACCTCTTCATCTTCTTCTCTTGGTTCTGGTGTTTCAGACTGTTGCGATGAAGGCTTGTGGATATCTCCGCAATCATCTTCAAGAGCAGGGCCGAAAAGTCCTAGGTTGTCTCCGAATGAAGAGCAGTTCAGCCTTCGAAACTGAGTGCCTCCTGGTAATAGACCTACAAGCTGGTTATGGGAGAAGTTCATGTACGAAAGGAATGAGAGATTCCCTAGCTCTTGTGGAATTTCTCCTGAAAGCTTGTTTTGGGAAACGTCTAGTGACTCGAGAGCTGTCAGGTTCCCCATGGACGATGGTATGCGGCCATTGAAAGCATTGTTTGACAAGTTGAGCACGTGAAGCTCTTTCAGTAAACCGATGGACTTTGGAATCTCGCCTTCAAGTTTGTTTCCAGAGAAGTCGAGTGCTGTGAAGACTTTTAGGATACGTTCTAGCTCCAATAATACACCTTTATTCATCAAAACCATTGAATCATGGTAATAGCCTCCTCCCATGTACTTTCCAGTCGACTTATCTTCGTTTATCCCAAGAGATGCCATTGCACTCCAACTCACATAACAATCAGCTGGTAAAATTCCGCTGAACTGATTATGTGAGATGTCCAAGATTTTCAGCTGAAAGAACGAGGCTTGATGTATCGGTCCATGGAATGCATTGGAGCGTAAGACAAGAACTTTCAGGTTCTGTAGAGAACTCAACCAGAACGGAAACGTGTCGTTGATTCTGTTGCTTTCCACATTCAGAACTTCAAGAGCAGAGAAATGAATCAAAGATCTTGGAAGCTTTCCCACCAATTGGTTATTTCCAATGTCAAGCGTTCTTAGACCTTTAAATACATTCTTCGGAAGACCTCCACTAAGACGGTTCTGACGTAGGTTCAGAACTGAGAGATTGCTCTTGAGATTTCCCATGCAAAGTGGTATTGAACCATTGAAGTTGTTGCTTGATAAATCTAGAGTGCTTAGAGAGCGCAACTCGCATATGAGAGATGGAATCTCTCCTGTGAAGTTGTTTTTAGAGCCAAACAAGTACTCCAAGGTTGAGGATAGTCCAAGTTTCGTTGAGCGTTCGAAACCGATGAATGTGTTGTTGGAAAGATTCACGTAAAACAGATTTGGTAGCGTCCATAACCAGCCAGGAACTTGACCTTTTATTTCGTTGTTGGAAATGTCAAGATGCTTCATATCCTGTTGGGTTCTTACGAGCTCTGGAAATTCGGTAATACCACAGCTTGACAGGTTTAAATAACTTATCACCTGTGAAGGTGAACTGAACTTTTGTTGTTTGTGGCTAAAACATGGTTCCCTGAGAGATCTAATGCTCCGAGTGACTTGGAAAATGATGAGATCGCATTCAAGTCAATCGTTGTGGTAGTGTTCAAATGGGACAGGTCAAGACTTTCAAGCGACTTGAGATGCGAGAAGATACTGAAGTCAACTGGGCCTTGGGTGTTCCAATGGGAAAGGTCAAGTTCTGCGAGGTTGACTAATTTGGAAATGGATCCAGGGATTGGCCCTCTGAAGTTGTTACCTCTAAGGTCTAACCCTTGTAGCTTAGATGGTGAAGATATATTCCCAAACTCAAGAGTGCCGTTGAGTTGGTTATCTAACAAATAAATAGATGTCAAAGAAGGAAGGGCGAAGAGAGAAGAAGGAATGGTTCCAACGAAATTGTTGCCACCTGCGTGAAAATACTCCAAGTTGGAGAGTGAGCTAATGTTTGGAGGAAGCGTTCCTGTGAGTTGATTGGAGTAGAGTGATAAAGACGACATCGTTGTCAAATTTAGTAGTGCAATGGGAAAGTTTCCACTGAGATGATTGGTATCTAATATTAAGTAGGTCAACTGTTTCAAACTGCCAAAAGAAGATGGGATTTCACCATTGAAACTGTTACCGTTGAGGTGAAGAGTTTCCAGACGAGAGAGCTTTGTAATTGAAGATGGAATCTGACCCCAAAACTGATTATAAGAAAGGTCGAGAGAGGTGAGATGTGAAAGGTTTCCAATTGAGGATGAAATCTGACCAGGGAACCGATTACCAGAAAGAGTGAGAGAAGTGAGAATTGAAAGATTTTCAATTGAAGATGAAATCTGACCAGAAAATTGATTATCCGAAAGAGCGAGAGAGGTGAGATTGGAAAGAGTTCCAATTGAAGACAGAATCTGGCCAGAGAAATGATTACTAGTAAGGTCGAGAGAGGTGAGATGAGAAAGTTTTCCAATGGAGGATGGGATTTGACCATATAAATCATTACGTGAAAGGTCTAGAGAAGATAGAAAAGGAAAGTTTTGAAAGGTATTCGAATGAAACCTGCCATGGAGGCAGCTGCAGCTAAGGTATAGCTCGATCACTTCCCCAGACTTGGCATCGCACCTGATACCATCCCAATAACAACAATCGCTGTTATTTCCCCATGACTCCGTCTTCCAATAAGGAGCTCTACCTTTATCATAATAACAATCAAGATCAGAAGAAGACTTCCGAATCTCAAACTCGTTCTTGAACTTGAGAAGTGCATCCCTTTGTTCAGGACGACACACATGTCTAATAGGAACCGCAGACATGTTTTGAAAATAAAGTATAAAAGAGAAGAGAACAGAAAATGTAATATGAATGGTCCTCATTGAGTTCCAGGAGCCTTTCGTTCTTCTTCTTCAAGCTAATTTAATTTTCTTGAATATCAATAATGAAGAAGCGAAAGATGGAAATGGTGATAATAAAACATGGTTTCATGCCCATCTCTTTATATACATTGCATATAGAGAGTGCTCCAGATTGACTCACCATCAAGTCTTTGTACGAAGTGTTATTCACGTTGAGCAAACAGAGTGAATGTATTTGTGTTCCAAACATTTTGGTCCAACCAAATTAAAAGATATACACAACCAAATTAATGAAAAACAAATTCGATATACATTACAAAAAGAGTACAAGTCAAGAAGATACGATTTGTTATGGGTAATGATAATCATGTGGTCGATGTAAAGAGAGCTCTCAGGAAGAAGATAAGGTTCAGGGCAGAGTTGGCTTACTTTTCAAGTCATCGACTTTCGTCTTTTCTGAAACAAAACTGACTAGTCAATATTGCTGAATAGTTTGAGAAATCTATGTGTTTGTTTGTTTGGTTTCTTTTGTCATGATACATTTTTTCTTTGTTCGAGTTTGATTTATATGGTTTGTTTTAATTGCGTCGTGATACTAAACATACATTAATCTAGTCGATTAAAAACTATGATGCGCACTATGGACAGAAGGCATGCAAATAAATTATTTTGAAAGCTCTGCAAAACCAACGAGAAGCCAAAGAGAATGAAGTATCGCTTCCTTGCAACACAAGCATCTATTACTGTGTCTCATTTGTCACAGTACTACCTGTGATTGTTTTAGCTGTCTGGTAGACAAAATCAGGAAGGAAGGCAAGCCAGAATAAAGTAGACTTTCTTTTATTGATTCAATAGAATAAAGTAGACTTTCTTTTATTGATTCAATAGACTTATTAGTTTGTTTTCCTAGCAAGATGTATCCAAAAATGGTAATGTTCCAAGTTTTCCCACTCTTTCACGCCAATATATATGTACAAACAACTCTTAAAAATTTTTGATCATCGACAAACAATTTTGATCTGATATTTCACCACCAAAAAATCTTTCTTTAGAGAATAATCAAGTGAAAGAAGACGACAAAAACAAGAACATAAATCCAGAAGAAAATGATATCGAGAAGAATTTATAGGAAAAAAAGATAAAGAACTGAGAAGAAGCACAATGATCACATTCTATACAACCAAAAAAAAAGAATTATACAGCCTGAAACGTGTAATTCAAGTTTTTCCATGCAAATTTGAAGCTTTTGTGTGAGATTTGGCTCATTGTGTTTTGTAACTGTACAAATACACACAGATTTCTCTACTTTTGCTATATAGTATTTATTCATTTATGGAGTTACAATCGATTGTTCTTGCCTCCTCTGCTTCTCACTTTCACTTTCTTCTCCATTAAACCGATCTACACTGTTTATGAATATCCCTGCCAAAACAAAATTCGCAACAAAAACAGCTTCTTGATTTGGAACAAGAAAGATTTATCTAGGTTCAAGAATTGAGATTTGCATTTTACCTATAAACCATATTGCAGCAGCTAAGAACAAAACCGATGTAAGAATCAATGCTGTTTTTCTCCAACTGTTTATATGATCCTGCATATACAACAACAATGGAGCAATCTTGGTTTCTGTTTTCTCTTTTCAAGTATTGGCGATGACAATAAGAGATCTTTTTTTTTACCTGAACGATACCGACAAGAGGAGAAGAAGGAACATCGCCAAATATGTGAATCGCGACGGTAGAGATAGCCATTGATAATGGTCTCAAACTTGGTTCCACACAATGTAAACACACATAGTTCACAGGAGCCTGAAGAAGAAGAAGAAGAAGATTGAGATATATAACAATATTACAACAACGCTAAGGCTCAAAGTTTGTTTTACCTGTGTAGCAAACACAAGAAGCTCTCCTAAGGCAAAGAGAGCGATGAAACCGTTTAAACTCTTTAAGGTAAATGCAGTGAAGCAAAAGATCGCTCCAAGAAACGTTGCTCCGGATAAAAGCTGCATACATACGTATCAATCAAAAGGTTTTGATTCAAAATATGAAAACAAGAAGAGAAAAAAAACTTTTTCTTCTTCACCTTGAAAGCATTTGGAATAGTTGCGGTGACACGATCGAGTATAAACCCTCCAGATAATGTCCCAATGATCCCACAAATGATAGTTACTGCCCCGAAGATCATATCAGCGTTTTTCTGAATCAGAAAATAAAGTTTGAATCTTTCAAGAACCCTCAAGAAGAAAGATTGATAGAAACAAACAAACTGTTTCACCATTTTGTAAATGTTATAACCAGCCTTTGGTCCCCAATATGAGTATGCTCCAATAACAAAGTTGTATGATACATAACCTGTTAACACCAAGTTATATCATCAATCAATGAAGAAGATAAGTAAGAAGAACAGTGAATAGCAAAGAGGACAAAAAATTCTTACCTAAGACATTAACAACAAAGACTTTTTCTTTACATAGAACTTTCATGTCTTTCCCAAATTGAGTAAACGATTTCGAAATTGAGTTCTTGTAACTTGACCTGTCACAGTTGAAGTAAAAAGATTTGATAAAACTAATACAAAACGTATGGAAGAAAAGTTTAAAGATAATAAATTCAAACTCACTTGTAAGATTCAATGGAGACCTCAATCTCATTACCACCAGCTTGAAGATGATTCTTGTTTTTAGATGTCTCTGCGTCTGCAAAATAGACAAAACTCTCACTGCACAACTGTATAATCAAAGCACATTATCATTAACATACAAGAAAGGTGAAAAAAATTTACCAACTGATGAAGCCATCTTTATAGAATCAGTAGAAGGAAACCCTGTTTCATTTTTCCTTTCTCTGATCAATATCTTTAACAGTTCATGCTTGAAAGTGAAACAGAAGACAGAATCTGTTCTTAACCTTTTAACTGTAGAGGTTTCATCAAGAAACCAAGAACAGCAAATGGAGCCATTAAAACAGCTTCTCCCCAAAACGCATAGCGCCAACTAAAATGTTTTCCAACCTAAAAAATCAACAAGAAGGAATCACAACTTTCTTTAATATCATTAGTCTCAACAATACTAATTCATAAAGTTTGTATACATACGTATCCGCCATAGACATAGCCCAAAGCAACACCACTTGGTATACACATGTAAAACACACCAAGCCACACAGCTTTCTGAAGTTAAAAAGCAAAAGGGTTAATCAGAAATGGAAAAATGTTGCATTTTGAATCCATAAGATGTGCTAAAAAGGTTTAAAAGAGAAACCTGTTTGTGAGGAGCATTATCATCTATAAACGGAGCTGCAAGACTGATGAAAGAAGCTTCACCTAGACCAACGAACCTATCGAGTAATAATAATAATTAATATACAAATCAAAATTTGGAGCAGGCAAAGTCAAAATCATAAACAAGAACAAAACTTAACTTACATGCGACATAAGACGATAAACCAAAAGGCAAAGGAACTTCCACAACCAAGAACTGCAATAGTCCAAACAGTTAAGCCTACTCCAATAAGTCTAAATGGATTGAAACTGCGCTACAAACAATAAGCAACTTCAATAATCTATGTTTTGTTTAAGCCTTAGAAGAAAAAAATGAAAAATGTTTCCTAACCTTTTTGCTAATGAAGCAAAGATTGGTGATGCAATAAGAAGTCCAACCATAAATGAAGATGACAACACACCATCTTCGAAATTGCTTAGATTGAAATGTCCCCTAGAAGAAGAAACAAATTTGACTAAAACATAGCACTAAATATTAAAATTTTTAGGGTTTTTAATGATAAAATCCCTCAAGTACAGATGAATCGGATTTAAACCCCTCAACTAAAGATGAATCGGATTTAAACCCCTTAACATGAAAACCCCTTATGTACGTTTTTTTAACGTATTAACCCCTCCGTCTACATTATCGTTAATATTTAGAATCATCGTTAACAACAAAAGGATTCGTTTTATTTTCGTCAAAAACGGCACAAACTAAATCTAAAACAACACGATGTGTTGATAAGACAACACCACATTTTAAAATCTAAGCAAAATTCCCAAATTCATACAATGAGCCCTAATTTTAGAAATTAAGGTTCTTTGAAAGTCGAATGTGAAAGATAAGGAGTGATTAAATTGTTTCGATGTTCTTTGGAAGTTTACGGTGAGAGTTTAGAGTAATTGGCTGTTCTGATTACAATAATGTTGAGAGATAAGCCAATAAAGGATCCAGGTAAGAATTCTGAATGACAGTATTTGAAAGACGATTTGAGCAGATGAAAAGCATAAAATTTGCAGCTTATGAGAAAGTTAAGAGAAGTGTCGGTTCAAATTTGTCCACGTAAGAATTTTGAATTCAAAAGTACTTTTGCTTAGGTTTGTCTCTGTTTTTTGCTTCGTTTTATATATGAGATTCCTATATAAAATTATGAGCAAGAATGTCTGTCGCTGCCTAATGATGATTCTTTTTCACCTTACATCATACTTCTCTCCCCTTCATCGTTTGTCCTTACAAAAGAATAGTTGCTTATAAAAGATGGTGCTCTGTTTTTTTCTTTGTCGAGTGAAATTGTTATATTTGTTCTGCTTTTTGCTTTGTTATGTGTGTGAAGCTTTTTAGTTTTTTTGTGTTACTAAGACTAAGATAGGAGCAACGACAGAGACAATATTAGTGAATCATTTCTTAATTTTGTTTGTTAAACTTCTTAAGTCACCAAATTTATCTGCAATCAAACTTTCAAAGAGACAAAAGACAATAGATGCACTCTAATAATCTACGATTGGATAAGGCTATAAAATAGTTTTTCATGTTGTTATTTTTAGGGGATTTTATGTTGTAAATCGGATTATCATGTTTAGAACATAAACCATGTTAAAATTCAACGTGTCTTTGGTTTGGGAAACCAATTTGGAGTCTGTTTTGTTTGAATTCAACGTGTCTCTGTTTTGATTAAGGTTTGTGTCATTTTTTCACAAAATCAAAACGCATTGTTTTATTTTTTAACGGTGCTTTTAAGATTTGACGACATAATAGACGGAGGGGTTAATACATTAAAGATTTGTTATTTGAGGGGTTTTCATATTAAATGTTTAGTTAAGGGGCTTTAACCCGATTCATTTTTACTTGAGGGGTTTTATCATTAAAAACCCAAACTTTTAGGCCTAAACAACCAAAATCTTACTGAATTCGGTTGCATTTGCCCTTATCATCACAAGTCTTGGTACTTCCATTGACACCATTGCTCGCTATAGCACCACGATCCATGTAGTTTAACAAGTTAATGATGCAAAAGATCACAAGTAACCTGAAAAAAAAAAGAGTTTTGATGAAGATAATAATGCAGCAAAGAAATACAGAGTTCTGTGTCAAAGACCAATCCAGTATCTTTAGCATATATAGAATTGAATGCAAAGAGAACAAAACACACAATCGCAAATGAGATTCAAAGTATTCGAAGCGTGAAGGGAAATGTCAAAATTCGTACATTCATGGCGGGAAGAGAGGAAAAGTAAAGAGTAAAGCAATGATTAATGTACCAAATGGGAGACAGAAAGGAAGATTCGACGATGTCTAAATTAATCGAATCGAATTACTGTATGTTTCTTTGTGGTACATAGATCGTATCTAAAGGTGACCAAGGAGATACAAACATCAAGCAGTCGTCACGACATGCCACTAACCTCTCTGAAGGACCATATAGGGGTTGACTCGTGTGGAATGTGGAATAGGTACGTTGACTCTCCTAATTTCCGAATGAAGATTCTGCATTTCCTTCCCCAAATCCTAGTTACTATCGACTGAATAAGCCCTCTAGAAGGTGCTGAGCAGCGGTAAAATTGACCTACCACAAATTCTTGTTGGTTCTCTAAACCACCTAGAAGAACATGAGAAGGTATTCTAACCTCCAAGTACTCAGGAATGGTTACTCTATGAAGATTCCTCAGACATTGGTTCATCCTTGCTGTCCAAGGATACTCTTTGGAGTGAGCTTTGAGTGAAGCAGCTTCAGCTTCAGAGCAGTGAGACGTTGTTAACTTCTAAGCCAAAGCCATTGGGAATTTTCAGAGTTTCAACAAAGGACCTTCTGCAAGATGATGAAGAGGAGCAGAATAAATCGCTGATTTTGAGGGGGTCGATGGTAAGAGGGTCGCTGATTTTGAGGGGGTCGAATCCAATCTCCTCTCCGATGAAGGCATGAGAAAATAGTAGTCATTTGCTGAGATTTCACCGGAAGACATGGGGCAAATGGATTTCAGAAAGAATAAGGGAGAACTAAGAGAGGAGAGGAGCGAATCCACCGGTAAAAGAGCCGCCAAGAGAGCGAAAGGAGAAATTTTTTAAGGGTTGTCTCGATAAATGGGCTTGGGAGCGTTTTTTGTTTTACTCTTCTGTGTGCTATGGTTTGCAATCTCTGTGCTCTCTCTCTCTCTCTCAATATAAATCTGTTTCTTGCTTGATTGCGATCGATTCCTCCGCGTTTATGTTTGAACGATTAATGTATAGAGAGATTGCCCATTTGCGCGATGATCGAAGCCTCCACCGTTCATCTACACGGCTAAGATGATTTACCCGAAGTGGCTCACGCGGATCCCTCCAAAGGGATGCGGCTGCACAAAGCGATGCACGGAGAGTAGAATCTGCGCCTGCGTGGCGAGAAACGGAGGAGAGATACCTTACAACTACGATGGGAACGTAGTTTTTTTCTTTGTTCGAGTTTGATTTATATGATTTGTTCAATTGCGTGGTGATACTAAAAATATATTAATCTAATCGAACTACTGTATATTTCTTTGTGGTCTAGATATACGTTTAAACTAATTAAAACGTCGTGATTCTTCGTTAGCCCAGCAATGACCAATGATATTTCTACTGAACTGAAGTAGCGCTTGCTTGCAACACAAGCATCTATTACTTGCAAGGACTAAAAATCAACATTTTTACCAATTTATTCAAGAAATCCAATGGCTTTTGCTACAGGAGGAATCTCTAAGAAATATTCCTCAAGCTCATGTGGTTCTGTTTTGTTGGCAATGTGAGAATGGTAAACCATTACAGTGTGTAGACAGTTAAGAAAATTGCCCAAATTCTTCCGCTTTCGGTTACGAACATGACAAAGTGGTTTTCAAACGCAAGAGTGGCTGTACAGGGATGCTTGATTTCCACGCCATACCTAGTTTTGCCAATATAAATGAGAAAGTTCCTTTTTCTCACTATATAAAAAAGGAAATATCCTATTTATTGATTCAAAAGACAAAAAAACAAACTACTATAGTACTTATTAGTTTGTTTTCCTAGCAACATGTATCAAAGATGGTAATGTTCCAAGTTTTCCCGTTCTTTCACGCCAATATATAATATAAACAACTCTTAAGAAATTTTGATCATCATCGACAAACAATTTTGCTCTGCATTTATTTGTTATAATCTAAGATAAACAAATAAAAAAAACAATGAAAACCTCTATTTTAGATCAATAGTATTTCATCCAGGTAGGTATATCAATTGTTAACGATTTTTTCATGTGTTTTAGGAAGGCGGTACATGGGAATTCATGAGCAAGCAGAAGATTTCTCTTTAGTGAAAAAATACGACAAGAACATCCAGAAGAAAACGATATCGAGAAGAATTTATAGAAGAAAAGGTAAAAAAACTGAGAAGAAGCACAATGATCACATTCTCTATAACCAAAAAGAGAATTCTATAGCTCGAAACGTGTAATTTAAGTTTTTCAATGCAAATTTGAAGCTTTTGTGTGTGGACTTTTTATCCTATTAAATTAATTCTATATTCGAAAGAAAACTCTGATATAAGTTATCTACTGTATGTTTGATGAAAAAAGAATGGCGTTAGTTACAGATAGTTATAAATTGGTGAAGATGGTTTTTAAATCTGAGGAATGACCATTTTTTGCTTTACATATAGAGGAATACGAGACAAGTAGGAGTTTCAGTTTTTTTTTATCTCATATATTCTACATGTTCAAAATATAAAAACAGATAAATTAGTACGAAATGCTCAAAATTACTTTTATTATTTAGATTATGTAAACTCAACTTCACCTATTTAGTTATCTGAATCGTTTTAAAAGTTCAAAACTATTGACAAAACAATATTTCAAAAAAAAAAAAAAAAAAAAAGCACTATTATTTACATAGCAAACCACGTTCCCTTGCCCATATGTCGTCACTGTGACGTGAATAGTGGCACTGTACTGTACATGTATTTTTTTGTGCGTGTAATGTAATGCTCCTCTTTTTGGCGACGTTTGAGATTTTAAGTCCTAAAAAATCAGGAAAAAATCGCAAATCTGTTCTTTGTTTCCTTCACAATGTTCTCAATCAAATCAAACTTCCCGATTTGAGCTAGAATCGAATTCGAGTTCTGACTATTGAAGAACTTCAGGCAGATCGAAATCCGATTCATCATCATCTTCTTCTCCGCCTCGATCGCTCTTCTCATCGGTAAATTTTGTCCCTTACATCTGTTTCCCACTCTTTTACGCCTATTTGATTTTATAATCGATCGATTCTTCCGCGTTTCTGTTTAAACGATTCATGTATTGAGAGATCGTGATGTTGTCTTGCATGATTCGGAATTTGGTGTTTTGTTTCCGCGAAATCTTTGCTTAGGATCATTGGAAACGAACGAAAATTAGATTTAAGAATATGGTGAATAGATTTTCTCAGCTAGGATTTGAACATTCGTGTGCTGTGGTTTTTGATTTGCCAAATTGTTCATTGTTGCAGGACAAATCTGGTGAATTTTTGCTTCATGGAAAAACATTGGTGTGTGTCTCTTTGATGAGTAGTGGAACACATGGTAAACACAGAGTCATCGAAAGTTAGTTCATTGAGCAAAAGTAATGTTTCTGAGCTAAAGAGGAAGATGATCAGTTGAAATCCATTGATGAGCAGCCTTGAATTCAATCAAGTTCTCGTGCAGGAACCGAAGAAAGAGGAATGTGATGATCACCATCGACGAATGGGATGGAGAAAGAGAAAGAAGAAGAAGATGGCGGCGATGGTGGTGAGACGACGGGGTTCACCGTCGACGCCGCGAAGAAAGGGAACATCGGGAGGTTTATAAACCACAGCTGCTCGCCGAATCTGTATGCACAGAACGTGTTGTATGATCATGAAGACAAGAGGATCCCTCACGTGATGCTCTTTGCGATGGACAATATACCTCCGCTTCAAGAACTCACTTACCATTATAATTACATGATCGATCAGGTACGCGATGTTAACGGTAATTTCAAGAAGAAGATTTGCTACTGTGGTTCTTCTGAGTGTACCGGTAGGCTCTATTAATCATTGATTAGCCTCGAAACTTTTCTCCCCTTGTTTTAAACTCAGATTCTTCTTGTTTTTATGTTATTCATGAACAGTTTATGTTATAGCGTAGAATCTATATAATTTAATGTAACAGCAGCTAAGAACAGAACCGATGTAAGAATCAATGCTGTTTTTCTCCAACTGTTGATATGATCCTGCATATACAACAACAATGGAGCATTTTGGTTTCTGTTCTTTCAATTATTGGCGATGACAAAAAGAGCCTGAAGAAGAAGAAAGATAGACGAAATTTGTTATGGTAAATATATCTCTTATGATTGGAATTTAACTATGTATAATCATGTCCATCAAATAAACAGGAATCCATAGAAATACAAACATTGGCTAAAGACAAAGTAAAAGAGAAAAACAGAGGAAGAACACAACAAAAACAGAGTAACAGGAAAAAATAACTGAAATCAAGACACTGATAAATGGGTTGCCTTCTCCCCCAAGCTTCATTCTCTTTCTCAAAGATTCTTCAAGTTGGGTTTACAAGGCTACACAAACAAAATATACGTTAGTTTCACTTATTCATTCATCCAGAGAATTCTATTATAATATATTTTTTCAAATTCAGAAACATTACCTCTCTAGTTAGTTGTGGTGCTTCTTCTTCGTCTGCGTTTGTTTCGACCAAAAGGACTCGTGAACCACTCTGGTTTGTATGAAACCAATATGTATCCAATCGTAAACCCAAACGCAATACCAGGTACAAATCCTATTACAGCGGCAATCCAACTGAACACCTCTTCATCTTCTTCTGGTTCTGGCGTTTCAGACTGCTGCGATGAAGGCTTGTGGATATCTCCGCAATCATCTTCAAGAGCAGGGCCGAAAAGTCCCGGGTTGTCTCCGAATGAAGAGCAAGGCTGCGTTCGAAACTGAGTGCCTCCTGGAACTAGACCCACAAGCTGGTTATGGGAGAAGTTCATGTACGAAAGGAATGAGAGATTCCCTAGCTCTTGTGGAATTTCTCCTGAAAGCTTGTTTTGGGAAACGTCTAGTGACTCAAGAGCTGTAAGGTTCCCCATGGACGATGGTATGTGGCCAGTGAAAGCATTGTTTGACAAGTTGAGCACGTGAAGCTCTTTCAATAAGCCGATGGACTTTGGAATCTCGCCTTCAAGTCTGTTTCCAGAGAAGTCGAGTGCTGTGAGGATTTTTAAGATACGTTCCAGCTCCAATGCTACTCCTTTATTCATCAAAACCATTGAATCGTGGTAATAGCCTCCTCCCATGTACTTTTCAGCCGACTGATCTTCGTTTATCCCAAGAGATGACATTTTACTCCAGTTCACAAAACAATCCTCTGGTAAAACTCCGCTGAAGTGATTGTGGGATATGTCGAGGATTTTCAACTGAAGGAACGAGGCTTGATGTATTGGTCCATGGAATGCATTGGAGCGTAAGACAAGAACTTGCAGGTTCTGTAGAGAACTCAACCAGAATGGAAACGTGTCGTTGATTCTGTTGCTTTCCACATTCAGAACTTCAAGAGAGGAGAAATGAATCAAATTTCTTGGAAGCTTTTCAGCCAGTTGGTTATGTCCAAGGTCAAGTGTTCTTAGACCTTTAAATATATTATTCGGAAGACCTCCACTAAGACGGTTCTGACGTAGGTTAAGAACTGAGAGATTGCTCTTGAGATTTCCCATACAAAGAGGTATTAAACCATTGAAGTTGTTGTTTGATAAATCGAGAACCCTTAGAGAGCGCAACTCGCATATGAGAGATGGAATCTCTCCAGAAAACTTGTTTTGGGAAACGTCTAGTAACTCGAGAGCTGTCAGGTTCCCTATAGATGATGGTATGTGGCCACTGAAAGCATTGTTTGACAAGTTGAGCACGTGAAGCTCTTTCAGTAAACTGATGGACTTTGGAATCTCGCCTTCAAGTTTGTTTCCAGAGAAGTCGAGTGCTGTGAAGACTTTTAGGATACGTTCTAGCTCCAATAATACACCTTTATTCATCAAAACCATTGAATCATGGTAATAGCCTCCTCCCATGTACTTTCTAGTGGACTTATCTTCGTTTATCCCAAGAGATGCCATTGCACTCCAACTCACAAAACAATCAGCTGGTAAAATTCCGCTGAACTGATTATGTGAGATGTCCATGATTTTCAACTGAAAGAACGAGGCTTGATGTAATGGTCCATGGAATGCATTGGAGCGTAAGACAAGAACTTGCAGGTTCTGTAGAGAACTCAACCAGAAGGGAAACGTGTCGTTGATTCTGTTGCTTTCCACATTCAGAACTTCAAGAGCGGAGAAATGGATCAAAGATCTTGGAAGCTTTCCCACCAATTGGTTATTTCCAATGTCAAGCGTTCTTAGACCTTTAAATACATTCTTCGGAAGACCTCCACTAAGACAGTTCTGACGTAGGTTCAGAACTGAGAGATTGCTCTTGAGATTTCCCATACAAAGAGGGATTGAACCATTGAAGTTGTTGCTTGATAGATCTAGAACCCTTAGAGAGTGAAACTCGCATATGAGAGATGGAATCTCTCCTGTGAAGTTATTTTTAGAGCCAGACAAGTACTCCAGGGCAGAGGATAGTCCATGGTTCATTGATCTTTCGAAGTTGATGAAAGTGTTGTTGGAAAGATTCACGTAACGCAGATATGGTAGCGTCCATAACCAGCCAGGAACTTGACCTTTGATTTTGTTGTTGGAAATGTCTAGAGTCTCCATACGCTGCTGGGTTCTTAGAAGTTCTGGAAATTCGGTAATACCACAGCTTGACAGGTTTAAATAAGTTATCACCTGTGAAGGAGAATCTGAAACTGAACTGTTGTTTGTGGCCAAAACATGGTTCCCTGAGAGATCTAATTCTTCGAGTGTCTTGGAAAATGATGAGATTGCATGCAAGTCAACCGTTGTTGTAGTGTTCAGATGGGAGA
The DNA here is from genome assembly GCA_911865555.2 of Thlaspi arvense. Classification (NCBI taxonomy): domain Eukaryota; kingdom Viridiplantae; phylum Streptophyta; class Magnoliopsida; order Brassicales; family Brassicaceae; genus Thlaspi; species Thlaspi arvense. The sequence continues at coordinate 65,695,742 of OU466860.2, forward strand.
GGTAAAGACTGGAAAGCGACTTGAGATGCGAGAAGATAGTGAGGTCAACTGGGCCTTGGGTGTTCCAATGGGAAAGGTCAAGATCTGCGAGGTTGACTAATTTGGAAATGGATCCAGGGATTGGCCCTCTGAAGTTGTTATCTCTAAGGTCTAACCCTTGTAGCTTAGATGGTGAAGATATATTCCCAAACTCAAGAGTGCCGTTGAGTTGGTTATCTAACAAATAAATAGATGTCAAAGAAGGAAGGGCGAAGAGAGAAGAAGGAATGGTTCCAACGAAATTGTTGCCACCTGCGTGAAAATACTCCAAGTTGGAGAGTGAGCTAATGTTTGGAGGAAGCATTCCTGTGAGTTGATTGGAGTAGAGTGATAAAGACGACATCGTTGTCAAATTTAGTAGTGCAATGGGAAAGTTTCCACTGAGATGATTGGTATCTAATATTAAGTAGGTCAACTGTTTCAAACTGCCAAAAGAAGATGGGATTTCACCATTGAAACTGTTACCGCTGAGGTGAAGAGTTTCCAGACGAGAGAGCTTTGTAATTGAAGATGGAATCTGACCCCAAAACTGATTATAAGAAAGGTCGAGAGAGGTGAGATGTGAAAGGTTTCCAATTGAGGATGGAATCTGACCAGAGAACCGATTAACAGAAAGAGTGAGAGAGGTGAGAATTGAAAGATTTTCAATTGAAAATGGAATCTGACCAGAAAATTGATTACCAGAAAGAGCGAGAGAGGTGAGATTGGAAAGAGTTCCAATTGAAGACAGAATCTGGCCAGAGAAATGATTACTAGTAAGGTTGAGAGAGGTGAGATGAGAAAGTTTTCCAATGGAGGATGGGATATGACCATACAAATCATTATATGAAAGGTCTAGAGTTGTTAGAAAACGAATGTTTTGAAAGGTATTCGAATGAAACCTGCCATGGAGGCAGCTGCAACTGAGGTCTAGCTCTATCACTTCCCCAGAACTGGCATCGCACGTGATACCATCCCAATAACAACAATCAGTGTTATTTCCCCATGACTCCGTCTTCGGATAAGCAGCTCCACCAATATAATAATGACAGTCAAGATCAGAAGAAGACTTTCCAATCTCAAACTCGTTCTTGAAGTCGAGAAGTGCATCCCTTTGTTCAGGAGGACACACATGTTTAGTAGGAATTGCAGACACGTTTTGAAAGTAAAATATGAAAGAGAAGAGAAAAGAAAAAGTAATATGAATGGTTCTCATTGAGTTTCGTTCTTCTTCTTTAAGCTAGTTTAATTTACTTCAATACCAATAATGAAGAACCGAATGATGGAAATGGTGATAGTAAAACATGGTTTCATGCCCATCTCTTTATATACTCAGATTGACTCTCACCATCAAGTCTTTGTACGAAGTGTTATTCACGTTGAGCAAAGAGATTAAATGTATTTGTGTTCCAAACATTTTGGTCCAACCAAATTAAAAGATATACAGAACCAAATTAATGAAAAAGAAATTAGATATACAATACAAAAGAGTACAAGTCAAGAAGAGACGATTAGTTATGGGTAATGATAATCATGTGGTCGAGGTAAAGAGAGCTCTCAGGAAGAAGATAAGTTCGAAAAAGAAAGAGAGACTTTGAAATTGAGGAGTTGAGAGCAGAGTTGGCTTACTTTTCAAGTCATCGTCTTTCGTCTTTTCCCCCGTGAAACAAAACTCACCAGTCAATATTGCTGAATAGTCTGAGAATTCTATTTGTTTGTTTGTTTGGTTTCATTTGTCATGATACATTTTTTTTTCTTTGTTCGAGTTTGATTTCTATAATTTGTTCAATTGCGTTGTGATACTAAATAATCTAATCGAATTACTGTATATTTCTTTGTGGTCTAGATATATGTTTAAACTAATTATAACGTCGAGTATGCCTTGTTTGTTTTCGATCGCCCCTGGTTTTGGTGTCTATCGAGTTCTTTCATCTAACAAATTTTATTTTTAATAGTCTCCAAAGACTAAACAATAACATAAACTTTTACACTGAAAGTTGTCTTACGTAAGGTTGATGACTTGGTTTAGTAACAACAAAAACAATACAAAATATGATACGGTACTAAAGTATATATTCTGTGAACTTAACTGTACTGTTCATTTCTGATAAGTTCTCATCTTTGTTTATAAGATTATAATGAAAAGGCATGATGAGCTTATTTTGTTTATTGTTGTTGATTTCTATGATTATGTTCAATGCTAATTCTGTTGTGTTCATAGTCGCTGATAAGTTATCTCCTACAAAATCATTGATTAGCTGATTATTTTTACTGTTGAACATTGGTCCAATTATCTTCTTTAGAATAAGCATGCAAATAAAAACTATGATGCGCACTATGGACAGAAGGCATGCAAATAAATTATTTTGAAAGCTCTGCAAAACCAACGAGAAGCCAAAGAGAATAAGTATTATCTCTTCTTGGAACTGAAATGAAGTAGCGCTTGCTTGCAACACAAGCATCTATTACTGTGCCTCTATCTCATTTGTCACAGTACCTGTGATTGTTTTAGCTGTCTGGTAGACAAAATCAGGAAGGAAGTCAAGCCAGAATAAAGAAGACTTTTTTTTTTCACTATATAAAAAAAGGAATTATACTATTTATTGATTCAAGAGAGTACTTATTAGTTTGTTTTCCTAGCAAGATGTATCCAAAATGGTATTGTTCAAAGTTTTCCCACTCTTTCACGCCAATATATATATATATATGCAAACAACTCTTAAGAAATTTTGATCATCGACAAACAATTTTGCTCTGTTTTTATATATTACTAGACTTTTAACTCGCGCTACACGTGAATCTGTATTAATAATTTGTTTTTATTTTTTTGGTTAATATCTTTTAGATTAACAAAACTATAATATATTTATAGAAATTTTCTTTTATATCAACAAATTAAAACATAATATGTAATTTTTTTTTATTTTTTATTTATAAAGTTATAAGTCTTATTAAGTAAAATCATATTAATGACACCTAACGAATTATCCAGCTTCGACGTGCATATGTTTAACTTAGAAAATGATTTTCTTACTAATTTTTTGGTGTTTTGTTTTGTGTTCTTAGAATTTCTATAGTTCTTTTTTTTTTAAGTTTCTATGTTTAAATATTTAGTTTTTTACTAAATATTTCGTTGATGTTATGTACATATACATATATGATATATGTTGATTCGGATTTACTTTTGTTAATATGCTACACTAACCGTGTAAAGCTATTTTTTGCTTCTCTACCAGATCTTCAACGAATTTTAGGTAATATATCTATTCAGTTTATAAGATCTATTTTATTTGCATTCAACTATTTGCTAATTTTTGTTTTTAAACAGGTAAGATGGTGTGGAGACTTTACATTATCACCGTTTTTTATCTTTTGTGTGTTCTATTCACGTTTTGATTTGAATAGTCTACCTAGATATATTCCAATTTGAACTTGATTCATAGCTTTGTCATATTTTATTATAAATAAAATTTTAGAAGATGTTTTTCATGTGTTATTCATGTTGGCTAAGTTATAAGCAGTAACTATGTATAAAAATCAGACTTTATTACTTGTTAAATTTTGAATGTAAAATTACTTGTATAGTATTTTTCTTTGTTAGTTCTTAAACCAGACGCATCTAATGTATTAGTCTTTGTAAATTTAAATAATATGTTTGATTTAGAAGCTTGTATAACATACTATAACTTTATATGCCTATTCATACTCAACACCAATATTTTAGAAATCATGAATTTTCTGGAACTACATTTCAAACTAATTTTCTTCTTATATCTTGTTTTTTTTGTTATTTTAAATATCTTCGATGGTAATTTTATATTTTTTTTAATTATCTAATTTTTTGCATGTTTAATATATTAGTTAATCTCTTTTATTATTGATTTTTTAAATAGGTACCATATATATCAATTTAATATATTTTAGATAAAAAATTCTCTTTGTTAAATTTACTTTTTAAATTAATTAAAATACTATTTTGACATGCTATAACTGGTTATTCTAAATTTCATGTGAACTTCTCTTAAAAGCTTATACCATCATTTGCTTTTTTTAGTTAATTTGTTTTTTGTTAGTTAGCCTAAATATCAATCTAATTTTATTTTATACGACTTTTCCTTTGATCATTTACCTTTCTTGATATTGATTTCTATTTTATTTTAACACATAATTGTTTTGAAAATATTGATAATTTGAAGACATGATTTTATTTACTTTTTGTTAGTTAAATATTTTTATATAGATTTCTTAAATAGTTAGTCAGATATCAAGTTAATATATTTTTAGGTGTTATCGTCTGGAATATCACATTCAATTGGTAATTCTGGTCCATCGGACGTTAAGAATTGCGCCAAGTTCAAAGTCGTGAGATAGAACACCATCTTTTGCTGCCATCTTTTGAAATCTACGCATCGGAACACAAAAGGCTTCTCGATGTGATTTTTCACACTTGCAGCAGATTCTGTCTTAGATTGTTGTTTAAGAAGTTATAGATGCAGATCAAATCACGTATCAATATACGTTTGTTTTATTGAATAGATACAAATCAAAACAGAATCGATACAAAACAGAAAACTTGGGAGAACCGTATGATGATCAGTTTAAATCCATAGATGAGCAGCCTTGTAATGATGATATGGAACTCGCGGTAGTTGAATTCAATCAAATTCTCGTGCAAGAACCGAAGAAAGTGGGATGTGATGATCTACATATGTCTGAGGCCGTGGATGTTCAGCCTCTGAGCATTTGTTTGCCGGATGGTAATGATGAGAATGTGGGGATTGGCTCTTTTGAAGAGCCAAACATTGTGAAGACGAAAGAGCTTACTGTAAGATCAGGGACAACGAGTAAGCTGGGGTCTGGCGGTAGCAGAAGACAGGCGAAGAAAGGGGTTGCCTTTCATGAACCCTTGAAGGTTAACAAGAAGATCATTCGAGAGAATGGTGAAGGATCAAGGTTGAAGAACGGTGTGAAGAGGAGCTTAGATACACGTGAGAGGGTAACTCCGGATTCTCCTGACGAGGAACCAGCTCGAAAGACTCGAAGATTACAAGTCATGATCCCTCCTTCGCGTCCCAGTGGCTCAGGCGGCGGTGATAGTGCTCGGAGCAAAGTCAAGGAAACTCTACGTCTTTTCTATGGAACTTGTCGAAAACTCTTGCAGGAGGAAGAAGCAAAGCCTATGAAGACTAAGCGCTTCAGAGTCGATTTCGAGGCTATTAATATTCTCAAAAGCAAAGGGAGATATCCCAGCGCCGGAGCTAATCAGATTATGGGAACTGTTCCTGGTGTTGAGGTTGGAGACGAGTTTCAGTATAGGATGGAGCTGAACATGCTCGGCATACACAGACCGAGCCAAGGCGGTATCGACTATATGAAGATCGGCAGCGACATCTTCGCCACGAGCATTGTAGCCTCCGGAGGGTACAACGACGTGCTTGATAACTCCGATGTCTTGACCTACACAGGTCAAGGCGGAAACGCGATGATGAAACCAAAGAGAGGAGAGCAAGTAAAAGGTCCCGAAGACCAAAAGCTTGTTACGGGAAACTTGGCTTTAGCAAACAGTATAAACAAGAAGAACCCTGTGCGTGTCATAAGAGGCAACAAGAAGGCGGTTTTGGAGTCATCGTCAGGTGCAAGCAAAGGTGGGAACTATGTCTACGACGGGTTATACGTTGTGGAAGAGTATTGGCAAGAAACCGGATCACACGGGAAGCTCGTCTTCAAGTATAAACTCAAGCGTATACCTGGACAGCCCGAGCTATCGTGGAAAGTGGTGAAGCAAACGAAGAAGTCGGAGAACCGTGAAGGTTTATGCAGGCTTGACATCTCAGAAGGGCACGAGAGGTTACCGATTTGCGCGGTGAACGAAATCGACGACGAGGAGCCTCCTCCGTTCATCTACACGGCTAAGATGATTTACCCGAAGTGGCTCACGCGGATCCCTCCAAAGGGATGCGGCTGCACGAAGCGATGCACGGAGAGTAGAAACTGCGCCTGCGTGGCGAAAAACGGAGGAGAGATACCTTACAACTACGATGGGAACATAGTCTATCCAAAGAGCTTGATCTACGAGTGTGGCCCTCTCTGCAAATGCCCTCCTGCTTGCTACCTAAGAGTCACGCAGCGAGGGATCAGGTTCAAGCTCGAGATCTTCAAAACCGAGTCGAGAGGTTGGGGAGTGAGATCTCTCAGCTCGATACCTTCGGGTAGCTTCATATGCGAGTACGTCGGCGAGCTTTTGGAGGATAAAGAAGCTGAGAGAAGGACAGGGAACGACGAGTATCTCTTTGACATTGGGAACAAATACGACAACACTTTCGCTGAAGGGATGTCGAAGCTAATGCCAGGGATGGAGAAAGAGAAAGAAGAAGATGGTGGCGATGGTGGTGAGACGACGGGGTTCACCGTCGACGCCGCGAAGAAAGGGAACATCGGGAGGTTTATAAACCACAGCTGCTCGCCGAATCTGTATGCGCAGAACGTGTTGTATGATCACGAAGACAAGAGGATCCCTCACGTGATGCTCTTTGCGATGGACAATATACCTCCGCTTCAAGAACTCACTTACCATTATAATTACATGATCGACCAGGTACGCGATGTTAACGGTAATATAAAGAAGAAGATTTGCTACTGTGGTTCTTCTGAGTGTACCGGTAGGCTCTATTAATCATTGATTAGCCTCGAAACTTTTCTCCCCTTGTTTTAAACTCAGATTCTTCTTGTTTTTATGTTATTCATGAACAGTTTATGTTATAGCGTAGAATCTATATAATTTAATATACCATATAGCAGCAGCTAAGAACAGAACCGATGTTAGAATCAATGCAGCATTTTGGTTTCTGTTTTGTTCTTTCAAGTATTGGCGATGTCAGGAAGAGATCTTTTTTACCTGAACGATACCGACAAGAGGAGAAGAAGGAACATCGCCAAATATGTGAATCGCAACGGTAGAGATAGCCATTGATAATGGTCTTAAACTTGGTTTCACAAAATGTAGACACATAGTTCATGTTATGGTAAATATATCTCTTTTGATAAATCCTCTTACGATTGGACCTTAACTATGTACAATCAAGTCCATCAAATAAACAGGAATACATTTGTCCTATAAATTCATAGAAATACAAACATTGGCTAAAGAAAAAGTAAAAGAGAAAAACAGAGGAAAGAACACAACAAAAACAGAGTAACCGGAAACAATAACTGAAATCAAGACACTGATAAATGGGTTGCCTTCTCCCCCAAGCTTCTTTCTCTTTCCCAAAGATTCTTCAAGTTGGGTTTACGAAGGCTACACAAACGAAATATACGTTAGTTTCACTTATTCATTCATCCAGAAAATTCTATTATAATATATTTTTTCAAATTCAGAAACATTACCTCTCTAGTTAGCTGTGGTGCTTCTTCTTCTTCGGCGTTTGTTTCGACCAAAAGGACTCGTGAAGCACTCTGGTTTGTATGAAACCAATATGTACCCAATCGCCAACCCAAACGCAATCCCAGGTACAAATCCTATTGCAGCTGCAATCCAACTTAACACCTCTTCATTTTCTTCTTCTGGTTCTGGCGTTTCAGACTGTTGCGATGAAGGCTTGTGGATATCTCCGCAATCATCTTCAAGAGCAGGGCCGAAAAGTCCCAAGTTGTCGTCAAAAGAAGAGCAGTTCAGCCTTCGAAACTGAGTGCCTCCTGGTAATAGACCTACAAGCTGGTTATGGGAGAAGTTCATGTACGAAAGGAATGAGAGATTCCCTAGCTCTTGTGGAATTTCTCCTGAAAGCTTGTTTTGGGAAACGTCTAGTGACTCGAGAGCTGTAAGGTTCCCCATGGACGATGGTATGCGGCCATTGAAAGCATTGTTTGACAAGTTGAGCACGTGAAGCTCTTTCAGTAAACCGATGGACTTTGGAATCTCGCCTTCAAGTTTGTTTCCAGAGAAGTCGAGTGCTGTGAAGACTTTTAGGATACGTTCTAGCTCCAATAATACACCTTTATTCATCAAAACCATTGAATCATGGTAATAGCCTCCTCCCATGTACTTTCTAGTCGACTTATCTTCGTTTATCCCAAGAGATGCCATTGCACTCCAACTCACAAAACAATCAGCTGGTAAAATTCCGCTGAAGTGATTATGTGAGATGTCCATGATTTTCAACTGAAAGAACGAGGCTTGATGTAATGGTCCATGGAATGCATTGGAGCGTAAGACAAGAACTTGCAGGTTCTGTAGAGAACTCAACCAGAAGGGAAACGTGTCGTTGATTCTGTTGCTTTCCACATTCAGAACTTCAAGAGCGGAGAAATGGATCAAAGATCTTGGAAGCTTTCCCACCAATTGGTTATTTCCAATGTCAAGCGTTCTTAGACCTTTAAATACATTCTTCAGAAGACCTCCACTAAGACGGTTCTGACGTAGGTTCAGAACTGATAGATTGCTCTTGAGATTTCCCATACAAAGAGGGATTGAACCATTGAAGTTGTTGCTTGATAAATCTAGAGTGCTTAGAGAGTGCAACTCGCATATAAGAGATGGAATCTCTCCTGCGAAGTTATTTTTAGAGCCAGACAAGTACTCCAGGGCAAAGGATAGTCCATGGTTCATTGATCTTTCGAAGTTGATGAAAGTGTTGTTGGAAAGATTCACGTAACGCAGATTTGGTAGCGTCCATAACCAGCCAGGAACTTGACCTTTGATTTTGTTGTTGGAAATGTCCAGAAACTCCATATCCTGTTGGGTTCTCAGAAGTTCTGGAAATTCGGTAATACCGCAGCCTGACAAGTTTAACTGACTTATCATCTGTGAAGGAGAAACTGAAACTGAACTGTTGTTTGTGGCTAAAACATGGTTTCCGGAGAGATCCAATGAAAATGTGTCAAGCGACTTGGAAAATGATGAGATTGCATTCAAGTCAATCGTTGTTGTGGTGTTCAGATGGGAGAGGTAAAGACTGGAAAGTGACTTGAGATGCGAGAAGATACTGAAGTCAACTGGGCCTTGGGTGTTCCAATGGGAAAGGTCAAGATGCTCAAGATTGACTAATTTGGAAATGGATCCAGGGATTGGCCCTCTGAAGTTGTTACCGTCAAGGAGTAACCATTCTAGCTTAGATGGTGAAGATATATTCTCAAACTCAAGAGTGCCGTTGAGTTGGTTATCTGACAAAAAAATGGCTGTCAAAGAAGGAAGGGCGAAGAGAGAAGAAGGAAGGGTTCCAACGAAATTGTTATAATGTGCGAAAAAACCCTCCAAGTTGGAGAGGAAGCGTTCCTGTGAGTTGATTGTAGCTCAGTGATAACCGTGACAGCTTTGTCAAATTTAGTAGTGCAATGGGAAAGTTTCCACTGAGATGATTGGTATCTAATATTAAGTAGGTCAACTGTTTCAAACTGCCAAAAGAAGATGGGATTTCACCATTGAAACTGTTACCGCTGAGGTGAAGAGTTTCCAGACGAGAGAGTTTTGTAATTGAAGATGGAATCTGACCCCAAAACTGATTATAAGAAAGGGAGAGAGAGGTGAGATGTGAAAGGTTTCCAATTGAGGATGGAATCTGCCCAGAGAACCGATTAACAGAAAGGTCGAGAGAGGTGAGAATTGAAAGATTTTCAATTGAAAATGGAATCTGACCAGAAAATTGATTACCAGAAAGAGCGAGAGAGGTGAGATTGGAAAGAGTTCCAATTGAAGACAGAATCTGGCCAGAGAAATGATTACTAGAAAGAAAGAGAGAGGTGAGATGAGAAAGGTTTCCAATGGAGGATGGGATATGACCATACAAATCATTATATGAAAGGTCTAGAGTTGTTAGAAAACGAATGTTTTGAAAGGTATTCGAATGAAACCTGCCATGGAGGCAGCTGCAACTGAGGTCTAGCTCTATCACTTCCCCAGAACTGGCATCGCACGTGATACCATCCCAATAACAACAATCAGTGTTATTTCCCCATGACTCCGTCTTCGGATAAGCAGCTCCACCAATATAATAATGACAGTCAAGATCAGAAGAAGACTTTCCAATCTCAAACTCGTTCTTGAAGTCGAGAAGTGCATCCCTTTGTTCAGGAGGACACACATGTTTAGTAGGAATTGCAGACACGTTTTGAAAGTAAAATATGAAAGAGAAGAGAAAAGAAAAAGTAATATGAATGGTCCTCATTGAGTTTCGTTCTTCTTCTTTAAGCTAGTTTAATTTACTTCAATACCAATAATGAAGAACCGAATGATGGAAATGGTGATAGTAAAACATGGTTTCATGCCCATCTCTTTATATACTCAGATTGACTCTCACCATCAAGTCTTTGTACGAAGTGTTATTCACGTTGAGCAAAGAGATTAAATGTATTTGTGTTCCAAACATTTTGGTCCAACCAAATTAAAAGATATACAGAACCAAATTAATGAAAAAGAAATTAGATATACAATACAAAAGAGTACAAGTCAAGAAGAGACGATTTGCTATGGGTAATGATAATCATGTGGTCGAGGTAAAGAGAGCTCTCAGGAAGAAGATAAGTTCGAAAAAGAAAGAGAGACTTTGAAATTGTAGGAGTTCAGAGCAGAGTTGGCTTACTTTTCAAGTCATCGTTTTTCGTCTTTTCCCCCATGAAACAAAACTCACCAGTCAATATTGCTGAATAGTAAATTCTATTTGTTTGTTTGTTTGGTTTCATTTGTCATGATATATTTTTTTTCTTTGTTCGAGTTTGATTTCTATGATTTGTTCAATTGCGTTGTGATACTAAAAATAGATTAATCTAATCGAATTACAGTATATTTCTTTGAGGTCTAGATATATGTATAAACTAATTATAACGTCGAGTATGCCTTGTTTGTTTTCCTTCGCCCCTGGTTTTGGTGTCTATCGAGTTCTTTCATCTAACCAATTTTATTTTTAATAGTCTCCAAAGACTAAACAATAACATAAACTTTTACACTGAAAGTTGTCTTACGTAAGGTTGATAACTTGGTTTAGTAACAACAAAAACAACACAAAATATGATACAGTACTAAAGTATATATTCTGTGAACTTAACTGTACTGTTCATTTCTGATAAGTTCTCATCTTGTTTATAAGATTATTATGAAAAGGCATGATGAGCTTATTTTGTTTATTGTTGTTGATTTCTATGATTATGTTCATTGCTAATTCTGTTTATAAGCTTATCAGCATTTGTGTTCATAGTCGCTGATAAGTAATTCTCCTACAAAATCATTGATTAGCTGATTATGTTAACTGTTGAACATCGATCCAATTATCTTCTTTAGAATAAGCATGCAAATAAAAACTATGATGCGCACTATGGACAGAAGGCATGCAAATAAATTATTTTGAAAGCTCTGCAAAACCAACGAGAAGCCAAAGAGAATAAGTATTATCTCTTCTTGGAACTGAGATGAAGTAGCGCTTGCTTGTAACACAAGCATCTATTACTGTGTCTCTATCTCATTTGTCACAGTAGCTGTGATTGTTTTATCTGTCTGGTAGACAAAATCAGGAAGGAAGGCAAGCCAGAATAAAGAAGACTTTCTTTTTTTTCACTATATAAAAAAAAGGAAATATACTATTTATTGTTCCAAGTTTTCCCACTCTTTATACAAACAACTCTTAAGAAATTTTGATCATCGACAAACAATTTTGCTCTGCATTTATTTGTTATAATCTAAGATAAACAAATAAAAAAACAATGAAAAACTATATTTTAGATCAATGGTATTTCATCCAGGTAGGTATATCAATGGTAACGATTTTATCATGTGTTTTAGGAAAGCGGTACATGAGAATTCATGAGAAAGCAGAAGATCTTTTTTTAGAGAATAATCAAGTGAAAGAAGACGACAAAAACAAGAACATAAATCCAGAAGAAAATGATATCGAGAAGATTTTATAGGAAAAAAAGATAAAGAACTGAGAAGAAGCACAATGATCACATTCTATACAACCAATAAAAAAGAATTATACAGCCTGAAACGTGTAACTCAAGTTTTTCCATGCAAATTTGAAGCTTTTGTGTGAGATTTGGCTCATTGTGTTTTGTAACTGTACAAATACACACAGATTTCTCTACTTTTGCTATATAGTATTTATTCATTTATGGAGTTACAATCGATTGTTCTTGCCTCCTCTGCTTCTCACTTTCACTTTCTTCTCCATTAAACCGATCTACACTGTTTATAAATATCCCTGCCAAAACAAAATTCGCAACAAAAACAGCTTCTTAATTTGGAACAAGAAAGATTCATTCAGGTTCAAGAACTGAGATTTGCTTTTACCTATAAACCATATTGCAGCAGCTAAGAACAGAACCAATGTAAGAATCAATGCTGTTTTTCTCCAACTGTTTATATGATCCTGCATATACAACAACAATGGAGCATTTTGGTTTCTGTTTTGTTCTTTCAAGTATTGGCGATGACAAGAAGAGATCTTTTTTTACCTGAACGATACCGACAAGAGGAGAAGAAGGAACATCGCCAAATATGTGAATCGCAACGGTAGAGATCGCCATTGATAATGGTCTCAAACTTGGTTCCACACAATGCAAACACACATAATTCACAGGAGCCTGAAGATGAAGAAGAAGAAGACGATTGAGAAATATAAGAATATTACAACAACACAAAGGCTCAAAGTTTTTTTTTACCTGTGTAGCAAACACAAGAAGCTCTCCTAAGGCAAAGAGAGCGATGAAACCGTATAAACTCTTTAAGGTAAATGCAGTGAAGCAAAAGATCGCTCCAAGAAACGTTGCTCCGGATAAAAGCTACATACAAAGATCAAAAGGTTTTGATTCAAAATCCGAAAGCAAAAAGAGAGAAAAAGCTTTTCTTCTTCACCTTGAAAGCATTTGGAATTGTTGCAGTGAAACGATCAAGTATAAACCCTCCTGATAATGTCCCAATGATCCCACAAATGATAGTTAGTGCCCCAAAGATCATATCAGCGTTTTTCTGACAAGATAAAGTTTCTTATCAGAAAACAAAGTTTCAAGAACCCTCAAAAAGAAAGATTGATAGCAACAAAACAAATGTTTCACCATTTTGTAAATGTTATAACCAGCCTTTGGTCCCCAATACGAGTATGCTCCAATAACAAAGTTGTATGATACATAACCTGTTAAGGCAAAGTATATCAATCAATGAAGAAGATAAAGTAAGAAGAATAGTGAAAAGTTAAAGAGGACAAAAATTATTACCTAAGAAATTAACAACAAAGACTTTTTCTTTACATAGAACTTTCGTATCTTTCCCAAATTGAGTAAACGATTTCGAAACTGCGTTCTTGTAACTTGACCTGTCACAGTTGAAGTAAAAAGATTTGATAAAACTAATACAAACGTATGGAAGAAAAGTTTAAAGATAATAAAATCAAACTCACTTGTAAGTTTCAATGGAGACCTCAATCTCATTACCACCAGCTTGAAGATGATTTTTGTTTTTAGATGTCTCTGCGTCGGCAAAATAGACAAAACTCTCACTGCACAACTGTATAATCAAAGCACATTATCATTAACATACAAGAAAGGTGAAAAAAAATTACCAACTGATGAAGCCATCTTTATAGAATCAGTAGAAGGAAACCCTGTTTCATTTTCTTTTCTCAGATCACAATATCTTTAACAGTTTATGTTTTTAATAACAAAAGACAAAATTTTGTTCTTAACCTTTTAACTGTAAAGGTTTCATCAAGAAACCAAGAACAACAAATGGAGCCACTAATACAGCTTCTCCCCAAAACGCATAGCGCCAACTAAAATGCTTTCCAACCTTAAAAAACAACAAGAAGGAATCACAACTTTCTTTAATATCATTAGTCTAAACAATACTAATTCATAAAGGTTTTATACATACGTATCCGCCATAGACATAGCCCAAAGCAACACCACTTGGTATGCACATGTAAAACACACCAAGCCACACAGCTTTCTGAAGAACAAGCAAAAAGGGTTAATCAGAAATGGACTCCATGAGATGTGCAAAAGGTTAAAAGAGAAACCTGTTTGTGAGGAGCATTATCATCTATAAATGGAGCTGCAAGACTGATGAAAGAAGCTTCACCTACACCAACGAACCTACCGAGTAATAATAATAATAATACACAAATGAAAATTTTGGAGAAGGCAAAGTCGAATCATAAACAAGAACAAAACTTAACTTACATGCGACATAAGACGATAAACCAAAAGGCAAAGGAACTGCCAGCAACCAAGAAATGCAATAGTCCAAACAGTTAAGCCTACTCCAATAAGTCTAAATGGATTGAAACTGAACTAAAAACAATAAACAACTTCAATAAGCTGTATTTTGTTTAAGCATTAGAAGAAAAAAACTGAAAAATGTTTCCTAACCTTTTTGCTAACGAAGCAAAGATTGGTGATGCAATAAGAAGTCCAACCATAAATGAAGATGACAACACACCATCTTCGAAATTACTTAGATTGAAATGTCTTCTAGAAGAAGCAACAAAATTGACTAAAACATAGCACTAAATATTAAAAAGCTTTAGGCCTTAAACAACCAAACTCTTACTGAATTCCAGTTGCAGGGTTGCATTTTCCCTTATCATCACAACTCCTGGTACTTCCATTGACACCATTGCTCGCTATAGCACCACGATCCATGTAGTTTAACAAGTTAATGATGCAGAAGATCACAAGTAACCTGAAAAAAAAAGAGTTTTGATGAAGATAATGATGCAGCAAAGAAATACAGAGTTCTGCGTCAAAGACCAAACCAGTATCTTTAGCATATATAAATTGGAATGCAAAGAGATAAAAACACACAATCACAAATGAGATTCAGAGTCTTAAACGGAAGATCAAAGACCATGAAGACAAGAGGATCCCTCACGTGATGCTCTTTGCGATGGACAATATACCTCCGCTTCAAGAACTCACTTACCATTATAATTACATGATCGACCAGGTGCGCGATGTTAACGGTAATATCAAGAAGAAGATTTGCTACTGTGGTTCATCTGAGTGTACCGGTAGGCTCTATTAATCGATTACCCTCAAAACTTTTCTCCACTGTTTTAAACTCAGATTCTTCATTGTTTTTATGTTACTCATCAACAGTTTATGTTATACCGTAGAATCTATATAAATTAATGTAACAGCAGCTAAGAACAGAACCGATGTAAGAATCAATGCTGTTTTTCTCCAACTGTTGATATGATCCTGCATATACAACAACAATGGAGCATTTTGGTTTCTGTTCTTTCAATTATTGGCGATGACAAAAAGAGCCTGAAGAAGAAGAAAGATAGACGAAATTTGTTATGGTAAATATATCTCTTATGATTGGAATTTAACTATGTATAATCATGTCCATCAAATAAACAGGAATCCATAGAAATACAAACATTGGCTAAAGACAAAGTAAAAGAGAAAAACAGAGGAAGAACACAACAAAAACAGAGTAACAGGAAAAAATAACTGAAATCAAGACACTGATAAATGGGTTGCCTTCTCCCCCAAGCTTCATTCTCTTTCTCAAAGATTCTTCAAGTTGGGTTTACAAGGCTACACAAACAAAATATACGTTAGTTTCACTTATTCATTCATCCAGAGAATTCTATTATAATATATTTTTTCAAATTCAGAAACATTACCTCTCTAGTTAGTTGTGGTGCTTCTTCTTCGTCTGCGTTTGTTTCGACCAAAAGGACTCGTGAACCACTCTGGTTTGTATGAAACCAATATGTATCCAATCGTAAACCCAAACGCAATACCAGGTACAAATCCTATTACAGCGGCAATCCAACTGAACACCTCTTCATCTTCTTCTGGTTCTGGCGTTTCAGACTGCTGCGATGAAGGCTTGTGGATATCTCCGCAATCATCTTCAAGAGCAGGGCCGAAAAGTCCCGGGTTGTCTCCGAATGAAGAGCAAGGCTGCGTTCGAAACTGAGTGCCTCCTGGAACTAGACCCACAAGCTGGTTATGGGAGAAGTTCATGTACGAAAGGAATGAGAGATTCCCTAGCTCTTGTGGAATTTCTCCTGAAAGCTTGTTTTGGGAAACGTCTAGTGACTCAAGAGCTGTAAGGTTCCCCATGGACGATGGTATGTGGCCAGTGAAAGCATTGTTTGACAAGTTGAGCACGTGAAGCTCTTTCAATAAGCCGATGGACTTTGGAATCTCGCCTTCAAGTCTGTTTCCAGAGAAGTCGAGTGCTGTGAGGATTTTTAAGATACGTTCCAGCTCCAATGCTACTCCTTTATTCATCAAAACCATTGAATCGTGGTAATAGCCTCCTCCCATGTACTTTTCAGCCGACTGATCTTCGTTTATCCCAAGAGATGACATTTTACTCCAGTTCACAAAACAATCCTCTGGTAAAACTCCGCTGAAGTGATTGTGGGATATGTCGAGGATTTTCAACTGAAGGAACGAGGCTTGATGTATTGGTCCATGGAATGCATTGGAGCGTAAGACAAGAACTTGCAGGTTCTGTAGAGAACTCAACCAGAATGGAAACGTGTCGTTGATTCTGTTGCTTTCCACATTCAGAACTTCAAGAGAGGAGAAATGAATCAAATTTCTTGGAAGCTTTTCAGCCAGTTGGTTATGTCCAAGGTCAAGTGTTCTTAGACCTTTAAATATATTATTCGGAAGACCTCCACTAAGACGGTTCTGACGTAGGTTAAGAACTGAGAGATTGCTCTTGAGATTTCCCATACAAAGAGGTATTAAACCATTGAAGTTGTTGTTTGATAAATCGAGAACCCTTAGAGAGCGCAACTCACATATGAGAGATGGAATCTCTCCAGAAAACTTGTTTTGGGAAACGTCTAGTGACTCGAGAGCTGTCAGGTTCCCTATAGATGATGGTATGTGGCCACTGAAAGCATTGTTTGACAAGTTGAGCACGTGAAGCTCTTTCAGTAAACTGATGGACTTTGGAATCTCGCCTTCAAGTTTGTTTCCAGAGAAGTCGAGTGCTGTGAAGACTTTTAGGATACGTTCTAGCTCCAATAATACACCTTTATTCATCAAAACCATTGAATCATGGTAATAGCCTCCTCCCATGTACTTTCCAATCGACTTATCTTCGTTTATCCCAAGAGATGCCATTGCACTCCAACTCACAAAACAATCAGCTGGTAAAATTCCGCTGAACTGATTATGTGAGATGTCCATGATTTTCAACTGAAAGAACGAGGCTTGATGTAATGGTCCATGTAATGCATTGGAGCGTAAGACAAGAACTTGCAGGTTCTGTAGAGAACTCAACCAGAACGGAAACGTGTCGTTGATTCTGTTGCTTTCCACATTCAGAACTTCGAGAGCGGAGAAATGGATCAAAGATCTTGGAAGCTTTCCCACCAATTGGTTATTTCCAATGTCAAGCGTTCTTAGACCTTTAAATACATTCTTCGGAAGACCTCCACTAAGACGGTTCTGACGAAGGTTTAGAATTGATAGATTGCTCTTGAGATTTCCCATACAAAGAGGGATTGAACCATTGAAATTGTTGTTTGATAAATCCAGAATGCTTAGAGAGTGCAACTCGCATATGAGAGATGGAATCTCTCCTGTGAAGTTGTTTTTAGAGCCAGAAAAGTACTCCAGGGCAGAGGATAGTCCATGTTTCATTGATCTTTCGAAGTTGACGAAAGTGTTTTTTGAAAGATTAACGTAATACAGATTTGGCAGTGTCCATAACCAGCCAGGAACTTGACCTTTGATTTTGTTGTTGGAAATGTCTAGTTTCTGCATACGCTGCTGGGTTCTTAGAAGTTCTGGAAATTGGGTAATACCGCAGCCTGACAAGTTTAAATAAAATATCATCTTTGAAGGAGAATCTGAAACTGAACTTTTGTTGTTTGTGGCTAAAACATGGTTCCCTGAGAGATCTAATACTCCGAGTGACTTGGAGAATGATGAGATTGCATGCAAGTCAATCGTTGTTGTAGTGTTCAAATGGGATAATCTAACTACTTGGAGCGACTTGAGATGCGAGAAGATAGTGAGGTCAACTGGGCCTTGGGTGTTCCAATGGGAAATGTCAAGAAACTCAAGATTGACTAATTTGGAAATGGATCTGGGGATTGGCCCTCTGAAGTTGTTACCGCTAAGGTATAACACTTGAAGCTTAGGTGGTGAAGATATATTCCCAAACTCAAGAGTGCCGTTGAGTTGGTTATTTGACAAATCAATATATGCCAATAAGGAATGTTGAAGAGAGAAGAAGGAATGGTTCCAACCAAAGCGTTATCATATGCGTAAAAATACTCCAAGTTGGAGAGTGAGCTAATGTTTGGAGGAAGCGTTCCTGTGAGCTGATTGGAGCTCAGTAATAAAGTCGACAGCTTTGTCAAATTAAGTAGAGCAACAGGAAAGTTACCACTAAGCTTACTGAAGTCTAAATCTAAGTAGGCCAACTGTTTCAAACTGCCAAAAGAAGATGGAATCTCACCATTGAAATTGTTATAGCCGAGGTCAAGAGTTTGGAGATGTGAAAGGTTTCCAATTGAAGATAGAATCTGACCCGAAAACTGATTAAAAGAAAGGCTGAGAGAAGTGAGATTTGAAAGAGTTCCAATTGAAAATGGAATCTGATCCGAAAACTGATTACAAGAAAGTTTGAGAGAGGTGAGATGAGAGAGTTTTCCAATGGAGGATGGGATTTGACCATATAAATCATTTTTTGAAAGGTCTAGAGAAGATAGAAAACGAATGTTTTGAAAGGTATTCGAATGAAACCTGCTATGGAGGTGACTGCAGCTGAGGTCGAGCTTGATCACTTCCCCAGACTTGGCATCGCACGTGATACCATCCCAATAACAACAATCACTGTTATTTCCCCATGACTCCGTCTTCGGATGAGGCCTTACAGCTCCACCAATAGAATAATGACACTCAAGATCAAAAGAAGACTTTCGAATCTCAAACTTGTTCTTGAACTCGAGAAGTGCATCCCTTTGTTCAGGACGACACACATGCCTAACAGGAACCGCAGACATGTTTTGAAAATAAAGTATAAAAGAGAAGAGAACAAAAAAAGTAATATGAATGGTCCTCATTGAGTTCCAGGAGCCTTACGTTGTTTAATTTTCTTCAATACCAATAATGAAGAAGCGAAAGATGGGAATGGTGATAATTTGGTTTCATGCCCATCTCTTTATATAGATTTCATATAGAGAGTGCTCCAGATTCACTCAGATTGACTCACCATCAAGTCTTTGTACGAAGTGTTATTCACGTTGAGAAAACAGCGTAAATGTATTTTGGTCCAACCAAATTAAAAGATATACACAACAAAGAATAACGAAATCCTTAATGAAAAAGAAATTAGATATACATTACAAAAAGAGTACAAGTCAAGAAGAGACGATTTGCTATGGGTAATGATAATCATGTGGTCGATGTAAAGAGAGCTCTCAGGAAGAAGATAAGGTTGAAAAAGAAAGAGAAACTTGAAATTGTTGGAGTTCAGAGCAGAGTTGGCTTACTTTTCAAGTCATTGTCTTTCGTCTTTTCCCTCGTGAAACAAAACTGAATAGTCAATATTGCTGAATAGTATGAGAAATCTATTTGTTTGTTTGTTTGGTTTCTTTTGTCATGATACATTTTTTCTTTGTTCGAGTTTGATTTATATGATTTGTTTTAATTGCGTCGTGATACTAAACATAAGTTAATTTAATCGATTAAAAACTATGATGCGCACTATGGACAGAAGGCATGCAAATAAATTATTTTGAAAGCTCTGCAACACCAACGAGAAGCCAAAGAGAATCAAGTAGCGCTTGCTTGCAACACAAGCATCTATTAATGTGACTCTATCTCATTTGTCACAGTACCTGTGATTGTTTTAGTTGTCTGGTAGACAAAATCAGGAAGGAAGGCAAGCCAGAATAAAGTAGACTTTCTTTTATTGATTCAATAGAATAAAGTAGACTTTCTTTTATTGATTCAATAGACTTATTAGTTTGTTTTCCTAGCAAGATGTATCCAAAAATGGTAATGTTCCAAGTTTTCCCACTCTTTATACAAACAACTCTTAAGAAATTTTGATCATCGACAAACAATTTTGCTCTGCATTTATTTGTTATAATCTAAGATAAAAAAATAAAAAAACAATGAAAAACTCTATTTTAGATCAATGGTATTTCATCCAGGTAGGTATATCAATGGTAACGATTTTATCATGTGTTTTAGGAAAGCGGCACATGAGAATTCATGAGAAAGCAGAAGATCTTTTTTTAGAGAATAGTCAAGTGAAAGAAGACGACAAAAACAAGAACATAAATCCAGAAGAAAATGATATCGAGAAGAATTTATAGGAAAAAAAGATAAAGAACTGAGAAGAAGCACAATGATCACATTCTATACAACCAATAAAAAAGAATTATACAGCCTGAAACGTGTAACTCAAGTTTTTCCATGCAAATTTGAAGCTTTTGTGTGAGATTTGGCTCATTGTGTTTTGTAACTGTACAAATACACACAGATTTCTCTACTTTTGCTATATAGTATTTATTCATTTATGGAGTTACAATCGATTGTTCTTGCCTCCTCTGCTTCTCACTTTCACTTTCTTCTCCATTAAACCGATCTACACTGTTTATGAATATCCCTGCCAAAACAAAATTCGCAACAAAAACAGCTTCTTGATTTGGAACAAGAAAGATTTATCTAGGTTCAAGAATTGAGATTTGCTTTTTACCTATAAACCATATTGCAGCAGCTAAGAACAGAACCGATGTAAGGATCAATCCTGTTTTTCTCCAACTGTTGATATGATCCTGCACATACAACAACAATGGAGCATTTTGGTTTCTGTTTGCATATTCTCATATTGGCGATGACAAGAAGAGATCATTTTTTTACCTGAACGATACCGACAAGAGGAGAAGAAAGAACATCGCCAAATATGTGAATCGCGACGGTAGAGATAGCCATTGATAATGGTCTTAAACTTGGTTTCACACAATGCAAACACACATAATTCACAGGAGCCTGAAGAAGAAGAGAAGAAGAAGATTGAGATATATAACAATATTACAACAACAATAAGGCTCCAAGTTTTTTACCTGTGTAGCAAACACAAGAAGCTCTCCTAAGGCAAAGAGAGCGATGAAACCGTATAAACTCTTTAAGGTAAATGCAGTGAAGCAAAAGATCGCTCCAAGAAACGTTGCTCCGGATAAAAGCTGCATACAAAGATCAAAAAGGTTTTGATTCAAAATCCGAAAACAAGAAGAGAGAAAAAGCTTTTTCTTCTTCACTTTAAAAGCATTTGGAATTGTTGCGGTGACACGATCGAGTATAAACCCTCCTGATAATGTCCCACTGATCCCACAAATGATAGTTACTGCACCGAAGATCATATCGGCGTTTTTCTGACAAGATAAAGTTCTTATCAGAAAACAAACTTTCAAGAACCCTCAAGAAGAAAGATTGATAGAAACACATGTTTCACCATTTTGTAAATGCTATAACCAGCCTTTGGTCCCCAATATGAGTATGCACCAATAACAAAGTTGTATGATACATAACCTGTTAAAACCAAGTTATATCAATCAATGAAGAAGATAAAGTAAGAAGAATAGTGAAAAAGTAAAGAGTAAAACATAATTACCTAAGACATTAACAACAAAGACTTTTTCTTTACATAAAACTTTCATATCTTTCGCAAACTGAGTAAACGATTTCGGAACTGCGTTCTTTTAACTTGACCTGTCACAGTTGAAGTAAAAATATTTGATAAATCTAATACAAAACGTATGGAAGAACATTTTTAAGATAAATGAAATCAAACTCAACTTGTAAGTTTCAATGGAGACCTCAATCTCATTACCACCAGCTTGAAGATGATTCTTGTTTTTAGATGTCTCTGCGTCTGCAAAATAGACAAAACTCTCACTGCACAACTGTGTAATCAAGGCACATTATCATTAACATACAAGAAAGGTGAAAAATTTTACCATCTGATGAAGCCATCTTTATAGAATCAGTAGAAGGAAACCCTGTTTCCTTTTTCCTTTCTCTGATCAATATCTCTAACAGTTCATGCTTGAAAGTGAAACAGAAGACAGAATCTGTTCTTAACCTTTTAACTGTAGAGGTTTCATCAAGAAACCAAGAACAGCAAATGGAGCCATTAAAACAGCTTCTCCCCAAAACGCATAGCGCCAACTAAAATGTTTTCCAACCTAAAGAATCAACAAGAAGGAATCACAACATTCTTTAATATCATTAGTTTCAACAATACTAATTCATAAAGGTTTTATACATACGTATCCGCCATAGACATAGCCCAAAGCAACACCACTTGGTATACACATGTAAAACACACCAAGCCACACAGCTTTCTGAAGAACAAGCAAAAGGGTTTAATCAGAAATGGACTCCATAAGATGTGCAAAAAAAAGGTTAAAAGAGAAACCTGTTTGTGAGGAGCATTATCATCTATAAATGGAGCTGCAAGACTGATGAAAGAAGCTTCACCTACACCAACGAACCTATCCAGTAATAATAGTCATACAAATCAAAATTTGGAGAAAACAAAGTCAAACCATAAACAAGAACAAAACTTAACTTACATGCGACATAAGACGATAAACCAAAAGGCAAAGGAACTTCCACAACCAAGAACTGCAATAGTCCAAACAGTTAAGCCTACTCCAATAAGTCTAAATGGATTGAAACTGCACTAGAAACAATAAACCACTTCAATAAGCTGTATTTTGTTTAGGCATTAAAAGAAGAAAAAAATGAAAAATGTTTCCTAACCTTTTTGCTAATGAAGCAAAGATTGGTGATGCAATAAGAAGTCCAACCATAAATGAAGATGACAACACACCATCTTCGAAATTGCTTAATTTGAAATGTCCCCTAGAAGAAGTAACAAATTTGAGTATAACATAGCAGTAAATATAAAAGCTTTGGGACTTAAACAACCAAACTCTTACTGAATTCCAGTTGCAGGGTTGCATTTGCCCTTATCATTACAAGTCCTGATATTGCCATTGACACCATTGCTCGCTATAGCACCACGATCCATGTAGTTTAACAAGTTAATGATGAGATCACAAGTAACCTGGAAAAAAAAAGAGTTTTGATGAAGATAATGATGCAGCAAAGAAATACAGAGTTCTGTGTCAAAGACCAAACCAGTATCTTTAGCATATATAAATTGGAATGCAAAGAGATCAAAACACACAATCACAAATGAGATTCAGAGTCTTAAACGGAAGAACAAAGACAAATCATGGGAAAAGCTTTCAACTTTGCACCGTTTTATTGGTATTCGAAGCGTGAAGGGAGATGTCAAAATTCGTACACTCATGGCGGGAAGAGAGGAAAAGTGAAGAGTAAAGCAATGATTGATGTACCAAATGGGAGACAGAAAGGAAGATTCGACGATGTCAAAATTCTTGATAACTTTTTTTTAAAGACAAATTTTATTAATTGAAACCTGAAACAAGACAAAAGTTTTACAAGAGATTGCACAAGTGCAAAGCATTAAAACAACAAAACTTGCAGTAGTAAATAGTGGAATCTTCCGTATCGACTATACTAAAATAATCAATGTTGAACAAACTAGCCACGACACACCTCTTCCCCGACCACATTTAGCTATTTTCCATTGCGTATCCTTTACTTTGGCAGACGGCTTGACAGATCTCTCACCAAGAATTCTTTGACCAGAAGGGGTCATGAAATCCGACGGTTGAGGATCCTTATCTAGAACCGTCGTATCTTCTTCATCTAGAACCGTTGTTGCATCTTCTTCATCAGAAAATTCAAGAGCTAAGAACCCATTCTTAATCAAAGATGAGGTAGACAGAGACTTCTAAACAGCATGAGCCGCTCTACTAGATAAGAGTCTCTCTTGGCGAGACCATCTCAGATTTTTTATTTGGAGTCGTATTAGGAAGAGGGGTTGTAGAGTGAATACCTGAGGAGGCCGTATGAACCATAGTGTTAGAAACATGAATCAGATCATTTCCGATTTCCTTCTCCCTTCTTTCCAAAGATGTTTCCATAACTGTGGTATCTGAAGGTGACCAAGGAGATACAAACATCAAGCAGTCGTCAACCTCTCTGAAGGACCATATAGGGGTTGACTCGTGTGGAATGTGGAATAAGATTCCGAATGAAGATTCATTTCCTTCCCCAAATCCTCTAGAAGGAGCTGAGCAGCAGTAAAATTGACCTACCACAAATTCTTTTTGGTTCTCTAAACCACCTAGACGAAAATGAGAAGGTATTTTAACCTCCAAGTACTCAGTGTTGTCTTTAGCAAGTGAAGATCAAATGCGAAGATCTATGATCACATTGAGGACGTGGAGAAGTGTTTGCCAGCGTGGAGCATCGCCACGTTAACAAGTCTTGCAGGACCACAAGAGGATGGAGCCGTTGCTGCAGCTACTACATTTAAGGGTAAAGCAAAAACTGTTCTTGTCCTATTCGAAACTAAGAGTGAAGGATGAGTTGATTGGTGTTGCTACACGCCAAAGAAAGGCTCTTTTGTGGAGGCTGCAAAGAAGACTAGGTTAAGGTGATGTCTCAGTATATATATGCTTTAGGCATTGGCGTTTGAGATAGAGACACAAGATTAAGACATTTCATTCATTTTGTATAAACGATTGAGTGAGTGTTCTTGAGTGGGGATACAAAGAAGTAGAGAGAAAACATAGAGTGAGCTTTGTAAGGGGCTTGTGGGTTTTCGGATCTCTTGTAACTTCTGGTATCTAGTGGATTCCGGGGAAGGTCCCGGCGAGACGTAGCGACCCTTGTTAATGGGCGTGAACTCGTAAAACTCTGTGTGTGCTCTGTTTTTCCTCTGTTTCGTTCTCTCTTCTTTCCTTCAAACTTCATTCACAGATCTTCTCTTAATGTGTTAGCGGATAAAGCTCGAAAAAGGAAACCCCTTGAGCTGATATTTGCATAACATATTGGTAGCAGAGCCAGGTTACGGCGTTTTGTGGCGGGTCCTTAAGATCTGAAAGGTCTTTGAAAGAGGATGTCGTCGTCAAGGGTTGATATGGATAAGTTCGACGGCCATGGTGATTACACGACATGGAAGGACAAGTTACTTGCTCACATAGATCTTCTTGGTCTAACAAAGGCGCTAGAAGAATCGGAGATTTTAGCAGAGAAGTACTGGGATCCTGATGAAGGAGACAACTCAGCCGAAAGAGAAAAGGAGGAGTCTTTCGCCGAGAAGAAGAAGAAAGCTAGGAGCACCATAGTTTTGAGTCTCACTGACAGAATCCTGAGGAAAGTCAGGAAGGAGGTTACTGCAGGAGCTATGCTTAGAGCTCTAGATAATCTCTACCTAGCAAAAGCGCTTCCGAACAGGATGTACCTGAAGCAAAAGCTTTACAGCTACAGGATGTCAGAAAGTCAGTCCATTGAAGCAAATATGGATGACTATCTTTGCCTCTTAACCGACCTGGAGAACGCTGATATAGTGGTGTCTGATGAAGATCAAGCGATTCTGTTACTCATGTCCCTCCCGAAGCAGTTCGAGCAGCTAAGGGATACTCTCAAGTATAGCTCAAGGAAAAAGACTCTAACTTTAGATGAAGTGGTCACGGCCATAAACTCAAAGGAGTTAGAGCTTGGATCAAGCTCGAAGAGTTCCAAAGCTCCCTCAGAGGGACTGTATGTCAAGGATAAAGGAGAGCAAAGGAGTAAAGGAGAATACAAGGAAAGATCTTCAAAGCAGAACAAGTCGAAGGGTAAATCCAAGAAACAGAAGCTCTGTTGGATTTGTGGTGAAGAAGTGCATTTTAGAAACATGTGCCCGAACAAGAATAAGTTCCCAAACAAGTCTAAGAGTCAAGAAAACAGCAGAGGCGAAGCTGCTTTGGCAAAGGGGAACAAGTCTGAAGCTGCAGGTCTGTACGTATCAGAAGCGCTACATTTAACAGGTTTAAACTTGGAAGATGTTTGGGTAATGGATACTGGATGCAGCTATCATATGACTTATAAGCGTGAGTGGTTCGAGGACTTCATGGAAGATGCAAGAGGCTCAGTCAGAATGGGTAACAAGACAACGTCAAAGGTCAGGGGTATTGGGAATGTCAGAATCAGAAACGAAGATGGAACAACGGTTCTGTTAACACACGTGAGATACATTCCTGATATGGACAGGAACTTGCTTTCTATTGGGACCATGGAGGAGCAAGGATGTAGTTTTGAGTAAAAAGATGGGTTCTTGCGAATCAAAGATGGAGTCAGAACACTCTTGACAGGTAAGCGATATGAGAAGCTTTACATACTGCAAGGAAAGCCTGAAGTTGGTCAGCTAAATGTTGCAGAAAGAAGGAATGATGACACAGTTTTATGGTATCGAAGACTAGGGCACATGAGTCAGAGAAACATGGATCTACTAGTTAGAAAAGGTCTTCTTGACAGAAAGAAAATCTCTATTCTGGGGCTGTGTGAAGACTGTGTATACGGGAAGGCTAAGAGAGTCAGTTTTGCAGCAGCTACTCATGACACAAAGGAAAGGCTGGATTACATCCATTCTGATCTATGGGGGGCTCCATCTGTTCCGCAATCTTTAGGAAAATGTCAGTATTTCATCTCCTTTATAGATGATTTTACTAGAAAGACATGGGTGTATTTCCTAAAGCATAAGGATGAAGCTTATGGAACCTTTGTTGAGTGGAGCACAATGATCGAGAATCAAACTGAAAGAAGGATCAAAGTTCTGCGAACTGACAATGGGCTTGAGTTCTGCAATCAGCTATTCAAAGAGTACTGCAGAAGCAAGGGGATAGTAAGGCACAGAACGTGTGCTTACACACCTCAGCAAAATGGCATTGCAGAGAGGATGAATAGGACTATCATGGAGAAGGTGAGAAGTATGTTAAGTGATTCTGGCTTACCGAAGAAGTTTTGGGCTGAAGCGACACACACTGCAGTTACTCTTATCAACAAAACCCCATCTTCTGCAATCAACTTCGAGATACCAGATAAGAAATGGTCTGGGAAAGCTCCGGTTTACAGTTACTTGAGAAGGTTCGGGTGTGTTGCCTTTGTACACTCAGACGATGGGAAGTTAACGCCAAGAGCAAAGAAAGGAGTTCTGCTTGGGTATCCTACAGGAGTGAAAGGCTACAAAGTATGGTTGTTGGAAGAGAGGAAGTGTGCTATCAGCAGAAACGTGATTTTTCAGGAGAATGCAGTCTATAAAGATGTGATTCTGAGAGGAAAAGGACCTGAAAATAATGAAAGGGAAGCAACTGAATCAGTATTTGATATCGATCTTGGAGAAATAGGTGATATGAGCTCTGGTGGAGACGTGTTGGAAGAAGACAGTCATCCTGAAGAACAGTCTGAAGGACAGAGTTCACCTCAGCAAGAGAATCAAACTGACGAAGAAGCTGTACCAGATACTCCAGAAAGTTATCACCTGGTGCGTGACAGAGCAAGAAGAGAAGTCATAGCAAAGAAAAGGTTTGCTATTGAAGGATACTTCAGTGAAGATAATGACAGCGAAGATGAAGAGTATTTTGATGCAGAAGCTCTCGTCACTACAATGGAAGGTGATAAACTGGAACCTGAATGCTACGAAGAAGCTCGCAGAGATCAAGACTGGGTTCTGTGGGAAGGTGGCATGAATGAAGAAATGGATTCTCACAAGAAGAATCACACCTGGACAGTGGTTACTAGACCAGAAGGTCAAAGAGTGATCGGGTGCAAATGGGTCTACAAGCGTAAGCCTGGGATTCCTGGAGTAGAAGCACCAAGGTTCAAAGCTAGGCTTGTAGCTAAGGGATATGCTCAAAGGGAGGGAGTGGACTACACTGATATATTTGCACCAGTAGTAAAACATGTCTCCATAAGGATTATGTTGGCTATTGTTGTAGAAGAGGATCTGGAGCTTGAACAGCTTGATGTTAAAACTGCATTTCTTCATGGGGAACTAGATGAGAAGATCTATATGGAGGTTCCAGAGGGTTTTGCAGATCAGTTCAAGTCAGATCAAGTTTGTCTACTGAACAAATCTCTGTATGGTTTGAAGCAAGCACCAAGGAAGTGGAACCAGAAGTTTGACAGTTTCATGACAGAGATTGGATTTGAGAAAAGTCTGAGGGATAGCTGTGCTTACATGAAAACTCTCAAAGATGGTTCGATGATCTATCTACTTATCTATGTAGATGATATGCTAGTGGCGGCTAAGAACAAAGGAGCTATCTCAGAGCTGAAGGAACAACTTAGTGTTAAGTTTGAGATGAAGGATCTCGGAGCAGCCAAGATGATACTTGGTATGGAGATCACTCGGAACAGAGCTGCAGGGAAGCTATGGTTATCGCAAGAAGGATATTTGAGTAAGGTTTTGGAGCTGTGCAAGATGGAGCAAGCGAACAAAGTAGTAACACCACTCGGAGCTCATCTGAAAATGTGTGCAGGAACGGAGAAACAGTTACTCGAGGATGCAGAGTATATGAAATCAGTGCCTTACTCAAATGCTGTTGGAAGTATCATGTACTCAATGATTGGGACAAGACCAGACTTGTCATATCCCGTGGGAGTCATCAGCAGATTCATGAGCAGTCCCATCAAAGAACATTGGTTGGGAGTAAAATGGGTGCTGAGATACATCAAAGGTACGATGGGAACAAAGCTATGCTACAGCAGAGGTTCTGAGTTCATTCTCAAGGGTTATTGCGATTCAGACTTTGCAGCTGATGTGGATAGAAGAAGGTCAGTGAGTGGAATGGTTTTCACTCTAGGAAGAAACACAATCAGTTGGAGGTCTGCGTTACAAAAGGTGGTTGCTCTGTCAACTATAGAAGCCGAATATATGTCTCTAAATGAAGCTGTCAAGGAGGCTATATGGCTGAAGGGTCTGTTGAGAGATTTTGGTTATGAGCAGAAGAGTGTAGAGATTTTCTGCGACTCTCAGAGTGCTATAGCTCTCTCAAAGAATAACGTGCACCATGAAAGGACCAAGCACATTGATGTGAAGTATCACAAGATTCGCGACACCATTGCAGATGGGATCGTGGAAGTGCTGAAGATATCGACTTTGACCAATCCAGCGGATATCTTCACAAAGATTTTGCCCGTAAGTAAGTTTCAAGCTGCGCTGAACTTACTGCGTGTGAAACCTGAGTAATTAGCTCAGGGAATCCGGGACTGGAATCCACTGCATCAGTGCCTCGTTTATCTCTCTTCTCAGGTAAATCCGTCTATATGTGTTCAGTATTTGATCAGTTCATTGCTAGGTGGAGATTTGTTGTCTTTAGCAAGTGAAGATCAAATGCGAAGATCTATGATCACATTGAGGACGTGGAGAAGTGTTTGCCAGCGTGGAGCATCGCCACGTTAACAAGTCTTGCAGGACCACAAGAGGATGGAGCCGTTGCTGCAGCTACTACATTTAAGGGTAAAGCAAAAGCAGTTCTTGTCCTATTCGAAACTAAGAGTGAAGGATGAGTTGATTGGTGTTGCTACACGCCAAAGAAAGGCTCTTTTGTGGAGGCTGCAAAGAAGACTAGGTTAAAGTGATGTCTCAGTATATATATGCTTTAGGCATTGGCGTTTGAGATAGAGACACAAGATTAAGACATTTCATTCATTTTGTATAAACGATTGAGTGAGTGTTCTTGAGTGGGGATACAATGAAGTAGAGAGAAAACATAGAGTGAGCTTTGTAAGGGCTTGTGGGTTTTCGGATCTCTTGTAACTTCTGGTATCTAGTGGATTCCGGGGAAGGTCCCAGCGAGATGTAGTGACCCTTGTTAACGGGCGTGAACTCGTAAAACTTTGTGTGTGCTCTGTTTTTCCTCTGTTTCGTTCTCTCTTCTTTCCTTCAAACTTCATTCACAGATCTTCTCTTGGTGTGTTAGCGGATAAAGCTCGAAAAAGGAAACCCCTTGAGCTGATATTTGCAGTTGTCATGATGCAGAATTGTAGCCATGACTGAAGCGGAATCAGAGGTGTCATCGATTTGCCCTGCAGCTAGCGAGAGAATTTGGGCTTCACCAGACAGAGGATTCCGAAACTGAGGCCAACGCGGATCTCGAGAAGATTCTGAAACTAAGTTTCTTTGCCTGAAAGAGTCGATGGTAAGAGGGTCGCTGATTTTGAGGGGGTCGAATGCAATCTCCTCTCCGATGAAGGCATGAGGAAACCGTAGTCATTTGCTGAGATTTCACCGGAAGACATGGGGCGAATGGATTTCAGAAAGAATAAGGGAGAACTAAGAGAGGAGAGGAGAGAATCCACCGGTAGAAGAAACCGGCGGTAGAAACCAGCGGCGGAGCCGCCAAGAGAGTCAAAGGAAAAAAGTTTTAAGGAGCCTGGGAGCGTTTTTCGTTTTACTCTTCTGTGTGGTATGGTGTGACAGGATTAATCATCCTATTATCTATTTTGGTTTAGTTTAAGTACCGGTTTAGTTCATGTCAAATAATTAAACCAATTATAAGACAACAGTATTTATACGCATCTCGACTATTTAGGGAAAATCAATCAGAATATTATTCATCATCTTCTTCAGTAATAATTATTACTGAATAAACTGATTCTTATTAATTCAATGTAAATGTACAGAGATGATATATAGTATTTGTAATCTATACTAAATTGAATATTATATACACCGGTTTATAGTATACCAGCTCACAAAAACTTTTATTTACACTGTATATACCAATAGACCCCGTCAAGATGGGACGAAAATATTTAGGAGATCCATCTTGCCAAACAGTTTTTGAAATGGTGCGGGGTAGAGAGGCTTTGTGAAATGATCAGCAAGCTGCAAATCAGTGCGCACATGTAAGAGTTTGAAGAAGCCTGCAATCGGATTCGATGTGTTTGGTGCACTCATGGAAGACAGGATTATGAGTGATATGAATCGCAGCAGTGTTACCGCAGAACAGAAGAGTAGGCTTGACCAGTTGACATTGCAGTTCACGAAGAAAGTTTGTAAGCCATACCATTTCATCCGAAACAAAGGAGAGACTGCGATATTCTGCTTCTGCAGAGCTTTTGGAGACGACTCGTTGCTTCTTGGATTTCCAGGTTATCAGAGATGTACCCATGAAAATGCAGAAATCCAAAGTCGATCTTCTAGTGCCTTGACATGAAGCCCAGTCAGCATCTGCGAAAGCCTGTATTTGAAATTCAGACTTAGCAGAGTAGAACAAGCTCCAACAGTCCCTTCAAGGAGCAGCAGAAAACTGACTAAGCTTGTTGACGGCAAATATGATGTCCGGTCTTGTGATTTGAAGATACATCAATCGGCCAATCAAACGACGATAAGCCTCTGCGTCAACTGAGTCACTGCCACTGTCTTTGGAGAATTTGACATGCAGATCCATGGGGATAGAAGAGGGCTTGCATCCAAGAAGGCCAGTTTCATCGAGCAAGTCAAGAGCATATTTGCGTTGACATATGTGGATACCTTCTGCAGAGCAAGCTATCTCCAGTCCAAGGAAATACTTCAGTTCACCAAGATCACGGAGCTTGAAGTGAGATGTGAGTTGAGTTTTCAGAGTAGCAACGGCAGAGTCACTATTACTGGCGATGACAATATCGTCCATATACACCAACACACAGAGAAAAAGAGCATCCGTGATTTAAGAAAGCAAGTGTGATCACCGTGAGTCTGAGTGAAGCCCAAGCCGAGGAGAGTAGTAGAGAATTTCAGGAACCACTACCGTGACGTCTGTTTCAAGCCATAGAGAGATTTTTGTAACTTGCAAACAGCGTTTGGAGGGAGAGTGTTCCCTTTTTTTATCAGCATATCCTGGCGGAAGCTTCATATAAATCTCTTCATCCAAATCACCATTGAGAAAGGCATTAGAGATATCAAGTTGATGAAGAGAGAAACCGTGAATAGCTGAGAGAGCAAGGACCAGTTTTACGGTTGTTAACTTGACCACCGGTGAAAAGGTGTCGTGATAATCAATCCCCTCTTTCTGTGTATACCCCTTTGCCACTAGCCGAGCCTTGTAACGTTCCATAATTCCATCAGCGTAAAATTTAACTTTGAAGACCCATTTGCAGCCTATAGGGGTTTTATCAGGAGGAAGAGTACAGATTGTCCAAGTCTCAGTATCTTCCAAAGCACCAATCTCAGCATCTATAGGATCATCCATAATCAAAAGTCACTTTGCCTCAGCATAGGGTTTGGGTTCTTTGGCTTTGTCTATGAAAACTAAGAAGGAAAGGTAAAGAGGAGAGATTTTACCGTAAGAAAGAAAATAGGAAATTTCGTGAATGGTTGAAGATCCCACTGAATTACAGTAGTAATCTTGAAGATAAGTATACTTTTTAGTACTCATGTGTGATGATTGAGCAGAGGGCTCAAGAACATCAACATCAACTATAGAATCAGCAGAAGGCATGATATCTACAGAATGGTCATGAGAAGAAGTCTCATTACCAGGAGCATAGTGTGACACAGGAGGATGTTGGATCGGATCAGGAAAAGAATTGATGAGTTCCTGAGAGAGATCTGAACCAAGAAAAGGAAAGAGCTCTTCGTGGAAAACCACATGTCTCGAGATATGAATAGAGTTTTTCTTGAGATCTAAGAGTTTGTAGCCTTTGAATCCAGAGGGAAAACCCAGGAAGGCACAAGCACGAGCTTGGGGTTCGAATTTATGTCTGCTCTTGGGTGAGGTAGAAGAATAACATAAGCAACCAAAGGTTTTTATTTGGAAGTAATCAGGAAGCTTGTTAGTTAAAACCTCATAGGGACATTTGTCTTTGAGGATGAGAGTGGGTAAGCGATTTATGAGGTGTACTGCAGTGAGGATACAGTCACCCCAATAGGGAAGAGGGATGTGAGATTGGAAAAGTAGGGAACGAGCAACATTTAAAATGTGCTGATGTTTACGTTCCACTACATAGTTTTGTTGTGGTTTTCCGGGACAAGAATGAAACGGCAGGATGCCTTTTGATTGATAGAAAGTGGTGAAATTGAGTTCTGGAGCATTGTCAGATCTAACTCCTTTGACTTTCCTATCAAATTGAGTTTCTAACGTAGGAAAAACATGTAGGACATTTGACTTAGCCTGAAGAAGATAAACCCATGTGATTCTAGAACAATCATCCACTATGGTCAAGAAATACCTAAAACCATCATGAGTGGGAACATAAAAAAGACCCCAGACATCAATATGAACAAAATCAAAAAGATTCTCACAAAGACGATTATGAGAAATAACAGGAATATGTTTTTGCTTTGAGAGATGACAAATTTTACAATGGGAATCGATATTGTTTTTGTTTTTATGAAAGGATAAGACAGATTGCATAGACTGAAGCTTTAAAAGAGAAGGGTGACCCAAATGTTTATGCCACAAGTCAATAGACACAGACGCATCATCAACAGAGGGCAAAGTACCTTGAAAAGAGAGAGACTCAATGTCCAAGAAGTAAAGATTAGACCCTTGTCTACCCATCCCAATCGTTAATTCCCATGTAGGATCCTGAATAGAACAAGAAAACTCATCAAACCAGACACGACAATGCAGGTTTTTAGTGATGGAGCTGACACTGAGGAGATTGAATTTGAACTGAGGAATATAAAGGACATCATGAAGAACTAAATGACTACCCAAATGTATAGTTCCTATTCTGACAATGCTCACAAGAATCCCATTAGGAAGAGTAACAATAGTGTTAGGGAGCGTTTTATAGGATGTGAAGGAAGATTGTTGATGATTTATGTGATTTGTTGTCCCTGTATCTATAACACAAGCGTTTAAAGCGGTGATATTGGTACTAGTACAGCAGACAAGGCCTATCAATTCTGATAAATGAACAGAGGATAGAAGGGTAAAGGCTACCGGATATTAGGCAGTGTTTGATGAAGAAGGAATGAAAGCTGAGATAGAGTGAACTTCTGGAGTAGGTTGAGCAGACGGAGGCTGAAGCTTGGTGCTTAGGAATGATACGAGCTCTTGAATCTGAGTTGGGGAGAGATCATCAGTTGAGAGAATGTTGTCCTGTGGGGCATCACCAACTGTCATATTAGCCGACATCTGAGAGGATTTCTGATTAGGCTTGGAGCTTGTGGAATAACCATGCTTCTTATAGCAACGATCCTTAACGTGACCAACTCGATTACAGAACGTGCAGTGAGGCCTATCCTTCTTCTGAGAATTGCCTGATTGGCTCCCTGAGACTGGAACTGAGTTCGAAGTACCCTGACTCGGCAACTTAGAGACTTAAAAAGCAGCCGAAGATAGATCAGGATTAGTCGAGAGACGAGCATCTTTCTGACTATCTTCTTGATCGACAGGGTTGTAGACTTCTGAAAGAGAAGGTAAAGTCTTCTTCATAAGAATACGAATTCAGATGTTCTCATAGTTGTCGTTGAGTCCCATAAGAAAGTCAGTGACGTGATTAGCTTCCTTCTCAGCTAAAAGGTCTTCAATGGTGCAAGCAGGAACTTGTATATTCTCCAATTCTTCCCACAGAGCTTGAGTTTTTGTGTGGTAAGATGACAAATCAAGACTGCCTTGACAGAAAGAGTTGATTTGTTGTCGAAGCTTGTACAGTCGATGAATGTTGGGCTTGTACAGATCAAGACTGCCATATAATATATGGTTAATTTTTCAAAAATAATAATAATAAGTATATCTATGCATGTATGTATGAGTTAGAAATAAGTGAATTGTAATATTTAGTTGTTGATAAGTTTTTTTTGGTATTTTCTGCAAATGTTATGTTTTTACACGATATAGTTATTGATGTTTAATATCAATCATGAAAACCAATTCTATCATTTTATATCTAATCAAAGTTTTTTACTTTTCAGTGTTTGATGATATATGGTTTCTCAATAAAAATATAATAAAAATTTATTATAAAATTTGTGAAATCATATTTTATAAAATTCTCTACTAGCTTCCCGCTCATCTCTTCGTTAAATTTTTTATAATCCGCAATCGCTCACTTGCACAAACTCTCTGTAACTTAATCATTTAAACCATTCGGATCTAAACTTATATGTGTATGATGTAAGGTGTAAAATCATATTTTTAATATTTAATTATTATTAAAAATTAAGAGTTGATATGTTCCTATCTTTAATATACTTGTTAATAAAACTTGATTCATGAAATAATGTTTTAATATGTTAGAAAAAATATATGCATGAAAGAACTAATATGTGTAAGATAATTTTTTTAAATATTTTAAATAAAATTTAAAATCAATCAAAATTATTCTTATTTATTTTTTGTCTTATTTGACTCGTACAGTACTTTTTTCTTAACATTTAATAATATATCAAACATTAAGATCATCTCTAATATTTTTTTCTATTTTTTTATCTAAAATATAAGTGGATCTCTCTCCAATCTATTTCAATCTTACAGGAAAAAAAAATATTGTTATAATTTCTTCTATAATTGCAGGAAAAAATAACAACCATTCTTTTTTTCTAAATTAGAAGATTTAAAACAAAGGTGAGTTGAAGATGCTTCAAACCAAAAATATAGCCTGAAATTTTTACATAAAACCAAAGTCATAAATATTTATTTTTACTTTTATTTTTCCTTTTTATTCACATATACAATTTTATAATAAAAAAAGTTAGTTAACAGGATATTTATAATTTATTTTTCTACATGTTTATTTTTGTTTCATTTATCATTTCGAATTCTTGCTATATAATGAGAATTCATTCATATATGATATAATTTTTTTTTATTTAAATATGAGATTTATTTAGTTTTAACTTAACCAATCAAAACATTTCGTTTATTTTAGGAAATTTACCATATCACATTTATGAGGTGGCATTGTTTTGTACTAACTTTTGCTAAAGTGATGACACATCAGATTTTTTCATTAAACATGCTTCTCAAATAATAGTTAAGATCTGTAATCTATACTAAACCGAATATTATCTACACCGGTTTATAGTATACCAGCTCACAAAGACTCTTATTTACACTGTATATACCAATATCTCTCTATCACTATCATCATCGTTCATCAATCATACATTATTGAGTCTCAGATTCTTCGAAGTGGCTTTCTCTCTACTTGATCACTTCCTGGACTGACTTTCCCCTTGTTTCGGATTCTCGGTGAATCTCTAGCTTACTATTATCCTGTATCATATGGTTTGGTGCCTCTTCTTTCTCAATCTCTGTGATCTCTCTCTTATCGAAATCTGTTTCTTGCTTGATTGCGGATTTGATTATATAATCGATCAATTCCTCCGCGTTTCTGTTTGAACAATTGATGTATATAGAGGTTACCGATTTGCGCGGTGAATGAAATCGACGACGAGAAGCCTCCTCCGTTCATCTACACGACTAAGATGATCTACCCGAAATGGCTCATGCGGATCCCTCCAAAGGGATGCGGCTGCACAAAGCGATGCACGGAGAGTAGAAACTGCGTCTGTGTGGCAAAAAACGGAGGAGAGATACCTTACAACTACGATGGGAACATAGTTTATCCAAAGAGCTTGATCTACGAGTGTGGCCCTCTCTGCAAATGCCCTCCTGCTTGCTACCTAAGAGTCACGCAGCGAGGGATCAGGTTCAAGCTCGAGATCTTCAAACCAGAGTCGAGAGGTTGGGGAGTGAGGTCTCTCAGCTCGATACCTTTGGGTAGCTTCATATGCGAGTATGTAGGTGAGCTTTTGGAGGATAAAGAAGCTGAGAGAAGAACAGGGAACGACGAATATCTCTTTGACATTGGGAACTGTAGCATTTGATACCTCGAAACTTCTCTGATTTCACTCAACTCACAATCGCTCAAAGAAGGAAGATGAACACGAACAAAACGAGAAAGAAAGTACACAGAGAATTTAACGAGTTCGGATCTCGGAATGAGAATCCTTCGTCTCGGCCTAGAGATCTTCCAGTAATCCACTATCGTGTTCTTGATTACAATCTCTCCTCTCTCTGTTACAACTCAATCACCGATCAGAGAGAGAAGTCATTCACGCTTTAGCTGATATACTAAAGCTAATCACAAGTTTTCAGTCGGTTCACTTTCCAAACCGTAAACCAATCAAACTAACAATAACCGGTAGCTTAATTTGACATAACCGTCTTGGTTTAAGCCCGCTTCAGAACTGATTTTTATCACCAAGTACTTAACAAACTCCACCTTGATGACAATCAACTCTGAACTGCAACATGAAACCTTGCAAACGTGAATATCTCCAGGCAGCTCAAAAGCACCTCAGTGCTTAGCTAAGCCGAGAAAACTTAAAGCTCTCTCAAATTTATCAACCGGAAGCACCTTGGTCAACATATCCGCCGGATTCTTAGAAGTACAAATCTTCTGTAACTTCACTTCACCTTCAGCAACAACATCTCTGATAAAATGTAGCTTTCTGCTTATATGTTTAGTCCTTTCGTGATGGAAGTTATTATTAGCAAGGCAGAGAGCACTTTGCGAGTCACACCAGATGTCGACTGAATCCTACTTGAACCCGAACTCTTCTGGTAATCCTTTGAGCCAGATGCCCTCCTTCACAGCTTATACTAAAGCCATGTACTCTGCTTCTGTCGTAGACAAAGCAACAACATGTTGAAGACTTGACCTCCAGCTGATTGCATTCCCACCAGCTGTGAACACGTACCCTGAGATCGATCTTCTTCTGTCAAGGTCTGAGGCAAAATCAGATATCGCAGAACCCTTCAACTTTAAACTCTTCGTTCTTCTTAAACATTAGCTTCAAGTCTTGTGTTCCTTTCAAATACCTCAGAACCCACTTAACCGTAGACCAGTGAATCATGCTTGGCTTGCTCATATAACGGCTAACTAGACTAACTGTATATGCCAAATCACACCGAGTACCAATCATAGCATATTGATACTCCCAATGGCATTTGCATACGACACTTCATCCATCACTGTCTCTTCTTCATCATCCTTTATCGCTGATAATTTGAAGTGAGACCCAATGGGTGTTGAGACTGATTTTGACTCATCCATATTAAACACCTGTAGGATCTTCTTTACGTAGCTTGACTGAGACAGAGATTGGACTCCTTTCACACGATCTCTGTGAATGTCCATACCTAGAATCCTACTAGCAGGACCAAGATCTTTCATCTCAAACCGCTTGCTCACATGTCTTTGACAAGTTGAACTTCTTTCATCTCCTTTGAGGCAACGAGCATATCGTCAACATATAAGAGCAAGTAGACGAGTGCTCCACCTTTTCCCTTTTTGATATAAACGCAGTGATCTAACTCACTTCTCTCAAAACCGTAGCTGACCACATACTGATCAAAGCACTTGTTCCACTGTCTTGGAGCTTGCTTCAAACCGTAGAGAGCCTTCTCTAACAAGCAAACTTGCTTCTCTTTCCCTTTAACTCTGTACCCCTCTGGCTGTTCCATATAGATCTCTTCCTCTACTAAGCCGTGAAGAAAAGCAGTCTTCACGTCAAGCTGCTCAAGCTCAAGATCCTGGTTTACTGTTATGGACAACAGAAACCTGATAGAGATGTGTTTCACGATAGGGGAGAACACTTCTTGGTAGTCAATTCCTTCTTTCTGGGAGTAACCCTTTGCTACTAGTCTCGCCTTATACCTAGGCTTTTCAACTCCAGGTATTCCTGGTTTCAGTCTATACACCCACTTACAGCCTATAACCTTTCTGTTAGTTGGTATGTTCACCAATCTCCACGTCTTGTTCTTTTCTAGAGAATCCATCTCTTCATCCATACCTCCATCCCAAAGGTCTTTATCTTTGCTTTCCATAGCCTCCTGATAGTCTCTCGGTTCCTCTGAGCTTATTTCTGCAGCTGCTATTAAAGCAAAAGACGACATGTCATAGTCGTTGAACTTAGCAGGGAGAGCAGCCTTTCTGCTTGGTCTCTCTCTTGTTACTTGATAACTACTGCGCTGAACACTACGTTGTACTGATCCTGATCCTGCAACAGATTCTTCATTTGGATCATTACCATCAGACTCTGAGTCACTGATATAAACCTGATCTGTTTCAGCTTCTCCACCTAAAGAGGTACTCTCTTTCTGATTCTCTGAACTGACGCTTGTCCCAATAACAGTTTTGACCCGACTGTTAACACTTCATGTGGTTTCTGTAACCTTCTCTACTGAGCCTTCTTTCAAGTCTTTTTAGACTGTATCTTCCACAAACACAACGTTACGTGTAATTATACACTTCTGTTCATCAGGAAGCCAGACTTTGTAACCTTTTACTCCTGGAGGATAGCTAATGAATATTCCTTTCAGAGCTCTTAGTTTCAGCTTTCCCTGATCTTTATGAACGTAAACCACAGAGCCAAATCTCCTAATGTGTTTGTAACCGGGCTTATTTCCAAGCCACAACTCCTCTGGAATATTGCTGTCAATGGCTGAGGAAGGGCTTCTGTTGATTTGATATACTGCAGTGGACACCGCTTCTGCCCAGAACACTTCTTCTAAGCCACTTTCATCCAGAATACACCGAACTTTCTCCATGATTGTTCTGTTCATACGCTCAGCTACGCCGTTCTGCTGAGGCGTATAAGCACATGTCCTGTGCTTTTCAATCCCATGTTGTTTGCAAAAGTTGTCAAACTCAGTATTGCAGAACTCCAAGCCGTTGTCAGTCCTTAAACATTTAACCTTCTTACTGACTTGATTCTCAACCAACTTCTTCCATTCGACAAACTTCTCAAACGCTTCTCCTTTTGCTGACAGAAAGTACACCAAACCTTCCTTGTATACTCGTCTATGATTGACAGAAAATACGTCTTTCCAGACATGCTTTGTGTAACATTTGGAGAGCCCTAGAGATCAGAGTGAACGTATTTGAGAGCTTCCCCTGAACCGTACTTGCCAATGTGAAAGCTAGCTTTCTTGTGCTTTCCCATCACACAGCTCTCACAGAAACTCAGATCACCTATTCTTCTTTTGTCTATTATCCCTTTCTGAGCTAGGATCCGCAAGTTCTTCATACTCATGTGCCCGAGCCGTCTGTGCCAAAGAACTGTCTCATCCTTTGACAGTTTCTTTGCGACATTACTGTTGGTTTCACCTGTCACAGTTTCACCATCCAACAAATACAATGTACCAACTAGAGTTCCCTGAAGAGCTAGTTTCTTGTTCTTATAAAACCTAGTCTTTCCATTTCCTCCAGCATGATCAAAACCTAACCTATCCAGTGTTCCAGTCGAGAGAAGGTTCCGTTTGAGTGTAGGAGCATACCTGACATTGGATAGAGTTTTGACTGTACCGCCGTACGCTTTGATGTTGATTGAGCCGATCCCTTTTACTTCCACCGAGAAGTCATCACCAAGAAGGACCTTCCCTGAAGTTAGCTCCTCAAACTCATCAAACCAATCACGCCTAGAAGTCATATGGTAAGAGCACCTCGAGTCTATTATCCATTTGTCTTGGTGCCTATCCCCTGAAGCCGTTAAAGCATCACTGTCCTGGGATGTGTCTATCACAACAGCTGCTTCAGCACCTTCTTCAGACTCCATTTTTCTTTTCCTGGCATAACAGTCAGCTTTCTTATGACCTTCTTTCTTGCAATACCAGCAAGTCACCTTAGACCCTGAGCTTATCTCGATCTATTTTTCCCTTTCCTATTTCCAGATTCTCTCTTTTCTGTTCTTCCACGAGCAGCGAGGGCTTCTCCGCCTTTCTGAGAGTTACTTAGATCTTTTGCTTCTCTTAACTCGATCTCCTTGGACTTGGCTGAGTTCGTGACAGACTCAATGGTAAGAGTCTCTCTGCCGTACTTTAGAGTCTCCTTTAGAGAGTTGTACGCAGATGGTAGAGAGTTCAACAGCAAGATGGCTTGTACCTCCTCCGTTACAGA
Source organism: Thlaspi arvense (assembly GCA_911865555.2). Taxonomy (NCBI): domain Eukaryota; kingdom Viridiplantae; phylum Streptophyta; class Magnoliopsida; order Brassicales; family Brassicaceae; genus Thlaspi; species Thlaspi arvense. The sequence goes on from OU466860.2 coordinate 65,736,506, forward strand.
GACCTTCACGCTGCTCAACCCCGATACAAGCTTCAAGAAATCATCGACATTTTGATCGATAGATTTTGAGTCAGTCATCTTGAAAGTGTAGAATTTGTGCTGAAGATGAATTTGATTTGGAAGCGTTTGCACATTGTTCAATCTTTCAAGAGCCGCCCATATTTTGCTTGCCGTCGTATACTCTTCCAGCTTTCTTACAACCTGATCTGAGAGAATCAGAACCAGCATGTTCATCGCTCTCTCAGCTCGCTCGAGTCTGCTGATTTCCTCAAGCTGCAACCTTTCTTTGAAAGATTCTGGATCTTCGCATTTCTTCATCGCCTTTGCTTCTGGAATCGTCTCGATCAGAACATCATTTAGGCCCATGAGTGATATATGCGTGAGCATCCTCTTCTTCCACATTGAGAAATCGCCGGTACCATCGAATTCAGCGACTGTAATCTTCGGTCATCGCTTCAACGAAACTCTGATACCACTTGTAGTGTTTGATACCTCGAAACTTCTCTGATTTCACTCAACTCACAATTGCTCAAACGAGAAAGAAAGTACACAGAGAATTTAACGAGTTCGGATCTCGGAATGAGAATCCTACGTCTCGGCCAGGAGATCTTCCAGTAATCCACTATCGTGTTCTTAATTACAATCTCTGTTGGAACTCAGTTTTTGACAAATGGCTCAGGCCAGTTTTCCGGTGACATTTCCGGTGAGCACAGTTACCGAAACGACCGGATTATGGATTCTTTGGATTCCTTGTAATCAGTACTATAAGATAATATATTCACTTGTCAAAAACGAAGTTGATTTGAATGAGAAATCTTTGGTTAAAGTGGGCATGTAATTAAAGACAAAAAGTCAACAAATGTCAAGATGAGCATTTTGTCCCACATCGAAAGTTGGAAGAATTTTCCACTAGTATATATAGTGACACACTCTCAACAAGGTTCACTAGCCTTTAGAAGAGGACACTATGGAGAAGGAGAGAAAGGGCTGTTATGCAAAACAACACACACGCGCGCGCGCCGTGCCGTGCCGAGCCGGGCTCGGGCTCGATCTTGGGTCTTGGTGAATATTTATTAACTTATTTTCTCAAATATGTTAATATTCCTTAAAGATAATTTGCATAACTCGATAAATCTTTATGATTGGGTCGAAAATTAATTACAGAATATTTCCATAATATATCTGTTCCGCCCAGATCCTTATCAGAAAGGAATAAAAGATTTCTGGAATATTCCCGTTTCTATTATTCTTTGCGATCAAGGAATAGAAGATTTTCAGAATATTTCCGTTTATCTATAATTGGCGGCCAAGGCAAACCCTTGCGCCTCAATCCTTCTATCCATTATATATACTCGCCTCTCTCATTCATTATTCTTCATCAACGAAAACTTATAGCTTTCGAAAACACAAAATATCCAGCAAATCCCTCTCGTCTCTACAGTCTTAGGTGAGTCTCTAGAGTATAGCGTAGAATTTTCAGTTCGCAGATTCTATAGTCGGGTGCTGCGACTTTAGTCTCAACACGGTTGTATTCTGGGATTTTGAATCTCTTCAAACCGCCACACTGCAGGAGATTTAAAGAATTAAGAAATAGATCATATCTCGACTCCGTGTTTATCGTCTTTCCTTAAAGGTTTTATTAAAGCGTTTTATATTTTATTATCGTTTATTATTGATTTAAATCGTTTTTATATTCGTGATTTTCAATCTGGATTTTCGCCGTCCTACAATCTTAATTCTTTAAATCCGTTTCCTGCTAATCGCTTGAATCGGATTGAATATTGCGAACAATACTTCAAAAACGATTTCATAAAACGATTTTAAAACGTTTTCTGATTGATCTACAACGATTCTGCGATTGTCTTATAGCCAACCGTAGAATGTTTGATCTGTTTTACGATTATCATAAAAGACACAAAACGATTTGTCTATAAACGATCTTATAGATCTAAATCATAGCGTTTAAGAACAGCTTTAGGTGATTCTGGGAACGACTATTAGGGTTTAAGAACGCTTTTAGGCGATTTCTATGAACAAATTACTAGCGAATTAAACGTATTTTTAATCGCTTTTCTGGATTGAGATCTCAAAAAAAACTAACTTAGTTTGTTTTCTGTGATTAGATTCAGAATGTCTACTGACGTTGGACTTCCAAAGAATACAAGTAAGCCGACACTCCCACAAGGGAATGGTCTACCACACATAGTTCCATCGATTCCAACCGCTGGACTTCAACCTGAAAAGTTCGATGGAACAAACTTCAAGCAGTGGAGAAGCAGATGCACTTCTTTCTGTCCACGTTGCACATGGCGAAGTATCTCACTGAGACTAAACCAGTGCTTCCTGCTGAGAATACAGATCCGCACATGCTTGCCACTGTCCAAGCGTGGATCCATGCGGACTTCCTGTGCAAAGGTTACATCCTGAATAACCTTGCAGATCAGCTGTACGACCTGTACAGTGAAGGTTACGAGACTTCCAGAGATGTCTGGATTGCTCTCGAAAACAAATACAAGACCTTCAACGTGAGTTCTGGAAAATTTGCAACTGCGAAACTCCTTAACTTCAGGATGGTAGATTCAAGGCCTCTTATGGATCAAGTGCATGAGCTACAAACGATATTCCAGCAAATATCAGATGAAGGCATGAAGCTGTGTGAGACGTTCACGGTTAACTGCTTCATGGAGGTGCTGCCCCCAGGCTGGGACGGTTTCAAGAGCTACCTCAACTACAAGCAGAAGCCTCTGTCGTTGGCTAACTTGATTACCAGGCTTCAGAATGAGTCACAGAAACGTGACAAGGCTGAACCACCTCAGACACATGACGCAAATGTGGCTGAGTTTAAGAAAAAGGGGAAAGGAAAGGGATTTCCTCCAAAGGCTGCGATTCACAAAGTTGCAAATCAAGCCCCCTCAAACTTCAAGAAGCAAGCTCACGCTCCTAATAAGAAGTTCTCTGGGAAGTGTAACCACTGCGGCAAGTTGGGACATCGTGCTACAGACTGTCGCAGTAAGGCCAAGGGTGTTAACCAAGCCAACCTAACTCAAGCTGATCTGTGCGCAGTTGTAACAGAAGCTAACATGGTTGAAGAAAACCCAAGGGCATGGTGGTATGATACTGGCGCTACCACACACATCTGCATTGATAGAGATATGTTCAACACCTATCAAAAGTGCAAAACTGATGAACATCTGTTGATGGGAAACGTGTCCCACTCCAAGATTGAAGGTACCGGAAAGGTGGTGCTGAAGATGACATCAGGAATGGAGATCACGCTCTCAAACGTGAAGCATGTTCCAGACATGAGGAAGAATCTGATCTCTGGCACGCTGCTGAGCAAGCACGGATTTGCAATCAATTTCGAATCTAACCAGCTGATTCTTAGGAAGAATGGTGTTTTCATTGGAAAAGGATTTGCTAAGGAAGGATTGGTCAAAATGTGTGTAATGACCATCCTCAATAAAAACGATGTACCTGTTTCCAAAAATGATAAGAATAAGAAACTAGTTGCTTATTTGGTTGAGTCTTCTAATATTTGGCATGAAAGATTATGACATGTGAATTATAAGTCTGTACAAAGGCTGATGAATTTGAACTTAATTCCCAAATGCAAAATTAGCAAAGACAAGTGTGAAGTTTGTGTACAATCAAAACTCACAAAAACACCATCTCCTCATGTTGAAAGAACAACCGAACCTCTTGGCTTAATCCACACTGATCTGTGCGATTTAAAGTATATACAAACAAGGGGTGGTAAGAAGTACTTCGTGACTTTCATTGATGATTGCACAAGATTCTGTTACGTCTACTTACTGCAAAGTAAAGACGAAGTCTTGGACAAATTCAAAGAGTACAAGCTCGAAATTGAAAACCAACTGGGAAAAACCATTAAGATGGTTAGAAGTGATAGAGGAGGCGAGTATGATGGACCTTTCAACGCTTTCTGTCAAGAAAACTGCATCATACATCAAACAACCGCTCCCTACTCACCAGAATCTAACGGAGTTGCAGAGAGAAAGAATCGCACTCTAAAAGAGATGATGAATGCAATGTTGCAGGAATCTGGAACACCCCAAAATCTGTGGGGGGAAGCGCTGTTCACCACAAACTACATCCTCAACAAAATTCCACACAAGCTTACTGGCAAAACACCATATGAACTTTGGAAAGGAACTGTACCTTCGTACAAATACCTCAAAGTGTGGGGGTGCTTAGCAAAAGTCGATGTGCCACCTCCTAAGAAGCTGACAATTGGGCCTAAAACGGTTGATTGCATCTTCATCGGATATGCACATAATCGTAGTGCTTATCGATTCCTAGTACATAAGTCAGACGTACCAGACATCCATGTCAACACGATAATGGAATCTAGGAATGTGTCTTTCTTTGAAAACATCTTTCCATGCAAAGAGAAACAAAGTAAGAAACGCACTCATGATGAAAGAGACGCTACCATCTCTGTAAATGAGGAGAGCACTTCTGGAATTTCAGTTGATGAAGCAGAAGATGAAGAAGATGAACCTAGACGTAGCAAGAGAGCACGCAAGGAAAAATCTTTTGGTGATGATTTCTTAATGGTATTTCTCACAGAGAATGGGCCGAAATCATACACAGAAGCCATGTCTACACCTGACGCATCTTTCTGGAAAGAAACAGTCAATAGTGAAATTGATTCTATAATGTAGAATCATACTTATGAGATCACTGACTTACCTCGAGGTATCAAAGCACTAGGGTGTAGATGGATATTCAAAACCAAGTTGAAAACTGATGGTTTAATTGAGAAGTACAAGGCCAGACTTGTGGTTCAAGGATTCAGACAAAAAGAAGGTCTAGATTTCTTCGACACCTATTCTCCAGTAACGAGAATAACTTCAATAAGAATTCTGATAGGAGTTGCAGCCCTAAGAGGACTCGAAATCCATCAGATGGATGTAAAAACGGCCTTTCTAAACGGTGATCTAGAAGAGGAGATTTACATGAAGCAACCCGAAGTTTTGTGGTCTCGGGTCAAGAACACAAAGTCTGTAGACTTGTGAAGTCATTGTATGGTCTGAAACAAGCTCCAAAGCAATGGCATGAAAAGTTTGACAATGTAATGATGTCAAATGGTTTCAGCATAAATGAGTGTGATAAGTGCATCTACATCAAAAGTACTCCTCACAGGTATATCTTGCTGTGTTTATACGTTGATGACATGCTCATCATGGGAAGTAACAATGATATCATCCAACAAACCAAGACAATGCTTAGTGGTCAGTTTGACATGAAAGACATGGGTCTTGTGGATGTTATCCTTGGCATAAAGATTACACGCACCTCTGAAGGCATCACTTTGTCTCAAGGTCATTATGCTGAAAAGATCCTTGAGAGGTTCAAGGCCTACTCAAACGGAACTGCGAAGACTCCTGTGGATTCGCAACTACACTTGACAAAGAACTCCAGTGAAGCTGTTTCACAAGTGGAATATGCAAGGGTCATTGGTAGTCTTATGTACTTAACCAATTGTACACGACCTGACCTTGCACATGCTGTCAACGTGTTAAGTCATTCCACAAGTAATCCAGGTCATACACACTGGAAAGCCATAACAAGGATATTAAATTATTTGCGATACACCAAGAGTTATAGGCTGCACTACGGTAAAGAACCAGCATCTTTGGAAAGATACAGTGATGCAAACTGGATATCAGACTCAAAGAATTCGAAATCCACAAGTGGATACGTCTTTAGTCTAGGAGGTGCAGCAGTATCTTGGAAATCTTCCAAACAAACTCTGTTAGCAAGATCCACAATGGAATCTGAGTTCATAGCGCTAGACAAGGCAGCAGAGGAAGCAGAATGGCTACGGAATTTCCTTGAAGACATCCCCATGTGGGAGAAACCAGTGCCAGCATTACGAGTGCATTGTGATTGTCAATCAGCAATAGCTCGGGCATTGAGTAACCTATACAATGGTAAGTCTCGTCACAACAGAATGCGACATAAGACCATTAGACATTTGATCTCAACAGGTGTAATCTCGGTCGATTCCATCAAGTCAGCTGACAACCTTGCGGATCCGTTCACTAAAGGTTTAAATAGAGATCAAGTTTTGAAATCATCAAAGGGAATGGGTTTATTGCCTATGACTAAAGAGGGTGTTTGATGGAAACCCCACTTATGTGATTGAAGATCCCAAGATTTAAGTTCAAAGGGACAACCAAATTGAACAGAGTCTGATAAAAGCACTGAAAGATATAACGTCTGTGCCCATCTCCCAAAACGATGTACAATGCTCCATGTAAGTCTTAAAGGATAAGTTTTATACTTTTAATGATTTTGAGTAACTTCCATAATATAGAGTATAACAGGATACTTGTGTATATGTCAGGAGCTCATAGAAATCACCTAGTGAGTGTGAAATGCGGCCGTTTCTAGGAGGATGAAGACAAGGCTATATCTCCAAGTTCACTCATGACAACTAGGCAAGTTTACGACCAAAATGAACACAATAGAGAACTTAGTTCTACGAGAAGATGAGACTGGGTTGTACCTGTTGTCTAAGTTTACATAAAAATCCAGGCGGTTCAGGACATCATGTTCACCTCCTGGCCAAGTAAACTCGACAGATATCAACAATAAATAGTTCAACGCTGAAATATGCTACTATATCATACACAGTTAATTTTTTGCCTATACTCTCGAAAAGTCCTAGTGTCAAGTCCTAATGTGTCTGCATAGTCTTTCGAGTTAGTAGAGTCTGCATATGTTTTAGAGTAATTTCTATTCATGTAGGGGATTGTTGGAACTCAGTTTTTGACAAATGGCTCAGGCCAGTTTTCCGGCGACATTTCCGGTGAGCACAGTTACCGAAATGACCGGATTATGGATTTTTTGATTTCTTGTAATGAGTACTATAAGATAATGTATTCACTTGTCAAAAACGAAGTTGATTTGAATGAGAAATCTTTGGTCAAAGTGGGCATGTAATCAAAGATAAAAAGTCAACAAATGTCAAGATGAGCATTTTGTCCCACATCGAAAGTTGGAAGAATTTTCCACTAGTAAATATAGTGACACTCTCAACAAGGTTCACTAGCCTTTAGAAGAGGACACTATGGAGAATGAGAGAAAGGGCTGTTATGCAAAACCACACACACGCGCACGCGCGCTGTGCCGTGCCGTGCCGCACCGGGCCGGGCCGGGCTCAGGCTCGGGCTCGGGCCCGGGCTCGGACTTGGGCTCGGGCCTTGGGTCTTGGGTCTTGGTGAATATTTATTAACTTATTTTTTCAAATATGTTAATATTCCTTAAAGATAATTTGCATAACTCGATAAATCTTTATGTTTGGGTCAAAAATTAATAACAGAATATTTCCATAATATATCTGTTCCGCTCAGATCCTTATCAGAAAGGAATAAAAGATTTCTGGAATATTCCCGTTTCTATTATTCTTTGCGATCAAGGAATAGAAGATTTTCGAAATATTTCCGTTTATCTATAAGTGGCGGCCAAGGCAAACCCTTGCGCCCCAATCCTTCTATCTGCTATATATACTCGCCTCTCTCATTCATTATTCTTCATCAGCGAAAACTTATAGCTTTCGAAAACACAAAAAATCCAGCAAATCCCTCTCGTCTCTACAGTCTTAGGTGAGTCTCGAGAGTATAGCGTAGAATTTTCAGTTCGCAGATTCTATAGTCGGGTGCTGCAACTTTAGTTTCAACACGGTTGTATCTTGGGATTCTGAATCTCTTCAAACCGCCACACTATGGAAGATTTAAAGAATTAAGGAAAGAGATCATATCTCGACTCCGTGTTTATCGTCTTACCTTAAAGGTTTTACTAAAGCGTTTTATATTTTATTATCGTATATTATTGATTTAAATCGTTTTTATATTCGTGATTTTCAATCTAGATTTTCGCTGTCCTACAATCCCTCCTCTCTCTCTGTTACAACTCAATCACCGATCAGAGAGAAGTCATTCACGCTTTAGCTGATATACTAAAGCTAATTACAAGATTTCAGTTGGTTCACTTTCCAAACCGTAAACCAATCAAACTAACAATAACTGGTAGCTGAATTTCACATAACCGTCTTGGTTTAAGCCCGCTTCAGAACTGATTTTCATCACCAAGTACTTAACAGGAACAAATACGAAACACTTTAGCTGAAGGGATGTCGAAACTAATGCCAGGGATGGAGAAAGAGAAAGAAGAAGAAGATGGTGGCGATGGTGGTGAGACGACGGGTTCACCGTCGACACCGCGAAGAAAGGGAATATCGAGAGGTTTATAAACCATAGCTGCTCGCTGAATCTGTATGCGCAGAATGTGTTGTATGATCATGAAGACAAGAGGATCCCTCACGTGATGCTCTTTGAGATGGACAATATACCTCCGCTTCAAAAACTCACTTACCATTATAATTACATGATCGACCAGGTGCGCGATGTTAACGGTAATATCAAGAAGAAGATTTGCTACTGTGGTTCTTCTGAGTGTACTGGTAGGCTCTATTAATCGATTTAGCCTCAAAATTTTCTCCCCTGTTTTAAACTCAGATTCTTCATTGTTTTTATGTTATTCATGAACAGTTTATGTTATAGCGTAGAATCTATATAAATTAATATACCATATAGCAGCAGCTAAGAACAGAACCGATGTAAGAATCAATGCTGTTTTTCTCCAACTGTTGATATGATCCTGCATATACAACAACAATGGAGCATTTTGGTTTCTGTTTTGTTCTCCTAAGAAACTTGGTTTCACACAATGTAAACACATAGTTCATGTTATGGTAAATATATCTCTCTTGATAAATCCTCTTATGATTGGACCTTGCCTATGTATAATCATGTCCATCAAATAAACAGGAATACATAGAAATACAAACATTGGCTAAAGAAAAAGTAAAAGAGAAAAAACAGAGGAAAGAACACAACAAAAACAGAGTAACCGGAAACAATAACTGAAATCAAGACACTGATAAATGGGTTGCCTTCTCCCCCAAGCTTCATTCTCTTTCTCAAAGATTCTTCAAGTTGGGTTTACGAAGGCTACACAAACAAAATATACGTTAGTTTCACTTATTCATTCATCCAGAAAATTCTATTATAATATATTTTTTTCAAATTCAGAAACATTACCTCTCTAGTTAGCTGTGGTGCTTCTTCTTCTTCTGCGTTTGTTTCGACCAAAAGGACTCGTGAACCACTCTGGTTTGTATGAAATCAATATGTATCCAATCGTCAACCCAAACGCAATTCCAGGTACAAATCCGATTGCAGCTGCAATCCAACTTAAAACCTCTTCATCCTCTTCTTCTTTTGGTTCTGGCGTTGCAGACTGTTGTGATGAAGGCTTGTGGATATCTCTGCAATCTTCTTCAAGAGCTTGTTTTGGGAAACGTCTAGTGACTCCAGAGCTGTCAGGTTCCCCATGGACGCTGGTATGTGGCCAGAGAAAGCATTGTTTGACAAGCTGAGCACGTGAAGCTCTGTCAGTAAGCCGATGGACTTTGGAATCTCGCCTTCAAGTTTGTTTCCAGAGAAGTCGAGTGCTGTGAAGATTTTAGGATACGTTCCAGATGAAATGCTACACCTTTATTCATTAAAACCATTGAATCATTGTAATAGCCTAATTCATCTCCCATATAACGTTCCTTTGACTGATCTTCCTAAATCCCAAATGATGACATTGAACTCCAGTTCTCAAAATAATCATATGTCAATGATCTTCAGCTTAAGGAATATTCCTTGATGTATCGACCCATGGAATGCATTGGAGCGCAAGACAAGAACTTTCAGGTTTTGTAGAGAACTCAACCAAAACGGAAACGTGTCGTTGATTCTGTTGCTTTCCACATTCAGAACTTCAAGAGCGGAAAAATGGATCAAAGATCTTGGAAGCTCTCCCACCAATTGGTTATTTCCAAGGTCAAGCGTTCTTAGACCTTTAAATACAATTTTCGGAAGACCTCCACCAAGACGGTTCTGACGTAGGTTCAGAAATGAAAGTTTGCTCTTGAGATTTCCCATGCAAAGAGGTATTGGACCATTGAAGTTGTTGCTTGATAAATCTAGAATGGTCAGAGAGCGTAACTCGCATATAAGAGATGGAATCTCTCCTGTGAAGTTGTTTTTAGAGCCAAACAAGTATGTCAGGACAGAGGATAGTCCATGTTTCGTTGAGCTTTCAAAACTGATGAAAGTGTTGTTCGAAAGATTCACGGACGTCAGATATGGTAGCGTCCATAACCAGTCAGGAACTTGACCTTTGATTTTGTTGTTGGAAATGTCTAGATCCTCCATATGCTGCTGGGTTCTTAGAAGTTCTGGAAATCCGGTAATACCGCAGCCTGACAAGCCTAAATAACGTATCATTTGTGAAGGATAATATGAAACTGAACTTTTGTTTGTGGCTAAAACATGGTTTCCAGAGAGATTTAATATTTCGAGTGACTTGGAAAATGATGAGATTGCATGCAAGTCAATCGTTGTTGTAGTGTTCAAATGGGACATTGTAAGCCATTGGAGCGACTTGAGATGCGAGAAGATAGTGAGGTCAACTGGGCCTTGGGTGTTCCAATGGGAAATGTGAAGTGTGTCAAGATTGACTAATTTGGAAATGAATTTAGGAATCGACCCTCTGAAGTTGTTACTGCCAAGGCGTAACCATAAGAGAGTAGATGGTGAAGAGTGTTCCGTTGAGTTGGTTATCTGACAAATCAATAGATACCAAAGAACGGATGTTGAAGAGAGAAGAAGGAACGGTTCCAACGAAATTGTTATCATTTGCAGAAAAACCCTCCAAGTTGGAGAGTGAGCTAATGTTTGGAGGAAGCGTTCCTGTGAGTTGATAATATCGACAACTTTGTCAAATTTAGTAGTGCAATGGGAAAGTTTCCACTGAGATGATTGGATTGTAAATCTAAGTAAGTCTAACTGTTTCAAACTGCCAAGAGAAGATGTGATTTCACCCCCGAAACTGTTATTACTCAGGTCAAGCGATTCGAGATGAGAGAGCTTTGTAATTGAAGATGAAATCTGACCCCAAAACTGATTACCAGAAAGTTGGAGAGAGGTGAGATGTGAAAAGTTTCCAATTGAGGATGAAATCTGACCCGAAAACTGATTACGAGAAAGAGCGAGAGAGGTGAGATTTGAAAGGTATTCAATTGAAGACGGAATCTGACCCGAAAATTGATTACCAGAAAGATAGAAAAATGTGAGATTCGAAAGAGTTCCAATTGAAGATGGAATCTGACCCGAAAATTGATTCCAAGAAAGGTCGAGAGAGGTGAGATGTGAAAGGTTTCCAATGGAGAATAAGATTTGACCATATAAATCATTATATGAAAAGTCTAGAGAAGATAGAAAAGGAATGTTTTGAAAGGTATTGGAATGAAACCTGCCATGGAGGCAGCTGCAGCTGAGATCTAGCTCGACCACTTCCCCAGAATTGGTATCACATGTGATACCGTCCCAATAACAACAATCGCTGTTATGTTTCCATGACTCTGTCTTTGGATGAGGCCTTACATAGCTACCATTAACATAACACTCATAAAAAGAAGATTCCCCAATCTCAAACTCGTTCTTGAACTTGAGAAGTGCATCCCTTTGTTCAGGACGACACACATGTCTAAGAGGAAGAGCAGACATGTTTTGAAAATAAAATATGAACGAGAAGAGAAAAAAAAAAGTAATTATTTGAATGGTCCTCATTGAGTTAAGAGCCTTTCCTTCTTCTTTAGGCTTATATAACTTTCTTGAAAATCAGTAATGAAGAAGCGGAAAATGGATATGGTGATAGCAAAACATAGTGTCATGCCCCATCTCTTTATATACATTTCATATAGACAGTGCTCCTAATTCACTCACCATCAAGTGTTTGTACGATGCGTTATTCACGTTGAGTGAAGACTGTACACATGTATTTGTGTTGAATATAGTCGAGTCCGAAACAAAACATTTTGGCATTCCTTCTCTCACCAGAAATTTCAAAGTTGTCAGTACAACCAAATTAAAAGCTATACACTGAAAATAATAACGAAAGCCTTAATGAAGAAGAAATTAGATGAGAATAGACATTTCAAAAGAATTTTTTAAGTCAAAAAGAGATTATTTGTTACTATAGTATCGGTAGCCTCAAGAGTTCCCACTCAGATTGACTCACCATCAAGTCTTTGTACGAAGCGTTATTCACGTTGAGAAAGGGATAATTGAAATTATTGGTGGAAAAATAAGGAAGAAGACCGGAGAAAATTATCCACATGTTTTTCAAGTCGTCGTCTTAAAAATTAATTAATTTTTAATCAAAGATTTTCTTCCACAAGGTGTCGTTAGCCCAGCACTCCAGCAATGACCAAGGAGGTAAATTTGCCGCATGTTAATTATCTTAAGCATGACATAATTTTGCTTGTTAGGCTTGTGAACCTTTTTTTTTGCATTCAGATAAAAATAAAATTAGTTAAAAGTGTGAAAAAACAATAGTTTGGTTGGTGAATCAAATTTTAGCTATAAATGGTTGCCTGGTAGTCTCAAATTGGTCGTAAAGGTGTGGCCAAATAAATGTAGCAAAAGTTGAACTAACTAATTATGATGCCAATGATCAGTGTAATGCCTACTAATTTAGAGTCACAGTTGATCAAGGATCCGTCAATGAACTTAAAACCGTGGATCAGTGATTGCTGATAAGTTCTCTTCCCGCAAATTGCTGATAAGTTCTCTTCAGAGAACTTAACTGTACTGTTCATTTCTTATATGTTCTCATCTTGTTGATAAGATTATTATGAAAAAGCATGATGAGCTTATTTTTGTTTATTGTTGTTGATTTCTATGATCATGTTCATTGCTAATTCTGTTTATAAGCTTATCAGCATCAGTGTTCATAGTCGCTGATAAGTTATTCTCCTACAAAATCATTGATTAGCTGATTATGTTAACTGTTGAACATTGGTCCAATTATCTCTTTAGAATAAGCTAATCCATTAAAAACTATGATGTACACTTCATATATACAATGAAGTGCACATCATAGCAAAAGCCTAATTGGTAAAAATGAAACCCTACAGGAGCTTTTACATTATAGAAAGTTTTCTCAAGTCATAGATAGAGTCCAACATCAATAAGCTAATTCTATGGAAAACAGAAAATAATACCAAAATCTTAGCAAGATTATATTTCTCTAAATCAAATGTAAAAGCTTCTATAAGGTTTCATATAATAAGCTTTTCACATTATAGAAAGTTTTCTCAAGTCATAGATAGAGTCCACCACCACCAAACAGAGCAGGACGAGTAAAAGGTTCATCAAGTAGATCCAAGGCGCCAAAACCTAACCCCGTTGATCTCCGGAGCCTCTTGATGCAGTGCACGCAAGCTGTAGCGAGCTTTGACCAGAGAAGAGCAAATGAACCCTCTGTTTGACTTAAGCCAATTGATAGCAAGTCAAAACTTTTCACTAGTCACGTTCTTGCATATTGCAAAATGGGTTTCTTTCGTTAAGGTCATGTGGTTCTGTTTTTTTTGGTAATGTGAGAATGGTAAACCATTAAATAATACCGTGTGTGACGTACATGCACAAGAAATTTGTAATACGCAAAAGTCAGTTAAGAAAATTACTCAAATTCTTTGGGCTTTCGGTTATGTAGCAAGTTCCGAACATGACAAAGTGGTTTTCAAACACAAGAGTGCCCGTACAGGATGCTTGAGTTCCACGCTATACCTAGTTTTGCGAATATAAATGAGAAAGGGTCCCCGAGAGTGAACGCACGAATATAGTTCGCCCGAGTTTATCTCTCAGGCCCGATCTCCGAAGCAGCCGCCGTGGAGTCAAGATGAGTCCTTCTCGCAGCAGATCCGCCGTTCGCTCCCCCTCTGTCTTAAAGTTCCCTGCCCTCCTCCTCCTCTCTGCGATGGGTTTGGTGATAGCTGATCTTCCGTCACGGCTCAGGCCTCCGCCGGATCCACCACACCGCTGAGCACGAAGACCAAGACGCCGTTTCTCCTCCAAGCCAGATTCAGCTCCGAGCATGACTCCTCAACGTCTGACTTCCACCTCCGCCTACGACGCCCGCCTTTCCTTATGAGCACCATGTCGCTCCTTCAAGGCTTCTTTCCGGCGGTTTCCCGGCAAGACAAGTTCTTTTTTATTGTGATGGTTGTCCGACGACGAGCTTCTCCATTCTCTACGCTGCGTTTTACAGATCGGGACTCTGATGCCTCTCAGCCTCTGATGGAGTCATTCTCGCTTCTGCTCTCTCGCCCTTTGCCGCCGGAACCTCCAAATCCGCCAGATCCGCTGGATTCTCCCTCGCCTCTGGTGTTAGCCTCTTTGTTTCTCCTCTTTCAGCCTATATTGCTCCATCTCCCTCTTCCTCTCCAAGCTTCGCTACATCTCCTGGTGTTCTACTTAAGAACCGGCGAATTTTATCATCCACCGGTCCTCCCTTGGTCTCCTCAGCCACTCTACCTTTTGATGGCTTCCTCCCCACTCGTGTCCCAGGTTTTCCCCTACTCTTTGTCTTCTGGTTTTCCAATCTTGGAACATATTGTTGCAGGATGGGAAATGCTTGGTTCGGTCCCTTGTGTTTTCGCCTTAGTGCAGCTATTTACTGTAGTATGCAGATTTTGTCCTCATTTCAATATGATGGAAACTCCAAGTTCTCTTTTTAAATGGCAGATTAAAATGAAAGCTTGCCTTAGTAGCCCTCTTCCATTGAATCGGGTCTTGGACTATTATAGTCCTCATCTCTCCTTTAAGGAGGCTGTATTTCACCCAAACATTTCACTTGTCTTGAGTGGTTTTGTTTCAGAGAACACTATGTTGAAGGTAGTTCTTTTTAGAATAAAGGTCGTGAGATTATCAGTCTCTCATTCAGTAATTGAGTTTGCTAACGGCTTCACCTTTTCGACTACGGAGGCTGCGATTCCTCCTCTTGTTGGCTTCGTTCAAAACATCAAAGTTTTTTTTGGTCTGGATGTTGCATCTTGAGCTTGTCAGCTCCCATCTATCCTCGGTTGAGTTTCTTAACTCCCGTTTATCCCTTTACTTCGTTTTGAGTTATTGTTGTTGTATTTGCTTGGCCTTGTGCTTCATCAGCCGGTCCGGTTGGCTGTCGTCTATCTCTATTTAGCTCAGTGTGACTGTTTGTATCATCTTCAGATGGATGTAAAACTTTGTTAAGTTAATGCAAGTTAAAAGTTTGACAAAAAAAAATGAGAAAGTTCCTTTTTTCAGTATATAAGAAAAGGAAATATACTATTTATTGATTTAAAAGACAAAAAAACAAACTACTATAGTACTTATTAGTTTGTTTTCAAAACAAAATGTATCCAAAATGGTAATGTTCCAAGTTTTCCCAATCTTTCACACCAATATATATACAAACAAATTTTAAGAAATTTTGATCATCATTGACAAACAATTTTACTCTGCATTTATTTGTTATAATCTAAGATAAACAAAAAGAAAACAATGAAAAACTCTATTTTAGATCAATGGTATTATATCCAGGTTTGTATAACAATTGTAACGATTTTTCATATGTTTTAGGAAGACGTTACATGAGAATTCATGAGAAAGCAGAAGATTTTTATTTAGTGAAAGAAGATGACAAAAACAAACGATATCGAGAAGAATCTATAGGAAAAAAAGGTAAAGAACTGAGAAGAAGCACAATGATCACATTCTCTATAGGGATAAAAGAGGTGGAAAGCCAAATGTTGGGTTTAAATTAGGAAAATAGCAAAAGGCAAATAAGCTAGACGGAACTAGCTAAAGGGTGCCACACAGTAATTTTTTGAAATAGATATTTACGCCCCATGCCACTGGCTGCGCGTGGTGGAGTGGACAACTAAGTTAGATGTTGGGGAGCATTAACGAGTTTGGTTTGATTTGGTATCTGTGAGCATTAACGTGTTTGAGCATTTATGATTGATTTAAGGCTGACGTTGAGGTTCGTAATTAATGTGGAGACATAAAATATTTTCCGCCACTTTACGTAAGCATGATCTACACGAATGTGATAGAAAGTTAATGCAAATTGTAATGCTGCAACAAGATCTTCGGCGGGCAGGGCGGGAAATGCAAAAATCACGGCACACCTAGGTTTATGGACTCTCCATATATAGTCGTTCGTGCCTCTTATCCCATATAGATCTACGACCTTACAAATCGGGTAAGTTATTTAGAATCATATCTTGCTAGATATGAATATCTACGTGAAAAGTTGAAGGTTCGTTCATATTAATAACAACATCTTCTTGGATTCGTTATTCTCAGGATTCACAAAGATGGTTTAACTGTGGGAAGTCCTGAGTGATCTGATTCGTGCAGAGAAAGGCTGGTGGATGAAAGATGCTGGGGGGTTTGGCAGTTCATGTTACTGGAGGACAGGCTTAGCAAGGGTATACGGCTGCGCGAGGGCCAGGGGGTAGGTACGGTGAAGTCGATAGTTTGTAGAGAGCTAAACATAAATGTGGAGGAGGAGAACATCGAGTTGACGTACGAAATGCCGAAGTGGATAGACGAAGACGGTATTGTGAAACCGGTGCCAGTTCATATTCGAAACGACACAGAGATGGATATGTTCCTTGCTATGCGAGTCGATCTCCACGAGCTGAAGCTATACGTGGTGCCTATGCCAAAAAACATGACTCTAGATATAGAGGGGTTCTTGGTGGTCCCGGTGGCGCACGGTTTTGCGTTGGCTGAGGTTGTTCGGAGGAGTCCAAGTGGGCCCCTCACGGTGGATGTGCCATCTGGAAGCAGCAGCGACAACTTTCATGGGACTCAGGCATTAAGGAAAACACCGGACGAGGGGGAAAGTAGCCGGCGAGTGATAGTGTCCTGGCTCGCCTGTAGGTTGGGTGCATCGCAGGGCAATGAAGGTCATAGAAGAGATAAAGAGATAATGGTCGACGGCGGAGGCGAAGGATCGGTGCAGCTAGAGACAGATCGAAGCCTACCAGACGTTGCCGAGACGACGGATAGGCGTCACCCTACTCGTGATTTATTCCCGCATGGCGTAATAGACCGTAAGTATACATATACATCTCTACATGGCGGTGTGGATGTGTGATAGTAATAATCACTATAGTTAATGTGGCAGGTGTCACCGAGGGCGTGAGCGCACGTGAAGGGGGGCAAAAGGAATGGTGGTGTATCCAACGCAGATCCAGAGAGGGGTAGGCTAACAAACAAACTATGACACATCTGTAAATTGTATTTAATACAAACAATGTGGTATATAACAAGCCTGACACGTAATCAGTGAAAACTTGGATGGCCTCCGTTTGATGCATATGTGAATTATTATTATAATTCATCGGATCGCTGTTAAATCATTGTTGTCCTTGCAGCAGCTGGAGTTTGCGGGATTGCTACTGGCGATAATACCTGCAGTGGTGACGCATTCCCCGCGGCTGGTGTGGTTGTTGAAGGCGTTCCTCCCTTCTCTTTTGCAAGGGATGCAGCCCCGGTGCTAGATGACTCGGATGATGAAGGTAGTTGCATTAACTCCTTGAACGTATATATGTAGAAAAATGTACGCATTTATATTTGTATATGGGTTTCTATACTGGTATATTGATATTCAATTGCGTTGTATACGCCGTAAGTATCGTATAACGATCTATTTTAATACATACGTGTGTACAAATAGAAACATCGTAAATATGAAAATAAAGATATATTAATATATATATCGGGGTACATGTATTTGTCTAGGAATTAAATTGGCGCATGCGGACTTATAACATGCATAATTATCGCAGGTCTGGATCGCACGGAAAATGTAATATTATATATAGCATACGATGGGGACGGGTCTTCAAGAACAAACGGGACTGTAAAGTCAAAATAGCTGTCCACGCTATAAATCGAAATTTCAGTTACCGTAATGAGAGATCGTACAACGACTATGTGGTTGTGCGGTGCCTCTCCGACACATGTCCATGGAGGGTGTACGTTGTAAAGATTGAAGATACACAGTATTTTCAGATCAGGACTGCCACGCTGATTCACAACTGCCCGGTCGATGTGTGTAGACAGTTTCACCGCCAGGCCACCACCTCCGTAATTTCCGAGATGATGAGGGACTGTTACGTGGGTTAGAAGCGAGGGCCAAACCCGGCTGGAGTTGTGCGGGTGATGCTCGAGGATCATAACGTCAGCATCTCATACTGAAAAGCATGGAGATTGAGAGAACTGGCAATGGATAGGGCAAACGGCTCAGCGGCTGGTAGTTATGCCCTTCTACCTGCGTACCTGCATCTGCTTGAGCTTAGCATCCCGGGATCTAGGACTGCTATAGAGATGGAAGATGATGTGTCGGGTCACAAGCGCTTCAAATATTGCTTCGTGGCTCTCGGTGGCAGTGTCCGCGGGTTGTAATTCATGCGCAAGGTCCTCGTCGTTGATGGGACCCACCTTCGAGGCAAGTACTCCGGATGCTTGTTGATGGCGAGTGCACAGGATGGCAATTTCCAAATTTTCTCTGTGGCGTTTGCAGTTGTAGATGGAGAAAACGATAAGGCGTGGGAGTGCTTCTTCCAACAGTTAAAGCATATTGTGCCTGATGAGGACATTTTAACCTTCGTCTCAGATAGGCATTCCTCCATATATGCTGGTTTATAAAAGGTACAAACCCATGTAGCAGTCTATATTTTTTTATGGCTCGTTATTGTCGAACAATCATTTGTATCCAATTTATGTGCTGATACACGGTCTGTCAGGAATATCCAAGGTCCACCCACGGTGCCTGCATAGTGCATCTACAGCGTAATGTGGCGACTAAGTTCAAAAACAAGGTCTTGGCCGGATCGATCTCTAAAGCAGCTCATGCCTATAGAAGATGACATTCCACGAGTACTTCGCGGAGATTGAAGGGCTTTCGCCGGAATGTGCAGAGTACTTAAACATCATCGACTTCTATCATTGGACACGGTCCCATTGTGACAGTGAACGATACAACATCATCACAAGTAACGTAGCGGAGTCTCTAAACACCGCCCTAAAAGAAGCTCCTGAGTTGCCTATCGTATCTATGCTGGAATTCGTTCGCGGAACTCTCATTTCATGGTTCAACAAGAGGAGGGACGTAGCGAGTAACCATACGTCACTGATGACTCCAAAGGTTGGCGAAATCATCCAAAATAACTACGAACGTTCGACGGCTTGGCACGTCCTGCAGATCAACAAGGACCACTACGAAGTAAAAACGCGTACATGTTTATCTTATCATGTGGACTTCCACAATAAAACATGCACATGCGAATAGTTTACTGCTCTTAAGATCCCGTGCTGTCATGCTGTTACGGCGGCTGGTAAAGGAGATGTCCACCTACCCACAATCGTGGCTGCAGAGTACGGCACGTTCTACTGGCGTCTGGCTTACCATGATAGTATATATCCCGTGCCCGCCGTGGACAGTGTATATGTGGTCCCTCCTGATGTAGCTGCGATGATTGTGCACCCACCTAAGACAAGGAGGCCACCAGATAGGCCAAAGCGTAATAGATACCTCTCGACAGGGGAGTATAAAGTATCATATCGTATTGTTATATGGAATATGGAACATTTCACAAATTGAGATGGTGGTCTATTGAACCAGCGTCCAGGGAGGAAAGTTTTCTGCAAGTGCAGCCGCTGCAACGGGACTGGTCATAATCGCGCCTCCTACAAAGTGCCAATATAATATCAGAATGTGCAATAAGGGATTTACCCAGTCCAACATAAGGTCGAAGTTGATGATGGTATGTTGAACATCAATTAACGGTTTCTAACATTGACATTGCAGTATTGAGCGTCCGCTTTTGTCATGTATGATGAAAGCTCAGCGGCTTCGGAGATCAGTTGTGTCCTCGGAAAATAAGTGACTTATTTCATCCATTGTATTACATCCACCTCTATCGTCGCAGATGAATAGTAGCATCACCTCATGCACTGCCTTTGTAGTAAAAAAATCTAAAAATTTATAATTTCTTGTTATTGTAATATATTGAAAACTCTACCCCTACGTGGGGCATGTGTGTACTCCGTGTACCCCTTGCGGCCCACATATAATGTCATATTAGTACTATGATGAAAATTAAGTGTGCACGGTGCGGATATAGTTGTCAACACATGACCGTTGAATAGATATAGAAATTGGACGGTAACCATTTATACGTATTCTATGGCCATCATTCTCTGATATCCTCCACAAAGATAAGTAGCAGCGTTATATTATATTATACCGTAGTGAGCATATATATTCTAATATAACGACCCTTACCTACAATAACATGTAGCAATCCATATAACCGTGCAAATTAATATCTGCGGTTAAGGACTTTAGCTCTAAACACACGGAAATATAAACCCGAGGTAATATAAATCCGAGATAAATGCAGAATAGTAGACAGAAAAACCCATTAATCACGTCCTAACAAATTCAAAACACAAACATATCCGGCTACGGTGCCCCGAGTATAGCAAAAAAAAAAACCTAAAATGTATGAAGAAAGAAAAGCAATCACTCCGACTGTGCCATACTACTGTTACCAAAGCAAGATTTTTAAACTTCCCCGACACCTACACTGTTCCAAATCCCCACCACAGTGCTCCAGCAGCTCGATGGCTAAATTCTGCGCCCATTGTTCAATCATTCCTTTCCGAACAGCGTATGCCTTGGAGAGCCCACCGGATGCATGCGCCTCCATGATTATGAGTGTCAGCATCCCCGTTGTCTTCCTCTTTGTAGACTGGACAACCGCCATGTCTCTCCTGATCTGCAATGGTTCGAAACCAAAATCGATCGTACCCTCACTGGCAGCGGTTTTGCGAACGAGGTACGGGAACATTTGGCATATAAATTGAAGGTCTGGAACTATTCGTGCCCCACGCCGCTCGGCTGCTGATGCATCAAAAACCATCATCCGGTTGGAGAGTATGTCAATGACGACGCCGACCCATCTGTTCTTATTGACTGCAAATGGGAAATAGACGAAGTCAATGTCTTTCACCCTAAGTTTTGGGTGTGTCGACACCATATCCATGATATTTTCTCTGAAATCAAACGCCTCTTTCCGACTTAATTTGTTGAATTTAGGATAGAGCTTTGCCATCGACATGGCCCAGCTACTGGAGAGTATGTCAGAGCGCATATCTCCCGATGGTGTAGAGCATGATAGCCATGATTTCCGCAGAATCTTCACATAAGCATCCATGACTTACGAGAGAAGAAGGTAAAGCAATAAGAAGGTTAGGATGTCCGGACTTATAGAACGTAATAAAAATTAGTTCCTACCTCTGGACAGGACGGTGGTATCGACTGCGGTAAATCGATAACATCTTGCTCCTTGATGAGCAATCCTCCACCCATGTTTAGTACTCTATAAAACAAAAGGCAACCGTTACATTAAATTGTGGACTGTTATCTGAAATTATATATGTATATAGATGATTGTATTTGTTTATGCGTGCATGTGGATATCAATGGAATCGCATGGATATTTATATTTATTCATACCTGTCTGGTAATGCGTTGTTGGTTAATGCAGCGAATTTTGGGTTGATCACCTCTACTAGTACGTCGGAGGAGGTTCTCATTGATTGTGAATTGCGTTCAGTGTCGGTGGCCGGAGATTTGTCAGTGCTGAGTGCAGGGTCGTCAGGCTGTTCAGTATCTGGTTCGGTAGTGGGAGCACCGTCGCCGATGTCCTGAGTCTATGGTTCTTTAGTGCCGGTCTGATCGTCGGTCTGCATGTTACGCCCATCTAATTTTTCAGTCGTCCCGTCTGTCTCATGCTCTGCGGCTATATCTATGAGGACGTGCCCAATAACATGGTCGGCTCTGGTGCCCCGACCTGTCGGGGCGAGCATGGCAGACATCTTGTCATTCAGACTCCGCTCCAGCCTACTCTCCATTGCCATCATCGACGAGGCCAGTGTGTCGACCATCTTCGATTGGACCGTCTTCATGGCGGCGTCTATAAGCTCTGCTATCCTGTCAGCAGTAATGGGCTGTGGATCTCCTTCGTTGGATGCCTTTGCCGAGTTACGACCTTCTCTTAGTTTTTTGGCTCGCACAGGAGCGACAGGCTTTTCTTTCGGCACGGACAACCCTTTCCTTTTCCTGCTTTTAACGACGGAGGATTGTATGGGTGGAGAATGGACAACTTTCCCGCCGATAAAAGAATCCCTGCAAAACTCGGCTCCTTCTGTAATAAACATCTCCATGTAATCAATCTTCGGATCCAGGGCTTCGTCTTGTCACTCTAGCGTGTCTAGTGGGATGTCATCGGTGTCTACTTCTATAATTGATGACATGGTAATCTGCAATACGCGAGCGGCATTAGATAATATGGTGCCGCACATGCGAAAATTGGACAAGACTGATGGGTACGTAGACATGAACCGCTATCGTGTATTGTAAATGTTTACAGCAATTTATACATGTTTTACCTGGCCCGATGAATCGAAGTCCCACAGCTTATCAAGTTTGAGAGTGCTGGCCATAGCGCACTCTTCCTCCTCCGACTCACTCCCGTTTTCCTCTCCCGTCGTCATCAACTGGACGGAATGAATAAAACCCTGAACGACAACGGTAGCCTGTGCTAGCTGAGTGGTGGTGCGGGATTTGATGCACTGAACCGTCATCTCGAAGCAGTGCCGCCCTCAAGGGATGCTGAGAAAATAGTCAAGGTCTCGAATCATCTCCGTGTGTTCTTTGAGGATCTTCATGCCCGTGGATTTGCGGCAAAGCAGTCCATCGACTATGAGGAGACATGCATATTTGACCTTCATCACGCTGGATAGATTTTTGGAGCGCCTAAGCATTACCTCTAATTTCTCGCCGGTGACATTTTCGTCTCTCCCAAAAAAAGTGAACCAGTATGGCACTTCTTCAGGTTTACACTTCAGCATTTCCCGTGGAGGGGGTGAAATGGGTTTACAGTTTAAACCTGTGATAATCGCGAACTTGCGGAGAGAGAATTTCACCGGCTTTCCGCCGAAAATGAACCACAGCTCATGCTTTTTATCGATCTTCAACTGCCGTGTCAGAAGAAAGTGGGCGAGTTTGTTGGAGTGAGCGGGTTTATGATACATGTCGAGTAATTTCCCAAAGCAAGGCCAAATGTGGGTAAGTTCGTCAGGTGTGAGGGCTTTTAGGATAACTCCGAGTGTGTCGAGTTTGAAGTACGAATTCACTCGGTCACCGACAGGCTCTTGGTGGTCAGCGAATAGACGGTGTGGAAGCACGTTAGATTACATCCCTGCCAACAAGAAGAGAAAACAAAGAATCAGTCCTAATGGTCATATGCAAATGTAAACACTCTATGATAGAATATGGATGTCTATATCGTAGAGAGTATAGCGATATGAAAATGAATCCGTGCTTTATCAGCGATGGCTGTGGGGGTCGATATACCGATAATGGATGCCTATTGAAGAATGAGGATAGCGATATAGCGTAATGTGTGAAAAGCTCCAACGGTAGTAAATGCAAAACTTAGCTACGAACATTAATCCTATGTAACCAAGTGCATGTTGTGTCGGACGGGTTTAAAGAGTAATTAGGAGCACATATAGGGGGATTCAACTCCCTTTGAGCAAACTTTACAGACCACATCGAATTGGACAACAAACACGGGGGATGAAAACATCGTCAATAATCGACACTGGAAATCGGGGTAATCAGTTACGGATTAGGCGTAGAGTGCTGGAGTTTAAATTACCTGAATTGTCAGTTACTGCCTTCCGGTCTCGGATTATACCGACAGATATGACTTCCTGATCGGTCGGAATTAGTCAGAAATTACCGCAGATGGAAACGATGTGATTGAGAACGTACGTTGGTGGAGTGATAAGGACAGCGTAAGAGTTCTGGCCAGGTGACAAACCATTGGGAGAGGAAATTGAGAGGCCGGCGGTAATTTCGGGGTATGATGCGGTTCAGAAGTGGTGCTGGTCGTAGACGTTTAGTTAGCCTTCGATGGTGGATAATGAGACATTGATATTAGGGTTCGAAAACTGAAGGGACGCGGGATATTAAATGAGCAGTTACTGACGCTAAAATTGGACATAGTTGTAGCTTTACAGAATTAAGTAGAAACAAATATATTAATTCGTTTGTGTGACCTCACGTGCTACTTGGCTGAGGAGTTGGAAGATTGGTCGTGCGTGAGGGTAGCGTGGGCAAAATGAATGGCAAATTAGTTTGATATTCGAACTATAAAAAATAATAGTCAAATCATTAATTCAATACCAGTCCTTTGCCATACCGTGCAATTTCCCTTCTCTATAACCAAAAAGAGAATTCTACAGCTTGAATCATGTAATTAAAGTTTTTCAATGCAAATTTGAAACTTATGTGTGTTTCTATCTAGTTAATTTAATTATATATTCCAAATGAAGATCTGATATAAACTATGCACTACATGTTTAATGAAAAAAGAATAGCGATGATAGTTATGAATTGGTAAAGATGGTTTTAAAATCAAAAAAGTGGTTGATTTTCGTTTTATATCTAAAGGAAAACTAGATAAGCCGGAAGGAAATTTCAGTTATTTTTCATTTCATATATTTTATGCATTTAAAACACAAAAGCAAATAGCACGAAGTGCTCGAGACTAGTTTTACAATTTGTAAACTTAATTGGTTACCTGAATTTTTTTTAATAGTTAGAAGCTGTTGATCAAAAAATTTTTTAAAAAAATTAGAAAATAAAAAAATGCAAACCATTGCCCATATGTCGTCACTGTGACGTGAATCTTTTTCTGTGCGTCTTTTTCGCCACGTTTGAGTTTTTACTCTCTGCAAAAAGTAGGAAACAAATCGCAAACTTGTTCCTTTGTTTTCTTCAAATGATCGATTATATAATCAAATCCAACTTCCCGATTTGAGCTAGAATCGAATTCGAATTCTGACTATTGAAACTTCAGGCAGATCGAAATCCGATTCATCATCATCTTCTTCTCCGCCTTGATCGCTCTTATCATCGGTAAATCTTGTCCCTTACCTTAATCTCAAGCTGTTCCCACTCTTTTGCTGCTCCGAGACGCGAATTTGACTATATAATCGATCGATTCCTTCGCGTTTCTGTTTGAACGATTGATGTAATTGAGAGATCGTGATGTTGTCCTGCATGAATCGGAAATTTGGTGTTTTGTTTCCGCGAAATCTTAGCTTAGAATCATTGAAAACGAAAATCTCGCTTAGGATTTGAACATTCGTGTGCTTTGGTTTTGATTTGCCAAATTGTTCATTGTTGCAGTACAAATCTGGTGAATTTTTGCTTCATGGAAAAACATTGGTGTGTCTCTTTGATGAGTAGTGGAAAACATGGTGAACACAGAGTCATCGAAAGTTAGTTCATTGAGCAAAAGTAATGTTTCTGAGCTAACGAGGAAGATGATCAGTTGAAATCCATTGATGAGCAGCCTTGTCATGATGATATGGAACTCGCGGTAGTTGAATTCAATCAAGTTCTCATGCAGGAACCGAAGAAAGAGGAATGTGATGATCTAAATAAGGCTGAGGCCGTGAGGCCGTGGATGGTAATGATGAGAATGTGGGGATTGGCTCTTTTTAAGAGCCAAACATTGTGAAGACGAAAGAGCTTACCGTAAGATTTGGGACGACGAGTAAGCCGGGGTCTGGTGGTAGCAGAAGACAGGCGAAGAAAGGGGTTGCATTTCATGAACCCTTGAAGGTTAACAAGACGATGATTCGAGAGAATGGTGAAGAACGGTGTGAAGAGGAGCTTAGATACGCGTGAGAGGGTAATTCCGGATTCTCCTGACCAGGATTACAAGTGGCTCAGGCGGCGGTGATAGTGCTCGGAGCAAAGTCAAGGAAACTCTACGTCTTTTCTATGGAACTTGTCGAAAACTCTTGCAGGAGGAAGAAGCAAAGCCTATGAAGACTAAGCGCTTCAGAGTCGATTTCGAGGCTATTAATATTCTCAAAAGCAAAGGGAGATATCCCAGCGCCGGAGCTAATCAGATTATGGGAACTGTTCCTGGTGTTGAGGTTGGAGACGAGTTTCAGTATAGGATGGAGCTGAACATGCTCGGCATACACAGACCGAGCCAAGGCGGTATCGACTATATGAAGATCGGCAGCGACATCTTAGCCACGAGCATTGTAGCCTCCGGAGGGTACGACGACGTGCTTGATAACTCCGATGTCTTGACCTACACAGGTCAAGGCGGAAACGCGATGATGAAACCAAAGAGAGGAGAGCAAGTAAAAGGTCCCGAAGACCAAAAGCTTGTTACGGGAAACTTGGCTTTAGCAAACAGTATAAACAAGAAGAACCCTGTGCGTGTCATAAGGGGCAACAAGAAGGCGGTTTTGGAGTCGTCATCATCAGGTGCAAGCAAAGGTGGGAACTATGTCTACGACGGGTTATACGTTGTGGAAGAGTATTGGCAAGAAACCGGATCACACGGTAAGCTCGTCTTCAAGTATAAACTCAAACGGATTCCGGGACAGCCCGAGCTATTGTGGAAAGTGGTGAAGCAAACGAAGAAGTCGGAGAACCGTGAAGGTTTATGCAGGCTTGACATCTCAGAAGGGCGCGGTGAACGAAATCGACGACGAGGAGCCTCCTCCGTTCATCTACACGGCTAAGATGATTTACCCGAAGTGGCTCACGCGGATCCCTCCAAAGGGATGCGGCTGCACAAAGCGATGCACGGAGAGTAGAAACTGCGCCTGCGTGGCGAAAAACGGAGGAGAGATACCTTACAACTACGATGGGAACATAGTTTATCCAAAGAGCTTGATCTACGAGTGTGGCCCTCTCTGCAAATGCCCTCCTGCTTGCTACCTGAGAGTCACGCAGCGAGGGATCAGGTTCAAGCTCGAGATCTTCAAAACAGAGTCGAGAGGCTGGGGAGTGAGGTCTCTCAGCTCGATACCTTCGGGTAGCTTCATATGCGAGTACGTCGGCGAGCTTTTGGAGGATAAAGAAGCTGAGAGAAGAACAGGGAACGACGAGTATCTCTTTGACATTGGGAACAAATACGACAACACTTTAGCTGAAGGGATGTCGAAGCTAATGCCAGGGATGGAGAAAGAGAAAGAAGAAGAAGATGGTGGCGATGGTGGTGAGACGACGGGGTTCACCGTAGACGCCGCGAAGAAAGGGAACATCGGGAGGTTTATAAACCACAGCTGCTCGCCGAATCTGTATGCACAGAACGTGTTGTATGATCATGAAGACAAGAGGATCCCTCACGTGATGCTGTTTGCGATGGACAATATACCTCCGCTTCAAGAACTCACTTACCATTACAATTACATGATCGACCAGGTGCGCGATGTTAACGGTAATATCAAGAAGAAGATTTGCTATTGTGGTTCTTCTGAGTGTACCGGTAGGCTCTATTAATCGATTACCCTCAAAACTTTTCTCCACTGTTCTTTTTTAACTCAGATTATTCTTGTTTTTATGTTTTTATCAACGGTTTATGTTATACCGTAGAATCTATATTAATTAATATACCATATAGCTATAGCAGCAGCTAAGAACAGAACTGATGTAAGAATCAATGCAGCATTTTGATATGATCCTGCATATACAACAACAATGTAGCATTTTGGTTTCTGTTTTGTTCTTTCAAGTATTGGCGATGACAGGAACAGATCTATTTTACCTGAACGATATCGACAAGAGGAGAAGGAACATCGCCAAATTTGTGAATCGCAACTGTAGAGATAGCCATTGATAATGGTCTTAAACTTGGTTTCACACAATGTAAACACATAGTTCATGTTATGGTAAATATATCTCTTTTGATAAATCCTCTTATGATTGGACCTTAACCATGTATAATCATGTCAATCAAATAAACAGGAATACATTTGTGCTATAAATTCATAGGAATACAAACATTGGCTAAAGAAAAAGTAAAAGAGAAAAACAGAGGAAAGAACACAACAAAAACAGAGTAACCGGAAACAATAACTGAAATCAAGACACTGATAAATGGGTTGCCTTCTCCCTCAAGCTTCTTTCTCTCCGGTCCATTTGGTTTGGTTGCAAAGATCTTCAAGTTGGGTTTACGAAGGCTACACAAACAAAATATACGTTAGTTTTCACTTATTCATTCATCAAGAGAATTCTATTATAATATCTTTTTTTCAAATTCTGAACATTACCTCTCTAGTTAGATGTGGTGCTTCTTCTTCTTCTTCTTCTGCGTTTGTTTCGACCAAAAGGACTTTTGAACCACTCTGGTTTGTATGAAACCAATATGTATCCAATCGTCAACCCAAACACAATTCCAGGTACATATCCTATTACAGCTGCAATCCAACTGAACACCTCATCATCCTCTTCTTCTGGTTCTGACGTTTCAGACTTTTGCGATGAAGGCTTGTGGATATCTCCGCAATTATCTTCAAGAGCAGGGCCGAAAAGTCCCGAGTTGTTGTCGAAGGAAGAGCAAGGCTGCGTTCGAAACTGAGTGCCTCCGGGTAGTAAACCTACAAGTTGGTTATGGGAGAAGTTCATGTACTCAATGAACGAGAGGTTCCCTAGCTCTTGTGGAATTTCTCCGGAGAGCTTGTTTTGGGAAACGTCTAGTGACTCCAGAGCTGTAAGGTTCCCCATGGACGATGGTATGTGGCCATTGAAAGCATTGTTTGACAAGTTGAGCACGTGAAGCTCTTTCAATAAGCCGATGGAATTTGGAATCTCGTCTTCAAGTCTGTTTCCAGAGAAGTCGAGTGCTGTGAGGATTTTTAAGATACGTTCCAGCTTCATTTCTATTCCTTTATTCACCAAAACCATTGAATCTTTGTAATAGCCTAATTCATCTCCCATGTAACGTTCCTTTGACTGATCTTCATGAATCCCAAGTGATGACATTGAACTCCAATTCTCAAAATAATCAGATGGCAGAGTTCCATTGAATTGATTGTGTGATATGTCGATGATCTTCAGGTTAAGGAATATTCCTTGATGTATCGACCCATGGAATGCATTAGAGCGCAAGACAAGAACTTTCAGGTTTTGTAGAGAACTCAACCAGAACGGAAACGTGTCGTTGATTCTGTTGCTTTCCACATTCAGAACTTCAAGAGCGGAGAAATGGATCAAAGATCTTGGAAGCTTTCCCACCAATTGGTTATTTCCAAGGTCAAGCGTTCTTAGACCTTTAAATACATTCTTCGGAAGACCTCCACTAAGACAATTCTGACGTAGGTTCAGAACTGAGAGATTGCTCTTGAGATTTCCCATACAAAGAGGGATTGAACCATTGAAATTGTTGTTTGACAAATATAGTATGGTTAGAGAGTGAAACTCGCATATGAGAGATGGAATCTCTCCTGTGAAGTTATTTTTAGAGCCAGACAAGTACTCCAGGGCAGAGGATAATCCATGTTTCGTTGAGCTTTCGAAACCGACGAAATTGTTGTTGGAAAGATTCACGTACGTTAGATTTGGCAGTGTCCATAACCAGCCAAGAACTTGACCTTTGATTTCGTTGTTGGAAATGTCTAAAGTCCTCATACTATGTTGGGTTCTCAGAAGTTCTGGGAATTGGGTAATACCGCAGCGTGACAAGTTTAAAAGTAATACTTGTAAAGGAGAATCTGAAACTGAACTTTTGTTTGTGGCTAAAACATGGTTCCCTGAGAGATGTAATATTTGGAGTGACTTGGAACCTGATAAGATTGCATTCAAGTCAATCGTAGTTGTGGTGTTCAAATAGGAGAGGCCAAGAGTGCCAAGAAACTTGAGATGCGAGAATATACTGAAGTCAATGGGGCCTTGGGTGTTCCAATGGGAAAGGTAAAGTGTCCAAAGATTGACTAATTTGGAAATGGATCTGGGGATTGGGCCTCTGAAGTTGTTACCACTAAGGTATAACCATTCTAACTTTGATGGTGAAGATATATTCCCAAACTCAAGAGTGCCGTTGAGTTGGTTATGTGACAATTGAATCTTTGTCAAGGAGGGAATGGTGAAGAGAGAAGAAGGGATGGTACCAACGAAAGCATTGTCCCTTGCGGAAAAATCCTCCAAGTTGGAGAGTGAGCTAATGTTTGGAGGAAGCGTTCCTGTGAGTAGATTGGATCTCAGTGATAAAGTCGACAGCTTGGTCAAATTAAGTAGTGCAACAGGAAAGTTACCACTAAGCTTATTGGAGTATAAGTCTAACTCGGTCAACTGTTTCAAACTGCCAAAAGAAGATGGAATTTCACCATCGATATTGTTATTTCTGAGTTCAAGAGATTGGAGATGATATAGCTTTCCAATTGAAGATGGAATCTGACCCCAAAACTGATTATCTGAAAGATCGAGAGAGGTGAGATGTGAAAGACTTCCAATTGAAGATGGAATCTGACCAGAAAACTGATTATCAGAAAAATCGAGAGAGGTAAGATGTGAAAGATTTCCAATTGAAGATGGAATCTGACTCCAAAACTGATTACGAGAAAACTGGAGAGAGGTGAGATTTGAAAGATTTCCAGTTGAAGATGGAATCTGACCCGAAAATTGATTATCATTAAGATGGAAAGAGGTGAGATTCGAAAGAGTTCCAATTGAAGATGGAATCTGGCCAAAAAGATGATTATCAGAAAGGTTGAGAGAGGTGAGATGAGAAAGGTTTCCAATGGAGGATGGGATTTGACCATATAAATTATTATATGAAAGGTCGAGAATTGTTAGAAAAGGAATGTTGTGAAATGTATTTGAATGAAACCTGCCATAGAGGCAGCTGCAGCTGAGATCTAGCTCGATCACTTCCCCAGACTTGATACCATCCCAATAACAACAATCAGTGTTATTTCCCCATGACTCCGTCTTCGGATAAGGAGCTCTACCTTTATCATAATAACAATCAAGATCAGAAGAAGACTTCCGAATCTCAAACTCGTTCTTGAACTTGAGAAGTGCATTTCTTTGTTCAGGACGACACACATGTCTAATAGGAACCGCAGACATGTTTTGAAAATAAAGTATGAAAGAGAAGAGAAAAGAAAAAGCAATACGAATGGTCCTCATTGAGTTCCAGGAGCCTTTCGTTCTTCTTCTTTAAGCTAATTTAATTTTCTTGAATATCAATAATGAAGAAGCGAAAGATGGAAATGGTGATAATAAAACATGGTTTCATGCCCATCTCTTTATATACATTGCATATAGAGTGCTCCAGCTTCACTCAGATTGACTCACTATCAAGTCTTTGTATGAAGTATTATTCACGTTGAGCAAAGAGAGTGAATGTATTTGTGTTCCAAACATTTTGGTCCAACCAAATTAAAAGATATACACAACCAAATTAATGAAAAACAAATTA
The DNA here is from genome assembly GCA_911865555.2 of Thlaspi arvense. Lineage (NCBI taxonomy): Eukaryota > Viridiplantae > Streptophyta > Magnoliopsida > Brassicales > Brassicaceae > Thlaspi > Thlaspi arvense. The sequence continues at coordinate 65,767,797 of OU466860.2, forward strand.
GATATACATTACAAAAAGAGTACAAGTCAAGAAGAGACGATTTGTTATGGGTAATGATAATCATGTGGTCGATGTAAAGAGAGCTCTCAGGAAGAAGAAAAGTTCGAAAAAGAAAGAGAGACTTTGAAATTGTTGGAGTTGAGAGCAGAGTTGGCTTACTTTTCAAGTCATCGTCTTTCGTCTTTTCCCCCGTGAAACAAAACTCACCAGTCAATATTGCTGAATAGTTTGAGAAATCGATTTGTTTGTTTGTTTGGTTTCTTTGTCATGATACATTTTTTCTTTGTTCGAGTTTGATTTATATGGTTTGTTTTAATTGCGTCGTGATACTAAACATAAGTTAATCTACAAATAAATTATTTTGAAAGCTCTGCAAAACCAACGAGAAGCCAAAGAGAATAAGTACTATCTCTTCTTGGAACTGAGATGAAGTATCGCTTGCTTGCAACACAAGCATCTATTCCTGCATCTGTGTCTCTATCTCATTTGTCAAGTAAGTTCAAATGCAAGAGTGGCTGTACAGGGATGCTTGAGTTCCACGCCATACCTAGTTTTGCGAATATAAATGAGAAAGTTCCTTTTTTCACATTATAAATAAAGGAAATATACTATTTATTGATTCAAAAGACAAAAAAACAAACTACTATAGTGCTTATTAGTTTGTTTTCCTAGCAAAATGTGTCCAAAATGGTAATGTTACTTTTATGAGTTGTTATTAGTTCTTGTATTTTAATGAATTTGAGAATCTAAACCAAATTTGGTTCTTGTATTTTAAAATCTATATTAAAATACACTGTTATTGGTTCTATGATTTTAAAATCTATAATGAAATACAGTGTTATTGATTCTATCATTTTAAAATCTAAATATTATAAAAATTTGAGTTTTAATTAAATTTGAATGGATTTGAAAGAATTTTCATGACTAAAATACAAAGATTCAAATACAAGGTCTAACCTTAATATTTGAGTGGATTGGATTTTTTTCTATTTTGCTGATTTTGAAATCAATAAATTTATCAAATTCAAAAAAGATTTCTAAATCCACCAAAATACAAGAACCAATAATCCCCACTTAAACATTGCAAAATAGACGAAACGTGTAATTCAAAATTTTCCATGCAAATTTGAAGCTTTTATCATCTATGAGCATCCAATCACCATTCACTCTATAGTTTTAACTTTTAACCATTATATGCAACAAACATAATAAACATAAACATACAGAGAAACTAACTCTATTTTTGCTATATAGTATTTATTCATTTATGGAGGTACAATCGATTGTTCTTGCCTCCTCTGCTTCTCACTTTCACTTTCTTATTCATTGCACCGATCTACACTGTTTATAAATATCCCTGCCAAAACAAAATTCGCAACAAAAACAGCTTCTTGATTTGGAACAAGAAAGATTTATTCAGGTTCAAGAATTGAGATTTGCTTTTACCGATAAACCATATAGCAGCAGCTAAGAACAGAACCGATGTAAGAATCAATGTTGTTTTTCTCCAACTGTTTATATGATCCTGCATATACAACAACAATGGAGCAATCTTGGTTTCTGTTTTCTCTTTTCAAGTATTGGCGATGACAATAAGAGATCTTTTTTTTTACCTGAACGATACCGACAAGAGGAGAAGAAGGAACATCGCCAAATATGTGAATCGCAATGGTAGACATAGCCATTGATAATGGTCTTAGACTTGGTTTCACACAATGTAAACACACATAATTCACAGGAGCCTGAAAGAAGAAGAAGATAAACGAATCTGTTCTTGTTCTTGTTCTTGATGAAGAAACATAACAATATTACAACATTAAGACTCAAAGTTTTTTTACCTGTGTAGCAAACACAAGAAGCTCAAAGAGAGCGATGAAACCGTATAAACTCTTTAAGGTAAATGCAGTGAAGCAAAAGATTGCTCCAAGAAACGTTGCTCAGGTTAAAAGCTGCATACATACGTTAACACGTATCGATCAAAAGGTTTTTATTCAAAATCCGAAAACAAGAAGAGAGAAAAAAGCTTTTCTTCTTCACCTTAAAAGCATTTGGAATTGTTGCAGTGACTCGATCGAGTATAAACCCTCCTGATAATGTCCCAATGATCCCACAAATGATAGTTACTGCCCCAAAGATCATATCGGCGTTTTTCTGACAAGATAGAACAAAAGTTTGAATCTTTCAAGAACACTCAAGAAGAAAGATTGATAGAAACAAACAAACTGTTTCACCATTTTGTAAATGTTATAACCAGCCTTTGGTCCCCAATATGAGTATGCTCCAATAACAAAGTTGTATGATACATAACCTAACACCAAGTTATATCTTCAATTAATGAAGAAGATAAGTAAGAAGAATAGTGACAAGTAAAGAGGACAGAAAACATAATTACCTAAGACAATAACAACAAAGACTTTTTCTTTACAAACTGAGTAAACCATTTCGAAACTGCGTTCTTGTAACTTGACCTGTCACAGTTGAAGTAAAAAGATTTGATAAAACTATTACAAACGTATGGAAGAAAAGTTTTAAGATAATGTAATCAAACTCAACTTGTAAGTTTCAATGGAGACCTCAATCTCATTACCACCAGCTTCAAGATGATTGTTGTTTTTACCAACTGATGAAGCCATCTTTATCGAATCAGTAGAAGGAAACCCTGTTTCATTTTCTTTTCTCAGATCACAACATCTTTAACAGTCTATGCTTTTAATAACACAAGACAGAATCTGTACTTCACCTTTTAACTGCAAAGGTTTCATCAAGAAACCAAGAACAGCAAATGGAGCCATTAATACAGCTTCTCCCCAAAGCGCATAGCGCCAACTAAAATGTTTTCCAACCTGAAAATCACAAATTTTGAACCTTTAAGACAACTTTCTATAAACCAATATCATAGTCCCAACAATATACGTACGTATCCGCCATAGACATAGCCCAAAGCAACACCACTTGGTATACACATGTAAAACACACCAAGCCCCACAGCTTTCTGAAGAACAAGCAAAAGAGTTAATCAGAAATGGACTCCATGAGATGTGCAAAAGGTTAAAAGAGAAACCTGTTTGTGAGGAGCATTATCATCTATAAACGGAGCTGCAAGACTGATGAAAGAAGCTTCACCTACACCAACGAATCTATCGAGTATTGATAATAATCATAATAATAATACTCAAATCAAAATTTTGGAGAAGGCAAAGTCAAATCATAAACAAGAACAAAACTAACTTACATGCGACATAAGACGATAAATTAAAAGGCAAAGGAACTGCCACAACCAAGAACTGCAATAGTCCAAACAGTTAAGCCTACTCCAATAAGTATAAATGGATTGAAACTGCACTAAAAACAATAAACAACTTCAATAATCTGTATTTTGTTTAGCCATTAGAAGGAAAAACTGAAAAATGTTTCCTAACCTTTTTGCTAATGAAGCAAAGATTGGTGATGCAATAAGAAGTCCAACCATAAATGAAGATGACAACACACCATCTTCGAAATTACTTCGATTGAAATGTCTAAGTAAAGCTTTAGGCCTTAAACAACAAATTTGAGGAAGCAACAAATTTGAGTAAAACATAGCAGTAAATATTAAAGCTTTAGGCCTTAAACAACCAAACTCTTACTGAATTCCAGTTGCAGGGTTGCATTTGCCCTTATCATTACAAGTCCTGATATTGCCATTGACACCATTACTCGCTATAGCACCACGATCCATGTAGTTTAACAAGTTGATGATGCAGAAGATCACAATTAACCTGAAGAAAAAAAAAGAGTTTTGAAGAAGATACGGATGAAGCAAAGAAATCAGAGTTATGTGTCAAAGACCAAACCAGTATCTTTAGCATATAAATTGGAATGCAAAAGAGATGATAACACACAATCACAAATGAGATTCAGAGTCTTAAACAGAAGAACAAAGAAAAATCATGGTATTCGAAGCGTGAAGGGAGATGTCAAAATTCGTACATTCATGGCGGGAAGAGAGGAAAAGTGAAGAGTAAAGCAATGATTAATGTACCAAATGGGAGACAGAAAGGAAGATGATGTCTAAATTAATCTAATCGAATTACTGTATATTTCTTTGAGGTCTAGATATATGTTTAAACTAATTATAACGTCGAGTATGCCTTGTTTGTTTTCCTTCGCCCTTAGTTTTGGTGTCTATCAAGTTCTTTCATCTAACAAATTTTATTTTTAATGAGATAATAATCTCCAAAGACTAAACAATAACATAAAAATTTACACATTGATAACTTTTTTTTAAAGACAAATTTTATTAATTGAAACCTGAAACAAGACAATAACCGTCGTATCTTCTCCATCTAGAACCGTTGTTGTATCTTCTTCATCAGACAAGTCAAGAGCTAAGAACCTATTCTTATTCAAAGATGAGGTAGACAGAGACTTCTGAACAGCATGAGCCGCTCTACCAGATAAATGAGTTGCTTGATTGGTGTTAAGAGTCTCTCTTGGCGAGACCATTAAGGAAGTAGTCGTATTATTATTTAACCCTTCTTAAGAAAGTAGTCGTATTAGGAACCATAGTGCTAGAAACATGAATCAGATCGTTTCCGATTTTCTTCTCCCTCCTTTCCAAAGATGTTTCCATAACTTAAAGCAGACGAAGCATGGGAGTTGTACTTTTAACAAATCTGCTTGAGTCAGAAGCATTAGGGCATTTCTTTGACCTTTGCAGCAGGAGTACCTGCTTGGCCTGAGATATTCGGACATCAGAGGAGACAGCGAGAAGCTTTGTGACCTATATGTCCACAACGACTACAATTTTAAGGTACAGAGATCATATCTAAAGGTGACCAAGGAGATACAAACATCAAGCACTAGTCGTCAACATGCCACAAACCTCTCTGACGGACCCATTTACGGGTTGACTCGTGTGGAATGTGGAATAGGTACGTTGACTCTCCTAATTTTCGAATGAAGATTCTGTATTTCCTTCCCCAAATCCTAGTTACTATCGACTGAGTAAACCCTCTAGAAGGTAAAATTGACCTACCACAAATTCTAAACCACCTAGAAGAACATGAGAAGGTATTCTAACCTCTATGAAGATTCCTCAGAGATTGGTTCATCCTTGCTGCCCAAGGATACTCTTTGGAGTGAGCTTTAAGTGAAGCAGCTTCAGCTTCAGAGCAGTGAGGGGTTGTTAACTTCTGAGCCAAAGCCATTGGGAATTTTCAGAGTTCAACAAAGGACCTTCTGCAAGATGATGAAGAGGAGCAGAATAAATCGCAAGAGGCTTCTCCCTTGCTCCCTTGGAGATTGGCAGGAGTAAAGCTTTTCGATTGGAGGTCTCAGGAACAAAAGGTGGCTTTTCTCTTGGATATGAATAATTACCGTTTCACAGAGATGGGGACACTTTCGCTAGCGTGAGACTGTGCGGCCGGAAGGGAGCAGTTGTCATGACGCAGAATTGTAGCCATGACTGAAGCGGAATCAGAGGTGCCATCGATTTGCCTTGCAGCTTGCGAGAGAATCTGGGCTTCACCAGACAGAGCATCGATGCAGATGAGGCCAACTAAGTTGCTTTGCCTGAAAGAGTCGATGGTAAGAGGGTCGCTGATTTTGAGGGGGTCGAATCCAATCTCCTCTCCGATGAAGGCATGAGAAAATCGTAGTCATTTGCTGAGATTTCACCGGAAGACATGGGGCAAATGGATTTCAGAAAGAATAAGGGAGAACTTAGAGAGGAGAGGAGTGTAAGGAAACGTAAGAGCTTGGTAAAACTGTATATTGCATTATGATGAAGGCACAAGCCTTATATACACGTTACAAGATCTAGAGATAAACACAGAATATACTCTCACACTTATCTAATATATCGATCAATCATTATCACTACATACGAAGACTTATCCTTTCCTAACACTCCCCTTCAAGTTGGAGTGTGTAGAGCACAAACACCCAACTTGGATAACAAGTAATCGAAACTGGATTGACCCAACGCCTTAGTGAGCACATCTGCAACTTGCTATGTGGTACTGACATACTTTGTAGCTATTAATCAATCCTGTACCGCATTCCGGACACTATGGCAGTCGGCTTCAATATGCTTCGTCCTCTCATGAAAAACTGGATTTGTTGCTATTTGCATTGCCGACTTACTATCACAAAACATGTCCATAGGACCGGCTTGAGGAACCCCCAAGTCCACCAGCAACCTTTTCATCCACTTAAGCTCTCGTAAGGTTTCTGCCATAGCTCTGTATTCGGCTTCAGCTGAAGAATGCGACACGGTATCTTGCTTCTTAGTCTTCCACGCGACAGGGGAACCACCAAGATGTATAACATATGCGGACAATGAACGCCGTGTGCGGGGACATGAAGCCCAATCAGAATCACTGTATGCTTGAACTCTCAAGTGTCCGTCCGCGCGTAACAGAATACCCTAGCCCGGTGTCCCTTTAATATATCGAACCACACGAACCACTGCATCCCAATGTGCATTGCATGGCTCATGCATTACCTGAGAAAGAACATGAACAGCGTAACACAACTCGGGTCGCGTGATTGTCAAATAAACTAAACGACCAACAAGTCTTCGAAACCTCACTGGATCACTATACAGAGGACCATTATCCGATAGGAGTTTGTGATTCTGTTCCACCGGGATAGACAGAGGTTGACAACCAAGTAAACCAGAATCTGTAATGATATCTAAAGCATACTTGCGTTGTGATAGAAAAATCCCTTCTTTCCCTCTTGCGACTTCAATTCCAAGAAAATATTTAGCTTTACCAATGTCCTTCATCTTGCTTAAATAGGCCTTGAATTTCACCAACATCGCTAAATCATTGCAACATAGAATCAGATCATCTACATAGACAAGAACCCGTAAGCTCACATCTCCTTTTGTGTAAGTGAAGAGTGAGTAATCAGAGTAGGATTGCACAAATCCAAACTGCAACAAGGTGTGGCTTAACTTCGAAAACCAACATCTTGGAGCCTGCTTTAAGCCATAGAGAGACTTACGTAACCTGCAGACTTTTGAGGAATCGCCACCCTTAAATCCAGGTGGTAACTTCATGTACACTTCTTCTTCTAAATCACCATGAAGAAATGCATTGTGCACATCCATTTGATGTACTTCCCATCCTTTGACTGCGGCAATCTTAAACAAAGTTCGAACGGTATCCAGTTTTGCTACCGGAGCGAAAGTTTCATCATAGTCTTCCCCTTCTATTTGACGATTTCCACAAACCACCAGACTGCTTTATAACGTTCGACTGTCCCATCTGCATTATATTTGAGTTTATAGACCCATTTATTTGCAAGAGCAGTCTTTCCCGGTGGCAAATCCTCTATATCCCATGTACGTGCGACTTCAAGTGAGGTAATCTCGGTAGCCATTGCTTGTCTCCATCGTTCATCTTCCATTGCTTCACGGAAGCTTTTGGGCTCTATTCCAGCCGTAACAGCTGCCAAGAAGACACTGTGATAGGCAGAGAATATATCATCCAAGAGATAGTGTTTGATGGGATACAATTTGTTACCTGGAACCGTTACGGAGGACAATGATCGAGCACCAGTGAGAGCGGAGGGAGTATGTTTATCGGGGATTTTGTAAGCGACAAAGTCTTTAAGCTTGACAGATGTAAGTTTTTGACGTTGCCCTCTTCCCAACTCTCCTGATTTCTCGTGAATCTCCTCTGCGTCTCTGTCATCAGAATTTTGTTCTGCAGTACTTACATCAAGATTCTGTTCTGCAGGATGAACAAAATCACACTCTTGGTGTTCTGCAGGCTCATGTTCGTCAACAACTTGTATCTCATCACTTTCGTTGCCACTGGCGCCGCTGTTGCGAGATAAACCCTGACTATTACTCCCCTTGAATTCGAACGAGTTAACTACTGGAGGAGTGGCAATTGGATTGGAACTTTGCAGAGAGTCTGTAACAACCGGATTATCTGCATATGGGAAGGAAGTTTCATCGAAGACTACGTCACGTGATATGAATAACTCATCACGCTCAATATCATAGAGTTTCCAGCCCTTTTTCCCGTATGGATATCCGATAAAGATACATTTCCTACTCCTTTCTCCAAATTTATCTTTGTCTTTAGAGTAGCGATGTGCAAAGCACAAACAGCCAAACGTTTTGAGCGAATTGTATGTTGGGGGTTCACCGTAGAGACACTCATATGGTGTTCGTCCCTGCAAGATGCTCGATGGTGTACGATTGATCACATGTGCAGCAGCTAACACACTCTCCCCCCAGAACTTGGTTGTCAGATTAGCTTGAAACAGCAGCGACCGCGAGACATTGAGGATATGCCGATGTTTTTTTTCTACCCTTCCATTCTGCTGCGGTGTTGCTACACAGGAGGTCTGATGCACTATCCCATTCGTATTAAAGTATTTTGTAATACATAGAAACTCTGTTCCATTGTCAGAGCGAATAACCTTGACCAATTTTCCAAATTGGCGATGAATCATAGCACAGAAGTTTGGCAAGATTGTTTTTACTTCACTCTTCTCAAGTAGCAAATATATTCATACCGCTCTAGAGAAGTCATCTACGATTGTTAAGAAGTAAGTAGCACCACAAGACGAGGGAATTCGATATGGTCCCCAGAGATCGCAATGTATTAAACCAAAACATGCAGAAGCTTTATTATAACTTTCATGGAAGATCTCTCGAGTTTGCTTAGACTTAAAACACACTTCACAACCGCCAAACTTGTCGGGGATGTGTTTAACACCAGAAATAAAAGGCAAAAACTCCAAAACACCAAATGCAGGATGCCCTAATCGCCTATGCCACAGCGTTTGATCTTCAGCTGCTTTGACCCTATGACTTCGGAAGACAGTCACATCCCGATAAACATATACTCCATTTCATTCTTCACCTGCTCCAATTAGGGTCCTCGTAAAACGGTCCTGCAACACACACAGTGTATCAGTGAACATGGCAAAGCAACCTGTTTGTTTTAGCAAATTTGTAACAGAGAGCAGTGTGCAATTCAAGTTTGGGACGAAGAGAACATTCTCAAAGACTAAGGTCTTTGACAACAACAAGCAACCACATTTTGTTGCGTAGACAATACTCCCATCTGCAAACGATACAGGCCGCGGTGGGATGTTCTTTAACGAGCTAAGAACAACAACATTTTCGGTCATATGGTGAGATGCTCCTGTATCAAGTATGACTTCACCTGTCTGGACCTTACCATTCAATCGATCTGGTACAGGAGCTGGTTTCTGTTGTTCCAGCAACTGAGTTAACGAGGCCCACTGCTCGGGTGTGAAGTTTGGAAACGCTCCAGGCTGAGAAGGTGACGACGCCTGAGCGGCATTAGAACGATACTGCTGCTGTGGCTGCTGAGAGGAGCCTCCCCTTCCACAATTGCTGCTGGATGAGCCTCGGCCTCTTGAATTTGATCCTCCTCTGCCACCTCGATCACCCGAAACAGAGCTTTGGTTCTTCTCTGTCCACCACTCCGGTAAAAGAAACCGGCGGCGGAGCCGCCAAGAGAGCCAAAGGAGGAAATTTTTTAGGGTTGTCTCGATAAATGGGCCTAGGAGCGTTTTTTGTTTTACTCTTCTGTGTGGTATTGTTTGCAATCTATGCTCTCTCTCTCTCTCTAAATCTGTTTCTTGCTTGATTGCGAATTTGATTATATAATCGATCGATTCCTCCGCGTTTATGTTTGAACGATTAATGTATAGAGAGATTGCCCATTTGCGCGATGATCGAAGCCTCCACCGTTCATCTACACGGCTAAGTGGCTCACGCGGATCCCTCCAAAGTGGATGCGGCTGCACGAAGCGATGTACGGAGAGTAGAAACTGCGCCTGCGTGGCGAAAAACGGAGGAGAGATACCTTACAACTACGATGGGAACGCAGTTTACCCAAAGAGCTTGATCTACGAGTGTGGCTCTCTCTGCAAATGCCCTCCTGCTTGCTACCTAAGAGTCACGCAGCGAGGGATCAGGTTCAAGCTCGAGATCTTCAAAACCGAGTCGAGAGGTTGGGGAGTGAGATCTCTCAGCTCGATACCTTCGGGTTCACTGTCGATGCTGCGAAGAAAGGGAACATCGGGAGGTTTATAAACCATAGCTGCTCGCCGAATCTGTATGCGCAGAACGTGTTGTATGATCATGAAGACAAGAGGATCCCTCACGTGATGCTCTTTGCCATGGACAATATACCTCCGCTTCAAGAACTACAATTACATGATCGATCAAGAAGAAGATTTGCTACTGTGGTTCTTCTGAGTGTACCGGTAGGCTCTATTAATCGATTACCCTCAAACTTCTTCTCCCCTGTTTTAAACTCAGATTCTTCTTGTTTTATGTTATTCATCAACAGTTTATGTTATACCGTAGAATCTATATAAAATAATGTACCATATAGTAGCAGCTAAGAACATAACCAATGTAAGAATCAATGTTGTTTTTCTCCAACTGTTGATATGATCCTGCATACACAACAGCAATGGAGCATTTTGGTTTCTGTTTTGTTCTTTCAAGTATTGGCAATGACAAGAAGAGCCTGAAGAAGAAGAAAGATAGACGAAATCTGTTATGGTAAATATATCTCTTATGATTGGACCTTAACTATGGATAATCACGTCCATCAAATAAACAGGAATACATTTGTGCTATAAATACATAGAAATACAAACATTGGCTAAAGACAAAGTAAAAGAGGAAAACAGAGGAAAGAACACAACAAAAACAGAGTAACCGGAAACAATAACTGAAACCAAGACACTGATAAATGGGTTGCCTTGTCCCCCAAGCTTCTTTCTCTTTCTCAAAGATTCTTCAAGTTGGGTTTACAAAGGCTACACAAAACAAAATATACGTTAGTTTCACTTATTCATTCATCCAGAAAATCCTATTATAATATATTCTTACAAATTCAGAACATTACCTCTCTAATTAGCTGTGGTGTTTCTTCTTCTTTTGCGTTTGTTTCGACCAAAAGGACTCGTGAACCACTCTAGTTTGTATGAAACCAATATGTATCCAATCGTCAACCCAAACGCAATCCCAGGTACAAATCCTATTGCAGCTGCAATCCAACTGAACACCTCTTCATCTTCTTCTTCTTTTGGTTCTGGCGTTTCAGACTGCTGCAACGAAGGCTTGTGGATATCTCCGCAATCATCTTCAAGAGCAGGGCCGAAAAGTCCCAAGTTGTCGTCAAAAGAAGAGCAAGGCTGCGTTCGAAACTGAGTGCCTCCTGGTAATAGACCTACAAGTTGGTTATGGGAGAAGTTCATGTAAGAAAGGAACGAGAGATTCCCTAGCTCTTGTGGAATTTCTCCAGAAAGCTTGTTTTGGGAAACGTCTAGTGACTCCAGAGCTGTAAGGTTCCCCATGGACGATGGCATGTGGCCATTGAAAGCATTGTTTGACAAGTTGAGCACGTGAAGCTCTTTCAGTAAACCGATGGACTTTGGAATCTCGCCTTCAAGTTTGTTTCCAGAGAAGTCGAGTGCTGTGAAGACTTTTAGGATACGTACCAGCTCCATCTCTGTTCCTTTTTTCACCAAAACTATTGAGTCATGGTAATAGCCTGATTTGTCTTCCATGTAACCTACGTTTGACTGATCTTCATGAATCCCAAGTGATGACATTGAACTCCAGTTGATGAAGTAATCAGATGGCAGAGTTCGGCTGAAGTGATTATGTGAGATGTCCATGATTTTCAGCTGAAAGAATGAGGCTTGATGTATTGGTCCATGGAATGCATTGGAGCGTAAGACAAGAACTTGCAGGTTCTGTAGAGAACTCAACCAGAAGGGAAACGTGTCGTTGATTCTGTTGCTTTCCACATTCAGAACTTCAAGAGTGGAGAAATGGATCAAAGATCTTGGAAGCTTTCCCACCAATTGGTTATTTCCAAGGTCAAGCGTTCTTAGACCTTTAAATATATTTTTCGGAAGGCCTCCACTAAGACGGTTCTGACGTAGGTTCAGAACTGAGAGATTGCTCTTGAGATTTCCCATACAAAGAGGGATTGAACCATTGAAGTTGTTGCTTGATAAATCTAGAGTCCTTAGAGAGTGCAACTCGCATATGAGAGATGGAATCTCTCCTGTGAAGTTATTTTTAGAGCCAAACAAGTACTCCAGGGCAGAGGATAGTCCATGTTTCATTGATCTTTCGAAGTTGATGAAAGTGTTGTTGGAAAGATTCACGTAACCCAGATTTGGTAGCGTCCATAACCAGCCAGGAACTTGACCTTTGATTTCGTTGGTGGAAATGTCTAGAGTCGTCATACGCTGCTGGGTTCTCAGAAGTTCTGGAAATTCGGTAATACCGCAGCCTGACAAGTTTAAATAAATTATCATCTGTGAAGGAGAATCTGAAATTGAACTTTTGTTGTTTGTGGCTAAAACATGGTTTCCCGAGAGATCCAATTCTTCAAGCGACTTGGAACATGATAAGATTGCATGCAAGTCAATCGTTGTTGTGGTGTTCAAATGGGAGAGGCGAAGATATTGGAGCGACTTAAGATGCGAGAAGATACTGAGGTCAACTGGGCCTTGGGTGTTCCAATGGGAAAGCTCAAGCATCTCAAGATTTACTAATTTGGAAATAGATCTGGGGATTGGTCCTCTGAAGTTGTTACCGCCAAGGAATAATGCTTGAAGCTTAGATGGTGAAGATATATTCTCAAACTCAAGAGTGCCGTTGAGTTGGTTATCTGACAAAGAAATATCTTTTAAAGAAGAAATGTTGAAGAGAGAAGAAGGAATGGTTCCAACGAAATTGTTGTCACTTGCGTCAAAAGCCTCCAAGTTGGAGAGTGAACTAATGTTTGGAGGAAGCGTTCCTGTGAGTTGATTGGAGCCCAGTGATAAATACGACAACTTTGTCAAATTAAGTAATGCAACAGGAAAGTTACCACTAAGCTTAATGGATCCTAAATCTAAGTGGGTCAACTGTTTCAAACTGCCCAAAGAAGATGGGATTTCACCATCAAAATTATTATAACCCAGGTAAAGATATTCGAGACGAGAGAGCTTTGTAATTGAGGATGGAATCTGACCAGAAAACCGATTAACAGAAAGGCGGAGAGAGGTGAGATTCGAAAGAGTTCCAATTGAAGATGGAATCTGGCCAAAAAGATGATTACAAGAAAGGTTGAGAGAGGTGAGATTTGAAAGATTTCCAATTGAAGATGGAATCTGACCCGACAATTGTTGATTATAGGAAAGGTCGAGAGAGGTGAGATGAGAAAGTTTTCCAATAGAGGATGGGATCTGACCATAAAAATAATTCCATGAAAGGTCTAGAGAAGATAGAAAAGGAAAGTTTTGAAAGGTATTCGAATGAATCCTGCCATGGAGGCAGCTGCAACTGAGGTCTAGCTCTATCACTTCCCCAGAACTGGCATCGCACCTGATACCGTCCCAATAACAACAATCGCTGCTATTTTTCCATGACTCCGTCTTTGGATGAGGCCTTACATCGCTACCATTAACATAACACCCATAATTACAAGGCTTTATGATCTCAAACTCGTTCTTGAACTCGAGAAGTGCATCCCTTTGTTCAGGACGACACAAATGTATAGTAGGAACCGCAAAGACGTTTTGAAAATAAAGTATAAAAGAGAAGAGAAAAGAAAAAGTAATATGAATGGTCCTCATTGAGTTCCAACAGCCTTTCGTTCTTCTTCTTCAAGCTAATTTAATTTCTCTTGAATACCAATAATGAAGAAGCGAAAGATGGAAATGGTGATAATAAAACATGGTTTCATGCCCCGTCACTTTATATAGATTGCATATAGAGAGTGCTCCAGATTCACTCAGATTGACTCACCATCAAGTCTTTGTACGAAGTGTTATTCACGTTGAGCAAAGAGAGTGAATGTATTTGTGTTCCAAACATTTTTGTCCAACCAAATTAAAAGATATACACAACCAAATTAATGAAAAAAGAAATTAGATATACATTACAAAAAGAGTACAAGTCAAGAAGAGACGATTTGTTATGGGTAATGATAATCATGTGGTCGATGTAAAGAGAACTCTCAGGAAGAAGATAAGGTTGAAAAAGAAATTGTTGGAGTTCAGAGCAGAGTTGGCTTACTTTTCAAGTCATCGACTTTCGTCTTTCCCCCGTGAAACAAAACTGACCAGACAATATTGCTTCAAGAGAGTACTTATTAGTTTGTTTTCCTAGCAAGATGTATACAAAATGGTAATGTTCCAAGTTTTCCCACTCTTTCACGCCAATATATAATACAAACAACTCTTAAGAAATTTTGATCCTCATCGACGAACAATTTTGCTCTGCATTTATTTGTTATAATATAAAATAAACAAATAAAAAAACAATGAAAAACTCTATTTTAGATCAATGGTATTTCATCCAGGTAGGTATATCAATTGTAATAGTTTTATCATGTGTTTTAGGAAGGCGGTACATGAGAATTCATGAGAAAACAGAAGATTTTTCTTTAGAGAATAATCAAGTGAAAGAAGACGACAAGAACAAGAACATAGATTCAGAAGAAAACGATATCGAGAAGAATCTATAGGAAAGAAGGTAAAGAACTGAGAAGAAGCAGTGATCATTTTCTCTATAAACAAAAAGAGAATTCTACAGCCTGAAACGTGTAATTCAAGTTTTCCATGCAAATTTGAAGCTTTTGTGTGTAGGTTTCCTATCCAAATTAATATTAGTAATTTCCAGTTCTATTGACGATGATCCACCATGTATGATATGATCTATGAGCATCCAATCACCATTCACTCTATAGTTTTAACTTTTAACCATTATATGCAACAAACATAATAAACATAAACATACAGAGAAACTAACTCTATTTTTGCTATATAGTATTTATTCATTTATGGAGTTACAATCGATTGTTCTTGCCTCCTCTGCTTCTCACCTTCACTTTCTTCTTCATTAAACCGATCTACACTGTTTATAAATATCCCTGCCAAAACAAAACTCGCAACAAAAACAGCTTCTTGATTTGGACAAGAAAATTTTATTCAGGTTCAAGAATTCAGATTTGCTTTTACCTATAAACCATATTGCAGCAGCTAAGAACAGAACCGATGTAAGAATCAATGCTGTTTTTCTCCAACTGTTTATATGATCCTGCATATACAACAACAATGGAGCATTTTGGTTTCTGTTTTGTTCTTTCAAGTATTGGCGATGACAAGAAGAGATTTTTTTTACCTGAACGATACCGACAAGAGGAGAAGAAGGAACATCGCCAAATATGTGAATCGCAACGGTAGAGATCGCCATTGATAATGGTCTCAAACTTGGTTCCACACAATGCAAACACACATAATTCACAGGAGCCTGAAGATGAAGAAGAAGACGATTGAGAAATATAAGAATATTACAACAACACAGGCTCAAAGTTTTTTTTTACCTGTGTAGCAAACACAAGAAGCTCTCCTAAGGCAAAGAGAGCGATGAAACCATATAAACTCTTTAAGGTAAATGCAGTGAAGCAAAAGATGGCTCCAAGAAACGTTGCTCCGGATAAAAGCTGCATCCAAAGATCAAAAAAGGTTTTGATTCAAAATCCGAAAGCAAGAAGAGAGAAAAAGCTTTCTTCTTCACCTTGAAAGCATTTGGAATTGTTGCGGTGACTCGATCAAGTATGAACCCTCCTGATAATGTCCCAATGACCCCACAAATGATAGTTACTGCCCCAAAGATCATATCGGCGTTTTTCTGTCAATATAAAGTTCTTATCAGAAAACAAACTTTCAAGAACTCTCAAGAAGAAAGATTGATAGAAAAAAACAACTGTTTCACCATTTTGTAAATGTTATAACCAGCCTTTGGTCCCCAATATGAGTATGCACCAATAACAAAGTTGTATGATACATAACCTGTTAAAACCAGGTTATATCAATCAACGAAGAAGATGAATAGTGGAAAGTAAAGAGGACAAAAAATTATTACCTAAGACATTAACAACAAAGACCTTTTCTTTACATAGAACTTTCATATCTTTCCCAAATTGAGTACAAACTGCGTTCTTGTAACTTGACCTGTCACAGATGAAGTAAAAAGTTTGATAAAACTAATACAAAACGTATGGAAGAACATTTTTAAGATAATGAAATCTAACTCAACTTGTAAGTTTCAATGAAGACCTCAATCTCATTACCACCAGCTTGAAGATGATTGTTGTTTTTAGATGTCTCTGCGCCTGCAAAATAGACAAAAGTCTCACTGCACAACCATATTACCAAAGCACATTAACATTAACATACAAGAAAGGTGAAATTTTTTACCAACTGATGAAGCCATCTTTATAGAATCAGTAGAAGGAAACCCTGTTTCATTTTCTTTTATCAGATCACAATATCTTTAACAGTTCATGTTTCTAATAACACAAGACAGAATCTGTTCTTCACCTTTTAACTGTAAAGGTTTCATCAAGAAACCAAGAACAGCAAATGGAGCCATTAATACAGCTTCTCCCCAAAACGCATAGCGCCAACTAAAATGTTTTCCAACCTGAAAATCACAAATTTTGAACCGTTAAGACAACCTTCTATAAACTAATATCATAGTCCCAACAATATACATACGTATCCGCCATAGACATAGCCTAAAGCAACACCACTTGGTATACACATGTAGAACACACCAAGCCACACAGCTTTCTGAAGTTAAAAACAAAAAGGGTTAATCAGAAATGGACAAATGTTGCATTTTGAATCCATAAGATGTGCAAAAAAGGTTTAAAAGAGAAACCTGTTTGTGAGGAGCATTATCATCTATAAATGGAGCTGCAAGACTGATGAAAGAAGCTTCACCTATACCAACGAACCTATCGAGTAATAATAATAAATATAGTACACAAATCAAAATTTTGGAGAAGGCAAAGTCAAACCATAAACAAGAACAAAACTAACTTACATGCGACATAAGACGATAAACCAAAAGGCAAAGGAACTGCCACAACCAAGAACTGCAATAGTCCAAACAGTTAAGCCTACTCCAATAAGTCTAAATGGATTGAAACTGCACTAAAAACAATAAACCATTCCAATAATCTGTATTTTGTTAACGCCTTAGAAGAAGAAAACTGAAAAATGTTTCCTAACCTTTTTGCTAATGAAGCAAAGATTGGTGATGCAATAAGAAGTCCAACCATAAATGAAGATGACAACACACCATCTTCGAAATTACTCAGATTGAAATGTCCCCTAGAAGAAGCAACATATTTGAGTAAAACATAGCAGTAAATATTAAAAAGCTTTAGGCCTTAAACAACTAAACTCTTACTGAATTCCCGTTGCAGGGTTGCATTTGCCCTTATCATCACAAGTACTGGTACTTCCATTGACACCATTGCTCGCTATAGCACCACGATCCATGTAGTTTAACAAGTTAATGATGCAGAAGATCACAAGTAACCTGAAAATAAAAGAGTTTTGATGAAGATAATGATGCAGCAAAGAAATACAGAGTTATGTGTCAAAGACCAAACCAGTATCTTTAGCATATATAAATTGGAATGCAAAGAGATCAAAACACACAATCACAAATGAGATTCAGAGTCTTAAACGGAAGAACAAAGACAAATCATGGGAAAAGCTTTCAACTTTGCACCGTTTTATTGGTATTCGAAGCGTGAAGGGAGATGTCAAAATTCGTACATTCATGGCGGGAAGAGAGGAAAAGTGAAGAGTAAAGCAATGATTGATGTACCAAATGGGAGACAGAAAGGAAGATTCGACGATGTCTAAATTAATCTAATCGAATTACTGTATATTTCTTTGTGGTCTAGATATATGTTTAACCTACTTATAACGTCGAGTATACCTCGTTTGTTTTCCTTCGCCCCTGGTTTTGGTGTCTATCAAGTTCTTTCATCTAACAAATTTTATTTTTAATGAGATAATAATCTCCAAAGACTCAACAATAACATAAACTTTTACACGTTTACAAAGAGATTGCACAAGTGCAAAGCATTAAAAACAACAAAACTTAGCAGTAGTAAATAGTCGAATCTTTCGCATCGACTATACTAAAATAAGCAATGATGAACAAACTAGCCACGACACACCTCTTCCCTGACCTCGAATACCGCGACCACATGTAGCTATTTTCCATTGCATATCCTTAACTTTGGCAGAGACGGTTTGACAGGTCTCTTACAAAGAATTCTTTGACTAGAAGGAGTCATGAAATCCGACAGTTGAGGATCCATATCTAGAACCGTCGTATCTTCTTCATCTAGAACCGTTGTTGAATCTTCTTCATCAGAAAAGTCAAGAGCTAATAGCCTATTCTTATTCAAAGATGAGGTAGACAGAGACTTCTAAACAGCATGAGTTACTCTTGGTAGTAAGAGTCTCTCTTGGCGAGACCATCTCAGATTTTATATTTGGAGTCAAGGTAGTAGTCGTATTAGGAAGAGGGGTTGTAGAGTGAATACCTGAGCCCGTATGAACCATAGTGCTAGAAACATGAATCGGGTCGTTTCCGATTTCCTTCTCCCTCCTTTATAAAATGAAAAATGTTTCCTAACCTTTTTGCTAATGAAGCAAAGATTGGTGGTGCAATAAGAAGTCCAACCATAAATGAAGATTCCTCAGATACTCTTTGGAGTGAGCTTTACGTGAAGCAGCTTCAGCTTCAGAGCAGTGAGAGGTTGTTAACTTCTGAGCCAAAGCGGAATCAGAGGTGTCATCGATTTTCCGTGCAGCTAGCGAGAGAATTTGGGCTTCACCAGACAGAGGATTCTTTGATCATCGATATGAATAATTATCATTTCAGACTTTCTTTCACAGAGATGGGGAGCAGTTGTCATGATGCAATATTGTAGCCATGACTGAGAGGTGTCATCGATTTTCCACAACAAAGCAGAGATTTTTAAGAAGATTTGGGCTTCACCAGACAGAGGATTCGACGAGGGTGGAGAGAGTTCGTCGACCATCGATGCAGATGAGGCCAACGCGGATCTTGAGAAGATTCCGAAACTAAGGACTTGAGTGTCGATGGGTCGAATCCAATCTCCTCTCCGATGAAGGCATGGGAAAACCGTAGTCATTTGCTGAGATTTCACTGGAAGACATGGGGCAAATGTATTTCAGAAAGAATAAGGGAGAACTAAGAGAGGAGAGGAGAGAATCCACCGGTAGAAGAAACCAGCGGCGGAGCCGCCAAGAGAGCCAAAGGAGAAAATTTTTAAGGGTTGTCTCGATAAATGGTCCTGGGAGCGTTTTTCGTTTTACTCTTCTGTGTGGTTTTTGGTTTGCAATCTCTGTGCTCTCTCTCTCTATCTCTAAATCTGTTCATTCTCTCTATCTCTAAATCTGTTTATTTGATGCAGTGTCTAGAATCATTCTTATCTTTGGCAACGCTCTTCTGTAGAGAGTAGAGAGTAGAGAAGCCTGTGAGAAGCCATTGTGAGGGCATTGCAGTGTGTAACCCTTGAATCTTTCCCAAGCTTCACCAAAGCTTTCAGTGTCGGGATGCTTTGACGAGAGAGTCGATGGTAAGAGACAACGCTGATATTGAGGGGGTCGAATCCAATCTCATTTGCCAACTGTATTTCTGAAAGAATAAGGGAGAACTAAGAGAGGAGAGGAGAGAATCCACCGGTAAAAGAAACCGGCGGCGGAGCCGCCAAGAGAGTCAAAGGAGAAAAGATTTTAGGGTTGTCTCGATAAATAGGCCTGGGACTTCTGTGTGGTATGGTGCCTCTTCTCTCTCAATATCTCTGCGCTCTCTCTCTCTCGAAATTTGTTTCTTGCTTGATTGCGAATTTGATTATTTAATCGGCTGGGGAGTGAGGTCTCTCAGCTCGATACCTTCGGGTAGCTTCATATGCGAGTACGTCGGTGAGCTTTTGGAGGATAAAGAAGCTGAGAGAAGAACAGGGAACGACGAGTATCTCTTTGACATTGGGAACAAATACGACAACACTTTAGCCGAAGGGATGTCGAAGCTAATGCCAGGGATGGAGAAAGAGAAAGAAGAAGAAGGTGGTGGCGATGGTGGTGAGACGACGGGGTTCACCGTCGCCGCGAAGAAAGGGAACATCGGGAGGTTTATAAACCACAGCTGCTCGCTGAATCTGTATGCACAGAACGTGTTGTATGATCATGAAGACAAGAGGATCCCTCACGTGATGCTGTTTGCGATGGACAATATACCTCCGCTTCAAGAACTCACTTACCATTACAATTACATGATCGACCAGGTACGCGATGTTAACGGTAATATCAAGAAGAAGATTTGCTATTGTGGTTCTTCTGAGTGTACCGGTAGGCTCTATTAATCGATTACCCTCAAAACTTTTTCTCCCCTGTTCTTTTTTAACTCAGATTATTCTTGTTTTTATGTTTTTATCAACGGTTTATGTTATACCGTAGAATCTATATTAATTAATATACCATATAGCAGCAGCTAAGAACAGAACTGATGTAAGAATCAATGCAGCATTTTGATATGATCCTGCATATACAACAACAATGCAGCATTTTGGTTTCTGTTTTGTTCTTTCAAGTATTGGCGATGACAGGAACAGATCTATTTTACCTGAACGATACCGACATCGCGGAATATGTGAAATCGCAACGGTAGAGAGAGCCATTGATAATGGTCCTAAACTTGGTTTCACACAATGTAAACACACATAGTTCACAGGAGCCTGAAGAAGAAAGAAAGATAGACGAAATCTGTTATGGTAAATATATGATAAATCCTCTTATGATTGGACCTTGACTATGTATAATCATGTCCATCGAATAAACAGGAATGCTTTTGTGCTATAAATACATAGAAATACAAACATTGGCTAAAGACAAAGTAAAAGAGAAAAACAGAGGAAAGAACACAACAAACACAGAGTAACTGAAATCAAGCTTCTTTCTCTCCGGTCCATTCTCTTTCTCAAAGATTCTTCAAGTTGGGTTTACGAAGGCTACACAAACAAAATATACGTTAGTTTCACTTATTCATTCATCCAGAAAATTCTATTATTATATATTTTTTGCAAATTCAGAACATTACCTCTCTAGTTAGCTGTGGTGTTTCTTCTTCTTCTGCGTTTGTTTCGACCAAAAGGACTCGTGAACCACTCTGGTTTGTCAACCCAGAGTGAAACCAATATGTATCCAATCGTCAACCCAAACGCAATCCCAGGTACAAATCCTATAGCAGCTGCAATCCAACTAAACACCTCTTCATCTTCTTCTTCTTTTGGTTCTGGCGTTTCAGACTGTTGCGATGAAGGCTTGTGGATATCTCCGCAATCATCTTCAAGAGCAGGGCCGAAAAGTCCCGGGTTGTCTCCGAATGAAGAGCAGTTCTGCCTTCGAAACTGAGTTCCTCCTGGTACTAGACCTACAAGCTGGTTATGGGAGAAGTTCATGTATGAAAGGAACGAGAGATCCCCTAGCTCTTGTGGAATTTCTCCAGAAAGCTTGTTTTGGGAAACGTCTAGTGACTCGAGAGCTGTAAGGTTTCCCATGGACGATGGTATGTGGCCATTGAAAGCATTGTTTGACAAGTTGAGAACACGAAGCTCTTTCAATAAGCCGATGGACTTTGGAATCTCGCCTTCAAGTTTGTTTTCAGAGAAATCGAGTGCTGTGTAGATTTTAAGGATACGTTCCAGCTTCATCTCTATTCCTTTATTCACCAAAACTATTGAGTCATGGTAATAGCCTCCTCCCATGTACTTTTCAGCCGACTGATCTTCTTTTATCCCAAGAGATGACATTTTACTCCAGTTCAAAAAACAATCAGATGGCAGAGTTCCATTGAATTGATTGTGTGATATGTCGATGATTTTCAACTGCAGGAACGAAGCTTGATGTAATGGTCCATGGAATGCATTGGAGCGTAAGACAAGAACTTGCAGGTTCTGTAGAGAACTCAACCAGAACGGAAACGTGTCGTTGATTCTGTTGCTTTCCACATTCAGAACTTCAAGAGTGGAGAAATGGATCAAAGATCTTGGAAGCTTTCCCACCAATTGGTTATGTCCAAGGTCAAGCGTTCTTAGACCTTTAAATACATTCTTCGGAAGAACTCCACTGAGATGATTTTGACGAAGGTTCAGAACTGAGAGATTACTCTTGAGATTTTCCATACAAAGAGGGATTGAACCACTGAAGTTGTTGTTTGATAAATCGAGAATGGTTAGAGAGCGCAACTCGCATATGAGAGATGGAATCTCTCCTCTGAAGTTGTTGCTTGATAAATCAAGAATGGTTAGAGAGTGAAACTTGCATATGAGCGATGGAATCTCTCCTGTGAAGTTGTTTTTAGAGCCAGAAAAGTACTCCAGGGCAGAGGATAGTCCATGTTTCATTGATCTTTCGAAGTTGACGAAAGTGTTGTTGGAAAGATTTACGTAATACAGATTTGGTAGCGTCCATAAGCAGCCAGGAACTTGACCTTTGATTTTGTTGTTGGAAATGTCTAGTGACTCGAGAGCTGTCAGGTTCCCTATAGATGATGGTATGTGGCCACTGAAAGCATTGTTTGACAAGTAGAGAACACGAAGCTCTTTCAATAAGCCGATGGACTTTGGAATCTCTCCTGTGAAGTTGTTTTTAGAGCCAGAAAAGTACTCCAGGGCAGAGGATAGTCCATGTTTCATTGATCTTTCGAAGTTGACGAAAGTGTTGTTGGAAAGATTAACGTAAGACAGATTTGGTAGCGTCCATAACCAGCCAGGAACTTGACCTTTGATTTCGTTGTTGGAAATGTCTAGAGTCTCCATATGCTGCTGGGTTCTCAGAAGTTCTGGAAATTGGGTAATACCGCAGCCTGACAAGTTTAAATAAGATATCATCTGTGAAGGAGAATCTGAAACTGAACTTTTGTTGTTTGTGGCTAAAACATGGTTTCCCGAGAGATCCAATACTTCAAGCGACTTGGAACATGATAAGATTGCATGCAAGTCAATCGTTGTTGTGGTGTTCAAATGGGAGAGGCGAAGATACTGGAGCGACTTAAGATGCGAGAAGATACTGAGGTCAACTGGGCCTTGGGTGTTCCAATGGGAAAGCTCAAGATACTCAAGATTTACTAATTTGGAAATGGATCCAGGGATTGGCCCTCTGAAGTTGTTACCGTCAAGGAATAACCATTCTAGCTTAGATGGTGAAGATATATTCCCAAACTCAAGAGTGCCGTTGAGTTTGTTATCTGACAAAAATATATGTGCCAAAGAAGGAATGTTAAAGAGAGAAGAAGGAACAGTTCCAACAAAATTGTTATCATATGCGTCAAAATACTCCAAGTTGGAGAGTGAGCTAATGTTTGGAGGAAGCGTTCCTGTGAGTTGATTGGAGCTCACTGATAAATACGACAACTTTGTCAAATTAAGTAGTGCAGCAGGAAAGTTACCACTAAGCTTATTGGATCCTAAATATAAGTGGGTCAACTGTTTCAAACTGCCCAAAGAAGATGGGATTTCACCATCGAAATTGTTATAACCCAGGTTAAGATATTCGAGACGAGAGAGCTTTGTAATTGAGGATGGAATCTGCCCCGAAAACTGATTATTAAAAAGGGAGAGAGAGGTGAGATATGTAAGGTTTCCAATTGAGGATGGAATCTGACCAGAAAACCGATTAACAGAAAGGCGGAGAGATGTGAGATTCGAAAGAGTTCCAATTGAAGATGGAATCTGGCCAAAAAGATGATTACGAGAAAGGTTGAGAGAGGTGAGATGAGAAAGTTTTCCAATGGAGAATAAGATTTGACCATAAAAATCATTATATGAAAGGTCTAGAGAAGATAGAAAACGAATGTTTTGAAAGGTGTTCGAATGAAACCTGCCATGGAGGCAGCTGCAGCTGAGGTCTAGCTCAATCACTTCCCCAGATTTGGCATCGCATGTGATACCATCCCAATAACAACAATCACTGTTATTTCCCCATGACTCCGTCTTCGGATGAGGCTTTACAAAGCTACCATTAACATAACAGTCATAAGAAAAAGAAGGCTTCCCAATCTCAAACTCGTTCTTGAACTGGAGAAGTGCATCCCTTTGTTCAGGACGACACACATGTCTAATAGGAACCGCAGACACGTTTTGAAAATAAAATATGAGAGAGAAGAGAAAAGAAAAAGTAATACGAATGGTCCTCATTGAGTTGCCAGAGCCTTTCGTTCTTCTTCTTTAAGCTAATTTAACTTTCTTCAATACCAATAATGAAGAAGCCAAAGATGGAAATGGTGATAATAAAACATGGTTTCATGCCCATCTCTTTATATACATTGCATATAGAGAGTGCTCCAGATTCACTCAGATTGACTCACCATCAAGTCTTTGTACGAAGTGTTATTCACGTTGAGCAAACAGAGTGAATGTATTTGTGTTCCAAACATTTTGGTCCAACCAAATTAATGAAAAAGAAATTAGATAATACATTACAAAAGAGTAAAGAAGAGACGATATGCTATGGGTAATGATAATCATGTGGTCGATGTAAGGAGAGCTCTCAGGATGAAGATAAGGTTGAAAAAGAAATTGTTGGAGTTCAGAGCAGAGTTGGCTTACTTTTCAAGTCATCGTCTTTTGTCTTTTCCCCCGTGAAACAAAACTGACTAGTCAATATTGCTGAATAGTCAGAGAAATCTATGTGTTTGTTTGTTTGGTTTCTTTTGTCATGATACATTTTTTCTTTGTTCGAGTTTGATTTATATGATTTGTTTTAATTGCGTGGTGATACTAAACATAAGTTAATCTAATCGATTAAAAACTATGATGCGCACTATGGACAGAAGGCATGCAAATAAATTATTTTGAAAGCTCTGCAAAACCAACGAGAAGCCAAAGAGAATAAGTATTATCTCTTCTTGGAACTGAAATGAAGTATCGCTTCCTTGCAACACAAGCATCTATTACTGTGTCTCTATCTCATTTGTCACAGTACCTGTGATTGTTTTAGCTGTCAGGAAGGAAGGCAAGCCAGAATAAAGAAGACTTTTTTTTTTTCACTATATAAAAAAAGGAAATATACTATTTATTGATTAGTAAACTACAATAGTATTAGTAAACTGCAATAGTATTAGAAGACGACAAGAACAAGAACATAAATTCAGAAGAAAACGATATCGAGAAGAATCTATAGGAAAAAAAGGTAAAGAACTGAGAAGAAGCACAGTGATCACATTCTCTATAACCAAAAAGAGAATACTACAGCCTGAAACGTGTAATTCAAGTTTTTCCATGCAAATTTGAAGCTTTTGTGTGTGGGTTTCCTATCCAAATCCAGTTAAATTAATTCTATATTTGCTACCAAATTAATATTAGTAATTTCCAGTTCTATTGACGATGATCCACCATGTATGATATGATCTATGAGCATCCAATCACCATTCACTCTATAGTTTAAACTTTTAACCATTATATGCAACAAACATAATAAACATAAACATACAGAGAAACTAACTCTATTTTTGCTATATAGTATTTATTCATTTATTGAGTTACAATCGATTGTTCTTGCCTCCTCTGCTTCTCACCTTCACTTTCTTCTTCATTAAACCGATCTACACTGTTTATAAATATCCCTGCCAAAACAAAACTCGCAACAAAAACAGCTTCTTGATTTGGACAAGAAAATTTTATTCAGGTTCAAGAATTCAGATTTGCTTTTACCTATAAACCATATTGCAGCAGCTAAGAACAGAACCGATGTAAGAATCAATGCTGTTTTTCTCCAACTGTTTATATGATCCTGCATATACAACAACAATGGAGCATTTTGGTTTCTGTTTTGTTCTTTCAAGTATTGGCGATGACAAGAAGAGATCTTTTTTTACCTGAACGATACCGACAAGAGGAGAAGAAGGAACATCGCCAAATATGTGAACCGCAACGGTAGAGATCGCCATTGATAATGGTCTCAAACATGGATCCACACAATGCAAACACACATAATTCACAGGAGCCTGAAGATGAAGAAGAAGAAGACGATTGAGAAATATAAGAATATTACAACAACACAGGCTCAAAGTTTTTTTTTACCTATGTAGCAAACACAAGAAGCTCTCCTAAGGCAAAGAGAGCGATGAAACCATATAAACTCTTTAAGGTAAATGCAGTGAAGCAAAAGATGGCTCCAAGAAACGTTGCTCCGGATAAAAGCTGCATCCAAAGATCAAAAAAGGTTTTGATTCAAAATCCGAAAGCAAGAAGAGAGAAAAAGCTTTCTTCTTCACCTTGAAAGCATTTGGAATTGTTGCGGTGACTCGATCAAGTATGAACCCTCCTGATAATGTCCCAATGACCCCACAAATGATAGTTACTGCCCCAAAGATCATATCGGCGTTTTTCTGTCAATATAAAGTTCTTATCAGAAAACAAACTTTCAAGAACTCTCAAGAAGAAAGATTGATAGAAGAAAACAACTGTTTCACCATTTTGTAAATGTTATAACCAGCCTTTGGTCCCCAATATGAGTATGCACCAATAACAAAGTTGTATGATACATAACCTGTTAAAACCAGGTTATATCAATCAACGAAGAAGATGAATAGTGGAAAGTAAAAAATTATTACCTAAGACATTAACAACAAAGACCTTTTCTTTACATAGAACTTTCATATCTTTCCCAAATTGAGTACAAACTGCGTTCTTGTAACTTGACCTGTCACAGATGAAGTAAAAAGTTTGATAAAACTAATACAAAACGTATGGAAGAACATTTTTAAGATAATGAAATCTAACTCAACTTGTAAGTTTCAATGGAGACCTCAATCTCATTACCACCAGCTTGAAGATGATTGTTGTTTTTAGATGTCTCTGCGCCTGCAAAATAGACAAAAGTCTCACTGCACAACCATATTACCAAAGCACATTAACATTAACATACAAGAAAGGTGAAATTTTTTACCAACTGATGAAGCCATCTTTATAGAATCAGTAGAAGGAAACCCTGTTTCATTTTCTTTTATCAGATCACAATATCTTTAACAGTTCATGTTTCTAATAACACAAGACATAATTTGTTCTTCACCTTTTAACTGTAAAGGTTTTATCAAGAAACCAAGAACAGCAAATCGAGCCATTAATACAGCTTCTCCCCAAAACGCATAGCGCCAACTAAAATGTTTTCCAACCTGAAAATCACAAATTTTGAACCGTTAAGACAACCTTCTATAAACTAATATCATAGTCCCAACAATATACATACGTATCCGCCATAGACATAGCCTAAAGCAACACCACTTGGTATACACATGTAGAACACACCAAGCCACACAGCTTTCTGAAGTTAAAAACAAAAAGGGTTAATCAGAAATGGACAAATGTTGCATTTTGAATCCATAAGATGTGCAAAAAAGGTTTAAAAGAGAAACCTGTTTGTGAGGAGCATTATCATCTATAAATGGAGCTGCAAGACTGATGAAAGAAGCTTCACCTACACCAACGAACCTATCGAGTAATAATAATAAATATAGTACACAAATCAAAATTTTGGAGAAGGCAAAGTCAAACCATAAACAAGAACAAAACTAACTTACATGCGACATAAGACGATAAACCAAAAGGCAAAGGAACTGCCACAACCAAGAACTGCAATAGTCCAAACAGTTAAGCCTACTCCAATAAGTCTAAATGGATTGAAACTGCACTAAAAACAATAAACCACTCCAATAATCTGTATTTTGTTTACGCCTTAGAAGATGAAAACTGAAAAATGTTTCCTAACCTTTTTGCTAATGAAGCAAAGATTGGTGATGCAATAAGAAGTCCAACCATAAATGAAGATGACAACACACCATCTTCAAAATTACTCAGATTGAAATGTCCCCTAGAAGAAGCAACATATTTGAGTAAAACATAGCAGTAAATATAAAAGCTTTAGGCCTTAAACAACCAAACTCTTACTGAATTCCCGTTGCAGGGTTGCATTTGCCCTTATCATCACAAGTCCTGGTACTTCCATTGACACCATTGCTCGCTATAGCACCACGATCCATGTAGTTTAACAAGTTAATGATGCAGAAGATCACAAGTAACCTGAAAATAAAAGAGTTTTGATGAAGATAATGATGCAGCAAAGAAATACAGAGTTATGTGTCAAAGACCAAACCAGTATCTTTAGCATATATAAATTGGAATGCAAAGAGATCAAAACACACAATCACAAATGAGATTCAGAGTCTTAAACGGAAGAAGAAAGACAAATCATGGGAAAAGCTTCCAACTTTGCACCGTTTTATTGGTATTGGAAGCGTGAAGGGAGATGTCAAAATTCGTACATTCATGGCGGGAAGAGAGGAAAAGTGAAGAGTAAGCAATGATTGATGTACCAAATGGGAGACAGAAAGGAAGATTCGACGATGTCTAAATTAATCTAATCGAATTACTGTATATCTCTTTGTGGTCTAGATATATGTTTAAACTAATTATAACTTCTGAGTATGCCTTATTTTTGTTTTCCTTCGCCCCTAGTTTTGGTGTCTATCAAGTTCTTTCATCTAACAAATTTTATTTTTAATGAGATAATAATCTCCAAAGACTAAACAATAACATAAAAATTTACCCATTTATAACTTTTTTTAAAGACAAATTTTATTAATTGAAACCTGAAACAAAACAATAACCGTCGTATCTTCTCCATCTAGAACCGTTGTTGTATCTTCTTCATCAGAAAAGTCAAGAGCTAAGAACCTATTCTTATTCAAAGATGAGGTAGACAGAGACTTCTAAACAGCATGAGCCGCTCTACTAGATAAGAGTCTCTCTTGGCGAGACCATCTCAGATTTTTTTATTTGGAGTCAAGGAAGTAGTCGTATTAGGAAGAGGGGTTGTAGAGTGAATACCTGAGGAGGCCGTATGAACCATAGTGCTAGAAACATGAATCAGATCGTTTCCGATTTCCTTCTCCCTCCTTTTCAAAGATGTTTCCATAACTATGGTATCCTCGTGATTTAAAGTAGACGAAGCATTAGGCATTTCTTGACAAATCTGCTTGAGTCAGAAGCATTAGGCATTTCTTTGACTTTTGCGGCAGGAGTACCTGCTTAGCCTGAGATATTCGGACATAGGAGGAGACAGCGATAAGCTTTGTGACCTATATGTCCACAACGACTACGATTTTAAGGTACAAAGATCATATCTAAAGGTGACCAAGGAGATACGAACATCAAGCAGTCGTCAACATGCCACAAACCTCTCTGAAGGACCATTTAGGGGTTGACTCGTGTGGAATGTGGAAAAAGATTCCGAATGAAGATTCATTTCCTTCCCCAAACCCTCTAGAAGGAGCTGCGCTTTAAGTGAAGCAGCTTCAGCTTCAGAGAAGTGAGAGGTTGTTAACTTCTGAGCCAAAGCCATTGGGAATTTTCAGAGTTCGACAAAGGACCTTCTGCAAGATGATGAAGAGGAGCAGAATTAATCGCAAGAGGCTTCTTGTAACATCCGTGATCCTTGGATCAAACTGAATCAGTCGGATTAAGGCCATGAATATGAAAAATCAGGGGGTTGTCCAAGTAAAGATTGGGCTATCGGTTGGAAAGAGGTATAGCCGAGCTAAAACAAGCTGGAACGGGCCAGTTCAGCTGATTCGAGTGTTTAGCCGGGAAAGAATGGTTCGGACAAGTGAGAATCCGTCAGTCCGCGAATTTCGGATAGTTGGTCGGATTTCGACAGGTCTGTTTACTGAAGTCCGAGCTAGAAGGGAGCTGAGCTAAGTATGTCTGAGTGAAAATGGGTTGGACAAGGAAGCTTCGGACAAACCGTGTTTCTCGGGCCTTTGGTCGGGATTCGGACAGGATGGTTATGTTTGTTGCAGCTGAGCTGGGATGGTCGAAGGACTTTGTAGAATTATCGGATGAATTATGAAAATATCCGAGAAGTTAATAAATAGCCGAGCGGAAGCGGTTATATCGAGGGAGTTATTGAAAAAGGCACGGACAAGATTGGCGGGAACAGTTATCGGTTTCATCCGAAAGAATTGATCGGCTAAGATCAATCAGAACCGGCTATTTGAGTGAACCAAGCGGATTTCGTCGGTTCAAGTGAACGGGAACATCAATCTGGTCCGGCTAAGTTAAATGATCGAGGGAAAAGGTGCGGGAACGGTTCTGACATTCGGTTACTTGAGGGAAAACGCAGCGGATTGAGGCATTGATCAGTTATATCCGAGAACCGTCACTTTAACAAGGGGAAATCACAGAAACTTCATTATTCTGCTAAGTATCCGAGAGAAAATAGAGAGAAAAGAGAAAGAACAATCGAAAGAGATTTCATCCGAGAGTTTGTGATCCGACCGTGAGATATCCGAGAGTTCACCGAATTTGATCGTGGGATAGCCGGGTGATTCCGTCTATCGCTGAGAAACTTCGACTGCGTCCGAGAGAAACGTTCTGAATCGGGGAGTTCTTCTGAAAACCGTCGGCTATCTTCTTGAATCTGCAACAACCGAGAAACAAAGGTGAGTGCGTGACCGTGGGCTATAGTTTAGACTCGTGATCTAGCATAGATTCGATTGTTTACTGATTGCTTGAACTGTTCTATGGTACCTTTACTGTTATATTCTGTTTCTCTGCATAATAGTGAAGGCCTGAAGCCAAGTTAGGCTTTATAGCCGATGAGGTCCGATGACCATAGAAGGCCCGAGGCCAAAAGTGAGGCCCGAGGCCATATGAGGGCTGTTTAGCCGATCATTGATTGTTTAAGTGATTATTGGATGATTGAATAGACTGTTGATTGCGATTTTCTTTACTGTGGCTAAGTGGGACGGGATGACCGCTCTCACTAAGCAATTCTGTTGCTTATGCCTCCTTTTCGTGGATGCAGGTGATTTAGCCCGTGATGGGAACTGTTCTGGACCGCGGGACTAAGGCAAGGAAGAAGGATGTTAGGCTTGGGTAGACTATGGTCGAGTAGAACAATGTAATAGCTTATAGCAAACTGTAGTAGCTTATAGCGAACCTTCATTGTATGCTCGAACCTCGTTTTTACCTAAGTATTGCATTTGTGTTTAAAATGGCTTAAATGAATCGAAAGAAAACGCTAAAAATGACTAAGTATGGGAAAAACTTAAAAATACCCGAGACTGACCAGGAAGTGGTCGAGTCAAATCCTTACCGCAGTTCGGATTTCCGGGTTAGGGCGTTTCAATTTGGTATCAGAGCGTGGTTGGTTCTAGGACAAGTCTTTTGCATAAGTGGGTAGTGGGAAACATCCTTCCAGCCTGATGTCCCGCGGTAAGTTGTTTTCTGTGTTAACTAAATTGATTGTGGCAAGCTTAGTTTTGAGTTTTCACCATGCAGATGGCTAAGGGACAGCGTTCTGGTAGGAGAACTGCGAGAGAGACTGGGGAAAATTTGGTTAACAGAGTTGATGGTCAGGGTGATGAGAATAACCGTGAGAATACTGAAGTGAACACGGCTGGAAACAATGTTGCTGCGGCTAATGCTGGGATAGCCGGGGGAAATACTGGGATTGGGAACATGGCGGCTGCTGCTGCTGCTGCTACGGCTCCTGTTGGATTAAAGGCGGTGTTAGGCATGCTGGCTCAAGTCTTGCAGAGATTGCCGGCTGCTGCACCTGTCCAAGTGAACCCACTGCCGGTGGTGGATGAAGAACCGGCTGTGGAAGAAGTGGAAGCTGTGGCTGCGCCGAGAGTTCCATCCTACCTGAAGGTGATGGAGCATATGCAGAAGCTGGGCACTAAGTTCTTCACGGGTGGTGCTAAGCCTATGGAGGCGGATGATTGGATCAATCGGCTGGAAAGGAACTTTGATTCCATCCGCTGTCCTGATGGCTATAAGACGGATATTGCGGTTCACTACTTGGAAAGGGATGCGCATGTTTGGTGGAAAGGTGTAGTGACTCGCCGTGATGGCCGGGTTACTAATTGGGGAAGCTTCCGTGCGGAGTTCAGGAAGAAGTACTTCTCACGGGAAGCTTTCATCCGACTGGAAGGTGCTTTCATAGACCTTCAGCAAGGATCTATGTCCGTGAGGGAATACGAGGCTGAGTTTAACCGACTCAAGAGGTATGGTGGCCGTGACTTAGAGGATGATGAGAATCAGGTCCGCAGGTTTATGCGCGGTTTACGAGTTGAGCTAAGCAACCGTTGTAAGATCCGAGACTATGCTACTGTGGCTGAGCTGGTCGAGAAAGCAGCCGAGCAAGAGGCGGGATTGGCCGAGGAAGCAAGATTGCTGGGTTATGCATCGTCGGTTAAAACTGCAAGTGTTGCTGGTAAAAATCCGAAGTTTGGGAAGAATGCACCTTCGGGCAAGCCTTTGGCGGGACGGAAAGCGTGTTTGACTTGCGGGAAACTGCATGAGGGTCAGTGTAGGAAAGCTTTGGGAGCATGTCACTGTTGCGGTAGTCAGAGTCACATGATCCGTGACTGCCCAAAACCGGATCAGAGGGTTTATTTCAATTGTGGGGAAACCAGGCATTACAAGGATAAGTATCCGAAGCAAGTGCAACAACAGCAGGCCGGTAAACGGGCAAGTGACGGACAGTATCCGCAGGCAAAGAGGCAGACTATAATGCCGCGGGTATACTCCATCGGAGAGGACGCTGCCGAGGGAAGCACTTCCCGTCCGATCACTGGTAAGCTCTAGTCCCTTTCCTTAGAATTTCTCGGTGAAAATGCTTGTTGCGTGCTAGGATAGATTCTTAGCAATCGGATATTGTGTAGGGACCTTAATCATGGGTGGTGTGACAACCCATGTTCTGTTTGACTCCGGGGCATCACATTGCTTTGTTCACCCGGATGTAGTCGGATCCGATGAGTTCCTGAGAGAACCCGGTGATGATTTTGGTTTAGTTCAAGCAGCCGGTGGTCAAGTGATGTTTACCTTGGGGAATATCCGAAACGTCTCTGTGATGATTGGAGAGGTGAACATGCCGGCTGACTTGGTGATTTGCAGAGTGAAGTCTTATGATGTGATCCTCGGAATGGATTGGCTCGGGAAGCATAAGGCACATCTAGACTGTCACCGAGGCAGAGTTCAGTTTGAGTCGGATAAAGGAAAGTTGGTGTATCAGGGGATCTGATCAACGGATGGGAGCTTGATTGTCTCGGTGATTCAAGCGGAGAAACTGATGGAGAAAGGCTGTGAAGCATACTTGGCCACGATCAATACTGTGGAAGTTGGTCCGGATATGCAGCTTAGTGAGATTCCGGTTGTAAGTGAGTTCGAGGATGTGTTCCAAGCGTTGAGTGGATTACCTCCGGGGAGGTCTGATCCATTCACTATCGAGCTGGAGCCTGGGACAGCTCCTATATCTAAGGCACCGTATCGGATGGCTCCTGCCGAGATGGCTGAGTTAAAGAAACAGTTGGATGAGCTGACTGAAAAAGGGTTTGTGCGGCCTAGCAGTTCACCATGGGGAGCACCGGTTCTGTTTGTCAAGAAGAAAGATGGTAGTTTCAGACTCTGCATAGACTACCGTGGGTTAAACCGAGTAACAGTGAAGAACAAGTACCCTCTTCCGAGGATAGACGAGTTGTTGGACCAACTCCGAGGGGCTACCGTGTTCTCCAAGATAGACTTGGCTTCGGGTTATCATCAGATCCCAATAGATGAGGCAGATGTTCGGAAGACAGCCTTTCGGACAAGGTACGGGCATTATGAGTTCGTGGTGATGCCCTTCGGCTTAACCAATGCACTGGCTGCTTTTATGAAACTGATGAACAACGTGTTCAGAGACTGTCTGGATGAGTTCGTGATCATCTTCATAGATGATATCCTGGTTTATTCCAAGAACCCGGAGGAACATACGAAACATCTGGCCACGGTCATGGCTAGACTTAGGGAACATAAGCTTTTCGCCAAGCTTAGCAAGTGCAGTTTTTGGCAGAGAGAGATCGGTTTCTTGGGACATGTTGTTTTGGACAAAGGGGTGTCTGTTGATCCGGAGAAGGTAAAGGCTATAGCAGAATGGCCGAGGCCTAAGAATGCATCGGAGATAAGGAGTTTTCTCGGCTTGGCTGGTTACTACCGGAGATTTGTTAAGGGATTCGCGAGCATGGCGCAACCCATGACTCGGCTGACTGGAAAGGATGTTGCTTTTACTTGGTCCGCGGATTGTGAGAAGAGTTTCTCTAAGCTTAAGGACATGCTTACGAGTACTCCGGTCCTGGCTCTACCAAAACCCAAAGAGCCTTATGTTGTGTACACGGATGCATCAAAGACTGGACTGGGCTGTGTTCTGATGCACAGGGAAGTGTGATTGCTTATGCATCACGGCAGTTAAGGAAACATGAGCAGAACTATCCGACACATGACTTAGAGATGGCGGCTGTAGTGTTTTCTCTGAAGATTTGGAGGGCTTACTTATATGGGGAAAAAGTTCAAGTCTTCACGGATCATAAGAGCTTGAAATACATTTTCACTCAGCCAGAGTTGAATATAAGACAGAGGAGATGGATGGAAACAGTTGCAGACTTTGACTTGGATATAGCTTACCATCCGGGAAAGGCTAATCTAGTGGCAGATGCTTTGAGCCGGAAGAGAGTAGCCGTGGATTCAGAGAAGGATATGGAGGAGCTAGTCAACATGGTGGGAACCTTACACTTGAATGCCTTGACCGACGATTTGGAACCATTGGGTCTTGGTGCTGCGGATCAGGCAGACTTGTTGACTAGGGTTCGGTTATCTCAGGAGTTAGACGAAGATTTGGTTAAGGCAGCAAAGAATGATCAGTCCGAGTATCAAACTTCAAACAATGGGACTATAGTGGTGAATGGCCGAGTGTGTGTCCCGAATGATCAGAAACTCTGAGAGGAAATCCTTAAGGAAGCACACCAGTCGAGATTTTCGATTCACCCCGGGACGACTAAGATGTACCGTGACCTTAAGCGATATTATCAGTGGATCGGAATGAAGCGCGATGTGGCTAAGTGGGTAGCCGGATGTTCGACTTGTCAGATGGTCAAAGCCGAGCATCAAGTTCCGAGTGGATTACTGCAAAGCTTACCGATTCCCAAGTGGAAGTGGGATATGATCACGATGGACTTCGT
The DNA here is from genome assembly GCA_911865555.2 of Thlaspi arvense. Lineage (NCBI taxonomy): Eukaryota > Viridiplantae > Streptophyta > Magnoliopsida > Brassicales > Brassicaceae > Thlaspi > Thlaspi arvense. The sequence goes on from OU466860.2 coordinate 65,802,751, forward strand.
GACTGGCTTACCGTCCGTGGATAAGAAGGATGCAGTATGGGTCATAGTCGACAGATTGACTAAGTCAGCACACTTCTTGGCGATTAACAAGATAGATAATGCTGCGGTTCTAGCCAAGAGATATGTTGAGGAGATAGTCCGGTTACATGGAGTGCCGGCTAGTATTGTATCCGACAGAGACTCCAGGTTTACTTCGGCTTTCTGGAGAGCCTTGCATAAGGCGATGGGAACTAAGTTACACACGAGTACGGCTTATCATCCGCAGACTGATGGACAATCTGAGAGAACTATCCGGATACTTGAGGACTTGCTGCGAGCTTGTGTCCTGGATTGGGGCGGCAAATGGGAACATTATCTGCACTTAGCCGAGTTCTCTTATAATAATAGCTATCAAGCTAGCATCGGGATGTCGCCTTATGAGGCTTTGTATGGCCGGCCTTGTAGGACTCCCTTATGTTGGACCCAAGTGGGGGAGCGAAGCATCTTTGGCCGAGAGTTTGTGGAGGAGACAACTGAAAGAATCCGAGTATTGAAGCTTAAGATGAAAGAAGCTCAGGACAGACAGAAGAGTTATGCGGATAAGCGTCGGAAAGAGTTAGAATTTGCAGTGGGCGACATGGTTTACCTCAAAACAGTCACCTACAAGGGAAAAGACCGTGCTTCACTGAATGGGAAACTAAGTCCGAGGTACATGGGACCGTATCAGATTCTTGAGAGGATCGGACCAATGGCTTATAGGCTGGATTTGCCACCGTCTATGGAACAGTTTCACAAGGTATTCCACGTTTCTATGCTAAGGAAATGCATAAGTGACCGGCATAACGTGGTGCCTGAACCACCTTCGGACTTAAAGGAAAATATGACCATTGAAGGGAGACCAGTCCGGATTGTGGGAAGAAAAGTTAAGGCTGAACGTAGGAAGAAAGTTCAGATGATTCAGGTCGTTTGGGATTGTGATGGTGAAGAAGAAGTAACCTGGGAACCAGAAGAGAGAATGAAAGCAGAATTTCCTAAGTGGTTCGATAAACTTAAGGAAAATCCAGAGTTAAGTGGACCAAAGAAGACTCGAGGACGAGTCTCAGCTAAGGGGGGGAGAGTTGTAACATCTGTGATCCTTGGATCAAACTCAATCAGTCGGATTAAGACCATGAATATGAAAAATCAGGGGGTTGTCCGAGTAAAGATTGGGCTATCGGTTGGAAAGAGGTATAGCCGAGCTAAAACAAGCTGAAACGGGCCAGTTCAGCTGATTCGAGTGTTTAGCCGGGAAAGAATGGTTCGGACAAGTGAGAATCCGTCAGTCCGCGAATTTCGGATAGTTGGTCGGATTTCCGACAGGTCAGTTTACTGAAGTCCAAGCTAGAAGGGAGCTGAGCTAAGTATGTCCGAGTGAAAATGGGATTGGACAAGGAAGCTTCGGACAAACCGTGTTTCTCGGGCCTTTGGTCGGATTCGGACAGGACGGTTATGTTTGTTGGAGCTGAGCTGGGATGGTCGAAGGACTTTGTAGAATTATCGGATGAATTATGAAAATATCCGAGAAGTTAATAAATAGCCGAGCGGGAGCGGTTATATCCGAGGGAGTTATTGAAAAAGGCACGGACAAGATTGGCGGGAACAGTTATCGGTTTCATCCGAGAGAATTGATTGGCTAAGATCAATCAGAACCGGCTATTTGAGTGAACCAAGCGGATTTCGTCGGTTCAAGTGAACGGGAACATCAATCTGGTCCGGCTAAGTTAAATGATCGAGGGAAAAGGTGCGGGAACGGTTCTGACATTCGGTTACTTGAGGGAAAACGCAGCGGATTGAGGCATTGATCAGTTATATCCAAGAACCTTCACTTTAACAAGGGGAAATCACAGAAACTTCATTATTCTGCTAAGTATCCGAGAGAAAATAGAGAGAAAAGAGAAAGAACAATCGAAAGAGATTTCATCCGAGAGTTTGTGATCCGACCGTGAGATATCCGAGAGTTCACCGAATTTGATCGTGGGATAGCCGGGTGATTCCGTCTATCGCCGAGAAACTTCGACTGTGTCCGAGAGAAACGTTCTGAATCGGGGAGTTCTTCTGAAAACCGTCGGCTATCTTCTTGAATCTGCAACAACCGAGAAACAAAGGTGAGTGTGTGACCGTGGGCTATAGTTTAGACTCGTGATCTAGCATAGATTCGATTGTTTACTGATTGCTTGAACTGTTCTATGGTACATTTACTGTTATATTCTGTTTCTCTGCATAATAGTGAAGGCCCGAGGCCAAGTTAGGCTTTATAGCCGATGAGGTCCGATGACCATAGAAGGCCCGAGGCCAAAAGTGAGGCCCGAGGCCATATGAGGGCTGTTTAGCCGATCATTGATTGTTTAAGTGATTATTGGATGATTGAATGGACTGTTGATTGCGATTTTCTTTACTGTGGCTAAGTGGGACGGGATGACCGCTCTCACTAAGCAATTCTGTTGCTTATGCTTCCTTTTCGTGGATGCAGGTGATTTAGCCCGTGATGGGAACTGTTCTGGACCGCGGGACTAAGGCAAGGAAGAAGGATGTTAGGCTTGGGTAGACTATGGTCGAGTAGAACAATGTAATAGCTTATAGCAAACTGTAGTAGCTTATAGCGAACCTTCATTGTATGCTCGAACCTCGTTTTTACCTAAGTATTGCATTTGTGTTTAAAATGGCTTAAATGAATCGAAAGAAAACGCTAAAAATGACTAAGTATGGGAAAAACTTAAAAATACCCGAGACTGACCAGGAAGTGGTCGAGTCAAATCCTTACCGCAGTTCGGATTTCCGGATTAGGGCGTTTCACTTCTCCCATGCTCCCTTGGAGATTGGCAGGAGTAAAGCTTTTCGATTAGAGGTCTCAGGAACAGAAGGTAGGCTTTTCTCTTGAATAGGAATAATTACCGCTATCGTGAGACTGTGCGGCCGGAAGGGAGCAGTTGTCATGACGCAGAATTGCCCTGCAGCTAGAGAGAGAATTTGGGCTTCACCAGACAGAGGATTCGACGAGGGTGGAGAGTTCGCGGAGCATCGATGCAGATGAGGCCAACGCGGTCTGAAAGAGCTTGACGAAAGAGTCGATGGTAAGAGGGTCGCTGATTTTGAGGGGGTTGAATCCAATCTCCTCTCCGATGAAGGCATGAGAAAATAGTAGTCATTTGCTGAGATTTCACCGGAAGACATGGGGCGAATGGATTCCAGAGAGAATAAGGGAGAACTAAGAGAGGAGAGGAGAGAATCCACCGGTAAAAGAAACCAGCGGCGGAGCCGCCAAGAGAGCCAAAGGAGAAAATTTTTAAGGGTTGTCTCGATAAATGGGCCTGGGAGCGTTTTTCGTTTTACTCTTCTCTGTGGTATGGTGTGCTCTCTCTCTCTCTCTCTCTCTAAATCTGTTTCTTGTTTGATTGCGAATTTGATTATATAATCGATCGATTCCTCTGCGTTTATGTTTGAACGATTAATGTATAGAGAGATTGCCCATTTGCGCGATGATCGAAGCCTCCTCCGTTCATCTACATGGCTAAGATGATTTACCCGAAGTGGCTCACGCGGATCCCTCCAAAGCGATGCGCGTGAGAGTAGAAACTGCGCCTGCGTGGCGAAAAACGGAGGAGAGATACCTTACAACTACGATGGGAACGCAGTTTACCCAAAGAGCCCTCCTGCTTGCTACCTAAGTGTGGCTCTCTCTGCAAATGCCCTCCTGCTTGCTACCTAATAGTCACGCAGCGAGGGATCAGGTTCAAGCTCAAGATCTTCAAAACCGAGTCGAGAGGTTGGGGAGTGAGATCTCTCAGCTCGATACCTTCGGGTAGCTTCATATGCCAGTACGTTGGCGAGCTTTTGGAGGATAAAGAAGCTGAGAGAAGAACAGGGAACGACGAGTAGCTCTTTGACATTGGGAACAAATACGACAACACTTTAGCTGAAGGGATGTCGAAGCTAATGCCAGGGATGGAGAAAGAGAAAGAAGAAGAAGAAGATGGTGGCGATGGTTCATTCAAATTCAGAACATTACCTCTCTAATTAGCTGTGGTGCTTCTTCTTCTTCTTCTGCGTTTGTTTCGACCAAAAGGACTCGTGAACCACTATGGTTTGTATGAAACCAATATGTATCCAATCGACAACCCAAACGCAATACCAGGTACAAATCCTATTACAGCTGCAATCCAACTAAACACCTCTTCATCTTCTTCTTCTTTTGGTTCTGGCGTTTCAGACTGTTGCGATGAAGGCTTGTGGATATCTCCGCAATCATCTTCAAGAGCAGGGCCGAAAAGTCCCAAGTTGTCGTCAAAAGAAGTGCAGTTCAGCCTTCGAAACTGAGTGCCACCTGGAACTAGACCCACAAGCTGGTTATGGGAGAAGTTCATGTACTCAAGGAACGAGAGATTCCCTAGCTCTTGTGGAATTTCTCCAGAAAGCTTGTTTTGGGAAACGTCTAGTGACTCGAGAGCTGTAAGGTTTCCCATGGACGATGGTATGTGGCCACTGAAAGCATTGTTTGACAAGTTGAGAACACGAAGCTCTTTCAATAAGCCGATGGACTTTGGAATCTCGCCTTCAAGTTTGTTTCCAGAGAAGTCGAGTGCTGTGAAGACTTTTAGGATACGTTCTAGCTCCAATAATACACCTTTATTCATCAAAACCATTGAATCATGGTAATAGCCTCCTCCCATGTACTTTCCAATCGACTTATCTTCGTTTATCCCAAGAGATGCCATTGCACTCCAACTCACAAAACAATCAGCTGGTAAAATTCCGCTGAACTGATTATGTGAGATGTCCATGATTTTCAACTGAAAGAACGAGGCTTGATGTAATGGTCCATGGAATGCATTGGAGCGTAAGACAAGTACTTGCAGGTTCTGTAGAGAACTCAACCAGAAGGGAAACGTGTCGTTGATTCTGTTGCTTTCCACATTCAGAACTTCAAGAGCGGAGAAATGGATCAAAGATCTTGGAAGCTTTCCCACCAATTGGTTATTTCCAATGTCAAGCGTTCTTAGACCTTTAAATACATTCTTCGGAAGACCTCCACTAAGACGGTTCTGACGAAGGTTTAGAACTGATAGATTGCTCTTGAGATTTCCCATACAAAGAGGGATTAAACCATTGAAGTTGTTGCTTGATAAATCTAGAGTGCTTAGAGAGTGCAACTCGCATATGAGAGATGGAATCTCTCCTGTGAAGTTATTTTTAGAGCCAGACAAGTACTCCAGGGCAGAGGATAGTCCATGGTTCATTGATCTTTCGAAGTTGATGAAAGTGTTGTTGGAAAGATTCACGTAACGCAGATTTGGTAGCGTCCATAACCAGCCAGGAACTTGACCTTTGATATTGTTGTTGGAAATGTCTAGAGTCCTCATACTATGTTGGGTTCTGAGCAGCCTGACAAGAATAAATAACATATCATCTGTGAAGGAGAATCTGAAACTGAACTTTTGTTTTTGGCTAAAACATGGTTCCCTGAGAGATCTAATGCTCCGAGTGACTGGGAAAATGATGAGATTGCATGCAAGTCAATCGTTGTTGTGGTGTTCAGATGGGAGAGTTCAAGTGTGGAAAGCGACTTGAGATGCGAGAAGATAGTGAGGTCAACTGGGCCTTGGGTGTTCCAATGGGAAAGGTCAAGTTTCGTGAGGTTCACTCAGATTGACTCACCATCAAGTCTTTGTACGAAGTGTTATTCACGTTGAGAAAACAGAGTAAATGTATTTTGGTCCAACCAAATTAAAAGATATACACAACAAATAATAACGAAATCCTTAATGAAAAAGAAATTAGATATACATTACAACAGAGTACGAGTCAAGAAGAGACGATTTGTTATGGGTAATGATAATCATGTGGTCGATGTAAAGAGAGCTCTCAGGAAGAAGATAAGGTTAAAAGCAGTGTTGGCTTACTTTTCAAGTCATCGTCTTTCGTCTTTTCCCCCGTAAAACAAAACTCACCAGTCAATATTGCTGAATAGTTTGAGAAATCTACTTGTTTGGTTTCTTTTGTCATGATACATTTAATCTTTGTTCAAGTTTGGTCTAGATATGCCGAGAGAGAGAGAGAGAGAGAGAGGGAGGGAGGGAGGGAGGGAGGGAGGGAGGGAGGGAGGGAGGGAGAGAGGTGTGGTCACTTGAATTCGGGAAGAAGGTGAGAGCAAAGTTGACGAGCTTGTTTGAATCCAAATTTCTACAAATAGGAGGTTAGGTTTAAACCGACAACCAAACATCCTTTTTTTGGGCTCATCTCTGATATTGGCAAGTTATACAACTGGAGACGCTCTTGGAAATTCAGAACCCTAGAAATAATCGATTCCTGCTAACAGCGAAATACTTGTCGTGTTGATCAGGATAGTGTTTCCTATGAATGCTTCGCTGTAGCTAAATGAGCCCCGAGAATTCAAAGCCATGTCCGGATCACTGATCCCTGGATTGAATCCGGATCGGGTTTCATCGCCGTCGAGACAAATAACTTCACTCTGTTACACTCTGCCCACGGTTACACTCTGTTCACGTCCCTGATTCAGAGCTTGGATCACATTTTGGATTTTTACTGGATAACATGGAAGGTTCTGATGTGACCTTTGACATTGCTGGCTAGAAGTTCCTAGCTCATAAACTAGTACTGGCTGGTCCATCTCCATTTTTCAAGTCTAAATTTTTCAATGAGGTTGATGCAAGCAATACAGAGGTTACAATCAACGACGTGGAACCTAAGGTTTTTAATGTAAATCATCATTGGTAGCTGTACGGGGATGCTTGAGTCCCACGCCATACCTAGTTTTTGCGAATATAAATGAGAAAGTTCTCAAACTCAGAAAAACAAATTTAGTGAGAGACCACTGAATAGTAGTAGTTTAGTAGCTTACGAATTAGATATGCTCTCCAAATGGCTTTTCCATGACAAGTTAAATTGTCTTTTGTGGGTCGTTCTTCACATCATCATTACTCCAGAAGCCAGTTGCAAGCTTTAAATGAGATCCTCCCACATTAGGAACTATATCATTCATCCATTCGGTTGATTTCTTTAGCTGTCTGGTAGACAAAATCAGGAAGGAAGGCAAGCCAGAATAAACAAGACTTTCTTTTTTGTTCACTATATAAAAAAAAAGGTATATGCAGTGAAGCAAAAGATGGCTCTAAGAAACGTTGCTCCGGTTAAATGCTACACATGCAAAGATCAAAAAGGTTTTGATTCAAAATCCGAAATCAAGAAGAGAGAAAAAGCTGTTCTTCTTCACTTAAAAGCATGTGGAATTGTTGCAGTGACATGATCGTTAGTGTCCTAGTGTCCCAGTGATCCTACAAATGATAGTTACTGTCCCAAAGATCATATCGGCGTTTTTCTGACAAGATAAAGTTCTTATCAAAAAACAAAATTTTGAATCTTTCAAGAACTCTCAAGAAGAAAGATTGATAGAAACAAACAACTGTTTCACCATTTTATAAATGTTATAACAAGCCTTTGGTCCCCAATATGAGTATGCACCAATAACAAAGTTGTATAATACGTGGTTAAGACCAAGTTATATCAGTCAATGGAGAAGATAAGTAAGAAGAATAGTGAAAACTAAAGAAGGCAAAAATATTACCAAAGACATTAACAAGAATCGGTGAGCATCATGGTAGTTCAGTCTCCACGTGTCAAGCCTTCTTTGGACGCGGTAAAATCGATCCCACCAATATGTATTTTTATGATGTAAAGTAAAATATTATATTTTGTTTTTTAAAAGTTTTTTGTAAGTTTTTAAAATATTTAATATAATAATTTGAAACTGCATCAAAAACTCTAAAAAAATAAGAAATCTTTATTAAATACAAAATAATAGAACTAGTTTTTGTGATTGTTGTTGAACACCAAAAACTGCACTATGTAAAAACAAAACGTTTGTGGAGAGTATCAGAAAAACTAATCAATACCTAAATATTATAATTTTATTTCTAACCCGTATATACATGCACAAACATACGTATTTATTTCTTATCAAAATTCAATTATACATTATAAATATATATATTACAAAACACTTTGTTTTTTTTAACACAAAAAGCCACACTTTAACTTTTCCAGAAATATGTATGAATATTAATTGCATAAAAGTCGGAGTCTCATGCAAACTTGTTGTGCATGAATTTTGTTAACTTTAATTATAGTTTAATTTTAATTTTAATTATTAGACAACTTATATTTATTTTTTCAAATCTTTATGTGCGGATCAACCATCTACCTGCTCTTAAGATTAGTAAATATGGTAAAACGTATTTCTGTTTAATTTGTAATGGATTAAGAAAGAAATATATTATAAAAATATATATGTATTAGCAAGATTATATCGTGTAAGAAAAAAATAAAACATTGCATGGGTAATATTTTTTTAAAAAAATCTATGAATTAAATTATTATTTAGAATAATTTTTACATTTACAATTATATGTCACTATAAATATAAGAAACATAAAAAGTTTTAATATAAATAAGTTTTAAAAAGTACAAAACGATATGAAACGATTGTTTGATTGTTATTAAATACTAAAACTGTATTTGCATACAAACATAATGTTTGCAAAATGAATAAAAAACTTATCAACACTTATATATTATAATTAATTAAAAAAAAATTATACCCGCACATATCTATATTTTCATTATATAAATATTTCAGGTGAAGATAAATCATACATTAATTCTGACAGCATTATTCCTTCAGATAAAGACACACTGAATATTGTGGACTACCTAACTGAGTCTTTGAATAGCATCAAAGTTTCTGAATTACCAAAGCATTGCTTGAAATTAAAGGTTGCTGTTCCAGACAGTGTCTTTATAACGTTAATAGTAAGGGTGAAATATGCAATGTAACTAGATTTATTATTACTTAAATAGCTTGATATGTGGTTGAAGCTAGAATTATAATGGGAAATGAGAAACTTGATTGGTCAAATAGTTATAATCCATAAGATGTATGTGACAGCACTAGAGAAAAAGTTTTCTTTCCTAATGTGTCATACACAATTTTCTTTGGCTTTAGCTTTCACAATGACTATCAACAAAAGCCAAAGACAATCAATTGAGAATGTTAGTTTGTTTCCACCTAGACCAGTTTTCTCTCGTGGACGAGTTTTAATCTGAGATGCCCCTCTGTCTAAAACCAAAATCTCAAATATCCCCTTTCTATTTCTTTTTCGTTTTGAATTAATTTTAATTCAGAAAACCATTAAAATTACCTAAAAACCTATTCAATTAATCAGATTTACAACTATATTTGGATTCTACCCGCCCACCCAACTAAAATCGGATCTGATTTCTAACCCAAAAATTAAAATCCCTAACCTCAAAAAAAGCAATCCAAAACGATGCCTCCTCCCTCCTCTTCACCCCCGAAACTATCGTCGTCACCCTTAATCTCCATAAAACAAGTTCTAACTCCTAACTCCTTCATTCTTAATTCACTCAATTTCAAATCGCTTCCATCTCCTCTCTCTTGAACTCAATCGTCTCTATCTCTGGACTTTCAGTCGGATTCAATGGCTAGGACAAAATGGATAACAAAGAGGAAGAAGAAGAAGACTGTTGAGGATGCGAATCCGCCGATTGCTGAAGTGAAGAAGGGTCAAAGCAGTTCGGCGATTGATGCCATTGAAGAAGAGGTTGAAGGAACTACGGTTCCCATTGGCGAGAGACATGAAGAAGATAATGAAGAAGAAGGAGAGAAAGGAGAGAGTGACAATGAAGAAGAAGAAGACAATGAAGAAGAAAACTCCAATGAAGAAGAAAACAATGAAGAAGAAGGAGACAATGAAGAAGAAGACAAAGAGGGCTCCGAACAAAACTCGGCTGACGGGGAAGATGAAAGTCTTGTAAGTATTTCGATTCCATTGGATTGGAAATTTTTGTTAGGTAAAACTAGGGAAAACTAGTATAACTAGGTAAAACAAGTCTTTGTTACATGTAGTACTAGTATAACTAGGTAATACTAGGATTTGTAGTTATTAAGTAATACTAGTATAACTAGATGAAACTACTCGGTTGTTACATGTAATACTAGTATAACTAGATAATAGTATGATTTGTGGTTGTTTAAATAATACTAGTATAACTACATGATACTAATATAACTAGGTAATACTAGTAGAACTGAAGAAAACTACTCGATTGTTACATGTAATACTAGTTTAACTAGTACTAGGATTTGTGGTTGTTTAAGTAATACTAGTATAACTAGATAATACTAATCGGATTTTATTTGTAATGCTAGTATAACTAGATATAACTAGTCGAATTTTATTTGTAATACTAGGAATTACTTGGTACAACTAGTCAGATTTTATTTGTAATACTAGAATTACTTGGTACAACTAATCAGATTTTATTTGTAATACTGGAATAACTTGGTACAACTGAATGTTTTTGTAGGATTCCGAGGAGCAATTGAAAGCACTACAACCTATGAAAATGTACTTCCCACCGACAGAGTATAAGAAGAAGATTAAGATATCGACAAGGTGCTACATTTACGAAGCTTTGACAACGCTGGACAATTTGAAGCCTCCGCTCTCACCTCTAGAGAGGTCATGGTTTGAGACCCATCCACAATTCAAGCACATTTTCCACTTGCCAAGGGACAAATATCACAAAGTTATGGGCATGTAGATGCTACTTCTTCGAACAGCATGCATTGAGAAAGAGAAGGAAGCTTGGTTTGTCGTCAACGGCGTTCCTATCCGTTATGGGCTGAGGGAACACGCCTTGATGTCAGGATTAAACTGCCGTAACTATCCACTCAATTATATGCGAGAGGGCAGTATGGACTTTGTCAAGAGGCATTTTGAGCGATCAACAATCAGACATCAAGACGTGAAAGAAAAGCTAGAGGAAATGGATTCTGGTAGAGATAGGTTGAAGATGGCTGTCCTCTACTTCTTATCCAGCATTGTTATAGGAAAGACAAAGACTGGAGCAGATGCTACGCCCGTGTTAGAATTCTTTTAGAGAGCAGTGTCTGATCTCGAGTTGTGTAAGACATTTCCTTGGGGCAGATTGTCCTTTGATCACATGCTAGGCGAGATCTCGCACACGATGACTCATTTTGGAGGAAGCGCAAAGAGGGTGTATTATGGCCGATTCCAGGTTTTTGTATTCCTATGGAGGTAAGTTACTTCATGTTATAATTGGGGTATTAGTTATTGACTACTTGTTATAATTGATGCATACTCTAACTCCTTTAACCATATGTGTGTTGTGTAGCTTTTAGCATTTGAGACAATTCCAGATTTGGGGAGTAGATTCCGAGAAGCTATTCCAAGCGCACTCATGAGTTGCCCTAAGATGTGGAAGACAAGGTTCAAGAAAAGTGAAATGAAAGGGTTTCCTCTTGAGAGTATAAATCAACATCTTGGTGGAACTTATTTTAGTTATTCTTCTCATACTTCGCATTATAATGATTTTGGATTGTTATGTTTTTAATCTTTAATTTCATTTATGTTGGATTGTTATGTTTTCACAGGATATTGATAGTATCCTGATCGCAACAGATGAAGAAAAATCTCTTCTGGCTGAAATTTTCGAACAAGACGACGATGATGATAAGCATGATGTCGTTGTTGAGAGCTGGATGAGTCATCTTAAGAAAGGATATGCCATAAGCTTTGAGGATATGTACAAGGAAGATGTGGCTTCCAGATTGCAAGAGGAACCTGAGAATCCGGTGATCGGGGTCATAGCCGCCAATGACGGACCGGTAAACACGCCTTTAAATGATCTGGTTGAGATGGTAAACGCCATGAAAAATGACTTTGCTGAACGGATGACTCAACTTGAAAACAAGGTTGATGGGTTGGTGGGGAGACTCGCACCTCTGGAAGCTTTTGTGCAGGAGCATGAAGGAGAGACGTCTAAGACTATAAAAAGTGCTGGGAAACGAAGGTCGAGTGTGGGGGTGAGGACAAGGTCGAAGAAGCAGAAAGTATAAGACTTTTTTAATGGTTTTTTGCTCGTGGTACTGGTATTACTACGTAGAACTTTGTTGTTGGTTTTAAATTTGAACTATGTTACTTGTTTTAATTCGGATCTGAACTCGTATTGCTAGGTATTACTATGTTGAACTGTGTTGTTTGTTTCGAATTCGTACTACTGGTATTACTACATACAACTGTGTTGTTTGTTTTAGAATTTGTACTACTGGTATTACTAGACACAACTGTGTTGTTTATTTTGAATTCATACTACTGGTACTACTACGTACAATTGTGTTATTAGTTTTATAATTTGTACTACTGATATTACTAGGCACAACTGTGTTGTTTGTTTCGAATTCATACTACTGGTACTACTACGTACAACTGTGTTATTTGTTTTCGTACTACTGGTATTACTAGTGAGACATAAGTCTTAGAAAACTAAAACAAGTCTTAGAAAATAGAGCATAGATCATTCAGGAGTTCAAACATAGATAAGAGAAACAACAAAGGACAAAGATAAGTTAAACATCATGACCTACAACACTCGCCACTAATTCCTTCAGCCTGGCAATCTCTTCAGCATTTTTTTTAGCTCATAGCGCATTTATCTGTTTTGAACTTCATGGTCAGCAACCTTGTCCTTTAAGCTAGAAATTTCATCTTCGATAGCCTGAACCCATCTTTGCCTAATGTGGTAACCATCATTCTACAGATCAAGACAAATATAGGATCAAGAAACCAATTAATTGAAACAAAAAGAAACTTTGAAAGCATAAATTATAGAGTCAATACCTCAAACTCACTGCAGGTCAAGTATCTCATTCCTAGGTCGCTGTATTTTGAGAAGTCTCCTCTATAATTTTTCCACCACATGGACATTTTTTTGGAATGCCATAGTGACAATCAGCGACGTAGAAGAGTCTGTCGCGTAGCCACTTATTCCTCTTGGTGTCACTATAGCTCGGGTCTATAGTTAAGAGCTCGAGAAGAGAGATAAAAAATCAGAACTGAGAGAGAGAGGTGAGGAGAGGATAAGAAATCATGAATGAAAGGAGAGAGAAAGAGGGTGAGGAAAATATGAGATTGTGGAGTGGAAGAGAGAGTAATTTTGTGTATTGGCGCCAAAAAATGGGGAATTTTGGGTATTGGCACCAAAAAAATTGGAAATTTTGGGTATTGACGCCAAAAAAATTTACTCATAGTAGTACAGAATATAATAGTTATACGAAAGTTCCAAATAGTAATACTTTGGGTGTTTTCCAATTTATTTAGTATTACCCACTCTTAAATTGTTTTTCTTTACTTTTACAGTCTACATACATTGATTAGCATATAATTCTGATTGATTTATGTATGGATATTATTAAAATCATTATGTCTGTAAATTTGTCACTTTAAGTTAGTTATTATTTACAAAATAATCTTACAAGTATAGGGAGTATTGTGTATGAGTAAAGCATTAATACACATTCTGTACAAGTATAATTTCACAATGCCCTAATTAATACACATTATCAAGTTAATACACAATAAATAGAGTGTTGAGTAAATTTGGTTTTGATATTGTAAAAATAAAAATTATTTTTTCCATTATCAATTATAATTAGTAATACTAGTAATACTAGTAAGACAAATAATCTCAGTTTTACTTAGTTTTACACAGTTGTACACAGTTTATTGTAGTTATTCAATATTCAAAACGCTGTGAAAGGCAGTTTTACATAGTTCTACACGGTTGTACACAGTTGTACATAGTTTTACAAGCCAGAAAATACAAAAATCAAACACTACTACGATTTCCAAATAACAACCATTCCAATCTTTGTCTTGGTCGCTTTTTATTTTGAGTCCTAGGACGTCTTTCTCCAGCGGATGGAAACCTTTTTATTCTCTTCCTTCCCTTCTTGTTGAGGCGATTTGGAGGCATGATCTGTACTTCTTTGATATAATCAGGGACATTTCACTCAGACTGATGAGGCACTAAATAAATTGTCCTGTGATATGCCAATGCCCACTGCTCCACCCAATAATATCTTGAACACAATTCATGTAGCTGGATATCGCGAAATCTATCTTCATTAGACTGGAATGTAATGAAAGCCGCTAGTCCGTGCATACAAGGATACTTCTCAATATCAAACACCATGCAGCTGCAACTTTTTGAGAGTAAATTCACCAAATAAGACTTTCCATCAGAACCAATGGCATTGTATTCAAGCCCGAAACTGTTTAGCTCATCCACATATAATTTCTTAGCATCCTTCCACATATCATGCAACAAGTTCTCCACTAAAGGCACCAATTTCTGTTCAACCGGTCCTGCAACGGCCTCCTTTCTGTGATCATTAAACCAATCACAAATTGTTTTCACGATCGCATCAACCATGGGTATTAAGGAGTATGTCCTTGGGATCCTAAAAGTACTGTTCAAAGATTCCACAGTGTTGCTTGTATCTAAGTTGTATCTGTCTCCAGGAAAATAACACCTTGCCCATTTATCTTTCTCAGTACTATGCTCAAGATACTTTGCTGCAGAAGGATATCTCATCTGGAAATGACTATAAGCACTCTCAAACTCAGCCACCGTGTAAAACCTACTACACTCCATGACTCTCCAAGCGACCACATCTTTATTGACGTTAGAAGCATGACCTTTCACATTTTGGGATAAATGCCATACGCAATAACCATGATGAGAGCTCGGATGCACATTAGCTATGGCGCTGATGAGGCTTAGATTTCTGTCACTCATAAATACCAATTCGAAAGTATCCGCGACAACAGATTTCAGCATCTCGAAAAACCAGGTCCAACTAGCATTATTCTCACCATCGAGTACAGCAGAGGCTATAGGGTAATTATGCCGATTAGGATCCTGAGCTGAAGCAAAAACTAGTACACCACCAAACCCGTTCTTCAGAAAATTTGCATCCACAACTATCACTTTCCTCATGCATTTAAACCCTTCTATGCTATCTCCCAAAGCAATGAATAGATACTTGAATTTTCCATTTTCATCCAACCTCACCTTTGTTATTGTACCTGGATTGGCATTTTCCAGCATGTACAAATAACAATACAAAATTTTGTAGCTGTCTTCTGGATTACCACGCAAATCAGAAACAGCTTGGTTTTTTCCCTCGCAACGCAGTGGAGTATGATACTCTCACGCCAATTTTTCCCTGAACAAGATGCATGATACTTTTAGGAGCCGACGTGTCCATTTGGCCTGGATAATCATCATGCAAAAGAGATGCAACTAATCGTGGTGTGCCTTTCCTCCTCTGGTTGCTTGAACTCTGACTAGCCCGAGAGCATGTATGCATCTTACAATACGTTCTAATCGAGAAAAAATATGTACCTTTAATCTTTTCAGCTCGTAAACCCCAACTACAGCTTCCTTGACGACATTTCAACACTAATCAGACCTTATCTGACTTCTCTATAGCAAAATCAAAACAATTCACAAATGAGCTTCTATCCACCAAATCCTGCACTGCCTTCTTATTTGGAAATTCTTGATGTAAATATAGACCCAAACCGTCTTCCCATGCCTCCATAAACTGAGTAGCTTCTACAACAGGTTGCAATTCACCATATTCATTGCGCATATCCACGGATTCATCACCCTCTCTAGTCTCATCATCCTTCTCTATCGCCTCATGTTGTTGTTCTGCTTGTTGGTTGTACACAATCATGGCATTATCTGCAACTTCATCATCCTTCGAATGCAACTCCTCATAGTTCACACCACCAAAATTTTTATCCCTCGCTTTCGAAAGCTTATCTGGCAGTTCTTCTAAAATAGTGATGACCTCCATATGCAAAAGACATCTACGATTCTCATTATCAATGGAGGCCAGATAAACACAAAGATCCTCATCAGAAATAATCCACTCTTCCTCATGTCCCACCAGCAGTGGAGTGTAACTCAATTTCAACTTCACCATACGTTCATCTAAGTCAACCTTTTTGCAGATTCTAGCTTCTATCAACGCCAAAGTTACCTCCGTCGTTGGTGTCTTCAATAATATACTATATTGCCGACCTTTGCATTTAAAATGTATGATGCTGTTGTTACTCATCGTATCCTGCCAAAACAATACAAAAACTCAATCAGTAATACTAGTTATCTACAGTTATACAATAAGTAATACCTAGTTGTACTAAGTTATACTTTATTAATCAGTGATAGTAATACTAGTTATCCACAGTTATACAATAAGTAATACCCAGTTGTACCAAGTTATACTTTCCTAATAAGTGATAGTAGTGACTAGTTATCCACAGTTATACAGTCAGTAATACCCAGTTGTACCAAGTTATGCATTACTAATCAGTGATAGTAATGATTAGTTATCCACAGTTATACATTCAGTAATACCCAGATGTACCAAGTTATACTTTATTAATCAATGATACTAGTGACTAGTTATCCATAGTTATATATTTATCAGTAATACCCAGTTCTACCCAGTAGTTCTTCGCATGAACTCAGATTGGATTTCATGTACAATTCATTCTAATCTACAATTGAATACGATTCAACTCAATTCAACCCATACAATCTATTTATTATCAATTTATAGTCATAATCAACTCATAAATCATGCTAAAACACATTATATCCAAAGAATCATTTGAGCATTTGAGTATTTGATTTTCAAATCTTTAAACATATAGTTTACCTCAATTTTAAAAGCATTTGAGCATTCACTACAGCTTCTGACGGCTCCAGAATGGCGACGGCGGAGAAACGAGCTCGGATTAACCAAATGCAGATCGGCGACGGCGACGGCAACAATGGAGGAGGGGAGATGAGAAAAAGGGTCGTGGGTTATGGGTGAAGGAGAGAGAGTGGGATTTTTTTTTAAAAAAAACAATTTCTGATTAAATTCATTAAGGGTAAAATCGGTAATTCAGTGATAAGAGCGGTATGTAGATTATTGAGAGATATATGAGATTATAATTTGAGAGAGAGGGGCATATGAGATCAAATCTCTTCGTGGACAGCTATATGTAGCACTATCTAGAGTTAAGTTTAGATCTGTACTTAAAATTTTCATAACATACAAAGAAAGAAATGTGCAAAAGAAAACTATGATTGTCATCTATAAAAAGTGTTTAAAATCTTGGTTAGTTTTTATAATTTTGATATATTTTAACTCTACTTTTTATATATTTTAATGTTTTCTATTTATTTAGTTATCATATTTATACTTTATATTAAATTTTATAACATTTTTCATTTAATCTACATTATTAAATGTTCATATAATATTATTACTTAAAATATAAGTTATCATATGCAATTAGTAATAAATCAATATATAATATTAATCATATATTAAACATATATAATGTTTTATAGTCTGCACACTGTGCGGACCGATCACATAATATTAATATAAGTTTATAAATACCAGAAAATACTTTTATCCTATTAGCACTTTAAATCAAAATACTAAAACTAATTGAATGATAAACTTGTATTAGTTAAGATATCTAATGTCATGTAAATAAATCCTATAATATCAAGTATATTCCGAAAATTAGTTTTTCCTATTAGCATTTCAAATTAAAATACTTAAAACAATAGAATGATATGTTTATGTATGTATAATGACCAATGTTAGTTTTATTTTTTTAAAATAAATTATATTGTCATATTGCTACCATTTTTAATAGAAATATATGTTTGTTTTTCTATACAAATATATGTTGTGGATATAATTGAGCTAATCATGTGTTAGATATTTTAAAAAATCTAAGAATTAAATTGATTGAGATAATAAATTCTGCATATTTTTTTCTAGACTACACTTCTGCCTATTCTCATCCAAATAATTTATTTTTTGCATATTTTTTCTCAAAAGACAATCTAACCAAAACCCGATTTCATAAATTTGATCGTGATTTTAATTTTAATTTGGAAAAATATGCAGATAACAATTTATTTGGATAAAAATAGGTAAAAATCTATAATTTGAAGAGAATTAATTCGACGACATAGGATTGACGGCAGTCAACTAATTTGTTTACACACTTAACTTTTTATTTTTTAAATAAATAATAGAGATAACTACATCTACACTCACTTTTTTCCATTTTCATTACAAGTTTGCACACATTGAACATGTGGCACACTTTTTCATTTTATAAAGACTAATACACCCTTCTTTTTATTATACTCTTATGGTAACTAATTCCTATTTTTACTATTTCTGCCAAAAAAATAACATTTTGCTCTTCCGCCATTATAAAAATAAAACAGTGCCGAATAAAATCTTAGTTTATCACCGACACTGTCAAAGTTCACCGGAAACTTTTACACCACCGATAATCCGAAGGATGAATCCATCTTAGTCCATATTAAACAAATCTGTCAGCGCTCATATCAGAATCTGGAAAATTCTAATCATATAAAACTTGAATTCTTACTTCAATGACATACAAAACTTAAAAACCACGGTTCACACAATGATTTTAACCATAGATCTCAGATCTACTCTGATACAACCACCATCGTCTTCGTAGTTCTCCGTATGGAAGGTGAAGGGGTTCCTTGTTCACCGATATTGAGATGCATGTACAATACTGTGTGGACAAGATGGCATGGACAAAGTTCCAAAAAAAATCTAACTCTTCTCTATTCAATATCATAAGCATTGTCCATGCACTTTTACCCACACATGTTCGACTATGTAGATACCATCGCCTAAGTTATTGAACTTTCATTCTTAGTTTAAGTTATACACGAGCTTGTGATTTGCTTTTTTCACACACAAACACTTGTCCACAACTCAATATGAAGCTAAAGATTTTGAACTATGGATGATTAAAGTGTGCACAACCAACTATGGACAAACATGGCATAACTAAATTGTGTTCCATGAAGTTCTTTCTCCATCAGAATTGGTACAAATTATACTGATTCAAATCAAACATTTGTCCATGATTACAAATTCTACTAATTCACAATATGAACCTTTAGCTAAACCATATTAGATAGACAAAATTAAGCCGTTGTTAGTTCTGTATTGCACAAAACAAGATGGACATGGACAAATTTGGATGAACAAAATGATCATAGACATGTTTCGATTAATAAAAACCAGATGGCTGCATGGACATGTTTGGATGGACAAATGACCATGAACACATATGGATGGAACAAAATAATCACATGCATTCATATTTCAAATCACAATCTCGATTGTGAGCTTCTGTTGTTTGTTCCTGCTACTATTATTGTTCTTTTTCTTTGTTTTTTAGACTACAACCATCAGTGAGAACACTCTTATTGTTTAGAATCTACGATTCACAGACTTTGTTGTTGTTGTGTCCATGATCGTCCATCCACAATTGTATGTCCACGATCATCCATCCATGACCGCCCGTCCACTTATTATGGTCGTTACAATCTTTCCAAATTCTGTTTTCATTTCAACTATCCAGGAACATCCGTCCATACAATCAATTACTGTTCATCGTCTTCTAAACCAAAACCTAGAATTTGCTTCAGAGATAGATCGAAACCACCAATCTTTTAACTCAATAATGAGTATGCAATATACACATATTCAGATCTCATACTCTCTGAAATCAAAACAAAACATTAACTCAAACAGCAAATCAAATACATCCAAATCTAATATAAACTTAGAAATCTTCAGATTTCACTAAATCTACCTAAGTGGTTAATTCAAGATTAATATAAATTGTGATGGTATTGGCTGGCGGAGGTGATGATGAAATTGGCAAAGATATAGATCAGATCGGCGATGATGATGAGGTGGTGAAGATGATGATGACCTCGATAGAGAGAATATGATGTTGTGGTTAATAACCCGCATGCTGATTTAGATCAGATCGCCTTCGATGGAACCCCCCAAGTGCCTTCGCATGGCCTGTTGAAGTAGACGACCCCAAGGTGGATCACTTGGAGATGCTTACTGTAGAGGGTACATGATTTTGTAGAGATATGTTTGTTGGAGGTTAGAAAGGTGGTGCTCCACCGACACAACCTGCGGTTATACAAAGTCAGAAACGTGAAGGGAAAGATACGGGGAAAAAAAGTCCGGCAGGGCTTAAGAAAGTCAAGGAAGGTAGGAAATCAACAAAGGCTCGGCAGAACGATGAAAGTGTGCATAACACGATGGAGATGATATCAGCTATCTTAATCTTGCAGTCTCGTTTTTTCCTGAACACCCAGCCCAGATATAACTCATCTCCCTCATATACCACATCCAATATGACATTCTCTGTTTGATCCAATCATGTGAAAACCCATTTGTCAAATATACTAGACGTCTATAACCTATTGTACACGTTTATTTAGTATTCTTTTAACAGCCATTTATATATCTGTCCATTATATGTAATGACACCCCACCAATATTAATAGACAGTTATATAAGCTCGTAGATTAACATATATTATAGATGCATGAGCAAGATAAACATCTATGAAAGAAAATAACACACTATAATATAAATTATCAGTACATGATCCGTTGCGCACATATAACAAACTAAGAAATAACATAACCACTTTAAAATGATATATCACTCCACTAATGTTAATAGACATCTACGATACACTTATATCATCACAAATCCCCATCATTTCAAATAACTGGTTACAATTCCATCACCGTCCATCCACTTCGGCATCTCGTACGTAAGCTCGATATTCTCCTCATCCATGTCAAAAGAAGACAAAAAGGGTTCAATATATCAGGGGTTACGTGCAGATATGGTTGATCTATGACACTTTGTGGATATCTATTTCCTTGGGTAAATGGGCACATGAAAGTAGATCTGGGTTTGATCGGCGATGTTTGTAGTTGTCTATGTACGGATAATGGATGCCTATTAAAGGAAGAGGATTGCGATAGCATAATATGTGTTCTACTCATAACCCCGTAAACGAGAATTGATGAAAAACCCTTGACCCTATCTAACCAATTGCATGTTGTGTCGGTTGGGTCACAAGAGTAGATAAGACCAAATATCGGAGGAGAAATACCACAACGAGAAATTTTATAACCAAATCACAATTGAAGGCCGAGAACACCAAAGACGGAGGGCAACGATAATCGTGAGCCAAAACATCGGAAAACTAAAATGGGGTTAGGCGTATAGGAGCGGAAGTTCAGATTACCTCAATTACCAGTGTTCGGCGTCTGAGTCTCAGAAAATCAACGGCGGAGATGATTTGCTCCTCGGGAACAGAAATACTGGGAGACTGATTGAAATCGGTTAACTAGCCTACGACAGGCAACGAATAAGAACAGCCGAAGTGTTCCGGCCACCGGAGGTTGCGTGGGGATAGCAAATTTCTTTGTAGAAGCTATTTGAGTGGTCGGAGTCAGAAAAAGATAGGGGTTTCTACTGGACGTTTACTTTGCCTTCGACAGTCGATGTAGAGAAACAGATTTGAGGGTTCAGACAACAAAGAGACGCGGGATATATTAAATACATAGTTACTCACACTAAAATCGGACATAGTTAAAGCTTTCTAAATATAACTAACCAACAAAATATTTTATTAGAACATAGTACCCCACATATGTTGATGGAGGGGTGCGAGAACAGGTTGCGCGTGAGGGTATCTTTGGCAAAAGGAGTAGTGAAATATTTTAATGCTCGAACTCAGAAAAACTATAGTCAATTTGTTAATTCACTACCAGTATTCAGTGGTATTTCTCAAAAAAAATATTACGATTTAGCAAAAACAAAATATTTTTCTTTTTCTAATTATTTACATAGCAAACCACGTTCCCTTGCCCATATGTCGTCACTGTGACGTGAATCGTGGCTCTTTTTCGCGACGTTTGAAATGTTCTCAATCGAATCAAACTACCCGATTTGGGCTAAAATCGAATTCGAATTCTGACTATTAGAACTTCAGGCAGATCGAAATTCGATTCATCATCATCTTCTTCTCCGCCTCGATCGCTCTTCTCATCGGTAAATTTTGTCCCTTACCTTAAATCTTGATCTGTTTCCCACTCTTTTGCTGCTCCGATACGCGAATTGATTATAAATCGATCGATTCCTCCGTGTTTCTGTTTGAACGATTGATGTATTGAGAGATCGTCATATTGTCCTGCATGATTCGGAAATTTGGTGTTTTGTTTCTCTCAAAAATCGCAGAACTGTTCTTTGTTTCGGAGTCATCATCATCAGGTGCACGCAAAGGTGGGAAGAGTATTGGCAAGAAACCGGATCACACGGTAAGCTCGTCTTCAAGTATAAACTCAAACGGATTCCGGGACAGCCCGAGCTATCGTGGAAAGTGGTGAAGCAAACGAAGAAGTCGGAGAACCGTGAAGGTTTGTGCAGGCTTGACATCTCAGAAGGGCACGAGAGGTTACCGATTTGCGCGGTGAACGAAATCGACGACGGCGAGCTTTCGGAGGATAAATAAGCTGAGAGAAGAACAGGAAACGACGAGTATCTCTTTGACATTGGGAACAAGTAGATGTCGAAGGGATGTCGAAGCTAATGCCAGGGATGGAGAAAGAGAAAGAAGAAGAAGATGGCGGCGATGTGGTGAGACGGCGGGGTTCACCGTGGACGCCGCGAAGAAAGGGAACATCGGGAGGTTTATAAACCATAGTTGCTCGCCGAATCTGTATGCGCAGAACGTGTTGTATGACCATGAAGACAAGAGGATCCCTCACGTGATGCTGTTTGCGATGGACAATATACCTCCGCTTCAAGAACTCACTTACCATTATAACTACATGATCGACCAGGTGCGCGATGTTAACGGTAACATCAAGAAGAAGATTTGCTACTGTGGTTCTTCTGAGTGTACCGGTAGGCTCTATTAATCGATTTAGCCTCAAACTTTTTCTCCCCTGTTTTAAACTCAGATTCTTCTTGTTTTATGTTATTCATGAACAGTTCATGTTATACCGTAGAATCTATATAAATTAATATACCATATAGAAGCAGCTAAGAACAGAACAGATGTAAGAATCATTGATGTTTCTCTCCAGCTATACAACAACAATGGAGCATTTTGGTTTCTGTTTTGTTCTTTCAAGTATTGGCGATGTCAGGATGCATTATGATATATTTACCATAATGCTTTCTAGTGTAATGGTAAATATATCTCTTTTGATAAATCCTCTTATGATTGGACCTAACTATGTATAGTCATGAATACTTTTGTGCTATAAATACATAGACATACTAACATTGGCTAAAGAAAAAGTAAAAGAGAAAAACAGAGTAACCGGAAACAATAACTGAAATCAAGGCGCTGATAACTGAAATGGGTTGCCTTCTTCCCCAAGCTTCATTTTCTTTCTCAAAGATTCTTCAACTTGGGTTTACGAAGGCTACACAAACAAAATATACGTTAGTTTCACTTATTCATTCATCCAGAAAGCTCTATTATAATATATTTTTTCAAATTCAGAAACATTACCTCTCTAGTTAGCTGTAGTGCTTCTTCTTCTTCTGTGTTTATTTCGACCAAAAGGACTCGTGAACAACTCTGGTTTGTATGAAACCAATATGTATCCAATCGTCAACCCAAACGCAATCCCATGTACAAATCCTATTGCAGCTGCAATCCAACTAAACACCTCTTCATCTTCTTCTTCTTTTGGTTCTGGCGTTTCAGACTGTTGCGATGAAGGCTTGTGGATATCTCCGCAATCATCTTCAAGAGCAGGGCCGAAAAGTCCCGGGTTGTCTCCGAATGAAGAGCAGTTCTGCCTTGGAAACTGAGTTCCTCCTGGTACGAGAAGTTCATGTACTCAAGGAACGAGAGATTCCCTAGCTCTTGTGGAATTTCTCCTGAAAGCTTGTTTTGAGAAACGTCTAGTGACTCGAGAGCTGTAAGGTTCCCCATGGACGATGGTATGTGGCCACTGAAAGCGTTGTTTGACAAGTTGAGAACACGAAGCTCTTTCAATAAGCCGATGGACTTTGGAATCTCGCCTTCAAGTTTGTTTCCAGAGAAGTCGAGTGCTGTGTAGATTTTTAGGATACGTTCCAGCTCCATCTTTGTTCCTTTATTCACCAAAACTATTGAGTCATGGTAATAGCCTGATTTGTCTTCCATGTAACCTACGTTCGACTGATCTTCATGAATCCCAAGTGATGACATTGAACTCCAGTTGATGAAGTAATCAGATGGCAGAGTTCGGCTGAAGTGATTTTCAGCTGAAAGAATGAGGCTTGATGTATTGGTCCATGGAATGCATTGGAGCGTAAGACAAGAACTTGCAGGTTCTGTAGAGAACTCAACCAGAAGGGAAACGTGTCGTTGATTCTGTTGCTTTCCACATTCAGAACTTCAAGAGTGGAGAACTGAATCAAAGATCTTGGAAGCTTTCCCACCAATTGGTTACTTCCAAGGTCAAGCGTTCTTAGACCTTTAAATACATTCTTCGGAAGACCTCCACTAAGACGGTTCTGTCGTAGGTTCAGAACTGAGAGATTTCTCTTGAGATTTCCCATACATAGAGGGATTGAACCATTGAAATTGTTGGTTGATAAATCGAGAATGGTTAGAGAGTGAAACTCGCATATGAGAGAAGGAATCTCTCCTGTGAAGTTGTTTTTAGAGCCAAACAAGTACTCCAGGGCAGAGGATAGTCCAAGTTTCGTTGATCTTTCAAAGTTGACGAAAGTGTTGTCGGAAATTTGGTGTTTTGTTTCCGCGAAATCTTAGCTTAGAATCATTGAAAACGAAAATCTCGCTTAGGATTTGAACATTCGTGTGCTGTGGTTTTTGATTTTCCAAATTGTTCATTGTTGCAGGACAAATCTGGTGAATTTTTGCTTCATGGAAAAACATTGGTGTGCGTCTTTTTGATGAGTAGTGGAAAACATGGTGAACACAGAGTCATCGAAAGTTAGTTCATTGAGCAAAAGTAATGTTTCTGAGCTAACGAGGAAGAAAACTTGGAAAAGCGAGATGATGATCAGTTGAAATCCATTGATAAGCAGCCTTGTAATGATGATATTGAGAGCAGAAACAAAAACAGAGAACAATAACTTTGAAGATGAAAGCTTTGGTCAAAGAAACACCATTTTCATTACTTGCTTTGTGAATATACAAGTTGTTCCTTTATATAGAGGAAACGCAAAACCCTAAAGGAAAGAGAACTAAACGTTAACAAGAACATTCATTCACTTGATGCCCAAGAAAGAGGAATGTTCAGCCTCTGAGCATTTGTTTGCTGGATTGGTCCTTTTGAAGAGCCAAACGTTGTGAAGACGAAAGAGCAGGGACCACGAGTAAGCGGTCTGGTGGTAGCAGAAGACAGGCGAAGAAAGGGATGCGGCTGCACGAAGCGATGCACGGAGAGTAGAAACTGGAGAATTTTGGTTTCTGTTTTGTTCTTATGAATTGTTATGGTAAATATATCTCTTATGAATTATGATTGGACCTTAACTATGTATAATCATGTCCATCAAATAAACAGAAATACATTTGTGCTATAAAAGAGAAATATTAGCTAATGACAAAGTAAAAGACAAATACACAGGAAAGAACACAACAAAAACAGAGTAACGGGAAACAATAACTGAAATCATTTAAGACACTGATAAATGGGTTGCCTTCTCCCCCAAGCTTCTTTCTCTCCGGTCCATTTGGTTTGGTTGCAAAAGATTCTTCAAGTTCGGTTTACGAAGGCTACACAAACAAAATATACGTTAGTTTCACTTATTCATTCATCCAGAAAATTCTATTATAACATATTTTTTCAAATTCAGAAACATTACCTCTCTAGTTAGCTGTGGTGCTTCTTCATCTTCTGCGTTAGTTTCGACCAAAAGGATACGTGAACCACTCTGGTTTGTATGAAACCAATATGTATCCAATCGCCAACCCAAATGCAATCCCAGGTACAAATCCTATTACAGCTGCAATCCAACTGAACACCTCTTCATCTTCTTCTTCTGGTTCTGGCGTTTCAGACTTTTGCGATGAAGGCTTGTGGATATCTCCACAATCATCTTCAAGAGCAGGGCCCAAAAGTCCCGGGTTGTCTCCGAAGGAAGAGCAAGGCTGCGTTCGAAACTGAGTGCTTCCTGGTACTAGACCTACAAGCTGGTTATGGGAGAAGTTCATGTACGAAAGGAATGAGAGATTCCCTAGCTCTTGTGGAATTTCTCCGGAAAGCTTGTTTTGGGAAACGTCTAGTGACTCGAGAGCTGTCATGTTCCCCATGGACGATGGTATGTGGCCAGTGAAAGCATTGTTTGACAAGTTGAGCACGTGAAGCTCTTTCAATAGGCCGATGGACTTTGGAATCTCGCCTTCAAATTTGTTTCCAGAGAAGTCGAGTGCTGTGAAGATTTTCAGGATACGTTCCAGCTCCATCTCTATTCCTTTATTCACCAAAACCATTGAATCGTGGTAATAGCCGAATTGATCTCCCATATAACATTCTTTAGGCTGATCTTCGTATATCCCAAGTGATGACATTGAACTCCAGTTCTCAAAATAATCAGATGGCAGAGTTCCATTGAATTGATTGTGTGATATGTCCATGATCTTCAGCGTAAGGAATATTCCTTGATGTATCAACCCATGGAATGCATTGGAGCGCAAGACAAGAACTTTCAGGTTTTGTAGAGAACTCAACCAGAACGGAAACGTGTCGTTGATTCTGTTGCTTTCCACATGCAGAGCTTCGAGAGCGGAGAAATGGATCAAAGATCTTGGAAGCTTTCCCACCAGTTGGTTATTTCCAAGGTCAAGCGTTCTTAGACCTTTAAATACATTCTTCGGAAGACCTCCACTAAGACGGTTCTGACGTAGGTTCAGAACTGAGAGATTGCTCTTGAGATTTCCCATACAAAGAGGGATTGAACCATTGAAATTGTTGGTTGATAAATCGAGAATGGTTAGAGAGTGGAACTCGCATATGAGAGAAGGAATCTCTCCTGTGAAGTTGTTTTTAGAGCCAAACAAGTACTCAAGGGCAGAGGATAGTCCAAGTTTCGTTGATCTTTCAAAGTTGACGAAAGTGTTGTTGGAAAAATTCACGTACGTCAGATTTGGTAGCGTCCATAACCAGCCAGGAACTTGACCTTTGATTTCGTTGTTGGAAATGTCTAGAGTCTCCATACGCTGCTGGGTTCTCAGAAGTTCTGGAAATTGGGTAATACCGCAGCCTGACAAGTTTAAATAAGATATCATCTGTGAAGGAGAATCTGAAACTGAACTTTTGTTGTTTGTGGCTAAAACATGGTTTCCCGAGAGATCCAATACTTCAAGCGACTTGGAACATGATAAGATTGCATGCAAGTCAATCGTTGTTGTGGTGTTCAAATGGGAGAGGCGAAGATACTGGAGCGACTTAAGATGCGAGAAGATACTGAGGTCAACTGGGCCTTGGGTGTTCCAATGGGAAAGCTCAAGATACTCAAGATTTACTAATTTGGAAATGGATCCAGGGATTGGCCCTCTGAAGTTGTTACCGTCAAGGAATAACCATTCTAGCTTAGATGGTGAAGATATATTCCCAAACTCAAGAGTGCCGTTGAGTTTGTTATCTGACAAAAATATATGTGCCAAAGAAGGAATGTTAAAGAGAGAAGAAGGAACAGTTCCAACAAAATTGTTATCATATGCGTCAAAATACTCCAAGTTGGAGAGTGAGCTAATGTTTGGAGGAAGCGTTCCTGTGAGTTGATTGGAGCTCACTGATAAATACGACAACTTTGTCAAATTAAGTAGCGCAACAGGAAAGTTACCACTAAGCTTAATGGATCCTAAACCTAAGTCCGTCAACTGTTTCAAACTGCCCAAAGAAGATGGGATTTCACCATCGAAATTGTTATAACCCAGGTTAAGATATTCGAGACGAGAGAGCTTTGTAATTGAGGATGGAATCTGCCCCGAAAACTGATTATTAAAAAGGGAGAGAGAGGTGAGATATGTAAGGTTTCCAATTGAGGATGGAATCTGACCAGAAAACCGATTAACAGAAAGGCGGAGAGATGTGAGATTCGAAAGAGTTCCAATTGAAGATGGAATCTGGCCAAAAAGATGATTACGAGAAAGGTTGAGAGAGGTGAGATGAGAAAGTTTTCCAATGGAGAATAAGATTTGACCATAAAAATCATTATATGAAAGGTCTAGAGAAGATAGAAAACGAATGTTTTGAAAGGTGTTCGAATGAAACCTGCCATGGAGGCAGCTGCAGCTGAGGTCTAGCTCAATCACTTCCCCAGATTTGGCATCGCATGTGATACCATCCCAATAACAACAATCACTGTTATTTCCCCATGACTCCGTCTTCGGATGAGGCTTTACAAAGCTACCATTAACATAACAGTCATAAGAAAAAGAAGGCTTCCCAATCTCAAACTCGTTCTTGAACTGGAGAAGTGCATCCCTTTGTTCAGGACGACACACATGTCTAATAGGAACCGCAGACACGTTTTGAAAATAAAATATGAGAGAGAAGAGAAAAGAAAAAGTAATACGAATGGTCCTCATTGAGTTGCCAGAGCCTTTCGTTCTTCTTCTTTAAGCTAATTTAACTTTCTTCAATACCAATAATGAAGAAGCCAAAGATGGAAATGGTGATAATAAAACATGGTTTCATGCCCATCTCTTTATATACATTGCATATAGAGAGTGCTCCAGATTCACTCAGATTGACTCACCATCAAGTCTTTGTACGAAGTGTTATTCACGTTGAGCAAACAGAGTGAATGTATTTGTGTTCCAAACATTTTGGTCCAACCAAATTAATGAAAAAGAAATTAGATAATACATTACAAAAGAGTAAAGAAGAGACGATATGCTATGGGTAATGATAATCATGTGGTCGATGTAAGGAGAGCTCTCAGGATGAAGATAAGGTTGAAAAAGAAATTGTTGGAGTTCAGAGCAGAGTTGGCTTACTTTTCAAGTCATCGTCTTTTGTCTTTTCCCCCGTGAAACAAAACTGACTAGTCAATATTGCTGAATAGTCAGAGAAATCTATGTGTTTGTTTGTTTGGTTTCTTTTGTCATGATACATTTTTTCTTTGTTCGAGTTTGATTTATATGATTTGTTTTAATTGCGTCGTGATACTAAACATAAGTTAATCTAATCGATTAAAAACTATGATGCGCATTATGGACAGAAGGCATGCAAATAAATTATTTTGAAAGCTCTGCAACACCAACAAGAAGCCAAAGAGAATAAGTATTATTTCTTCTTGGAACTGAGATGAAGTAGCGCTTCCTTGCAACACAAGCATCTATTACTGTGCCTCTATCTCATTTGTCACAGTACCTGTGATTGTTTTAGCTGTCTGGTAGACAAAATCAGGAAGGAAGGCAAGCCAGAATAAAGAAGACTTTCTTTTTTTTTCACTATATAAAAAAAAGGAAATATACTATTTATTGATTCAATAGAGTAAACGACTATAGTACTTATTAGTTTGTTTTCCTAGCAAGATGTATCCAAAATGGTAATGTTCCAAGTTTTCCCACACTTTATACAAACAACTCTTAAGAAATTTTGATCATCATCGACAAACAATTTTGCTCTGCATTTATTTGTTATAATAAAAACTATATTTTAGATCAATGGTATTTCATCCAGGTAGCTATATCAATGGTAACGATTTTATCATGTGTTTTAGGAAGGCGGTACATGAGAATTCATGAGAAAGCAGAAGATCTTTCTTTAGAGAATAATCAAGTGAAAGAAGACGACAAAAACAAGAACATAAATCCAGAAAAAAATGATATCGAGAAGAATTTATAGGAAAAAAAGATAAAGAACTGAGAAGAAGCACAATGATCACATTCTATACAACCAAAAAAAAAGAATTATACAGCCTGAAACGTGTAATTCAAGTTTTTCCATGCAAATTTGAAGCTTTTGTGTGATATTTGGCTCATTGTGTTTTGTAACTGTACAAATACACACAGATTTCTCTACTTTTGCTATATAGTATTTATTCATTTATGGAGTTACAATCGATTGTTCTTGCCTCCTCTGCTTCTCACTTTCACTTTCTTCTCCATTAAACCGATCTACACTGTTTATGAATATCCCTGCCAAAACAAAATTCGCAACAAAAACAGCTTCTTGATTTGGAACAAGAAAGATTTATCTAGGTTCAAGAATTGAGATTTGCTTTTTACCTATAAACCATATTGCAGCAGCTAAGAACAGAACCGATGTAAGAATCAATGCTGTTTTTCTCCAACTGTTGATATGATCCTGCACATACAACAACAATGGAGCATTTTGGTTTCTGTTTTCTTATACTCATATTGGCGATGACAAGAAGAGATCTTTTTTTTTTACCTGAACTATACCGACAAGAGGAGAAGAAGGAACATCGCCAAATATGTGAATCGCAACGGTAGAGATAGCCATTGATAATGGTCTCAAACTTGGTTCCACACAATGTAAACACACATAATTCACAGGAGCCTGAAAGAAGAAGAAGATAAACGAATATGTTCTTGTTCTTGTTCTTGATAAGAAACATAACAATATTACAACACTAAGGCTCAAAGTTTTTTTACCTGTGTAGCAAACACAAGAAGCTCTCCTAAGGCAAAGAGAGCGATGAAACCGTATAAACTCTTTAAGGTAAATGCAGTGAAGCAAAAGATCGCTCCAAGAAACGTTGCTCCAGATAAAAGCTGCACACAAACGTATCGATCAAAAAGGTTTTGATTCAAAATCCGAAAACAAGAAGAGAGAAAAATGCTTTTTCGTCTCCACCTTGAAAGCATTTGGAATTGTTGCGGTGACACGATCGAGTATCAACCCTCCTGATAATGTCCCAATGATCCCACAAATGATATCGGCGTTTTTCTGACAAGATAAAGTTTCTTATCAGAAAACAAAGTTTCAAGAACCCTCAAGAAGAAAGATTGATAGCAACAAAACAAATGTTTCACCATTTTGTAAATGTTATAGCCAGCCTTTGGTCCCCAATATGAGTATGCTCCAATAACAAAGTTGTATGATACATAACCTGTTAAGACCAGTTTATATCAATCAATGAAGAAGATAAAGTAAGAAGAATAGTGGAAAGTAAAGAGGACAAAAAATTATTACCTAAGACATTAACAACAAAGACCTTTTCTTTACATAGAACTATCATATCTTTCCCAAATTGAGTACACGATTTCGAAACTGCGTTCTTGTAACTTGACCTGTCACAGTTGAAGTAAAAAGATTTGATAAAACTAATACAAAACGTATGGAAGAACATTTTTAAGATAAATGAAATCAAACTCACTTGTAAGTTTCAATGGAGACCGCAATCTCATTACCACCAACTTGAAGATGATTATTGTTTTTAGATGTCTCTGCGTCTGCAAAATAGACAAAACTCTCACTGCACAACTGTGTAATCAAGGCACATTATCATTAACATACAAGAAAGGTGAAAAATTTTACCATCTGATGAAGCCATCTTTATAGAATCAGTAGAAGGAAACCCTGTTTCATTTTTCCTTTCTCTGATCAATATCTTTAACAGTTCATGCTTGAAAGTGAAACAGAAGACAGAATCTGTTCTTAACCTTTTAACTGTAGAGGTTTCATCAAGAAACCAAGAACAGCAAATGGAGCCATTAAAACAGCTTCTCCCCAAAACGCATAGCGCCAACTAAAATGTTTTCCAACCTAAAGAATCAACAAGAAGGAATCACAACATTCTTTAATATCATTAGTCTCAACAATACTAATTCATAAAGGTTTTATACATACGTATCCGCCATAGACATAGCCCAAAGCAACACCACTTGGTATACACATGTAAAACACACCAAGCCCCACAGCTTTCTGAAGAACAAGCAAAAGGGTTTAATCAGAAATGGACTCCATAAGATGTGCAAAAAAAAGGTTAAAAGAGAAACCTGTTTGTGAGGAGCATTATCATCTATAAATGGAGCTGCAAGATGATGAAAGAAGCTTCACCTACACCAACGAACCTATCCAGTAATAATAGTCATACAAATCAAAATTTGGAGAAAACAAAGTCAAACCATAAACAAGAACAAAACTTAACTTACATGCGACATAAGACGATAAACCAAAAGGCAAAGGAACTTCCACAACCAAGAACTGCAATAGTCCAAACAGTTAAGCCTACTCCAATAAGTCTAAATGGATTGAAACTGCACTAAAAACAATAAACCACTTCAATAAGCTGTATTTTGTTTAAGCATTAGAAGAAAAAAACTGAAAAATGTTTCCTAACCTTTTTGCTAACTAAGCAAAGATTGGTGATGCAATAAGAAGTCCAACCATAAATGAAGATGACAACACACCATCTTCGAAATTACTTAGATTGAAATGTCTTCTAGAAGAAGCAACAAAATTGACTAAAACATAGCACTAAATATTAAAAAGCTCTAGGCCTTAAACAACCAAACTCTTACTGAATCCCAGTTGCAGGGTTGCATTTGCCCTTATCATTACAAGTCCTGATATTTCCATTGAAACCATTGCTCGCTATAGCACCACGATCCATGTAGTTTAACAAGTTAATGATGCAGAAGATCACAAGTAACCTGAAAAAAAAAAGAGTTTTGATGAAGATAATGACGCAGCAAAGAAATACAGAGTTCTGTGTCAAAGACCAAACCAGTATCTTTTGCATATATAGAATTGAATGCAAAGAGATCAAAACACACAATCACAAATGAGATTCAGAGTCTTAAACAGAAAAACAAAGACAAATCATGGGAAAAGATTTCAACTTTGCACCGTTTTATTGGTATTCGAAGCGTGAAGGGAGATGTCAAAATTCGTACATTCATGGCGGGAAGAGAGGAAAAGTGAAGAGTAAAGCAATGATTGACGTACCAAATGGGAGACAGAAAGGAAGATTAAACGATGTCTAAATTAATCTAATCGAATAACTGTATTTTTCTTTGTGGTCTAGATATATGTTTAACCTAATTATAACGTCGAGTATGCCTTGTTTGTTTTCCTTCGCCGCTAGTTTTGGTGTCTATCAAGTTCTTTCATATAACAAATTTTATTTTTGATGAGATAATAATCTCCAAAGACTGAACAATAACATAAAAATTTACACATTGATAACTTTTTTTTAAAGACAAATTTTACTAATTGAAACCTGAAACAAGACAATAACCGTCGTATCTTCTTCATCTAGAACCGTTGTTGTATCTTCTTCATCAGACAAGTCAAGAGCTAAGAACCTATTCTTATTCAAAGATGAGGTAGACAGAGACTTCTGAACAGCATGAGCCGCTCTACCAGATAAACGAGTTGCTTGATTGGTAGTAAGAGTCTCTCTTGGCGAGACCATTAAGGAAGTAGTCGTATTATTATTTAACCCTTCTTCAAAAAAGTAGCCGTATTAGGAAGAGGGGTTGTAGAGTGAATACCTGAGGAGGCCGTATGAACCATAGTGCTAGAAACATGAATCAGATCGTTTCCGATTTCCTTCTCCCTCCTTTCCAAAGATGTTTCCATAACTTAAAGCAGACGAAGCATGGGATCGTGGACATAGGAGCATTAGGGCATTTCTTTTAACAAATCTGCTTGAGTCAGAAGCATTAGGGCATTTCTTTGACCTTTGCAGCAGGAGTACCTGCTTGGCCTGAGATATCCGGACATAGGAGGAGCCACCGAGAAGGTTTGTGACCTATATGTCCACAACGACTACAATTTTAAGGTACAGAGATCGTATCTGAAGGTGACCAAGGAGATACAAACATCAAGCAGTCGTCAACATGCCACAAACCTCTCTGAAGGACCCATTTACGGGTTGGCTCGTGTGGAATGTGGGATAAGATTCCGAATGAAGATTCATTTCCTTCCCCAAATCCTCTAGAAGGAGCTGAGCAGCGGTAAAATTGACCTACCACAAATTCTCTTTGGTTCTCTAAACCACCTAGAAGAACATGAGAAGGTATTCTAACCTCCAAGTACTCAGGAATGGTTACTCTATGAAGATTTCTCAGAGATTGGTTCATCCTTGCTGTCCAAGGATACTCTTTGGAGTGAGCTTTAAGTGAAGCAGCTTCAGCTTCAGAGAAGTGAGAGGTTGTTAACTTCTGAGCCAAAGCAGAGAATAACTAGACCGAGAGTTTCCCTGAATCCCTCTGGGAAGGGCTGGCCATTGGGAATTTTCAGAGGTCAACAAAGGATCTTCTGCAAGATGATGAAGAGGAGCAGAATTAATCGCAAGAGGCAGGAGTGAAGCTTTTCGATTAGAGGTCTCAGGAACAAAAGGTAGGCTTTTCTCTTGAATAGGAATAATTATCGTTTCAGACTTTCTTTCACAGTTGTCATGATGCAGAATTGTAGCCATGATTGAGAGGTGTCATCGATTTTCCACAACAAAGCAGAGATTTTTAAGAAGATTTGGGCTTCACCAGACAGAGGATTCGACGAGGGTGGAGAGTTCGTCGACCATCGATGCAGATGAGGCCAACGCGGATCTTGAGAAGATTCCGAAACTAAGGACTTGAGTGTCGGGATGCTTTGCCTGATAGAGCTTGACGAGAGAGTCGATGGTAAGAGAGTCGCTGATATTGAGGGGGTCGAATCCAATCTCATTTGCCAACTGTATTCCAGAAAGGATAAGGGAGAACTAAGAGAGGAGAGGAGAGAATCCACCGGTAAAAGAAACCGGCGGCGGAGCCGCCAAGAGAGTCAAAGGAGAAAAGATTTTAGGGTTGTCTCGATAAATGGGCCTGGGAGCGTTTTTCGTTTTACTCTTTTGTGTGGTATGGTGCCGCTTGATTGCCAATTTGATTATTTAATCGATCGATTCCTCCGTGTTTATGTTTGAACATTTGCGCTGTGAACGAAATCGACGACGAGGAGCCTCCTCGAGATCTTCAAAACCGAGTCGAGAGGTTGGGGAGTGAGATCTCTCAGCTCGATACCTTCGGGTAGCTTCATATGCGAGTACGTCGGCGAGCTTTTGGAGGATAAAGAAGCCGAGAGAAGAACAGGGAACGACGAGTATCTCTTTGACATTGGGAACAAATACGACAACACTTTAGCTGAAGGGATGTCGAAGCTAATGCCAGGGATGGAGAAAGAGAAAGAAGAAGAAGAAGATGGTGACGATGGTGGTGAGATGACGGGGTTCACCGTCGATGCCGCGAAGAAAGGGAACATAGGGAGGTTTATAAACCATAGCTGCTCGCCGAATCTGTATGCACAGAATGTGTTGTATGAACATGAAGACAAGAGGATCCCTCACGTGATGCTCTTTGCGATGGACAATATACCTCCGCTTCAAGAACTCACTTACCATTACAATTACATGATCGACCATGTGCGCGATGTTAACGGTAATATCAAGAAGAAGATTTGCTACTGTGGTTCTTCTGAGTGTACCGGTAGGCTCTATTAATCGATTACCCTCAAACTTTTTCTCCTCCGTTTTAAACTCAGATTCTTCTTGTTTTTATGTTATTTATCAATATGTTGTACCGTAGTGTCTATATAAATTAATATACCATATATCAACAGCTAAGAACAGAACCGATGTAAGAATCAATGCTGTTTTTCTCCAAATCCTGCATATACAACAACAATGGAGAATTTTGGTTTCTGTTTTCACTTTCAAGTATTAGCGATGACAAGAAGAGATCTTTTTTTTTGAATCGCCAAATATGTGAATCCCAACGGTAGAGAGAGCCCTATACCACATATGGCGAGAGAGAAACAACATACGTCATGGAGAACACCCTTCATCGGCTTCTCAACTAATCAAGCTCATCGACAAAAATGTCCGGAATCGAATCAGCACAATTCGCTCTGGAGGTGATCAAACTTATGCTGATGGACTTATCAAGTGGTTTGCCACACGATAGAAAAGCTGCAGCTCTCTTCTTTCTTTTTCAAAGCTTATATTCTCTAAGTTCAAAATTCAGTTAGTAAATTTCAGCAAACAGATGCAATCTTTTTAAACAAGTTTTTTTGGTTTATATAAATTTAACATTCATTCAAAAAAAAAAAACACACACATAGTTCACAGGAGCATGAAGAAGAAGAAAGATAGACGAAATCTGTTATGGTAAATATATCTCTTTTGATACATCCTCTTATGATTGGACCTTAACTAAGTATAATCATGTCCAACAAATAAACAGGAATACATTTATGCTATAAATACATAGAAATACATTGGCTAAAGACAAAGTAAAAGAGAAAAACAGAGTAAACGGAAACAATAACTGAAATCAAGACGCTGATAAATGGGTTGCCTTCTCCCCCAAGCTTCTTTCTCTCCGGTCCATTTGGTTTGGTTGCAAAGATTCTTCAAGTTGGGTTTACGAAGGCTACACAAACAAAATATACGTTAGTTTCACTTATTCAATCATCCACAAAATCCTATTATATATAATATATTCTTTCAAATTCAGAACATTACCTCTCTAATTAGCTGTGGTGCTTCTTCTTCTTCTGCGTTTGTTTTGACCAAAAGAACTCGTGAACCACTCTGGTTTGTATGAAACCAATATGTATCCAATCGTCAACCCAAACGCAATCCCAGGTACAAATCCTATTGCAGCTGCAATCCAACTTAACACCTCTTCATCTTCTTCTTCTTTTGGTTCTGGCGTTTCAGACTGCTGCGATGAAGGCTTGTGGATATCTCCGCAATCATCTTCAAGAGCAGGGCCGAAAAGTCCCAGGTTGTCTCCGAATGAAGAGCAGTTCTGCCTTCGAAACTGACTGCCTCCTGGTACTAGACCTACAAGCTGGTTATGGGAGAAGTTCATGTACGAAAGGAATGAGAGATTCCCTAGCTCTTGTGGAATTTCTCCAGAAAGCTTGTTTTGGGAAACGTCTAGTGACTCGAGAGCTGTCATGTTCCCCATGGACGATGGTATGTGGCCAGTGAAAGCATTGTTTGACAAGTTGAGCACGTGAAGCTCTTTCAATAGGCCGATGGACTTTGGAATCTTGCCTTCAAATTTGTTTCCAGAGAAGTCGAGTGCTGTGAAGATTTTCAGGATACGTTCCAGCTCCATCTCTATTCCTTTATTCATCAAAACCATTGAATCTTTGTAATAGCCGAATTGATCTCCCATATAACATTCTTTAGGCTGATCTTCGTATATACCAAGTGATGACATTGAACTCCAGTTCTCAAAATAATCAGATGGCAGAGTTCCATTGAATTGATTGTGTGATATGTCCATGATCTTCAGCGTAAGGAATATTCCTTGATGTATCAACCCATGGAATGCATTGGAGCGCAAGACAAGAACTTTCAGGTTTTGTAGAGAACTCAACCAGAACGGAAACGTGTCGTTGATTCTGTTGCTTTCCACATGCAGAACTTCGAGAGCGGAGAAATGGATCAAAGATCTTGGAAGCTTTCCCACCAGTTGGTTATTTCCAAGGTCAAGCGTTCTTAGACCTTTAAATACATTCTTCGGAAGACCTCCACTAAGACGGTTCTGACGTAGGTTCAGAACTGAGAGATTGCTCTTGAGATTACCCATACAAAGAGGGATTGAACCATTGAAATTGTTGGTTGATAAATCGAGAATGGTTAGAGAGTGGAACTCGCATATGAGAGAAGGAATCTCTCCTGTGAAGTTGTTTTTAGAGCCAAACAAGTACTCCAGGGCAGAGGATAGTCCAAGTTTCGTTGATCTTTCAAAGTTGACGAAAGTGTTGTTGGAAAAATTCACGTACGTCAGATTTGGTAGCGTCCATAACCAGCCAGGAACTTGACCTTTGATTTCGTTGTTGGAAATGTCTAGAGTCCTCATACTATGTTGGGTTCTCAGAAGTTCTGGAAATTGGGTAATACCGCAGCCTGACAAGTTTAAATAAGATATCATTTGTGAAGGAGAATCTGAAACTGAACTTTTGTTGTTTGTGGCTAAAACATGGTTTCCCGAGAGATCCAATACTTCAAGCGACTTGGAACATGATAAGATAGCATGCAAGTCAATCGTTGTTGTGGTGTTCAAATGGGAGAGGCGAAGATACTGGAGCGACTTAAGATGCGAGAAGATACTGAGGTCAACTGGGCCTTGGGTGTTCCAATGGGAAAGCTGAATATACTCAAGATTTACTAATTTGGAAATGGATCCAGGGATTGGCCCTCTGAAGTTGTTACCGTCAAGGAATAACCACTCTAGCTTAAATGGTGAAGATATATTCCCAAACTCAAGAATGCCGTTGAGTTGGTTATTTGACAAAAAAATATTTATTAAAGAAGGAATGTTGAAGAGAGAAGAAGGAACAGTTCCAACAAAATTGTTATCATATGCGTCAAAATCCTCCAAGTTGGAGAGTGAACTAATGTTTGGAGGAAGCGTTCCTGTGAGTTGATTGGAGTTCAGTAATAAATACGATAACTTTGTCAAATTAAGTAGTACAACAGGAAAGTTACCACTAAGCTTAATGGATCCTAAATATAAGTGGGTCAACTGTTTCAAACTGCCCAAAGAAGATGGGATTTCACCATCGAAATTGTTATAACCCAGGTTAAGATATTCGAGACGAGAGAGCTTTGTAATTGAGGATGGAATCTGCCCCGAAAACTGATTATTAAAAAGGGAGAGAGAGGTGAGATATGTAAGGTTTCCAATTGAGGATGGAATCTGACCAGAAAACCGATTAGAAGAAAGGCGGAGAGAGGTGAGATTCGAAAGAGTTCCAATTGAAGATGTAATCTGGCCAAAAAGATGATTACAAGAAAGGTTGACAGAGGTGAGATTAGAAAGTTTTCCAATGGAGGATGGGATTTGACCATATAAATCATTATATGAAAGGTCTAGAGAAGATAGAAAAGGAATGTTTTGAAAGGTATTCGAATGAAACCTGCCATGGAGGCAGCTGCAACTGAGATCTAGCTCTATCACTTCCCCAGAACTGGCATCGCACCTGATACCATCCCAATAACAACAATCACTGTTATTTCCCCATGACTCCGTCTTCGGATGAGGCTTTACATAGCTACCATTAACATAACAGTCATAAGAAAAAGAAGGCTTCCGAATCTCAAACTCGTTCTTGAACTTGAGAAGTGCATCTCTTTGTTCTGGACGACACACATGTCTAATAGGAACCGCAGACATGTTTTGTAAATAAAGTATGAAAGAGAAGAGAAAAGAAAAAGTAATACGAATGGTCCTCATTGAGTTCCAGGAGCCTTTCGTTCTTCTTCTTTAAGCTAATTTAATTTTCTTGAATATCAATAATGAAGAAGCGAAAGATGGAAATGGTGATAATAAAACATGGTTTCATGCCCATCTCTTTATATACATTGCATATAGAGTGCTCCAGCTTCACTCAGATTGACTCACTATCAAGTCTTTGTATGGAGTATTATTCACGTTGAGCAAAGAGAGTAAATGTATTTGTGTTCCAAACATTTTGGTCCAACCAAATTAAAAGATATACACAACCAAATTAATGAAAAATAAATTAGATATACATTACAAAAAGAATACAAGTCAAGAAGAGACGATTTGTTATGGGTAATGATAATCATGTGGTCGATGTAAAGAGAGCTCTCAGGAAGAAGATAAGGTTCAGAGCAGTGTTGGCTTACTTTTCAAGTCATCGTCTTTCGTCTTTTCCCCCGTGAAACAAAACTCACCAGTCAATATTGCTGAATAGTTTGAGAAATCTATTTGTTTGTTTGTTTGGTTTCATTTGTCATGATACATTTTTTTTCTTTGTTCGAGTTTGATTTCTATGATTTGTTCAATTGCGTTGTGATACTAAAAATAGATTAATCTAATCGAATTACTGTATATTTCTTTGAGGTCTAGATATATGTTTAAACTAATTATAACGTCGAGTATGCCTTGTTTGTTTTCCTTCGCCCCTGGTTTTGGTGTCTATCGAGTTCTTTCATCTAACCAATTTTATTTTTAATAGTCTCCAAAGACTAAACAATAACATAAACTTTTACACTGAAAGTTGTCTTAGGTAAGGTTGATAACTTGGTTTAGTAACAACAAAAACAACACAAAATATGATACAGTACTAGAGTATATATTCTGTGAACTTAACTGTACTGTTCATTTCTGATAAGTTCTCATCTTGTTTATAAGATTATTATGAAAAGGCACGATGAGTTTATTTTGTTTATTGTTGTTGATTTCTATGATTATGTTCATTGCTAATTCTGTTTATAAGCTTATCAGCATTTGTGTTCATAGTCGCTGATAAGTAATTCTCCTACAAAATCATTGATTAGCTGATTATGTTTACTGTTGAACATCGATCCAATTATCTTCTTTAGAATAAGCATGCAAATAAAAACTATGATGCGCACTATGGACAGAAGGCATGCAAATATATTATTTTGAAAGCACTGCAAAACCAACGAGAAGCCAAAGAGAATAAGTATTATCTCTTCTTGGAACTGAGATGAAGTATCACTTTCTTGCAACACAAGCATCTATTACTGTGTCTCTATCTGATTTGTCACAGTACCTGTGATTGTTTTAGCTGTCTGGTAGACAAAGTCAGGAAGGAAGTCAAGCCAGAATAAAGAAGACTTTTTTTTCACTATATAAAAAAGGAATTATACTATTTATTGATTCAAGAGAGTACTTATTAGTTTGTTTTCCTAGCAAGATTTATCCAAAATGGTAATGTTCAAAGTTTTCCCACTCTTTCACGCCAATATATATATATGCAAACAACTCTTAAGAATTTTTGATCATCGACAAACAATTTTGCTCTGCTTTTATATATTATTGATTAAGATAAACAAATAAAAAAAACAATGAAAAACTCTATTTTAGATCAATGGTATTTCAACCCGAAGGTGGGGCATGCTAGAACCCCAATCTCGAACACCAAGTTACGGGTCCAGGTGGGTCTGGGTAGCGAGGACACCAACCATAGGTGGGTCCTGTGATATCCTGGAGGCCCGAAGAATGCCATGTAAATACCTCGGTGGCCGGGGATCGAACCTAGGTGGCGGTACTCACAGCCGTGAGCCCATTACCACCAGGCCACAACCGCCCGGTTCTATAACGATTTTTTCATATGTTTTAGGAAGGCGGTATATGAGAATTCATGAGAAAGCAGAAGATTTTTCTTTAGAGAATAATCCAGTGAAAGAAGACGACAAGAACAAGAACATAAATTCAGAAGAAAACCATATCGAGAAGAATCTATAGGAAAGAAGGTAAAGAATTGAGAAGAAGCACAGTGATCACATTCTCTATAACCAAAAAG
Organism: Thlaspi arvense; assembly: GCA_911865555.2. NCBI lineage: Eukaryota > Viridiplantae > Streptophyta > Magnoliopsida > Brassicales > Brassicaceae > Thlaspi > Thlaspi arvense. The sequence continues at coordinate 65,843,884 of OU466860.2, forward strand.
AGAATTGTAAGCCTGAAACGTGTAATTCAAGTTTTTCCATGCAAATTTGAAGCTTTTGTGTGTGGGTTATTTATCCAGTTAAACTATTTCTATATTTGCTACCAAATTAATATTAGTAATTTGCAGTTCTATTGACGATTCATCCATATATGATATGATCTATGAGCATCCAATCACCATTCACTCTATAGTTTTAACTGTACAATTACAAACAGATTTCTCTATTTTTGCTATATAGTACTTATTTATGGAGTGACAATCGATTCTTCTCGCCTCCTCTGCTTCTCACTCTCACTTTCTTCTTCATTGGACCGATCTACACTGTTTATAAATATCCCTGCCAAAACAAAATTCGCAACAAAAACAACTTCTTGATTTTGGACAAGAAAAATTTATTCAGGTTCAAGAATTCAGATTTGCTTTTACCTATAAACCATATTGCAGCAGCTAAGAACAGAACCGATGTAAGAATCAATGCTGTTTTTCTCCAACTGTTGATATGATCCTGCACATACAACAACAATGGAGCAATCTTGGTTTCTGTTTTCTCTTTTCAAGTATTGGCGATGACAAGAAGAGATCTCTTTTTTTTACCTGAACGATACCGACAAGAGGAGAAGAAGGAACATCGCCAAATATGTGAATCGCAACGGTAGAGATCGCCATTGATAATGGTCTTAAACTTGGTTCCACACAATGCAAACACACATAATTCACAGGAGCCTGAAGAAGAAGAGAAGAAGAAAATTGAGAAATATAACAATATTACAACAACACTAAGGCTCCAAGTTATTTACCTGTGTAGCAAAGACAAGAAGCTCTCCTAAGGCAAAGAGAGCGATGAAACCGTATAAAATCTTTAAGGTAAATGCAGTGAAGCAAAAGATCGCTCCAAGAAACGTTGCTCCGGATAAAAGCTGCATACATACGTATCAATCAAAAGGTTTTGATTCAAAATCCGAAAACAAGAAGAGAGAAAAAGCTTTACTTCTTCACCTTGAAAGCATTTGGAATCGTTGCAGTGACACGATTGAGTATAAACCCTCCTGATAATGACCCAATGACCCCACAAATGATAGTTACTGCCCCAAAGATCATATCGGCGTTTTTATGACAAGATAAAGTTTCTTATCAGAAAACAAAGTTTCAAGAACTCTCAAGAAGAAAGATTGATAGCAACAAAACAAATGTTTCACCATTTTGTAAATGTTATAACCAGCCTTTGGTCCCCAATACGAGTATGCTCCAATAACAAAGTTGTATGAGACATAACCTGTTAAGACCAAGTTATATCATCAACCATGGAGAAGATAAGTAGGAAGAATAGTGAAAGCAAAGAGGGCAAAAATTATTACCTAAGACATTAACAACAAAGAATTTTTCTTTACATAGAACTTTCATATTTTTCCCAAATTGAGTAAACGATTTCGAAACTACGTTCTTGTAACTTGACCTGTCACAGTTGAAGTAAAAAAAAATTTGATAAAACTAATACAAAACGTATGGAAGAAAAGTTTTAAGATAAATGAAATCAAACTCACTTATAAGTTTCAATGGAGACCTCAATCTCATTACCACCAGCTTGAAGATGTTTGTTGTTTTTACCAACTGATGAAGCCATCTTTATCGAATCAGTAGAAGGAAACCCTGTTTCATTTTCTTTTCTCAGATCACAATATCTTTTAACAGTTTATTCTTTTAATAACACAAGACAGAATCTGTTCTTCACCTTTTAACTGTAAAGGTTTCATCAAGAAACCAAGAACAGCAAATGGAGCCATTAATACAGCTTCTCCCCAAAACGCATAGCGCCAACTAAAATGTTTTCCAAACTGAAAATCACAAATTTTGAACCTTAAAGACAACTTTCTATAAACTAATGTCATAGTCCCAACAATATACATATGTATCCGCCATAGACATAGCCCAAAGCAACACCACTTGGTATACACATGTAGAACACACCAAGCCACACAGCTTTCTGAAGTTAAAAGCAAAAAGGGTTAATCAGAAATAGACGAATGTTGCATTTTGAATCCATAAGATGTGCAAAAAAACGGTTAATAGAGAAACCTGTTTGTGAGGAGCATTATCATCTATAAACGGAGCTGCAAGACTGATGAAAGAAGCTTCACCTACACCAACGAACCTATCGAGTAATAATAGCCATACAAATCAAAATTTGGAGAAAACAAAGTCAAACCATAAACAAGAACAAAACTTAACTTACATGCGACATAAGACGATAAACCAAAAGGCAAAGGAACTGCCACAACCAAGAACTGCAACAGTCCAAACAGTTAAGCCTACTCCAATAAGTCTAAATGGATTGAAACTGCACTAAAAAACAATAAACAACTTCAATAAGCTATGTTTTGTTTAGGCCTTAGAAGAAAAAAAATGAAAAATGTTTCCTAACCTTTTTGCTAATGAAGCAAAGATTGGTGATGCAATAAGAAGTCCAACCATAAATGAAGATGACAATACACCATCTTCGAAATTACTTAGATTGAAATGTCCCCTAGAAAAAGCAACAAATTTGAGTAAAACATAGCAGTAAATATAAAAGCTCTAGGCCTTAAACAACCAAACTCTTACTGAATCCCAGTTGCAGGGTTGCATTTGCCCTTATCATTACAAGTCCTGATATTTCCATTGAAACCATTGCTCGCTATAGCACCACGGTCCATGTAGTTTAACAAGTTAATGATGCAGAAGATCACAAGTAACCTGAAAAAAAAAGAGTTTTGATGAAGATAATGATGCAGCAAAGAAATACAGAATTATGTGTCAAAGACCAAACCAGTATCTTTAGCATATATAAATTGGAATGCAAAGAGATCAAAACACACAATCACAAATGAGATACAGAGTCTTTAACAGAAGAACAAAGACAAATCATGGGAAAAGCTTTCAACTTTGCACCGTTTTATTGGTATTCGAAGCGTGAAGGGAGATGTCAAATTCGTACATTCATGGCGGGAAGAGAGGAAAAGTGAAGAGTAAAGCAATGATTGATTATGGTCTAAACAGAAAGGAAGATTCAACGATGTCTAAATTAATCTAATCGAATTACTGTATATTTCTTTGTGGTCTAGATATATGTTTTAAACTAATTATACCGTCGAGTATGCCTTGTTTTTTTTCCTTCGCCCCTAGTTTTGGTGTCTATCAAGTTCTTTCATCTAACAAATTTTATTTTTAATGAGATAATAATCTCCAATGACTGAACAATAACATAAAAATTTACACATTGATAACTTTTTTTTAAAGACAAATTTTACTAATTGAAACCTGAAACAAGACAATAACCGTCGTATCTTCTTCATCTAGAACCGTTGTTGTATCTTCTTCATCAGACAAGTCAAGAGCTAAGAACCTATTCTTATTCAAAGATGAGGTAGACAGAGACTTCTGAACAGCATGAGCCGCTCTACCAGATAAATGAGTTGCTTGATTGGTGTTAAGAGTCTCTCTTGGCGAGACCATTAAGGAAGTAGTCGTATTATTATTTAACCCTTCTTAAGAAAGTAGTCGTATTAGGAACCATAGTGCTAGAAACATGAATCAGATCGTTTCCGATTTTCTTCTCCCTCCTTTCCAAAGATGTTTCCATAACTTAAAGCAGACGAAGCATGGGAGTTGTACTTTTAACAAATCTGCTTGAGTCAGAAGCATTAGGGCATTTCTTTGACCTTTGCAGCAGGAGTACCTGCTTGGCCTGAGATATTCGGACATCAGAGGAGACAGCGAGAAGCTTTGTGACCTATATGTCCACAACGACTACAATTTTAAGGTACAGAGATCATATCTAAAGGTGACCAAGGAGATACAAACATCAAGCACTAGTCGTCAACATGCCACAAACCTCTCTGACGGACCCATTTACGGGTTGACTCGTGTGGAATGTGGAATAGGTACGTTGACTCTCCTAATTTTCGAATGAAGATTCTGTATTTCCTTCCCCAAATCCTAGTTACTATCGACTGAGTAAACCCTCTAGAAGGTAAAATTGACCTACCACAAATTCTAAACCACCTAGAAGAACATGAGAAGGTATTCTAACCTCCAAGTACTCAGGAATGGTTACTCTATGAAGATTCCTCAGAGATTGGTTCATCCTTGCTGCCCAAGGATACTCTTTGGAGTGAGCTTTACGTGAAGCAGCTTCAGCTTCAGAGGAGTGAGAGGTTGTTAACTTCTGAGCCAAAGCCATTGGGACTGAGAGTTTCCAGATTTCATCAAAGGACCTTCTGCAAGATGATGATCCCTTGGAGATTGGCAGGAGTGAAGCTTTTCGATTAGAGGTCTCAGAATTGTAGCCATGACTGAAGCGGAATCAGAGGTGTCATCGATTTGCCCTGCAGCTAGAGAGAGAATTTGGGCTTCACCAGACAGAGGATTCGACGAGGGTGGAGAGTTCGCCGACCATCGATGCAGATGAGGCCAACGCGGATCTTGAGAAGATTCCGAAACTAAGTTGATTTGCCTGAAAGAGCTTGACGAAAGAGTCGATGGTAAGAGGGTCGCTGATTTTGAGGGGGTCAAATCCAATCTCCTCTCCGATGAAGGCATGAGAAAATCGTAGTCATTTGCTGAGATTTCACCGGAAGACATGGGCCAAATGTATTTCAGAAAGAATAAGGGAGAACTAAGAGAGGAGAGGAGAGAATCCACCGGTAGAAGAAACCGGCGGTAGAAACCGGCGGCGGAGCCGCCAAGAGAGTCAAAGGAGAAAAGATTTTAGGGTTGTCTCGATAAATGGGCCTGGGAGCGTTTTTCGTTTTACTCTTCTGTGTGGTATGGTTTGCAATCTCTGTGCTCTCTCTCTCTCTCTCTCTCTCTAAATCTGTTTCTTGCTTGATTGCGAATTTGATTATATAATCGATCGATTCCTTCGCGTTTATGTTTGAACGATTAATGTTTAGAGAGATTGCCCATTTGCGCGATGATCTAAGCCTCATCCGTTCATCTGCACGGCTAAGATGATTTACCCAAAGATGATCCCTCCAAAGGCACGAAGCGATGCACGGAGAGTAGAAACTGCGCCTGCACGAAGTCATCGTCTTTTGTCTTTTCCCCCGTGAAACAAAACTGATAAAAAAGTAGTATGTATTTTGTTTATTTCTGATTATGTTTATTGCTAAACATTGATTCAGTGAACTTAACTGTACTGTTCATTGCTGATAAGTTCTCATCTTCTTAATAAGATTATTATGAAAAGGCATGATGAGCTTATTTTGTTTATTGTTGTTGCTTTCTGTGATCATGTTCATTGTTAATTCTGTTGTGTTCATAGTCGCTGATAAGTTATCTCCTACAAAATCATTGATTAGCTGATTATTTTTACTGTTGAACATTGGTCCAATTATCTTATTTAGAATAAGCTGCTCCATTGAAAACTATGGACTAAAAGGCTGCAAATAATTTATTTTGAAAGCTCTGCAACACCAACGAGAAGCCAAAGAGAATAAGTATTATCTCTTCTTGGAACTGAAATGAAGTAGCGCTTGCTTGCAACACAAGCATCTATTAATGTGCCTCTATCTCATCTTGTATCATGTATTCCAATGTGATCTTAATAAAATTCAGTTGAAAAAAAAAATTAGGAAACAAATCGCAAATTTGATCCTTTGTTTCCTTCAAATGTTCTCAATCAAATCAAACTTCCTGATTTGAGCTAGAATCGAATTCGAGTTCTGACTATTGAGAAACTTCAGGCAGATCGAAATCCGATTCATCATCATCTTCTTCTCCGCCTCGATCGCTCTTCTCATCGGTAAATATTGTCCCTTACCTTAATCTTGGTCTGTTTCCCACTCTTTTGCTGCTACGAGATTCGAATTTGACTATATAATCGATCGATTCCTTCGCGTTTCTGTTTGAACGATTGATGTAATTGAGAGATCGTGATGTTGTCCTGCATGAATCGGAAATTTGGTGTTTTGTTTCCGCGAATTCTTAGCTTAGAATCATTGAAAACGAAAATCTCGCTTAGGATTTGAACATTCGTGTGCTGTGGTTTTTGATTTGCCAAATTGTTCATTGTTGCAGGACAAATCTGGTGGTGTGCGTCTCTTTGATGAGTTTTGGAATGGGTGTAGTGGAAAACATGGTGAACACAGAGTCATCGAAAGTTAGTTCATTGAGCAAAAGTAATGTCTCTGAGCGAAAGTAATGTTTCTGAGCCAAAGAGGAAGAAAACTTGGAAAAGCGAGATGATGTAATGATGATATGGAACTCAATCAAGTTCTCGCGCAAGAACCGAAGAAAGAGGAATGTTCAGCCTCTGAGCATTTGTTTGCCAGATTGGTTCTTTTGAAGAGCCAAACGTTGTGAAGACGAAAGAGCGAAGAAACTGCGCCTGCATGGCGAGAAACGGAGGAGAGATACCTTACAACTAGGATGGGAACATAGTTTACCCAAAGAGCTTGATCTACGAGTGTGGCCCTCTCTGCAAATGCCCTCCTGCTTGCTACCTAAGAGTCACACAGCGAGGGATCAGGTTCAAGCTCGAGATCTTCAAAACCGAGTCCAGAGGCTGGGGAGTGAGGTCTCTCAGCTCGATACCTTCGGGTAGCTTCATATGCGAGTACGTCGGCGAGCTTTTGGAGGATAAAGAAGCTGAGAGAAGAACAGGGAACGACGAGTATCTCTTTGACATTGGGAACAAATACGACAACACTTTAGCTGAAGGGATGTCGAAGCTAATGCCAGGGATGGAGAAAGAGAAAGAAGAAGAAGATGGTGGCGATGGCGGTGACACGACGGGGTTCACCGTCGACGCCGCGAAGAAAGGGAACATCGGGAGGTTTATAAACCACAGCTGCTCGCCGAATCTGTATGCGCAGAACGTGTTGTATGATCATGAAGACAAGAGGATCCCTCACGTGATGCTGTTTGCGATGGACAATATACCTCCGCTTCAAGAACTCACTTACCATTATAATTACATGATCGACCAGGTGCGCCATGTTAACGGTAATATCAAGAAGAAGATTTGCTACTGTGGTTCTTTTGAGTGTACCGGTAGGCTCTATTAATCGATTTAGCCTCAAACTTCTTCTCCCCTGTTTTAAACTCAGATTCTTCTTGTTTTTATGTTATTCATCAACAGTTTATGTTACACCGTAGAATCTATATAAAATAATATACCATATAGTAGCAGCTAAGAACAGAACCAATGGAAGAATCAATGTTGTTTTTCTCCAACTGTTGATATGATCCTGCATACACAACAACAATGGAGCATTTTGGTTTCTGTTTTGTTCTTTCAAGTATTGGCGATGACAAGAAGAGCCTGAAGAAGAAGAAAGATAGACGGAATCTGTTATGGTAAATATATCTCTTATGATTGAACCTTAACTATGGATAATCATGTCCATCAATTAAACAGGAATACATTTGTGCTATAAATTCATAGAAATACAAACATTGGCTAAAGAAAAAGTAAAAGAGAAAAACAGAGGAAAGAACACAACAAAAACAGAGTAACCGGAAACAATAACTGAAATCAAGACATTGATAAATGGGTTGCCTTCTCCCACAAGCTTCTTTCTCTTTCCCAAAGATTCTTCAAGTTGGGTTTACGAAGGCTACACAAACAAAATATACGTTAGTTTCACTTATTCATTCATCAAGAGAATTCTATTATAATATTTTTTTTTTCAAATTCTGAACATTACCTATCTAGTTAGCTGTGGTGCTTCTTCTTCTTCTGCGTTTGTTTCGGCCAAAAGGACTCGTGAACCACTCTGGTTTGTATGAAACCAATATGTATCCAATCGTCAACCCAAACGCAATACCAGGTACAAATCCTATTACAGCTGCAATCCAACTTAACACCTCATCATCTTCTTCTTCTGGTTCTGGCGTTTCAGACTGTTGCGATGAAGGCTTGTGGATATCTCTGCAATTATCTTCAAGTCCCGGGTTGTCTGCGAAGGAAGAGCAAGGCTGCGTTCGAAACTGAGCGCCTCCGGGTACCAGACCCACAAGCTGGTTATGGGAGAAGTTCATGTACGAAAGGAATGAGAGATTCCCTAGCTCTTGTGGAATTTCTCCAGAAAGCTTGTTTTGGGAAACGTCTAGTGACTCCAGAGCTGTCATGTTCCCCATGGACGATGGTATGTGGCCATTGAAAGCGTTGTTTGACAAGTTGAGCACGTGAAGCTCTTTCAGTAAGCCGATGGACTTTGGAATCTCGCCTTCAAGTTTGTTTCCAGAGAAGTCGAGTGCTGTGTAGATTTTTAGGATACGTACCAGCTCCATCTCTATTCCTTTATTCATCAAAACCATTGAATCATGGTAATAGTCTAATTGATCTCCCATGTAGCGTTCGTTGGACTGATCTTCATGGATCCCAAGTGATGACATCGAACTCCAGTTCTTAAAATAATCAGATGGCAGAGTTCCATTGAATTGATTGTGTGATATGTCAATGATCTTCAGCGTATGGAATATTCCTTGATGTATCGACCCATGGAATGCATTGGAGCGCAAGACAAGAACTTGCAGGTTCTGTAGAGAACTCAACCAGAAGGGAAACGTGTCGTTGATTCTGTTGCTTTCCACATTCAGAACTTCAAGAGCAGAGAAATGGATCAAAGATCTTGGAAGCTTTCCCACCAATTGGTTATGTCCAAGGTCAAGCGTTCTTAGACCTTTAAATACACTCTTCGGAAGGCCTCCACTAAGATGATTTTGACGAAGGTTCAGAACTGAGAAATTGCTCTTGAGATTTCCCATGCAAAGAGGGATTGAACCACTGAAATTGTTGCTTGATAAATCTAGAACCCTTAGAGAGTGAAACTCGCATATGAGAGAGGGAATCTCTCCTGTGAAGTTGTTTTTAGAGCCAGATAAGTAATTCAGGGCAGAGAATAGTCCATGTTTGGTTGAGCTTTCAAAACTGACGAAAGTGTTGTTGGAAAGATTCACGTACGTTAGATTTGGCAGTGTCCATAACCAGCCAGGAACTTGACCTTTGATTTCGTTGTTGGAAATGTCTAGAGTACTCATATCCTGCTGGGTTCTTAGGAGCTCTGGAAATTCCGTAATACCGCAGCCTGACAAGATTAAATTACTTATCATCTGCAAAGGATGATCTGAAACTGAACTTTTGTTTGTGGCTAAAACATGGTTTCCTGAGAGATCCAATGCAACAAGCGTCTTGGAACATGATAAGATTGCATTCAAGTCAATTGCATTGGTGGTGTTCAAATGGGAGAGACGAAGAGTGTCAAGAAACTTGAGATGCCAGAAGATACCGAAGTCAACTGGACCTTGGTGTTCCAATGGGAAAGGCCAAGATACTCAAGATTGACTAATTTGGAAATGGATTTAGGAATCGATCCTCTGAAGTTGTTACCACTAAGCTCTAACAGATTTAGCCATAGGAGATTAGATGGTGAAGATATATTCCCAAACTCAAGAGTGCCGTTGAGTTGGTTATTTGACAAATCAACATATCCCAAAGAAGGAATGTTGAAGAGAGACGAAGGAACGGTTCCAACCAAAGCGTTATCATTTGTGGATAATTCCTCCAAGTTAGAGAGTGAGCTAATGTTTGGAGGAAGCGTTCCACTGAGCTGATTGGAGGTGAGTGATAAATCCAACAACTTTGTCAAATTTAGTAGTGCAATGGGAAAAGTTACCACTAAGCTTATTGGACTCTAATATTAATAAAGTCAACTGTTTCAAACTGCCAAAAGAAGATGGAATCTCACCAACGAAATTGTTATGTTAGAGGTCAAGAAATTGGAGATTTGAAAGAGTTCCGATTGAAGATGGAATCTGACCAGAAAACTGGTTATCCCAAAGACCGAGAGAGGTGAGATTTGAAAGATTTTCAATTGAAGACAGAATTTGACCCGAAAATTGATTACTAGAAAGGTTAAGAGAGGTGAGATGAGAAAGTTTCCAATGGATGATGGGATTTGACCATATCCACTATATATTATTTGAGAAGTAACATTATTGAAAATTGCTTAATTATCAGCATTACAATCAAAGTTAGTACTTTTAATTGATGACATGTAAATGTGATATGTCAAACTTCATAAAATAAACGAAATGTTTTGATTGGTTGAATTAAAATTATAGAAATTGTGGAATTAAAACATAAATAAACACTACATATTATTTGAGAAGTAACATTATTGAAAATTTGCTTACTTGTCAACACTATAATCAAAGTTAGTGCTTTTAATTGATGACATGTAAATGTGACATGTCAAACTTACTAAAATAAACGAAATATTTTGATTGGCTGAATTGAAATTATAGAAATTGTGGAATTAAAACAAAATAAACTAAATTATATTTATAACACTAAAATTAATAAATTTAAATTAACAGAAAATAAAAGCTATTATAATTTTAATTTTTACATATATTCATAATTTCATAAAAAATAATTACGAAATTTTTTCAACAATATATATATATATTATAATTTCATATAAAAATACAAAAATAATATTAAATTATCCAATAGAATAGTAAAAATTCTATTTATTAATAATACTTTAAGTATGATATATTTTTATTTCGGAAAGTTATTAATTAAATCTACAAAAGTTTTAAATAAAAAATTATTAAATAATACAATTTTAAATAACATACAATCATGATAAAAATAATTTAAAGAATAAACTGTTAAAAATAATAAAAATAAATAACTTTTATTGATTTTTTTAAAAAACGTTATTTAAAAAAATATTTAGTAAATGAATAAAGTATATATACTAATTATTATTTTATAATATTAATAGGACCATATATTTTTCTATAACTTTTATCATCTTTTTATTGTTGTTTTCTAAAATGTGCATAACTTATGTTACCATCTTATCTTATCTCTTATCATATTTTAAATAAAAATAAAATTTTATATCATATTAATATATATATCCACTACATATTATTTGAGAAGTAACATTATTGAAAATTGCTTACTTGTCAACACTACAATCAAAGTTAGTGTTTTTAATTGATGACATGTAAATGTGACATGTCAAACTTCATAAAATAAACGAAATGTTTTGATTGGTTGAATTGAAATTATAGAAATTGTGGAATTAAAACATAAATAAACACTACATATTATTTGAGAAGTAACATTATTGAAATTTGCTTACTTGTCAACACTACAATCAAAGTTAGTGCTTTTAATTGATGACATGTAAATGTGACATGTCAAACTTCCTAAAATAAACGAAATGTTTTGATTGGTTGAATTAAAATTATAGAAATTATGGAATTAAAACATAAATAAACTAAACTATATTTATAACACTAAAATTAACAAATTTAAATTAACAGAAAATAAAAGCTATTATAATTTTAATTTTTTACATATATTCATAATTTCATAAAAAATAATTACGAAATTTTTTCAACAATATATATATATATATTATAATTTCATATAAAAATACAAAAATAATATTAAATTATCCTATAGAATAGTAAAAATTCTATTTATTAATAATACTTTAAGTATGATATATTTTTATTTTGGAAAGTTATTAATTATATCTAAAAATGTTTTAAATAAAAAAATTATTAAATAATACAATTTTAAATAAAATACAATCATGATAAAAATAATTTAAAGAATAAACTGTTAAAAATAATAAAAATAAATAACTTTTATTGATTTTTTTAAAAAAATGTTATTTAAAAAAAATATTTTTAAATCAATATTTACTAAATGTGCATAACTTATGTTACCATCTTATCTTATCTCTTATCATATTTTAAATAAAAATAAAATTTTATATCATATTAATATATATATCCACTACATATTATTTGAGAAGTAACATTATTGAAAATTGCTTACTTGTCAACACTACAAACAAAGTTAGTGTTTTTAATTGATGACATGTAAATGTGACATGTCAAACTTCATAAAATAAACGAAATGTTTTGATTGGTTGAATTGAAATTATAGAAATTGTAGAATTAAAACATAAATAAACACTACATATTATTTGAGAAGTAACATTATTGAAATTTGCTTACTTGTCAACACTACAATCAAAGTTAGTGCTTTTAATTGATGACATGTAAATGTTACATGTCAAACTTCCTAAAATAAACGAAATGTTTTGATTGGTTGAATTAAAATTATAGAAATTATGGAATTAAAACATAAATAAACTAAATTATATTTATAACACTAAAATTAACAAATTTAAATTAACAGAAAATAAAAGCTATTATAATTTTAATTTTTTACATATATTCATAATTTCATAAAAAATAATTACAAAATTTTTTCAACAATATATATATATATATATTATAATTTCATATAAAAATACAAAAATAATATTAAATTATCCTATAGAATAGTAAAAATTCTATTTATTAATAATACTTTAAGTATGATATATTTTTATTTTGGAAAGTTATTAATTATATCTAAAAATGTTTTAAATAAAAAAATTATTAAATAATACAATTTTAAATAAAATACAATCATGATAAAAATAATTTAAAGAATAAACTGTTAAAAATAATAAAAATAAATAACTTTTATTGATTTTTTAAAAAAAATGTTATTTAAAAAATATTTTTAAATCAATATTTACTAAATGAATAAAGTATATACTAATTATTATTTTATAATATTAATAGGACCATATATTTTTCTATAACTTTTATCATCTTTTTATTGTTGTTTTCTAAAATGTGCATAACTTATGTTACCATCTTATCTTATCTCTTATCATATTTTAAATAAAAATAAAATTTTATATCATATTAATATATATATATATATATATATATATATACATAATTTTGTTTTCATTGTATATCAAAATTTTGAGATCATAAATGAATTAAGAAATAACCGAACGAAAGAATAAATTATAATAAGATGAAACAATATGAATAAGAGATAAAAATAGAAGTATATAAAAATAAATCTCTCGCCCTTTGTTTCACATAGTCACTTAAAAAAATTTTAACACGTAAGAACCATATTTCAATTTTTTATAAATACGCGTACATATATAAATATTAGTTGTACATTAGTTGAAGTCACATGCAAACTTTTTTGTGCATGTATTTTGTTAAGATTGATTACAGTCTAATTTCTATTTTAATTATTATCCAATTTTTATTCTTTAAAAAATCTTTATTATTCTACGTGTAGTAAAGTGATTGGTATGCCCGCACATACGTGCCAACCATCTATCCGCTCTTAGAAATAAGTAAAAATGGTAAAAACTATTTCAGCTTAATTTGCAATAAATCAAGAAAATATATACTTAAAATATATTATATATGTATTTACAAACTCATATTATGTAAGACGCAAAAAACATATCGTAGATTGTGTAAAGTGAAATAAAGCATATTAATATTATAAAAATTTAATTATTATTTAACATAATTTTTATATTTGTGATTATATACTATTACAAGCATTATAAAAATAAAAAATTTTAAAATACATTGATTTCAGAAAAAAATTTGTGAAATACTAAAATAATATATATATATATATATAAACATACAAATATTTAAAATTTAAATATTACAATTAACTATGTATATAAAAAAAATTATACCCGCACATATGTGTGGGCCAACCACCTAGTAAATCATTATATGAAAGGTCTAGAGAAGATAGAAACGGCATGTTTTGAAAGGTATTCGAATGAAACCTGCCATGGAGGCAGCTGCAGCTGAGGTGTAGCTCGATCACTTTCCCAGACTTGGCATCGCACTTGATACCTTCCCAATAACAACAATCAGTGTTATTTCCCCATGACTCCGTCTTCGGATAAGGGCTAGCACGGCTACCATTAATAAAAGAACACCTATCATGAGAAGACTTCCCAATCACTGTTATGTTTCCATGACTCCGTCTTCGGATAAGCAGCTCCACCAATAGAATAAAGACACACGGGATCAAAAGAAGACTTTCGAATCTCAAACTTGTTCTTGAACTCGAGAAGTGCATCCCTTTGTTCAGGACGACACACATGTCTAATAGGAAACGCAGACACGTTTCTAAAATATAATATGAAAACTATGATGTGCACTATGGACAGAAGGCATGCAAATAAATTCTTTTGAAAGCTCTGCAACACCAACGAGAAGCCAAAGAGAATAAGTATTATCTCTTCTTGGAACTGAAATGAAGTAGCGCTTGCTTGCAACACAAGCATCTATTACTTGCAAAAACTTAAAATCAACATTTTTACCAATTCATTTAAAAAATCCAATGGCTTTTGCTACTGGAGGAATCTCTATGAAATATTCCTCAAGGTCATGTGGTTCTGTTTTGTTGGCAATGTGAGAATGGTAAACCATTACAGTGTGTAGACAGTTAAGAAAATTACCCAAATTCTTCCGCTTTCGGTTACGAACATGACAAAGTGGTTTTCAAACGCAAGAGTGGCTGTACAGGGATGCTTGAGTTTCACGCCATACCTAGTTTTGCCAATATAAATGAGAAAGTTCCTTTTTTCACTATATAAAAAAGGAAATATACTATTTATTGATTCAAAAGACAAAAGACAAATAATTTTGCTCTGTTTATTTGTTATAATATAAGATAAACAAATAAAAAAAGCAATGAAAAACTCTATTTTAGATCAATGGTATTTTATCCAGGTAGGTATATCAATTGTAACGATTTTTTCATGTGTTTTAGGAAGGCGGTACATGGGAATTCATGAGAAAGCAGAAGATTTTTCTTTAGTGAAAAAAGACGACAAGAACAAATACATAAATCCAGAAGAAAACGATATCGAAAAGAATCTACAGGAGAAAAGGAAAAAAACTGAGAAGAAGCACAATGATCACATTCTCCAAAACCAAAAAGAGAATTCTACGTGTAGTTTAAGTTTTTCAATGCAATTTTGAAGCTTTTATACGTGGACTTTCTATCCAATTAAATTAATTCTATATTCGAAAAGAAGCTCTGATATAAGTTATGTACTGCATATTTGATGAGAAAAGAATGGCTTTCGTTACAGATGTAGTTATAAATTGGTAAATATGGTTTTTAAATCTGAAAAATAACTACATTTCGCTTTACATATAGAGAAATACGAGACAAATAGGAAGGAATTTCAATTCTTTTCTATCTCATATATCTTACACGGTCAAAAGACAAAAAGACAAGTTAGCTCAAAGTGTTCGAAAATACATTTATTTTAAATTATGTAAATCCAACTTCACCTGAATCGTTCTAAAAGTTCAAAACTGTTAAAAAAAAATATTCCAAGAAAAAGAAAAACAAATGCAAACCACGTTCCCTTACCCATAAATCAAACTAACAGTTTTTTTGGGTCGAACGATGCTTTTAAATTAGAAAGAGTTTAACCTCCACTTTTAAATTAGAAAGAGTTTAACCTCCACAAAGGAAGTATACATCAAAGCTAGCTACCAAGAGCTGAACTTGACAAAGCTACGACCAACATACTGGTCAAATTAAAACAACCGGCATACAAACCGGAACATAGATAGATAAGCAGAATCGAAAGCCCATAATCAACAAAGCCTGAATCAGGATCTTCGACTAGAAGCACTTCAATCGCACATTTGATAATCCAACCAAATCCATAATGGAGAGCATGTATAGAGAAATCTGCAGCCCCTTGGAAGACGGTGGTGTATGAATTGCAAGAGCAACACAAACTTGAGCTGGCGTGAAGGAGAATAACATGTACTCCTACCAAGAATGCTTCGATTGTTGACTTCCAACGAGAGCATCTCAGAAACAGTCCTGCATGAAGCCCACTTCAGCTATTTTACCCTTGCAATAAAACCACTCAGCACCAGTAGGTGATTCGGTGGTGACGAACACTCCATAAAGGAGAAAAGCGAGCAACAAATGCTCACCACAACTGAAATCCCTGCAACAAAAACACTCAAAGCAAAGGAGTGTCGTGGAAGAGAAACAGCCTCCATAAAGGAGAAAATAAGGCAATCAATGCGCAAGCAATCCATATTCATTACAGGATAAAGGAAATTGATTACAGCCTGCCATAAATTCAGAGAGAGCAACTTCATAACTAAAACGATGTCGGATTGGAAACTGCATACTACAGTAAAGGGACTGCATAAAGCAGTAAGGGGTGGCATCAAGGCGAAAATCAAACCACCAGAAGACACAAGCGTATAATCTAAAGGACCCGGCAACACCACCAAGGTTGAAAGAGAAGAGCTCAGATCTATAACCTGGGGAAGTGAAAGCTAGAGAGAGATGGAGGTGGTGACAGGGAACGAGGCTGAGTCCGGAGGGTCTGGGGGATGGGAGGGTCAGGAGGTTCGAGAAGAGGGGCCAACTCGAGCAGATCTGGAGGAGAGACAAGCTGTGGCGGCTTTGGAGGAGGGGGCAGGAGCAGCGGCCTGACGCAAACTAAAACAGACATCATCGAAACCAAGGAAGAAAGGAAGAGGAGGGAGAAAGAAGAGAGTTCTCGCCGGTGGGCGAGAGGCCACACCGACGGCGACGGCAGATCAAGCAAAAACCCTAATCATCCACTGAAGAATCTTTAGCTCCAAAATCGTCACTGGGGCAATTTTTCTGAGGCCACGAGGGGTCACATGAGCAGTGTTTTTCTTTTTCTAATTATTTACATAGCAAACCACGTTCCCTTGCCCATATGTCGTCACTGTGACGTGAATCGTGGCACTGTACTGTACATGTATTTTTATGCGTGTAATGTAATGCTCCTCTTTTTGGCGACGTTTGAGATTTTAAGTCCTAAAAAATCAGGAAACAAATCGCAAATCTGTTCTTTGTTTCCTTCACAATGTTCTCAATCAAATCAAACTTCCTGATTTGAGCTAGAATCGAATTCGAATTCTGACTATTGAAACTTCAGGCAGATCGAAATCCGATTCATCATCATCTTCTTCTCCGCCTTGATCGCTCTTCTCATCGGTAAATTTTGTCCCTTACCTTAATCTTCATCTGTTTCCCACTCTTTTACGCGTATTTGATTTTATAATCGATCGATTCCTCCCCGTTTCTGTTTGAACGATTGATGTGTTGAGAGATCGTGATGTTGTCCTGCATGATTCGGAAATTTGGTGTCTTGTTTCCGCGAAATCTTTGCTTAGGATCATTGAAAACGGACGAAAATTAGAATTAAGAATATGATGAATAGATTTTCTCAGCTAGGATTTGAACACTCGTGTGCTTTGGTTTTGATTTGCCAAATTGTTCATTGTTGCATCTCCTTAAGTTACCGCCAACCTAATGTGTTTTCCTTTTCAGTTTTGGTTTTGTTTCAGTTTTAATTACAAAGGATTATTTCTTTAATTTAGTTTTAAGATAACTATTAAATTTCCTTTTCTTAATCAACTTCTGATTAAAGAGCGAGACCTATATAAGTTAAGTCTTAGGGTTTGTTTCATTGAGTTTTTCAAGTTAATAAAGGAAGAGTTTTCTCATAACTTTGCATTGATTCGATTAGATTCATCAATACAGGAAGTCTTGAAACTCTGATTTGATTAAATTCATCAGATTTAAGAAGTTAGGTTTCTTGAGGTTTTTTGAACTCAAGATTGAGCTAAGTTATCAAACCCTATGCTGCGCCAGGTTGGTATAAGAGACTTGCTACAATCCAGTTACGATGCCTCGCAAGAAGATTGATCCTCCTCCAACGGAAGCTGAATTGAAGCACCAGTCAATTGCAGAGCTTCACGCTCAAATCCAGAGTCTAACTGTTGTTCAAACGATGCACATCGCTCAAGCAGCTGCTCCACCGCCACTTGCTAACCCCGATGTAGTCGCTGAGAATGTCGCAGACGATGACAAGAACCCATTTGCTGCTGCCGACAAAAATGCGGCACTAATTAACGATCGTTATGCCCCACGTGATGAAGATGATGCTGATTTTAAGTAGGAACACGGTTTCGAGTTTGAAATTCCAGAATTTCATGGTAACCAATCCGCCGAAGAATTGCTGGACTGGATTATCACCGTCGAAGAAATCCTCGAATTCAAACGTGTCCCTCTCGATTGCTGTGTTCCTGTCTTGACTATGAGATTTTGGAATCGTGCTGCTGCGTGGTGGACTCAACTAAAGCTATCTTGAGCTCGTTTGGGAAAACCAAAAATCGTTGCTTGGGAAAAGTTGAATCACAGCTCCAAAAAACCTTTTTACCCTACAACTATTCCAGCGATTACACAATCTCAAGCAAGGAACTCGCTCTGTGGAAGAATATAGCATATGCGA
This sequence comes from Thlaspi arvense, assembly GCA_911865555.2. Lineage (NCBI taxonomy): Eukaryota > Viridiplantae > Streptophyta > Magnoliopsida > Brassicales > Brassicaceae > Thlaspi > Thlaspi arvense. The sequence continues at coordinate 65,862,105 of OU466860.2, forward strand.
CTGAATTTTTTCAGCTGCTTACTCGTGTTGACCTTCGCGACACAGGAACATCAACTCGTCGCTCGTTTTGTTGGGGGGATTAAAACTGAAACTCTAACATACTATTAATCTGTTTCATCCTCTCTCTGTCGCTGAAGCCCATCAGCAGGCTCTCGCGCTAGAAGCTCAGAATCATAACAATTATTCCCCTTGGAATAACTCGCATTATGCCCGTACCACCTTGCCCTCCAATACGATGAGTCAACCGCCTGATAATACTCCAAAGACTGATCAAGCTATTGTTCCTATTGATTCTGCGCGTAACAATCGACCATCGACATTACAATGTTTCTCTTGTGGAGAATAAGGACATCGCCAATCAGCTTGTCCCACTCGTAATCGCCGCAGTTTACTGCTCGATGATACTGGTCGTGATGTCAAAGTCATCTATGATGATGATGCCGAAGATGTCCCTGAAGAGTTAGAAGCAGACGTTCAACCATTACTCATGGTTCGTCGCACATGTTTAGCTCTGCGATCCCCTGATGAGTTTTCTCAAAGCAACGAATTGTTCTCTTCACAATGCACTATAAACGGCAAAGTTTGCACTTTCATCATTGATTCTGGTAGTTGTGAGAATGTAATCGCCTAGTTCGTCGTTCCAAAACTTCACCTCCCAGTCGAAGTGCATCCATTACCGTACAAACTAGCTTGGTTACAACAAGGAAACGAGATTACATTCACTCGTCGTGCCCTGGTTCAGTTTTCTGTCAGTGACGCCTACAAAGATCAGATTTACTGCGACATTGTTCCGATGGATGCGTGCCACCTGTTACTCAGACATCCATGGGAGTTCGCCGGGTTATTTACGATGGGTTCCTTAATACCTATACTTTACTTTACGAGTGAACAACCATACCTTTACTCTCAAGCCGTCTGTACCAGTTTCACCTCCTTTACAAGCTTCGTCTCCTATACCATCCAACCCGGTACTTTTATTACAGAGGTCTACTTTTGAAGCCGAAATGCGTAATACCGATCAAGTTTTTGTTTTTTTTTACAAAACCTCTGTCGACTACTACTTCTCCGGTTTTGCCAGCTGCATTTGCACCTTTATTGACTGAGTTCTCTGATGTTTTTCCTGCGGATCTCCCGATTGGTTTGCCTCCTCTCCACGATATTCAGCACCGTATTGATTTAGTCCCTGACGCAGCTCTTCCTAATCGCCCTCATTACAGAATGAGTCCCACAGAGCATGAGTAGTTACGCAAACAAGTGGAAGATCTCGTTGCTAAAGGCTTTCTCCGTGAAAGTCTTAGTCCTTGTGCTGTTCCCGCCTTATTGATCCCTAAAAAGGATGGTTCTTGGCGTATGTGTGTTGATAGTCGTGCCATCAACAAGATCACTGTTCGTTATCGTTTTCCGATACCTCGTTTGGATGATTTACTTGATCAGATAGGCGCGGCATCAGTGTTTTCTAAGCTGGATTTAAAGAGTGGTTATCATCAAATACAAATTTGCCCCGGTGATGAGTGGAAGACTGCCTTCAAAACTCGAGAAGGTCTTTTTGAATGGCTTGTAATGCCATTTGGTTTATCTAATGCTCCGAGTACATTTATGCGAGTTATGAATCAGGCGTTGCGTCCTTTTATTGGCAAGTTTGTGGTCGTCTACTTTGATGACATTCTCTCGTTTAGCCACTCTTTGACAGATCACCTCGCTCATTTACGGGAAGTCCTTCTTGTTCTTCGCTGCGATCAGTTGTATGCTACAATGAAGAAGTGTGAGTTCGGTTCAGATAATGTTCACTTCTTGGGATATATCGTCTCCGCTCAAGGCTTAGCTGTGGATCCCGCAAAGGTTTCTGATATTCAAACATGGCCCACACCTCGTACTCTCGCCGAGACTCGAAGCTTTCATGGTTTGGCTTCGTTTTATAGGCGTTTTGTTCCCCAATTCAGCAGCTTAATGGCCCCGATCACGAACTGCATTTGTACCGGTCCTTTTACGTGGACACCCGAAGCTTCTTCTGCATTCGAATTGCTTAAGACAAAACTGAGCTCTGCCCCAATTCTAGCGCTTCCTGACTTCACCCTTGTGTTTGAACTCCATTGCGACGCCTCGAAGACATGTATTGGTGCTGTTTTGAGTCAGCGCTCGCGCCCCATTACTTATTTTAGTGAAAAATTGGCTGGTGCTCGTTCTCGCTGTAGCACTTATGACGTAGAATTCTATGCGGTGGTCCAAGCTATTAAACATTGGCGCCATTATCTCTTTCATAAAGAGTTTGTTTTGTACACTGTCTTCAGCAGTTCTTGGATTGCTTACCTTCAGCAGTTCACCTTTCTAATTAAGCATACCTCTGGTGCCACTAATCGCATGGCTGATGCTGTACGTCAGATGTTACTAACTGTACTCCACACCTCTGTTCCGGGTTTTGATACGTTTGCTGATCTTTATGAGCATGATCCTTTCTTTGGTTCTGTTTTTCTTGCTGCTCAGGCTGGCTTTTCGTCTGAATATACATTACATGATGGCTTCATCTTCCATGGAACTCGTTTATGTATACCTGAAGGCAGTTTACGTCTTAAGTTGATTTCAGAGCTTCATAACGAAGGGCATGTTGGACGGGATCGAACCATTCAGCTGGTTGCTTCCTCTTACTTTTGGCCGTCTTTACGAAAAGATGTCACCCGTTTTGTTGAACGATGTGTGACATGTCAAAAGTCAAAAGGACACGCTTCTAATGCTGGTGTATACCTCCCTCGTTGGTCTCCCTCGTATCCAACGTGGTTTTGATTCTATCTTCGTCGTGGTCGATCAGTTTTCAAAGATGGTGCATTTTGTACCATGTAAGAAAAGTACTGATGCGGTTCAAGTGGCATCTTTATTCTTCCGCGAGATATACCGTTTACATGGGCTACCGTCTTCGATTGTCTCTGATAGAGATTCCCGTTTTCTGAGCCATTTTTGGAGATCGTTGTGGAAGCTTCTACACACAAGCCTTGATATGAGCTCTGCTTATCATCCACAAACAGATGGCATCGTTCTTTGGGAAATCTTTTGCGTTGTTTAGTTGGTGATTATGTCAAGACGTGGGATGCTCGCCTTCCTCAAGCAGAGTTCGCGCATAATCACGCTGTCAATCGTAGCTCTGGATTCAGTCCGTTTCAGGTCATTTATGGAGTCGTGCCTCGCGCTCTGGTTGACTTGTCTTCTTTGCCCGATCGTACTCGTTTACATGGTGATGCTACTACCTTTGTGGATGCACTTACCGAGGTGCATCAGAAAACCGTGGACAACTTAACAGTGTCTTCTTCGCGTTACAAAGCCGCTGCTGATTCTCATCATCTTCTTTTATAAAGAACTTGATCTACGAGTGTGGCCCTCTCGGCAAATGCCCTCCTGCTAACTACCTCAGAGTCACACAGCGAGGGATCAGGTTCAAGCTCGAGATCGTCAAAACAGAGTCGGGAGGCTGGGGAGTGAGGTCTCTCAGCTCAATACCTTCAGGTAGCTTCATATGCGAGTACATCGGCTTTGGAGGATAAAGAAGCTGAGAGAAGAACAGGGAACGACGAGTATCTCTTTGACATTGGGAACAAATAGGACAACACTTTAGCTGAAGGGATGTTAAAGCTAATGCCAGGGGATGGAGAAAGAGAAAGAAGAAGAAGATGGTGGTGAAACGACGGGTGTTAGAGGGGAAATAGGCACATTTCCTAAAAGGTCTTCCCCGCAATAACCTAAGCCCATCAAGACCAGGAAGACCGCGCCGACCTAGCTCAGATTTAAGGAAATCTCTTAAGGATAACCTTTGAAGACCGGAAACATCGGATTAATTCAAAAGATAAAGGAGAATTTTCTTACTCCTCGGAGAATAAAGGATATTTCCATATCTACACGCAAAGACAAAAAGAAAAAGGAGTTCGGAGCAACCGACCTCCCATCCATATAAATAGAGAGGACCCCGAAGCCAAGAAGGACATCCAATACATTCTAGAGAGCAATAGAGCTGAAACCAGAGACTCTAACGCTTTCTAGTTTACCTCACAAACATCTTTTTCACTTCGGCATAACCTCACGGTTATCCTTTTCCTTATAATCGGTTCGCTTATTACTATTAATAAAAAGACTTTATTCTCTGAAACCCACAACTGTTAATCAAAATCTAGTGGTGATTTTCTGGTTCAACAATTGGCGCCGTCTGTGGGGACTAGGAGAATAAACTCTAAAAGCCAAGTAAGAAAGCCGAACTCACACCGAGACACCTGCACTCGGTGAACATACGAACGTCACTACCGCGAATCCACCCGCGGGAGCACCCCCAGCTCCCCTCCAGGCCGCTGACCTCGCAGCAGCTATCCAGGCCGCCATGCAGCCACTCACGCAGGATTTGGTGTCCAAACTAGACACCCTCCAGGCCCAGCAAGCCAAATACAACGAGCAACTCAGCGCCTTCGCAGCCGCGACCACCGCATGATCAGAGCCGATCGGGCGACGTTTAATTTTCGAAACACCAGAGCAAAACAACATCAGGAATACAGCAGCTGACGATGAGAAGCCATCTGGCGAACTAAATTCCGAGATCGCAAGGCTCAACAACGAATCAACACGATCGGATCCCAAGTCCATCGAGCCACCAGCTTGGCACCCGAGATCTCAGCCATTCTCTCGGATGCGGAACGCAATCCATTCGCCCCGCGGATCACCGATATACGACTCGGCGAGGCAATAAAACTGAAGCTCCCATACTACAACGGGATGGAGGATCCCAACCTATGGCTGACCGGATTCAACGTTGCCATGAAGAGGCAACGGTTGGAGACCGACCTCGAACGTGAAGCCAACCACTGTCAAACCTTTGTTGAACATCTCAACAAAGACGCTTTGAAGTGGTTCTCTAACTTACCCCCAGCCTCGATCAAATCCTTCAAGGACCTGACTCACGCCTTCATCAAACATTATTCCATGTTCATCACGAAGAGGACGGTCAACCTGTTCACTCTAGTGCAAGAACGCGACCAACCACTCCGCGACTTCATCGAAAAATTCAAGAACGCCGCCTCAGGATACGGGCAAATCCCTCAAGCTTTAGCCATCGAGGCACTTATGAACGACCTATAGTACGAATCCCCGCTCAAGGAAGATCTGCACAAGAACCCGAGGGAAACCATAGAAGACGCCCTCCACTGAGCCCAAATCTTCATACGAATGGAAGAGGAGAAAATTTTCTACGCTAAGAAATATGGCAGCACGAATGCTTCAAAAGACAAGGAGCCCGCAACTAAAAGCAAGCCGTCCTCCCACGCCGTTGTCGCATCTGGAGAGAAGCCCTGGAACCAGTGGACCATAGGAGATCCCCCGAGGAGCACAAGCGACAGGGAAGACAATCACGATCTGTACAGCTCCTTTCACGGGCGGACAGGACACGCTACTTCAGCCTGTCGACGCCTCCAAAATACACTGTATGAATAATACAAAGAAGGCAAAATCAACATCGGAGGCGATCGATCCCAGAGTAAAAGCTCATATTCACGCAGTTCATACCCCAGGAACTCGCGCCCGACCACTTCCACTCGGGATCGCAGGGATCCGAGAAAAAGCAGCAGTCAAGGCAGTTCTGGAGGAAGGCGCAGAGCGTCAGAGCGTCAGAACGACGAAGGAGAACACAAAAAATCCGCCTCCTCCACCAAAGCGACGAGTCAACATGATCATGGGAGGACTCCCTGACTGCGACGTCTCGGTCCGTGCCATCAAAGAGTATGGGCGAAAAGCAGTCGCCTCACGGAAATTTCCTCGCCTCGTGGCCTATCACCCCACGATCACCTTCACATCGAAGGATATGCACGGGTTACACACCCCGTATAACGACCTGCTGGTGGTCGAACTACATATCCACGACAGCGAGGTGACCAAAATCTTGGTGGATACCGGCAGCACGGTCAACATCATCTTCAAAGATATGTTGACTAAGATGGGATTCCAGGACAAAGACATTAAGGCGGCGCCGAAGCCTTTAACTGGCTTCGCCAGTGAATCTTTCTTCAGCCTCGGCACCATACGACTCACGGTCTATGTCGGCGGCGTGACAAAAATAGTTAAATTTACGGTAATGGATAAGCCAGCAATCTACAATGCCATACTTGGCACACCTTGGATCCACGAGATGAAAGCAATCATGTCGACTTATCATCAATGCATGAAATTCGTCACTTCGGCCGGAGTCTTCACGCTTCGCGGGGATCAGCATATGGCAAGATTTTGCTTCATCAGCGAACGCAAAGTGCGACTCTCCACGACAAAAGCACTCGAAGACGCTAAATAAGCGACCAAGACTCGACAATGAGTCTTAACTATTTTTTTTATTTTTCTTTCAATAAAACTGGGCTCAGCCCCTGAGTGATACCACTCATTCAATATTTGTAATGAACTACGAACGGCTTGATCCCGATTCGGGTACGTAGGCAACCTCCGGGTGCAGCTAAAAATCTAATATTTCAGAAAATCAGCTCGGCGTATGGAGTCACGTTTTCTTATGCGAATGCATCTTGCTGAGTCAATGTTCTTGTCAAACATTCGATTCAAAAAAAAGCAAGCACAAAAAAATAATAAGTGGCTGATCACCACTCCTTTGATACTTCGGTTTGATTTAAATACTTTCGAAGTGGATAAGAAGAAAGCCGAGGATAATACTCGTACGACTCCCGATCATACCTTTCATGCCAAAGTGAATCCTAAAAAATTGGTATTCGATCTTGATCGTCGTTTGGTGTAAGACGAGCAAAGGAATCCTGCTTCTAGTTCTGAACTAAAAAGTTCTATCATACGTAAACAAAATAAAATAAAGAAGCTATTAAAGGACCTTTTTCGTAAAAAAGAAAGGAGATAACAAGCCATCTTAGGCAAAAATTCTTATAAAGAGAATAATAAAAATATATATATATAATAAAAAGCCGCCGGGCTTATCTTCGCGGACCGTCAATCTCTGATCTGCTTGGAAGATTAAGGTCATCACTCGTGACGACTATCTCATCAATGATATCACTGGCCGCCTTCCACTTAGCAAACTCTGTCTCGAAAGACGGAAGGGTCCTGGCAGGAAGCTCCCACCCTTTCTCCGGCATCTTCTTCAAGAAAGCCACCATGTGGCTACTTTTCTCCACACCGATGAGGGCTGCTTCCACCTCTTCGCGCTGAACTAGCGAGGCTTGAATTCGATCTAAACGCGGTTTAAACCAAGCAGTCATATCATTAAAAACTCTATCGGCGGCATCTCAAGCGGCTTCCTCGCAGGCCTTCTGAAGCTCCTCCTTCTCGGCAAGAAATCCCTGCAAGTTCTCTTCATTCCGCTTTTCGAGAAGCTCGTTTTGAGCTTGGAGAGCGGTGACCTGTTTGCGAAGTCGATTAGCTTCAGACACCTCGCCTTTAAAAGCCTTAACAGCGCCCTCCAGCTGAGTGCACCTTTCCTTGAGAAGCCGATTCTCTTCTTCCGCCTTTTTAAGCTCCTTGATCTCAGAACAAGCCGCGTTCACCATCGCTTCTTCCTCGCACCAGTTATCATCATATGCAGCAAAGGCGGACATATACGCTCCCAAACCCTGTACCACGACCTACTATTAGAAACAACCAAAAAAACAAGAACAAGAAAAAGGTGGACAGCGCAATCATCGGATGAATGAAAATTACCTGAGCTATCAATTGGCTCGCCGAGGAGATTAAATTCGCCAGCTTCAATTCGCGAAGTGGCTTGCCCCATCGCGGATTCTTCCTGCACTTCCAGATCAAGTCTGCGGTAAATTTACGATCAAGAATCGCAGGAGTACTCCCGTCCCATCTCGCACAAAAGTGATGAGGATTATAGTCAAAAGACTATTCCTCCTACTTAGGCTCGATCGGAACACTTGACTCAGCACCGCCTGCAGTCTTTTCAGAAGGAGCATCCTCCTCAGGAGCACTAGGACCAGCACCTTCCGTGTCCGGGGCAACCTCAGAAAGGGTAGGCTCTTCAGAATGAGTCACGCGGGGCTCCTTGGTCTTATCCTGACCTACACCTTCAGCGACATGTGTCTCGGGGCATCGAGACACATCTGTCTGAGGCGACGAATGAACGTCCGCCTGTGGCACCGGAGGAACAGAAACTTGAGGTAAGGGGAAACAGTCTCGCGGCGGCTCTCGTCCAAAGCAACCCGTCACCTTCACTCGGAGCTCGAGAAGTGGGAACTTGGGATGATCCCCTTGCGGCTCTCTCAGCCCGTGTCTTCCTCAACCTCTCCAGCGCCGCCGACCTGGAGAAACTAAAAAATAAAAACAAATAAACCGCAAGCGATGTAATGTCAAAAACCTCCTCGGCACGATGCAACGAACACGCAAAAAAGGGGGAGAATCTACCTTGCAAGAGTCTCGGTCTCAGCGGCCACTTTGGCGTCGTCAGTATCCACCAAGCTAAGTGGGTCCTGGGAAATCGCCTTCTTCTTCTTTACAGAAGCACTCTCGGGCACATCTGCGACACCGGGTGAAGCCGCCTTCCTCTTTCTCCGACCAGCCTCTGCAGGCTTCGATTGCGAGGCCCCTCGCGAAGCACGTCAATAAAATCAAGTACTAGTCAATACTGCTCTAATTTAGCAACCTACCTGCTTTCGAGGGTTTGGCCTTCTTCTCGGAAGGCTTAACCACCTTCTTTCTAGCAGCCCCCTTATTCTCTTTATCGGCCCATAATTGCCGGCTCAGGTCGCACAGCCTCTTAACGTCGTCACTACACCCGATTGGGTCATCTCCTAGACGTATTTCCACTACAATGACGAGTACGCGTTAGTACCCAGCAAGTCGCCAAACAAAATCAAAAACAAAAAAAAATCATCAGAAATTCCGTTCTCCTACATGGTGCCGATCTTCAAGTTCTGAAGAGGGTGAGATCGAAACCACCGATGGATGCTTCGTTAATCTTCACGAAAAAGAAAAACTGATCCCATTCATGGACCTTGCTCGTCGGATCACCACCTATGATTCCCTCCTTCAACATGGTGTAAAAATGGCGCCACCCGCCACGGTTCACCCTTCCTCTCTTCAGGATGGATACCCTCTCAAAAATGTCCCAGTTAAAGGGAACCATAGCCGCACGAGCCACCGCCACCAAGCTATTAAAATGGTGAATTACGACATGGGTGAGCTGCGCCACCGGCATCTTCCTCCGTTCGCAATAATGGAGGAGCAGCGAGATCGGGAACTGAAGGCTGAACTCCGCAAAATGACATTCATATGAGCAGAAATAACCCTCTGGGGGCGTGGTCACTCTCTCGTGAACCTGAGGAAGTAACAGTTCAACCTCATCGGGAAACCCGCACTTCAAACGAAGTTCTTGAAGCCTTTCCGCGGTCATCCAAGTTCTCTCGTCTTTTATGCCGGTCCTATGCGGCGACATTGCGATCTTTTTAGGAAGACCCTCGATCATGCTTTCCGATTCAAAACCCGCTGGCCTGGGACCATCCAAATCTAAGAGCCCTCAGAAATAGAAGAAGAAGAAGCGACCGGACTAATCCAGGCTCGCTTGACACGATCAGCAAGACAAATCTCGTCATCGTCAAAAGAAGAATTCGAGGAAGTAGACATTTTCGAATTTTCCAAGCAAGGTAGAAGAAGCAAAGAAAAGGCGGGCGAACAAAAATCACTATAGAGGATTACAGCAGAAATCGGCGGAGAAGATGAAGATTTTCTAAAGCAAGAAGACGAAGAGGTAAAAGTAAAGTAAATAAAAATCAGAAGAAATATCAACAGTTTCCTAAAAGGACGCGTGTCAAGATTTTTACAATCTCGCCGCTTGGCAAAATCTTTCGCATTTCCCGCTTAAAAGCAGAAACCCTAATGGGCAAGAATATTAAAATATTCCTGAAGAAGCACCACATGACAAATTCACTCGAAATCGGGCCGAGCTGGCCATCACGAAACAATACTCTCGACAAGCTGACAGCTATTGCGAAGTCAAACCCACTTCTAACTTCATGAAGTCTGATTTACGATCAGTCTCGCCGAACTGAGGGGGGGGGGACTTACTGTTAGAGGGGAAATGAGCACATTTCCTAAAAGACCTTCCCCACAATAACCTAAGCCCATCAAGACCAGGAAGACCGCGCCGACCTAGCTCGGATTTAAGGAAATCGCTTAAGAATAACCTTTGAAGACCGGAAACATCGGATTAATTCAAAGGATAAAGGAGAATTTCCTTACTCCTCGGAGAATAAAGGATATTTCCATATCTATGATATGGAAATACAAGCAAAGACAAAATGGAAAAGGAGTTCGGAGCAACCGACCTCCCATCCATATAATTAGAGACGACCCCGAAGCCAAGAAGGACATCCAATACATTCTAGAGAGCAATAGAGCTGAAACCAGAGACTCCAACGCTTTCTAGTTTACCTCACAAACATCTTTTTCACTTCGGCATAACCTCACGTTTATCCCTTTTTTTGTATCGCTTCGCTTATTACTATTAATAAAAAAACTTTATTCTTCGAAACCCACAACTGTTAATCAAACCTTAGTGGTGTTTTTCTGGTTTAACAATGGGTTCACCGTCGACGTCGCTAAGAAAGGGAACATCGGGAGGTTTATAAACCATAGCTGCTCGCCGAATCTGTATGCGCAGAACGTGTTGTATGACCATGAAGACAAGAGGATCCCTCACGTGATGCTGTTTGCGATGGACAATATACCTCCGCTTCAAGAACTCACTTACCATTACAATTACATGATCGATAATATTCACGGTAAAATCAAGAAGAAGATTTGCTACTGTGGTTCTTCTGAGTGTACCGGTGGGCTCTATTAATCGATTACCCTCAAACTTTTTCTCCCCTGTTTTAAACTCAGATTCTTCTTGTTTTTATGTTATTCATCAACAGTTTATGTTATACCGTAGAATCTATATAAATTAATATACCGTATAGCTAAGAACAGAACCGATGTAAGAATCAATACTGTTTTTCTCCAACTATTGATATGATCCTGCATGTACAACAACAAAGGAGCAATCTTGGTTTCTGTTCTCTCTCTTTTCAAGTATTGGCGATGACAAGAAGAGATCTTTTTTTACCTGAATGATACCGACAAGAGGAGAAGAAGGAACATGGCCAAATATGTGAATCGCAGCGGTAGAGAGAGCCATTGATTATGGTCTAAAACTTGGTTTCACACAATGTAAACGCACATAGTTTCACCGGGGGCTGAAAAAGGAGAAAGATAGACGAAATCTGTTATGGTAAATATATTTCTTTTGATAAATCCTCTTATGATTGGACCTTGACTATGTATAATCATGTCCATCAAATAAACAGAAATACACTTGTGCTATAAATACATAGAAATACAAACATTGGCTAAAGACAAAGTTTAAGAGAAAAACAGAGGAAAGAACACAACAAAAACAGAGTAACCGGAAACAATAACTGAAATCAAGACACTGATAAATGGGTTGCCTTCTCCTCAAGCTTCTTTCTCTTTCTCAAAGATTCTTCAAGTTGGGTTTACGAAGGCTACACAAACAAAATATACGTTAGTTTCACTTATTCATTCATCCAGAAAACTCTATTATAATATATTCTTTCAAATTCAGAAACATTACCTCTCTAGTTTGTTGTGGTGCTTCTTCTTCTGCGTTTGTTTCGACCAAAAGGACTCGTGAACCACTCTGGTTTGTATGAAACCAATATGTATCCAATGGTGAACCCAAACGCAATACCAGGTACAAATCCTATTACAGCTGCAACCCAACTGAACACCTCATCATCCTCTTCTTCTGGTTCTGGCGTTTCAGACTTTTGCGATGAAGGCTTGTGGATATCTCCGCAATCATCATCAAGAGCAGGGCCGAAAAGTCCCGGGTTGTCTCCGAAGGAAGAGCAAGGCTGCGTTCGAAATTGAGTGCCTCCTGGTAATTGACCTACAAGCTGGTTATGGGAGAAGTTCATGTACTCAAGGAAGAAGAGATTCCCTAGCTCTTGTGGAATTTCTCCTGAAAGCTTGTTTTGGGAAACGTCTAGTGACTCGAGAGCTGTAAGGTTCCCCATGGAAGATGGTATGTGGCCAGAGAAAGCATTGTTTGACAAGTTGAGTACATGAAGCTCTTTCAATAAGCCGATGGACTTTGGAATCTCTCCTTCAAGTTTGTTACCGGAAAAGTCGAGTGTTGTGTAGATTTTTAGAATGCGCACCATCTCCAACGCTACTACTTTATTCATCAAAACCATTGAATCGTAGTAATAACTGTCTCCCATATAATTTTCAGTGAACCGATCTTGGCTTGTCCCACCATGTGATGACATTGCACTCCAACTCACAAAACAATCAGATGGCAGAGTTCCATTGAATTGATTGTGTGATATGTCCATGATCTTCAGCTTAAGGAATATTCTTCGATGTATCGATCCATGGAATGCATTGGAGCGCAAGACAAGAACTTTCAGGTTTTGTAGAGAACTCAACCAGAACGGAAACGTGTCGTTGATTCTGTTGCTTTCCACATTCATAACTTCAAGAATGGAGAAATGGATCAAAGATCTTGGAAGCTTTCCCACCAATTGGTTATGTCCAAGGTCAAGCGTTCTTAGACCTTTAAATACATTCTTCGGAAGACCTCCACTAAAACGGTTCTGGCGTAGGTTCAGAACTGAAAGTTTGCTCTTGAGATTTCTCATACAAAGAGGGATTGAACCATTGAAGTTGTTGCTAGATAAATCTAGAATAATTAGAGAGTGAAACTCGCATATGAGAGATGGAATCTCTCCTGTGAAGTTGTTTTTAGAGCCAAACAAGTACTCCAGGGCAGAGGATAGTCCATGTTTCGTTGAGCTTTCAAAACTGATGAAAGTGTTGTCGGAAAGATTCATGTACGTCAGATTTGGTAGTGTCCATAACCAGCCAGGAACTTGACCTTTGATTTTGTTGTTGGAAATGTCAAGAAACCTCATACTATGTTGGGTTCTTAGAAGCTCTGGAAATTCGGTAATGCCACAGCCTGACAAGACTAAATATCTTATCAAATGCGAAGGAGATTCTGAAACTGACCTTTTGTTTGTGGCTAAAACATGGTTTTCGGAGAGAGCCAGTGTGTCTAGCGTCTTGGAACATGATAAGATTGCATTCAAGTCAATCGTAGTTGTTGTGTTCAAATGGGAGAGGCGGAGATATTGGAGCGACTTGAGATTGGAGAAGATACTAAAGTCAACTGGGCCTTGGGTGTTCCAATGGGAAAGGTCAAGTGGTCCTAGATTGACTAATTTGGAAATGGATCTGGGGATTGGCCCTCTGAAGTTGTTACCGCCAAGGAATAAGCATTCTAGCTTAGATAGTGAAGATATATTCCCAAACTCAAGAGTATCGTTGAGTTGGTTATTTGACAAAGCAATATATGCTGAAGGAATGGCGAAGAGAGAATAAGGAATGGTTCCAACCAAAGCGTTATCATCTGCGTAAAAATCCTCCAATTTGGAGAATAATCAAGTGAAAGAAAACGACAAGAACAAGAACATAAATTCAGAAGAAAATGATATCGAGAAGAATTTTGAAGGTAAAGAACTGAGAAGAAGCACAGTGATCACATTCTTTATAAACAAAAAGAGAATTCGACAGCCTGAAACGTGTAATTCAAGTTTTTCCATGCAAATTTGAAGCTTTTGTGTGAGATTTGGCTCATTGTGTTTTGTAACTGTACAAATACACACAGATTTCTCTATTTTTGCTATATAGTATTTATTCGTTTATGGAGTTACAATCGATTGTTCTTGCCTCCTCTGCTTCTCACTTTCACTTTCTTCTCCATTGCACCGATCTACACTGTTTGGAGAGTGAGCTAATGTTTGGAGGAAGCGTTCCTGTGAGTTGATTGGAGCAGAGTGATAAATACAAGAGCTTTGTCAAATTTAGTAGTGCTACAGGAAAGTTACCACTAAGCTTAATGGAATCTAGATTTAAGTAGGTCAACTGTTTCAAATTGCCAAAAGAAGATGGGATTTCACCATCGAAACTGTTACCACTGAGGCGAATATATTCGAGATGAGAGAGCTTTGTAATTGAAGATGGAATCTGGCCCCAAAAATGATTATCAGAAATATCGAGAGAGGTGAGATGTGAAAGGTTTCCAATTGAGGATGAAATCTGACCCGAAAACTGATAACTAGAAAGTGTGAGAGAGGTGAGATTTGAAAGATTTTCAATTAAAGACAGAAACTGGCCCGAAAATTGATTATAAGAAAGGTCGAGAGAGGTGAGATATGAAAGTGTTCCAATTGACGATGGAATCTGGCCAAAAAGATGATTACGAGAAAGTTTGAAAGAGGTGAGATGAGAAAGTTTTCCAATAGAGGATGGGATTTGACCATATAAATTATTGTTTGAAAGGTCTAGAGAAAATAGAAAACGAATGTTTTGAAAGGTTTTCGAATGAAACCTGCCATGGAGGCAGCTGCAGCTGAGGTCTAGCTCGATCACTTCCCCAGACTTGGCATCGCACGTGATACCATCCCAGTAACAACAATCAGTGTTATGTTTCCATGACTCCGTCTTCGGATGAGGGCTAACATGGCTAATATGGCTACCATTATTAAAATAACACCAATCAAAAGAAGGCTTCCCGATCTCAAACTCGTTCTTGAACTCCAGAAGTGCATCCCTTTGTTCAGGATGACACACATGTCTAGTAGGAACTGCAGACACGTTTTGAAAATAAAGTATAAAAGAGAAGAGAAAAGAAAAAGTAATATGAATGTTCCTCATTGAGTTTGAAGAACCTTTCGTTCTTCTTCTTTAAACTAATTTAACTTTCTTAAATACCAACAAATGAAGAAGCAAAAGATGGAAAAGATGATAGCAAAACATGGTTTCATGCCCATCTCTTTATATACATTGCTTATAGAGAGTGCTCCAGATTCACTCAGATTGACTCACCCTCAAGTCTTTGTATGAAGTGTTATTCACGTTGAGCAAAGAGAGTGAATGTATTTGTGTTCCAAAATGATTGGTCCAACCAAATTAAAAGATATACACAACAAAGAATAACGAAATCCTTAATGAAAAAGAAAGAGTACAAGTCAAGAAGAGACGATTTGCTATGGGTAGTGATAATCATGTGGTCGATGTAAAGAGAACTCTCAAGGAAGAACATAAGGTTGAAAAAGAAAGAGAGACTTGAAATTGTTGGAGTTCAGAGCAAAGTTGGCTTACTTTTCAAGTCATCGTCTTTCGTCTTTACCCCCGTGAAACAAAACTGACCACTCAATATTGCTGAATAGTTTGAGAAATCTATTTGTTTGCTTGTTTGCCTTCTTTTGTCATGATACATTTTTTCTTTGTTCGAGTTTGATTTATATGATTTGTTCAATTGCGTTGTGATACTAAAAATAAATTAATCTAATTGAAGTAATGTATATTTCTTTGGAAAAATGCTTCAAAATGACCCAGAATGATAAAATAATGTGAAATGGGTATTTCATTGAGAGAAAATTATGAAAATGACCTCTTTTTACGATTTTATAAATACCAGTGTTACCCTACTGTTATTTGTAGACTAACGGTAGACTGAATGTAGACTACTGACAGACTGATTGATCAAATAATTGAATATAAACTACTAGTAGACAAATTGTAAATTACTGCCAGGCTAACAGCAAATTAAAATCAAACTAGTTGATCCTTTTTAAGGGTCATTTTAGGAAAGATTATGTTTCATAATAAAATTGTCAAATGGGTTATTTCAAAAATTATCCCTATTTCTTTGTGGTCTACATATATGTTTAAACTTATTAATCTAATCGAATTACTGTATGTTTAAACTAATGGTGCTGCTCCATTAAAAACTATATGATGTGCACAATGGACTGAAGGCATGCAAATAAGATTATCATGAAAAGGCATGATGAGCTTATTTTGTTTATTGTTGTTGCTTTCTGTGATCATGTTCATTGCTAATTCTGTTTATAAGCTTATCAGCATCAGTTTACAAAATAACTGATTAGCTGATTATGTTAACTGTTGAACATTGGTCCAATTATCTTCTGTTGAATAAGCTGCTCGATTAAAAACTATGATGTGCACTATGGGCAGAAGGCATGCAAATAAATTCTTTTGAAAGCTCTGCAAAACCAACGAGAAGCCAAAGAGAATAAGTATTATCTCTTCTTGGAACTAAAATGAAGTGGTGCTTGCTTGCAACACAAGCATCTATTACTGTGTCTCTATCTCATTTGTCAGGTAAGTTCAGCCACAACATCTGTGTCTCTATCTCATTTGTCATAGTAGCTGTGACTGTAACACATCCTGTTCCAACAATTTTGAGTCCTTGAAGTAACGCTTGCTTGCATCACAAGCATCTATTACTTGCAAGGACTCAAGATTAACATTTTTACAAATTCATTTAAGAAATCCAATGGCTTTTGCTACATGAGGTCCTCAATGAAATATTTCCTCAAAGTCATGTGGTTTTTCTTGTAGACAAAATCAGGAAGGAAGGCAAGCCAGAATAAAGAAGACTTTTTTTCACTATATAAAAAAAGAAAATATTCTATTTATTGATTCAAAAGACAAAAAAGACAAACTACTATAGTATTGTTGTGAATAGAGAGAAGAGATAGAAGGAATTGATGTTGTGTTATTCCAATAAATAGATGGTCCTTTATATAGAAGTACAAAGAGAGAGTTTTACTTAGTGACAAAGTAAAATCTAGCTTACAAGTAACTCTAGAACCTTCTAGAAGGTGGACCTTATGGACTTATAATGGATATCACATGATAGTTCATAACACTCCCCCTTGATGTTCATTATACAAACCATTTTCTAAAGCGTGTAGGATGATGCCTCGTTGAAAACCTTACTAGGAAAACCCAGTGGGAAAAACCATATCTAAGGTAAAAAGAGTGTATTGCGCATTAACTCCCCCTCATGACTACATCACTTGAGATCTTTGAGATAACGCAATCCAATATGATGAGATAACTTCTTGAAAGTAACGCCTTGGTAGATCTGTCTGTTGAATCTTCACTTAGATGAATTTGTAGGATACATACATCATCATTCTTATGCAATACATGAATCTTGATAATGATTCGGCTTGATCATTCTCTTTACTTGATCTTATTAAGTATGACAATACTTTGGAAGGGTGATAAAATTTTCATCTTTACATTTCTCTTTAGATGTCTATCATTTGTGTGTTCTTTGTTGCCTCATTAAAACCTTTCATGGAAAAACCCATTGGGATAAAAACTATGATAAGGAAAAACAGTACAACCGCACATATCATCATATTTCTCCCCCTTGGAGGTATCTTCTTCAGGAGATGCATTCCAATCATATATACCATATTTTGGCAATCATTATAAGTATAAGATTAATTAATAAACTCATATGATTATCTTATAATCTCTTAGGTTATTGGACTTCTTGTCCATAACAACTTTTTCATATAAACAACCATTTCTTGATCTTTTGAATTTCAAGTCCAAACTTCATTTTACTTACAACATTCTAAACTTGTATAGAACATACTTATACATAAGATGTTATTCATGCTCTTCTTTACTATTTTAGCTTTCTTTCTTGTTATACTAAATTATATCCTATAATCATGAAATGGATAAATACATTGCTAAACTAGCAATTTAAGTATTGTACTTATAATCAAAATATTATGAGAATTATTTATGTAAAATCCTACAAGGATCATTTGAGATAGTATCTCTATCATATAGATATCTCAATTTGGAACACTTGAAGACAATGTTGTATTTTCCAAATATTTTTCTTCCAAATTACAATTTGGGATAACTCTTCAAGAGATTTGACTATATTCAAATCTATGATCCTCTTGATCCATAATATTTTGGTAAATATATATGGGTATATTGGTTAACCTTATAATATTCACTTATACCACATAAAACGTTTTTGTCTTAATTCGATCGAATAATTAGAATCTTCAGGAACATAATTTTGACAATCATAATCCTTCGAGAATTTGTATCCTTCTGGGATTTTATTTAAGTTTCATTATCCGGTGGGTAGTATAAGTCAAGTTCTTCTCTTATTGCCAGACTGATAAGGAACTTGAAAGTAGTTGCATCCACCACAGAAGAGTTTGTCTCTTCATATTTAATATTATATTTATCATTCTTTCATATAAAGTCTTCTTTATATCCTACTGGTTTTACACCCTTAAGTGTATGGACAACTGGTCCAAATACTCACCTCTTTCCAAGATATTTGAATTATATGACTATTGCTTCTTTATAATTTGGCCAATCATATCTTTGTGTACACTTTGCAATAGATTTCATGGTCCTCTTTCTCATTTATCATATCAACTGCTATATTGCATACAAAAATATTTACGACGTTCATTTGCTTTTCGGTTCTATTTTATTCTAAACATGACATAACTTCTTGAGATCGATCTCTTTATTGTCTCAGGTACCTGACTTTCTTTCTTGTCATGTTTAATATCTCTTCTTGAGATGATTCAAAAATCTAACTCCTTAGTCTGACCATTGTCAATTTCTGCTCCTTTTATTTTCTGAGGATTCTTATGTTTTGAACCAATAAATCTATCACACTTCATGCGATCTTTAGACTCTTTAGCAGATTGATATTGTCCTTCTGGAACATTAAATTTTATGGAGCCTTTATAGCTGGTATGTGACTTTGTCACTCTATTTGTGTCAGTAAATGTTTATGGCAACTGATTTACTAAACTTTATAAATGAATCATCTTTTGGACTTTAATTCACATTCTTTAGTCCGAGGATCAATGATAATTCATTACAACTTATCTTTTCCAGCTATTTTTTTTCTCCCCTGATGTTGGAATTACTGACATATTAAAATGACAGTTAACAAATCGAGCCTTATATAAATCCTTCATGGATGGACTCTACATACTTAATTATCAATCTCATTTGAGGATCCATCTTATAACTTTGTGGTGGAGCAATGTGGATATATACTGCACATCCAAATCATTTAGATGGAAATTATTTGGTTTCTGACCCAAAACCAATTTGATGGGAGAATTTGATTACTTGTTGGCTTTATGTGAATTAATACTTCTGGATTTTGTGTATGAACATTTGCTATTGGATTTTCAATATTTATCTTTATGCTTTTATCACAAAAGGCTTAAGACATGAATTCACTAACATTACCAAATGGTCTAGCAAACTTCAAGTTTCAGATATTCAATATAATAAATTACTTAACCATAAACTTTTCCTTGTAAACTTTCTAGGAAATGAAATAGATTTCAAAACTATTTTGGCTAGTGAAAATCATAATATCATATTTTTCATATGATTAAATCATTAGGAAGAATCTTCAAGTTGTTCAATGAATGTCTATAGACCTATTAATTATTTCTGCATATTTTTTGAACCGGAATGGTCTAACCAGCTCATGCCAAACTATGTTATATTCTTTAAACTTCTGGTTTACTATATAATATTTATATCCATTATACAATCTTTATATATTACAATATATTAGAGAGTGTATGTAGTTTCTCCAAGAAAATTTTACTGCATTTAGGAATACTCTAGATCTGAAGGTATTCAAATTTTCTTTCTTAATTGTCTAAACTTGATTAACTTTGAAATCCTTTGGAGTTGCTTTATAAATGATTCATCAAGATCATTTAGACTTTGAACATAGTCTTCTAGATGTTTTAGTTACTAGGGATTCTTACATAATTCTTTATCAATAATCTTCTAGATGTTTCACTTACTATTGATTATGGGATTCATTAATTCTTCCCCTCAAGATGATGACGCTTCAGGTTCATCTATCTTGAATTAAATCAATAACATATCCAACTTGGATCATGCTTATATCTTTAGTTCTTTATAATACATCAATAATTGCATTCCTACTGGCAAATATATCTACTCTGCCAGAGTATTCTATAATCCATATATCACCAGATCTTGTACTCACATTAGTTTATTTCATCTTTAGATAAAAGAAACACTTCTTGTTTATACCATCTTTATTTTCTCACTTCTTGTGAGAATTTGAGTTCTTGAAATAAAACTTTTGATCTAGACCTTGATCATATCTATTTCATATTCACATTCATGACCTCTTCTTGAGCCAGTTTCTTGGTTAGTTTTATTAACATGATTCTTTTTTTTATCCCACTATATAATGTCACATGTGCTTCAAAGAATGGATCATAATTAATTGGACATAATTTATGACTTTTTTATCAATAGCTCATTATCTTTCAAAATAGTTCTTAAACTTCCTTTCATAGTGTAAGACAACACTATTTATCTAATCATTAGAGTAGGTCTTCAAACATCTCCAGATTAGTGATATTCTCTTCACATAATTTTCAACATAATGAGAATTATTTACAGACTTCAAGTCTTGTAATCTTATATGTAAAGACTCATATTGAGCTATAAGTAATGTCATATTATAGTGATCATCATTTTTCCTTAGATTTATGTAAAGAACTTAGAAATCTTTTATTATAAAATACAATATATTCTTATAGATGATAGTAGAAAATAAATATTATATAACTACACATATATAAAAAGAAAAGCATTATTTAACAAAATCAATGGCATGTACCATCTCTATTATCACTTCATGTGACAATTTAAGTTTTAAAGGAACTTTAAAAAAGAGATAATTTTATAATACTTCTTAAATATCTTTATGTTATGACGTCTACAAGACAACAATATTTGTGTGATATATTCTAATTAATGATATTATCTCCATTTATAGACTTCAAGTCATATGGTTTTTAGATAATAAGTTAGGTCATATCACATTCTGGTGATACAAGTTTTTTCTTTAAATTGCTCTATGGTCAATAATTTGATATTAAAATCATCAAAGATATAATAATAAATAAGTATAATTATAAAAAAAATATGATCTACAAATATAATATAGATAAAAATAATAATATCATAAAATAATTCAATGAATCAATCATTATTGATTAATCTATATCTATCATGATATTAAACTAGATTCTCAAACAATCAATTCACCCAAAAAATATCATATGATGAAAAATGTGCAAATCTCGTGATATATATAAAAATGATTGTTCTGTGCAAAAATTGGGATATATGTAAAATTCTAATGAATTCAAGATAAACTGCCAGTGGAGAATTCAGATAATCATATATGTGCAAACTCCGGGTTAACAATATTGAAAACAGAAACTAGTGCAGAATTTAAAACAGAAATCTACATTTGAATAATGACATAATAAAACACATCCGTGTAAAAACTATTCTGTGTAAAAACAATATTGAAAATATTCGATTTAGTGAATCTGTGCAGAAGCAGTGTGGGGAAATATTCGAGTTTAATGGAATAAGATTCAGTTTAACAAATTTTGTGCAAATCATGTGCAGAGATAATATAAGCAATATACGATTTTAATGAACAATGTTCAGTTTAATATATTTCATGTAAACTATGTGCAGAAACAGAAAAAAAAAATTAGATATGCAAATCATATGCAGAAATAGGAATAAGAATATGTTGATAAATATCATGCAAAAATATATTAGTATAAACATGTGATTTGAATCTCTACCGGAGAATTTATCATTTATAAAAATAATTATAATCTTTGCGGGAGTTTTTATTATAGTATTAATCATACATATAATAAACATACAAGTTGAATCTCTACAAAAGAATCCATCATAATATTGATCATATAAATCTCTTCAAGAGAATTTATCATAATATTGATCTTGTAAAAAAAAAGTAATAACATAAACATATGATTTGAATCTCTGCTGGAGACTATTATAATATTGATTAATGATCCATTTTTACAAACCATGAGTTGATAATAAACATGATTTGAAGTTAGAATTAATAAATACTAAGAAACAGATTTGTATACCTCTTAGCTTAGACAGCTAGAGTTTCGTGCTGATAATGTGTTGTGAATAGAGAGAAGAGATATAAGAAATTGATGTTGTGTTATTCCAATGAATAGATAGTCCTTTATAGGAGTACAAAGAGAGAGTTTTATTTGGTGACAAAGTAAAGCCTAGCTTACAAGTAACTCTAGAACCTTCTAGAAGGTGGGCCTTATGGACTTATAATAGAAATCAAATAACAGTTCATAACAAGTACTTATTAGTTTGCAAGATGTATCCAAAATGGTAATGTTCCAAGTTTTCCCATCTTTCACGTCAATATATATACAAATAACTCTTAAGAAATTTTGATCATCAACAAACAATTTTGCTCTGCATTTATTTGTTATAATCTAAGATAAACAAATTAAAAAACAATGAAAAACTCTATTTTAGATCAATGGTATTTCATCCAGGTAGGTATATTAATTGTAATGGTTTTTTCATGTGTTTTAGGAAGGCGGTACATGTGAATTCATGAGAAAGCAGAAGATTTTTTATAGAGAATAATCAAGTGAAAGAAGACGACAAAAACAAAAACATAAATTCAGAAGAAAACGATATGGAGAAGAATCTATAGGAAAAAGGTAAAGAACTGAGAAGAAGCACAATGATCACATTCTCCATAACCAAAAAGAGAATTCTACAGCCTCAAACGTGTACCTTAAGTTTTTCAATGCAAATTTGAACCATTTGTGTGTGGGTTTCATATCCAGTTATATTAATTCTATATTTCTAAAGAAGCTCTGATACAGGCTATGCATTGCATGTTTGATGGAAAAAATGACGATGGCGTTAGTTACAAATAGTTATGAAATTGATGAAGATGGTTTTTAAACCCGAGGAATGACTGGCTTTTGCTTTAGAAAGCGATGCACGGAGAGTAGAAACTGGGCCTGTGTGGCGAAAAACGGAGGAGAGATACCTTACAACTACGATGGGAACATAGTTTACCCAAAGAGCTTGATCTACGAGTGTGGCCCTCTCTGTAAATGCCCTCCTGCTTGCTACCTAAGAGTCACGCAGCGAGGGATCCAGTTCAAGCTGGATATCTTCTAAACCGAGTCGAGAGGTTGGGGAGTGAGGTCTCTTAGCTCGATACCTTCGGGTAGCTTCATATGCCAGTATGTCGCGAGCTTTAGGAGGACAAAGAAGCTGAGAGAAGAACAGGGAACAACGAGTATCTCTTTGACATTGGGAACAAATATGACAACACTTTAGCTGAAGGGATGTCGAAGCTAATGCCAGGGATGGAGAAAGAAGAAGAAGATGGTGGTTCACCGTCGACGCCGCGAAGAAAGGGAACATCAGGAGATTTATAAACCATAGCTGCTCACCGAATCTGTATGCGCAGAACGTGTCAGTATGACCATGAAGACAAGAGGATCCCTCACGTGATGCTGTTTGCGATGGACAATATACCTCCGTTTCAAGAACTCACTTACCATTACAATTACATGATCGACCTCTATTAATCGATTAGCCTTGAAACTTTTCTCCCCTGTTTTTTTTAAACTCAGATTATTCTTGTTTTTATGTTTTTATCAACGGTTTATGTTATACCGTAGAATCTATATAAATTAATATACCATATAGCAGCAGCTCATACACAACAAAGAATAATGAAATCCTTAATGAAAAAGAAATTAGATATGCATTACTAAAAGAGTACAAGTCAAGAAGAGACGGTTTGTTATGGGTAATGATAATCATGTGGTCGAGGTAAAGTGAGCTCTCAGGAAGAAGAAAAGGTTGAAAAAGAAAGAGAGACTTGAAATTATTGGAGTTCAGAGCGGAGTTGACTTACGTTAGAGGGGAAATGAGCACATTTTTTAAAAGGTTTTTCCTAGCAATAACATAAGCCCATCAGAACCATAAAGACCGCGCCGACCTAGCTCGGACTAAAGGAAATATTCTGAAGATAACCATCGAAGACCGGAAACATTGGATCAACTCGAAGGATAAAGGAGAATCTCCATATCTCTCGGAGAATAAGGAATATTTTCATATCGCAAATATGGAAATATTCACTAAAGGCAAAAAGGAAAAGGAGTTCGAAGCAACCGACCTCCTATCCTTATAAATAAAGAGGACCTCGAAGCCAAGAAGGATAATTAATACATTCTAGAGAGCAGCAGAGCTAAAACCAGAGACTCCAACGCTTTCTAGCTTACTTCACAAACACCTTTTTCACTTCAGCATAACCTCTCGGTTATACTTTTTTTGTAATTGTTTCGCTTACTTACTATCAATAAAAGAAGTTATTCTCCGAAACCCACAATTGTTAATCAAACCCTAGTGGTGATTTTCTGGTTCAACAATTGACGTTGTCTGTGGGGACTAGGAGAATAAATTCTTGGAAACTAGCCAAAAAAAGCCGAAGCGATGAGTCTCCCGACCGATAACAACGATCTCATTCGCAACGACGATGACACCACGTACACGGAGACGTATATTCTTGGCGAACAAGTTAACTCAACCACCGCGAATCCACCCACGGGAGCACCCCCAACTCCTATCCTCGCCTCCGACCTCGCAGCAGGAATCCAGGCTGCCATGCTCCCCCTCACGCAGAACCTGGTGTCCAAGCTGGACACCCTTCAGGCCCAGCAAGCCAAGTACGACGAACAGCTCAGCGCCTTCACGGCCGCAACCACCGCAATATCAGGACCAGTCGGACGACGGCTGATCTTCGAGACACCGAAGCAAGACGACCCTGAGGAACAGCACCGGCTACTGAGGAGCCATCAGAGGAGCTGAATTCCGAGATCGCAAGGTTACACCAGCGAATCAACGCAATCGGATCCCAAGTCCACCGAGCCACCAGCTTGGCACCCGAGATCTCGTCCATACTGTCAGATGCCAAACGCAATCCGTTCGCTCCGCGGATCACCGACGTACGACTTGGCGAGGCGATAAAACTGTAGCTCTCATACTACAACTGGATGGAAGAGCCCAACCTGTGGCTGACCGGATTCAACGTCGCCATGAAGAGACAGCGCTTCGAGACCGACCTCGAACGCGAGGCAAACCACTGCCAAACCTTCGTAGAGCACCTCAGCAAGAACACTCTCAAGTGGTTCTCTAACCTACCTCTGCCATCGATCAAATCCTTCAAGGATCTGACCTATGCCTTCTTCAAACATTATTTTATGTTCATCACGAAGAGCACGGTCAATATATTCACTCTAGTGCAGGAACGCGACCAACCACACCACGATTTCATCAAAAAATTTAAGAACACCGCCGCGGCTTACGTCCAAATCCCACAAGCCTTAGCCTTCGAGGCACTTATGAACAGCTTGTGGTTCGGATCTTCCTTCAAAGAAGATTTGCAGAAACACCCGAAGGAAACCATAGAAGACGCACTCCATCAAGCCCAGACTTCATACGGATGGAGGAGGAAAGAACGTTCTATGCCAAAAAACACGGCATGGACGTGGCAAGTACCTCGAAAGACAAGGTGCCCGCAGGCAAATGCAAGCCATCCTCTCACGCCGTTGTAACAACTGGAGAGAAGCCCCGGAATCAGTGGACCCTAGGAGATCCCCCAAGGAGTACGAGCGATAGGGATGACAATCATGACCTCTACTGCTCCTTTCACGGTCGAACGGGACACGCTACCTCGGCATGTCGACACCTCCATAACACATTGTATGAAAAATATAAGGAGGGTAAAATTAACATTGGAGGCGACCGCTCTCAGAGAAAAACTCTTACTCGCGCAGCTCCAACTCCAGGGACTCGCGCTGAGGTACTTCCAGCAAGGATCGCCGAGATCCGGAGAACAGTACCACACAACATTCAACGGCACCTGCTTGATCTTAGGAGGAATATTCAACGATCCCAGTTCGTTGGAAGATATCAAGCAAAACGAAGAAAAAACAGCAGGGGCGAAGCGAGATCCACTCGCCCCGAGGTACGAAAAACCAATAGATTTCACAGCAGAGGATCAGCACAGCTCGCACGCACCACACGTCGACCCACTAGTCATAACTCTACAGATCCATGAAAGGACGGCCACCAAAGCTCTGGTTGACGGCGGGAGTACCGTCAACATCATCTTCAAGGATACTCTGTCGAGGATGAACATTAGTGAAAACAAGATAATAGCGATAAGAAAACCGCTGACAGGATTCGCAGGCGACACCTCCTACAGTATCGGTTCGATACATCTAGTTACTTACGTCGGCGGCATGATCAAGAAGACAGAAATTGCAGTCATCAACTGCCCGACC
This sequence comes from Thlaspi arvense, assembly GCA_911865555.2. Classification (NCBI taxonomy): domain Eukaryota; kingdom Viridiplantae; phylum Streptophyta; class Magnoliopsida; order Brassicales; family Brassicaceae; genus Thlaspi; species Thlaspi arvense. The sequence continues at coordinate 65,888,264 of OU466860.2, forward strand.
ATCTATAATGTCATCCTCATAACTCCATGGGTCTATGCCATGAAGGCCGTCATCTCGACATACCAACAATGCATCAAGTTTCCAACTCCTACCAGTACATTCACACTGCAGGGCGACCAATCAACAGCACGAATGTGCCTTCTAAGCGAATGAAAAATCAGAGCAGCAACCACCTACATGGTGAATGAAGATCTGGACCCGCGTCTTCCCTTCCACAAAAGACCGAAGCCCGAGCGAGTTATACAGGTAAGCATCGACGAACAACACCCGGAGAGAACTGCGAGCATTAGCGGCGACCTTGCAGAATATATAAAAGAGGAGCTCGTCAAACTTTTACGTGACCACGTGCACCTATTTGCCTGATCCATGGAGGACATGAAAAGAATCGACACCAGAATCACGTCGCATAAACTAAAGGTAGACCTTACGTTTAAACCAATTAAACAAAAATGAAGGAAGCTCGGTCCTGAAAAGGCACAAGCCGTAATCGATGAAGTGGAAAAATTGCTCGGCGCCGGATCGATCACCAAGGTCCAATATCCCGACTGGTTAGCTAACCCAGTCATGGTCAAAAAGAAGAACGTCAAATGGAGGGTCTGCGTCGACTTCATTGATCTCAATAAAGCCTGCCCAAAGGACTGTTTCCCGCTTCCTCACATCGATCGACTGGTCGAATCAACAGCCGGAAATCAGCTCATATCCTTTATGGATGCCTTCTCTGGGTACAATCAGACTTTATGCATCCCGACGACAGAGAAAAAAATGGCATTCATAACTGATCGCGGAACGTATTGCTATAAAGTCATGCCCTTCGGACTAAAAACGCAGGCACTACATACCAACGGTTGGTCAACAAGATGTTCGCAAGTCAGCTCGGCCGTACCATGGAGGTTTACATTGACGATATGCTAGTCAAATCCGTGGTCGCCAAAGATCACGTCGGCCACCTCAGGGTTTGCTTTAAAACCCTCGAAAAATACGGAATGAAATTGAATCCAGCTAAATGCACGTTCGGCGTAATCTCAGGAGAATTCCTAGGTTACGTTGTTACTCAAAGGGGGATAGAAGCGAACCCAAAACAAATTTTTGCGATTCTGGACCTCCCGCCACTCAAAAACACACGCGAAGTACAACGCTTAACCGGCAGAATCGCTTATTATGAACTACGGATGACTTGATCCCTTTTTGGATACGTAGGCAGCCTCCGGGCCCAGTCACTATCTTAATAAAAATATCTTCGCAACTAGCTCGGCGTAACAATCACTGGTCAAAATCGATCAGCTCGGCATATAGAGTCATATTTTCTCATGCGAATGCATCTTGCTAAATCGATGTTCTGGCCAAACATTTGATTATAAAAAGCAAGCGTAAAAACTAAATTAGTGGCTGATCACCACTCTTTTGACACTTCGGTTTGATTTAATTACTTGTGAAGTAGATAAGATGAAAGCCGAGGACAATACTCGCATGACCCTCGATCATACCTTTCAGGCCGAAGCGAATCCTGAAAGCTTGGTATTCGATCTTGATCGTCGTTTGGAATAAAACGGACAAATGAATCCTGCTTCCAGCACCGGCCTAAAGAATGCCCCCGCACCGTAAAGCAAAATAAACTTTTTGACTTCGCAAAAACCTTACACTTAAGGACTATGTCATCAACAAGGATAAAAAGACATGGATAATAAAACTATCAATTTATATGTATTCATTAGGAAAACATTCGTCTGATGTACAAAAAACAAAAAAAGAAAGCACTACAAATTACAAAAGTCTTGAACGACGCTTCGGCAAACGGATCCCTGCCGCTTCTAGTTCCGCGTCAAGAGGTCACATATGAACTCGAGTTGTAGCAGCGAAGTCATCTGGAGAAAGCGGAGCATCCCTCATCCTGTGACACTCTACCTTCAGACGATCGGCTTCGGTGGAGTGAGACAGAAGTTCCTTAATCGGGACCTCATGACCCACCGACCTGAGTTGCTTATAGCAATCTGCTCTTGCCTCGGTGTCAACAATTCGGAGCTCCAACCGATGAATATCAGGTTCTTCAACCATGAAAGCCTTGATACGCTCAATATGGGGATCGTATCGCTCATGAAGACGACGGTACGTCAAATCAACCACGCGATCGACTGATTTGCGTTGATGATCCTGAAACTCCTTCTCGGCAGCAGCTATCTTTTTGGCCTCTTCGGCCGTTCACCTCTCCAGACTTTTCCGGTGAAGTTGCTTTTCTTTGGCAGACTCAACCTTAAGAGAATGACATTCCAGTTCCAATTTGAACTTCTCGCGCTCAAGCTCTTTGATCTTCACCAAGGCACCCCGAAGCTCTCGTTCCTTAGCTATCAGCTCTTCAATCAGCCTCGCCGAACTGGGGGGACTTACTGTTAGAGGGGAAATGAGCACATTTTCTAAAAGGCTTTCCCTAGCAATAACATAAGCCCATCAGGACCATAAGACTGCGCCGACCTAGCTCGGACTAAAGGAAATATCCTGAAGATAACCATCGAAGACCGGAAACATCGGATCAACTCGAAGGATAAAGGAGAATCTCCATATCTCTCGGAGAATAATGGATATTTCCATATCGCAAATATGAAAATTGTACCAAAGACAAAAAGGAAAAGGAGTTCGAAGCAATCGACCTCCTATCCTTATAAATAAAGAGGACTTCGAAGCCAAGAAGGATAACTCATATATTCTAGAGAGCAGCAGAGCTAAAGCCAGAGACTCCAACGCTTTCTAGTTTACTTCACAAACACTTTTTTTACTTCGGCATAACCTCTCGGTTATACCTTTCTGTGTAATCGTTTCGCTTACTTGCTATCAATAAAAGACCTTATTCTCCGAAATCCACAATTGTTAATCAAGCCCTAGTAATGATTTTCTGGTTCAAAAACTTACTTTTCAAGTCATCGTCTTTCGTCTTTTTCCCCGTGAAACAAACTGACCAGTCAATATTGCTGAATAGTTTGAGATATCGATTTGTTTGTTTGGTTGGTTTCTTTTGTCATGATATATTTTTTTTCTTTGTTCGAGTTTGATTGATAAGGTTTGTTCAATTGCGTCGTGATACTGAGAATAAATTAATCCAATCGAATTACTCAGAATATATTTCTTTGTTCGAGTTTGATTTATGTGATTTGTTTTCGTTCGCCCCTGGTTTTGGTGTCTATCAAGTTCTTCCATCTAACAAATTTTATTTTTAATGGGATAATAATCTCCAAAGACTAAACAATAACATAAACTTTTACACTGAAAGTTGTCTTACGTAAGTTTGATAGCTTGGTTTAGCAACAAACAGGCTTTAACTGGTGACTATAAAAGTAACAATATGAATGAATAGAAAAGGAATGAAATGAACAAAATAATAGGAATTATTGTTCTTTCTCATTTTTTATAGGGAATATAATAACATTATAGTTTCCTAAAATATAAGGAATGAGAAGGAATAATGGGTACAATATATTCCTTTTAATTGGTGTAATTTTTAAGGAATGATAAGGAATTTAGTATTCCTTTCCATTCCTTATGGTCACCAGTTACTGCCAATAAACAAAACAAAATATGATACCAGTACTAGAGTATTTATTCTGTGAACTTAACTGTACTGTTCATTTTTGATAAGTTCTCATTTTGTTTATAAGATTATTATGAAAAGGTATGATGAGCTTATTTTGTTTATTATTGTTGCTTTCTATGATTATGTTCATTGCTAATTCTGTTTATAAGCTTATCAGCATCAGTGTTCATAGTCGCTGATAAGTTATTCTCCTACAAAATCACTGATTAACTGATTATGTTAACTGTTAAACATTGTTCCAACTATCTTCTTTAAAATAAGCTGCTCCATGCTCCATTAAAAACTATGCAAATAAATTCTTTTGGAAGTTCTGCAAAACCAACGAGAAGCCAAAGAGAAGTAGCACTTGCTTGCAACACAAGTATCTATTACTGTGTCTCTATCTCATTTGTCAAGTAAGTTCAGCCACAACATCTGTGTCTCTGCGTCATTTGTCACAGTAGCTGTGACTGTAACACATCCTGTTCCAACAATTTTGAGTCCTTGAAGTAGCTGTTGCTTGCAACACAAGCATCTATTACATGCAAGGACTCAAAATCAACATTTTTACCAACTCAATTAAGAAATGCAATGGCTTTTGCTACAGGAGAAATCTCTATGATATATTCCTCAAGGTCATGTGGTTCTGTTTTTTGGCAATGTGAGAATGGTATAAACCATTAGATATATCCACTATAAGAATATGCATTTAAAAACTTTGGTTTCTCTCAGGCACGTTTACCAAAAAGAAAAACCTAGTTTCTAAACGCGTTGCCTTCGCGATTTCTCCGCCGGTGTGCTCTTCCTCCGGTGGAACATTCCGGTGTCCTCTCAGCCTTTCTCTCTCACAATTCTGTCTTCTTTCATGGTGTCTTCTTCTCAATTGCTAACCAACGGCGAAGCTACTATCTCGATTCCAGCAACTGAAACTGGTGTGGCTGTTTTAGATCCAGTGATGGCTTTATCTGAAAGTCACAATCCGGCTACCACATTAAATCCAGCTATGGTTTCTGATTCTGCAGCTGTAATTTTTGAGACGAAACCATTGACCCCCTTTGTTCCGTCACTAGGAGCGTGGGTAAAGCCCTTAAAAATTAATCCAGAGCTGAAGGACCCAATTCCTCAAATTCCTCCTTCATCTGAAACCCCAATTTCCAAGAGTCATGTTCGACCATCTGATATTCTTCCTCCAGAAGTAAAAGAAGATGGCAACCTGCAATTTCCTTGGGCAGCAAAGATGGATCCCAAAAATGTGCAATCTCCACCGTACCACTTCGCCAACTTACTTGGAGGATGGCACACCAATGGTTGTGATTCCAGACCATGTCTTGATGCAGGGATTGGAAAATCAAGAAGAGTATATAATAGGACAGTTTTATCGCTGCTCTTTGCCATCAGAAGGTCTCATCCATGCTGTCACCAATCGGATTTGGGGTAAGAGATGTAAAATCTTCACTCGCAAATTAGGAGACTCTTCTTATTTGTTTCATATCCCGGATGAATCCACTAGAGCTTGGGTTTTAGAGAGAGGGATATGGCATATTGATGATTGCATTATGTTTGTTGCTCTGTGGACTCCTGCTGCTTCATTATCGATACCTGAAATAACTTCAGTTCCTATTTGGGTTACTCTAAAAATATCCCCAGCCTATTATATTCTGACTGGGGAATTAGTTGGATAGCATCAGGTTTAGGGGAACCTATGCTCACCAATAAACCAAGGTTAGATCCAACTCAAATGGGTGAGGCTAAACTAATAGTGGAAGTAGAGTTAGATATAGCTTTTCCGCAAAGAATTGCAGCTGGAGACCAAAAAGGCAATGTGTCAATGGTGTCTGTTGAGTACTCTTGGATTCCTTTTAAGTGTGAAAGATGTGGGCATTTGGGCCATAAGAAATCGAGATGTCTGCTCCTTCATGAGACTAAAGCTAACACTTTCGACTTTGTGGATTCTAGAGCGACCGCTGATATAGCTTCTGAAGTTGTTAATACTACAACTCTGGACGTTCCTTTTGTTGCTCCTATGGAAGCAGCCAATGAAGTTTTAAGTGATGTTGTTGCTGCACATGCTGCAGTTTTATCTACTTCAGCCTTATCATGTGAAGAGGCGGAACAGGTGGCTACTCATGTTGCTAATCCAATTGATCTTGATTATATCAATACTTTAGAAAATGCCAACGCTACTCTGTTATTTGGTTCTCCTCCTGATTTGGTAACCTTCTCAACTCCCCCTCTCTCAGATTCATTTGCTAATGAAGTTGTGCAAGAGAATGTTTTTGGAAGCAATTCTGCCTTAGACTTTGGAGCTACATGTTTTGAGATGGGTGACACCTCTCAAAGGACAAATAGAGGAAGACCAATAAAACCTACCCAAAAAAATTAAGAAATGCAAAGGACCGTGGCCGTAGAGGCCGAGGATCACCATCTTAGAAGATTTTAGAGAGCTATTTCTAGTTCTTTCTTCTATTTAAACTCCTACTTTGTTGTAGTCTTCTTTTTTTAAACAACTTTCTCAAACTGTATGACCTATAGTCATATCTTTGTATTGTTTGTTTTCCTTGCATTTTAATAGAAAGCCTTTTGTCAAAAAAAAAAAAAAAAAAAAATTACCCAAATTCTTCGGCTCTCGGTTATGAAGCAAGTTCCGAACATGACGAAGTGGTTTTCAAACGCAAGAGTGCCTGTACAGGATGCTTGAGTTCCACGCCATACCTAGTTTTCCGAATATAAATGAGAAAGTTCCTTTTTTCACTATATAAGAAAAGGAAATATACTATTTATTGATTTAAAAGACAAATAAAAAACTAATATAGTACTTATTAGTTTGTTTTCCTACCAAAATGTGTCCAAAATGGTAATGTTCCAAGTTTTCCCACTCTTTCACGCCAATATATATATACAAACAACTCTTAAGAAATTTTGATCATCGACAAACAATTTTGCTCTGCATTTATTTGTTATAATCTAAGATAAACAAATAAAAAAACAATGAAAAACTCTATTTTAGATCAATGGTATTTCATCCAGGTAGGTATATCAATTGTAACGGTTTTTTCATGTGTTTTAGGCAATGTTTTGAATCCCAACCCGGAAAGGCTGGTTTGCCCGGTTAAACCGGGACTCGATCACTCATCCGGGTTGGTTCTACTTTTAAAATTCAAAATTTATTAATCCAATAAAATCTAGAAAAAACCGCGAGTAATTCGTGACATGTTGACTCGGTTAAACCAGTAATTTCATTTTGTTAATAAAAAAAATCTTTTTGATATAAATAACTCATAATTAAATTATAGAGTTTTATTACTTTGTGACTTTTGTCGAGTTTTAAGGTTTGTAATTTGTATTAACATTTTCATGTTTTCTGTTATGTTTTAGACAATTTATGTTGTGTTTTTATATTTAATAATTTGAATAGTTTATGTTATATTTTCATACTAGGTGTTTCCCCGCACTTTGTACGAGGTTCGATTATTTTTTTTTAAAGTATAACATTAGTTTATTTATAGATTAAAAATCAGATTTTATAATGATTCAAAATCAAACTTAATATATTTGAAAAAATATAATTTTTATGAGTATATTGTTTTTTTGTGACAAAGCAAAATAAATTTTTTGTATCTTATTAATATCTTTTATATTATCCGATAAAAACTTATATGTATGCTTTGTTGTTTTGTCAAACACGATAAATAGTTCTCTTCTTTTGATGTAATTTGGTATATTAAGATTAATAAAATTCAAAGTTTGCATAAAAAAACATAGCCATCCAAAATGACCAAGACCAAAGGATCCTTGTTTCATATCAACTTAACATTAATTAATATATATATAGTTTTAAAAGGGTTTAAATGATTTAGGGTTTTACTCGTGGTCGCATAAATCAATTAGGTTAGTCAAAATATTAGTAGATTAAACAATCAAATTAATTAGTTTGATGAAATAATTAGAATTTTTTTATTTATGCTAGTTACTTTTTTAGTTTTTTTAGATACTGAATATTTTTATGATATAAACTCGAATTTAAAAAATTATATTTAAAAAATAAAAATTAATTAAAAATTAGATTAAATTAATTTGTTAATTTCATTAAGGGTAATTAAAGTAAATTCACATAAAGGGCAAAAGGTAATCAACCATCATAACTCTCAACCACAGCTAAACTTGTTTGCCAATTAATAATATGATCTAAATCTATTTAAAATATTTTCCTATTTTAAAAATTATATATTAAATAAAATTGTATTAATTAGTTAACCTGTGGTTGACCCAGATCAACCCAGATAAATTCGGAAACTCAGTGATCCGATAAACATTCTGGTTTGTTTTCCGCGTCAGATTTCAAAACATTGGTTTTAGGAAGGCGGTACATGGGAATTCGTGAGAAAGCAGAAGATTTTTCTTTAGAGAATAATCAAGTGAATGAAGACGACAAGAACAAAAACACAAATCCAGAAGAAAACGATATTGAGAAGAATCTATAGGAAAAAGGTAAAGAACTGAGAAGAAGCGTACAATGATAATTTTACCCAATAAAAAAGAAGCACAATGATCACATTCTCTATAACCAAAAAGAGATTTCTACAGCCTGAAACGTGTAATTTAAGTTTTTCAATGCAAATTTTAAGCTTTTGTGTGTGGGTTTCCTATCCAGTTAAATTAATTCTATGTTTCAAATGAAGCTTTGATATAGGCTATGCATTGCATGTTTGATGGAAAAAGAATGACAATTGCATTCGTTACAAATAGTTATGAATTACTGAAGATGGTTTTTAACTCAAGGAATGACCGGCTTTTGCTTTACATATGAAAAAATCCGAGACAAACATAAAGAAAAAATTTCAGTTCTTTTCCATCTCATATATTCTCCACATGCTCAAAACAAAAATGCAAACAAGTTAGCACGAAGTGCTCGGAACTACTTGTACCATTTAAATTATGTAAATTAAACTACACCGATTTGATTATCTCAACCGTTATAAAGTTCGAGGTTTTTGACCAAAAATAATGTTCCATATGTGTTGCATTGTGACGTGAATCGTGGCACTGTACCGTACATGTATTTATGTGCGTCTTTTTCGCGACATTTGAGATCGCAAACTTGTTCCTTTGTTTTCTTTAAATGTTCTCAATCAAATCAAACTTCCTGATTTGACCTAGAATCGAATTCGAATTCTGACTATTGAAACTTGAGGCAGATCAAAATCCGATTCATCATCATCTTCTTCTCCGCCTCGATCGATCTTCTCATTAGTGTTGAACCAGAAAATCACCACTAGGGTTTGTAATTAACGGTTGTGGATTTTGGAAAATAAGATCTTTATTAATAGCTTGAAAGGTGAAGCGATTACAAGTTTGGTATAACCGAGAGGTTATGCCGAAGGGAAAGAAAAGTGTTTATGCGATAAACTAGAAAGCTTGGAGTTCTTAGGTTTAGCTCTGCTGCTCTCTAGATTGTATGAGTTGTTCTTTTGATGCTCTGTGGTCTTCTTATTTATAGGAATAGGAGGTCGGTCGCTGCGAATTCCTTTTCCTTTTCTCCTTTGGTGAATATTTCCATATTTGCGATATGAAAATATCTCATATTCTTCGGAGAATATGAAAGATTTTCTTTATCCTTCGACCTGATCCGATGCTTGCGGAGTTTCAAGATTATCTTCGAGAGTTTCCTTTTTAAAGCTACATCGGCGATGTCTTCTTGTTCTTGATGAGCTTAGGTTATTGCTAGAGAAAGCCTTTTAGGAAATGTGCTCATTTCTCCTCTAACAATAAGTCATCCCTCAGTTCGGCGAGACTGATTGTAAATCAGGTCGACGGACTTCATGAAGTAATTGGGTTTGATCTCGCAATAAGTGTCAGCTCGTTAAGAGCGTTTCTTCGCGATGGCCAGCCCGGCCCATTTTTAAGTGAATTTGACATGTGGCGCTTCCTTTTTAAAAAAGAAAATAAGACACGCGACCCATTAGGGTTGTGCTTCAAGCGGAAAAGGCGAAAGATTTATCAAACGGCGAGTATTTTCGAATCTCGACACGCGTCCTATAAGGAAACTGTTGATATTTCTTCTGATTTTATTACCGAAATTTTATCTCTCCATCATCTAGCTCCAGTGATTTTTATTTTCCTCAGATTGTTTTTCAAAGATCATTTCTTTCCTACGATAGTCTCGTCTGCTTGCCAATCTTCCTTTTGTTTCCATCTGATTTTTCCAGAAATTTCTGTTTTCTTCTTCTTTGGAAATTTCGACGGGATCGCATGGTTCAACCTGTGATGACGATGACATTTTCCCGCCGAGCGTGCTAGGCAAGCCTGGATTAGTCCAGTTCCTTCTTCTCCCTTGAATTCTGAGGGGTCTTCAGGTTATCAAAACGTAATTTCGCCGGATAATTCCGATAGACTCTGAGATGGAATCAGAGAGTTCTGAGCTAGCGAGCTGTATTAAGGGTCTTTCTCAGACGATAGTGATGCCAAAGAGCGATTTGGCTAAATAAAAGATAAAAAATGGACGGACCTGGATGACTGCTAATAGGCTTCAGAAGCTTAGGCGAAGATGTAATTTTCCCGCTGGAGTCGAAGTGCTCCTGCCGCAGGTACACAAGAGAGTGACATCGGTCCCGGAGGTTTACTTTTGCTCGTACATGTGTCACTATGCTGAGTTTGGTTTGAGTTTCCCATTGCCGACGCTTCTTCTTTGCTACTGTGAAAGGAGGAACACACATGTGATGACATTTTACTCCAGTTCACAAAACAATCCGCTGGTAAAATTCCGCTGAAGTAATTATGTGAGATGTCCATGATTTTCAACTGAAGGAACGAGGCTTGATGTATCGGTCCATGGAATGCATTGGAGCGTAAGATAAGAACTTGCAGGTTTGGTAGAGAACTCAACGAGAACGGAAACGTGTCGTTGATTCTGTTGCTTTCCACAATCAGAACTTCAAGCGTGGAGGAATTAATCAAAGATCTTGGAAGCTTTCCCACCAGTTGATTATGTCCAAGGTCAAGCATTCTTAGACCTTTAAATACACTCTTCGGAAGACCTCCACTAAGATGATTATGACGTAGGTTCAGAACTGAGAGATAGCTCTTAAGATTTCTCATACAACGAGGGATTGAACCATTGAAGCTGTTGCTTGATAAATCTAGAATCGTTAGAGTGAAACTCGCATATGAGAGATGGAATCTCTGCTGTGAAGCTATTATTAGAGCCAGACAAGTACTCCAAGGTTGAGGATAGTCCATGTTTTGTTGAGCGTTCAAAACTTATGAAAGTGTTGTTGGAAATATCCACATAATCAAGTTTTGTCAGTATCCATAACCAGCCAGGTACTTGACCTTTGATTTTGTTGTTGGAAATATCTAGAGTCTCCATACGCTGCTGGGTTTTTAGAGGTTCTGGAAATTCGATAATACCGCAGTCTGACAAGTTTAAATAATGTATCATCTGTGAAGGAGAATCTGAAACTGAACTTTTGTTGTTTATGGCTAAAACATGATTCCCTGAGAGATCTAATACTCCGAGTGACTTGGGGAATGATGAGATTGCATTGAAGTCAATCGTTGTTGTGGTGTTCAGATGGGAGAGGTCAAGACTGTAAAGCGACTTGAGATGCGAGAATATATTGAGGTCAACTGGGCCTTGGGTGTTCAGATGGGAGAGGTCAAGACTGTAAAGCAACTTGAGATGCGAGAATATACTGAAGTCAATTGAGCCTTGGGTGTTCCAATGGGAAAGGTCAAGTTCCGTGAAGTTGACTAATTCAGAAATGGATCTGGATTGGCCCTCTGAAGTTGTTACCGCCAAGGCATAACTCTAGGAGATTAGATGGTGACAAAATATTCCCAAACTCAAGAGTGCCGTTGAGTTGTGTTAGAGGAGAAATGAGCACATTTTCTAAAAGGCTTTCCCTAGCAATAACCTAAGCCCATCAGGACCATAAAGACCGTGCCGACCTAGCTCGGACTAAAGGAAATATCCTGAAGATAACCATCGAAGACCGGAAATATCGGATCAACTCGAAGGATAAAGGAGAATCTTCATATCTCTCGGATAATAAAGGATATTTTTATATCGCACATATGGAAATATTCACCAAAGGTAAAAAGGAAAAGGAGTTCGAAGCAACCGACCTCCTATCCTTATAAATAAAGAGGACCTCGAAGCCAAGAAGGATAACTCATACATTCTAGAGAACAGCATAGCTAAAACTAGAGACTCCAACGCTTTCTAGTTTACTTTACAAACATCTTTTTCACTTCGGCATAACCTCTCGGTTATACCTTTCTTTGTAATCATTTTGCTTACTTGCTATCAATAAAAGATCTTATTCTCCAAAATCCACAACTGTTAATCAAACCCTAGTGGTGATTTTCTGGTTCAACAGTTGGCGCCGTTTGTGGGGACTAGGAGAATAAATTCTTGGAAACTAGCAAACAAAAAGCCGAAGCGATGAGTCTCCTGACCGATAACAGCGATATCATTCGCAACGACAATGACACCACGCACACCGAGACGTCTATTCTTGGTGAACAAGTTAACTCAACAACCGCGAATCCACCCACAGGAGCACCCCAGCTCCTATCCTCGCCTCCGACCTTGCAGCAGCAATCCAGGCTTCCATGCTCCCCCTCACGCAGAACCTGGTGTCCAAGCTGGACACCCTTCAGGCCCAGCAAGCCAAGTACGACGAACAGCTCAGCGCCTTCACGGCCGCAACCACCGCGAGATCAGGACCAATCGGACGATGACTGATCTTCGAGACACCGGAGTAAGACGACGCCCGAGGAACGGCACCGGCTACTGAGGAGCCATCAGAGGAGCTGAATTCCGAGATCGCAAGGTTACACCAGTGAATCAACGCAATCGGATCTCAAGTCCACCAAGCCACCAGCTCGGCACCCAAAATCTCGTCCGTACTGTCAGATGCCGAACGCAATCCGTTCGCTCTGCGGATCACCGACGTACGACTTGGCGAGGCGATAAAACTGAAACTCCCATACTACAACGGGATGGAAGACCCCAACCTGTGGCTGACCGGATTCAACGTCGCCATGAAGAGACAGCGCTTCGAGACCGACCTCGAACGCGAGGCAAACCACTGCCAAACCTTCATAAAGCACCTCAACAAGGACGCTCTCAAGTGGTTCTCTAACCTACCTCTGGCATCGATCAAATCCTTCAAGGATCTGACCCATGCCTTCATCAAACATTATTCTATGTTCATCACGAAGAGGACGGTCAACCTATTCACTCTAGTGCAGGAACGCGACCAACCACTCCACGATTTCATCAAAAATTTTAAGAATGTCGTCGCGGCTTACGGCCAAATCCCACAAGCCTTAGCCATCGAGATACTTATGAACGGCTTGTAGTTTGAATCTTCCTTCAAGGAAGATCTGCAGAAACACACGAAGGAAACCATAGAAGACGCACTCCATCGGGCCCAGACCTTCATACAGATGGAGGAGGAAAGAACGTTCTATGCCAAGAAACACGGCATGGACGTGGCAAGTACCTCGAAAGACAAAAAGCCCGCATGCAAAAGCAAGCCATCCTCTCACGCCGTTGTAACAACTGGAGAGAAGCCCTGGAATCAGTGGACCCTAGGAGATCCCCCAAGGAGTACGAGCGATAGGGATAACAATCATGACCTCTACTGCTCATTTCACGGCCGAACGGGACATGCTACCTCGGCCTGTCAACACCTCCAGAACACATTGTGTGAATTATACAAGGAGGGTAAAATCAACGTTGGAGGCGACCGCTCTCAGAGCAAAAACTCTTACTCGCGCAGCTCCAACTCCAGGGACTCGCGCCGAGGTACTTCCAGCAAGGATCACCGAGATCCGGAGAACAGTACCACACAACATTCAACAGCACCTGCATGATCTTAGGAGGAATATTCAACGATCCCAGTTCGTTGGAAGATATCAAACAACACGAAGAAAAAGCAGCAGGGGGGAAGCGAGATCCACCCGCCCCGAGGTACAAAACGCCAATAGATTTAACAGCAGAGGATCAGCACAGCTCGCACGCACCACACGTCGACCCACTAGTCATAACTCTACAGATCCACGAAAGCACGGTCACCAAAGCTCTGGTTGACGACGGGAGTACCGTCAACATCCTCTTCAAGGATACTCTGTTGAGGATGAACATTAGTGAAAACAAGATAATAGCGATAAGAAAACCGCTGATGGGATTCGCAGGTGATACCTCCTACAGTATCGGTTCGATACATCTAGTTACTTACGTTGGCGGCATGATCAAGAAGACAGAATTTGCAATCATCAGCTGCCCGACCATCTATAACGTCATCCTCGGAACTCCATGGGTCCATGCCATGAAGGCCGTCATCTCGACGTACCATCAATGCATCAAGTTTCCAACTCCTACCGGTACATTCACACTGCAGGGCGACCAATCAACAGCACGAATGTGCCTTCTCAGCGAAAGAAAAATCAGAGCAGCAACCACCTACATGGTGAATGAAGACCTGGACCCGCGTCTTCCCTTCCACAAAAGACCGAAGCCTGAGCGAGTTATACAGGTAAGCATCGACGAACAACACCCGGAGAGAACTGCGAGCATTGGCGGCGACCTCGCAGAAGATATAAAAGAGGAGCTCGTCAAACTTTTACGCGACCACGTGCACCTGTTTGCCTGGTCCATGGAGGACATGAAAGGAATCGACACCAGAATCACGTCGCATAAACTAAATATAGATCCTACGTTTAAACCAATTAAACAAAAACGAAGGAAGCTCGGTCCCGAAAAGGCACAAGCCATAATCGATGAAGTGGAAAAATTGCTCGGCACCGAATTGATCACCAAGGTCCAATATCCTGACTGGTTAGCTAACCTAGTCATGGTCAAAAAGAAGAACGGCAAATGGAGGGTCTGCATCAACTTCACTGATATCAATAAAGCCTGCCCAAAGGACTGTTTCCCGCTTCCTCACATCGATCGACTAGTCGAATCAACAGCCGGAAAACAGCTCCTATCCTTGATGGATTCCTTCTTTGGGTACAATCAAATCCTTATGCATCCCGACGACAGAGAAAAAACAGCATTAATAACTAATCGCGGAACGTATTGCTATAAAGTCATGCCCTTCAGACTAAAAAACGCAGGCGCTACATACCAACGGCTGGTCAACAAGATGTTCGCAATTCAGCTCGGCCGTACCATGGAGGTTTACATTGACGATATGCTAGTCAAATCCGTGGTCGCCAAAGATCACGTCGGCCACCTCAGGGACTGCTTCAAAACCCTCAAAAAATACTGAATGAAATTGAATCCAGCTAAATGCACGTTCGGCGTAACCTCAGCAGAATTCCTAGGTTACGTTGTTACTCAAAGGGGGATAGAAGTAAACCCAAATTCTGGACCTCCCGCCACCCAAAAACACACGCGAAGTACAACGCTTAACCGGCAGAATCGCTTATTATAAACTACGGATGACTTGATCCCTTTTTAGGTACGTAGGCAGCCTCTGGGCCCAGTCACTATCTTAATAAAAATATCTTCGCAACTAGCTCGAAGTCATCGGTAGTTGCATGGGTCAAAATCGATCAGCTCGGCATATAAAGTCATATTTTTTCATGTGAATGCATTTTGCTAAATCGATGTTCTGGCCAAACATTCGATTATAAAAAGCAAGCGTAAAAACTAAATTAGTAGCTGATCACCACTCCTTTGACACTTCAGTTTGATTTAATTACTTCTAAAGTAGATAAGATGAAAGCCGAGGACAATGCTCGTACGACCCTCGATCATACCTTTCAGGCCGAAGCGAATCCTGAAAGCTTGGTATTCGATCTTGATCGTCGTTTGGAATAAGACGGGCAAATGAATCCCGCTTCCAGCACCGGCCTAAAGAATGCCCCCGCACCGCAAGGCAAAATAAACTTTTTAACTTCGCAAAAACCTTACACTTAAGGATTATCTCGTCAACAAGGATAAATAGACAGGGATAATAAAACTATCAAATTATCTTTATTCATTAGGAAAACATTCGTCTGACGTACAAAAAACAAAAAAAAAACACTACAAATTACAAAAGTCTTGAACGACGCTTCGGCGAATGGATCCCTGCCGCTTCTAGCTCCGCGTCAGGAGGTCGCATATGAACTCGAGTTGGAGCAGCGAAGTCATCTGAAGAAAGCGGAGCATCCCTCATCCTGTGACGCTCTACCTTCAGGCGATCGGCTTTGGTGGAGTGAGACAGAAGTTCCTTAGTCGGGACCTCATGACCCGCCGACTTGAGTTGCTTATAGCAATCTGCTCTTGTCTCGGCGTCAACAATTCGGAGCTCCAACTGATAAATGTCAGGTTCTTGCGCCATGAAAGCCTTGATATGCTCAATACGGGATCATACCACTCACGAAGATGACGGTACGTCAGATCAACCACGCGATCGACTGATTTGCGTTGATGATCCTGAAACTCTTTCTCGGCAGCAGCTGTCTTTTTGGCCTCTTCGGCCATTCTCCTCTCCAGACTTTCCCGGTGAAGTTGCTTCTCTTTGGCAGACTCAACCTTAAGAGAATTACATTCCAGTTCCAATTTGAGCTTCTCGCGCTCAAGCTCTTTGATCTTCGCCAAGGCACCCCAAAGCTCTCGTTCCTTAGCTATCAGCTCTTCAGCTTTGTTCCCCTCCCGAGCGGATTCTTTGTCATATGACTCGACTAAAGATGTGCATAAACCTAAGCCTTGCATAATGTGCTGCGCCATCCTGGAGAAACAAGAGAATCACTTCAACTCCTCTACCGACATTTTGTGGTTAGGCTTCACCCTACAATGCCAGACCAAGTTTACCGCGAAATACTCGCTGAGCATTGCCGGAGAATCCCAACTCCAACGTAGCAGGAATTCATGAGGATTGAAACCGGGCTCCTCACCGGCATCTTTCAGCGAGCCGCTCGACGGACCCGTCCGATTAAAATCCTGCTCGCCAGGCGACGCAGAAGCGGAGCCTTGCTCCTCAATTGGCGGTTCGACCTCCAGACCTCCCGCTGGAATTCCTCGCTCGATCGCAGGACCTTGCAGAGGAATTTCCGTGGTAGACTCGTTCGATGGCGTATCTTCAGTAATCGGATCCTGCGGTGGATCCTCCGATCTGGGCTTCTTACTCGGAGGGAAATCGGGGATATCAACGTCAAGCGAAGGAATCTTGCTTCTCTTCCTTAGCCCCATACTTTTAATCCAAAATCAAGGAGAATGAAGAAAGAAAATCTTTGAGAAAGAAGGATGAAAATCGCCAGAGCAAGAAGACGAAGAGGTAAAAATAAGTAAATAAAATCAGAAAGAAATATCAACAGTTTCCTAAAGAGACGCGTGTCAAGATTCCAACAATCTCGCCGCATGGCAAACCACTTGCATTTTCCGCTTAAAAGCAAAACCCTAAAAGGGTCGGAGTATTTAATATTTAATTCAAAGAAAGCGCCACGCGTTAAGTCCACTTGAAATCAAGCCGAGCTAGCCATCACGAAACAACGCTCTCGACGAGCTAACACTTATTGCGAGATCAAACCCATTTAAAACTTCATGAAGTCCGCCGACCTGATTTACAATCAGTCTCGCCGAATGGGGGGGGGCTTACTGTTAGAGGAGAAATGAGCACATTTCCTAAAAGGCTTTCCCTAGCAGTAACTTAAGCCCATCAGGACCATAAAGACCGCGCCGACCTAGCTCGGACTAAAGGAAATATCCTGAAGATAACCATCGAAGACTGGAAACGTCGGATCAACTCGAAGGATAAAGGAGAATCTCCATATCTCTCAGAGAATAAGGGATATTTCTATATCGCAAATATGGAAATATTCACCAAAAGCAAAAAAGAAAAAGAGTTTGAAGCAACCGACCTCCTATCCTTATAAATAAAGAGGACCTCGAAGCCAAGAAGGATAACTCATACATTATAGAGAGCAGCAGAGCTAAAACCAGAGACTCCAACGCTTTCTAGTTTACTTCACAATCACCTTTTTCACTTCGGCATAACCTCTCGGTTATACCTTTCTTTGTAATCGTTTCGCTTACTTGCTATCAATAAAAGACCTTATTCTCCAAACCCCACAACTGTTAATTAAACCCTAATGCGATTTTCTGATTCAACATGTTGGTTATCTGACAAGTAAAAATTGGCCAAAGAAGGAATGGTCAAGAGAGAAGAAGGAATGGTTCCAACGAAATTGTTATCAGTGCATCAAAACTTTCCAAGTTGGAGAGTGAGCTAATGTTTGGAGGAAGCGTTCTTGTGAGTTGATAAATACGACAGCTTTGTCAAATTAAGTAGTGCAACAGGAAAGTTACCACTAAGCTTATTGGAGAATAATCCTAACTCGGTCATCTGTTTCAAACTGCCAAAAGAAGATGGGATTTCACCATCCAAATTGTTACAACTCAGGTCAAGATATTCGAGATGAGAAAGTTTTCCAATTGAAGATGGAATCTGACCCTAAAACCAATTTCTAAAAAGTTGGAGAGAGGTGAGATGTGAAAGGTTTCCAATTGAGGATGAGATCTGACCCCAAAACTGATAATCAGAAAGGTCGAGAGTTGTGAGATGTGAAAGGTTTCCAATTGAGGAAAGAATCTGACCCCAAAACTGATTAAAAGAAAGGCCGAGAGAGGTGAGATGTGAAAGGTCTCCAATGGAGGATGGAATCTGACCCGAAAATTGATTATCAGAAAGGTCGAGGGAGGTGAGATGTGAAAAAATTCCAATTGAAGATGGGATTTGACCATAAAAATCATTATATAAAAATCAGTTGTTAGAAAACGAATGTTTTGAAAGGTATGAATGAAACCTGCCATGGAGACAGCTGCAACTGAGGTCTAGCTCGAGCACTTCCCCAGACTTGGCATCGCACGTGATACCATCTTAATAACAACAATCACTGTTATGTTTCCATGACTCCGTCTTCGGATAAGGAGCTCTACCATTAATATAATAACACCAGTAACAAGAAGACTTTCCAATCTCAAACTCGTTCTTGAACTTGAGAAGTGCATCCCTTTGTTCAGGAGGACACAAATGTTTAGCAGGAACTGCAGACACGTTTTGAAAAGAAAATATGAAAGAGAAGAGAATAGAAAAAATAATATGAATGGTCCTCATTGAGTTCCAAGAGCCTTTCATTCTTCTTTTTTTTTTTTTGGTATGAATGTTAAGAGCTTTCATTCTTATTCTTTAAACTAATTTAATTTCTCTTGAATACCAATAATGAAGAAGCGAAAGATGGAAATGGTGATAGCAAAACATGGTTTCATGCCCGTCTCTTTATATACATTTCATATAGAGAGTGCTCCAGATTCACTCAGATTGACTCACCATCAAGTCTTTGTACGAAGTGTTATTGACGTTGAGCAAAGAGAGTGAATGTATTTGTGTTCCAAACATTTTGGTCCAACCAAATTAACAGATATACACAACCAAATTAATGACTATAGTACTTATTAGTTTGTTTTTCTAGCAAGATGTATCCAAAATGGTAATGTTCCAAGTTTTCCCACTTTTTCACGCCAATATATATACAAACAACTCTTAAGAAATTTTGATCATCATCGACAAACAATTTTGCTCTGCATTTATTTGTTATAATCTAAGATAAACAAATAAAAAAAACCATGAAAAACTCTATTTTAGATTAATGGTATTTCATCCAGGTAGGTATATCAATTGTAACGGTTTTATCATGTGTTTTAGGAAGGCGGTACATGAAAATTCATGAGAAAGCAGAAGATTTTTCTTTAGTGAAAGAAGACAACAAGAACAAAAACATAAATCCAGAAAAAAACGATATCAAGAGAATCTATAGGAAAGGAAAAAAAGGTAAAGAACTACGAAGAAGCACAGTGATCACATTCTCTATAACCAAAAAGAGAATTCTACAGCACAGTAATTCAAGTTTTTCCATGCAAATTTGAAGCTTTTGTGTGTGGGTTTCCTATCAAGTTAAATTAATTCTATACTTGCTACTAAATTAATATTAGTAATTTCCAGTTCTATTGACGATGATCCACCATGTATGATATGATCTATGAGCATCCAATCACCATTCACTCTATAGTTTTAACTTTTAACCATTATATGCAACAAACATAATAAACATAAACATACAAAGAAACTAACTCTATTTTTGCTATATAGTATTTATTCATTTATGGAGTTACAATCGATTGGTCTTGCCTCCTCTGCTTCTCACTTTCACTTTCTTCTTCATTGCACCGATCTACACTGTTTATAAATATCCCTGCCAAAACAAAATTCGCAACAAAAACAGCTTCTTGATTTTGGACAAGAAAGATTTATTCTGGTTCAAGAATTGAGATTTGCTTTTTACCTATAAACCATATTGCAGCAGCTAAGAAGAGAACCGACGTAAGAATCAATGCTGTTTTTCTCCACCTGTTGATATGATCCTGCAAATACAACAACAATGCAGCATTTTATTTTCTGTTCTCTCTTTTCAAGTAATGGCGATGACTAGAAGAGATCATTTTTTTACCTGAACGATGCCGACAAGAGGAGAAGAAGGAACATCGCCAAATATGTGAATCGCGACGGTAGAGATAGCCATTGATAATGGTCTTAAACTTGGTTTCACACAATGCAAACACACATAATTCACAGGAGCCTCAAGAAGAAGAGAAGAAGAAGATTGAGATATATAACAATATTACAACAACACTAAGGCTCCAAGTTTTTTACCTGTGTAGCAAAGACAAGAAGCTCTCCTAAGGCAAAGAGAGCGATGAAACCGTATAAACTCTTTAAGGTAAATGCAGTGAAGCAAAAGATCGCTCCAAGAAACGTTGCTCCGGATAAAAGCTGCATACATACGTATCAATCAAAAGGTTTTGATTCAAAATCCGAAAGCAAGAAGAGAGAAAAAAAAGCTTTTCGTCTTCACCTTCAAAGCATTTGGAATTGTTGCAGTGACTCGATCGAGTATTAACCCTCCTGATGATGTCCCAATGATCCCACAAATGATAGTTACTGCCCCAAAGATCATATCGGCGTTTTTCTGACAAGATAGAACAAAAGTTTGAATCTTTCAAGAACACTCAAGAAGAAAGATTGATAGAAACAAACAAACTGTTTCACCTTTTTGTAAATGTTATAACCAGCCTTTGGTCCCCAATATGAGTATGCTCCAATAACAAAGTTGTATGATACATAACCTGTTAAGGCAAAGTTATATCAATCAATGAAGAAGATAAGTAAGAAGAATAGTGAAAAGCAAAGAGGACAGAAAATATAATTACCTAAGACATTGACAACAAAGACCTTTTCTTTACATAGAACTTTCATATCTTTCCCAAATTGAGTAAATGATTTCGAAACTGAGTTATTGTAACTTGACCTGTCACAGTTGAAGTAAAAATATTTGATAAAACTAATACGAAACGTATGGAAGAAAAAGTTTTAAGATAAATGAAATCAAACTCACTTGTAAGTTTCAATGGAGACCTCAATCTCATTACCACCAGCTTGAAGATGATTGTTGTTTTTACCAACTGATGAAGCCATCTTTATCGAATCAGTAGAAGGAAACCATGTTTCATTTTCATCTTCTCAGATCACAATATCTTTAACAGTCTATGCATTTAATAACACAAGACAGAATCTGTTCTTAACCTTTTAACTGCAAAGGTTTCATCAAGAAACCAAGAACAGCAAATGGAGCCATTAATACAGCTTCTCCCCAAAACGCATAGCGCCAACTAAAATGCTTTCCAACCTGAAAATCACAAATTTTGAACCTTTAAGACAACTTTCTATAAACTAATATCATAGTCCCAGCAATATACGTACGTATCCGCCATAGACATAGCCCAAAGCAACACCACTTGGTATACACATGTAAAACACACCAAGCCACACAGCTTTCTGAAGAACAAGCAAAAGAGTTAATCAGAAATGGACTCCATGAGATGTGCAAAAGGTTAAAAGAGAAACCTGTTTGTGAGGAGCATTATCATCTATAAACGGAGCTGCAAGACTGATGAAAGAAGCTCCACCTACACCAACGAACCTATCGAGTAATAATAATAATAATAATTCACAAATCATAATCTGGAACAGGCAAAGTCAAATGATAAACAAGAACAAAACTTAACTTACATGCGACATAAGACGATAAACCAAAAGGCAAAGGAACTGCCACAACCAAGAACTGCAATAGTCCAAACAGTTAAGCCTACTCCAATAAGTCTAAATGGATTGAAACTGCACTACAAACAATAAACCACTTCAATAAGCTATGTTTTGTTTAGGCCTTGAAGAAAAAAATGAAAAATGTTTCCTAACCTTTTTGCTAATGAAGCAAAGATTGGTGATGCAATAAGAAGTCCAGCCATAAATGAAGTGACAACACACCATCTTCGAAATTACTCAGATTGAAATGTCCCCTAGAAGAAGCAACAAATTTGAGTAAAACATAGCAGTAAATATAAAAGCTTTAGGCCTTAAAGAGAAAGAGAAAGAAGAAGATGATGGCGGCGATGGTGGTGAGACGACGGGGTTCACCGTAGACGCCGCGAAGAAAGGGAACATCGGGAGGTTTATAAACCATAGCTGCTTGCCGAATCTGTATGCGCAGAACGTTTTGTATGATCATGAAGACAAGAGGATCCCTCACGTGATGCTCTTTGCGATGGACAATATACCTCCGCTTCAAGAACTCACTTACCATTATAATTACATGATCGATCAGGTGCGCGATGTTAACGGTAATATCAAGAAGAAGATTTGCTACTGTGGTTCTTCTGAGTGTACCGGTAGGCTCTATTAATCGATTACCCTCAAAACTTTTCTCCCCTGTTGTTTTTTAACTCAGATTATTCTTGTTTTTATGTTTTTATCAACGGTTTATGTTATACCGTAGAATCTATATTAATTAATATACCATATAGCTATAGCAGCAGCGAAGAACAGAACTGATGTAAGAATCAATGCAGCATTTTGATATGATCCTGACTATGTATAATCATGTCCATCAAATAAACAGGAATACATAGAAATACAAACATTGGCTAAAGACAAGGTAAAAGAGAAAAACAGAGGAAAGAACACAACAAAAACAGAGTAACCGGAAACAATAACTGAAATCAAGACACTGATAAATGGGTTGCCTTCTCCCCCAAGCTTCTTTCTCTCCGGTCCATTTAGTTTGGTTGCAAAGATTCTTCAAGTTGGGTTTACAAAGGCTACGCAAAACAAAATATACGTTAGTTTCAGTTATTCATTATAATATATTTTTTCAAATTCAGAAACATTACCTCTCTAGTTAGCTGTGGTGCTTCTTCTTCTTCTGCGTTTGTTTCGGCCAAAAGGACTCGTGAACCACTCTGGTTTGTATGAAACCAATATGTATCCAATCGCCAACCCAAACGCAATACCAGGTACAAATCCTATTGCAGCTGCAATCCAACTGAACACCTCTTCATCTTCTTCTTCTGGTTCTGGCGTTTCAGACTGTTGCGATGAAGGCTTGTGGATATCTCCGCAATCATCTTCAAGAGCAGGGCCGAAAAGTCCCGGGTTGTTTGCGAAGGAAGAGCAAGGCTGCGTTCGAAACTGAGTGCCTCCTGGTACTAGACCTACAAGCTGGTTATGGGAGAAGTTCATGTATGAAAGGAACGAGAGATCCCCTAGCTCTTGTGGAATTTCTCCTGAAAGCTTGTTCTGGGAAACGTCTAGTGACTCGAGAGCTGTCAGGTTCCCCATGGACGATGGTATGTGGCCATTGAAAGCGTTGTTTGACAAGTTGAGTACATGAAGCTCTTTCAATAAGCCGATGGACTTTGAAATATCTCCTTCAAGTTTGTTTCCAGAGAAGTCGAGTGCTGTGAAGACTGTTAGGATACGTTCCAGCTCCAATGCTACACCTTTATTCATCAAAACCATCGAATCTTGGTAATAGACTCCTCCCATGTACTTTTCAGTCGACTGATCTTCGTTTATCCCAATAGATGACATTTTACTCCAGTTCAAAAAACAATCCACTGGTAAAATTCCGCTGAAGTGATTATGTGAGATGTCCATGATTTTCAACTGAAGGAACGAGGCTTGATGTATCCGTCCTTGGAATGCATTGGAGCGTAAGACAAGAACTTGCAGGTTCTGTAGAGAACTCAACCAGAAAGGAAACGTGTCGTTGATTCTGTTGCTTTCCACATTCAGAACTTCAAGAGCGGAGAAATGGATCAAAGATCTTGGAAGCTTTCCCACCAATTGGTTATTTCCAAGGTCAAGCGTTCTTAGACCTTTAAATACATTCTTCGGAAGACCTCCACTAAGACGATTCTGACGTAGGTTCAGAACTGAGAGATTGCTCTTGAGATTTCCCATACATAGAGGGATTGAGCCATTGAAATTGTTTTTTGATAAATCTAGAATGGTTAGAGAGCGCAACTCGCATATGAGAGATGGAATCTCTCCTCTGAAGTTGTTGCTTGATAAATCGAGAATGTTTAGAGAGCGCAACTCACGTATGAGAGATGGAATCTCTCCTCTGAAGTTGTTGCTTGATAAATCGAGAATGTTTAGAGAGCGCAACTCACGTATGAGAGATGGAATCTCTCCTGTGAAGTTGTTTTTAGAGCCAGTAAAGTACTCCAGGGCAGAGGATAGTCCATGTTTCATTGATATTTCGAAGTTGACGAAAGTGTTGTTGGAAAGATTAACGTAATTCAGATTTGGTAGCGTCCATAACCAGCTAGGAACTTGACCTTTGATTATGTTGTTGGAAACGTCTAGTGACTCGAGAGCTGTCAGGTTCCCCATGGACGATGGTATGTGGCCATTGAAAGCGTTGTTTGACAAGTTGAGTACATGAAGCTCTTTCAATAAGCCGATGGAACCAGGAATCTCTCCTTCAAGTTTGTTTCCAGAGAAGTCGAGTGCTCTGTAGATTTTTAGGATACGTACCAGCTCCAATACTACACTTTTATTCATTGAAACCATTGAATCATAGTAATACCGGTCTCCCATGTAATTTTCAATGGACCGATCTTGTCTCGTCCCACCAAGTGATGCCATTGCACTCCAACTCACAAAACAATCAGATGGCAAAGTTCCGCTGAAGTGATTATGTGAGATGTCCAAGATTTTCAGCTGAAAAAACGAGGCTTGATGTATCCGTCCATGGAATGCATTGGAGCGTAAGACAAGAACTTGCAGGTTCTGTAGAGAACTCAACCAGAACGGAAACGTGTCGTTGATTCTGTTGCTTTCCACATTCAGAACTTCGAGAGTGGAGAAATGAATCAAAGATCTTGGAAGCTTTCCCACCAATTTGTTGTGTCCAAGGTCAAGCGTTCTTAGACCTTTAAATACATTCTTCGGAAGACCTCCACTAAGACGGTTCTGACGTAGGTTCAGAACTGAGAGATTGCTCTTGAGATTTCCCATACATGGAGGGATTGAACCATTGAAATTGTTTTTTGATAAATCTAGAATGGTTAGAGAGCACAACTCGCATATGAGAGATGGAATCTCTCCTCTGAAGTTGTTGCTTGATAAATCGAGAATGTCTAGAGAGCGCAACTCACGTATGAGAGATGGAATCTCTCCTGTGAAGTTGTTTTTAGAGCCAGAAAAGTACTCCAGGGCAGAGGATAGTCCATGTTTCATTGATCTTTCGAAGTTGACGAAAGTGTTGTTAGAAAGATTAACGTAATACAGATATGGTAGCGTCCATAACCAGCCAGGAACTTGACCTTTGATTTTGTTGTTGGAAATGTCTAGTCTCTGCATACGCTGCTGGGTTCTTAGAAGTTCTGGAAATTGGGTAATACCGCAGCCTGACAAGTTTAAATAAAATATCATCTGTGAAGGGGAATCTGAAACTGAACTTTTGTTGTTTGTGGCTAAAACATGGTTCCCTGAGAGATCTAATACTCCGAGTGACTTGGAGAATGATGAGATTGCATTCAAGTCAATCGTTGTTGTAGTGTTCAAATGGGATAATCTAATTACTTGGAGCGACTTGAGATGCGAGAAGATAGTGAGGTCAACTGGGCCTTGGGTGTTCCAATGGGAAAGGTCAAGCCTCTCAAGATTGACTAATTTGGAAATGGATCTGGGGATTGGCCCTCTGAAGTTGTTACCGCCAAGGTATAACACTTGAAGCTTAGGTGGTGAAGATATATTCCCAAACTCAAGAGTGCCGTTGAGTTGGTTATTTGACAAATAAATACTGGCCAAAGAAGGAAGGGCGATAAGAGAAGAAGGAATGGTTTCAACGAAATTGTTATCATCTGCGTAAAAATACTCCAAGTTGGAGAGTGAGCTAATGTTTGGAGGAAGCATTCCTGTGAATTGATTGGAGCTCAGTGATAAATACGACAGCTTTGTCAAATTAAGTAGCGCAACAGGAAAGTTACCACTAAGCTTACTGAAGTCTAAATCTAAGTAGGTCAACTGTTTCAAACTGCCAAGAGAAGATGGGATTTCACCATCGAAACTGTTACAGCTGAGGTCAAGAGCTTGGAGATGTGAAAGGTTTCCTACTGAAGACAGAATCTGACCCGAAAACTGATTAAAAGAAAGGCTGAGAGAGGTGAGATGCGAAAGAGTTCCAATTGAAGATGGAATCTGACCCAAAAACTGATTACGAGAAAGGTTGAGAGAGGTAAGATGAGAGAGTTTTCCAATGGAGGATGGGATTTGACCAAATAAATCATTTTTTGAAAGGTCTAGAGAAGATAGAAAACGAATGTTGTGAAAGGTATTCGAATGAAACCTGCCATGGAGACAACTGCAGCTGAGGTCGAGCTTGATCACTTCCCCAGACTTGGCATCGCACGTGATACCATCCCAATAACAACAATCACTGTTATGTTTCCATGACTCCGTCTTCGGATAAGCAGCTCCACCAATAGAGTAATGACACACAAGATCAAAAGAAGACTTTCCAATCTCAAACTCGTTCTTGAACTCGAGTAGTGCATCCCTTTGTTCAGGAGGACACACATGTTTAGTAGGAACTGCAGACACGTTTTGAAAGTAAAATATGAAAGAGAAGAGAAAAGAAAAAGTAATATGAATGGTCCTCATTGAGTTCCCAGAGCCTTTCATTCTTCTTCTTTAAGCTAATTTAATTTCTCTTGAATACCAATAATGAAGAAGCGTAAGATGGAAATGGTGATAGCAAAACATGGTTTCATGCCCCGTCTCTTTATATACATTGCATATAGAGTGCTCCAGATTCACTCAGATTGACTCACCATCAAGTCTTTGTATGAAGTATTATTCACGTTGAGCAAAGAGAGTGAATGTATTTGTGTTCCAAACATTTTGGTCCAACCAAATTAAAAGATATACACAACCAAATTAATGAAAAAGAAATTAGATATAATATTACAAAAGAGTACAAGTCAAGAAGAGACGATTTGCTATGGGTAATGATAATCATGTGGTCGACGTAAAGAGAGCTCTGAGTAAGAAGATAAGGTTGAAAAAGAAATTGTTGGAGTTCAGAGCAGAGTTGGCTTACTTTTCAAGTCATCGTCTTTCGTCTTTTCCCCCGTGAAACAAAACTCACCAGTCAATATTGCTGAATAGTTTGAGAAATCTATGTGTTTGTTTGTTTGGTTTCTTTTGTCATGATACTTTTTTTTCTTTGTTCGAGTTTGATTTATATGATTTGTTCAATTGCGTTGTGATACTAAAAATAAATTAATCTAATCGATTAAAAACTATGATGCGCACTATGGACAGAAGGCATGCAAATAAATTATTTTGAAAGCTCTGCAAAACCAACGAGAAGCCAAAGAGAATAAGTATTATCTCTTCTTGGAACTGCGATGAAGTATCGCTTCCTTGCAACACAAGCATCTATTACTGTGTCTCTATCTCATTTGTCACAGTACCTGTGATTGTTTTAGCTGTCAGGAAGGAAGGAACGCAAGCCACTATTAAGAAGACTTTCTTTTTTTTTTTCACTATATAAAAAAAAGGATATCCAGAAGAATCTATAGGAAACAAATGTAAAGAACTGAGAAGAAGCACAGTGATCATATTCTCTAGAACCAAAAAGAGAATTCTACAGCCTGAAACGTGTAATTCAAGTTTTTCCATGCAAATTTGAAGCTTTTGTGTGGGTTATTTATCCAGTTAAATTATTTCTATATATGCTACCAAATTAATATTAGTAATTTCCAGTTCTATTGACGATCCATCCATATATGATATGATCTATGAGCATCCAATCACCATTCCACTACAAGAATGCATGGCGTTTTCCGATGACACTGTTTCCGACAAAATTCCGATAAATCGTGTGTTGTCGGATTTTGACTCTCTGAAATATAAGATTGTCGGTATGTTGTCGGAAATTTGAAACGGTTGTCGGAAAGTTCTCAGAAATTTCCAAAGAATTTTCTAGAAAAAATTTCGAAAAAATGAATTTGTAAGAATATTGTCAAAGAAATATAAATTTCCGATAAATTTCCAAAGAAATATAAATATTTAAAAAAATATATTAAATACTGTTCTAATTGAAGCATATGCTACTGGTAAACTCATCGTTCTGATAAAACTATATTAAAAACCTGAAAATAATATTGTTCATAATTACATTAAAAAATAGTTGGCAAGAGAGAGAGATGGTCGTAAAAAAGATAAGAGAGAAGGTTGCACGAGAAAGTGAGATGGTCACGAGAGAGATGGTCGCAAGAGGGAGATATAGTTGAGAATAAAAAGTGAAGAGTGGAGAATTATTTGAAGATGGTGAATTGTTGGGACAGTTAATATAGCAAAACTTCCCGAGAAACTGGATTTCGGAGAAAATTCTGACAAAGTACTTTCCAATGAAATTCCAAGAATCAACATGTGGTTTGTCAGAATTTTCTCGGAACCATAAGTAATTAATCATTATAAGAATAAAGTTTTGTCTTTGAATAAAAATCAAAACATGGAACAACAAATAATAAAGTTGAGCTGCAATAATATAAGAATAAAGTTTTCCCAGAAATTTCCGAAAGAAATTGCAGAATTATTGGAAATTCGTCGGAAATGTTTGAAATACATAATTGATGAGAAACTTACGATGATTTTCCGATAAATTTTCTCACAACTTTCCGACAATAATTTATTCAAGAAAATTTCAGAGAACTTTCCAACAACATTTCCGAGAATACTATTTCTCGAAAATTTCGGAGAAGTTTCTGATAAAGATTTCTGACAAATTTCCGAGAAAACAGTATTCTCAGATATTTCCAACAAAATTTGTAATTTGTTGGAACTTAGTCAGAACTGCATAGGAAAATTTCCGAGAACACATTTTTTCAGAAATTGTTGTCGGAAAGTGCCATGCATTCTTGTAGTGTTCACTCTATAGTTTTAACTGTACAATACAAACAGATTTCTCTATTTTTGCTATATAGTATTTAGTTATGGAGTTACAATCGATTGTTGTTGCCTCCTCTGGTTCTCACTCTCACTTTCTTCTTCATTGCACCGATCTACACTGTTTATAAATCCCTGCCAAAACAAAATTCGCAACAAAAACAGCTTCTTGATTTTGGACAAGAAAGATTTATTCAGGTTCAAGAATTGAGATTTGCTTTTACCTATAAACCATATTGCAGCAGCTAAGAACAGGACCAATGTAAGAATCAATGCTGTTTTTCTCCAACTGTTTATATGATCCTGCATATACAACAACAGTGGAGCAATCTTGGTTTCTGTTTTCTCTCTTTTCAAGAATTGGTGATGACAAGAAGAGATCTTTTTTTTACCTGAACGATACCGACAAGAGGAGAAGAAGGAACATCGCCAAATATGTGAATCGCGGCGGTAGAGATCGCCATTGATAGTGGTCTCAAACTTGGCTTCACATAATGTAAACACACATAATTCACAGGAGCCTGAAGAAGAAGAAGAAGAAGATAAGACGAATTTGTTCTTGTTCTTGATGAAGAACATAACAATATTACAACAACACTAAGGCTCAAAGTTTTTTTTACCTGTGTAGCAAACACAAGAAGCTCTCCTAAGGCAGAGAGAGCGATGAAATCGTATAAACTCTTTAAGGTAAATGCAGTGAAGCAAAAGATCGCTACAAGAAACGTTGCTCCGGATAAAAGCTGCATACAAAGATCAAAAAGGTTTTGTGTCAAAGTCCAAAAACAAGAAGAGGGAAAAAAGCTTTTCTTCTTCACCTTAAAAGCATTTGGAATTGTTGCAGTGACACGATAAAGTATAAACCCTCCTGATAATGTCCCAATGATCCCGCAAATGATAGTTATTGCGCCGAAGATCAAATTGGCACTTTTCTATCAAGATAAAATTCTTATCAGAAAACAAACTTTCAAGAACCCTCAAAAAGAAAGATTGATAGAAACAACTTTTTCACCATTTTGTAAATGTTATAACAGCATTTGGTATCCAATATGAGTATGCTCCAATAACAAAGTTGTAGAGTCTTGAAATGCCAAATTGCCACGAGTCTATACCCCATTAAAACCCGAAGCAAATGGTTTCTTACATGTTGTGCAACGTGTGGAGTAAAAGATGGAGGAATGTATGGTTCAAAGGAAACTGTTTCCAACTAATTCAAATTATCAATAGAAGTCAAGAAAACATGGAATTTGGAAATTTTATTTTTGTGATATTTGTCATCAGCTTATTCTTTAGAATATGTTAATACTTAATCAGGAAAAAAATCAGATAATGGATATATTGTAAAAAAGTTTATGAATTAAATAGTTTACGTTTGTTTTTCATTCACTATTTTTTTGGATAATAAACTAGAGAAATTGGGTCATATGATCATATTTCTAAGTTAAATTCATGAAATAACTATAGTAAAGTAGGTGCTATAACATTCCTTATATATTCTACAATATATACAAAATTACCCTTTTTATTTTTGTCTTAATTTCTTTCCTTTACGATCTTCTCTTCTCTTCTAATCATTTTCCCTTTCCTTTTCTCTGTTCACCTCCACTCATCTCATTTCTCCTTCTCTCTTTCCCTCTCCTCGCCTCCCTTTTCCTCTTCTCTCCTCCTCTCTCGTGAAATTTCTCTCTCTTCTTCTATTTTTCTATATATACATTATATCAAAAAGAGAGGACTATTCCATAAAATTATATATAGTATAGTATATAGTATAATATAGTACAAAGTTATTTTCGATAATTGATTGTGGACCATAGTTAGTTTACTAATTTGTCAAATAGCATAGTTATATTCTTCTGTTATTTTGCAAATATGGTTATTGATAAAAAAAACCAATAAACTATTTGTATCACCCTTTTACTATAAAATAGTATAATACTATAAAATAATCAGATTTTACGAAAAAAAGAAAAAAGAAAAACATATGTCGTCACTGTGACGTGAATCGTGGCACTGTACCGTACATGTATTTCTGTGCGTCTTTTTCGCGACGTTTGAGATTTTACTCTCTCCAAATCGCAAATTTGTTCCTTTATTTCCTTCAAATGTTCTCAATCAAATCAAACTTACTCATTCGAATTCTGGCTATTGAAACTTCAGGCAGATCGAAATCCCATCTTCTTCTCATCGGTAAACTTCAGGCAGATCGAATTCTGACGATTGATGTATTTAGAGATCGTGATATTGTCCGGCATGATTGGGCACGAGAGGTTGCCGATTTGCGCGGTGAACGAAATCGACGACGAGGAGCCTCCTCCGTTCATGTAAATTATGTAAATTCAACAAATGTGCTTTCTGTTGTTTTCCTCTTGCATCTAGATAAATTGGTCTGATTTTTAGGCTTCATTCCAATTTGTAGTAATGTATTCCAATGTCATTTTAATAAAATTCAGTTGAAAAAAAAAATTAGGAAACAAATCGCAAATTTGTTCCTTTGTTTCCTTCAAATGTTCTCAATCAAATCAAACTTCCTGATTTAACCTAGAATCGAATTCGAATTCTGACTATTGAGAAACTTCAGGCAGATCGAAATCCGATTCATCATCATCTTCTTCTCCGCCTCGATCGTTCTTCTCATCGGTAAATCTTGTCCCTTACCTTAATCTTGGTCTGTTTCCCACTCTTTTGCTGCTCCGAGACGCGAAGTTGACTATATAATCGATCGATTCCTTCGCGTTTCTGTTTGAACGATTGATGTATTGAGAGATCGTGATGTTGTCCTGCATGATTCGGAAATTTGGTGTTCTGTTTCCGCGAAATCTTAGCTTAGAATCCTTGAAAACGAACGAAACTTAGATTTTGGAATATGATGAATTGATGTTTTTCGTGTGCTGTGGTTTTTGATTTGCCAAATTCTTCATTGTTGCAGTACAAATCTGGTGAACTTTTGCTTCATAGAAAAACATTGGTGTGCGTCTCTTTGATGAGTTTTGGAATGGGTGTAGTGGAAAACATGGTGAACACAGAGTCATCGAAAGTTAGTTC
Source organism: Thlaspi arvense (assembly GCA_911865555.2). Taxonomy (NCBI): domain Eukaryota; kingdom Viridiplantae; phylum Streptophyta; class Magnoliopsida; order Brassicales; family Brassicaceae; genus Thlaspi; species Thlaspi arvense. The sequence goes on from OU466860.2 coordinate 65,920,217, forward strand.
ATTGAGCAAAAGTAATGTCTCTGAGCGAAAGAGGAAGAAAACATGGAAAAGCCATTGATGTTCAGCCTCTGAGCATTTGTTTGCCGTATTGGTCCTTTTGAAGAGCCAAACGTTGTGAAGACGAAAGGGATGCGGCTGCACAAAACCATGCACGGAGAGTAGAAACTGCGCCTGCGTGGCGAGAAACGGAGGAGAGATACCTTACAACTACGATGGGAACATAGTTTATCCAAAGAGCTTGATCTACGAGTGTGGCCCTCTCTGCAAATGCCCTCCTGCTTGCTACCTAAGAGTCACACAGCGAGGGATCAGGTTCAAGCTCGAGATCTTCAAAACCGAGTCCAGAGGCTGGGGAGTGAGGTCTCTCAGCTCGATACCTTCGGGTAGCTTCATATGCGAGTACGTCGGCGAGCTTTTGGAGGATAAAGAAGCTGAGAGAAGAACAGGGAACGACGAGTATCTCTTTGACATTGGGAACAAATACGACAACACTTTAGCTGAAGGGATGTCGAAGCTAATGCCAGGGATGGAGAAAGAGAAAGAAGAAGAAGATGGTGGTGAGACGACGGGGTTCACCGTAGACGCCGCGAAGAAAGGGAACATCGGGAGGTTTATAAACCATAGCTGCTCGCCGAATCTGTATGCGCAGAACGTGTTGTATGACCATGAAGACAAGAGGATCCCTCACGTGATGCTCTTTGCGATGGACAATATACCTCCGCTTCAAGAACTCACTTACCATTATAACTACATGATCGACCAGGTGCGCGATGTTAACGGTAATATCAAGAAGAAGATTTGCTACTGTGGTTCTTCTGAGTGTACCGGTAGGCTCTATTAATCGATTACCCTCAAACTTTTTCTCCCCTGTTTTAAACTCAGATTCTTCATTGTTTTATGTTATTCATCAACAGTTTATGTTATACCGTAGAATCTATATAAATTAATATACCATATAGCTATAGCAGCAGCTAAGAACAGAACCGATGTAAGAATCAATGCTGTTTTTCTCCAACAATGGAGCATTTTGGTTTCTGTTCTTTCAATTATTGGCGATGGCAGGAAGAGGTATTTTTTACCTGAGCGATACCGACTAGAAGAAGTTGATTATGGAACATCGCCAAATATGTATTGCTAGGATCACTTCTCTCTGATCTTTTGTCAAGGAACATCGCCAAATATGTGAATCGCAACGGTAGAGAGAGCCGTTGATTATGGTCTTAAGCTTGGTTTCACACAATGTAAACACACATAGTTCACAGGAGCCTGAAGAGAAGAAAGACGAAATCTGTTATGGTAAATATATCTCTTTTGATAAATCCTTATGATTGGACCTTAACTATGTATAATCATGTCCATCAAATAAACAGGAATACTTTTGTGCTATAAATACATAGAAATACAAACATTGGCTAAAGACAAAGTAAAAGAGGAAAACAGAGGAAAGAACACAACAAAAACAGAGTAACCGGAAACAATAACTGAAATCAAGGCGCTGATAACTGAAATGGGTTGTCTTCTACCCCAAACTTTTTGCAAAATATTCTTCAAGTAGGGTTTACGAAGGCTACACAAACAAAATATACGTTAGCTTCACTTATTCATTCATCCAGAAAATGCTATTATAATATATTTTTAAAAAAATCAGAACATTACCTATCTAGTTAGCTGTGGTGCTTCTTCTTCTTCTGCTTTTGTTTCGACCAAAAGGACTCGTGAACCACTCTGGTTTGTATGAAACCAATATGTATCCAATCGTCAACCCAAACGCAATCCCATGTACAAATCCTATTGCAGCTGCAATCCAACTTAACACCTCTTCATCTTCTTCTTCTTTTGGCTCTGGCGTTTCAGACTGTTGCGATGAAGGCTTGTGGATATCTCCGCAATCATCTTCAAGAGCAGGGCCGAAAAGTCCCGGGTTGTCTCCGAATGAAGAGCAGTTCTGCCTTCGAAACTGAGTGCCTCCTGTTAATAGACCTACAAGCTGGTTATGGGAGAAGTTCATGTATGAAAGGAACGAGAGATCCCCTAGCTCTTGTGGAATTTCTCCTGAAAGCTTGTTTTGGGAAACATCTAGTGACTCGAGAGCTGTAAGGTTCCCCATGGACGATGGTATGTGGCCACTGAAAGCATTGTTTGACAAGTTGAGAACACGAAGCTCTTTCAATAAGCCGATGGACTTTGGAATCTCGCCCTCAAGTTTGTTTCCAGAGAAGTCGAGTGCTGTGTAGATTTTTAGGATACGTTCCAGCTCCATCTCTGTTCCTTTATTCACCAAAACTATTGAGTCATGGTAATAGCCTGATTTGTCTTCCATGTAACCTACGTTTGACTGATCTTCATGAATCCCAAGTGATGACATTGAACTCCAGTTGATGAAGTAATCAGATGGCAGAGTTCGGCTGAAGTGATTATGTGAGATGTCCATGATTTTCAGCTGAAAGAATGAGGCTTGATGTAATGGTCCATGGAATGCATTGGAGCGTAAGACAAGAACTTGCAGGTTCTGTAGAGAACTCAACCAGAAGGGAAACGTGTCGTTGATTCTGTTGCTTTCCACATTCAGAACTTCAAGAGTGGAGAAATGGATCAACGATCTTGGAAGCTTTCCCACCAATTGGTTATGTCCAAGATCAAGCGTTCTTAGACCTTTAAATACATTCTTCGGAAGACCTCCACTAAGACGGTTCTGTCGTAGGTTCAGAACTGAGAGATTTCTCTTGAGATGTCCCATACAAAGAGGGATTAAACCGTTGAAATCGTTGCTTGATAGATCTAGAACCCTTAGAGAGTGAAACTCGCATATGAGAGATGGAATCTCTCCTATGAAGTTGTTTTTAGAGCCAAACAAGTACTCCAGGTCAGAGGATAGTCCATGTTTCGTTGATCTTTCAAAGTTAACGAAAGTGTTGTTGGAAAGATTCACGTACGTCAGATATGGTAGTGACCATAACCAGCCAGGAACTTGACCTTTGATTTTGTTGTTGGAAATGTCTAGAGTATCCATATCCTGCAGGGTTCTTAGGAGCTCCGGAATTTCAGTAATACTACAGCCTGACAAGTTTAACTGACTTATCATCTGTGAAGGAGAATCTGAAACTGAACTTTTGTTTGTGGCTAAAACATGGTTCCCTGAGAGATCCAGTCCCCGGAGTGACTGGGAAATTGAGGAGATTGCATGCAAGTCAATCGTTGTTGTGGTGTTCAAATGGGAGAGGCGAAGATATTGGAGCGACTTAAGATTCGAGAAGATACTGAAGTCAACTGTGCCTTGGGTGTTCCAATGGGAAAGGTCAAGATACTCAAGATTGACTAATTTGGAAATGGATATGGGGATTGGCCTTATGAAGTTGTTATCGCCAAGGTATAACACTTGAAGCTTCGATGGTGAAGATATATTCCCAAACTCAACAGTGCCGTTGAGTTGGTTATTTGACAAAAAAATATTTGTTAAAGAAGGAATGTTGAAGAGAGAAGAAGGAATGGTTCCAACCAAAGCGTTGCGATATGCAAAAAAATATTCCAAATTGGAGAGTGAGCTAATGTTTGGAGGAAGCGTTCCTGTGAGTTGATTGGAGCTCAGTGATAAAGACGACAACTTTGTCAAATTAAGTAGTGCAGCAGGAAAGTTACCACTAAGCTTATTGGATCCTAAATCTAAGCCGGTCAACTGTTTCAAACAGCCAAAAGAAGATGGGATTTCACCATCAAAATTGTTATAACTCAGGTCAAGAGATTCGAGATGAGAGAGCTTTGTAATTGAAGATGGAATCTGACTCCAAAACTGATTATTAGAAAGATCGAGAGAGGTGAGTTGTGAAAGGTTTCCAATTGAGGATGGAATCAGACCCCAAAACTGATTACGAGAAAGAGTGAGAGAGGTGAGATTTGAAAGATTTCCAATTGAGGATGGAATCTGACCCCAAAACTGATTACGAGAAAGAGTGAGAGAGGTGAGATTTGAAAGATTTCCAATTGAGGATGGAATCTAACCCGAAAACTGATTACCAGAAAGATCGAGAGAGATGAGATTTGAAAGATTTTCAATTGAGGATGGAATCTGACCCCAAAACTGATTATTAGAAAGGTCAAGAGAGGTGAGATTTGAAAGAGTTTCAATTGAAGATGGAATCTGACCCCAAAACTGATTATCCGAAAGAGCGAGAGAGGTGAGATTGGAAAGAGTTCCAATTGAAGATGGAATCTGGCCAAAAAGATGATTACGAGAAAGGTTGAGAGAGGTGAGATGAGAAAGTTTTCCAAGAGAGGATGGGATCTGACCATATAAATCATTACGTGAAAGGTCTAGAGATATTAGAAAAGGAATGTTTTGAAAGGTATTCGAATGAAACCTGCCATGGAGGCAGCTCCAACTGAGGTCGAGCTCTATCACTTCCCCAGAACTGGCATCACACTTGATGCCATCCCAATAACAACAATCACTGTTATTTCCCCATGACTCCGTCTTCGGATAATGGCTTACAAAGCTATCATGGCTACCAATAATAAAATAACACATATCATGAGAAGACTCTCGAATCTCAAACTTGTTCTTGAACTGGAGAAGTGCATCCCTTTGTTCAGGACGACACACATGTTTAGTAGGAACTGCAGACACGTTTTGGAAATAAAGTATAAAGGAGAAGAGAAAAGAAAAAGTAATTGTAATGGTACTCATTGAGTTCCAATAGTCAATAATGAAGAAACGAAAAATAGCAATGGTGATAGCAAAACATGGTTTCATGCCCATCTCTTTTATATACATTGCATATAGAGAGTGCTCCAGATTGACTCACCATCAAGTCTTTGTACGAAGTATTATTCACGTTGAGCAAACAGAGTGAATGTATTTGTGCTCCAAACATTTTGGTCCAACCAAATTAAATAATGAGTACAAGTCAAGAAGAGACGATTTGTTATGGGTAATGATAATCATGTGGTCGAGGTAAAGAGAGCTCTCAGCAAGAAGATAAGGTTGAAAAAGAAAGAGTGACTTTGAAATTGTTGGAGTTGAGAGCAGAGTTGGCTTACTTTTCAAGTCATCGTCATTTGTCTTTTCCCCCGTGAAACAAAACTGACTAGTCAATATTGCTGGATAGTTTGAGAAATCTATTTGTTTGGTTTCTTTTGTCATGATACATTTTTTCTTTCTTCGAGTTTGATTTATATGATTTGTTCAATTGCGTCGTGATACTAAAAATAAATTAATCTAATCGAAATACTGTATATTTTCTTTGTGGTCCAGATATATGTTTAAACTTATTATAACGTCGTGATTCTTCGTTAGCCCAGCATGACATAATATATTTTTTTTTTTTTTGCATTCAGTTACTGAAGCCATTAAAAAAATAAAATTGGTTAAAAGTGTGAAAAACAATAGTTTTAGTTGGTGAATCTAATTTTAGCTATAAATAGTTGCCTGGTAGTCTCAAATTGGTCGTAAAGGTGTGGCGAAATTAATGTAGCAAAAGTTGAATTAACTAATTAATTATGATGCCAATGATCAGTGTAATGCTTACTAATTTAGAGTCACAGTTGATCAAGGAACCGTCAATGAACTGGATTGTGGATCAATGATTACTGATAAGTTCTCTTTCCGCAAATATTGATAAAAAATTATTATGTCTATTTTGTTTATTGCTAAACATTGATTCAGTAACTTAACTGTACTGTTTATTGCTGATAAGTTCTCATCTTGCAAAATCATAATAAGATTATTATGAAAAGGCATGATGAGCTTATTTTGTTTATTGTTGTTGCTTTCTATGATTATGTTCATTGTTAATTCTGTTTATAAGCTTATCAGCATCAGTGTTCATAGTCGCTGATAAGTTGTTCTCCTACAAAATCATTGATTAGCTGATTATGTTTACTGTTGAACATTGGTCCAATTATCTTCTTCATTAATAACTATGATGTGCACTATGGACAGAAGGCATGCAAATAAATTCTTTTGAAAGCTTTGCAAAACCAACGAGAAGCCAAAGAGAATAAGTATTATCTCTTCTTGGAACTGAAATGAAGTAGCGCTTGCTTGCAACACAAACATCTATTACTGTATCTCTATCTCATTTGTCATGTAGGTTCAGACACAACATCTGTGTCTCTATCTCATTTGTCACAGTTCCTGTGACTGTAATACATTCTGTTCGAACAATTTTGAGTCCTTGAAGTAGCGCTTGCTTGCAACACAAGCATCTATTACTTGCAAGGACTAAAAATCAACATTTTTACCAATTTATTTAAGAAATCCAATGGCTTTTGCTACAGGAGGAATCTCTAAGAAATATTCCTCAAGGTCATGTGGTTCTGTTTTTTTGGCAATGTGAGAATGGTAAACCACTACACAAGGGTGTGCTGTAGTGCAGTGTGTAGACAGTTAAGAAAATTACCCAAATTCTTCCGTTTTCGGTTATGAAGCAAGTTACGAACATGACAAAGTGGGTTTCAAACGCAAGAGTGGGTGTGGGATGCTTGAGTTCCACGCCATACCTAGTTTTGCGAATATAAATGAGAAAGTTCGTTTTTTTCACTATATAAAAAAAGGAAATATACTGTTTATTGATTCAAAAGACAAAAAAACAAACTACTATAGTACTTATTAGTTTGTTTTCCTAGCAAGATGTATCCAAAATGGTAATGTTCCAATAGTGGAAAGCCAATATATATACAAACAACTCTTAAGAAATTTTGATCATCGACAAACAATTTTGCTCTGCTTTTTTTTTTGTTATAATCTAAGATAACAAAATAAAAAAAAAACAATGAAAAACTCTATCATAGATCAATGGTATTTCATCCAAGTAGGTATATTATTTGTAACGGTTTTATCATGTGTTTTAGGAAGGCGGTATATGAGAATTCACGAGAAAGCAGAAGATTTTTCTTTGGAGAATAATCAAGTGAAAGAAGACGACAAGAACAAGAACATAAATCCAGAAGAAAATGATATCAAGAAGAATCTATAGGAAAAAAAGGTAAAGAACTGAGAAGAAGCACAATGATCATATTCTCTATAACCAAAAAGAGAATTCTACAGCCTGAAACGTGTAATTTAAGTTTTTCAATGCAAATCTGAAGCTTTTGTGTGTTTCCTATCTAGTTAATTTAATTCTATATTCCAAAGGAAGATCTGATATAGATTATGCACTACATGTTTAATGAAAAAAGAATGGTGATGGCGTTCGTTATTGATAGTTATGAATTGTTGACGACGGTCTGTTTCACTTCCCACTTGCGATTTTTTTTAAACGGTCTTGGAAATTCAGAACCCTAGAAATAATCGATTCCTGCTAACAGCGAAATAGTTGATCAGGATAGTGTTTCCTATGAATGCTTCGCTGTAGCAACGCTAAATGAGCCCCGAGAATTCAAAGCCATGTCCGGATCACTGATCCCTGGATTGAATCCGGTTCGGGTTTCATCGCCGTCGAGCTCGGGTCGCATCAATTCGTGATAACTTCACTCTGTTCACGTCCCTGATTCAGAGCTTGGATCACATTTTGGAGTTTTACTGGATAACATGGAAGGTTCTGATGTCACCTTTGACATTGCTGGTGAGAAGTTGATGCAAGCAATACAGAGGTAACAATCAACGACGTGGAACCTAAGGTTTTTAATGTAAATCATCATTGGTAGCTGTACGGGGATGCTTGAGTCCCACGCCATACCTAGTTTTTGCGAATATAAATGAGAAAGTTCTCAAACTCAGAAAAACAAATTTAGTGAGAGACCACTGAATAGTAGTAGTTTAGTAGCTTACGAATTAGATATGCTCTCCAAATGGCTTTTCCATGACAAGTTAAATTGTCTTTTGTGGGTCGCTTGTTCTTCACATCATCAATACTCCAGAAGCCATTTGCAAGCTTTAAATGAGATCCTCCCACAGTAGGAACTATATCATCCATTTGATTGCTTTAGCTCTCTGGTAGACAAAATCAGGAATAAAGAAGACTTTCTTTTTTGTTCACTATATAAAAAAAGGTAAATGTAGTGAAGTAAAAGATGGCTCCAAGAAACGTTGCTCCGGTTAAAAGCTACACATACAAATATCAAAAGGTTTTGATTCAAAATCCGAAAACATAGAGAGAGAAAAGCTTTTCTTCTTCACCTTGAAAGCATTTGGAATTGTTGCAGTGACACGATCGAGTATAAACCCTCCTGATAATGTCCCAATGATCCCACAAATGATAGTTACTGCGCCTAAGATCATATCAGAAAACAAAAGTATGAATCTTTCAAGAACTCTCAAGAAGAAAGATTGATAGAACTCTCAATCTCTGTGCGCTCTCTCTCTCTCTCTCTCGAAATCTGTGCGTTTTTGTTTGAACGACTGATGTATAGAGAGATTGCCCATTTGCGCGGTGAACGAAATCGACGACGAGGAGCCTCCTCCATTTACCCAAAGTTGCTCACGCGCCTGCGTGGCGAAAAACGGAGGAGAGATAGTGGCTCACGCCTCCTCCATTTACAACTACGATGGGAACATAGTTTATCCAAAGAGCTTGATCTACGAGTGTGGCCCTCTCTGCAAATGTCCTCCTGCTTGCTACCTAAGAGTCACGCAGCGAGGGATCAGGTTCAAGCTGGAGATCTTCAAAACCGAGTCGAGAGGCTGGGGAGTGAGGTCTCTCAGCTCGATACCTTCGGGTAGCTTCATATGCGAGTACGTCGGCGAGCTTTTGGAGGATAAAGAAGCTGAGAGAAGGACAGTGAACGACGAGTATCTCTTTGACATTGGGAACAAATACGACAACACTTTAGCTGAAGGGATGTCGAAGCTAATGCCAGGGTTGGAGAAAGAGAAAGAAGAAGAAGATGGTGGTGAGACGACGGGGTTCACCGTCGACGCCGCGAAGAAAGGGAACATCGGGAGGTTTATAAACCACAGCTGCTCGCCGAATCTGTATGCGCAGAACGTGTTGTATGATCATGAAGACAAGAGGATCCCTCACGTGATGCTGTTTGCGATGGACAATATACCTCCGCTTCAAGAACTCACTTACCATTACAATTACATGATCGACCAGGTGCGCGATGTTAACGGTAATATCAAGAAGAAGATTTGCTACTGTGGTTCTTCTGAGTGTACCGGTAGGCTCTATTAATCATTGATTAGCCTCGAAACTTTTCTCCCCTGTTCTTTTTTAACTCAGATTATTCTTGTTTTTATGTTTTTATCAACGGTTTATGTTATACCGTAGAATCTATATTAATTAATATACCATATAGCTATAGCAGCAGCTAAGAACAGAACTGATGTAAGAATCAATGCAGCATTTTGATATGATCCTGCATATACAACAACAATGCAGCATTTTGGTTTCTGTTTTGTTCTTTCAAGTATTGGCGATGACAGGAACAGATCTATTTTACCTGAACGATACCGACATCGCGGAATATGTGAAATCGCAACGGTAGAGAGAGCCATTGATAATGGTCCTAAACTTGGTTTCACACAATGTAAACACACATAGTTCACAGGAGCCTGAAGAAGAAAGAAAGATAGACGAAATCTGTTATGGTAAATATATGATAAATCCTCTTATGATTGGACCTTGACTATGTTAATCATGTCCATCGAATAAACAGGAATGCTTTTGTGCTATAAATACATAGAAATACAAACATTGGCTAAAGACAAAGTAAAAGAGAAAAACAGAGGAAAGAACACAACAAAAACAGAGTAACTGAAATCAAGCTTCTTTCTCTCTTCTTTCTCTCCGGTCCATTCTCTTTCTCAAAGATTCTTCAACTTGGGTTTACGAAGGCTACACAAACAAAATATACGTTAGTTTCACTTATTCATTCATCCAGAAAATTCTATTATAATATATTTTTTCATATTCAGAACATTACCTCTCTAGTTAGTTGTGGTGCTTCTTCTTCTGCGTTTGTTTCGACCAAAAGGACTCGTGAACCACTCTGGTTTTTATGAAACAAATAAGTATCCAATCGTCAACCCAAACGCAATACCAGGGACAAATCCTATTGCAGCTGCAATCCAACTGAACACCTCTTCATCTTCTTCTTCTTTTGGTTCTGGTGTTTCAGACTGTTGCGATGAAGGCTTGTGGATATCTCCGCAATCTTCTTCAAGAGCAGGGCCGAAAAGTCCCGGGTTGTCTCCGAAGGAGGAGCAGTTCTGCCTTCGAAACTGAGTGCCTCCTGGTAATTGACCTACAAGCTGGTTATGGGAGAAGTTCATGTATGAAAGGAACGAGAGATCCCCTAGCTCTTGTGGAATTCCTCCTGAAAGCTTGTTTTGGGAAACGTCTAGTGACTCCAGAGCTGTAAGGTTCCCCATAGATGATGGAATGTGGCCAGTGAAAGCATTGTTTGACAAGTTGAGAACAAGAAGCTCTTTAAGTAAGCCGATGGACTTTGGAATCTCGCCTTCAAGTTTGTTTCCAGAGAAGTCGAGTGTTGTGTAGATTTTTAGGATACGTTCCAGCTCCAATGCTACACCTTTATTCACCAAAACCATTGAATCTTTGTAATAGCCTAATTCATCTCCCATGTAACGTTCCTTTGACTGATCTTCATGAGTCCCAAGTGATGACATTGAACTCCACTTTTCAAAATAATCAGATGGTAGAGTTCCATTGAATTGATTGTGTGATATGTCGATGATCTTCAGCTTACGGAATACTCCTTGATTTATCGACCCATGGAATGCATTGGAGCGCAAGACAAGAACTTTCAGGTTTTGTAGAGAACTCAACCATAACGGAAACGTGTCGTTGATTCTGTTGCTTTCCACATTCAGAACTTCAAGAGCAGAGAAATGGATCAAAGATCTTGGAAGCTCTCCCACCAATTGGTTATTTCCAAGGTCAAGTGTTCGTAGACCTTTAAATACAATCTTCGGAAGACCTCCACTAAGACGGTTCTGACGTAGGTTCAGAAATGAAAGTGTGCTCTTGAGATTTCCCATGCAAAGAGGTATTGGACCATTGAAGTTGTTACTTGATAAATCTAGAATAGTTAGAGAGTGAAACTCGCATATGAGAGATGGAATCTCTCCTGTGAAGTTGTTTTTAGAGCCAAACAAGTATTTCAAGGCAGGGGATAGTCCATGTTTCGTTGAGCTTTCAAAACTGATGAAAGTGTTGTTGGAAAGATTCACGGACGTCAGATTTGGCAGTGTCCATAACCAGCCAGGAACTTGACCTTTGATTTTGTTGTTGGAAATGTCAAGATCCTCCATATCCTGCTGGGTTCTTACGAGCTCTGGAAATCCTGTAATACTGCAGCCTGATAAGTTTAAATAACGTATCATCTGTGAAGGAGAATCTGAAACTGAACTTTTGTTTGTGGCTAAAACATAGTTCCCTGAGAGATTTAATAATTCGAGTGACTTGGAAAATGATGAGATTGAATGCAAGTCAATCGTTGTTGTAGTGTTCAAATGGGATAATCTAAGCCATTTGAGCGACTTGAGATGCGAGAAGATGCTGAGGTCAACTGGGCCTTGGGTGTTCCAATGGGAAAGCTCAAGTATCTCAAGATTGACTAATTTGGAAATGGATCTGGGGATTGGCCCTCTGAAGTTGTTACCGCCAAGGAATAACCATAGGAGATTAGATGGTGAAGATATATTCCCAAACTCAAGAGTGCCATTGAGTTGGTTATTTGACAAAAAAATATAAGCCAAAGAAAGAATGTTTAAGAGAGAAGAAGGAACGGTTCCAACCAAAGCGTTATCTTTTGCGGAAAAATACTCCAAGTTGGAGAGTGAGCTAATGTTTGGAGGAAGCATTCCTGTGAATTGATTGGAGTCCAGTGATAAAGACGACAACTGCTTCAAACTGCCAAGAGAAGATGGGATTTCACCACTGAAACTGTTATTACTCACGTCAAGCGATTCCAGATGAGTGAGCATTGTAATTGAAGATGGAATCTGACCCCAAAACTGATTATCAGAAAGGGAGAGAGAGATGAGATGTGAAAGGTTTCCAATTGAGGATGGAATCTGACCCGAAAACTTATTATCAGAAAGATAGAGAGAGGTAAGATTGGAAAGGTTTTCAATTGAAGACGGAATCTGACCCGAAAATTGATTTAAAGAAAGGTCGAGAGAGGTGAGATGTGAAAGTTTTCCAATGGAGAATAAGATTTGACCATATAAATCATTATATGAAAAGTCTAGAGAAGATAGAAAAGGAATGTTTTGAAAGGTATTGGAATGAAACCTGCCATGGAGGCAGCTGCAGCTGAGATCTAGCTCGATCACTTCCCCCGAACTGGTATCACATGTGATACCGTCCCAATAACAACATTCGCTGTTATGTTTCCATGACTCTGTCTTTGGATGAGGCCTTACATAGCTACCATTAACATAACACTCATAAAAAGAAGACTCCCCAATCTCAAACTCGTTCTTGAACTTGAGAAGTGCATCCTTTGTTCAGGACGGCACACATGTCTAAGAGGAAGAGCAGACATGTTTTGAAAATAAAATATGAACGAGAAGAGAAAAGAAAAAGTAATTATTTGAATGGTCCTCATTGAGTTCCAAGAGTCTTTCCTTCTTCTTTAGGCTTATATAACTTTCTTGAAAATCATGGTTTCATGCCCCATCTCTTTATATAGATTTCATATAGACAGTGCTCCTAATTCACTCACCATCAAGTGTTTGTACGATGCGTTATTCACGTTGAGTGAAGACTGTACACATGTATTTGTGTTGAATATAGTCGAGTTCAAAACAAAACATTTTGGTATTCCTTTTCTCACCAGAAATTTCAAAGTTGACAGTACAACCAAATTAAAAGCTATACACTGAAAATAATAACGAAAGCCTTAATGAAGAAGAAATTAGATGAGAAAAGACATTTCAAAAGAATTTAAGTCAAAAAGAGATTATTTGTTACTATAGTATCGGTAGCCTCAAGAGTTCCCACTCAGATTGACTCACCATCAAGTCTTTGTACGAAGCGTTATTCACGTTGAGAAAGAGATAATTGAAATTATTGGTGGAAAAAGAAGGAAGAAGACCGGAGAAAATTATCCACATGTTTTTCAAGTCGTCGTCTTAAAAATTAATTAATTTTTAATCAAAGATTTTCTTCCACAAGATAAGGGGCCGATAGCCCAGCATTCCAGCAATGACCAAGGAGGTAAATTTGCCGCATGTTAATTATCTTGAGCATGACATAATTTTGCTTATTATCTTGAGCATGACATAATTTTGTTTTTTTAGCAAAAGTTGAACTAACTAATTATGATGCCAATGATCAGTGTAATGCTTACGAATTTAGAGTCACAGACACAGTTGATCAAGGATCCGTCAATGAAAAATCGTGGATCAGTGATTGCTGATAAGTTCTCTCTTCCCGCAAATATTGATAAAAATTATTATATCTATTTTGTTTATTTCTGATTATGTTTATTGCTAAACATTGATTCAGAGAACTTAACTGTACTGTTCATTTCTTATATGTTCTCTCATCTTGTTGATAAGATTATTATGAAAAAGCATGATGAGCTTATTTTGTTTATTGTTGTTGATTTCTGTGATCATGTTCATTGCTAATTCTGTTTATAAGCTTATCAGCATAAGTTATTCTCCTACAAAATCATTGATTAGCTGATTATGTTAACTGTTGAACATTGGTCCAATTATCTCTTTAGAATAAGCTAATCCATTTAAAACTATGATGTGCACTATGGACTAAAGGCATGCAAATAATTTTTTTTGAACGCTCTGCAACACCAACGAGAAGCCAAAGAGAATGAAGTAACGCTTGTTTGCAACACAAGCATCTGTTACTGTGTCTCTATCTCATTTGTCACAGTAGCTGTGACTGTATCACATCCTGTTCCAACAATTTTGAGTCCTTGAAGTAGCGCTTGCTTGCAACACAAGAACTTGCAAGGACTCAAAATCACATTTTTACCAATCATATAATATATAAAAATTGATGGCATAGTGCATTGATGACGTCCACATGTGATTAAAAAATTCGATCTGATTGATCCACATCAGCATATTCATTAAATAAAAAAATGTTAAGTATGATTAGGACGGAAGAACTCGATTTAATCGGTCCACATCAGCTTTTTTATCAAACCAAAAATTATAAAGTATAATTAAAATATTAAAAGTTAATTTAACAAATTATGTCCGACAAAAAAAAAATAAATTCAATCTGATTTATCCAAATCAACATATTTATTAAATCAGAAAATGTTAATATGATTTAAAAATTTAAACGTTAAGTAAAAAAAAATTAACAATTAACAATACACGTTTAAAAAAAAAGTAACCATTATCAATTATCAATTTAAAAAAATCCACAACAATTCGATTTAACAATTAAAATTATGAAAACTGAATAAAAATATAACATAAAACTCTTGGAAGACATGATGGAGAAGAAAAAAATAGTTTTGCATGACCTAACAAAATTAAATTCGAATCAATATGAATCATGATTTATATATGCAGTGATACACAAGATCAATAAGACTTTCAATAAAAAAACTAAATATTTGAACACATAAACCTTCAAGAAAATAAAAAACTATAAAAATTCTATGGAAAACAGAAAATAATACCAAAATCTTAGCAAGATTATATTTCTCTAAATCAAATATATATGTACGTCAAAGTTAGATAATTTGATAGGTGCCATTGTTATTATTTTACCTAATAATTTTTTAAAGTTTATAAATAAAAATAGGATAAATTACATATTAGATATTAAATTTTCTTATATAAATGAAAATTTCTATAAATATATTATTTTTTTAATAATTTTAAAGATAGTAACTAAAAAAAGAAACCAAAATATTAATAAAGATTTGCGCTACGCGCGAGTCATATACCTAGTTCATTTAAGAATCCAATGGCTTTTGCTACAAGAGAGATCTCTATGAAATATTCCTCAAGGTCATGTGGTTCTGTTTTTTTGGTAATGTGAGAATGGTAAACCATTGAAGAATACCGTGTGTGACGTACATGCACAAGAAATTTGTAATACGCAAAAGTCAGTTAAGAAAATTACTCAAATTCTTCGGGCTTTCGGTTATGAAGCAAGTTCCGAACATGACAAAGTGGTTTTCAAACACAAGAGTGCCCGTACAGGATGCTTGAGTTCCACGCTATACCTAGTTTTGCGAATATAAATGAGAAAATTCCTTTTTTTCAGTATATAAGAAAAGGAAATATGCTATTTGTTGATTTAAAAGACGAAAAAAACAAACTACTATAGTACTTATTAGTTTGTTTTCATGTGCGCAGGCATATAAAATTTTAAATAAGTTTAATAAAAAAATAGAGTGTTACTTTTTTAATTATGAATTACTTCGATATATATAAATTTAGACTATTAGAAAATTTACTGATGATTGTTAATTTGGTATATATAAAAATCACATAATTAGATATCCGCTTTGTAATGAAGTTGCAAAATGTTTATTTTTTATGTAAAATTATGGTTATTAGTGAAATTAAGCCGATCGGATACCAAAAAATACCTTAAGGCTTTTTTTCCAGAAATATCCAGAGTAAAAAAGTTAAATAAATGATAAGTCTCCATATGCTTATGGTCATTAGTAAAGTAAAACTCTTGTTTCTTTGTATTCATATTACATATTCACCAAATACAAAAATTTTACCTCAAAGTTGAGATTTTTAAGAATAAAAAATAAAGTATTCATATTACATAGTCACCAAATACAAAGATGTTACCTCAAAATTGAGATTTTTAAGAATCAAAATAAACACCATTATCTCTTAACTGCTTCTTCTCTTCTTCAATGTTCTTCTCTCTACTCACTTGACCCAAAGCTCTCTTATTTCCCTCTATGTTAAAAAGAATGAATCTTCCTATCACTCACTCATGCATTCACAATCAACTCACGGTTCTTACAATCTACAATGGAAACTCTTGTAGCTTCTTGTTCTCGAAAACTCTCTTTCACTTCCACATGATCGTTGCTTATCTCATAACCTCCTCATGCAAAGGGACATCTGGAAAACCATATGCTTTGTAACTGTGTTTTTGCAAAGATTCATAGTCGAAAGCTCTCTTGACTTTCTACTTGTCATTTTTCTTTCTCACAGTATCCATAGTATTCGCGTTAGAATTAGATAATGATGACTCCTTGTATAAGTTATCATTATCATCATCACTCCATCGTATCGTACTTTTCTTCATGGTAAGGAATGTTATAACTCTAACAAAGAAACGAATCTTCGTTAATCCAATTTACGAAATAGATGTTTAAAAAAATGATCTAATATACGTAGGAGAAGCTTATGATTCAAGTAATTTAATATCATTAAGAGGGTTCCATATACATAACAAAATACACCTAAGCAATCGCTGGTTGCACATACATTAATGTGTGTTCATTGTAAATATTGAATCTTTAATCAGATTGCTGCATAGCAATTGTCTCTACAAATTCTTTGCATCACAACACCCTCAATGTCTCTTTGATATTTTTTCAACAACCTCTGCGTTAACCGATTTATTATTCACTAAATCAATTCCAAAAATTCATATCTGAGTCTCCGAATAATATCAAATAAAGCATTTTTTTCTTCCTTCTTCGAGAAAGAAAGATAGCCTTCCTCTTTGCACCTTAAAAAAATCCAGAAGAATCCTCGTATTTTCAGAATTGAGTTTTAAATGCCCTTTTAAGACTCTTCAACCAAGACAAAACAAAGCAAATAAATTCAAAAACAAAAAAATGAATACCCAGATTTGGGATTTTTTTTTTTTCATAAAACCAATCTATAATTTAAGATTTTAGACATATTCTTACAAATATCACTATTAACGCTAGTCTTAATTAACTGTGAGTTGATACACTTGTCATTGGTTTTAGTATCAATAAGCATTACAGAAAAACTGTAAGAAAATACAAAAAGACTCAAATCGTTAAAAGAAGCTCACTTTTAATTATAAAGGCATAGACACTAATTCATACTCCAATGTCACAAGCTTTATTGGCAATTATATGTTACCATCATTTTGACGTATAAAGAATAAAAAGTTCAAACTTGGAAGACTTAGATCTATTATCGTAGCAGTCGATAGAAAACAATACACAGAATAATCAAATTAGAAGAAAACCACTAAAGAAAATAAGATATCAGAAATATAAAAATCATCTTTTGAAGACCATCTTTTGAAGACCATGTAGCAATCTGCAGATCGTTCCAAACCTACATCTTACTAGGTGATCGGCCCGCACTGTGTGCAGGCTATAAAATATTTTATCTGTTAAATATATAATTAATATTTCATATTAAATATGCTTTATTTATATATAATTAATTATGTATTAGTAATATTATATAAATATTTAATAATTAAAAAATTATAAATCAAATAAAAATGTTATAGATTTCAATAGAAATTAAAGATAAAAAATGTTAATCCAGATTCTTATAATATGTTTTGAATTTATCTATATTATTTTTTTTTCCTTTGCACAATATAATCTTGTCAATATATATATTTTAAGTATACATTTTTTCTTGACATGTTGCTAAATAAACCAAAATGAGTTTTACCATCACTACTTATCCTAAGAGCGGGTAGATGGTTGGTACGCACATTCATGCATACCAACCACTTCACCGCTCTTAGGACATATATAGATTTTTTAATAAATATAAATTAACTAATAACTAAAATTAAAATTAGACTGTAATCGAGATTAAGAAAAATGTATGCACGACAAGTTTTCATGCGACTTTAATTTTTGCACAATTAATATTTATATCTACCTGCATATTTGTAAAATAAAATCGAAGTATGGCTTTTATATGTTTAAATCAAATATCAAAATATATGTTTTATAATATCTATTTTTATAATGTATAATCGATTTTTTTAAAAATAAATATGTATATTTATGCATGTATGTATGAGTTATAAATAAGTGAAATGTAATATTTAGGTGTTGGTTAATTTTTCTGATATTTTCCGCAAACATTATGATTTTACACAATACAATATTTTTGGTGTTTAACGACTATCACGAAAACCGTTTTATATTAATCAGAATTTCTTATTTTTCAGCATTTTATGATATACGGTTTCTCAACAAAAAATTATAATAAAAATGAGTTCTTATTTTATAAAATTCTTTGGTAGCACTATGTTCATATCTTCGTCAAAATTTTTATAGCCTGCAATCGCTCGCTTCCACAAACTCTCTGTAACTGCAGCGTTTAAACCAGTCGGATCCTAAACTTATATGTGTATGGTTGTAGATGAAAAATAATATAATTAATATTTAATTGTTATATTACAAAATAAGAGTTTTTATGTTCCTAACTTTTATATATGTGTTAATTTTATAATAGATCATAAAATATACATGAAATAATATTTGAAGATGTGGAAAAAATATATGCATGAAAGAATTAATCTGTGTAAGATAATATTTTTAAATATTTTTAAATAAAAACATTAAATCGATCAATTTTTTGTCTTCTTTGACTCATATTTTTTTAACTTTTAATAATATATTAACCATTATAAAATTTGAGCCACACATATATTTATTATAAAATTTCTTTCTTAAAATTTTTAAATAACTCTGTAAAAAAAGTTTGAGAGCGTTACGGAAAAAAAAACTGTAGAGATTTTTTTTACTTTTACTTCTTATTCATATTTGTTTTTCTGATATATAATTTTTTTATCTGGTTACATTGCGTTTTATTTCTGATCTTAAATTATCGATTACAATGAGACTGTATATGAGTATGATATAAAATTTTAATTAATTTTAAAAAGAATAAGAGATATCTTGAGATGCTAATGTAAGTTACGCAAATTCCAAAAAACAATAATATAAAAATGTTAAAAAATTATATACAAATAATAATATAGCATACTCCTAATATTATTAATATATAACATATATACTATCTTATTAGTTATCTATTGTTATATTACTATTTAAAAATATAAAATATATATTGGTTTTAAATTTTTGTAATCATATTTTATGCAATTTATTATGAATATATGTAAAAATAAATTGAAATCATAGTAATTATTATTTTCTGTTTATTAATTATTAGTATTATAATCTAGTGTATTTATGTTATAATTATATAATTTATTTAATTATAGTTCAACCAATCAAAATATATCGTTTATTTTAGGAAATTTGTCATGTCACATTTCCATGTCACAATTAATTTACACTAACTTTTGCTAAGGTGATAACACATCAGATTTTTTCATTAAACATGATTCTCAAATAATAGTTGAGATATCGAAGCATGTATTTTTAATGCCTACATTGATCAAAAAATAAAGTGAGAAATTAGATAAAATATTGACGACAACATAAAACACATATAAAGACCAATTAACCATTTTTTTATAAACATAAGAACGTACCAGAATTATATCAACATGCTCTTCAGACCTTGATCGTTGATTCCTTACAAAGTATAGAAGAACAAATCAGAACCTTACACCAAACTAAGAATAATAGATAAATCAGTATCACAAACATATAAAACATAAATTTCACTACTGATACATATTTTTGAGGGGAATTAAAAGCATATTTAAATGAACTCTAGGTAAAGAAACATATAATAAAAAAATACAAAACCGTAATAAAAAAGAATCATGAGAAATTGTGAATAAAAAGATGTCAAGATGTTTATATAAAAAAAACTTAGGCATAACAAACGGTTTTCACTATTATGTTTCCTTTTTTTATAGATAAATATTAAATCGATTTTACTATATATTTATTAAACTTTCTACTTTTTAGATTTATTTGTTTCTAGATTTTATAGGATATTTTCTTTTTTCTATATATACGTCACATATTTATTATTTTTTCAAAGTTTAAATACAAATATTTTTTAATTAAATTTATTTTTCATTAAGAGTATATCAAATCAATTTATATGAGGGGCAAAGAGTAATCAACCACAATAACTCTCAACCACAGTCCAATTTGCTTGCCAATCAATAATATGATAGTGTCCAAAATGGCAATGTTCCAAGTTTTCCCAATCTTTCACGCCAATATATATACAAACAACTTTTAAGAAATTTTGATCACCATCGACAAACAATTTTACGCTGCATTTATTTGTTATAATCTAAGATAAACAAATAGAAAACAATGAAAAACTCTATTTTAGATCAATGGTATTTCATCCAGGTTTGTATATCAATTGTAATGATTGTTTCATGTGTTTTAGGAAGACGTTACATGAGCTATGCACTACATGTTTAATGAAAAAAGAATGGCGATGATAGTTATGAATCGGTGAAGATAGTTTTTAAATCAAAAGAAAGGAATGGTTGATTTTCGTTTTACATTAAAGGAATATGAGATAAGCCGGAAGGAATTTCAGTTATTTTCTATCTCATATATTACTTATATATTACACGCGTTCAAAACATAAAAGCAGATAAGTCAGTACGAAATGCTCGAGACTAGTTTTACAGTTTAAATTATGTAAACTTAATTGGTTACCTGATTTTTTATAGTTCGAAGCTGTTGATCAAAAAATTAAAAAGAAAAAAAATTAAAATTTTGAAAATAAAAAATGCAAACCACGTTCCGTTGCCCATATGTCGTCACTGTGACGTGAATCTTTTTCTGTGCTTCTTTTTCGCCACGTTTGAGATTTTACTCTCTGCAAAAAGTAGGAAACAAATCGCAAACTTGTTCCTTTGTTTTCTTCAAATGATCGATTATATAATCAAATCAAACTTCCCGAATTGAGCTAGAATCGAATTCGAATTCTGACTATTGAAACTTCAGGCAAATCGAAATCCGATCGCTCTTCTCATCGGTAAATCTTGTCTCTTACCTTAATCTTAAGCTGTTCCCACTCTTTTGCTGCTCCGAGACGCGAATTTAACTATATAAACGATCGATGTATTGAGAGATCGTGATGTTGTCCTGCATGAATCGGAAATTTGGTGTTTTGTTTCCGCGAATTCTTAGCTTAGAATCATTGAAAACGAAAATCTCGCTTAGGATTTGAACATTCGTGTGCTGTGGTTTTTGATTTGCCAAATTGTTCATTGTTGCAGGACAAATCTGGTGAATTTTTGCTTCATGGAAAAACATTGGTGTACGTCTCTTTGATGAGTAGTGGAACACATGGTGAATACAGATGAAGATGTATGTGACATCAGGAAGCAGCTCAAGAGGGAATGCATGATGCTCGGAGCTGAGGATGCTTGTAGCTGACGTGGAACTCACCTGTTGATAACAAAGAAGGAAGTCTCGAATATGTCTTTAATATATTCGAGAATCTGGAAAAAGGAAAACTTGTGAAGAAAGGATATGCAACTAGGTCTAGGGTTTTAATCTCGGATAGGTTGTATAAATAGGAAGTCGGGTAAAAGGGTGTGGGACACACTTTTGCGCCGCAAGCTTTAGAATCAGCCTTGAACTTCAATAGCAAAAGGAGCAAGAAGGTGAGTGTCCTCTTCCCTGATACACAAGCTGTGTGATCGTGTGAAGAGTGGTTTTAGAACTAGGAATCATTGGGGGCAATCTAGAGTAGAGTTGCATAATTCCAAACAATTGTAATCTGTTGATTAAGTTGTTGATTCTAGTTTAATAAAATCAGCGTTGGACTTGGCGCTTTCCAAGTATTCATCTGTTGCCTGTTTTCTACACTTACAACAGAGTCATCGAAAGTTAGTTCATTGAGCAAAAGTAATGTTTCTGAGCGAAAGAGGAAGAAAACTTGGAAAAGCGAGATGATGATCAGTTGAAATCCATTGATAAGCAGCCTTGTAATGATGATATTGAGAGCAGAAACAAACAGAGAACAATAACTTTGAAGATGAAAGCTTTGGTCAAAGAAACACCATTTTCATTACTTGCTTTGTGAATATACAAGTTGTTCCTTTATATAGAGGAAACGCAAAACCCTAAAGGAAAGAGAACTAAACGTTAACAAGAACATTCATTCACTTGATGCCGAAGAAAGAGGAATGTTCAGCCTCTGAGCATTTGTTTGCTGGATTGGTCCTTTTGAAGAGCCAAACGTTGTGAAGACGAAAGAAGACAGGCGAAGAAAGGGATGCGGCTGCACGAAGCGATGCACGGAGAGTAGAAACTGGAGAATTTTGGTTTCTGTTTTGTTCTTATGAATTGTTATGGTAAATATATCTCTTATGAATTATGATTGGACCTTAACTATGTATAATCATGTCCATCAAATAAACAGAAATACATTTGTGCTATAAAAGAGAAATATTGGCTAATGACAAAGTAAAAGACAAATACACAGGAAAGAACACAACAAAAAACAGAGTAACTGGAAACAATAACTGAAATCATTTAAGACACTGATAAATGGGTTGCCTTCTCCCCCAAGCTTCTTTCTCTCCGGTCCATTTGGTTTGGTTGCAAAAGATTCTTCAAGTTGGGTTTACGAAGGCTTCACGAACAAAATATACGTTAGTTTCACTTATTCATTCATCCAGAAAATTCTATTATTATATATTTTTTGCAAATTCAGAACATTACCTCTCTAATTAGCTGTGGTGCTTCTTCTTCTTCTGCGTTTGTTTCGACCAAAAGGACTCGTGAACCACTCTGGTTTGTATGAAACCAATATGTATCCAATCGTCAACCCAAACGCAATACCAGGGACAAATCCTATTGCAGCTGCAGTCCAACTAAACACCTCTTCATCTTCTTCTTCTTTTGGTTCTGGCGTTTCAGACTGTTGCGATGAAGGCTTGCGGATATTTCTGCAAACTTCATCAAGAGAAGATTCAAAAAGTCCCGAGTTGTTGTCGAAGGAAGAGCAAGGCTGCGTTCGAAACTGAGTGCCTCCGGGTAGTAAACCTACAAGCTGGTTATGGGAGAAGTTCATGTACTCAAGGAACGAGAGATTCCCTAGCTCTTGTGGAATTTCTCCTGAAAGCTTGTTTTGAGAAACGTCTAGTGACTCGAGAGCTGTAAGATTCCCCATGGACGATGGTATGTGGCCACTGAAAGCGTTGTTTGACAAGTTGAGAACACGAAGCTCTTTCAATAAGCCGATGGACTTTGGAATCAGAGTGCTGTGTAGATTTTTAGGATACGTTCCAGCTCCATCTCTGTTCCTTTATTCACCAAAACTATTGAGTCGTGGTAATAACCTGATTTGTCTTCCATGTAACCTACGTTCGACTGATCTTCATGAATCCCAAGTGATGACATTGAACTCCAGTTGATGAAGTAATCAGATGGCAGAGTTCGGCTGAAGTGATTATGTGAGATGTCCATGATTTTCAGCTGAAAGAATGAGGCTTGATGTATTGGTCCATGGAATGCATTGGAGCGTAAGACAAGAACTTGCAGGTTCTGTAGAGAACTCAACCAGAACGGAAACGTGTCGTTGATTCTGTTGCTTTCCACATTCAGAACTTCAAGAGTGGAGAACTGAATCAAAGATCTTGGAAGCTTTCCCACCAATTGGTCAAGCGTTCTTAGACCTTTAAATACATTTTTCGGAAGGCCTCCACTAAGACGGTTCTGACGTAGGTTCAGAACTGAGAGATTGCTCTTGAGATTTACCATTGAAATTGTTGTTTGATAAATCTAGAATCGTTAGAGAGCGCAACTCGCATATGAGAGATGGAATCTCTCCTCTGAAGTTGTTTTTAGAGCCAGACAAGTACTCCAGGGCAGAGGATAGTCCAAGTTTCGTTGAGCTTTCGAAACCGATGAATGTGTTGTTGGAAAGATTCACGTACGTCAGATTTGACAGTGCCCATAACCAGCTAGGAACTTGACCTTTGATTTTGTTGTTGGAAATGTCTAGTCTCGCCATACGCTGTTGGGTTCTTAGAAGTTCTGGAAATTGGGTAATACCGCAGCCTGACAAGTTTAAATAAAATATCATCTGTGAAGGAGAATCTGAAACTAAACTTTTGTTGTTTGTGGCTAAAACATGGTTCCCTGAGAGATCTAATGCTCCGAGTGACTTGGAAAATGATGAGATTGCATTCAAGTCAATCGTTGTTGTAGTGTTCAAATGGGACAGGTCAAGACTTTCAAGCGACTTGAGATGCGAGAAGATACTGAGGTCAACTGGGCCTTGGGTGTTCCAATGGGAAAGGTCAAGAAACTCAAGATTGGCTAATTTGGAAATGGATTTAGGAATAGGTCCTCTGAAGTTGTTACAGCCAAGGCGTAACCACCTGAGATTAGATGGTGAGGATATATTCCCAAACTCAAGAGTGCCGTTGAGTTGGTTATTTGACAAATTAATATATGCCAAAGAAGGAAGGGCGAAGAGAGAAGAAGGAATGGTTCCAACGAAATTGTTATCATATGCGAAAAAATCCTCCAACTTGGAGAGTGAGCTAATGTTTGGAGGAAGCGTTCCTGTGAGATGATTGAAGCCCAATGATAAATACGACAGATTTGTCAAATTAAGTAGTGCAATGGGAAAGTTTCCACTGAGATGATTAAATTCTAATCTTAAGTAGGTCAACTGTTTCAAACTGCCAAAAGAAGATGGGATTTCACCATTGAAATTGTTACTGCTGAGGTAAAGAGCTTGGAGATGTGAAAGGTTTCCAATTGAAGACAGAATCTGACCCGAAAACTGATTAAAACAAAGGCTGAGAGATGTGAGATTCGAAAGGTTTCTAATTAAAGACAGAATCTGACCCGAAAAATGATTAAAACAAAGGCTGAGAGAGGTGAGATTCGAAAGAGTTCCAATTGACGATGGAATCTGACCCAAAAACTGATTATAAGAAAGATGGAGAGAGGTGAGATGAGAAAGTTTTCCAATGGAGGATGGGATTTGACCATGTAAATCATTATATGAAAGGTCTAGAGAAGATAGAAAAGGAATGTTTTGAAAGGTATTCGAATGAAACCTGCCATGGAGGCAGCTGCAGCTGAGATCTAGCTCATGTTATGTTTCCATGACTCCGTCTTCGGATAAGCAGCTCCACCAATATAATAATGACACTCAAGATCAGAAGAAGGCTTTCCAATCTCAAACTCGTTCTTGAAGTCGAGAAGTGCATCCCTTTGTTCAGGAGGACACACATGTTTAGTAGGAATTGCAGACACGTTTTGAAAGTAAAATATGAAAGAGAAGAGAAAAGAAAAAGTAATATGAATGGTCCTCATTGAGTTTCGTTCTTCTTCTTTAAGCTAATCGATTAAAAAGTATGATGCGCACTATGGAGAGAAGGCATGCAAATAATTTTTTTTGAAAGCTCTGCAAAACCAACGAGAAGCCAAAGAGAATGAAGTATCGCTTCCTTGCAACACAAGCATCTATTACTGTGTCTCTATCTCATTTGTCACAGTACTACCTGTGATTGTTTTAGCTGTCTGGTAGACAAAATCAGGAAGGAAGGCAAGCCAGAATAAAGTAGACTTTCTTTTATTGATTCAATAGACTTATTAGTTTGTTTTCCTAGCAAGATGTATCCAAAAATGGTAATGTTCCAAGTTTTCCCACTCTTTCACGCCAATATATATGTACAAACAACTCTTAAAAATTTTTGATCATCGACAAACAATTTTGATCTGATATTTCACCACCAAAAAATCTTTCTTTAGAGAATAATCAAGTGAAAGAAGACGACAAAAACAAGAACATAAATCCAGAAGAAAATGATATCGAGAAGAATTTATAGGAAAAAAAGATAAAGAACTGAGAAGAAGCACAATGATCACATTCTATACAACCAAAAAAAAAGAATTATACAGCCTGAAACGTGTAATTCAAGTTTTTCCATGCAAATTTGAAGCTTTTGTGTGAGATTTGGCTCATTGTGTTTTGTAACTGTACAAATACACACAGATTTCTCTACTTTTGCTATATAGTATTTATTCATTTATGGAGTTACAATCGATTGTTCTTGCCTCCTCTGCTTCTCACTTTCACTTTCTTCTCCATTAAACCGATCTACACTGTTTATGAATATCCCTGCCAAAACAAAATTCGCAACAAAAACAGCTTCTTGATTTGGAACAAGAAAGATTTATCTAGGTTCAAGAATTGAGATTTGCTTTTTACCTATAAACCATATTGTAGCAGCTAAGAACAGAACCGATGTAAGAATCAATGCTGTTTTTCTCCAACTGTTGATATGATCCTGCAGATACAACAACAATGGAGCATTTTGGTTTCTGTTTGCATATACTCATATTGGCGATGACAAGAAGAGATCTTTTTTTTACCTGAACGATACCGACAAGAGGAGAAGAAGGAACATCGCCAAATATGTGAATCGCAACGGTAGACATAGCCATTGATAATGGTCTTAAACTTGGTTTCACACAATGTAAACACACATAATTCACAGGAGCCTGAAAGAAGAAGAAGATAAACGAATCTGTTCTTGTTCTTGTTCTTGATGAAGAAACATAACAATATTACAACACTAAGGCTCAAAGTTTTTTTACCTGTGTAGCAAACACAAGAAGCTCTCCTAAGGCAGAGAGAGCGATGAAATCATATAAACTCTTTAAGGTAAATGCAGTGAAGCAAAAGATCGCTCCAAGAAACGTTGCTCCGGATAAAAGCTGCATACAAAGATCAAAAAGGTTTTGTGTCAAAGTCCAAAAACAAGAAGAGAGAAAAAAGCTTTTCTTCTTCACCTTAAAAGCATTTGGAATTGTTGCAGTGACACGATAAAGTATAAACCCTCCTGATAATGTCCCAATGATCCCGCAAATGATAGTTATTGCGCCTAAGATCAAATCAGCGTTTTTCTGTCAAGATAAAATTCTTATCAGAAAACAAACTTTCAAGAACCCTCAAGAAGAAAGATTGATAGAAACAACTTTTTCACCATTTTGTAAATGTTATAACAGCATTTGGTATCCAATATGAGTATGCTCCAATAACAAAGTTGTAGAGTCTTGAAATGCCAAATTGCCACGAGTCTATACCCCATTAAAACCCGAAGCAAATGGTTTCTTACATGTTGTGCAACGTGTGGAGTAAAAGATGGAGGAATGTATGGTTCAAAGGAAACTGTTTCCAACTAATTCAAATTATCAATAGAAGTCAAGAAAACATGGAATTTGGAAATTTTATTTTTGTGATATTTGTCATCAGCTTATTCTTTAGAGTACGTTAATACTTAATCAGGAAAAAAATCAGATAATGGATATATTGTAAAAAAGCTTATGAATTAAATAGTTCACGTTTGTTTTTCATTCACTATTTTTTTGGATAATAAACTATTTGTATCACCCTTTTACTATAAAATAGTATAATACTATAAAATAATCAGATTTTACGAAAAAAAGAGAAACATATGTCGTCACTGTGACGTGAATCGTGGCACTGTGTACATGTATTTCTGTGCGTCTTTTACGCCGCCGAATCTGTATGCACAGAACGTGTTGTATGATCATGAAGACAAGAGGATCCCTCACGTGATGCTGTTTGCGATGGACAATATACCTCCGCTTCAAGAACTCACTTACCATTACAATTACATGATCGACCAGGTGCGCGATGTTAACGGTAATATCAAGAAGAAGATTTGCTACTGTGGTTCTTCTGAGTGTACCGGTAGGCTCTATTAATCGATTACCCTCAAACTTTTTCTCCCCTATTTCAAACTCAGATTCTTCTTGCTTTATGTTATTCATCAACAGTTTATGTTATACCGTAGAATCTATATAAATTAATATACCATATAGCAGCAGCTAAGAACAGAACCGATGTGAGAATCAATGCTGTTTTTCTCCAACTGTTGATATGATCCTGCATACACAACAACAATGAATCAATCTTCGATGTCAGGAAGAGATCTTTTTTACCTGAACGATACCGACAAGAGGAGAAGAAAGAATATCGCCAAATATGTAAATCGCAACGGTAGAGAGAGCCATTGATAATGGTCTTAAACTTGGTTTCACACAATGTAAACACATAGTTCATGTTATAGTAAATATATCTCTTTTGATAAATCCTCTTAGGATTGGACCTTGACTATGTATAATCATGTCCATCAAATAAACAGGAATACATAGAAATACAAACATTGGCTAAAGACAAAGTAAAAGAGAAAAACAGAGGAAAGAACACAACAAAAACAGAGTAACCGGAAACAATAACTGAAATCAAGGCGCTGATAACTGAAATGGGTTGCCTTCTACCCCAAACTTCTTTCTCTCCGGTCCATTTTGCAAAGATTCTTCAAGTAGGGTTTACGAAGGCTACACAAACAAAATATACGTTAGTTTCACTTATTCATTCATCCAGAAAATGCTATTATAATATATTTTTTAAAAAATCAGAACATTACCTATCTAGTTAGCTGTGGTGCTTCTTCTTCTTCTGCGTTTGTTTCGGTTATTCATTATAATATATTTTTTCAAATTCAGAAACATTACCTCTCTAGTTAGCTGTGGTGCTTCTTCTTCTTCTGCGTTTGTTTCGGCCAAAAGGACTCGTGAACCACTCTGGTTTGTATGAAACCAATATGTATCCAATCGTCAACCCAAACGCAATTCCAGGTACAAATCCTACTGCAGCTGCAATCCAACTAAACACGTCTTCATCCTCTTCTTCTGGTTCTGGCGTTTCAGACTTTTGCGATGAAGGCTTGTGGATATCTCCGCAATCATCTTCAAGAGCAGGGCCGAAAAGTCCCGGGTTGTCTGCGAATGAAGAGCAAGGCTGCGTTCGAAACTGAGTGCCACCTGGAACTAGACCCACAAGCTGGTTATGGGAGAAGTTCATGTACTCAAGGAATGAGAGATTCCCTAGCTCTTGTGGAATTTCTCCAGAAAGCTTGTTTTGGGAAACGTCTAGTGACTCCAGAGCTGTCAGGTTCCCCATGGACGATGGTATGCGGCCATTGAAAGCATTGTTTGACAAGTTGAGCACGTGAAGCTCTTTCAGTAAGCCGATGGACTTTGGAATCTCTCCTTCAAGTTTGTTTCCAGAGAAGTCGAGTGCTGTGAGGATCATTACGATACGTTCCAGCTCCAATGCTACACCTTTATTCATCAAAACCATTGAATCATAGTAATAGCCTCCTCCCATGTACTTTTCAGTCGGCTGATCTTCGTTTATCCCAGTAGATGACATTTTACTCCAGTTCACAAAACAATCCGCTGGTAAAATTCCTCTGAAGTGATTATGTGAGATGTCCATGATTTTCAACTGAAGGAACGAGGCTTGATGTAATGGTCCATGGAATGCATTGGAGCGTAAGACAAGAACTTGCAGGTTCTGTAGAGAACTCAACCAGAAGGGAAACGTGTCGTTGATTCTGTTGCTTTCCACATTCAGAACTTCAAGAGTGGAGAAATGGATCAACGATCTTGGAAGCTTTCCCACCAATTGGTTATGTCCAAGATCAAGCGTTCTTAGACCTTTAAATACATTCTTCGGAAGACCTCCACTAAGACGGTTCTGACGTAGGTTCAGAACTGAGAGATTTCTCTTGAGATGTCCCATACAAAGAGGGATTAAACCGTTGAAATCGTTGCTTGATAAATCTAGAATGATTAGAGAGCTCAACTCGCATATGAGAGATGGAATCTCTCCTGTGAAGTTGTTTTTAGAGCCAAACAAGTACTCCAGGGCAGAAGATAGTCCATGTTTCGTTGAGCTTTCGAAACGGATGAATGTGTTGTTGGAAAGATTCACGTACGTCAGATTTGGCAGTGTCCATAACCAGCCAGGAACTTGACCTTTGATTTTATTGTTGGAAATGTCAAGATCCTTCATATCCTGTTGGGTTCTTACGAGCTTTGGAAATCCGGTAATACCGCAGTCTGACAAGTTTAAATAACGTATCATCTGTGAAGGAGAATCTGAAACAGAACTTTTGTTTGTGGCTAAAACATGGTTTCCGGAGAGATCCAGTTGCCGAAGTGACTTGGAACATGATGAGATTGCATTCAAGTCAACCACTGTTGTGGTGTTCAAATGGGATAATCTAAGTTCTTGGAGCGACTTGAGATGCGAGAAGATACTGAAGTCAACTGGGCCTTGGGTGTTCCAATGGGAAAGGTAAAGTATCTCAAGATTGACTAATTTGGAAATGGATCCAGGGATTGGCCCTCTAAAGTTGTTACCGTCAAGGAGTAAAATTTCTAGCTTAGATGGTGAAGATATATTCCCAAACTCAAGAGTGCCGTTGAGTTGGTTATCTGACAAATAAATATATGCCAAAGAAGGAATGTTGAAGAGAGAAGAAGGAAGGGTTCCAACGAAATTGTTGCCATCTGCGAAAAACTTCTCCAAGTTGGAGAGTGAGCTAATGTTTGGAGGAAGCGTTCCTGTGAGTTGATTGAAGCTCAGTGATAAAGACAACATCTTTGTCAAATTAAGTAGTGCAATGGGAAAGTTTCCACTGAGATGATTGGTATCTAATCTTAAGTTGGTCAACTGTTTCAAACTACCAAAAGAAGATGGGATTTCACCATTGAAACTGTTACCGCTGAGCTGAAGAGATTCGAGACCAGAGAGCTTTGTAATTGAAGATGGAATCTGACCCCAAAACTGATTATAAGAAAGGAAGAGAGAGGTGAGATGTGAAAGGTTTCCAATTGAGGATGGAATCAGACCAGAAAACCGGTTAACAGAAAGAGCGAGAGAGGTGAGATGTGAAAGATTTTCAATTGAGGATGGAATCTGACCAGAAAATTGATTACCAGAAAGAGCGAGAGAGGTGAGATTGGAAAGAGTTCCAATTGAAGACAGAATCTGGCCAGAGAAATGATTACTAGTAAGGTCGAGAGAGGTGAGATGAGAAAGTTTTCCAATGGAGGATGGGATTTGACCATATAAATCATTACGTGAAAGGTCTAGAGAAGATAGAAAAGGAAAGTTTTGAAAGGTATTCGAATGAAACCTGCCATGGAGGCAGCTGCAGCTGAGATCTAGCTCGATCACTTCCCCAGACTTGGCATCGCACTTGATACCTTCCCAATAACAACAATCACTGTTATTTCCCCATGACTCCGTCTTCGGATAAGGAGCAATACCTTTATCATAATAACAATCAAGATCAGAAGAAAACTTCCGAATCTCAAACTCGTTCTTGAACTTGAGAAGTGCATCTCTTTGTTCTGGACGACACACATGTCTAATAGGAACCGCAGACATGTTTTGAAAATAAAGTATGAAAGAGAAGAGAAAAGAAAAAGTAATATGAATGGTCCTCATTGAGTTCCAAGAGCTTTTCGTTCTTCTTCTTTAAGCTAATTTAATTTTCTTGAACATCAATAATGAAGAAGCGAAAGCTGGAAATGGTGATAATAAAACATGGTTTCATGCCCATCTCTTTATATACATTGCATATAGAGAGTGCTCCAGATTCACTCAGATTGACTCTCACCATCAAGTCTTTGTACGAAGTGTTATTCACGTTGAGCAAAGAGAGTAAATGTATTTGTGTTCCAAAAGTTTTGGTCCAACCAAATTAAAAGATATACACAACCAAATTAATGAAAAAGAAATTATATATACATTACAAAAGAGTACAAGTCAAGAAGAGACGATTTGTCATGGGTAATGATAATCATGTGGTCGATGTAAAGAGAGCTCTCAGGAAGAAGATAAGGTTGAAAAAGAAATTGTTGGAGTTCAGAGCAGAGTTGGCTTACTTTTCAAGTCATCGTCTTTCGTCTTTTCCCTCGTGAAACAAAACTGACTAGTCAATATTGCTGGAATAGTTTGAGAAATCTATTTTTGTTTGTTTGGTTTCTTTTGTCATGATACATTTTTTTTCTTTGTTCGAGTTTAATTTATATGGTTTGTTTTAATTGCGTCGTGATACTAAACATAAGTTAATCTACTCGATTAAAAACTATGATGCGCACTATGGACAGAAGGCATGCAAATAAATTATTTTGAAAGCTCTGCAAAACCAACGAGAAGCCAGAGAGAATAAGTATTATCTCTTCTTGGAACTGAAATGACGTATCGCTTCCTTGCAACACAAGCATCTATTACTGTGTCTATCTCATTTGTCAAGTAAGTTCAAATGCAAGAGTGGCTGTACAGGGATGCTTGAGTTCCACGCCATACCTAGTTTTGCATATATAAATGAGAAAGTTCCTTTTTCACAATATAAATAAAGGAAATATACTATTTATTGATTCAAAAGACAAAAAAAACAAACTACTATAGTGCTTATTAGTTTGTTTTCCTAGCAAAATGTGTCCAAAAGGGTAATGTTACTTTTAGACATTGCAAAATAGACGAAACGTGTAATTCAAAATTTTCCATGCAAATTTGAAGCTTTTGTGTGTGTGTGGTTTCCTATCCAGTTAAACTAATTCTATATTTGCTACCAAAATAATTAATATTAGTAAT
Source organism: Thlaspi arvense (assembly GCA_911865555.2). Lineage (NCBI taxonomy): Eukaryota > Viridiplantae > Streptophyta > Magnoliopsida > Brassicales > Brassicaceae > Thlaspi > Thlaspi arvense. Next base: position 65,952,507 of record OU466860.2, read on the forward strand.
TTCCTGTTCTGTTGACGATGATCCACCATATACAATATCTTTAACAGTCTATGCTTTTAATAACACAAGACAGAATCTGTACTTCACCTTTTAACTGCAAAGGTTTCATCAAGAAACCAAGAAGAGCAAATGGAGCCATTAATACAGCTTCTCCCCAAAACGCATAGCGCCAACTAAAATGTTTTCCAACCTGAAAATCACAAATTTTGAACCTTTAAGACAACTTTCTATAAACTAATGTCATAGTCCCAACAATATACATACGTATCCGCCATAGACATAGCCCAAAGCAACACCACTTGGTATACACATGTAGAACACACCAAGCCACACAGCTTTCTGAAGTTAAAAGCAAAAAGGGTTAATCAGAAATAGACGAATGTTGCATTTTGAATCCATAAGATGTGCAAAAAAACGGTTAATAGAGAAACCTGTGTGTGAGGAGCATTATCATCTATAAACGGAGCTACAAGACTGATGAAAGAAGCTTCACCTACACCAACGAACCTATCGAGTAATAATAGCCATACAAATCAAAATTTGGAGAAAACAAAGTCAAACCATAAACAAGAACAAAACTTAACTTACATGCGACATAAGATGATAAACCAAAAGGCAAAGGAACTGCCACAACCAAGAACTGCAACAGTCCAAACAGTTAAGCCTACTCCAATAAGTCTAAATGGATTGAAACTGCACTAAAAACAATAAACCACTTCAATAAGCTATGTTTTGTTTAGGCCTTAGAAGAAAAAAACTGAAAAATGTTTCCTAACCTTTTTGCTAACTAAGCAAAGATTGGTGATGCAATAAGAAGTCCAACCATAAATGAAGATGACAACACACCATCTTCGAAATTACTTAGATTGAAATGTCTTCTAGAAGAAGCAACAAAATTGACTAAAACATAGCACTAAATATTAAAAAGCTCTAGGCCTTAAACAACCAAACTCTTACTGAATCCCAGTTGCAGGGTTGCATTTGCCCTTATCATTACAAGTCCTGATATTTCCATTGAAACCATTGCTTGCTATAGCACCACGATCCATGTAGTTTAACAAGTTAATGATGCAGAAGATCACAAGTAACCTGAAAAAAAAAAGAGTTTTGAAGAAGATAATAATGCAGCAAAGAAATACAGAGTTCTGTGTCGAAGACCAAACCAGTATCTTTAGCATATATAAATTGGAATGCAAAGAGATCAAAACACACAATCATAAATGAGAAACAGAGTCTTAAACAGAAGAACAAAGACAAATCATGGGAAAAGCTTTCAACTTTGCACCGTTTTATTGGTATTCGAAGCGTGAAGGGAGATGTCAAAATTCGTACATTCATGGCGGGAAGAGAGGAAAAGTGAAGAGTAAAGCAATGATTGATGTACCAAATGGGAGACAGAAAGGAAGATTCGACGATGTCTAAATTAATCTAATCGAATTACTGTATATCTCTTTGTGGTCTAGATATATGTTTAAACTAATATTAACTTGTATGCCTTGTTTGTTTTCCTTCGCCCCTGGTTTTGGAATAGGTACGTTGACTCTCCTAATTTCTGAATGAAGATTCTGCATTTCCTTCCCCCAAATCCTAGTTACTATCAACTGAATAAACCCTCTAGAAGGAGCTGAGCAGCGGTAAAATTGACCTACCACAAATTCTTGTTGGTTCTCTAAACCACCTAGAAGAACATGAGAAGGTATTCTAACCTCCAAGTACTCAGGAATGGTTACTCTATGAAGATTTCTTAGAGATTGGTTCATCCTTGCTGTCCAAGGATACTCTTTGGAGTGAGCTTTAAGTGAAGCAGCTTCAGCTTCAGAGCAGTGAGGGGTTGTTAACTTCTGAGCCAAAGCCATTGGGAATTTTCAGAGTTCAACAAAGGACCTTCTGCAAGATGATGAAGAGGAGCAGAATAAATCGCAAGAGGCTTCTCCCATGCTCCCTTGGAGATTGGCAGGAGTGAAGCTTTTCGATTAGAAGTGAGACGTTGTTAACTTCTTAGCCAAAGCGGAATCAGAGGATTCTTTCATGGAGAGTTTGCCGACCATCGATGCAGATGAGGCCAATGCGGATCTTGAGAAGATTCCGAAACTAAGGACTTGAGTGTCGATGGTACGAGGGTCTTTGTGGGGGTCGAATCCAATCTCCTCTCCGATGAAGGCATGAGAAAGTCGTAGTCATTTGCTGAGATTTCACCGGAAGACATGGGCCAAATGTATTTCAGAAAGAATAAGGGAGAACTAAGAGAGGAGAGGAGAGAATCCACCGGTAGAAGAAACCGGCGGTAGAAACCAGCGGCGGAGCCGCCAAGAGAGTCAAAGGAGAAAAATTTTAAGGAGCCTGGGACGTTTTCGTTTTACTCTTCTGTGTGGTATGGTGTGACAGGATTAATCATCCTATTATCTATTTTCGATTAGAGGTCTCAGGAACAAAAGGTAGGCTTTTCTCTTGGATATGAATAATTACCGTTCAACAGAGATGGGGACACTTCCGCTAGCGTGAGACTGTGCGGCCGGAAGGGAGCAGTTGTCATGACGCAGAATTGTAGCCATGACTGAAGCGGAATCAGAGGTGTCATCGATTTGCCCTGCAGCTTGCGAGAGAATTTGGGCTTCACCAGACAGAGCATCGATGCAGATGAGGCCAACGCGGATCTTGAGAAGATTCCGAAACTAAGTTGCTTTGCCTGAGAGAGTCGATGGTAAGAGGGTCGCTGATTTTGAGGGGGTCGAATCCAATCTCCTCTCCGATGAAGGCATGAGAAAACCGTAGTCATTTGCTGAGATTTCACCGGAAGACATGGGGCGAATGGTTTTCAGAAAGAATAAGGGAGAACTAAGAGAGGAGAGGAGAGAATCCACCGGTAAAAGAAACCAGCGGCGGAGCCCCCAAGAGAGCCAAAGGAGAAAATTTTTAAGGGTTGTCTCGATAAATGGTCCTGGGAGCGTTTTTGGTTTTACTCTTCTGTGTGGTATGGTTTCTTGCTTGATTGCGAATTTGATTATATAATCGATCGATTCCTCCGCGTTTATGTTTGAACGATTAATGTATAGATAGATTGCCCTCCGTTCATCTACCCGAAGTGGCTCACGCGGATCCCTCCAAAGGTGGTGAGACGACGGGGTTCACCGTCGACGCCGCCGAATCTGTATGCACAGAACGTTTTGTATGACCATGAAGACAAGAGGATCCCTCACGTGATGCTCTTTGCGATGGACAATATACCTCCGCTTCAAGAACTCACTTACCATTACAATTACATGATCGACCAGGTGTGCGATGTTAACGGTAATATCAAGAAGAAGATTTGCTATTGTGGTTCTTCTGAGTGTACCGGTAGGCTCTATTAATCTATTACCCTCAAACTTTTTGTCCCCTGTTTTAAACTCAGATTTTTCTTGTTTTTATGTTATTCATCAACAGTTTATGTTATACCGTAGTCATTTGCTGAGATTTCACCAGAAGACATGGGGCGAATGGATTTCTGAAAGAAAAAGGGAGAACTAAGAGAGGAGAGGAGCGAATCCACCGGTAAAAGAAACCAGCGGCGGAGCCGCCAAGAGAGCCAAAGGGGAAAATTTTTAAGGGTTGTCTCGATAAATGGGCCTGGGAGCGTTTTTCGTTTTACTCTTCTCTGTGGTATGGTGTGCTCTCTCTCTCTCTCTCTAAATCTGTTTCTTGCTTGATTGCGAATTTGATTATATAATCGATTGATTCCTCCGATTGCCCATTTGCGCGATGATCGAAGCCTCCTCCGTTCATCTACACGGCTAAGATGATTTACCCGAAGTGGCTCACGCGGGTCCCTCCAAAGGGATGCGGCTGCACGAAGCGATGCACGGAGAGTAGAAACTGCGCCTGCGTGGCAAAAAACGGAGGAGAGATACCTTACAACTACGATGGGAACATAGTCTATCCAAAGAGCTTGATCTACGAGTGTGGCCCTCTCTGCAAATGCCCTCCTGCTTGCTACCTAAGAGTCACGCAGCGAGGGATCAGGTTCAAGCTCGAGATCTTCAAACCACAGCTGCTCGCCGAATCTGTATGCGCAGAACGTGTTGTATGATCACGAAGACAAGAGGATCCCTCACGTGATGCTCTTTGCGATGGACAATATACCTCCGCTTCAAGAACTCACTTACCATTATAATTACATGATCGACCAGGTACGTGATGTTAACGGTAATATAAAGAAGAAGATTTGCTACTGTGGTTCTTCTGAGTGTACCGGTAGGCTCTATTAATCATTGATTAGCCTCGAAACTTTTCTCCCCTTGTTTTAAACTCAGATTCTTCTTGTTTTTATGTTATTCATGAACAGTTTATGTTATAGCGTAGAATCTATATAATTTAATATACCATATAGCAGCAGCTAAGAACAGAACCGATGTTAGAATCAATGCAGCATTTTGGTTTCTGTTTTGTTCTTTCAAGTATTGGCGATGTCAGGAAGAGATCTTTTTTACCTGAACGATACCGACAAGAGGAGAAGAAGGAACATCGCCAAATATGTGAATCGCAACGGTAGAGATAGCCATTGATAATGGTCTTAAACTTGGTTTCACAAAATGTAGACACATAGTTCATGTTATGGTAAATATATCTCTTTTGATAAATCCTCTTACGATTGGACCTTAACTATGTACAATCAAGTCCATCAAATAAACAGGAATACATTTGTGCTATAAATTCATAGAAATACAAACATTGGCTAAAGAAAAAGTAAAAGAGAAAAACAGAGGAAAGAACACAACAAAAACAGAGTAACCGGAAACAATAACTGAAATCAAGACACTGATAAATGGGTTGCCTTCTCCCCCAAGCTTCTTTCTCTTTCCCAAAGATTCTTCAAGTTGGGTTTACGAAGGCTACACAAACAAAATATACGTTAGTTTCACTTATTCATTCATCCAGAAAATTCTATTATAATATATTTTTTCAAATTCAGAAACATTACCTCTCTAGTTAGCTGTGGTGCTTCTTCTTCTTCTGCGTTTGTTTCGACCAAAAGGACTCGTGAACCACTCTGGTTTGTATGAAACCAATATGTATCCAATCGTCAACCCAAACGCAATACCAGGTACAAATCCTATTGCAGCTGCAATCCAACTAAACACCTCTTCATCTTCTTCTTCTTTTGGTTCTGGTGTTTCAGACTGTTGCGATGAAGGCTTGTGGATATCTCCGCAATCATCTTCAAGAGCAGGGCCGAAAAGTCCCAAGTTGTCGTCAAAAGAAGAGCAGTTCAGCCTTCGAAACTGAGTGCCTCCTGGTAATAGACCTACAAGCTGGTTATGGGAGAAGTTCATGTACGAAAGGAACGAGAGATTCCCTAGCTCTTGTGGAATTTCTCCAGAAAGCTTGTTTTGGAAAACGTCTAGTGACTCGAGAGCTGTAAGGTTCCCCATGGCCGATGGTATGCGGCCATTGAAAGCATTGTTTGACAAGTTGAGCACGTGAAGCTCTTTCAGTAAACCGATGGACTTTGGAATCTCGCCTTCAAGTTTGTTTCCAGAGAAGTCGAGTGCTGCGAAGACTTTTAGGATACGTTCTAGCTCCATCTCTATTCCTTTATTCATCAAAACCATCGAATCTTGGTAATAGCCTCCTCCCATGTACTTTTCAGTCGACTGATCTTCGTCTACCCCAAGAGATGACATTTTACTCCAGTTCACAAAACAATCCGCTGGTAAAATTCCGGTGAACTGATTATGTGAGATGTCCATGATTTTCAACTGAAGGAACGAGGCTTGATGTATGGATCCATGGAATGCATTGGGGCGTAAGACAAGAACTTGCAGGTTCTGTAGAGAACTCAACCAGAACGGAAACGTGTCGTTGATTCTGTTGCTTTCCACATTCAGAACTTCAAGAGCGGAGAAATGGATGAAAGATCTTGGAAGCTTTCCCACCAATTGGTTGTGACCAAGGTCAAGCGTTCTTAGACCTTCAAATACATTCTTTGGAAGACCTCCACTAAGACGGTTCTGTCGTAGGTTCAGAACTGAGAGATTGCTCTTGAGATTTCCCATGCAAAGAGGTATTGAACCATTGAAATTGTTGTTTGATAAATCCAGAGTGCTTAGAGAGTGCAACTCGCATATTAGAGCCAGACAAGTACTCCAGGACAGAGGATAATCCATGGTTCATTGATGTTTTGAAGTTGACGAAAGTGTTGTTGGAAAGATTCACGTACGTCAGATCTGGTAGCGTCCATAACCAGCCAGGAACTTTACCTTTGATTTCGTTGTTGGAAATGTCTAGTCTCTCCATACGCTGCTGGGTTCTCAGAAGTTCTGGAAATTCGGTAATACCGCAGCCTGACAAGTTTAAATAAAATATCATCTGTGAAGGAGAATCTGAAACTGAACTTTTGTTGTTTGTGGCCAAAACATGGTTCCCTGAGAGATCTAATGCTCCGAGTGACTTGGAAAATGATGAGATTGCATTCAAGTCAATCGTTGTTGTAGTGTTCAAATGGGACAGGTAAAGACTTTCAAGCGACTTGAGATGCGAGAAGATAGTGAGGTCAACTGGGCCTTGGGTGCTCCAATGGGAAATGTCAAGTTCCGTAAGATTGACTAATTTGGAAATGGATATGGGGATTGGCCCTCTGAAGTTGTTACCGTCAAGGAATAACCTTTTTAGCTTAGATGGTGAAGATATATTCCCAGACTCAAGAGTGCCGTTGAGTTGGTTATTTGACAAATCAATACGGATCAAAGAAGGAAGGGCGATGAGAGAAGAAGGAACGGTTCCAACGAAATTGTTATCATATGCGTAAAAATACTCCAAGTTGGAGAGTGAGCTAATGTTTGGAGGAAGCGTTCCTGTGAGTTGATTGAAGCCAAATGATAACCGTGACAGATTTGTCAAATTAAGTAGTGCTACAGGAAAATTACCACTAAGCTTATTGATGTATAAATCTAACTTGGTCAACTGTTTCAGAGTACCCAAAGAAGATGGAATCTCACCATTGAAATTGTTATAGCCGAGGTCAAGAGCTTGGAGATGTGAAAGGTTTCCAATTGAAGACAGAATCTGACCTGAAAACTCATTAAAAGAAAGGCTGAGAGAGGTGAGATTGGAAAGAGTTCCAATTGAAGACAGAATCTGGCCAGAGAAATGATTACTAGTAAGGTCGAGAGAGGTGAGATGAGAAAGTTTTCCAATGGAGGATGGGATTTGACCATAAAAATCATTTTTTGAAGAGTCTAGAGAAGATAGAAAAGGAATGTTTTGAAAGGTATTCGAATAAAACCTGCCATGGAGGCAGCTGCAACTGAGGTCTAGCTCTATCACTTCCCCAAAACTGGCATCGCACCTGATACCGTCCCAATAACAACAATCGCTGCTATTTTTCCATGACTCCGTCTTTGGATGAGGCCTTACATCGCTACCATTAACATAACACCCATAATTACAAGGCTTTATGATCTCAAACTCGTTCTTGAACTCGAGAAGTGCATCCCTTTGTTCAGGACGACACAAATGTATAGTAGGAACCGCAAAGACGTTTTGAAAATAAAGTATAAAAGAGAAGAGAAAAGAAAAAGTAATATGAATGGTCCTCATTGAGTTCCAACAGCCTTTCGTTCTTCTTCTTCAAGCTAATTTAATTTCTCTTGAATACCAATAATGAAGAAGCTAAAGATGGAAATGGTGATAATAAAACATGGTTTCATGCCCCGTCACTTTATATAGATTGCATATAGAGAGTGCTCCAGATTCACTCAGATTGACTCACCATCAAGTCTTTGTACGAAGTGTTATTCACGTTGAGCAAACAGAGTGAATGTATTTGTGTTCCAAACATTTTGGTCCAACCAAATTAATGAAAAAGAAATTAGATAATACATTACAAAAGAGTAAAGAAGAGACGATTTGTTATGGGTAATGATAATCATGTGGTCGATGTAAGGAGAGCTCTCAAGATGAAGATAAGGTTGAAAAAGAAATTGTTGGAGTTGGGAGCAGAGTTGGCTTACTTTTCAAGTCATAGTCTTTTGTCTTTTCCCCCGTGAAACAAAACTGACTAGTCAATATTGCTGAATAGTTTGATAAATCTACTTGTTTGTTTGTTTGGCTTCTTTTGTCATGATACATTTTTTCTTTGTTCGAGTTTGATTTATATGATTTGTTTTAATTGCGTCGTGATACTCAACATAAGTTAATCTAATCGATGAAAAACTATGATGCGCACTATGGACAGAAGACATGCAAATAAATTATTTTGAAAACCAACGAGAAGCCAAAGAGAATAAGTATTATCTCTTCTTGGAACTGAGATGAAGTAGCGCTTGCTTGCAACACAAGCATCTATTACTGTGTCTCTGTCTCATTTGTCACAGTACCTGTGATTGTTTTAGCTGTCTGGTAGACAAAATCAGGAAGGAAGGCAAGCCAGAATAAAGAAGACTTTCTTTTTTTTTCACTATATAAAAAAGGAAATATACTATTTATTGATTCAATAGAGTAAACGACTATAGTACTTATTAGTTTGTTTTCCTAGCAAGATGTATCCAAAATGGTAATGTTCCAAGTTTTCCCACTCTTTATACAAACATCTCTTAAGAAATTTTGATCATCGACAAACAATTTTGCTCTGCATTTATTTGTTATAATCTAAGATAAACAAATAAAAAAACAATGAAAAACTATATTTTAGATCAATGGTATTTCATCCAGGTAGGTATATCAATAGTAACGATTTTATCATGTGTTTTAGGAAAGCGGTACATGAGAATTCATGAGAAAGCAGAAGATCTTTTTTTAGAGAATAGTCAAGTGAAAGAAGACGACAAAAACAAGAACATAAATCCAGAAGAAAATGATATCGAGAAGAATTTATAGGAAAAAAAGATAAAGAACTGAGAAGCAGCACAATGATCACATTCTATACAACCAAAAAAAAGAATTATACAGCCTGAAACGTGTAATTCAAGTTTTTCCATGCAAATTTGAAGCTTTTGTATGAGATTTGGCTCATTGTGTTTTGTAACTGTACAAATACACACAGATTTCTCTACTTTTGCTATATAGTATTTATTTATGGAGTTACAATCGATTGTTCTTGCCTCCTCTGCTTCTCACTTTCACTTTCTTCCCCATTAAACCGATCTACACTGTTTATGAATATCCCTGCCAAAACAAAACTCGCAACAAAAACAGCTTCTTGATTTGGAACAAGAAAGATTTATCTAGGTTCAAGAATTGAGATTTGCTTTTTACCTATAAACCATATTGCAGCAGCTAAGAACAGAACCGATGTAAGGATCAATGCTGTTTTTCTCCAACTGTTGATATGATCCTGCATATACAACAACAATGGAGCATTTTGGTTTCTGTTTTCTCTCTTTTCAAGTATTGGCGATGACAAGAAGAGATCTTTTTTTTACCTGAACGATACCGACAAGAGGAGAAGAACGAACATCGCCAAATATGTGAATCGCAACGGTAGAGATAGCCATTGATAATGGTCTTAAACTTGGTTTCACACAATGCAAACACACATAGTTCAATGGAGCCTGAAGAAGAAGAAGAAGAAGAAGAAGAAGATAAGACAAATCTGTTCTTGTTATTGATGAAGAAACATAACGATATTACAACAACACAAAGGCTCAAAGTTTTTACCTGTGTAGCAAACACAAGAAGCTCTCCTAAGGCAAGAGAACGATGAAACCGAATAAACTCTTTAAGGTAAATGCAGTGAAGCAAAAGATCGCTCCAAGAGACATTGCTCCGGATAAAAGCTGCATACATATGTATCGATCAAAAAGGTTTTGATTCAAAATCCGAAAGCAAGAAGAGAGAAAAAAGCTTTTCTTCTTTCCACCTTGAAAGCATTTGGAATTGTTGCGGTGACACTATCGAGTATCAACCCTCCTGATAATGACCCAATGACCCCACAAATGATAGTTACTGCACCAAAGATCATATCGGCGTTTTTCTGACAAGATAAAGTTTCTTATCAGAAAACAAAGTTTCAAGAACTCTCAAGAAGAAAGATTGATAGCAACAAAACAAATGTTTCACCATTTTGTAAATGTTATAACCAGCCTTTGGTCCCCAATACGAGTATGCTCCAATAACAAAGTTGTATGAGACATAACCTGTTAAGACCAAGTTATATCATCAACCATGAAGAAGATAAGTAGGAAGAATAGTGAAAGCGAAGAGGACAAAAATTATTACCTAAGACATTAACAACAAAGACTTTTTCTTTACATAGAACTTTCATATCTTTCCCAAATTGAGTAAACGATTTCGAAACTACGTTCTTGTAACTTGACCTGTCACAGTTGAAGTAAAACAAATTTGATAAAACTAATACAAAACGTATGGAAGAAAAGTTTTAAGATAAATGAAATCAAACTCACTTATAAGTTTCAATGGAGACCTCAATCTCATTACCACCAGCTTGAAGATGTTTGTTGTTTTTACCAACTGATGAAGCCATCTTTATCGAATCAGTAGAAGGAAACCCTGTTTCATTTTCTTTTCTCAGATCACAATATCTTTTAACAGTTTATTCTTTTAATAACACAAGACAGAATCTGTTCTTCACCTTTTAACTGTAAAGGTTTCATCAAGAAACCAAGAACAGCAAATGGAGCCATTAATACAGCTTCTCCCCAAAACGCATAGCGCCAACTAAAATGTTTTCCAACCTGAAAATCACAAATTTTGAACCTTTAAGACAACTTTCTATAAACTAATGTCATAGTCCCAACAATATACATATGTATCCGCCATAGACATAGCCCAAAGCAACACCACTTGGTATACACATGTAGAACACACCAAGCCACACAGCTTTCTGAAGTTAAAAGCAAAAAGGGTTAATCAGAAATAGACGAATGTTGCATTTTGAATCCATAAGATGTGCAAAAAAACGGTTAATAGAGAAACCTGTTTGTGAGGAGCATTATCATCTATAAACGGAGCTGCAAGACTGATGAAAGAAGCTTCACCTACACCAACGAACCTATCGAGTAATAATAGTCATACAAATCAAAATTTGGAGAAAACAAAGTCAAACCATAAACAAGAACAAAACTTAACTTACATGCGACATAAGACGATAAACGAAAAGGCAAAGGAACTGCCACAACCAAGAACTGTAATAGTCCAAACAGTTAAGCCTACTCCAATAAGTCTAAATGGATTGAAACTGCACTAAAAACAATAAACCACTCCAATAATCTGTATTTTGTTTACGCCTTAGAAGAAGAAAACTGAAAAATGTTTCCTAACCTTTTTGCTAATGAAGCAAAGATTGGTGATGCAATAAGAAGTCCAACCATAAATGAAGATGACAACATACCATCTTCGAAATTGCTTAGATTGAAATGTCCCCTAGAAGAAGCAACAAATTTGAGTAAAACATAGCAGTAAATATTAAAGCTTTAGGCCTTAAAACAACCAAACTCTTACTGAATCCCAGTTGCAGGACTGCATTTGCCCTTATCATCATAACTCCTGGTACTTCCATTGACACCATTGCTCGCTATGGCACCACGATCCATGTAGTTTAACAAGTTAATGATGCAGAAGATCACAAGTAACCTGAAAAAAGAAAAAGAATTTTGATGAAGATAATGATGCAGCAAAGAAATACAGAGTTCTTTGACCTTTGCAGCAGGAGTACCTGCTTGGCCTGAGATATTCGGACATAGGAGGAGACAGCGAGAAGCTTTGTGACCTATATGTCCACAACGACTACAATTTTAAGGTACAGAGATCTAAAGGTGACCAAGGAGATACAAACATCAAGCAGTCGTCAACATGCCACAAACCTCTCTGAAGGACCCATTTAGGGGTTGACTCGTGTGGAATGTGGAATAGGTACGTTGACTCTCCTAATTTTCGAATGAAGATTCTGTATTTCCTTCCCCAAATCCTAGTTACTATCGAATGAATAAACCCTCTAGAAGGTAAAATTGACCTACCACAAATTCTAAACCACCTAGAAGAACATGAGAAGGTATTATAACCTCTATGAAGATTCCTCAGAGATTGGTTCATCCTTGCTACCCAAGGATACTCTTTGGAGTGAGCTTTAAGTGAATCAGCTTCAGCTTCAGAGAAGTGAGAGGTTGTTAACTTCTGAGTCAAAGCAGAGGGATAACTTCTGCAAGATGATGAAGAGGCTTCTCCCATGCTCCCTTGGAGATTGGCAGGAGTGAAGCTTTTCGGTTAGAGGTCTCAGGAACAGAAGGTAGGCTTTTCTCTTGAATAGGAATAATTACCATCTCAGACACTTCCGCTAGCGTGAGACTGTACGGTCGGAAGGGAGCAGGTGTCATCGATTTGCCCTGCAGCTAGAGAGAATTTGGGCTTCACCAGACAGAGGATTCGACGAGGGTGGAGAGTTGGCCGACCATCAATGCAGATGAGGCCAACGCAGATATTGAGAAGATTCCGAAACTAAGTTGCTTTGCCTGAAAGAGCAATCTCCTCTCCGAAAGAGTCGATGGTAACAGGGTCGCTGATTTTGAGGGGGTCGATCCAATCTCCTCTCCGATGAAGGCATGAGAAAGTCGTAGTCATTTGCTGTCCAAGGATACTCTTTGGAGTGAGCTTTGAGTGAAGCAGCTTCAGCTTCAGAGCAGTGAGACGTTGTTAACTTCTGAGCCAAAGCCATTGGGAATTTTCAGAGTTTCAACAAAGGACCTTCTGCAAGATGATGAAGAGGAGCAGAATAAATCGCTGATTTTGAGGGGGTCGATGGTAAGAGGGTCGCTGATTTTGAGGGGGTCGAATCCAATCTCCTCTCCGATGAAGGCATGAGAAAATAGTAGTCATTTGCTGAGATTTCACCGGAAGACATGGGGCAAATGGATTTCAGAAAGAATAAGGGAGAACTAAGAGAGGAGAGGAGCGAATCCACCGGTAAAAGAGCCGCCAAGAGAGCGAAAGGAGAAAATTTTTAAGGGTTGTCTCGATAAATGGGCTTGGGAGCGTTTTTTGTTTTACTCTTCTGTGTGCTATGGTTTGCAATCTCTGTGCTCTCTCTCTCTCTCAATCTAAATCTGTTTCTTGCTTGATTGCTGAAATAGTTTGTAATTGCTTGGTTTTATTAATTCACAGAGGTAAGTATATATATACATTGGTATTTCCTATTCTGATAGGACTAAATCAAGATATAGAATATTAACATATATCGTGGCCTTATAATTGCGATCGATTCCTCCGCGTTTATGTTTGAACGATTAATGTATAGAGAGATTGCCCATTTGCGCGATGATCGAAGCCTCCACCGTTCATCTACACGGCTAAGATGATTTACCCGAAGTGGCTCACGCGGATCCCTCCAAAGGGATGCGGCTGCACAAAGCGATGCACGGAGAGTAGAATCTGCGCCTGCGTGGCGAAAAACGGAGGAGAGATACCTTACAACTACGATGGGAACGTAGTTTTTTTCTTTGTTCGAGTTTGATTTATATGATTTGTTCAATTGCGTGGTGATACTAAAAATATATTAATCTAATCGAACTACTGTATATTTCTTTGTGGTCTAGATATACGTTTAAACTAATTAAAACGTCGTGATTCTTCGTTAGCCCAGCAATGACCAATGATATTTCTACTGAACTAAAGTAGCGCTTGCTTGCAACACAAGCATCTATTACTTGCAAGGACTTAAAATCAACATTTTTACCAATTTATTTAAGAAATCCAATGGCTTTTGCTACAGGAGGAATCTCTAAGAAATATTCCTCAAGCTCATGTGGTTCTGTTTTGTTGGCAATGTGAGAATGGTAAACCATTACAGTGTGTAGACAGTTAAGAAAATTGCCCAAATTCTTCCGCTTTCGGTTACGAACATGACAAAGTGGTTTTCAAACGCAAGAGTGGCTGTACAGGGATGCTTGATTTCCACGCCATACCTTGTTTTGCCAATATAAATGAGAAAGTTCTTTTTTCTCACTATATAAAAAAAGGAAATATACTATTTATTGATTCAAAAGACAAAAAAAACAAACTACTATAGTACTTATTAGTTTGTTTTCCTAGCAACATGTATCCAAAATGGTAATGTTCCAAGTTTTCCCATTCTTTCACGCCAATATATATACAAACAACTCTTAAGAAATTTTGATCATCATCGACAAACAATTTTGCTCTGCATTTATTTGTATAATCTAAGATAAACAAATAAAAAAAACAATGAAAACGTCTATTTTAGATCAATAGTATTTCATCCAGGTAGGTATATCAATTGTAACGATTTTTTCATGTGTTTTAGGAAGGCGGGACATGAGAATACATGAAAAAGCAGAAGATTTTTCTTTAGTGTAAAAAATACGACAAGAACATCCAGAAGAAAACGATATCGAGAAGAATTTATAGAAGAAAAGGGAAAAAAACTGAGAAGAAGCACAACGATCACATTCTCTATAACCAAAAAGAGAATTCTATAGCTCGAAACGTGTAATTTATGTTTTTCAATGCAAATTTGAAGCTTTTGTGTGTGGACTTTCTATCCTATTAAATTAATTCTAAATTCGAAAGAAAACTCTGATATAAATTATTTACTGCATGTTTGATGAAAAAAGAATGACGTTAGTTACAGATAGTTATAAATTGGTGAAAATGGTTTTTAAATCTGAGGAATGACCATTTTTTGCTTTACATATAGAGGAATACGAGACAAGTAGGAATTTCAGTTTTTTTCTATCTCATATATCCTACGCGCTCAAAATCTAAAAATAGATAAATTAGTACGAGATGCTCAAAATTACTTTTATTATTTAGATTATGTAAACTCAACTTCACCTATTTAGTTATCTGAATCGTTTTAAAAGTTCAAAACTATTGACAAAAAAATATTTCAAAAAAAAAGAAAAAAATGCACTATTATTTACATAGCAAACCACGTTCCCTTGCCCATATGTCGTCACTGTGACGTGAATCGTGGCACTGTACTGTACATGTATTTTTTGTGCGTGTAATGTAATGCTCCTCTTTTTGACGACGTTTGAGAGTTTAAGTCCTAAAAAATCAGGAAACAAATCGCAAATCTGTTCTTTGTTTCCTTCACAATGTTCTCAATCAAATCAAACTTCCCGATTTGAGCTAGAATCGAATTCGACTTCTGACAATTGAAACTTCAGGCAGATCGAAATCCGATTCATCATCATCTTCTTCTCCGCCTCGATCGCTCTTCTCATCGGTAAATTTTGTCCCTTACATCTGTTTCCCACTCTTTTACGCGTATTTGATTTTATAATCGATCGATTCCTTCGCGTTTCTGTTTGAACGATTGATGTATTGAGAGATCGTGATGTTGTCCTGCATGAATCGGAAATTTGGTGTTTTGTTTCCGCGAAATCTTAGCTTAGAATCATTGAAAACGAAAATTAGAATTAAGAATATGATGAATAGATTTTCTCAGCTAGGATTTGAACATTCGTGTGCTTTGGTTTTAATTTGCCAAAGAGCTTGATCTACGAGTGTGGCCCTCTCTGCAAATGCCCTCCTGCTTGCTACCTAAGAGTCACGCAGCGAGGGATCAGGTTCAAGCTCGAGATCTTCAAAACCGAGTCGAGAGGTTGGGGAGTGAGGTCTCTCAGCTCGATACCTTCGGGTAGCTTCATATGCGAGTACGTCGGCGAGCTTTTGGAGGATAAAGAAGCCGAGAGAAGAACAGGGAACGACGAGTATCTCTTTGACATTGGGAACAAATACGACAACTCTTTAGCTGAAGGGATGTCGAAGCTAATGCCAGGGATGGAGAAAGAGAAAGAAGAAGAAGATGGTGGCGATGGTGGTGAGACCACGGGGTTCACCGTCGACGCCGCGAAGAAAGGGAACATCGGGAGGTTTATAAACCATAGCTGCTCGCCGAATCTGTATGCACAGAACGTGTTGTATGATCATGAAGACAAGAGGATCCCTCACGTGATGCTGTTTGCGATGGACAATATACCTCCGCTTCAAGAACTCACTTACCATTATAATTACATGATCGACCAGGTGCGCGATGTTAACGGTAATATCAAGAAGAAGATTTGCTACTGTGGTTCTTCTGAGTGTACCGGTAGGCTCTATTAATCGATTACCCTCAAACTTTTTCTCCCCTGGTTTAAACTCAGATTCTTCATTGTTTTTATGTTATTCATCAACAGTTTATGTTATACCGTAGAATCTATATAAATTAATATACCATATAGCAGCAGCTAAGAACAACAATGGAGCAATCTTGGTCTCTGTTTTCTCTGTTTTCAAGTATTGGCGATCACAAGGAAAGATCTTTTTTTACCTGAATGATACCGACAAGAGGAGAAGAATGAACATCGCCAAATATGTGAATCCCAACTGTAGAGATAGCCATTGATAATGGTCTTAAACTTGGTTTCACAGAATGTAAACGCACTTAGTTCACAAGAGCCTGAAGAAGAAGAAAGATAGACGAAATCTGTTATGGTAAATATATCTCTTTTTGATTGGACCTTAACAGAGGAATACATAGAAAAAAAAGAGGAAAGAACACGACAGAAACAGAGTAAACGGAAACAATAATTGAAATCAAGACACCATAAATGGGTTGCCTTCTACCCCAAGCTTCTTTCTCTCCGGTCCATTTGGTTTGGTTGTTCTTCAAGTTGGGCTTACGAAGGCTACACAAAATATACGTTAGTTTTACTTATAATATATTTTTTTCAAATTCAGAACATTACCGATCGAGTTAGCTGCTGTGGTGCTTCTTCTTCTTCTGCGTTTGTTTCGGCCAAAAGGACTCGTGTACCACTCTGGTTTGTGTGAGACCAATATGTATCCAATCGCCAACCCAAACGCAATACCAGGGACATATCCTATTGCAGCTGCAATCCAACTGAACACCTCATCATCTTCTTCTTCTGGCTTTGGCGTTTCAGACTGTTGCGATGAAGGCTTGTGGATATCTCTGCAAACTTCATCAAGAGCAGGGCGAAAAGTCCCGAGTTGTTGTCGAAGGAAGAGCAAGGCTGCGTTCGAAACTGAGTGCCTCCTGGTAATTGACCTACAAGCTGGTTGTGGGAGAAGTTCATGTACTCAATGAACGAGAGGTTCCCTAACTCTTGTGGAATTTCTCCTGAAAGCTTGTTTTGGGAAACATCTAGTGACTCCAGAGCTGTCAGGTTCCCCATAGATGATGGAATGTGGCCAGTGAAAGCATTGTTTGACAAGTTGAGAACGTGAAGCTCTTTGAGTAAGCCGATGGACTTTGGAATCTCGCCTTCAAGTTTGTTTCCAGAGAAGTCGAGTGCTGTGTAGATTTTTAGGATACGTTTCAGCTCCAATGCTACACTTTATTCACCAAAACCATCGAATCTTGGTAATAGCCTAATTCATCTCCCATATAACGTTCCTTTGACTGATCTTCATGAATACCAAGTGATGACATTGAACTCCAGTTCTCAAAATAATCAGACGGCAGAGTTCCATTGAATTGATTGTGTGATATGTCGATGATCTTCAGCTTAAGGAATATTCCTTGATGTATCGGTCCATGGAATGCATTGGAGCGCAAGACAAGAACTTGCAGGTTTTGTAAAGAACTCAACCAGAACGGAAACGTGTCGTTGATTCTGTTGCTTTCCACATTCAGAACTTCAAGAGTGGGGAAATGGAGCAAAGATCTTGGAAGCTTTCCCACTAGTTGGTTATGTCCAAGGTCAAGCGTTCTTAGAACTTTAAATACATTCCTCGGAACACCTCCACTAAGATGGTTCTGATGTAGGTTCAGAACTGAAAGTCTGCTCTTGAGATTTCCCATACAAAGAGGGATTGAACCATTGAATTTGTTGTCTGATAAATCTAGAATGGTTAGAGACTGAAACTCGTATATGAGAGATGGAATCTCTCCTGTGAAGTTGTTTTTAGAGCCAAACAAGTGCTGCAGGGCAGAGGATAGTCCAAGTTTCGTTGAACTTTCGAAACCGATGAAAGTGTTGTTGGAAAGATTCACGTACTCAAGTTTTGGCAGTGTCCATAACCAGCCAGGAACTTGACCTTTGATTTTGTTGTTGGAAATGTCTAGAGTCTCCATACGCTGCCGGGTTCTTAGAAGTTCTGGAAATCCGATAATACCGCAGCCTGACAAGTTTAAATGACGTATCTTCTGTGAAGGAGAATCTGAAACTGAATTGTTTGTGGCTAAAATATGGTTCCCTGAGAGATTTAATTCTTCGAGCCTCTTGGTACATGATGAGATTGCATTCAAGTCAATCGTTGTTGTGGTGTTCAGATAGGAGAGTTCAAGACTGGAAAGCAACTTGAGATGCGAGAAGATAGTGAGATCAACTGGGCCTTGGGTATTCCAATGGGAAAGGTCAAGTATCTCAAGATTGACTAATTTGGAAATGGATCTGGGGATTGGCCCTCTGAAGTTGTTACCGCCAAGAAATAACCATATGGTATTAGATGGTGAAGATATATTTCCAAACTCAAGAGTGCCGTTGAGTTGGTTACTTGACAATGCAATAGATGCCAAAGAAGGAATGTTGAAGAGAGAAGAAGGAACGGTTCCAACCAAAGCGTTCCCCCTTGCGTGAAACATATTCAGGTTTGAGAGTGAGCTAATGTTTGGAGGAAGCGTTCCTGTGAATTGATTGGAGCTCAGAAATAAAGTCGACAGCTTTGTCAAAAATTAAGTAGTGCAACAGGAAAGTTACCACTAAGCTTATTGGATTCTAATCTTAATAAGGTCAACTGTTTCAAACTGCCAAAAGAAGATGGGATTTCACCATCGAAACTGTTACCGCTGAGGCGAAGAGATTCGAGATGATAGAGCTTTGTAATTGAAGATGGAATATGGCTCCTCAACTGATTACCAGAAAGATCGAGAGAGGTGAGATGTGAAAGGTTTCCAATTGAGGATGGAATCTGACCCAAAAAGTGATTACTAGAAAGATCGAGATCAGTGAGACGTGAAAGATTTTCAATTGAAGACGGAATCTGACCCGAGAATTGATTATCAGAAAGAGCAAGAGAGGTGAGATGTGTAAGATTTCCAATTGAATACGGAATCTGGCCGGAGAAATTGTTACTAGAAAGATACAGAGAGGTGAGATATGAAAGAGTTCCAACTGAATACGGAATCTGGCCAGATAAATTATTATTATAAAGATAGAGAGAGGTGAGATGTGTAAGATTTCCAATTAAAGATGGAATCTGACCAAAAAGATGATTATTAGAAAGGTTGAGAGAGGTGAGATGAAAAAGGTTTACAATGGAATATGGGATTTGACCATGTAAATCATTATATGAAAGGTCGAGAACTGTTAGAAAAGGAATGTTTTGAAAGGTATTCGAATGAAACCTGCCATGGAGGCAGCTGCAGCTGAGGTCTAGCTCGATCACTTTCCCAGACTTGGCATCGCACGTGATACCATCCCAATAACAACAATCACTGTTATTTCCCCATGACTCCGTCTTCGGATGAGGCTTTACATAGCTACCATTAACATAACAGTCATAAGAAAAAGAAGGCTTCCTGATCTCAAACTCGTTCTTGAACTGGAGAAGTGCATCCCTTTGTTCAGGATGACACACATGTCTAATAGGAACCGCAGACACGTTTTGAAAATAAAGTATGAACGAGAAGAGAAAAGAAAAAGTAATATGAATGGTCCTCATTGAGTTCCAACAGCCTTTCGTTCTTCTTCTTCAAGCTAATTTAATTTCTCTTGAATATCAATAATAAAGAAGCGAAAGATGGAAATGGTGATAGTAAAACAAGGTTTCATTCCCCGTCTCTTTATATAGATTTCATATAGAGAGTGCTCCAGGTTCACTCAGATTGACTCACCATCAAGTCTTTGTACGAAGTGTTATTCACGTTGAGCAAACAGAGTTAATGTATTTGTGTTCCAAACATTTTAGTCCAACCAAATTAAAAGATATACAGAACCAAATTAATGAAAAAGAAATTAGATATACAATACAAAAGAGTACAAGTCAAGAAGAGACGATTAGTTATGGGTAATGATAATCATGTGGTCGATGTAAAGACAGCTCTGAGTAAGAAGATAAGATTGAAAAAGAAATTGTTGAGAGTTCAGAGCAGAGTTGGCTTACTTTTCAAGTCATCGTCTTTCGTCTTTTCCCCGTCAATATTGCTGAATAGTTTGAGAAATATATGTGTTTGTTTATTTGGTTTCTTTTGTCCTGATACTTTTTTTCTTTGTTCGAGTTTGATTGATATGATTTGTTTAATTGCGTCGTGATACTAAAAATAAATTAATCTAATCGATTAAAAAGTATGATGCGCACTATGGGCAGAAGGCATGCAAATAAATTATTTTGAAAGCTCCGCAAAACCAACGAGAAGCCAAAGAGAATGAAGTATCGCTTCCTTGCAACACAAGCATCTATTACTGTGTCTCTATCTCATTTGTCACAGTACCTGTGATTGTTTTAGCTGTCTGGTAGACAAAATCAGGAAGGAAGGCAAGCCAGAATAAAGAAGACTTTCTTTTTTTTCACTATATAAAGAAAAGGAAATATACTATTTATTGATTAGTAAACTACTATAGTACTTATTAGTTTGTTTTCCTAGCAAGATGTATCCAAAAATGGTAATGTTCCAAGTTTTCCCACTCTTTCAAGCCAATATATATATACAAACAACTCTTAAGAAATTTTGATCATCGACAAACAATTTTTCTCTGCATTTATTTGTTATAATCTAAGATAAACAAATAAAAAAACAATGAAAAACAATATTTTAGATCAATGGTATTTCATCCAGTTAGGTATATCAATTGTAATGGTTTTATCATGTGTTTTAGGAAGGCGGTACATGAGAATTCATGAGAAAGCAGAAGATTTTTCTTTAGAGAATAATCAAGTGAAAGAAAACGACAAGAACAAGAACATAAATTCAGAAGAAAATGATATCGAGAAGAATTTTGAAGGTAAAGAACTGAGAAGAAGCACAGTGATCACGTTCTCTATAAACAAAAAGAGAATTCTACAGCCTGAAACATGTAATTCAAATTTTTTCATGCAAATTTGAAGCTTTTGTGTAAGATTTGGTTCATTGTGTTTTGTAACTGTACAAATACACACAGATTTCTCTATTTTTGCTATATAGTATTTATTCATTTATGGAGTTACAATCGATTGTTCTTGCCTCCTCTGCCTCTCACTTTCACTTTCTTCTTCATTGCACCGATCTACACTGTTTATAAATATCCCTGCCAAAACAAAACTCGCAACAAAAACAGCTTCTTGATTTGGAACAAGAAAGATTTATCTAGGTTCAAGAATTGAGATTTGCTTTTTACCTATAAACCATATTGCAGCAGCTAAGAACAGAACCGATGTAAGGATCAATGCTGTTTTTCTCCAACTGTTGATATGATCCTGCATATACAACAACAATGGAGCATTTTGGTTTCTGTTTTCTCTCTTTTCAAGTATTGGCGATGACAAGAAGAGATCTTTTTTTACCTGAACGATACCGACAAGAGGAGAAGAAGGAACATCGCCAAATATGTGAATCGCAACGGTAGAGATAGCCATTGATAATGGTCTTAAACTTGGTTTCACACAATGCAAACACACATAGTTCACAGGAGCCTGAAGAAGAAGAAGAAGAAGATAAGACAAATCTGTTCTTGTTGTTGATGAAGAAACATAACGATATTACAACAACACAAAGGCTCAAAGTTTTTACCTGTGTAGCAAACACAAGAAGCTCTCCTAAGGCAAAGAGAACGATGAAACCGAGTAAACTCTTTAAGGTAAATGCAGTGAAGCAAAAGATCGCTCCAAGAAACGTTGCTCTGGATAAAAGCTAAATACATAGGTATCGATCAAAAAGGTTTTGATTCAAAATCCGAAAGCAAGAAGAGAGAAAAAAGCTTTTCTTCTTTCCACCTTGAAAGCATTTGGAATTGTTGCGGTGACACTATCGAGTATCAACCCTCCTGATAATGACCCAATGACCCCACAAATGATAGTTACTGCACCAAAGATCATATCGGCGTTTTTCTGACAAGATAAAGTTTCTTATCAGAAAACAAAGTTTCAAGAACTCTCAAGAAGAAAGATTGATAGCAACAAAACAAATGTTTCACCATTTTGTAAATGTTATAACCAGCCTTTGGTCCCCAATACGAGTATGCTCCAATAACAAAGCTGTATGAGACATAACCTGTTAAGACCAAGTTATATCATCAACCATGAAGAAGATAAGTAGGAAGAATAGTGAAAGCGAAGAGGACAAAAATTATTACCTAAGACATTAACAACAAAGACTTTTTCTTTACATAGAACTTTCATATCTTTCCCAAATTGAGTAAACGATTTCGAAACTACGTTCTTGTAACTTGACCTGTCACAGTTGAAGTAAAACAAATTTGATAAAACTAATACAAAACGTAGGGAAGAAAAGTTTTAAGATAAATGAAATCAAACTCACTTATAAGTTTCAATGGAGACCTCAATCTCATTACCACCAGCTTGAAGATGTTTGTTGTTTTTACCAACTGATGAAGCCATCTTTATCGAATCAGTAGAAGGAAACCCTGTTTCATTTTCTTTTCTCAGATCACAATATCTTTTAACAGTTTATTCTTTTAATAACACAAGACAGAATCTGTTCTTCACCTTTTAACTGTAAAGGTTTCATCAAGAAACCAAGAACAGCAAATGGAGCCATTAATACAGCTTCTCCCCAAAAGAAGATGGGATTTCACCAACGAAACTGTCAAGAGATTCGAGACGAGAGAGCTTTGTAATTGAAGATGAAATCTGACCCCAAAACTGATTACCAGAAAGATCGAGAAAGGTGAGCTGTGAAAGAGTTTCAATTGAAGATGGTATCTGACCCGAAAACTGATTATCATAAAGATAGAGCAATGTGAGATGTGTAAGATTTCCAATTGAAGATGGAATCTGGCCAGAGAAATGATTAGAAGAAAGAGCGAGATCAGTGAGATGTGAAAGGTTTTCAATTGAAGACAGAATCTGACCCGAAAACTGATTATAGGAAAGGTTGAGAGAGGTGAGATGAAAAAGTTTTCCAATGGAGGATGGGATTTGACCATGTAAATCATTATATGAAAGGTCGAGAACTGTTAGAAAAGGAATGTTTTGAAAGGTATTCGAATGAAACCTGCCATGGAGGCAGCTGCAGCTGAGGTCTAGCTCGATCACTTTCCCAGACTTGGCATCGCACGTGATACCATCCCAATAACAACAATCACTGTTATTTCCCCATGACTCCGTCTTCGGATGAGGCTTTACATAGCTACCATTAACATAACAGTCATAAGAAAAAGAAGGCTTCCTGATCTCAAACTCGTTCTTGAACTGGAGAAGTGCATCCCTTTGTTCAGGACGACACACATGTCTAATAGGAACCGCAGACACGTTTGAAAATAAAGTATGAACGAGAAGAGAAAAGAAAAAGTAATATGAATGGTCCTCATTGAGTTCCAACAGCCTTTCGTTCTTCTTCTTCAAGCTAATTTAATTTCTCTTGAATATCAATAATAAAGAAGCGAAAGATGGAAATGGTGATAGTAAAACAAGGTTTCATTCCCCGTCTCTTTATATAGATTTCATATAGAGAGTGCTCCAGGTTCACTCAGATTGACTCACCATCAAGTCTTTGTACGAAGTGTTATTCACGTTGAGCAAAGAGATTAAATGTATTTGTGTTCCAAACATTTTGGTCCAACCAAATTAAAAGATATACAGAACCAAATTAATGAAAAAGAAATTAGATATACAATACAAAAGAGTACAAGTCAAGAAGAGACGATTAGTTATGGGTAATGATAATCATGTGGTCGAGGTAAAGAGAGCTCTCAGGAAGAAGATAAGTTCGAAAAAGAAAGAGAGACTTTGAAATTGTAGGAGTTCAGAGCAGAGTTGGCTTACTTTTCAAGTCATCGTCTTTCGTCTTTTCCCCCGTGAAACAAAACTCACCAGTCAATATTGCTGAATAGTCTGAGAATTCTATTTGTTTGTTTGTTTGGTTTCATTTGTCATGATACATTTTTTTTCTTTGTTCGAGTTTGATTTCTATGATTTGTTCAATTGCGTTGTTATACTAAAAATAGAATAATCTAATCGAATTACAGTATATTTCTTTGTGGTCTAGATATATGTTTAAACTAATTATAACGTCGAGTATGCCTTGTTTGTTTTCGATCGCCCCTGGTTTTGGTGTCTATCGAGTTCTTTCATCTAACAAATTTTATTTTTAATAGTCTCCAAAGACTAAACAATAACATAAACTTTTACACTGAAAGTTGTCTTACGTAAGGTTGATAACTTGGTTTAGTAACAACAAAAACAATACAAAATATGATACGGTACTAAAGTATATATTCTGTGAACTTAGCTGTACTGTTCATTTCTGATAAGTTCTCATCTTTGTTTATAAGATTATAATGAAAAGGCATGATGAGCTTATTTTGTTTATTGTTGTTGATTTCTATGATTATGTTCAATGCTAATTCTGTTGTGTTCATAGTCGCTGATAAGTTATCTCCTACAAAATCATTGATTAGCTGATTATTTTTACTGTTGAACATTGGTCCAATTATCTTCTTTAGAATAAGCATGCAAATAAAAACTATGATGCGCACTATGGACAGAAGGCATGCAAATAAATTATTTTGAAAGCTCTGCAAAACCAACGAGAAGCCAAAGAGAATAAGTATTATCTCTTCTTGGAACTGAAATGAAGTAGCGCTTTCTTGCAACACAAGCATCTATTACTGTGTCTCTATCTCATTTGTCACAGTACCTGTGATTGTTTTAGCTGTCTGGTAGACAAAATCAGGAAGGAAGTCAAGCCAGAATAAAGAAGACTTTTTTTTTCACTATATAAAAAAAGGAATTATACTATTTATTGATTCAAGAGAGTACTTATTAGTTTGTTTTCCTAGCAAGATGTATCCAAAATGGTATTGTTCAAAGTTTTCCCACTCTTTCACGCCAATATATATATATATATGCAAACAACTCTTAAGAAATTTTGATCATCGACAAACAATTTTGCTCTGTTTTTATATATTACTAAACTTTTAACTCGCGCTACGCGCGAATCTGTATTAATAATTTGTTTTTATTTTTTTGGTTAATATCTTTTAGATTAACAAAACTATAATATATTTATAGAAATTTTCTTTTATATCAACAAATTAAAACATAATATGTAATTTTTTTTTTTTTTTTATAAAGTTATAAGTCTTATTAAGTAAAATCATATTAATGACACCTAACGAATTATCCAGCTTCGACGTGCATATGTTTAACTTAGAAAATGATTTTCTTACTAATTTTTTGGTATTTTGTTTTGTGTTCTTAGAATTTCTATAGTTCTTTTTTTTAAGTTTCTATGTTTAAATATTTAGTTTTTTACTAAATATTTTGTTGATATTATGTACATATACATATATGATATATGTTGATTCGAATTTACTTTTGTTAATATGCTACACTAACCGTGTAAAGCTATTTTTTGCTTCTCTACCAGATCTTCAACGAATTTTAGGTAATATATCTATTCAGTTTATAAGATCTATTTTATTTGCATTCAACTATTTGCTAATTTTTGTTTTTAAACAGGTAAGATGGTGTGGAAACTTTACATTATCACTGTTTTTTTATCTTTTGTGTGTTCTATTCACGTTTTGATTTGAATTGTCTACCTAGATATATTCCAATTTGAACTTGATTCATAGCTTTGTCATATTTTATTATTTAAATAAAATTTTAGAAGATGTTTTTCATGTGTTATTCATGTTGGCTAAATTATAAGCAGTAACTATGTATAAAAATCAGACTTTATTACTTGTTAAATTTTGAATGTAAAATTACTTGTATAGTATTTTTCTTTGTTAGTTCTTAAACCAGACGCATCTAATGTATTAGTCTTTGTAAATTTAAATAATATGTTTGATTTAGAAGCTTGTATAACATACTATAACTTTATATGCTTATTCATACTCAACACCAATATTTTAGAAATCATGAATTTTCTGGAACTACATTTTAAACTAATTTTCTTCTTATATCTTGTTTTTTGTTATTTTAAATATCTTCGATGGTAATTTTATATTTTATTTTAATTATCTAATTTTTTGCATGTTTAATATATTAGTTAATCTCTTTTATTATTGATTTTTTAAATAGGTACCATATATATCAATTTAATATATTTTAGATAAAAATTCTCTTTGTTAAATTTACTTTTTAAATTAATTAAAATGCTATTTTGACATGCTATAACTGGTTATTCTAAATTTCATGTGAACTTCTCTTAAAAGCTTATACCATCATTTGCTTTTTTTAGTTAATTTGTTTTTTGTTAGTTAGCCTAAATATCAATCTAATTTTATTTTATACGACATTTCCTTTGATAATTTACTTTTCTTGATATTGATTTCTATTTTATTTTAACACATAATTGTTTTGAAAGTATTGATAATTTGAAGACATGATTTTATTTCTTACTTTTTGTTAGTTAAATATTTTTATATAGATTTCTTAAGTAGTTAGTCAGATATCAAGTCAATATAATTTTAGGTGTTATTGTCTGGAATATCACATTCAATTGGTAATTCTGGTCCATCGGACGTTAAGAATTGCGCCAAGTTCAAAGTCGTGAGATAGAACACCATCTTTTGCTGCCATTTTTTGAAATCCACGCCTCGGAACACAAAAGGCTTCTCGATGTGATTTTTCACACTTGCAGCAGATTCTGTCTTAGAGTGTTGTTTAAGGAGTTATAGATGCAGATCAAATCACGTATCAATATACGTTTGTTTTATTGAATAGATACAAATCAAAACAGAATCGATACAAAACAGAAACTAACTTGATTATTTCTTCTTCTTGCTTGAATAAACGGAGTAACATCGATAGATGCTTGCGAATCGCAATCTCCTAAGACAGAATTTCGCCCCTACTATGGTGTGAGTAGCTTCAATAGGCGTCTATCTTGCAGGATACAACTATCGATCTCTGTATTGACACCTAACAGAGATCCTAGCAAACCTACTTTGAGATTTCCAAAAACTGATCTTAGAGAAGAAGAAGAAGATTGAATGAATCGTATCCCGTTCTCTCTTGGTTGTGAAGTCTTTAAATAACCAATCGATTCTTAACAAGCGACGCGATGCTTATTGACAGAAGCGATCCTTGATCATATACCTCTTCTAATCGATGGATACTTATCGAAAAGGTGTTTGATAAGATTTGGTAAATAGAGATATATTTATATTAATATGTGTATGTTTATGTTAATACATCGACATAAAAAAGAATATGTATTAATGTATATAACCGCAGACATGTTTCGAAAATATAATATGAACGAGAAGAGAAAAGAAAAAGTAATATGAATGGTCCTCATTGAGTTCCAAGAGCCTTTCGTTCTTCTTCTTTAAGCTAATTTAATTTTCTTCAATATCAATAATGAAGAAGCAAAAGATGGAAATGGTGATAGTAAAAAATGGTTTCATGCCCCACGTCTTTATATAGATTTCATATAGAGAGTGCTCCAGATTCACTCAGATTGACCCACCATCAAGTGTTTGTACGATGCGTTATTCACGTTGAGTGAAGACTATACACATGTATTTGAGTTCAAAACAAAACATTTTGGTATTCCTTTTCTCACCAGAAATTTCATAGTTGTCAGTACAACCAAATTAAAAGCTATACACTGAAAATATTAACGAAAGCCTTAATGAAGAAGAAATTAGATGAGAAAAGACATTTCAAAAGAATTTATGTCAAAAAGAGATTATTTGTTACTATAGTATCGGTAGCCTCAAGAGTTCCCACTCAGATACTCACCATCAAGTCTCGAAATGTTGTTATTCACGTTGAGTGAAGAGTATACACATGTTACTCACGTTGAGAAAGAGAGAATTGAAATTAGAGTAATTGTAAGAGATAGTGTCAAATGTTTCAAAAATTAGGCTCATGGTTTGTAACTATTTCAGTCCTACTTTTTCCTATGGAGATGACTTTACAACCCCTATATTGTGGCCTCGACACAAAAAATTACTGGCGCGTGTGCTCCAACTTTTATTCCCAATGTCGTAACCATGTGTTCAGAAGATATTTTAGTTGATATTCTTACCATACAAAGACTATATGTTAACATACAAAGACTATATGTTAGATATTAGGTCGTTATCATAGATATTGCTAAACAAAATGGAAAATTCAACTCTTTTTTTACTAACTAACCTTCTCTCCATATAGAGTGTTATCGGATCTGCGTCTGAAAGTGTATGCTCCAGGGGTTTGAAACAAGGTTGCTGCGCTTATTCCACCATTGCTGCCAGACCTACTGATGTCCTTACCCACCATGCTACTAGCACTGCACCCATTAAATTAGAATCATTATAACGCCAACTCCACCGGCTCAGTAAACACCTTCAAATCCTCCAATGTCACAAATCGAACATACCCACACCTTCTCTTATCATGGAAGGCGGTTCTGTAGTGGCTGTGTTTCCATTGTTGGTGTTGCCAGGAACTCGCCTCATGTTGCGG
Source organism: Thlaspi arvense (assembly GCA_911865555.2). Taxonomy (NCBI): domain Eukaryota; kingdom Viridiplantae; phylum Streptophyta; class Magnoliopsida; order Brassicales; family Brassicaceae; genus Thlaspi; species Thlaspi arvense. Next base: position 65,981,031 of record OU466860.2, read on the forward strand.
CATTGTTACTCCCACTACCTGAAGATGCAACAGAAGTGGAGTAAGCAGCAACAAGAATGGAATGCGCTTGTCACAGAAGTTAGAAGACGGTGTGACACAAAGAAGAGTTCAAGGCCTTTCGTATATTTGTGTATATGCGAAAGGTAGAGTGAAAAAGGAAACTAAAGAATAGATTTAGGAAACTTAGGTTTCTGCTCTCTCTAGGTCTTTAGTATAAAAGTGGCAAAGGTAGAAGTAAAGAGGTAACACTTCTGACCTAAACTAGCAGAACGGCGCCATAAGCTTTGTGCAAAAAGCAAGACATAAGCTTCAAGGTTAGTGTTCGTTTTAGGATTAGATCGAGAATCACATGTTGTGGATTTTTGTATTAGCTTGAGATCAGTTGGTTCAATCTAGAGTTCTAGAGTTGTGTAAAACCAAACTAAGTGTAATCGGGTTAAGATTAACTTATTGATTCAAGTGAATAAAAGCATTCTTCTTGGTGCTGTCCAAGACACAGAAATCTGTGTTGCCCTGTTTTCTGTTCTTTTAATTGGTATCAGAGCAGACATCTGCTTAAGAGTGTTTGTTCTTTAAAATCAGGTGTGATCTGGGAAGAGGATGGAAAACATGCAACAAGTGGTTACAATGAGATCTCTGACACTCGAGAAAGAGAACTTTGGCTGATGAAAAGTCCAAGTCCAAGCCCTCATCAAAGGAATAGATGAAGACGCGTGGACCATGGTTGAGGAGGGTTGGACACCTCCGAGCATTGTTGATGCAGACGGGAATGACTATCCAAAACCGAAGCTGCAATGGACAGTTGAGGAGAAAAATATGTCAAAGTTCAATTCTAGGGCGATGATAGTCATATGGAACTCTCTCACCAAAGACCAGTTTCAACAGGTTCAGGGCTGTACAACGGCTAAAGAAATCTGGGATTATCTAACAACGGCGTATGAAGAGACAAACTCGGTCAAGAGAACCATAATTGATATGTTGGCGTCTCAGTTTGAAACTATCACTATGGGAGATAACGAGTCGGTTGAGTCATTCAGTGGAAAGTTGAAGTCAATTGCAAATGAGTGGCTGATTTTGGGAAAAAAGTACAAGGACAAGAAACTGGTGAAGAAATTCTTGAGATGCCTGCCAGAAAAGTTCCAAGGACATCGCTCAGCTCTTGAAGTATCTCAGAACTCTGATGAGATGAAATACAACCATGTCGTAGGAATGATGCAGGCACATGAACTGGATTTAAAGTCCAAGAGGACTGGAAAATCCAAGAAAATTGCCTTCGCTGCAAAGGAAACAGCTGCATCATAAGACCTGGAAGACAAAGTTGGTCTGATTGTCAAAAAATACTTCATTTGACAAAGGACAGAGGCGTTTTGGGGCACCTGTCAACAAAACTGAAGGGGAACAGCGAGCTGAGAGACAACCCAGAAAGTCAGAGATACAGTGCCATGAGTGTGAAGGGTTTGGCCATATTCGGTCTGAATGTCCCACAATCAAGAAGAGGGAAACTCTCAGATGCACCGAATGCAAAGGTGTGGGGCACTCGAAGTTTGACTGTGTTGGGTCGAACCGCAACAAAGAGAAGTTGTATGTGTGTGTAGAGTCAGACTCTGAGGACAGTGAGGAAGATGAGGTCAACTTGCTAGCTTATCTAGGCATAATCAATGAGGACGTGGAATCTGATGAAGGAACAGACAATGAAACAGATGATGTCTCAATCATGTTTGAGGAGAACAAAGCGCTATGTGAGACGGTGATTGAACTTCGAGCCTACAGGGATACGTTAAGCAAAGAAAAGGATGCACTGTTGAAACTCTGCGAAGAACTGAATGGCAAACTCAAAGCCGAAAGTGACAGTAATCAGGAAACTAAAGAATAGATTTAGGAAACTTAGGTTTCTGCTCTCTCTAGGTCTTTAGTATAAAAGGGACAAAGGTAGAAGTAAAGAGGTAACACTTCTGACCTAAACTAGCAGAACGGCGACATAAGCTTTGTGCAAAAAGCAAGAGATAAGCTTCAAGGTTAGTGTTCGTTTTAGGATTAGATCGAGAATCATATGTTGTGGATTCTTGTATTAGTTTGAGATCAGTTGGTTCAATCTAGAGTTCTAGAATTGTGTAAAACCAAACTAAGTGTAATCGGGTTAAGATTAACTTATTGATTCAAGTGAATAAAAGCATTCGTTTTGGTGCTGTCCAAGACACATAAATCTATGTTGCCCTGTTTTCTGTTTTTTTACTACCGCCTGTCATATCTCCTCCACGATCTAAACCAAATGCTTTATTGGCTTCCACCATCGGCGTTTGTGGTCTTTCAAATGTTCGGGTCGTCGACACAGTGCTTGCAGCCAAAACAGGGGTTTTATTGTTCTCACTAACAGGTATATTATTCACCATATATCTCGGAATAACCACCCCACCTGCACACAGTTATCATACCCACACAGAACGTTGCCAAACCATTCACTAAATCACGCGAAGTTAGCTCCCAACATGTTAATGATATAGTTAGTTGATACCTTCAGCGTTACACTCGCTAACTTCTCCCTTATCCATCCGTCCTCCATGAAGCCAGTTTGTGATCTCATCTTATATAACATCTCTGTTATCTTATATAACACCTCTGTTATTCAGTGAAAGAGTGTGTGATAATATTATCCGTCTTTCATCAATGCATCTTATATAACATCTCTGTTATCTTCGATAACCAAATCTGGCAGTTTTGGAAACATTCTTAAATGACTTCACTCGCCAAATTAGGTCATTTCTCCCACTCTCCATATAACGCAACTTCTATAGGAATAATATTGTCCACTTATACAACTCTGGCGGCGAGAGATTTAATTTCCAAATCATTACATCCATATTCTTAGTATTTACACCCAACTCACTTTTGTTTGGTTTCTTTGTGGTCTTAAATATCTATTATATAAAGAGTCACCTCAGCACCTCTTCCTGACACATCAACAAATTAAAATTTTTAAAATTCATTTTATTTTTTAAAAGTCTGACGGAATGAAATCATTAAAAAAGAAAACTTTTAACACTCCACCGTTCTAACTTATGTTTAAAACAAAATTACAATGCGCCTGGAATTTGGAGAAGTCACCTTAATTTATATTCTCTACTTCCACATTCCATCTTCTCCTCGCCTTCTTCTCTCTTCTTCTCTCTGAACGCTAATCCATCCCGACACCGGGAAGCGGAAACGCAGCTTAAACAGGCGATCTCCCGAAACTGGTCATGGAAACGCGTGCAAGTGACACCGTCGTTGAGCCGTCTGGGAAATCGCGGCGGCTGGAGTAGGAGAACGAAGAAGGAGATACGTATGGGAAATTAGATCTTCTGATGAGTGGTATCAGATTTTCTCTCATAAGAGTTTTGGTGAGTATCTTTCCTTATGTGTGTCTTCTTCAGTGCAGATGATTTTGGTATGTGTCTAACCCTCTTTCTCCTTTCTCCTTACAGTGATATGTGTGGCATTCAATCCTGTGGATGACAATTACTTTATAAGTGGATCGATTGCTGGCAAAGTCCGTAGGCTATACAGATATAAGAGAGATTGTTACAGCTTTTTGCTATTGTCATGATACTAAAGGTGCAGTTATAGTTTCTATGACTGGAGAATGTCGAGTTAGAAAGAAAAAACCACAAATTTGTTTTTCCCAAATGGTAGAACTTTAGGGTTTATCTGGAAATTGATGAGGGAATGCATCCTCTAACAATCTAATTTTTTTTTTATTTGGATGATTTGAAAATATTGCTACAAGGAGCTCTTCGTTTGGTGTATGAATACATGAATGGAATTTTACGAGACAGGTGTTAGTTTTGATATCATTCTTCTGATCTTACAATCCTCTTTAATTTTTTTTTGTCATGTTAATTGAAACTCTTTGAGAAAAGCAAAAAAGGTTTTGGAGATTGGGATTGGTATAGGTCCCAATTTCAAGTACTACTCCCGTATTCCAAACGTCTCTGTTCTTGGTGTTGATCCAAACGCTAAATTGGAAAGCTAAGCACGAAAATTCGCTATAGAAGCAGGATTGAAAACCTATGACTTCAGATTCATTCACGCTGTAAGTTTGTGATAAACATGCCATCGTTTGCTGTTGATTTTGAACAGCTTGGAGAATCTATACCGTTGGAAGATTCTATAAACTATAAAGCTAAATTTTGAGTTTGTTCGTTTTTGCTGTGTAGATGGAACATTTCTGAGATTGGTTCATTATGTGTTGGATCCATTGCAACAAGTTGTTGACGATGGATGTCATCTGACGAGGCACGCAGGAGATTACATTTCAGAAGCCCGGTTCAATGGCGGTGCTGATATAAACAAGGTCTCTCTTTCTAGCTTTTGGCGTACATAATTTCTCACGTCTATGGTGTTGCTTACAATTAGAGAAAAACAGGGGATGATTGTACATATTCAATGATAATATGAGATTAATGAAATGATGGTTGTTGTCTATTATATAATAGTAATATATAGGTTTTACATAAAGCTTTCATGTCTATGGTTATTAAAAAAGGTATTTATCGATTGAGGTCTCATGTCTCATGGAGCCTCGATAAATGTTTGATTTTTGTGGGTTCTTAAACCTCGTTTCAGTGTTTCATTTGTTTAATGGTTCAGAAATCTTACAAAAATCGATCGCAAATGTGACAACTTTAGAAAATGCTCACCAACGTTCTTAACATCACCACCAGAAAGGCACCGTGTGGTGAAGGTACTCTTCATACCACCTCCTCTCCTTCTTCGTTCTACATGTTGCTTATCTCAAGACTTGCACCTAACTAAAGTCTCTTCTTGGAAAATAGGTCTCTTTTCTAAAGTGTTTTAACTAACAGACTTGATATCTGGTTTTAGCTCTAACTAAAATGCTATTAAGCTATTTGCTGTGTTTCTTTCTGCTTGTACTATGTCAGTCAAGTCACTTGACACTGTTTTGTATCAGGAACCAATACGTGGGACAGATTCGAACTCAGGGTTCACAAACGGGTGAGAGATCTCTTCAGCTCGCCTGACGTGGTTAAGCAAATCATTTCTATCACCATTGAACCCGGTGTTGAGATTGAGGTCACTATTGCCGACTCTTAGGCAAAACTCTTGTATATGTTTACAAAACCGCTTCAAGAAAGAATGTTACTAGCTGTTGATAGTATTTAGTAGAAAGAGTACATACGAGAAAATTCAACTTAGCGGATGTAAGTCATTAGGTAGCGGATAAGTGTAGTAAATTATTATTAGCTCTCATTTAACATCTAATTGTTTTTTTCTTATTTTTTGTTTGAAAAACATTGAATAGTTTTTTCATCAATTCTTTCGATTCTTGCAACCAATTAAGTTAAAATTAAAACTAAAGTTTGTGAAAATATGAATACATAAAATAATATAAATAAGTGATCATAGAAATTCAAGTGATATTAATGTTGGTTAAACGCATCTTAAAAAATAATGGAGGTAGTATTAAATTCTTGAATTCTATTTAATAGAAATGATACAAAATTTATTAATCAATCATTAATATATGAGGTTACAACAATATATCTTAGTAGAAAAAAATCACATGTATAAAATGCATAAATTATTTTAAAGAGATATTAGTATGAAGAAATTAAAACTTAAAAAAAAACTATAATTAAATGAGTATATAAATTAATTCAAAAAATATTTCTATATTTATATAATTGACAATTTTAAAATTATTTCATCATTAAATTTAAAATAAAATACTATATTAATCATAAATTCAAAAATATATAATAAAATATAAATTTGCGTGTATACGCGGATTATCACCTAGTATGTTTAAACTAATTATAACGTCGAATATGAAAAGGGTTTACTCACGGCGGGAAGAAGAAGACGATAGAGATGCAATTAAGTTTGAGCCATACTGGGCTAACAATTCTTGTTGGGCTTTTACCAATTTTACTAGGCCTGGATCGTTACAAATATCATCCGCCAACACTTTACCAAGTGCTTCCTGCAGCGATACGACTACCGGAGGCAGTCGCTCGGAGACGCCGAGTACTATCTTCAGAGCTTCCTCCGTCGGAATCATTTCCGTCTTTCCACCGCCGCCACAACAACCTTCATGACCATCCATTTTTTTCAGTGTTTGATAGAGAGAGAGAGACGACAGGTGTGGTCACTTACATTCGGGAAGAAGGTGAGAGCAAAGTTGACGAGCTTGTTTGGCAATCAGATTAGATCTGACTTTCTACAAATGGGAGGTTAGGTTTAAACCGACAACCAAACACCCTTTTTTGGGCTCGTCTCTGATACAACTGGAGACGGTCTGTTTCACTTCCCCCTTGCGATTTTCTTCAAACGGTCTGGAAAGTCTCACGAGGACTAGCTTCATTGGCTTACTGGTTTTAATATGAGCCTTGTGATGGGATTGATTGACTAGCTTGGTTGGCTTTCTATGGTAGATATGTGTTTACTGGCTAACAAGGAGGAAAAAACATGTAATTATGATCACATGAATTAGGATATGCATCATATCGATCTTAGGGTCCTGACAGAGAGAAATGGCATTGCCCTTAGAATCTGCTAATAATAAATCTATATATGAATTCTGACAGTTCTGCATGATGTTCTATGTTAATAGAAACAAACAACTGTTTCACCATTTTATAAATGTTATAACCAGCCTTTGGTCCCCAATATGAGTATGCACCAGTAACAAAGTTGTATGATCCATAACCTGTTAAGACCAAGTTATATCAGTCAGTGAAGAAGATAAGTAAGAAGAATAGTGAAAAGTAAAGAGGACAAAAATATTACCAAAGACATTAACAAGAATCGATGAGCATCATGTTGTACTTTCAAGTCTTAACCAACCTTGACAGAAATTTTTAAAGAATCAAACACATGAACACACACCTTACTGAACACTAACTTGTGAACTCTACATAAATCTCATGACGCTTTCTACATAATGCTTTCTACTGTTATGGTAAATATATCTCTTTTGATAAATCCTCTTATGATTGGACCATAACTATGTGTAATCATGTCCATCAAATAAACAGGAATACATTTGTGCTATAAATACATAGAAATACAAACATTGGCTAAAGAGAGTAAAAGAGAAAAACAGAGGAAAGAACACAACAAAAACAGAGTAACCGGAAAAAATAACTGAAAATCAAGACACTGATAAATGGGTTGCCTTCTCCCCCAAGCTTCTTTCTCTCTGGTCCATTTGTATTGGTTGCAAAGATTCTCCAAGTTGGGTTTACGAAGGCTACACAAACAAAATATACGTTAGTTTCACTTATTCATTCATCCAGAAAATCCTAATATAATATATTTTTTCAAATTCAGAACATTACCTCTCTAATTAGCTGTGGTGTTTCTTCTTCTTCTGCCTTTGTTTCGACCAAAAGGACTCGTGAACCACTCTGGTTTGTATGAAATCAATATGTATCCAATCGCTCACCCAAACGCAATACCAGGTACAAATCCTATTACAGCTGCAATCCAACTGGACACCTCTTCATCTTCTTCTTCTGGTTCTCGCGTTTCAGACTTTTGCGATGAAGGCTTGTGGATATATCCACAAACTTCATCAAGAGCAGATTCAAAAAGTCCCGGGTTATCTTGGAAAGAAGAGCAAGGCTGCCTTCGAAACTGAGTGCCTCCGGGTAGTAAACCTACAAGCTGGTTATGGGAGAAGTTCATGTACTCAAGGAACGAGAGATTCCATAGCTCTTGTGGATTTTCTCCGGAGAGCTTGTTTTGGGAAACGTCTAGTGACTCGAGAGCTGTCAGGTTCCCCATGGACGATGGTATGTGGCCATTGAAAGCGTTGTTTGACAAGTTGAGCACGTGAAGCTCTTGCAGCAAGCCGATGGACTTTGGAATCTCGCCTTCAAGTTTGTTTCCAGAGAAGTCGAGTGCTGTGTAGATTTTTAGGATACGTACCAGCTCCATCTCTATTCCTTTATTCATCAAAACCATTGAATCTTTGTAATAGCCTAATTCATCTCCCATATAACGTTCTTTTGACTGATCTTCATGAATCCCAAGTGATGACATTGAACTCCAGTTCTCAAAATAATCAGATGGTAGAGTTCCATTGAATTGATTGTGTGATATGTCGATGATCTTCAGGTTAAGGAATGTTCCTTGATGTATCGACCCATGGAATGCATTGGAGCGCAAGACAAGAACTTTCAGGTTCTGTAGAGAACTCAACCAACCAGAACGGAAACGTGTCGTTGATTCTGCTGCTTTCCACATTGAGAACTTCAAGATTGGAGAAATGAGTCAAAGATCTTGGAAGCTTTCCCACCAATTGGTTGTGACCAAGGTCAAGCGTTTGTAGACCTTTAAATACATTCTTCGGAAGACCTCCACTAAGATGGTTCTGACGTAGGTTCAGAACTGAAAGTTTGCTCTTGAGATTTCCCATGCAAAGAGGGATTGAACCATTGAAGTTGTTGTTTGATAAATCGAGAATGGTTAGAGAGTGAAACTCGCATATGAGAGATGGAATCTCTCCTGTGAAGTTGTTTTTAGAGCCAGACAAGTACTCCAGGACAGAGGATAATCCAAGTTTCGTTGAACTTTCGAAGTTGACGAAAGTGTTGTTGGAAAGATTCACGTAATACAGATTCGGTAGCATCCATAACCAGCCAGGAACTTGACCGTTGATTTTGTTGTTGGAAATGTCTAGTCTCTCCATACGCTGCTGGGTTCTCAGAAGTTCTGGAAATTGGGTAATACCGCAGCCTGACAAGTTTAAATAAAATATCATCTGTGAAGGAGAATCTGAAACTGAACTTTTGTTGTTTGTGGCTAAAACATGGTTCCCTGAGAGATCTAATGCTCCGAGTGACTTGGAAAATGATGAGAGTGCATTCAAGTCAATCGTTGTTGTAGTGTTCAAATGGGAGAGGTCAAGATATTGGAGCGACTTGAGATGCGAGAAGATAGTGAGGTCAACTGGGCTTTGGGTGTTCCAATGGGAAAGTTCAAGTCCTGTAAGGTTGACTAATTTGGAAATGGATCTAGGGATTGGCCCTCTAAAGTTGTTACCCCCAAGATATAGCCATTGGTAATTAGATGATGAAGATATATTCCCAAACTCAAGAGTGTTGTTGAGTTGGTTATTTGACAAATAAATATCTGTCAAAGAAGGAAGGGCGAAGAGAGAAGAAGGAACGGTTCCAACGAAATTGTTATCCTCTGCGTAAAAAAACTCCAAGTTGGAGAGTGAGGTAATGTTTGGAGGAAGTGTTCTTGTGAGTTGATTGGAGTAGAGTGATAACCACGGCAGCTTTGTCAAATTAAGTAGTGCAACAGGAAAGTTACCACTAAGCTTATTGGAGTATAAATCTAACTCGGTCAACTGTTTCAAAGTGCCAAAAGAAGATGGGATTTCACCATCGAAACTGTTACTGCCGAGGTCAAGAGCTTGGAGTTGTGAAAGGTTTCCAATTGTAGACAGAATCTGACCCGAAAACTGATTAAAAGAAAGGTCAAGAGAAATGAGATTCGAAAGGTTTCCAATTAAAGACAGAATCTGACCCGAAAACTGATTAAAAGAAAGGCTGAGAGAGGTGAGATTCGAAAGAGTTCCAACTGAAGATGGAATCTGACCCAAAAACTGATTATGAGAAAGGTTGAGAGAGGTGAGATGAGAGAGTTTTCCAATGGAGGATGGGATTTGACCAGATAAATCATTTTTGAAAGGTCTAGAGAAGATAGAAAACGAATGTTTTGAAAGGTATTCGAATGAAACCTGCCATGGAGGCCACTGCAGCTGAGGTCGAGCTTGATCACTTCCCCAGACTTGGCATCACACGTGATACCATCCCTATAACAACAATCACTGTTATGTTTCCATGACTCCGTCTTCGGATAAGCAGCTCCACCAATAGAATAATGACACAAGCGATCAAAAGAAGACTTTCGAATCTCAAACTTGTTCTTGAACTCGAGAAGTGCATCCCTTTGTTCAGGACGACACACATGCCTAACAGGAACCGCAGACATGTTTTGAAAATAAAGTATAAAAGAGAAGAGAAAAGAAAAAGTAATATGAATGGTCCTCATTGAGTTCCAGGAGCCTTTCGTTCTTCTTTTAAAGCTAATTTAATTTTCTTCAATACCAATAATGAAGAACCGAAAGATGGAAATGGTGATAGTAAAACATCATCAAGTCTCTTTATATACATTGCATATAGAGAGTGCACCAGATTGACTCACCATCAAGTCTTTGTACGAAGTGTTATTCACGTTGAGCAAACACAGTGAATGTATTTGTGTTCCAAACATTTTGGTCCAACCAAATTAAAAGATATACACAACCAAATTAATGAAAAAGAAATTATATATACATTACAAAAGAGTATAAGTCAAGAAGAGACGATTTGTTATGGGTAATGATAATCATGTGGTCGATGTAAAGAGAGCTCTCAGGAAGAAGAAAAGTTCGAAAAAGAAAGAGAGACTTTGAAATTGTTGGAGTTGTCTTTCGTCTTTTCCCCCGTGAAATAAAACTGACCAGTCAATATTGCTGAATAGTCTGAGAATTCTATTTGTTTGTTTGTTTGGTTTCTTTTGTCATGATACATTTTTTCTTTGTTCGAGTTTGATTAATATGATTTGTTCAATTGTGTCGTGATACTAAAAATAAATTAATCTAATCGAATTGCTGTATATTTCTTTGTGGTCTAGATATACGTTTAAACTAATTAAAACGTCGTGATTCTTCGTTAGCCCAGCAATGACCAATGATATTTCTACTGAACTGAAGTAGCGCTTGCTTGCAACACAATTATCACATTCTCTATAAACAAAAAGAGAACCACCATATATGATATGCTTTATGAGCATCCAATCACTATTCACTGTATAGTTTTAACTTTTAACCCATTATATGCAATAAACATACAGAGAAACTAACTCTATTTTTTCTATATAGTAATTATTTATGGAGTTACAATCGATTGTTCTTGCCTCCTCTGGTTCTCACTCACTTTCTTCTTCATTGCACCGATCTACACTGTTTATAAATATCCCTGCCAAAACAAAATTCACAACAAAAAGAGCTTCTTGATTTTGGACAAGAAAATATTATTCAAGTTCAAGAATTGAGATTTGCTTTTACCTATAAACCATATTGCAGCAGCTAAGAACAGAACCGATGTAAGAATCAATGCTGTTTTTCTCCAATTGTTGATATGATCCTGCATATACAACAACAATGGAGCAATCTTGGTTTCTGTTTTCTCTCTTTTCAAGTATTGGTGATGACAAGAAGAGATCTTTTTTTTACCTGAACGATACCGACAAGAGGAGAAGAAGGAACATCGCCAAATATGTGAATCGCGACAGTAGAGATCGCCATTGATAGTGATCTCAAACTTGGCTTCACACAATGTAAACACACATAATTCACAGGAGCCTGAAGAAGAAGAAGAAGAAAAGACGAATCTGTTCTTGTTATTGATGAAGAACATAACAATATTACAACAACACTAAGGCTCAAAGTTTTTTTACCTGTGTAGCGAAGACAAGAAGCTCTCCTAAGGCAAAGAGAGTGATGAAACCGTATAAACTCTTTAAGGTAAATGCAGTGAAGCAAAAGATCGCTCCAAGAAACGTTGCTCCGGTTAAAAGCTGCATACAAAAGATCAAAAAGGTTTTGATTCAAAATAAAACAATAAGAGAGAAAAGGATTTTCTTCTTCACCTTAAAAGCATTTGGAATTGTTGCGGTGACACGATCAAGTATAAACCCTCCTGATAATGTCCCACTGATCCCACAAATGATAGTTACTGCCCCAAAGATCATATCGGCGTTTTTCTGACAAGATAGAACAAAAGTTTCAATCTTTCAAGAACCCTCAAGAAAAAAATTGATAGAAACAAACTGTTTCACCATTTTGTAAATGTTATAACCAGCCTTTGGTCCCCAATATGAGTATGCTCCAATAACAAAGTTGTATGATACATAACCTGTTAACACCAAGTTATATCATCAATCAATGAAGAAGATAAGTAAGAAGAACAGTGAATAGCAAAGAGGACAAAAACTTCTTACCTAAGACATTAACAACAAAGACTTTTTCTTTACATAGAACTTTCATGTCTTTCCCAAATTGAGTAAACGATTTCGAAATTGAGTTCTTGTAACTTGACCTGTCACAGTTGAAGTAAAAAGATTTGATAAAACTAATACAAAACGTATGGAAGAAAAGTTTAAAGATAATAAATCAAACTCACTTGTAAGATTCAATGGAGACCTCAATCTCATTACCACCAGCTTGAAGATGATTCTTGTTTTTAGATGTCTCTGCGTCTGCAAAATAGACAAAACTCTCACTGCACAACTGTATAATCAAAGCACATTATCATTAACATACAAGAAAGGTGAAAAAAATTTACCAACTGATGAAGCCATCTTTATAGAATCAGTAGAAGGAAACCCTGTTTCATTTTTCCTTTCTCTGATCAATATCCTTAACAGTTCATGCTTGAAAGTGAAACAGAAGACAGAATCTGTTCTTAACCTTTTAACTGTAGAGGTTTCATCAAGAAACCAAGAACAGCAAATGGAGCCATTAAAACAGCTTCTCCCCAAAACGCATAGCGCCAACTAAAATGTTTTCCAACCTAAAAAATCAACAAGAAGGAATCACAACTTTCTTTAATATCATTAGTCTCAACAATACTAATTCATAAAGTTTTTATACATACGTATCCGCCATAGACATAGCCCAAAGCAACACCACTTGGTATACACATGTAAAACACACCAAGCCACACAGCTTTCTGAAGTTAAAAAGCAAAAGGGTTAATCAGAAATGGAAAAATGTTGCATTTTGAATCCATAAGATGTGCTAAAAAGGTTTAAAAGAGAAACCTGTTTGTGAGGAGCATTATCATCTATAAACGGAGCTGCAAGACTGATGAAAGAAGCTTCACCTACACCAACGAACCTATCGAGTAATAATAGTCATACAAATCAAAATTTGGAGCAGGCAAAGTCAAAATCATAAACAAGAACAAAACTTAACTTACATGCGACATAAGACGATAAACCAAAAGGCAAAGGAACTTCCACAACCAAGAACTGCAATAGTCCAAACAGTTAAGCCTACTCCAATAAGTCTAAATGGATTGAAACTGCGCTACAAACAGTAAGCAACTTCAATAATCTATGTTTTGTTTAAGCCTTAGAAGAAAAAAATGAAAAATGTTTCGTAACCTTTTTGCTAATGAAGCAAAGATTGGTGATGCAATAAGAAGTCCAACCATAAATGAAGATGACAACACACCATCTTCGAAATTACTTAGATTGAAATGTCCCCTAGAAGAAGTAACAAATTTGAGTAAAACATAGCAGTAAATATTAAAAATTTTAGGGTTTTTAATGATAAAATCCCTATGAATCGGATTTAAACCCCTCAACTAAATATTTAACATGAAAACCCTTATGTAAGTTTTTTTTAACGTATTAACCCCTCCGTCTACATTATCGTTAATATTTAGAATCATCGTTAACAACAAAAGGATTCGTTTTATTTTCGTCAAAAACGGCACAAACTAAATCTAAAACAACACGATGTGTTGATAAGACAACACCACATTTTAAAATCTAAGAAAAATTCCCAAATTCATACAATGAGCCCTAATTTTAGAAATTAAGGTTCTTTGAAAGTCGAATGTGAAAGATTAGGAGTGATTAAATTGTTTCGATGTTCTTTGGAAGTTTACGGTGAGAGTTTAGGAGTAATTGGCTGTTCTGATTACAATAATGTTGAGAGATAAGCCAATAAAGGATCTAGGTAAGAATTCTGAATGACAGTGTTTGAAAGACGATTTGAGCAGATGAAAGGCATAGAATTTGCAGCTTATGAGAAAGTTAAGAGAAGTGTCGGTTCAAATTTGTCCACGTAAGAATTTTGAATTCAAAAGTACTTTTGCTTAGGTTTGTCTCTGTTTTTTGCTTCGTTTTATATATGAGATTCCTATATAAAATTATGAGCAAGAATGTCTGTCGCTGCCTAATGATGATTCTTTTTTACCTTACATCATACTTCTCTCCCCTTCATCGTTTGTCCTTACAAAAGAATAGTTGCTTATATTATAAAAGATGGTGCTCTGTTTTTTTCTTTGTCGAGTGAAATTGTTATATTTGTTCTGCTTTTTGCTTTGTTATGTGTGTGAAGCTTTTTAGTTTTTTGTGTTACTAAGACTAAGATAGGAGCAACGACAGAGACAATATTAGTGAGTCTGTTAAAGTGAGAGGATCTTCGTACCAACAGCAAGGCGGGAAGGAGATCATAATTGCAGATATGGAGGTTGCCTATTATTGATATATCTGGGAGACAAAGAATAAAATCCTTCAATTAAGGATATCGTATATACAAGAGTGTTTGTATATAGGTAGTTTCCGGTTCATCGAGATACTACACAGATCTCTAATTCTTGTATAAATTGTATCGAAAGATCTCAGAAATACACACAGAAAATTCACTAAGCTCGTGTTTGCTTTACATGGTATCAGAGCGAGGTTCAGGATCGAACGAAGCAAGCACAATGAGCTGTGAAGATAACAAAAACAAAAGCTTAATAGTTGAGCAAACAAAGATGGTGGTTCCTGCTTTTCAGCTAGCGGCGAACGAAAATCCTGGAGCAGTGATCGCACAGGTGCAGTTCAACGGAGACAATTTTGATGAATGGACTCAAGCGATAAGAACGGCGCTGCGAGTAAAATTGACCTACCACAAATTCTTTTTGGTTCTCTAAACCATCTAGAAGAAAATGAGAAGGTATTTTAACCTCCAAGTACTCAGGATTGGTTACTCTATGAAGATTCCTCAGAGATTGGTTCATCCTTGCTGCCCAAGGATACTCTTTGGAGTGAGCTTTAAGTGAAGCAGCTTCAGCTTCAGAGCAGTGAGAGGTTGTTAACTTCTGAGCCAAAGCCATTGGGAATTTTCAGAGTTCAACAAAGGAGCAGAATAAATCGCAAGATGATGAAGAGGAGCAGAATAAATCGCAAGAGGCTTCTCCCATGCTCCAATGGAGATTGGCAGGAGTGAAGCTTTTCGATTAGAAGTGAGACGTTGTTAACTTCTTAGCCAAAGCGGAATCAGAGGATTCTTTCATGGAGAGTTTGCCGACCATCGATGCAGATGAGGCCAATGCGGATCTTGAGAAGATTCCGAAACTAAGGACTTGAGTGTCGATGGTACGAGGGTCTTTGTGGGGGTCGAATCCAATCTCCTCTCCGATGAAGGCATGAGAAAGTCGTAGTCATTTGCTGAGATTTCACCGGAAGACATGGGCCAAATGTATTTCAGAAAGAATAAGGGAGAACTAAGAGAGGAGAGGAGAGAATCCACCGGTAGAAGAAACCGGCGGTAGAAACCAGCTGCGGAGCCGCCAAGAGAGTCAAAGGAGAGAAGTTTTAAGGAGCCTGGGAGCGTTTTTCGTTTTACTCTTCTGTGTGTTATGGTTTGACAGGATTAATCATCCTATTATCTATTTTGGTTTAGTTTAAGTACCGGTTTAGTTCATGTCAAATAATTAAACCAATTTTTACGATAACAGTATTTGTACGCATCTCGACTATTTAGGGAAAATCAATCAGAATATTATTCATCATCTTCTTCGGTAATAATTATTACTGAATAAACTGATTCTCATTAATTCAATGTAAATGTACAAAACTTTTATTTACACTGTATATACCAATAAGCCCCGTCAAGATGGGACGAAAATATTTAGGAGATCCATCTTGCCAAACAGTTTTTGAAATGGTGCGGGGTAGAGAGGCTTTGTGAAATGATCAGCAAGCTGCAAATCAGTGCGCACATGTAAGAGTTTGAAGAAGCCTGCAATCGGATTCGATGTGTTTGGTGCACTCATGGAAGACAGGATTATGAGTGATATGAATCGCAGCAGTGTTACCGCAGAACAGAAGAGTAGGCTTGACCAGTTGACATTGCAGTTCACGAAGAAAGTTTGTAAGCCATACCATTTCATCCGAAACAAAGGAGAGACTGCGATATTCTGCTTCTGCAGAGTTTTTGGAGACGACTCGTTGCTTCTTGGATTTCCAGGATATCAGAGATGTACCCATGAAAATGCAGAAATCCAAAGTTGATCTTCTAGTGCCTTGACATGAAGCCCAGTCAGCATCTGCGAAAGCCTGTATTTGAAGTTCAGACTTAGCAGAGTAGAACAAGCCTTGACCAACAGTCCCTTCAAGGAGCAGCAGAAAACTGACTAAGCTTGTTGACGGCAAATGTGATGTCCGGTCTTGTGATTTGAAGATACATCAATCGGCCAATCAAACGACGATAAGCCTCTGCGTCAACTGAGTCACTGCCACTGTCTTTGGAGAATTTGACATGCAGATCCATGGGGATAGAAGAGGGCTTGCATCCAAGAAGGCCAGTTTCATCGAGCAAGTCAAGAGCATATTTGCGTTGACATATGTGGATACCTTCTGCAGAGCAAGCTATCTCCAGTCCATGGAAATACTTCCGTTCACCAAGATCACGGAGCTTGAAGTGAGATGTGAGTTGAGTTTTCAGAGTAGCAACGGCAGAGTCACTATTACTGGCGATGACAATATCGTCCATATACACCAACACACAGAGAAAAAGAGCATCCGTGATTTGACAAAGCAAGTGTGATCACCGTGAGTCTGAGTGAAGCCCAAGCCGAGGAGAGTAGTAGAGAATTTCAGGAACCACTGCCGTGATGTCTATTTCAAGCCATAGAGAGATTTTTGTAACTTGCAAACAGATTTTGGAGGGAGAGTGTTCCCTTTTTTATCAGCATATCCTGGCGGGAGCTTCATATAAATCTCTTCATCTAAATCGCCATTGAGAAAGGCATTAGAGATATCAAGTTGATGAAGAGAGAAACCGTAAATAGCTGAGAGAGCAAGGACCAATTTTATGGTTGTTAACTTGACCACTGGTGAAAAGTTGTCGTGATAATCAATCCTCTCTTTCTGAGTATACCCCTTTGCCACTAGCCGAGCCTTGTAACGTTCCACAATTCCATCAGCGTTAAATTTAACTTTGAAGACCCATTTGCAGCCTATAGGGGTTTATCAGAAGGAAGAGTACAGATTGTCTAAATCTCAGTATCCTCCAAAGCACCAATCTCAGCATCCATAGGATCATCCCAAATCAAAAGTCGCTTTGCCTCAGCATAGGGTTTGAGTTCTTTGGCTTTGTCTATGGAAACTAAGAAGGAAAGGTAAAGAGAAGAGATTTTACCGTAAGAAAGAAAATAGGAAATTTTGTGAATGGTTGAAGATCATCAACATCAACTGTAGAATCAGCAGAAGGCATGATATATACGGAAGGTCATGAGAAGAAGTCTCATTACCAGGAGCATAGTGTGACACAGGAGGATGTTGGATCAGATCAGGAAAGGAATTGATGAGTTCCTGAGAGAGATCTGAACCAAGAAAGGGAAAGAGCTCTTTGTGGAAAACCACATGTCTCGAGATATGAATAGAGTTTTTCTTGAGATCTAAGAGTTTATACCCTTTGAATCCAGAGGGATAACCCAGGAAGGCACAAGTACGAGCTCGGGGTTCGAATTTATGTCTGCTCTTAGGTAAGGTATAAGAATAACATAAGCAACCGAAGGTTTTTATTTGGGAGTAATCAGGAAGCTTGTTAGTTAAAACCTCATAGGGACATTTGTCTTTGAGAATGAGAGCGGGTAAGCGATTTATGAGGTGTACTACAGTGAGGATACAGTCACCCCAATAGGGAAGAGGGATGTGAGATTGGAAAAGTAGGGAACGAGAAACATTTAAAATGTGCTGATGTTTATGTTCCACTACAGAGTTTTGTTGTGGTTTTCCGGGACATGAATGAAATGGCAGGATGCCTTTTGATTGATAGAAAGTGGTGAAATGGAGTTCTGGAGCATTGTCAGATCTAACCCCTTTGATTTTCCTATCAAATTGAGTTTCAAACGTAGGAAACACATGTAGGACATCTGACTTAGCCTGAAGAAGATAAACCCATGTGATTCTAGAACAATCATCCACTATGGTTAAGAAATACCTAAAACCATCATAAGTGGGAACAGAAAAAGGATCCCAAACATCAATATGAACAAGATCAAAAGGATTCTCACAAAGACGATTATGAGAAATAAAAGGAATATGTTTTTGCTTTGAGAGATGACAAATTTTACAATGGGAATCGATATTGTTTTTATTTTTATGAAAGGACAAGACAAATTGCAAAGACTGAAGTTTTAAAAGAGAAGGGTGACCTAAACGTTTATGCCACAAGTCAATAGACACATGCGCAACAACAATGGAGGGCAAAGTACCTTGAAAAGAGAGAGACTCAATGTCCAAGAAGTAAAGATTAGCCCCTTGTCTACCCATCCCAATCGTTAATTCCCGTGTAGGATCCTGAATAGAACAAGAAAACTCATCAAACCAGACACCACAATGCAGGTTTTTAGTGATGGAGCTGACACTGAGGAGATTGAATTTGAACTGAGGAATATAGAGGACATCATAAAGAACTAAATGACTACCCAAATGTATAGTTCCTATTCCGACAATGCTCACAAGAATCCCATTAGGAAGAGTAACAGTAGTGTTAGGGAGAGTTTTATAGGATGTGAAGGAAGATTGTTGATGAGTTATGTGATTTGTTGCCCCTGTATCTATAACACAAGCGTTTAAAGCAGTGATATTGGTACTGGTACAGCAGACATAAGGCCTATCAATTCTGATAAATGAACAGAGAATAGAGGGGTAATGGTTACCGGATATTGGGCAGTGTTTGATGAAGAAGGAATGGAAGCTGAGACAGAGTGAACTTCTGGAGTAGGTAGAGCAGACGGAGGCTAAAGCTTGGTGCTTAGGAAGGATACGAGCTGTTGAATCTGAGTTGGGGAGAGATCATCAGTTGAGAGAATGTTTTCCTGTGGGGCATCACCAACTGTCATATTAGCCGACATCTGAGAAGATTTCTGTTTAGGCTTGGAGCTTATTGGATAACCATGCTTCTTATAGCAACGATCCTCAACGTGACCAACTCGATTACAGAACATGCAGTGAGGCCTATCCTTCTTATGAGAATTGCCTGATTGGCCCCCTGAGACTGGAACTGAGTTCGAAGTACCCTGACTCGGCAACTGAGAGACTTGAAAAGCAGCCGAAGATAGATCAGGATTAGTCGAGAGACGAGCATCTTTCTGACTATCTTCTTGATCGACAAGGTTGTAGACTTCTGACAGAGAAGGTAAAGTCTTCTTCATAAGAATACGACTTCGGATGTTCTCATAATTGTTGTTGAGTCCCATAAGAAAGTCAATGACGCGATTAGCTTCCTTCTCAGCTAAAAGGTCTTCAATGGTGCAAGCAGGAACTTGTATATTATCCAATTCTTCCCACAGAGCTAGAGTTTTGGTGTGGTAAGATGACAAATCAAGACTGCCTTGACAGAAAGAGTTGATTTGTTATCGAAGCTTGTACAGTCGAGGAATGTTGGACTTATGGAAACGAGTGTGCAGATTCTTTCAGATATTAGACGCATTCTCGATATAGAGAATGCTAGAGTAGATCTTCTTTAAAACACTGTTCATCAGCCACGATTTGACCATACTATTGCAGCGATTCCAAATCTTGTAGTAAGGATCACTCTCAGGTGGTTTGACAATCGATCCATCAAGAAAGCCTATCTTATTCTTAGCTTCTAAGCTCGTAGTAATAGCAATTATCCAAACAATGTAGTTATTTCCATCTAACAGTTCCGATGTTAAGACTAAGCCAGGATGATCTGAACTATGAAGATGATAAGGCGAGTGGATATTGTCAGGATTATTCAATACCTCAAAGTGATCGCGATGGTTGGAGGAAGCAGATCGACGATTGACAATGTGATCCGCAATTCCAGGGAGATTAATCAGAGCATCAGAAGCTGCACGTAATTGAGCTGAATGTGAAGCATCGCCGCGAGATTTCGGTGACTTCAGAGAGTGAGATTCCAGCGAGGTCAGAGTAGATCGACGATACTGCGACTTGCAATTCCTCTTTCCCATTGAAACCGAGATCAGCTGAAATGACGAAGAAGTCCGCCGAAATCGCGCAGGAAGAAAAATGTGAAGATGTATGGATGAGAGAAACTCGAGATGAGCTAAAAAGAACAACGAAACCGAAAAGATTCCGGTGAAACGAAGAACAGAGAACGGAGAAAGAGATCGGAAGCGGAAAAGTTTGTTATGGAGGAGGAGAATCAGATTTTCGGTCTGATACCATATTACTGAGTAAACGGATAATGTACTGAGATAATATACAGTAGAACCTCTATAAATTATTACTCGATAAATTAATAATCACTATAAATTAATAATTTTTGCCGGTCCTAATTCGGGTCAGTGTAAAAATTGACAAAATTCAATAAGATAATACGATAATACTTTTTTTGAAAGTTTTACGTAAAAATATGGTCTCAATAATAATATAAATTAATAATTATACATTTCAGCATATAATAATAATATAATATAATAAACTATGATAATATTGTTACTTTAAGTTATAAAATATGTTTGATTTATCTTCTAAATTCATCATTATGATATTTTTTGAATTAAATTTACATTGTTAAAAGTATTGATTTTATTTTTTTGATAAATTAAAAATTCAAACTAAAAATATCTCTATAAATTAATAAAATATAAATTTATCGATTAATTAATAATTCTATAAATTAATAAAATTTAAGAATCTCAATATTATTAATTTATAGAGATTTTACTGTATCTGTATAGTATACCAGCTCACAAAGACTCTTATTTACACTGTATATACCAATATCTCTCTATCACTATCATCATCCTTCATCAATCATACATTATCGAGTCTCAGATTCTTCGAAGTGGCTTTCTCTCTACTTGATCACTTCCTGGACTGATTTTCCCCTTGTTTCGGATTCTCGGTGAATCTCTAGCTCGGGATTATCCTGTCTCATATGGTTTGGTGCTTCTTCTCTCTCAATCTCTGTGGTCTCGCTCTTATCAAAATCTGTTTCTTGCTTGATTGCGAATTTGATTATATAATCGATCAATTCCTCCGCGTTTCTATTTGAACGATTGATGTATAGAGAGACTGCCCATTTGCGCGGTGAACGAAATCGACAACGAGGAGCCTCCTCCGTTCATCTACACGGCTAAGATGATTTACCCAAAGTGGCTCACGCGGATCCCTCCAAAGGGGTGCGACTGCACAAAGCGATGCACAGAGAGTAGAAACTGCGCCTGCGTGGCGAAAAACGGAGGAGAGATACCTTACAACTACGATGGGAACATAGTTTATCCAAAGAGCTTGATCTACGAGTGTGGCCCTCTCTGCAAATGCCCTCCTGCTTGCTACCTAAGAGTCACGCAGCGAGGGATCAGGTTCAAGCTCGAGATCTTCAAAACCGAGTCGAGAAGCTGGGGAGTGAGATCTCTCAGCTCGATACCTTCGGCAGCTAAGAACAGAACTATATTTTTTACAGCTGTCTCGGTTGTTTGAGTTTTGAGATTGTGGAACAGGGCCCACACTTACATATTTTAGGTGGCCTAGCTGCAGCAATGAATCCCGAATCTGGCGGATTATTCCTTTTTCTTATATACGAAATATGGGATTTCAACCGATGTAAGAATCAATGCTGTTTTTCTCCAACTGTTGATATGATCCTGCATATACAACAACAATGGACATTTTGGTTTCTGTTTTGTTCTTTCAAAAATTGGCGATGTCAGGAAGAGATCTTTTTTAACTGAACGATACCAAATATGTGAATCGCAACGGTAGAGAGAGCCATTGATTATGGTCTTAAACTTGGTTTCACACAATGTAAACACACATAGTTCACAGGAGCCTGAAGAAGAAGAAAGATAGACGAAATCTGTTATGGTAAATATATCTCTCTTGATAAATCCTCTTATGATTGGACCTTAACTATGTGTAATCATGTCCATCAAATAAACAGGAATACATAGAAATACAAACATTGGCTAAAGACAAAGTAAAAGAGAAAAACAGAGGAAAGAACACAACAAAAACAGAGTAACCGGAAACAATAACTGAAATCAAGACACTGATAGATGGGTTGCCTTTTCCACCAAGCTTCTTTCTCTCCGGTCTATTTGGTTTGGTTGCAAAGATTCTTCAAGTCTACACAAACAAAATATTCATTCATCCAGAAAATTCTATTTATAATATATTTTTTCAAAATTCAGAAACATTACCTATCTAGTTAGCCGTGGTGCTTCTGCGTCTTCGTTTGTTTTGGCCAAAAGGACTCGTGAACTACTCTGGTTTGTATGAAACCAATATGTATCCAATCGTCAACCCAAACGCAATACCAGGTACAAATCCTATTGCAGCTGCAGTCCAACTAAACACCTCTTCATCTTCTTCTTCTGGTTCTGGCGTTTCAGACTGCTGCAATGAAGGCTTGTGGATATCTCCGCAATCATCTTCAAGAGCAGGGCCGAAAAGTCCCGGGTTGTCTGCGAAGGAAGAGCAAGGCTGCGTTTGAAACTGAGTGCCTTCGGGTAGTAAACCTACAAGCTGGTTATGGGAGAAGTTCATGTACGAAAGGAATGAGAGATCTTGTCGAATTTCTCCAGAAAGCTTGTTTTGAGAAACGTCTAGTGACTCGAGAGCTGTAAGGTTCCCCATGGATGATGGTATGTGGCCAGTGAAAGCATTGTTTGACAAGTTGAGCACGTGAAGCTCTTTCAGTAAGCCGATGGACTTTGGAATCTCGCCTTCAGTGCTGTGAGGATTTTTAGGATACGTATGAGCTCCATCTCTATTCCTTTATTCACCAAAACTATTGAATAATGGTAAAACCGGTCTCCCATGTAATTTTCAGTGGACCGATCTTGGCTTGTCCCACCAAGTGATGCCATTGCACTCCAACTCACAAAATAATCAGATGGCAAAGTTCCGCTGAAGTGATTATGTAAGATGTCCATGATTTTCAGCTGAAAGAACGAGGCTTGATGTATTGGTCCATGTAATGCATTGGAGCGTAAGACAAGAACTTGCAGGTAAGACAAGAACTTGCAGGTTTTGTAGAGAACTTAACCAGAATGGAAACGTGTCGTTGATTCTGTTGCTTTCCACATTCAGAACTTCAATAATAGAGAAATGAATCAAAGATCTTGGAAGCTTTCCCACCAATTGGTTATGTCCAAGGTCAAGACCTTAAACTACCAAATACGTTTCGAGGAAGACCTCCACTAAGATGATTTTGACGAAGGTTCAGAACTGAGAGAATACTCTTGAGATTTCCCATACAACGAGGGATTGAACCATTGAAGTTGTTGCTTGATAAATCGAGAATGGTTAGAGAGTGAAACTCGCATATGAGAGAAGAAATCTCTCCTGTGAAGTTATTTTTAGAGCCAGACAAGTACTCCAGGGCAGAGGATAGTCCATGTTTCGTTGAGGTTTCAAAACTGATGAATGTGTTGTTGGAAAGATTCACGTACGTCAGATTTGGCAGTGTCCATAACCAGCCAGGAACTTGACCCTTGATTTTGTTATTGGAAATGTCTAGAATCCTCATACGCTGCTGAGTTCTTAGAAGCGGTGGAAATCTAGTAATACCGCAGCTTGACAAGTTTAAATAAAATATCATCTGATAATCTGAAACTGAACTTTTGTTTGTGGCTAAAACATGGTTCCCTGAGAGATCCAGTCTGTGGAGCGACATGGAATATGATGAGATTGCATTCAAGTCAATCGTTGTTGTAGTGTTCAGATGGGAGAGGTCAAGACTGTAAAGCCACTTGAGATTGGAGAAGATGCTAAAGTCAACTGGGCCTTGGGTGTTCCAATGGGAAAGGTCAAGTTCCCTAAGGTTGACTAATTTGGAACTAATGGTACACGAGGTGGTGTATCTCAACGAGAAAAAGATAAAACCAAGTATTTTTGAAGACGACCAAGATACAAACAACTTGTGGTATCTCGATAATGGAGCGAGTAACCATATGTGTGGAAATCGAAGTTTCTTCTTAGATCTTAATGAAACAATTATGGGAAAAGTGAGGTTTGGCGATGATTCTCGTGTTGATATCAAAGGAAGAGGAACAATTCGTTTCGTGTTTGAGAACGGTGTGAAGAAGGTTCTGAACAATGTGTACTTCATCCCGGAGTTGAAGAGCAATATCGTGAGTCTTGGGCAAGCCACAGAAGCAGGGTGTGAAGTTAGAATGAAAAATAACCTTCTGACGTTGCTTGATCGAAATGGAAAACTATTGAGGTCGAGAGCATCAAATGCCTGCAGCTAACTTCATTGAGCGAATCAACGAAGTGGCATGCACGTCTAGGGCACATCAATCTGGAGACAATGAAGATAATGGTTAACAAAGATCTAGTGATGGGTATACCAAGCATTCCGATGGAGAAAGAGACCTGTGCGGCATGTTTACGTGGGAAACAGACGAGACAACCTTTTCCACAAGCAACTACATTCCGTGCCACTCAAGTACTCGAACTCATACATGGAGATCTCTGCGGACCTATCACACCTCCAACACCAGCACATAAGAGGTATGTTTTCGTCCTCATTGATGATTACTCTCGCTACATGTGGACAATCTTGCTAAAGGAGAAGAGCGAAGCATTTGACAAGTTCAAAAAATTCAAGACACTAGCCGAGCAAGAAACAAGATCAACAATCAAGACGTTTCGTTCAGATAAAGGTGGAGAGTTTGTATCTGATGAGTTTCAAACTTTTTGTGATAAACACGGTATCAAAAGACATCTAACTGCACCCTATTCCCCTCAACAAAATGGAGTTGTCGAGAGAAGGAACAGGACCTGGTTGGAGATGACTAGAAGCATCTTGAAACACATGAGTATACCGAATTATCTATGGGGAGAAGCTGTGAGACATGCCACCTATCTGATAAACAGGGTTGGTACGAGATCGTTATTGGCACAAACTCCATATGAAGTCTTCAAAGGCAAGAAACCAAATCTTGAACACCTTCGGGTCTTTGGCTGTATCGGTTATGCAAGAACAGAGACTGTTGGTCGAAAAAAATTGGATGATAGGTCACGTGTTTTGATCCATCTTGGGACGGAACCTGGGTCAAAAGCATATCGACTATTAGATCCTACAAATCGAAGAATAATTGTCAGCAGAGATGTAGTGTTTGATGAAAGCAAAGGCTGGAAGTGGAATGATCAAGAAGAAGAAGATGGTAGAGATATTGGAATGTTCAATTTCACTTTCGAAAGCAGTGATAACATAAGGGAGAACGAAGATGTCATAGAAACCGAGAACAATGAAGAAACAGAACCTCAAGAGGTAAACAATGACGAGAGTGACACCGAGGATGTCACAACCGAGAATGATGAAGAACAGCCTCTAAGACAATCAATAAGGCCACACAGGAGACCAGAACATCTGAATGACTATCAGGTTCACTATCATTGTCTTGCAGAAGTTGAATGCGAACGACTCTTGATCGTGATAAACGAGGAGCCATGGGATTTCAGTGAAGCAAAGGAGTCGAAAGAATGGATAATAGTATGTGAGGATGAGATAGCTTCTATAATAAAGAACAAATGCTGGGATTTGGTTGACCTACCGAGCGGAGTCAAACCAATTGGGCTAAAGTGGGTGTTTAAGATCAAACGAAACCCTGATGGAAGCATCAACAAACACAAGGCTAGACTGGTTGCAAAGGGCTATGTTCAAAGACATGGTATCGACTTTGATGAAGTATTCGCACCAGTAGCTCGCATTGAAACCATTCGATTTCTCATTGCTATAGCAGCATCTAATGATTGGGAGGTGCACCATCTTGATGTCAAGACAGTGTTTCTCTATGGAGAACTAAAAGAAGAAGTGCATGTTACTCAACCGGATGGATTCGTGATCAAAGGAAGTGAGAACAAAGTATACAGGCTAAAGAAGGCGCTTTATGGACTGAAGCAAGCTCCACGGGCATGGAATGAAAAACTGAATAAGATCCTCAAAGAGTTAAACTTTGTCAAGTGTTCAAAGGAACCATCACTATACCGAAAGAAAGAGAAGGAGCATCTTCTCATTGTTGCTGTTTATGTTGATGATTTATTAGTCACGGGATCAAACATGAAAATGATACTTGGTGTTAAGAGAGAGATGGCTACAAAATTTGAGATGAGTGACCTTGGAAGATTAACTTATTACCTTGGCATCGAGGTTATTCAACACAAGGATGGCATAACGCTGAAGCAAGAAAGATATGCATCCAAAATATTAGAAGAAGCTGGAATGAATGAATGTAATGCATCTCAAGTACCAATGGATCAGAATGTGAAGCTATCAAAAGGGCTAGAAGAATGACGCATCAATGAAAAGGATTACAGAAGATGTATTGGGTGCCTCCCAGGGCCGTGCCTACTTAACAATTAAAGAAACATTCGCCTATGTGACTTAATTTTTATGTAAAATTTAGGAAGTAAATTTATGGTTTTGCCTACGTTATTTAATTTTATACAAAATTTAGGAAGTAAATTTTAATATATTATTATTATATGGTTTATATGTAAAAATGTTAAGTTTCTCTTTCTATGTATTGATGATCAAACTAATATCTCAAGACTTTTTTTAAAATAAAAATTTAAAATCTAAAAGTCATCTAATACATTAGCTATTAGGTTTATATTTTTAATCTCTTAATTTTTGTTAGCTATAGTATTTATATAACCACATATTCATTTCTTTATTCCAATGTTTTTCCATGTTAGCTATTGTTTCTTTTTAAAATTTCACTAACTTTTTTGTTTTAAATATTCTTTTATTTAATTTTTTAAGTTTAATTAAAAAATTAAAATATGTTATATACAATGCAATCTCTATTGTATAATATTTTTATACTAAAAATGATTTAAAATATATATTTTTGTAAAATTTTAGTTAATATTATGTTTCACAAATAAATATAGTTATTTCATATATTACTATATAATATAACATTTAATAAATATATATATATGTATATATGTTTGGCCTACGGCAAGCAAATGCTTAGGCACGGCTCTGGTGCCTCCGCTATTTACTTCATACACGGCCTGATCTTTCTTTCAGTGTTGGAGTACTTAGTCGCTATATGCAAGAACCAAAGGAATCTCATGGAGCAGCTCTAAAACAAATTCTAAGGTACTTGCGTGGAACCCTATCTCATGGTCTGGTATTTATATGATTTGTTTTAATTGCGTTGTGATACTAAACATAAGTTAATCTAATCGATTAAAAACTAATCGATTAAAAACTATGATGCGCACTATGGACAGAAGACATGCAAATAAATTATTTTGAAAGCTCTGCAGCACCAACGAGAAGCCAAAGAGAATAAGTATTATCTCTTCTTGGAACTGAAATGAAGTATCGCTTGCTTGCAACACAAGCATCTATTACTGTGCCTCTATCTCATCTTGTATAATTTAAATGATGTAAATTCAACACCACCGATTTGGTTATTCGAACTTTTAAGAATTGTTGACCCAAATAAATGTTCCATATATGTCGTCACTGTAACGTGAATCGTGGCACTGTACCGTACATGTATTTCTGTGCGTCTTTTTCGCGACGTTTGAGATTTTTCATCTCTCAGAAATTAGGAAACAAATCCAGGACAAAGATTAAATGAGATGTGCTTTCTGTTGTTTTCCTCTTGCATCTAGTTCCTTATTTCTTTGTCTCTTCTTTTTCTAAATAAATTGGTCTGATTTTTAGGCTTAATTCCAATTCGTATTTCATGTCTGTATTCCAATGTGATTTTAATAAAATTCAGTTGAAACAAAAATTAGGAAACAAATCGCAAATTTGTTCCTTTGTTTCCTTCAAATGATCTCAATCAAATCAAACTTCCCGATTCGAATTCGAATTCTGACTATTGAGAAACTTCAGGCAGATCGAAATCCGATTCATCATCATCTTCTTCTCCGCCTCGATCGCTCTTCTCATCGGTAAATTTTGTCCCTTACATCTGTTTCCCACTCTTTTACGCCTATTTGATTTTATAATCTATCGATTCTTCCGCGTTTCTGTTTAAACGATTCATGTATTGAGAGATCGTGATGTTGTCTTGCATGATTCGGAAATTTGGTGTTTTGTTTCCGCGAAATCTTTGCTTAGGATCATTGGAAACGAACGAAAATTAGATTTAAGAATATGGTGAATAGATTTTCTCAGCTAGGATTTGAACATTCGTGTGCTGTGGTTTTTGATTTGCCAAATTGTTCATTGTTGCAGTACAAATCTGGTGAATTTTTGCTTCATGGAAAAACATTGGCGTGCGTCTCTTTGATGAGTAGTGGAACACATGGTAAACACAGAGTCATCGAAAGTTAGTTCATTGAGCAAACGATACGACAAGAACATCCAGAAGAAAACGATATCGAGAAGAATTTATAGAAGAAAAGGTAAAAAAACTGAGAAGAAGCACAATGATCACATTCTCTATAACCAAAAAGAGAATTCTATAGTTCCAAACGTGTAATTTAAGTTTTTCAATGCAAATTTGAAGCTTTTTTGTGTGGACTTTCTATCCTATTAAATTAATTATATATTCGAAAGAAAACTCTGATATAAGTTATCTACTGCATGTTTGATGAAAAAAGAATGGCGTTAGTTAAAGATAGTTATAAATTGGTGAAGATGATTTTTAAATCTGAGGAATGACCATTTTTTGTTTTACATATAGAAGAATATAAAAACAGATAAATTAGTACGAGATGTTTTTATTATTTAGATTATGTAAACTCAACTTCACCTATTTAGTTATCTGAATCGTTTTAAAAGTTCAAAACTATTGACAAAAAAATATTTCAAAAAAAAAAAAAAATGCACTATTATTTACAGCAAACCACGTTCCCTTGCCCATATGTCGTCACTGTGACGTGAATAGTGGCACTGTACTGTACATGAATTTTTTTGTGCGTTCCTCTTTTTGGCGACGTTTGAGATTTTAAGTCCTAAAAAATCAGGAAACAAATCGCAAATCTGTTCTTTGTTTCCTTCACAATGTTCTCAATCAAATCAAACTTCCCGATTTGAGCTAGAATCGAATTCCAATTCTGACTATTGGAATTTCAGGCAGATCGAAATCCGATTCATCATCATCATCTTCTTCTCCGCATCGATCGCTCTTCTCATCGGTAAATTTTGTCCCTTACCTTAAATCTTGATCTGTTTCCCACTCTTTTGCTGCTCCGAGACCCGAATTTGATTATGTAATCGATCGATTCCTCCGCGTTTCTGTTTGAACGATTCATGTATTGAGAGATCGTCATATTGTCCTGCATGATTCGGAAATTTGGTGTTTTGTTTCTCTCAAAAATCGCAGATTTGTTCTTTGTTTTGGAGTCATCATCATCAGGTGCAAGCAAAGGCGGGAACTATGTCTACGACGGGTTATACGTTGTGGAAGAGTATTGGCAAGAAACCGGATCACACGGTAAGCTCGTCTTCAAGTATAAACTCAAACGGATTCCGGGACAGCCCGAGCTATCGTGGAAAGTGGTGAAGCAAACGAAGAAGTCGGAGAACCGTGAAGGTTTATGCAGGCTTGACATCTCAGAAGGGCACGAGAGGTTGCCCATTTGCGCGGTGAACGAAATCGACGACGAGGAGCACGCGGATCCCTCCAAAGGGATGCGGCTGCACGAAGCGATGCACGGAGAGTAGAAACTGCGCCTGCGTGGCGAAAAACGGAGGAGAGATACCTTACAACTACGATGAGAACATAGTTTATCCAGAGAGCTTGATCTACGAGTGTGGATCAGGTTCAAGCTCGAGATCTTCAAAACCGAGTCGAGAGGTTGGGGAGTGAGTTCTCTCAGCTCGATACCTTCGGGTGTCTTCATATGCGAGTACGTCGGCGAGCTTTTGGAGGATAAAGAAGCTGAGAGAAGAACAGGGAACGACGAGTATCTCTTTGACATTGGGAACAAATACGACAACACTTTAGCTGAAGGGATGTCGAAGCTAATACCAGGGATGGAGAAAGAGAAAGAAGAAGAAGATGGCGGCGATGGTGGTGAGACGACGGGGTTCACCGTCGACGCCGCAAAGAAAGGGAACATCGGGAGGTTTATAAACCACAGCTGCTCGCCGAATTTGTATGCACAGAACGTGTTGTATGATCATGAAGACAAGAGGATCCCTCACGTGATGCTGTTTGCGATGGACAATATACCTCCGCTTCAAGAACTCACTTACCATTATAATTACATGATCGATCAGGTGCGCGATGTTAACGGTAATATCAAGAAGAAGATTTGCTACTGTGGTTCTTCTGAGTGTACCGGTAGGCTCTATTAATCGATTACCCACAAACTTTTTGTCCTCTGTTTTAAACTCAAGATTCTTCTTGTTTTTATGTTATTTATCAACGGTTTATGTTATACCGTAGAGTCTATATAAATTAATATACCATATAGCAGCAGCTAAGAACAGAACCGATGTAAGAATCAATGCAGCATTTTGGTTTCTGTTTTGTTCTTTCAAGTAATGGTCTTAAACTTGGTTTCACACAATGTAAACACATAGTTCATGTTATGGTAAATATATCTCTTTTGATAAATCCTCTTATGATTGGACCTTAACCATGTATAATCATGTCAATCAAATAAACAGGAATACATTTGTGCTATAAATTCATATAAATACAAACATTGGCTAAAGAAAAAGTAAAAGAGAAAAACAGAGGAAAGAACACAACAAAAACAGAGTAACCGGAAACAATAACTGAAATCAAGACACTGATAAATGGGTTGCCTTCTCCCCCAAGCTTCTTTCTCTCCGGTCCATTTAGTTTGGTTGCAAAGATTCTTCAAGTTTCAGTTATTCATTATAATATATTTTCAAATTCAGAAACATTACCTCTCTAGTTAGCTGTGGTGCTTCTTCTTCTTCTTCTGCGTTTGTTACGACCAAAAAGACTCGTGAACCACTCTGGTTTGTATGAAACCAATATGTATCCAATCGACAACCCAAACGCAATACCAGGTACAAATCCTATTACAGCTGCAATCCAACTGAACACCTCATCATCCTCTTCTTCTGGTTCTGGCGTTTCAGACTTTTGCGATGAAGGCTTGTGGATATCTCCGCAATCATCTTCAAGAGCAGGGCCCAAAAGTCCCGGGTTGTCTGCGAAGGAAGAGCAAGGCTGCGTTCGAAACTGAGTGCCTCCTGGTAATTGACCTACAAGCTGGTTATGGGAGAAGTTTATGTACTCAATGAACGAGAGATTCCCTAGCTCTTGTGGAATTTCTCCAGAAAGCTTGTTTTGGGAAACGTCTAGTGACTCGAGAGCTGTAAGGTTCCCCATGGACGATGGTATGCGGCCATTGAAAGCATTGTTTGACAAGTTGAGCACGTGAAGCTCTTTCAGTAAACCGATGGACTTTGGAATCTCGCCTTCAAGTTTGTTTCCAGAGAAGTCGAGTGCTGTGAAGACTTTTAGGATACGTTCTAGCTCCAATAATACACCTTTATTCATCAAAACCATTGAATCATGGTAATAACCTCCTCCCATGTACTTTCTAGTCGACTTATCTTCGTTTATCCCAAGAGATGCCATTGCACTCCAACTCACAAAACAATCAGCTGGTAAAATTCCGCTGAACTGATTATGTGAGATGTCCATGATTTTCAACTGAAAGAACGAGGCTTGATGTAATGGTCCATGGAATGCATTGGAGCGTAAGACAAGAACTTGCAGGTTCTGTAGAGAACTCAACCAGAAGGGAAACGTGTCGTTGATTCTGTTGCTTTCCACATTCAGAACTTCAAGAGCAGAGAAATGAATCAAAGATCTTGGAAGCTTTCCCACCAATTGGTTATTTCCAATGTCAAGCGTTCTTAGACCTTTAAATACATTCTTCGGAAGACCTCCACTAAGACGGTTCTGACGTAGGTTCAGAACTGAGAGATTGCTCTTGAGATTTCCCATACAAAGAGGGATTGAACCATTGAAGTTGTTGCTTGATAGATCTAGAACCCTTAGAGAGTGAAACTCGCATATGAGAGATGGAATCTCTCCTGTGAAGTTATTTTTAGAGCCAGACAAGTACTCCAGGGCAGAGGATAGTCCATGGTTCATTGATCTTTCGAAGTTGATGAAAGTGTTGTTGGAAAGATCCACGTAACGCAGATATGGTAGCGTCCATAACCAGCCAGGAACTTGACCTTTGATTTTGTTGTTGGAAATGTCTAGAGTCTCCATACGCTGCTGGGTTCTCAGAAGTTCTGGAAATTCGGCAATACCGCAGCCTGACAGGTTTAAATAAGTTATCACCTGTGAAGGAGAATCTGAAACTGAACTGTTGTTTGTGGCCAAAACATGGTTGCCTGAGAGATCTAATTCTTCGAGTGTCTTGGAAAATGATGAGATTGCATTCAAGTCAATCGTTGTTGTAGTGTTCAAATGGGACAGGTCAAGACTTTCAAGCGACTTGAGATGCGAGAAGATAGTGAGGTCAACTGGGCCTTGGGTGTTCCAATGGGAAAGGTCAAGTTCTGCGAGGTTGACTAATTTGGAAATGGATCCAGGGATTGGCCCTCTGAAGTTGTTACCTCTAAGGTCTAACCCTTGTAGCTTAGATGGTGAAGATATATTCCCAAACTCAAGAGTGCCGTTGAGTTGGTTATCTAACAAATAAATAGATGTCAAAGAAGGAAGGGCGAAGAGAGAAGAAGGAAGGGTTCCAACGAAATTGTTGCCACCTGCGTCAAAATCCTCCAAGTTGGAGAGTGAGCTAATGTTTGCAGGAAGCGTTCCTGTGAGTTGATTGAAGCTCAATGATAAAGACGACAACTGTTTCAAACTGCCAAAAGAAGATGGGATTTCACCATTGAAACTGTTACCACTGAGGTGAAGAAATTCAAGACAAGAGAGCTTTGTAATTGAAGATGAAATTCGACCCCAAAACTGATTATCAGAAAGGGAGAGAGAGGTGAGATGTGAAAGGTTTTCAATTGAGGATGGAATATGACCAGAAAACCGATTTCCAGAAAGAGAGAGAAATGTGAGATTTGAAAGATTTTCAATTGAAGACGGAATCTGACCCGAAAATTGATTATACGAAAGAGCGAGAGAGGTGAGATGTGAAAGGTTTCCAATTGAGGATGGAATCTGACCCGAAAATTGATTATAAGAAAGATCAAGAGAGGTGAGATGAGAAAGTTTTCCAATGGAGAATAAGATTTGACCATAAAAATCATTATATGAAAGGTCTAGAGAAGATAGAAAACGAATGTTTTGAAAGGTATTCGAATGAAACCTGCCATGGAGGCAGCTGCAGCTGAGGTCTAGCTCAATCACTTCCCCAGACTTGGCATCGCATGTGATACCATCCCAATAACAACAATCACTGTTATGTTTCCATGACTCCGTCTTCGGATAAGCAGCTCCACCAATATAATGACACAAGCGATCAAAAGAAGACTTTCGAATCTCAAACTTGTTCTTGAACTCGAGAAGTGCATCCCTTTGTTCAGGACGACACACATGTCTAATAGGAACCGCAGACACGTTTTGAAAATAAAATATGAGAGAGAAGAGAAAAGAAAAAGTAATACGAATGGTCCTCATTGAGTTGCAGGAGCCTTTCGTTCTTCTTCTTTAAGCTAATTTAACTTTCTTCAATACCAATAATGAAGAAGCGAAAGATGGAAATGGTGATGATAAAACATGGTTTCATGCCCCGTCTCTTTATATACATTGCATATAGAGTGCTCCAGATTCACTCAGATTGACTCACCATCAAGTCTTTGTACGAAGTGTTATTCACGTTGAGCAAACAGCGTAAATGTATTTTGGTCCAACCAAATTAAAAGATATACACAACAAAGAATAACGAAATCCTTAATGAAAAAGAAATTAGATATACATTACAAAAAGAGTACAAGTCAAGAAGAGACGATTTGCTATGGGTAATGATAATCATGTGGTCGATGTAAAGAGAGCTCTCAGGAAGAAGATAAGGTTCAGGGCAGAGTTGGCTTACTTTACAAGTCATCGACTTTCGTCTTTTCTGAAACAAAACTCACCAGTCAATATTGCTGAATAGTATGAGAAATCTATTTGTTTGTTTGTTTGGTTTCTTTTGTCATGATACATTTTTTCTTTGTTCGAGTTTGATTTATATGGTTTGTTTTAATTGCTTCGTGATACTAAACATAAGTAAATCTAATCGATTAAAAACTATGATGCGCACTATGGACAGAAGACATGCAAATAAATTATTTTGAAAGCTCTGCAAAACGAACGAGAAGCCAAAGAGAATGAGTATTATCTCTTCTTGGAACTGAGATGAAGTAGCGCTTGCTTGCAACACAAGCATCTATTACTGTCTCTCTATCTCATTTGTCACACTACTTCCTGTGATTGTTTTAGCTGTCTGGTAGACAAAATCAGGAAGAAAGGCAAGCCAGAATAAAGAAGACTTTCTTTTTTTTTCACTATATAAAAAAAAGGAAATATACTATTATTGATTCAATAGAGTAAACTACTATAGTACTCTTCCTAGCAAGATGTATCCAAAAATGGTAATGTTCCAAGTTTTCCCACTCTTTCACGCCAATATATATATACAAACAACTCTTAAGAAATTTTGATCATCATCGACAAACAATTTTGCTCTGCATTTATTTGTTATAATCTAAGATAAACAAATAAAAAACAATGAAAAACTCTATTTTAGATCAATGGTATTTCATTAGGTATATTAATTGTAACTGTTTTTTCATGTGTTTTAGAAAGACGGTACATGAGAATTCATGAGAAAGCAGAAGATCTTTCTTTAGAGAATAATCAAGTGAAAGAAGACGACAAAAACAAGAACATAAATTCAGAAGAAGACGATATCGAGAAGAATCTATAGGAAATAAGGTAAAGAACTGAGAAGAAGCACAGTGATCACATTCTCTATAAACAAAAAGAGAATTCTACAGCCTGAAACGTGTAATTCAATTTTTTCCATGCAAATTTGAAGCTTTTGTGTAAGATTTGGTTCATTGTGTTTTGTAACTGTACAAATACACACAGATTTCTCTATTTTTGCTATATAGTATTTATTCATTTATGGAGTTACAATCGATTGTTCTTGCCTCCTCTGCTTCTCACTTTCACTTTCTTCTCCATTAAAACGATCTACACTGTTTATGAATATCCCTGCCAAAACAAAATTCGCAACAAAAACAGCTTCTTGATTTGGAACAAGAAAGATTTATCTAGGTTCAAGAATTGAGATTTGCTTTTTACCTATAAACCATATTGCAGCAGCTAAGAACAGAACCGATGTAAGGATCAATGCTGTTTTTCTCCAACTGTTGATATGATCCTGCACATACAACAACAATGGAGCAATCTTGGTTTCTGTTTTCTCTCTTTTCAAGTATTGGTGATGACAAGAAGAGATCTTTTTTTTACCTGAACGATACCGACAAGAGGAGAAGAAGGAACATCGCCAAATATGTGAATCGCAACGGTAGAGATAGCCATTGATAATGGTCTTAAACTTGGTTTCACACAATGCAAACACACATAGTTCACAGGAGCCTGAAGAAGAAGAAGATAAACGAATCTGTTCTTGTTCTTGTTCTTGATGAAGAAACATAACAATATTACAACACTAAGGCTCAAAGTTTTTTTACCTGTGTAGCAAACACAAGAAACTCTCCTAAGGCAAAGAGAGCGAT
Organism: Thlaspi arvense; assembly: GCA_911865555.2. Lineage (NCBI taxonomy): Eukaryota > Viridiplantae > Streptophyta > Magnoliopsida > Brassicales > Brassicaceae > Thlaspi > Thlaspi arvense. The sequence goes on from OU466860.2 coordinate 66,016,759, forward strand.
GAAACCGTATAAACTCTTTAAGGTAAATGCAGTGAAGCAAAAGATCGCTCCAAGAAACACTGCTCCGGATAAAAGCTGCATATATACGTATCGATCAAAAAGGTTTTGATTCAAAATCCGAAATCAAGAAGAGAGAAAAAGCTTTTTCTTCTTCACTTTAAAAGCATTTGGAATTGTTGCGGTGACACGATCGAGTATAAACCCTCCTGATAATGTCCCACTGATCCCACAAATGATAGTTACTGCGCCGAAGATCATATCGGCGTTTTTCTGACAAGATAAAGTTCTTATCAGAAAACAAACTTTCAAGAACCCTCAAGAAGAAAGATTGATAGAAACACATGTTTCACCATTTTGTAAATGCTATAACCAGCCTTTGGTCCCCAATATGAGTATGCACCAATAACAAAGTTGTATGATACATAACCTGTTAAAACCAAGTTATATCAATCAATGAAGAAGATAACGTAAGAAGAATAGTGAAACAGTAAAGAGTAAAACATAATTACCTAAGACATTAACAACAAAGACCTTTTCTTTACATAGAACTTTCATATCTTTCGCAAACTGAGTAAACGATTTCGAAACTGCGTTCATGTAACTTGACCTGTCACAGTTGAAGTAAAAAGATTTGATGAAACTAATACAAAACGTATGGAAGAAAAAGTTTTAAGATAAATGAAATCAAACTCAACTTGTAAGTTTCAATGGAGATCTCAATCTCATTACCACCAGCTTGAAGATGATTCTTGTTTTTACCAACTGATGAAGCCATCTTTATCGAATCAGTAGAAGGAAACCCTGTTTCATATTCATCTTCTCAGATCACAATATCTTTAACAGTCTATGCTTTTAATAACACAAGACAGAATCTGTACTTCACCTTTTAACTGCAAAGGTTTCATCAAGAAACCAAGAACAGCAAATGGAGCCATTAATACTGCTTCTCCCCAAAACGCATAGCGCCAACTAAAATGTTTTCCAACCTGAAAATCACAAATTTTGAACCTTTAAGACAACTTTTTATAAACCAATATCATAGTCCCAACAATATACGTACGTATCCGCCATAGACATAGCCCAAAGCAACACCACTTGGTATACACATGTAAAACACACCAAGCCACACAGCTTTCTGAAGTTAAAAGCAAAAAGGGTTAATCAGAAATGGACAAATGTTGCATTTTGAATCCATAAGATGTGCTAAAAAGGTTTAAAAGAGAAACCTGTTTGTGAGGAGCATTATCATCTATAAACGGAGCTGCAAGACTGATGAAAGAAGCTTCACCTACACCAACGAACCTATCGAGTAATAATAGTCATACAAATCAAAATTTGGAGCAGGCAAAGTCAAAATCATAAACAAGAACAAAACTTAACTTACATGCGACATAAGACGATAAACCAAAAGGCAAAGGAACTTCCACAACCAAGAACTGCAATAGTCCAAACAGTTAAGCCTACTCCAATAAGTCTAAATGGATTGAAACTGCACTACAAACAATAAACAACTTCAATAAGCTGTATTTTGTTTAGGCCTTAGAAGAAAAAAACTGAAAAATGTTTCCTAACCTTTTTGCTAATGAAGCAAAGATTGGCGATGCAATAAGAAGTCCAACCATAAATGAAGATGACAGCACACCATCTTCGAAATTACTTAGATTGAAATGTCCCCTAGAAGAAGCAACTTTACATCACCACAAATTTGAGTAAAATATAAAAGCTTTAGGCCTTAAACAACCAAATTCTTACTGAATCTCAGTTGCAGGGTTGCATTTGCCCTTATCATCACAAGTCCTGATATTGCCATTGACACCATTGCTCGCTATAGCACCACGATCCATGTAGTTTAACAAGTTAATGATGCAGAAGATCACCAGTAACCTGAAAAAAAAAAGGTTTTGAAGAAGATAATGATGAAGCAAAGAAATCAGAGTTCTGTGTCAAAGACCAAATCAGTATCTTTAGCATATAGAATTGAATGCAAAAGAGAATATAACACACAATCACAAATGAGATTCAGAGTCTTTTAAACAGAAGAACAAAGACGCATCATGGGAAAAGCTTTCAACTTTGCATCGTTTTATGGGTATACGAACAGTGAAGGGAGATCTCAAAATCCGTACGTTCATGGCGGGCAGAGAGGAAAAGTCAAGAGTAAAGCAATGAATGATGTACCAAATGGGAGACAGAAAGGAAGATTCGACAATCTCTAAGCTCCGGGCAGTTTCTAACTCCGCGAGAGGAGTTGAAGAAGATGGAGAATAACATTTCGACGGTTCCGTTGCATTAGGAAGACGACAATCTTCATCTTTGGTCACCATTTGATATCACGAAACAAAGATCTTTGAGAGAAAAGAAGGAATCACTAAAATCATATTATTGGACTTGTAAAAAGTGAAATTTTTTATCATCTAAACTAAAGATTATTCTTTTTCTCACTCTGTTTCTTTTACTTTATCATCTCCTCTGGTTTTACAACGAAAAAAAGAATCAACTTTCACTAACTTTGAAGGTTACCAAGAAAAGTTCCAGATTCCTGAAGTTGCCCCAAAAAAGAAATATTATTACTAATTGTACATTTCCAAGAACAAAAGATCCTTTAATTTGAAAAACAAAAAAGAAAAGTTAAACCCTTTAAGCCTCAAGTGGCCGAAGAGATTTAAATTGAGTAATACTGTAACACTATAAAAACAAATATCTGAAATCCTACAGAGAAGAAGACGAAAGAGCAAAAGGATTCTTCTAACTCTTTAACGACTCAGCTTCCGAGCCTTTCTCTCTCTTTCTCTCCTTTCTTCTTCCGCTTCAAGCAGAGCTTCTCTTTCATCTTCCTCCCTTGCGATTCTCGCACTGCATTTACCAAGACAGCACATGAACCATTAAGGAATTGTATAATGCAGAAGAACCAAATAAATGAAACACATGATCAAGAATATCGAATTTACCTTCGTCTCTCTTCCTTCATGATATCGTCAAAGTTTGCTTCCATGTTTCGGTCATCATCGTCACGCCCAGCAAAACGTTCAGTCCTGACATTTTTAAACACAAAATCCATAAGTGTCAAGAGAAGAGAAGAGGACTTTAAAAAGTTAATGTAGAGTGGGAGGGAAGTTCGAAGCAGTACTTGAACATTTGCCTAATCATGTTCATGGCTATATCATCCTCTGTCATTCTTGCAGGCTTCTTCTTCTTCGGCGGAGGCCTTCGATCATAATCTATATCACGCGGTGGAGGTCTCTTGAGCGCCGGTTTACTCATCATCTGTAAAAGTTAGTTACTTGTACAAATTAGTGACTTTGCTAGACTTTGTTTTGGCAAAAGAAGACAAGAGAGGAAGATAAGAGAGAAAGATAGTGAGATAGATATACCTGGTGTCTCGAGGTAGGCGCTGATTGTTTCGGGATCATTCGGGATGTAGCAGGGTCACGAGAAACCTTTCTCTGCTCTAGCATCCTTTGTCTCGGATCAGATGACATTGGTCTAGACGAGGATGGTCTTTGAGCACTTTGAAGAGAACTCTTTCCCGCCGAGATGGAGGGCCTTCTCTCCAGTGACATCTTAGAAGGCAGAGGTCTAGACGTGGGCGGCGCTGACCGGCCAGGACCGACTCCATTGCTGCCGCTGCTCATCTGTTTCCTCTGATCCACTGGCGCTTTCGAAGGAGCTGATCGGGAATTCAGCTGGCCATTCCGGTTAGCTGATTGGCCATTCATCGAAGAGCCTGATGGTCTGCTAGTGGGTGGTGCTTGACGGTTTACCGAGGAACCAGGTCTTTGGCTTCCCGAGGACGAAGCCCTCTGCTGCATTTGGCTACTGGAGGAAGACGGTCTTGTGTTTTGCGTTTGGCTGCCTGAGGAAGCCGGTCTACGCGACTGCATTTGACTTCCCGAGGAAACCGGTCTTGAGTTTTGCATTTGGCTTCCCGAGGAAGCCGGTCTTGAAATGTGCGGAGCAGGTCTTGAATGGTTCATTTGGCTGCCAGAGGAAACCGGTCTTGAAGAATGCCCATTCGCTGATACGGGTCTCTTCTCCTCACGAGGGGGAGGAGCGTGTGCGGCTCGACCATTGGTGGTACCTGATGGCTGTTTGGGCCGTGCTAATAACTGAGCAGAACGAGCCTCTTGAACATCAGCAAAAAACCTGTATAAGTTATCTCCATGAAAATGGTATGCTTTAAAATAACAACAAACAGAGTTTCTCGGAAGACGCAACATACCAGAACTAGGAAAGGAGCCACTTCGAGACAGAGACGATGCTTCCTTCTTCGGAACAGGAAGCTCCGCGTCATCGGAAAATAAAAACGAATAGTCTCTTGTGTCCTTGAGAGTCTCAACTTTCCTCCTTGCCTCGCTCACAACCTTAGGCCGCTTCTCAAGGGACGCACTCTTAGCGTCTGAACCACTCGTTGGAACAGGTCTTTTCTTCTGCACAACACAAACAAGTACATCAGCAAAAAAGAGTAAAACCTTTTAAACTATAGAATGTGTGAAGAGATAAGAAGATTAAAAGCACATACAGCTTGGTTCGAGCTCGACATTCTACCTGTCCGTATCTCGTTCTCGAGCAAGGATTTGCTTTCTTGTATAACCCTCGAGGAGATAACAGGACGCGAAGGACCAAAGAAGGAACCAAAACTGCAGAGGAAAAAAACACAATTAGCCTCAATCAAAAACACATTCTCGAATGTTGTACTATGACTTTAAAAGGTGATTAATAATAGCAACCACATACTCGTTGTAAGGGAGTTTCTTTCTTCTCTCTTGTGAAGATTGAGCATTGGCACTTCCTTTGCCCAGTTTCTTCCTGATTGAATCTTTTAACTTTTGACGCAACTCAAGATACTCGAGTTCTTCCTTTGGTGGTTCTTCTTCTTCCTCCTCGTCCTCATACTCCTGCTCCAATCCATCATCATCACTGTAATAGTCATCGTACCCAGCTTCATCATCAAGGTCCTGCAATGAAAATAGCGAATCATGTTGTTAAAACGGAGTAAGATTAAACCGAATTCGAAAGAACAGATCACCCAAAAATACTTACTTCTTCATAGCCCTGCATCTTTGCTAGAAGATAGCCCACGAATCAGCAGATTCCTGCAAACAAATTAAAAAAACAATTCAACGATGCTTATTTCAACATGCATAAAAGTTTGCTTTTTCTAGATTGAAAACAGAGTTAAGAAACGAAACCAAAAAAAAAAACACAAGAGAGCTAACTTTTTAATCGGATCAAACAGATCAAAATAGAAGAAAAACTAAAAATTTCAATATGATCCGATGTCAAAAAACGGAATCCAATACTCATCCATAAAACACCTCGTTTTCCAGAAATTGTTATCGAAGCCAATCTAATTCCGATGAATCGAATTTGAAAAACAAGCACCAGATCTGATATCTCACCAACAAACCCACAGAATAATCATTCAAAAACGACGGATCTAATCGAAAATCAAAGTAGAAGAAGAAAGTCAAAAATTTGAAGATGAATCCGTAGTTAAGAAGATGATTCGCCACAAATTGATAAAAATTGAGATCGGACTAATTGTCAAAACGCATAAAACTCATCAATTCGATTCAAAACACATAATTTTCAATGAAAATCTTCTCGAACACCATCAAAATCAATAAAACAAACACCAAATCTCATATTTCCGCAACAAACCCATCCAAAAAAACAGCCAAAAACGCAGATCTGATCGAAATTTACCTGGATTTGACCTGGAACCGATGAAATCCAGCGAAAAATCGTGAAAATCGATGAGATCTGACGAATTGCGATCGAGAGAAGAAGAAAAAAAGGAGAGAACAAAGATCTGTGTGGATCTGCGAGAAGAGAGAAAGCTGCGAAGAGATAAAAAGGGGGGTATGAGAAGAAGAGAGGATGCTCTCTCGTGGGCTTAGGTTTTTGGAGGAATAAAGAGGAAAACAAAGGAAACCGAAGGACCCAGAAACAAAAAGGGCTGTTGCTAATATGCGCCATGTTGCGCCTCTCATGCATCCCAATCTTTCTCACTCGCATATCTTCTCTTAAATGGGAAAATATATAAATTAATGATTTTTTTTCTCTTAAATTAGGTTTTTTGTTTGGGTGGTAACAAAATTAAAAGATTTGCTTTTCCCTTTTTTTTTAAATATATTTTTGGTCTAAAGAATGAGTGAAATTGAGACTTCTCCTCTAGAGCCTGAAGCAGCTCTCTCTCAACTATAAACCGTTTCACCGGCGAGATTCTCCACGGGAAGTTTTAAAGTTTAAAGTTTTTTTAATTTGAATTTATAAACATTTTTTAATTTTATAAATATATAGATGATAACTATATTTGATATTGTGGGTTGGTATTAAATATAATTAGATTTACAGAATATACAGATATTGAGGGATTATTTTTTGTTTGGGACAGCTGTAGTTGTTATTGGTAGCTTTCAGTTTATATATTTCCATTATATTTATCCAAAAAGTAATAATTCACTATTTATAATCTATAGTATATTTACATATCCATGTATGTAATCGCTATAATTTTTTCATGCAAAAAAGCAACACATTGAAAGCCCTTTTTAAAAAAAAAAAAAAGCAACACATACTGTATATCTAAAGCCACGAGAACAGTTTTATAAATGGGAGTTAATACATTTGGGCTTTTAAAAATTTTAACATCAAAAATATTGGAAAATGGAAATTTATATCAAGACGATATATCGCATTATTGGATTTGGAGTTAACACAATTAGGTTCGGCTATGTCCTTCGGTTCACGCGTTGGGCTTCTCTCTCGTGGGCTTAATTTATTGGGCCTAAAATCTGAATTTGGGTTTGATTAATTTGGCCCAATATTACTTCTCTCTCTCTTTTGATATTGCCCACCTTTACCAACAAAATGCATTCAGTCACACACTGCCGTGTATCACACTCGATATGTTCATGTCCTACTAATATATGAGTGCTGCATTTGACATGATTCGATTCACAATGAAAGAAATTGGGATCAAAACTTTCATATATCTTATCATAATAGTTTTGAAGTTAAACAAACTTATTAATTGATATCTCAACAAATTAACAAAATGTCAAAGTACCAGCAATATTAATGTATAGAGACTTGTTGTATAATATTGTAGTGGATATGTTGTTATAGTTCTTAACATATATATTTTATGAGTTTTGCTTCCTTGGAAAGGATGTGGAGCTTAACTATACAATATGAATGAAATGATACTCCTTATGTCGGATAACTTTTTGATATTCTTCTGATTAAAGTATATTATATAAAAAAATTGTTATTAAGAAATTTATATAGACTTATACTGATCATGTTGATTTGAAAACTCTCCACTAACTTCAATTTGTGAACAACCCTTTTCCTTTAATTTGGATTTTGGTCTACCTAATCTATACCTGTCCGTGTATATATATACTAAATCTAAAAACTATAAAATTACTATATAATTAAAGATCTCTTGATACTTTAAAATGGAATTAAATCTTGGACTTGTTTGTATATGATATGAACTTTTAGATATAGCCGTGCGAACCATTATTGCATACCTTTAGTGGAACGCACCATCGCTATCCAAATTAAACGTACTAAAACCATATAATCTCCATATACTTTTGCCTTTTGCTTTTGTTTCATTGTTTGACCGGTGATAGATTATTCTTTTAAACATTTTAGACAAAAGGTACATAACACTTAGGCCGATTAATATCTTATTTTATTAGTATGTTTTGTATTTATAACAAAGTGTGATACTGTTTATCAATTTTGTTTGATGGTTAAAGAAGCTGATTGAGATAAAAATGTGACTAACCAATTATTAAAATTGGCGGGTAAATGACTTATCTACTTTTGTCATCAGTTAATTTAATTACATCAACATAGACATTTGATAATGATCATGGGTTTTTTTGTTATGGTTAATACTATAGCACCTACTTTGCTATGGTTAATTTATGAATTTAGTTTGGAAATATGGTTATATGACCCAATTTCTCAATGATGGGTTTTTTTGTTCAATAACCATATTCGAAAAACAATCGAGGAATATAGCTATGATATTTGAAAAATTGGTAAACTAACTATGGCCCACAATCAATTATCGAAAATAAGATACTACATACTATACTATATATAATTTTATGGAATAGTCCAATTTGATATAGTATATACAAAAAAAAAGATGAAGGAAAGGAAAAACACGAAAGAGAAGGGAAGGAGAGGAAAGCGGAGGCAAAGAGAGAGAAAGGGAAAGATGAGAGATAAGATGAACCGATGTGAACAGAGGAAAGGAAATGAAAAAGGATGAGAAGAGAAGATCGTAAAGGAAAGAAATTAAACAAAAAACAAAAAGAGTAATTTTGTATATATTATAGAATATATGAAGAATACTATAACACCTACTTTGCTATGGTTAATTTATGAATTTAGCTTGGAAATATGGTCATATGATCCAATTTTCCGATGATCATATCGCAAATGATAATCTATTGTTCAAATTTAATTATATGTGCAGCAGATGCAACATAGACATTTGACATTGATCATATCGCAAACGATTTCACAAATAATTATACACTTACCATAACATAAAAAAAAATTGATATTCTTAGCCACATCACACTAAAACTTTTGGTATCCATAAAACAAAAATTGATATTCTTAGCCAAAATGGGTAAAAGTAAAACCAATTACGTAAACACGTACGTAGCTTTTGATTTTTTTTAAGGTACGTGTCCTTTGAGATTATCTTGTAGATAATTGCGAAAAGTATAATGCATATTGTGCGTAACACATGGGACACTCGAGAAATTTTGGAGGGAAAACGAGAGCTGTAAGCCTGTAACAAACTAACAATCATAGTAGTATAATGTGTAAAAAGCCTAAGAGACAAACAAAAAAAAAGAAAGACAAATTCCGCCGTTAAAATGATTATCCTTATTCTCATCGCAATCATGTTCATAAGGCTTCTTTATACATATTATTGCTGATTTGTTGTATTGTTAAAGAAAATATTTTGTTGACCATCGAGTTTGAATCATTGGATACAACGAATTGAATTAGTGTTTGTAGCCGCAAAAAGGCTACATCCCGATTGTTTAGTACTACATTTTAGTATTTAAAATGTAACACCCCATTATGAAGAGAGTACACATAGAATATATGCTCTGCCTAAAAAGTTACACTTTAAATAATTATAAAGTAAATCATAGTTCATATATAAAAGTAATTTAGTAAAAGAAAAGCAATGAAAAATCATTTCAGGTTCATGATTAATGTATGTTTTTTTTTGTGTGTGTGTGCAAAAGATTAATGTATGTTACGCATTTTTAAAATCATATAAGACGCAAAACACATATGTTAAGCATTTTCAAATACAATCAATACATTTCGAATTGATGTTTTTTTAACATTTCTTAAAAGCTTCGTATCCATCGCTTTGTTCAAATCAGTGGAATCTTTATAACTTTGTCTAACAATATTGTAAATCAAAACTTTTAATTAGCGTAAGATAATTACAAGAAAGCTGAATGGTATAATATAACTCATTTCCAATCTTATCATATGACCAAATATAACTTCATTATGCACCATTTTCTATTTGTTTGTATCAGATCATTACACAAAGTTCTATAGTCTAATTAAGGAAATATGTTTCAAACAGACAAAATAAAACGAAACTTAAAATCTCGCGTTTTCGAACCCATGCAAGTCGCTGACTCTGTTCATATGTTTCCTCATCATAGCCACTTTAGCCAACCTCTCAGCCGCTTTCCAAGCCGACGTCGGAGTAAGCGGCTCAAGACTCTCTGATGACGTCACCTGACTTCCTCTCACACTGTCAAGATCTGCTAGCTCGGAGTCTATGCCACGTAAGCACGTATCACTCGAGTTCAAACCGTACTGCACTAACAAAGCTCGAGCTGACGTCAGCAATCTCTGAGCTCCGGAGTAGTTGTTCCGCTCTATTAGCCGCCGAGACTCCGCAATGGCTCGAGTGCTTACGTGGAGGTTTCTGAGCCGTGAGATGTTAGGATTAGATGATGATCGTACGGTGAGAGGGGAAGGAATCAGAAGCGCCCGATCTTCCGGGTTTCTTATTTCTTGGGTCGTGGGGTCTACGTAACGAGATCGAACGGTCAATATTCTGTGGGACCTACTCGTGGAGTAAGAATTAACCGGCGCTTTGATTTCCACCAGCAACGCTCTCTCTTCCTCTGCGTACATGTCACCTAACCGGATTGAACCGGTTCCAAGCCAAGCTGGTCGACCCGAAAGAGAGTAGACGGAAGTAATCTCTCCCTGACCCGACCCGGAAACTAACCCGAGGTTCATATTGAGATCCTGAACTGACAAGCTTAAATAACCGTTGATGCTTCTCGCAAACGCGTCCTCCGTTAACGCGTGATCATACGCGCCAAGCCATATGACGGGAATTCTAGAATGGGCCATGTGGGCCTGATGGGCCTGACGGTCTGTTAAAACGAAGACGGTGGTGAAAGGGTTTTTCTGCCGGCGATCTTCTAACACCTTAACCGCTTTCTTCAACGCGTCGTTCGCGCTCATTCCTTCGCCGGAGTTGGGAACGGAGATGATATCTACGATTCTTCTTGCTGATCTCCTCCCGTTTGCCGTCATCCTCCGTAACGGCAATAACCGTTTCGAGCTCGACGAAAACGCGACGATCGATAAACGATCCGTCTCCCGTAGATTCGAAATCACAAGCCTCATCGTTCGCTTCAGCGATTCTAATTTCCCTCCGGAGTTTTTCCCGCTCACGTCTAAAACTGCTACCAAATCTACCGGAGATCTACGCGCAGCTCCACGCGCCGTCGGAAACGGCGGCGATTTCACCTTCAGGACCACGGAGTAAGTCTCGTAACCTTTTCCCGCCGCAACGATTGCCGACTCCGGCGAGAGCTTAACCTCCACGTTTCTCGAAGAAGGATCCGTTAAGAGCATCGCCGTTAAAGGTGACGGCGTATTAACCGAAAATCCACTGAACTCACAGTCTTCGTTTTCATCGGATTCAAGTATGGTGTGAAAACCGGCGGGAGAAATCGGAGATGAAATCAAAGGCTCGTCGTCGTTGTAAACTCTCAACGACTTGTTGTTGCTCTTCGCTTCTCCTCTGATCCTAAGCTCGGTCTGAGAATCCGGTTTAGCGTAATTTCGAATCTCAGGCAGCAGCGAAGATCCGCAAACCGGACAAGAGGCGAGCCGGTTATGATCTGCGGCGGCGCGTGAGGTCACGCAGGGGAAATGAAACGTGTGTGAACACTCCGCCGTGAAAATCGCCGTACCTTGACCTGATTTCACACTCTGCAAACAGATTCCGCATTTGTTGCTACTCTGCTACGGATCAAAAATCAAACAATTAGCTAATATTCAATCGATTTTACAAAACAAAAAAAATTCATATCGATAAACTATTTACCTTATTGAATCGGAGTTTGGATTTGAGGATGGAGAAGCTCGCCGGAGAAGAAGAAGAAGGAGAAGAAACGAGGCTTATGTTTCTCGTCGGCGTTGTGATTGGAGTTGTTTCCGCGGTGGTTGTTCTGCACTTTAGCTTCGGAGTTCCGGGAAGAGACGGAGATGGAGAAGCGGTGGAGACGGCGGTGGCTAGCGAAGTACGACAACGGAGACTGTAAGTACCGGAAACGGAACGAGGCGTTGACGGAGTTGAGAAAAACCCGAATCTAGAGGTGGATTTGTTGCGGAGACGTTGATTTTCCGGTGAATCAACAACTCCGTCGTCGTTGTTGTCGTTTCTCTCTTTGGGTATGGAAGTGCAAAAGGCTCTTCTCCAGCCGTTTATCATTTTGCTTCTTTCTTCTTCTACTACCTCGTGACTCGTGCGTTGTGTTAGTGACTGAGATTTTTTCTCCGAGAAAGTGTTATGAGATTATAAGAAATGTGGAATTGAGATGCAGAGAAAGAGAGATGGTGCGAGTGTTGAATTTAAAAAGGAGTTTTCTTTCTTTTTTTTCAATAATAGTGGAAAATTTGTTATTGGGATTATCTATGAACTTTTTTATGAAATATAGAAGAGATTTATTAAATTATTTTTAACTAACACTAGATACTTCCCTAAAGCTGTCAATTTATAGAAGTTACTGCATTTTTAATCACTTTTCTTCTCCATGGTTAATTATAATAAAATGATTGCTTTTGGTACTAATCTTTATGTACATAGACAACATGCTATATTATAGCCCTACTGTCTACTGATTTTTGTATAAAGAAACCTGAAAACAAAAATGCATATCTTATCTCTTAGTATTACAAAAAAATCAGGAATATAGAATTGTAAACTCGTTCGCTATAAGCTACATATACCTATGAAGAAACAAAGCTTGTTTAGCACCTAATTTAAAAAGAAAACCATATAATCTCATAATACTGAACATTTGAAGAATATGGATAAGTTATGGCTACAAAAGCTATTATATAGCCAATAACCTTTTAAAATATGTACTACTAAAGATCGTGAGAAAGTTGCTTTTAGTTATTTCGTTTGCTAAATGATAAAAACTGCAATCTAAAAAGCTGATGTAATTTATTTTTATATAGCCAAAAACTACAACAGTTTTTTTACCCAAAGAATTTCTAACGCTATATTGGAAAATAAAAAGTGAAAACAAGATAAACTTACGTCGGTCCATAGTTTAAATTAAAAGTGATAGTATTATTATGATATCAAATTAGTCTTGTAGTTGTTGTTCATACAGTACAAATTTGGGATTAAAATAGTGTATTAGTTGTTCTAGATGATATATTTAATTTTTTGGAAGTCCGTCTCATCTGCAAATTATGAGACCATTTGTTGATTGTGAGTTTATATATATACCACTATTTGATCTTTGACAGAATTTAATGTAGTAGATGAGAAATTATGATTGGTTAATACAGTTTCATTAAAATGATAAATGCATTATTGCACAGATCTTCGATTATTGGATCTATGGATGTGAGCCATTTAATTTGTTTATATATAATATATCGATCCATGCAAAACCATTTAATGTTCGAATCGAGACTTGATCCGATAAGCCATCACCTGATGAATAGAAAATAAACATGTTGCCACAGTAATAATACCAACTACATTTGTACAGATATTTATTGCTTGACCATAATGCTGAAATTCATGAGGTTCTACAGTGATAATATAACGGTAGGTACAGTGAAAATAAATGTTACTCTCTCCATTTCATTTTAATTGTCGTTTTAGATTAAAAATAATTTTTTATTTATTTTATTCTTAATTAATATATTATTTTATTTGATAAAAATAATTAATAAGCTAAAAAGTAAGAATAAAACTGATAAATCTATCATATGTATTAAAAACTGAAAATTATAATTATTTTAAAATAAAATAATAAGTTTAGAACAACAATTAAAAAAGAAATATGGAGTATTATACTAGGTGATAAAATAATTTACCATTTGTTACGTGAAAAAACGTGATGTTGATATTTTTTCAAGTTTAAAAGATTAACTTCACGTTCTTTTAACGCGTGACTATGCTACATATAACGTCACTAATCTTGTTTACTTTTGAATTAAAATAAGAAACATTGTGTATGTCCACATATTGTTTACAAGAGTAAAACACCGTAACGATAAAATGGTACACATCAAATAAATCAAAATGCACTTTATAATACATAACTTCAAAAGACCTATAAGTGTTACTATCACATAAAAATAAATGAAAAGACAAAAGTCGACGACCTACGACTATAAAAAATCAATGCTATAGAATATGGTACGAATTAAAAAAATTGTGACCGGCAAAAAAACAAAAGAAGATAATGAAGCATCAATAAATGAATGTGTTGATAGTGAATGGCATGGGGATAGGACGAAGATCCCCAGAACAATTTATTACAGAGACGCCAAAAAAAAACCATAGCTACTGTTTTAGTCTGTGTACTCTGTACTTTTGTTTAAATTTGTTGTAATGGGTCGGTCCATATTTTTATTTAGCTCTATCCATTTCACCTATTTATTGCTACTTATCACTTTTTTTCTCATAATCTTTCTTTTTTTTGTCTGTTTTGTTACAGCTTTTAACGTACATTGTGCATGCCCACCTACGTGTTTGGCTATTATGTATGTTCCAGGACCAGACATGTACGTAAATCTGTAACTCTAAACTAATCACACTTTTAAGTATTTCTTGCATGCGTTAATGATATGCCAAACATTTTATTGTCATAATTCATGTGAGCCAAGCATTTGTGAATGATTATACAGTTAGGTGCAGCAGCTAAAATGTAATAATTAATTTAATGATGTTATATGAAAAAATGATATGTTACCCAAATAGTCTTTCCAAAAATCAATATAATAAATATTAGTATAAATAATGAGTAAAAGTTCATTATAGGTTTCTTTTTTTCTTTTTGTCAACAGGTTTCCTCTAAATAGTAAAAAATGACTTAAATCTATTTTCTTTATAATTAGTTTATTTTTTCAAGCTTTTAGTTTAATGGATAAAAAAATCAATTTAAATGATAAAATTTAAAGTAATGTTCAATACCACCAAATTTTTGTTTTAAATGTACAACCATTTACAATATAAAAAGAATAAAGTGAAACCATCTACGATAAATATGTTAGAAACTGATTCAAAAATTACTAGTAGTATTCGGTGTTTCTTTCTTATAAATTTTTATGTACACCGCATGACAAAAACTTATGATTATATAATAGTTTTTAAAAATCGACATTTGGATATCAAACTTCCATATAATGACTATATTTTTCTTCAGGATTTATTCTTAAAAAAGCTTTATATACCTTCTATCAATGATTTTAAGATCGAAAATCAAAGTGACATTTACACAGCATTGGATTAGTGAGAAATCACCACAGTTACCAAATCGTTTTCATTATCGTAGATGCGGCCCTAAGCTTCTCGTAGTGAGATTCTTACAAGTTAAAAGGTAAAACAAAGAGTCGAACGCAACGTGGTCTGAATTTTTTTTTTGTTCTAGAAAGAAGATCTAACGTTTGGTATTTTGTTCAAGATTACAAGTTAATTTTCTAAACTATTTAGTTGATATTTAAAAAAAAACAATATCTCAATAGCTTAGAATTAAAAAAAAACCATATTTCAGTGGTTCGAATTATCAAATCATGACGACAAAAAAAAAAGAATTATCAGAACATAAAGTTAACTAAAATATATCTTTGGACAACATATCTTTTCTGTAAGATTCTACTTTCTGTCATTAAAAATACATTCAGAATCTCAAGACTGTATATGTATGACACAAAAATATTTTATAATTTATTTAGATTTCAAAGAGAAAACATTTTGTTTGGATTTTTAATTTGTATCTACATTTTCCCTTTTTCCAGTTTATTTTGTTTCTCATTTAAATTCTATTCAACTAATTAGACCAAACAATATAATACTTTCTTAATTATGTAAAATGTCTATTGAATATCAGTGAGGCGGATAATATATAATGTTATATTGGTCTTATTGTTGTTAACAATAGCAAAACTATAGAAGAATTTGGAGCTATATATAACCACCAAAGATATTATTTTCCTATTAATTTGTATTTATCATTCATTCGTAACATATGTTGGACATTCCCCAAGTTGCAGAAGATTGTGTTTGTTTTTTCCTGCTCCATGTGCTTCACCGAGAAAAAAACATATTAGAAAATTCAGGTCGTTTCAAAAAATTTGATGCATCACTCTAGCTATGTTAGTAAAACAGAAAAATGCTGTCAATTTATCGCAAACACTAACCCATATAATCTAATCATAATCTTAGAAATTGTATGTTTCTTAATACTAAAAATATTTCTTATAGTTATTAGAAATTAATCATTAGATACAAAATAATGTTTTCTTCGAAAAAGTGCATTTATAAACCGAAAACTGAGTATAAATATATACTTGCAACGCTAAACATCAAGTTTATGATTTAAAAAAAAAAATCAATTGTACCATTTGTTATCAAGATGTCTTTATTATATATATGGAAAATATTTTATGTCAAAGTTGTATTAACATCGTTAAAAAGTTCTTATTACCATAAGACGACACTGACATAAGAATACAATAGTTTGATTCAGAATATATGATATAGAGCGAGCCGTTCCAAAGTGGAAATGGAAATCAACTCTCAATTTAAAAACATCAAATATAATTAATTTATTCACTATTGGGTTAAACATACTATTAACTTATACTAATTAATATTTGTAGTTTATTACTACCTGAAAATCTATCATTTATCTTTTAAATTCTATAGTTTTGATATTTGACGATTAGTTGATGAGAAGATTTATATACATGAAATTCATTATATTCTCCGAACCGAATATATATATATATATATATATATATATATATAAGTAATGAACTAGATAAACTTTTATGAAACTTTTTAAATAACTTTTATTTGTGTTCAAGTAGTAGGACTATTTTTCTAGTATATTTCTATTATGGAAAACCTGAAATAAAGACTTAAGTGTAATTCAAATGATTTAGTTCTCATTTTTTATTGAGTTAGTGACAGGATTTGATATAGACATGATAAAATAAAGCTCGAAGTTAGAACATCTGGTCAATATATCCTTTCAACGGTATTTGAAAATTGTCTTCGAAGATCCTCAATAGTATACAACTATATTATTTCTGTTGACCTTAGTTTTGGCGTCTTTTGAAACATTAATTAAACTCCATTATACATTGATAAGTTAGAAATATACATGCATATGATTATCCTACCAAAGCACACACTCGCATATCAACAAATAAAAACATCCCAATGATGTATTTGTTAAGAAACGCAATTATTAAAAAAATGATGTATGCTTTCTCGGATTAATATTATAATTTTTGTTGTCATTTGATTCATTGGTTGTTTAGTAACTAGTAAGAAGTTTACTATTTCCCACTTTTTTTTTTTAAGGCGAGCAGTCTCTCTAAATGAGTTTTTGTGTGCAAGAACCAATCCATTAAGTAATTTAAATTTCTTAACTGTGTAGAACTATATATTTAGTATTTACAAAATTTAGAAAATAAATAAATTTATATTTAACATATATAGAAATTCCTTTAGTTCAGCAATTAACTAAAAATATACTAATATTTGTTGATCTTCTATTTTTTAATAATTACAAAATTATACGGATTATTACATACAAACTTATCAAAAAAATTATTTTGTACTATAGGTGCAACCATTCGTTGTGGCCATATATGTTACGAATACACTTATCCATGTTGAACATGGAGAAGTTGGTTGTTGTGTTTCAAAATACATCCAAGTTATATTTATTATTTTATTTGATTTCATCAATTATAATAGAATATTAAAATTAAATTAATATGTTATAAATTTCATTTATACTGAACAGTATGTATTAATTTTGATACAACATTTTCAGTAAAATTCAAATATTTTTGGATGTGTGTTTAGATTTTAAAAGAGAAAAATATATACTTTGATTGATATGCCAACTTAATAGCAGAATAATAGAATAATTAAATAACAAACTAGCGAAATCAATAAAATAGATAAACTAAAAATTGAATAAATTCAAAATAAAAAAATTAATATCTATAGATGGATAATTTTTTTTTTAAAACTAGTTATAAATCTAATAAATCTAATATGCGGGATAGATTGAATAACAATGTGTTAATTTTTAGTATTTTTATCATTTAATGCTTATTATTGCAAATAGTATGTATTTACTGGAATCATGTTTACAAGTTAAAAATATGAAAAAACTACATATCATTTAATTGTAGGGATAGATAATTAGTCAAATCAATTATTTGGATAACGAAATTATAATTTCTTTATCTTAAAAAAATTATAAGTTTGTATTTAATAGTGTATAATTTTGGTCTTCAAACAATAATGTATATAAATATAAAACAAATATAATTAATTTCAAAGATATGAACAGAACTAGTATAAAATAAGAGTGTTTCTTTCAATGGATACGCTTAAAAGGATGGATGCAATGATTAAAAATTTAGAAGATAGTGTGACATTTTGGAGTGTATATAATAAGAATTATTTGATTAAATATACATAGGAAGAAAGGTTTTGGGAGACATTACCATATGATCTGTGGGTACCGATCGATGGTTGTATTTTTAATTTTGTTTGTCAAGATTATATTTATTAATAATACGAGCCATAAGGCCCATAACCATGTATTATTATCAAAATAATTAGAATAAACTTTAAAAGTATACTTAAATGGTTACAACAAATGAAGAGGACGAGTAATTTACTGACTACATGACTGCTTCAAGCATACTCCTAAAAATGAAAGCGTCTACCAATGCTGAAACATTTAATCTTGCAAACCTCATCCGTTTGTTTATAGATTAATTCAAATTTACGAATAAATTATGATTATCAATGTTCGCATCCACATCTTATAGTTATGATCATAACAATCTCACATATCATAAAATCATTTATTCGATTATATCACTACTGAAGTTCTCGTAAAAGCATTTGGACGTGAATGTTGGAGGATCATCGAAAAACTAGACCAGTGAATTGATTTATTGAACAAAAAGACAAATTCCAACAATTGTCAAAGAGCAAGTAGCGCACAAACATTCAAAATTTTCTAGACAAAAATTTTAATTTTATTTAGTTTAGATATATTTGTTAATCAGAAGAATTTATCATCTACAATGGTAAAGGCTTAACTAATATTATCAAATGCTGATATTGATCGCTAAGATTGGTATATCATATGGCTTAAAACACTTTTCATCTAAAAATAGATAGTTTGGTACTAAAACAATATGACAGATTTTTCATAAAAAATTGCATAACATGATGTTTCCATCTAAATTGACACACGTGCTAACATCTTATTTATACCCAAAATATGTATAACATCCTATCTTCTGTTAGTTTGGTTTTGAACTATATGAATCTCAATATTTTGGAAAAGACCAAATATATTGATAGAAAACTAGGAATAGACTAATCTATAGCACATGTCCTAGCTGCTTAAAGAAGTTAAGAAACCACATTCTTGTATAAACCAAATATAATTTATCATTTAAAATGTTGGGAGGCTTAACTAATATTATTATCAGTTGCTGATATTTATTGGTAAGATTGGTATATCATATGGCCTAAAACACTTGTAATCTAAAAATAAATAGTTTGGTACTAAAACAATGTTACAGGTTTTTTTTAAATTAAAATCGCATAAAATGATGTTTCCATCTAATTGACACATATACTAACATCTTATTTATACCATAAATGTATAACATCATATCTTATGTTAATTTGTTTTCCACCTATTAATCTCAATTCTTTGGAAAAAAAACCAAATATATTAATAGGAATAGATCAATCTATAGTACAGGTATCCCTAGCTACTTTAAGAAATTAAGAAACCATACACATTCTTGTAGTATAAACCAAAACTTTTTTTTTTTAATAAACCCTATGGGCTGATTCGGTCGGCTCCGGTAAGAACACACCAAAGTGCTATCGTGTAGACTTTTCCTTTCATTGGTTCAACGGATACCATAAGCTTCGAGCATGCTCGGGTTGAACGGGCCATAAGATTTATGAGATTCTTGGACTACCACACTGCCTATCCCAAATTTGAAATGCCTTCCGACTAATGTTAGGGGTAGCCAGATCGCCTGTTACCAAACTACCAAATAAATTGCCTAGATCACCTGTTACCAAACTACCAGATAAATTGCCTGGACCGAAGCTCAAGCTCAGACTTCCCACATAGATGTGATTTTTGTTTCGAGAGGGATTTGAACCCTGGTTGGGTGAATTAACACTTACCCAAGTCCCCACCAACCATTTGACCACGGCCATGTGGGCAAAATAAACCAAAACTTTCATATCTATTTTCTTGCACCAATTTATATTACAGATTTGTTAAATTTAAATGACCAATCAAATGTAAGAATTTGTTGATATATGATCTTCTTATCGTTATTTTGTAAAAGTTGTATATTTTTCCTCTTAGTGCAAGTAAACATATTTAAGATGCAAAATCAAATTTCCAATTTGATCGGTCATTTTAAAGAGATTGGGACCTCAACTATGAATCTTAATCTGCTTTCAACTCCTAAAACAAAGGACATAATAGCCACTAGCTTCCATTACATTGGGACCAATATTCTTCAAAATCCACTGACTACAAAACTAGAGCCATATACACCACTCCTACATTTATACCGTAAATATTCGCTAACTTGAAAAAATGAGGACAAATATCACAAATGATCTCTAAAATAAGGTGTAGTTATGTATATATAACCTTTTTTTAACAACTATATATAACCAAGATACGATAGTTTAGTGGCGCCAATTTATCCATGGTGTAAGACGTTGTTACAGCCTCGTTTTATTTTATTGTTTTTGTTAATAGCATGTACTATGTGAGTTTTCAATTTGAATGGTAACACAGTGATGATAAGCATTGTAGCACAAACTAGTGAATTAAATGCTTTGTTCGAGTTTAATTTGTCTAAGAACGATTTTTAATTTTCATTTTAATAGTGCTGGAGCCGTGCCAATATTAGCGGCTGCCTTAAATAATAATAAAAAAATTCATAAAATTATGTTATAATAAGAAAAAATTGTTTACAGAGTAAAAGCAATTTTTGTTATGTGATGAAATATATTGAAATCTGTGTATTAATCATTTTTTATAATAATTTACGATTGTTCTATAATTTTTTAGTTTTTTTTTTAAAAATCATGTTCTTATAAAGTTATTTAAGAAACTATTTAGAAAAAAATTACTGTCTACGATTTGCTATATGAACTAATAATAAAAAAATATTTTTAATTTTTCAAACTTTTTGATATCATAGACGAGTGTTTCTTTTTTCTCATGTAGACAACTCTGAATAGAAAGAAAATACATTATCTATTATCTTAGATACATATATAGAGAAATTTGACGGTAAACTTATATAAATTTGTTTCTATTACTATACCATTTTTGCAGCTTGAGTCTCTTCGCGGTACTTTTTGTACATTATCTCCTTCTCTTTTATCTAGTACCAAATAGAATAGAACAATTTAGTTGACAAATGACGTTCTCGTTCTGCAACGAAACTTGCTTTCGGAAACTACTTAAATAAAGCGTATTTTCTCAAATAATTCATAACGTCTCATAGCAAAAAAGTGAAGGATAACATGAGGAAAATGGCGAGAGGAAAAAAAGCGATCATTGATGCAGTTATTGCAAAGCAAAAAGCCATCAAAGCTGCATAGGAAGCCAAAGAAATCGAATCTATAAGGGGTAAAAGAGGTGAGACATTTATATTAATTTTTTTTATCTTTCAATTCTCACGAATAAATTATATTTTCAACAATTAGAAATAAACGATGTAATGATAAATTTATATAAACCATGCTATTAAAATGTTATGTGTTTTTGAACAAATGTTGTTCAATAAGTGATTATCAAGATATTGATATGCCACAGAAGAAAATTGTTTTCTTATTTTAGTTTGAGAATTTTGTGGCAATTTAGTGTTTATGAGAAACTCATTTTGTTTTAATAACATAATTTCCTAATTGGGTACTGAATTTTTTTGACGATAGGATTCAGTGATTAGACCAAGTAACCTTTAGGCCACATAACTCTAGATCAAACATCTCTGAAATCAGATTAGTCTGTTAAAATTTGAGCTCCAATTTACACTTATTTATCAATCAACAAAAATATTTATGTATTAAAGTGAATGGGAAAAAAAAAACTGAAATCAAATGCTTATAGTGGATCACTTTCAATGTTATATCAACTCTATGTGAATTAACTTATACAATTTTTACGTTCACTCATTCTTAGAAAATGTTTCTTATTCTGTACCTGTATGTGAAGTTATAATTATCTAAGTCCATCAAATCTTTATTTGTTTTATTTTATATTCCCTTGTGTTGCTTTTTTATACTGCTTAGATTTTATTTTGAGAATTATTGTTTATCGAAAATAATAATACAAAACTGTGTGAATTTGAGTATTGTTTTGTTATATTACACAACCAAAGTCAAATATCATATGGATCTCTAAAAATAATTCGATTAATAAAGAGATATGACTCGTATGAATGAAAAGCACTAACAAGACATATAACTGTGCTTGATATAATTGTTCTTACGAATAGCAAAACAATGAGATTAGAAACCAAAAGTCAATGATGAAGTGCACTAACCACAAACTCACTTAGAAGTGCTATATTTGTGATAGCCACTTTCTCCCCTTTGATAAGACTAATTGACACATTGATGTCGAAATATCAGAAAAAAAACAAAATTTAATTTCATTAGAATATGAATAGCAAGTTAGCAAACACTTTAGTACAAATTTTAACTTGATATAAAGTGAAACTAAATATATCAACAACTTCACACTTTAGTAAATTAAACACTACTGAATTAACACTTAAAATTGTAGATGTAAAAATTAAAAAAAAAGTGGGATGGATAAACTTTGGGCCACTCAGGACATACATAAGATGGTATGTCAAAATCTAGACATTTAATTCAAACATTGTTTTATTTTCAACCTTTGTAAGAAAGTTGTAGAAGGTAAATTATTGGGATTAGTCTAAAGCTAATCCAGAATTATGCACTTTCTCAATTTATAAAGAAAAAAAATCATGATTTGAGTTTCCACTTTGTGTGAAAAAGGCACTTTATTAAGTCTTTATATACACAGGATTACCCATCAATAACTATCTTTTATCCTAATTATCACTTAAGAGACTTTTTGTACTCACAATAAACAAATCAAGTTTACCATATTATTAGAGAGAAGTAACGCTTGCTCTTCAATATTCTCAAGACAATTGAAACAGCAAGCAAACAAATATTTAACTTATGAAAAATCAAGTCTTGAAGAGATCAAAGTAGCACACACATAAAGAGCAAGTGAATTTGTTCAGAACAAGCACATACAAATAGAAGATTCCAAAGTTTTGCAACACAAATTAGTAAAAAGACTTAAATAAAGAGTTTTCAAACTCATCAGTAAAAGAAGACTGAAACATTGCAACTGTGCATAGTGTTTGCCTTGAGCTTCTTTGTTTTCAAACCCTGAGATGGATTCGGTCTTTGTTCTTCGATTTCTCCACTACCCCTGGAGCTGAAACAAAAGCAAATCAACAATGTATTGAGCCATTGAGTTTGTATTCAGATATCAGGAGAAAGATGCTTTGCTTGCAAAGTAACTGGCTTTACCTAAGCCAATAGAATCAGATCCCTTCATGATCTTCAGCTTCCGACATGTTTCAGTAAATATCCTGCAAATAGGTTTTAACAAGGATTCAACTTTTGCAGAGAAACAAAACCAAAACCTCAAAAGCATTCATCTTTTTGTCAGTTGTTTGGTCCATTCTTTGAAATCTACCAAAGTTATCAAAAGTTGAGTTGAAGAGAAGCTTACTCCCATGGGACATCTCCAACGAGCATCCAGTCACCGTCTTTGTCTTCATAAGTAAGCACAAACTCTGATCCATGAAGAAGATCCTTCAGCTTAATCTCGCTCAGTCTTTCCCTCCCTTGAGCACCATGAAGCCCACATTGACCTGACAATCACAAACAAGAAGCCAATTAGTCACTGTTTTGTGTTTCATTTCTTTTTCACAGATGGAATCAAAGAATTCACTTTGATACATTAGAAAATCCTCACCAAGTGTGAAGCAGCTGAACATTTTCTCAAGCGCAGAAGACAACTGTTGATAGGAAGTGTAAGTTCTCAAGTCGACTTTCCTCAGATACGGAGCACCATCCATGCTCACCTTCACAAACAGAGCACCAAGACCAGGTTTCCCATCAACCTCATCCGTGTTCTTCGAAGTAGAAGAAGCCATCGTGTTCTTCCGGTAGGATCTGATCGGAGGCCAACCAACAACCTGTGCCCTACAGAAACCATAAACAACACAAAGATTCTGTAAACAAACAAGAAAACTCATGAACCGGTTATAAGCAAATTATCTACACACTTGGCAGCAGGAGCATTGTTCGAGCCACTCTTAGCTTCTTGAATGCACTTAGAGACATCATTCTTCTTAGTGCTGGCCGTAGTTTTCGGCGACAGCATCATGTTGATTCCTCCTGGTCCTTTCACAGCAGAGAACTCGTCCCAAGTGTCAGAGAATCCTCTCTTGTTGCCAGAGACGACGTTCTTGTGCAATGTAGCAGCAGAAGCAGTGTCTTTGCATGGGAGCAGAGGGAAGAGCAGCTTCTCATCGGGGGTTCTCGGGCTTAGCAGACCGAAATCAGTTTCTCTCTCGGGAGATCGAGACTCGGGGAGGCCTAGCCTCAGCTCTGTGGCTTTGAAATTGAGATTGCTCTTCTCAGCATTGGGAATGGTTGAGCTGTCAACAGAGGAGCAATCAGACAAACCCAAGTAGTTTCTTTCCTTCAAACCAGGTGATGGTGATGTACCCAAATCTTCCTTGTCCACACTTAGCAATCGATAAGACATCAGATCTTAGTTTCCAAAGACTTGTTTTTTTCTTCTTTTATCTGTTTAGCATCACAAAAAAAAAAAAAAAAAACCCAAATCAAACAAAATTGCAAAAAGTCTGCAAATTTCTAATATATGCATGAAGCAAATTCTCAATCTCAACAAAGTCGTTCAAGCAGCAATGATAAAAAATCTACTGAAAAGACCAATTTAGCTTAAGAGAAGTGGTGAAAAACAAGAAATTAGGGTTTCGGCGTTAAATTTGCTCAACAGGAAAAACAAAATTAGAAGACTTTAACTTAGATTTCTTAGTTAAAGAGCTTTTATCGTTCTCTAAGCTCATCTTCCCCAAAATAAATCAACTTTCCATGAAACATGAAGCAGAGAAAAATCTAATTTTTAACTCTAATTTCTTCAGCATTTCTCTAAATTCCTGAGAAATTCAGCTAAAAAATCGAAACTAAAACACTAAGCTACGAGGAAACAAACCGTAACCCAAGTGAAGATAAACCTAAAGGGTTGTGAGTAAATCGGCAGAAGTTACGAGAACGAAGCAAAAAAGCTCAGCTTGAAATTGAAAAAAATTCAGAAGTTTTTTCTAGAGTGAAAAACTAGTACCTGGAGAGAGAATAAGAACACACCAACGAGAGAGGGAGAGAGAGAGTGTGTGAAAGAGAAATTGCACGAACTTTTGCGAAAGAAGAGAAGCAGAGCTTAAGGTCCTTCCATGGAAAATGAACCCAGAAAGCTTAACAAAAGCGCACCATTCAAGAAGAGAGAAAACAAAACATGGAAGGAGTGGCAGTTTTGGGTAATAAAACAGAAAAGCATGGGGCATTTTAGGGTAAATTTGGTTTTGTTTGAATATGGTGGGGACTACAGTCCTAAGATCCGACGGCTGAGAATGAGTTAGATGAGAAAAAGTCTCAGTCGTTGGATCCGTGAAGTATAATAATAAATACATGTCGTTGTTACAGGTAACATGGTTTCAGGTTTCTGGTTTGGAACGAAGCTTAAAAAAAAATGTGGAAATATTATTTATTTTCGTCTGATTTAGATTGAAATGACTGTTTTGTCCCTGCTTTCTTTTCTTTTGTTGGTCCACAAATAACATGCGTGTGTTTAATTTTATTATTTGTAATTTCATTAACATAAGGCTTGCAAAAAACTAGTGATTAACTCATAGTCTCGTACTATTTATTATATATATCAGATAAATATTTTTGTATATGATTTGATATTAGACCTAAGAAAATTATTTAGATAGATATGGGACCATATAATATTTAAGAGTCTGAGTGGTCTAATCTAAAATACCTATTCTATACATTTAATATCTTTTCCATATGATATGAATTTCCAATAGTTATGGGACCACATTTCAGTTGAAATTTTGTCTGTCTAAAAATATGCATATTTCCAATAAAAATTAACTGAGGAAAAAAAGTAAAACAGAGCAATAAACCAAGGGGTAAAGTTGTAAAATTAAGAAATTATTAATTAGTTTAAAAAGACGGAGAAGAGTTAACTGTTAATTAAGCAATGGGCTGAAAATATTATAAAAGGAGACAGAGGAGACACAGGAAGGGACAATAAAGCAGCAATTAAACTTGCTTTTGCCTGCTGTTATCTATTTTTTTATTAAAAAAAAAATATGCCTTATGTTCTATTTGTATCCAATCCGATTTTAGTTACAAATTAATTAAAAAGATTATGAAATTTTGCTATTTTCATTGAAGATTAAACAAAACAAATTATGGAAGATAGAAAACAGCAGGCAAAAGCAAGTTCAATTGCTGCTAAAAAAAGATAATGATTATAGTTATTGAAAGTCCTAAGAGTAGGTATCAAAATTTAAAAACAATCACAGAAATCTAATTATTTAGCGATCGCACGAGGAACGAAATTATAAGAACACAATCAATGTGAAAATGAGAGCGATGAATAGTATTTATAAACAAACTTATTTATTAAGAAGAAAAAAAATAAGCAATGTTGTTCTTATTTTGAAGGTCATGATCAAAGAGACACGTTGGAAGCACGCTTAAAGTGAGAAGGGAAACAAACAAATCAGGCTTTGCAGCTATGAAGTTGACATGCCTGTCACCTACTCCATCATCACCCGCGCTTCCTTTCTTTCACATCATACGTCACCGCTCCGTAACAATATTATATCACCTTCTTGTCTTCCTTTACTATTGTCAATAAACAACATAAGCAGCTTTGTAGTTACAAATATCTGAACATAAGCAGCTTTGTAGTTACAATTAGTAACAGGGTTAAGCTTCATTTTTGATAATCCTTAGCTTTATTTAACCCCAAACACGTGTGGAAACAAACAAAAGTGAATAACTTTTTATTTTTACACAAAAGTCACAAACAAAGGACAAACTTTAGTACTTAGTGAAAAAAACTTTATTTAATTACACACTCGGTTTGCTAAGTCATTTTCAAGCCACGAACGGTACGTTTGCTTCACATTTCCCACAAGGCCCATAAGGCCCAAAAGGCCCACAGGCCTCCAGATTATGCTGCTTTCACCATGTTTCCGCACTCACCGCTACAACCACCGCCGCAACCGCTAGCCTTTTCCGCTTTCATCATATCTCCACATTCACCACTACAACCGCCACCGCAACCGCTAGAGCTTACTGCTTTCATCATGTCTCCACATTCACCACTACAACCACTACCGCAGCCGCTAGCGTTTGGTGCTGCTGCTTTCATCATATCTCCACATTCACCGCTACAACCACTACCGCAGCCGCTAGCGTTTGCTGCTGCTTTCATCATATCTCCACATTCACCACTACAACCACTACCGCAACCGCTAGCGTTTGCTACTTTCATCATGTCTCCGCACTCCCCACTACAACCACTACCGCAGCCGCTAGCGATTGCTGCTTTCACCATGTTTCCACATTCACCGCCACATCCACCGCCGCCTTTTTCAGGAGCTTTGATAGCAGCTGGACTCTCCCCATTTGTAGCGTTTGCCTTCACTTTGTTTTCTACCGTAGAAACAACAAGTTTAGTCTTTTTGCTTTCCTCTTTCATTACTTTGGTTGTGGCATTAAAGCCACCGTTCTTCGAAACAGAATTGAGTATGAAAGCTGATAGGATTCCTGGTAAAACCATCCAATTCTCTTTTGCCTGCAGATCCAATAACCAAGTCAAATGAAAATGGCGAATGCAGAAGAAAATAGAAAGAAAGTTATATATTCAATAAAGTTTCTACACTTGCCTCAATGGAACCAAACTTCAAATCTAACAATCCCACAGCTTTTCCATATGGATGTTGCTTAGAGAATTCCACAAGGGTCATAAATTCTTGATCAATTCTACGGTTTGCGCAGTGTTTTGGTTCATAATCCAGCTTCCTCCCAGAGAAAATCTTCACCTGTAAAACCAATAAGCATTGAAGTGCACCACATTGTCAAAACAAGAAGATTAAGTCTTTGGTTTCTTTGGCTGAACATACCACTCGAGTTCCCAAAAGCTCAAACATTGGTTTATCGCCATTCGTTTGCTTGAGTGACCATTTCGAGTCCAACAAAGTCCAGAAGCTGCCATTATACTCCGCGAGGACACGAGTTTCACCAGAGTCTAACACACCAATCACTTGTCTTTGAGCAGTGCCATCACCTTTAAGTGTTGCTCCTCTATCACTATGTATAAAGTGGTTTGTGTTATCATCATATCACCTCAAGAGAGAATGTTTTTGTTTACTTATAAAGGCTTACCTCATTTGGAGTGTGATCACCTCTTCTTGGGTTTCATCAACAACGCGTGTTGAACTCTTAGCACGACGAGACTTTCTGATGATTGGTAAAAGCCAAGAGCCTTTCCACGATGGTCTCGACTGAACCATGTTGTAAACAGATGGGCCGCGTGTAGGTGGAGTAAACGAGACAGCGACTCGCAGGCTTATGGGTTTAGAATCTGCTTGAACACCTTTAGTAGGTGTTAACTCCAACCACTTCTCAACAGAGAGTTGAGTGATCACTGGAAACAGAAACTCAGATAGTGACAATGAAGCAAAGCCTAAGCTTTTTTTAGGCTCCCTCGAAACTGGTATCTTAGACGGTGAAGACGAAATAAGTTGGAAACGAAGCTCTCCTGTAGGTTCACACTGGAAAGAAGCAACTTGCTTCTCGCCAAACTCGGATAAAATGGTCAGTTTAAGTTCAGCATGGAAAAGAGAATCAGGCTGTGTTTTACTGATCAAAACCGAGAGCTTTCCTTTATGTCCATCTGGTAAGTTTCTAACCTCAATAATCTCCAAGAGAACCTAATAAGAATCATCATCACAAAACTTGCAATTAGAAACAAGAGGAAAGGCGAAGGAAAAGAGAAAACTTTGTTAAGAAACTTACCTCAACAACATCCACCTCTGGAGAATATTGGATCAAGTTCTGAGATTCCTCTTTTTCATTTGGTTCTTTGCTCAAAACATCAGAAGCAAAAGGAGAAGTTGTGACAGGTGCAGGTGTACTGCCTCGGTACATCGCACCGGCTTTCCAGTACCTCGTACCAAACGTTTCTTCCCATTGAGCAGTCGTGTTAGAGAAACCGTTATCGAGCTTCTTACCTTTGCCTCGGTCAGAGTCAGTGTCGTCATGCTCCAAGACCTTACCGATGAGCTTCTCCATATCGTTACAGTAAGATACAGGATGAAGCTGATGCGTGTGCCAGATAAGGTCAACATCGTAAGTCGGGACGCAGAACCGTTTCAAGGACCTTTCTCTGTTCTTCTTTATCAGGTAGAGAAACCCTTTATACCTAGCAACAGCTTCTTGCAGAAAAACGTCATTGCTTACATGGGATCTTGAAACCTGTAGGAAGTTAAAGCAATCAACAGAATCAGTAAAAATCCAAGCTTTACTATGATTCAGTGACTAGTCATTGAAGAATTTACCTGGTGGTAAAATGGGCTTTGCCTCTTTACAGCTAAAACAAGATCATACTTGGTGCATTTCTCAAGAGCTGAAGTTTTCTCAGAGAAGTCTAACCTATTCAAGTCTAGCTCATAAGGCTCCTCAGGATACAACTTTCTCCATAAATCTTCAGTTTTTGATCTGCAGTTTCCATTAACGGAAGATACAACGCCGGAGTTGTCGAGGACTCTCCCGTAAAACTGCTCGCAGTCAGACTTATACCTCACCTGGATTTTCAAACATTAAGAGGAAGATTTACTCGGAGACATTTTAACAAACAAAGATATATTTTTTTCTTCCTTATATCAATGTATGGCTTTTACCGGATTAAGCCTGTGACAATGCCAAATCCATTCACAGTCAAGAGGAGGAACCAAAGACCCTTCACTAACAGATGACTCAGAAGAGTTTTGAGCAAGCAAAGGAAGCCAACAAGCATTGTACCTAAAACCACCAAAACCACTTAAAGTTGAGATCTTTGAATAACTAAGAACCTAATAAGCTATGCAAGAGATCGTCTTTCCAAAATCAAAACAGAGAATATACTCTGTTTCTAACATAATTTAAGATTGTTTAAACCTGTAGATGGCTCTATCAAGTGCAGGGCCTTCGTAGAGATATCGATTCCTATCAACAGTTGCTAGGAACTGAAGCTGTTGCTTAGCTGCAGCTAACAAGTCAACGCTTGTCTCTATCTTCTGGGCTTGAAGCCACTCAGCTTCATGATCCTTCTCTTTATCCATGAAAACTTCAACTTTACTTTCCTAAAAACAAATTTACAAACGAAACTGAGCAAATCAAATTTGTGACTATACAGATTTTTGACCCAAATTAACCATAAATTTAGATCCTTGCCTAATCAAATTGCATAAGATCATGTGACTGGAGAATTAATTAAACCCAGTTTTTGTTTTTTTTTTCGGATCAAAATAAGTCAACGCACACATACATGCAACAAGTAAGAAGCTATGCAAGAGATCATCTTCCATAAAGATTCACTGATCTAAAGAAGCATAAGGAGTTTGAACTGGAAATCTCACCTCCGGTCGCCGGAAATTCAATTCTCCGCCTGAAATTTTTATCAGATGAAAGGCTCTGTGATTTGTTGTCGGAGAGACTGGTGGTGCATATATATTGCGACTTCAAGGTATACGATAGCACCAGCGAGTTAGTAAATGACAAAAGTGCCCCTTTGTTGTACATTATCCGTTTGCGAAAGAAAGATAAAATCATAAAAGTGTGAAACGACCAACAATGATGAAAAGAGCTCTGAAACAGAAACTGTAAATAATTGAAGAGAAAGGAGAACTACTTTTTACGTGAAGTTCACGCATCGTTTAACCTTATTATCCACTGTGCGAAACCGGTTTAAACCACACCGGTTACTTTATGCCTTTAACGGTCACCACCATACAGGTCTCACGTGGATCAACAAATCTATAAAAAAAAACAGATACATAAGAATGTGGATTTGTGAGCAAGAATCATGCAGAATTTTTTTTTCTGCAATGTGAAACCGACCTAAACCGGTTATAAATCCTTCACTTCTTTAAACCAGTGCGTTGAGAAGACTCTCTAGGTGAATGAGAGGAACTGTGAAGGTGCTAAAAACCTAAGACTGAAACTCAGATCTCGTTTTAGCCTTTTGTTGTTTGGTTGAAGATCAGATCCTACAATTCTATAGTTCAATAATGTTTTGTATGTAGCTTTGTATAGATCATACAGTTTCTGTTTTTTGGCCTGTCACAATGTTAAAGATCAGGTTCAGATCCTACAATTTTCCATCATGATTTGGTTTTAGAAATCAAAAAGCCTTTGGTTATAAACCCTTTGCTTCTCTAATCTTGTCAGAAGCAAACATCAATATACAGACATACACTTGTTTCAAGAAAATGATCAAGCAATTTGGAGATACAATAGACAGTGTGAAATGATTTGGCATTCAAAAGATGTTACATCAACATGGAGGGAGCAGACAAAAGATACACAAGTTCCATGAGTGGATTTGTATAGTTTTACTAACAGCAGCTATGGAAGAAAGAAAAGAACAGAAAGAATCATTCAATGGTACACATTCAACGATAGAGATGATGGTTCTTCTCATAAAACCAAAAGGTCTCAACTTTCACGTAGCGAACAGAGAAGGATTTGCTGTGGCGGTACTCACTTGGACCTCGAGCATTTCCAAGCGACGCTCCAAAAGATCCAACTTCTCATTCAAAGATGCTAATTTGCTCTTTGTGGTCGATTCTGAAAACAGACACACACACAGAGCAACTCACAGACATTAATGGATAGCTTCATGATTCCAAAAGCAGTGAAGCTCAAAAGAAAGTTTCATCAACAACACACAACACTGAATCAAAGAGATAATTACAAAGATCTCTCTCTCTCTCTGTCTCTCTCAGCCCATGGATCTAAGAACATGAAACTTCAAGAAGATTTTGTATCAAGTTGGAGTAAATTTTTGCAATCAACATAAATTCGAACGAAATGAAACCTCAACATTGAAAAAGCTGCAATTTTTCATCTACCCATCACCAAAATCAACCTCACAATCATCGAGAAACCCTTTGATTGACAAAACCCTAAAAGTTTCTAAATATAGCAATAGACGAAATTGATGGACTTGAAGCAAGAAACTCCCAATTTTGAAGAAACCCAGCACAGAGAGATCAAGTAAGTTACCGAATTGGACGAGGAATTCGAAGAGACGACGAACATTGAGAGAGATATGTGAGATAAACTCTCGATTCTCCCAATCCGCTTGAACAGCGATTCCTACGTTCACTGCGTTCGTGATTCCTCCTGCTTTCGCCATTATTAACCCACCAAACTCTTAAAATTTCCTCTTTCTTCCACAGACACAGATTTCAGATTCTGCAGCTTTTACTTTTTTTGTTTGCCCTTTTTCGATTCAATCCAGCTGTGAAAAATGATTGAGCAATCGATTAGAGAACAATGGTCACCTCCTTTTCTCTCTCACGAAAAGATTCTGAATTTTTATCTTCCTTTTCTTCGCAGGTTGTTTTATGATTTACGAAGAAGAAGAAGTAGATTAGAAGAAACGGGTGTTTTCTGAAAGAAAAAAAGAAACTAAAGGGGCTAAATTATAATATTTGTATATTGTATGTGAATCAGTGAATATGATGAGATTATAACAGTTGGTGGGCCGGTTCGGTTTGATGTTTTTTTAAATTTTCGTAGATTGCGTAGTTAGTGTCCAATCTTTTTCGTTTTATTCAAATGTCACTATCAATTAAAAGATGAAGCAATTCTTGGTTTTTCGTACTTATATACTATTACAACCAAACTTTTAATCTTTGAATTCAAGATAAGATAAGTAATCGACACACCAGAATGAAGCTAACACCACCATTAGGCTCCCTGCCGACGGATAAGTCCACCAGAGAGAGCTCCTCTAGTTACAGTGTGGATAAGACCATTATATACTCTCATAACCTCTTGACCAACGCTTCTCTGTTTCACTTCAAGGTTTATATGATGTAGAAATGGCTTGTTTCTAATTTCGACAACTCTAAGGAAAAAAGAGTTTGGTCAATAATATTATTTTTTACTAAACGCTGGAAAGTAAAAGGGGAAGTTGTTAGATTTGACTTGGGTAGAAGCTGCTTCCAGCCCTTCGAGATAGAGGAAGACTTGATACAAGTACTGGAAAACAGATCTTATCACTTTGTATACTGGATGGTTATCCTACAGAGATGGGAACCCACCACAACAGAGTTATTCTCTTTACAAATTCCTTTCTGGATATAGCTCAAAGGAATCCCGCTCCACTATTACAAGGTGGAAACTCTCCACAGCATCGGACAACAAATTGGATCTTACATGCACCAGGAGTTAACAAAAACATCCGCAAGAGTACAAGTCTCGCTCAATGGCTTGGAACATATGCCTCAAGAGACTATACTAGAATTTGCTAATGGAGATGTAACTATAGTGACACTAGAGTACGAGCGTTTTGAAAACCACTGCACAAAATGCTACAAAATAACTCATGTGCATAAGGACTGCCCTGATTCGAAGCCAAAAGAGGCATCTAGAGACCCTCGGGCACACTCCTTGAGCCATCAGGAGCACAAAAAAAGAGAGAATACAAGATCTAAGACTATACTCGCCTCTACAGAAACAGCTTCGAACAGAGAAGTGGAAGTTGGAGGTCTTTCTTTACCTGCAGTTCATCAAGAGATGAGGCAATCCCTTCGCTCCTACCAGCAAAGACATGATCGACATGGGCGGCCTTTTGGTGAAAGAGTCTCTGAGGCTAGTAAAGCTGAGAAAGTGAGATACGAACTGGATTGTAAGCAAAGAAAAAGAGTAGAGGAAGCAAAAGAGCACTCTCTTATTAACCACCACATGAAGGTACACTTTTCAGATAGAGGGAGAGGACCTACTCGATCAAAGGACTCCCACCACTCAACCCATAGCTCAAACCCTCGAGACCTGCATAGCCACTTAAACAACATAGGAAGAGTTAGGAAATAATTCACTCACCAGTGCAGCAATAAAGGGGAAAAGTTAAATACCCTATTGACAATACTCATCGGTTGACGCTACAGAATTCATCGGACTCCTCCAAAATTATCAGACCTTCCATCCAAGTAAACCTGGCTGACACAGCATTTTCACCAGAAAAACAGACCCCTAAGAAAGTGATGAAGGACCTGCGTGAAGTCACGATACAATACACTTCATGTGCGGACCCAACAGAAAGTGCAGCTCGAAGAATGAGAGTCCTCCAGGACGAGGAAAGGGGACTAATGGCAGAGATGACAGCCTTCATTGTAGCTGCATCTTCTCCAAGCCCTAATCACATACATCTAGATGAAGAACCAAGCAACAACTTATCCCCGTGACTATTATCTAGACTTGGCCCATCTCAAGGGGTGCTGGTAAAGAGAAGGAGAGGACGCCTTCCTGGAAAGCAACAGTCAAAGACACAAGTTAACCACAGCCCCCATGCCCTAGCAGATATAAGCTCTAAAATCAGAAAGCTTTGTTATCTATGAGCACCGCGAAAAAGGTCAACAAAATATCATAAAACACTTTAAATGCAAATAGACACATCGGAAAAAGAGGAAAACTCTTCATGATACATACAAATCCTGAAGATGCAGGACCAAGCATGACCATCATTCCGGCAATCACAAAGACAACAGGAGATTTTCAGCTTCCCCAAAATCTTCTTCCTTAACAATAGTGGCTTGGAACTGTCAGGAAATGGGAAACCCTGATACAATTTGACGATTAAAGGCTTTCCACCAGGAGGTCTTGCTGGATATATCCCCTTCCTATCAAAGACAAAAAAACTCAGATAAAATAGTTCTTATAGCCACAATGGGATTGGGGTTCACAAATAATGTTCTAGTACAACCTGAGGGACATGGCAGTGGGGGTCTGGCCCTGCTCTGGAAATAAGATATCAACCTAGAGGTCCTCTCAACCTACAAAAACTTCATTAAAACCCGAATCAGATATAAAGGAAAAGCATTCATCGCTACTTTCATCTATGCAGACACTGATAGAGTTAAAAGAAGAGGCATGTAGGACATACTAACAAAACTAGCTCTGCTGTGTAATGGACTGTGGTTTACAATGGGAGATTTCAATGACATCATGGGAGAATCAGAGAAGATGGGTGGCTTTCAACGGCCAGAGAGCTCATTTTCTGATCTCAGAACTTTTGTCTCTGAAACGGACCTCTACGATTTACACCATTCGGGAAACGCCTTATCTTGGAGAGGCAATAGAGAGAATAACCAGACTGTCATATGCCGCCTTGACAGAGCAATGGTTAACAGTGCCTGTGCAGAGCTCTTCCCCTCAGCTAGGTGTTAGTACTTAAGAATGAAGGGATCAGATCATAGACCCATTGTCTCGGTTTTTGAACCTGAAAGAAAAAGAAATAAAGGCTTTTTCAGATATGATAGGAGACTCCGCAATAACATAGAGGTTATGAAACTCATATAGAAAACATGGAAGAAGTCAAATAACCTCTCTTTGGAAAGGCGTACGGCTCGAGTACGATGGGCAATCATACAATGGAAGAAAGCACAACACCTGAATAGCCGAAAGCAAATCGAGGAACACCAAGCAGCTCTGGAGACAGCTCTGTCTCACATGCGAGATGACAAAGCCCTCCTGATAGAGATCAAAGGAAAGCTGTCAAAAGCTTATAAAGAGGAGGAAGAGTATTGGAAGCAGAGAAATCGATCACTATAGCTAAGCCTAGGGGACTGCAACTTAGGATACTTCTACGTTATCACAAAAGAGCAAAATACTGTCAACATATTTACTATCATCAAGGATTCTCAATGAAGAGCATTTTATGAGGAACCTGAGATTGCACAAGTAGTTACCACGTATTTCCAGGAACTCTTCTGATCCTTGGGAACTGATAGCTCAATTATCATCAATGAAGCTCTACATCCATATATATCTGCAGATACAGATACACACCTCATCAGAATCCCCTCGGCAGAGGAAGTAAAACAAGCTATTTTCTCTATTCATGAGGACAAAGCCCCTGGTCCGGATGGATTCTCTGCAAGATTTTATCACTCTAACTGAGAAACCATTGGGAATGACATAGTTAAAAAGATTCAAGAGTTCTTCACGACGGGGTCCTTACCTGGATCTCTCAACATAATTCATGTGAGACTCATCCTGAAAATCCAAGGAGTTAAAGCAGTAGCGGACTATAGGCCTATAACTTTATGCAATGTGTACTCTATCATTATCTCCAAGATTCTCACCAAGCGGCTCCAGCCACTGCTTTCGGATCCAATCTCTAAAACTCAATCCGCCTTTGTACTTGGAAGAGCAATATCAGACAATGTGTTAATTACACATAAAGTCCTGCATTTCCTAAAAACCTCCTCAGCTGAAGTGTAATGTTTAATGGCAGTTAAAACGGACATGAGCAAAATATACAACACATTAGAATGTAGATTTATAGAAAGAGTATTTGAAAGGCTAGGGTTTCATGCTAAATGGACCAACTGGATCATGCAATGTGTAACTACGGTTTCATATACCTACCTGATTAACAGTGCACTATATGGAAACGTTTAACCAAAGCGTGGCAACCGTCAAGGAGACCCCCTATTCCCCTATATCTTCATACTTTGCAGCGAGGTCCTCTCGGGACTCTGCTTAAATGCACATAGGAGTGGCAAGATGAAACGAATCAGAGTTGCCAGAGGATGCCCCCAAGTCAATCACTTGCTCTTTGCCGATGATACGATGTTATTCTGCCAAGCAAACAAGCATAATAGTTAGGAGCTAAAGGCCATCCTCTCTAAGTATGAAAAAACCCCGGGTCAATACATAAATAAGACCAAATCTGCTAGTACTTTCTCGCATAAAACTCCTAGCAAACTAAGAGAAAGTATAAAGCATGAGCTGGCTATATCAAAGAAGGGAGGAGTTGGAAAATATTTAGGGTTACCTAAACATTTCAGTCAGAAAAAAAAAGATCTCTTTGCGGATATAGTAGACAGAATCCGACAGGAATCTATCTCCTAGTTTTCCACGTTCTTGTCCCCAGCAGGGAAGATGACATTGCTAAATAGTGTGCTAGCTTCTATGCCAGCCCACGTTATGACATGCTTCAAGATCTCAGTTTCTCTCTGCAAGCACATACAATCGGCACTTGTTAGATTTTGGGGGGGATACAAAACAGAATGAGAAAAAGATGGCTTGGGTGGTGTGGGATAAAATGACTCAGGCAAAAAGAGAGGGAGGAATGGGTTTTAGAGATATACCTTGTTTCAACAATGATCTCTTAGCAAAGCTGAGCTTGCGACTACACTCTAACCCAAAGTGTCCTCGCAAGAATATGCTTTGGCAAATACTGCCCGAACACACCATTCTTGGAATGCAAGAAGTCCTCTTCGATATCTCATGGATGGACTGAAATTCTAGTGAGACGAGACCTCCTAGTAAAACACTTGGGATGGGCCATCGGGAATGGTGAATCTATTAAAGTGTGGGGAGACTCCTAGATCTCCTTGGACCACAAGCTAGCTCCTATGGGACCTCCTACGAAGGAAAGAGTGCACTTTCGAGTTGCGGATCTCTTCCTTCCCAGCACCACGACGTGGGACATCAGCCGAGTCTTCAAATATCTACCAAACCATGTTGCGAATATACTTAGCCTGAAGCTAAGAAATTCAAGAATAACAGACAAACAAATCTTGTTAAAGGACAATTCAGGGGACATAGCGAGAGATATAAACTGGATACCTGACATCTGGAAGGTAAAGACAGGACCAAAAATCTAATTGTTCTTGTGGAAAGCAGCAGAAGGAGCTCTCCTTGTTGGAGAGAGGCTTGAGTCCAGGAAAATTCTACCTGACCCCATAAGTATATGATGTGGAGAGCTTGAATCTATTGCACATGTCTTCTTCCACTGTCCGTTTGCGAAGCAAGTGTGGGAGATAGCACCTTTCAGCAAACCAATCTTATTGGCTCAAGATTGGAATTTTGCTTTGGGATGGACACAACTTCGAAAACTCATCTGCCTCCCTCCACATAACATCGCGACAACGCTTCTTTCCTCTTGGATCCTCTGGAATCTCTGGAAAGCACGAAACAATCTTATTTTTAGCAACATAGTTTTTTCAGAGGTGGAGGTGCTTAACAAAGCAATCATCGATGTCGTGGAATGGTCAATAGCTCAACCATCTCTGATCAAAGGTTCGAGCCACAAAACCAGCCAACTCTTAGGAAAACGAAACGATGATACCTTTGTTTTCTGTAAATCAAATGCGGCATGGAGAAGTGAATCCAAGACGGTGGGCTTAGCCTGGATTTTTGACGGAGAAAAAATCACTAAGCAGATCCAATGTTCCGAGATCTCCCACTTTGTCTGATCCCTTTTGATGGCAGAAGCGCTGGTCATTCGATCGGTGATAGAGGATGTACTGAAACGTGGTTTTAACAAGTTAAAGCTCGAATCTGATTCCATACAGATGATCAAGACACTCACCACGGCGACATAATTCTCAGAGTTTTATAGTATAGTCAGCAACATCCAAAACTTAGCCATAAATTTCAAAAGCATTAACTTCCTATTCATTAGACGAGAATTGAATCAAACGTCTGATATGTTTGCAAAACTGGCCTTAGTCCATTGTAACACAAACCCAACTTGATTGCTTTTAATCAAAACAAATTTGGCAAAAAAGAAAAAAAAAAAAAAGTAGTAAATTGTGCAAACTCTCTACTCGTCTTGATCCAATAGTTTAGCCAAAAGTTCACTATTTAATGTTTTTACATCAAAAATTTGAGTTTCAAATTTAACGAAATAAAGATTATGGTGTAGGTAGAGACGTCAGATCGATGAAAATGATAAATGTAATGCAATAGTACAGTTGAAATCGTTAATAGTGAATTCTAATATGAAGCTAAATTTGTCCGTTGTAGAATTATGTCTATATAATAATAGTTCTTATAATTTGTGATATAAATAAATTAGCGTTAAAAACAAGTTGTAAATCAAGTGTTATTTGGTTTGCTCATACGAAGAGAATTAACAAGCCAAATAACTCTCTACAAGTCGTAAATCAAGTGTTTTGATTCTATTGTGTATAAATGGTGAATCAAAGAAAAATAATCAAAGCAAGCCAAGGTGAATATTTTAGTTGCTATTCAATAACCCAAAAAAACGAACAAAATTGTACTGCAAATCAAACCGAAACTCAAATTGAACACATACTTAACTATATCTTATGTATTCTCATATGTCTTAATTATATACTTGAAACCAAATTAGAAAGCTTTAAAGAAAGCAATCGTCAAGCTGATCCATTTTTCCCTTGAGACGATATATATCGTACCAAATCAAACCTTTGGTTTGTTCTTCGACATGATTACACTCTCACTTTCTCCTGCATGGAAACATACTGACATGTATAGATATTTGTGTATATGTATGTTTGAAAGATAGGAGAATCAAGAAGGAAACAAGTTGTTATACGTTTTATGATCTTAGCTCTTTGCATGGGGTCTCATAATGGGGCCTGCTCAGGCTGGCTTAGCTGCAGCCTAACCTGTGCATGGGATTCATCGTCCGCATCTTCTGGCTCACGAAGTCCCAATCCACCTGTGCTTGAGGCTGCACACGCCTACAAGACCATTACCAATTTTGTAACTCTCAGGAATATTTAAAGAATGTGTTATTTTCAGCACAAGGTAGTTAATTAATGAAGTTTGTGTTTCTATTTTGTACCTTCTTGTGTAGTTTCACGTTTTCTTGATGAATCATTTGTACTTTTCTCGACAATTCGAGGTTCTCATGATGAATAACATTCCTCTGCAAAAGATGAACCAAATATAAGAACCTGAAAAAACTAGAAATGAGAACACAGATCATGCGTTTACATTTTATCTGTGTTTAAACATGTGTGAACATACAAACACAACATATTTAGTTTCTTTTTCTATCAACCAAAATGTTTTTTCCGAACCTGTAAACGCAAAAGCAAAAAAAAAAAAAAAAATGGAAGAATTATCGTTTGCATTCACATTTGCGTTTACAATTTCTGAAAATATTTTATTGTTAAGAAAAAAATTAATATCGTAATTGTTTAACATATAAACAGAAACATAAACATTTATAGTTTAATTGTTCGGAATCGTAATTGATATTATATCATATATATATAGATATAGTACTGACCTTTCTGGTTAGTTCTTTGATTTCATTGGTTAAAATTTGTTCCTGAAAGATTCGAAAAAATGATTAGTTTGAATTTTATTGCTCTAGTACTCG
The DNA here is from genome assembly GCA_911865555.2 of Thlaspi arvense. Taxonomy (NCBI): domain Eukaryota; kingdom Viridiplantae; phylum Streptophyta; class Magnoliopsida; order Brassicales; family Brassicaceae; genus Thlaspi; species Thlaspi arvense. The sequence continues at coordinate 66,056,970 of OU466860.2, forward strand.
TATGAATGTATATCTAGAGAGATGAAAATTACCTTTTTCAAACGAATTCCACGTAAACTCATTTCAAGTTGGCTCTCTATATTGTGCAACTCCTTAACGCTCAAACCACTTAATTGCTCTCCCGTTAGTTGTCTGCTTCATTACAAAAAAAAAAAAAAAAAAAAAAAAAACTATTGGATTTCTACATATATATATATATACAGTATACAGATTTGTGTATCCCTTAATAACATGTTTACGCAAAGACAAACATAAACATGCATGACTACATATAGCTGGAGCTGTGGCTAAAATCCATTATGTTATTAAGGGCATAATTAAGATCCTTTTTGATAACTATATGTATATAGTTGAGTGTTTTTTTCAAATATAAAGATATATAGTATCACCAAAAATGAAGGTGGCTACAAGATGTAGACAAATGCTAGGTGGGCAAAATCTGGATTTAAACAAAATTAAAGAGAGAAATTAAAAATCAAACACCACAAGTGAGAAGAGACCAATATATATATATATATATATACACAAAAGACATGAATTAATCCACAAACTAATTACAGTTAGCTTTTAGTGGAAACTTGTGATCACTCACAATTTTAAGTAATTACGTACCGATGATTTTCCTGCAATGAGTGCAGTTCTTGCCTTAGAGCTGTGGCCTCTCTCTGCCAATACTACAACACGCAACAGAACCTACCTCATCAACTCTTAAACTCAAGTATACTAGAACAAACATAATTAAGATCTTATTATACATTAGTATGCATCTCCTCTTGTGCGTTGTATGATTTTTGCATAGTTATACGTACCTTAACTTCCGACGCAGGGTTAAATAGTTGTTGCTGCTCCATCTTGGTCTTGTTAAATCGTTCAATAGCCGATTTCATACTGTTCATTTCAAGATTTTGAAATTTAATTTATAGTGTATTTCCTCTCAGCAAACTAATTAATATTTCGATTTCCATTGCCAACTAAAGATTAAAAAAATGGTAATCACCATGATTTAGGTTATATATATAAACACATTTTTAAACATATGAGAAAAAGGAATCTTCAAAATAAATATGATGTAATCACATTCGTCATTTAGTTTCAAACTTTGTTCTCTAGTTTCTATGTGAAGTTCACATACTGGTAAATCATATTTGTTGTAAAAGTGATTTTTCAGAAAATGTTACTCAAAATTCATTGGTAAATATAGTATATACATGGTAGCTCTTACGGTTTAAACTTCAGAATCTAATGCATAGTTCAATAAATGTTTTTTTCTGAAATAAATTGATACACTGATATATAGTTAAAACAAATAATTTTACATATCTATCTCCAAATATATGTACAGTGTAGTGATCATCTTGTACACCCTTATCACTATTTTAGTTTTCCAACGTTGCACTTGTTTTAGCTTTTAGTATACCATATCCTCTACTTCCCAAATGTTTCTAAATTTGGCAAAGTCAAACTGCCACTCCAGATACACAATTTACAACCAATGTAAATTACACACATATATATGCATCATATAGATAGACTCAATGACACACATGTCCACACACACAATCAGCCATGAGCAATATCCTTCAAATTAGTTTCTTCTATTTCTTTAATCAGTTTCCTTTCCAAGTAAAAGTTGTAGGAGCTATGTATACATGACTCATCTTGTAAGTATATATATTGAAATGAGCAAGATGCACAAAGTTGTACACAACAAATGAGCAGATCACGCAACTAAACACATCCCATTTGAATTAACTCATTCCTAACAAAACCCATAAGTGATATATTGAATTAACCCAATCCTTCCTAAGAAAACCCATAAGTGAGAGTAAATTAAGTGCATACATATGTATACATATATATTATATGCTTCCAAGTATGAACATGTATGTATAGATGATAAAAGATCTAGGGATATTTGAATAAGGAAGAGAGAAACCTGGAGCTGGCAAAGTCATAGAGCTTGTCGGTATTGGAGAAAATGATGAGACCAACCTCGGCGTCGCAGAGAATAGCAAGTTCTTTAGCTTTCTTGATGAGACCCTTTCTTCTTTTGGAGAAAGTGACTTGCCTACTCGTCGAATCATCGATCCTCCGGATCACAATCTTCCCTCTCCCCATCAATTTTAAACCTAATTAGATCTTCCTCTCGATCTTGGTGATCTTCCACGTCCTAGGGTTTTTCTAGATCTTCGCAAGACCAAAGGAAGATGAAGAAGAAGGAACCAGGAGAAAGAGAAGAGAGAGAGAGAGATAGAAAGAAAAAGAGAGGAAAAAAATACGAAGTAAGAGTCAACAATCTCTTCGAGGAATAAACAAATATGTATACCCTATTTGAGTCGTTTTATTGGTAAATACAACTTGAGGGCCATTTAGTAAAGTACCAAGTTTATAACCTAAAGACCTCACAAATAAGCACTTAATTACAGGTTAAGCAAATTTACGCAGCTTTCATGAAATCAATATGCGTAGTACGTTTTTACTAAGAAATAATCTAAACTGTATACATCTATGCGTGCTAAGAAAACTATTCTAAAAACCATTCTTAAATGAAAAAATAACCAATTAAACTTCTTCATTTATCTAAGCACCAAACCAAAACCAACAAAAAATCAATTATATTATGGGGTTTTAAGATTATTTTGAATCAAAAGCAAACTGACAAAACAAAAGAAAACATAAGTTGAAATGAAACCGAAATCGTATCAAACTTTACTATAAATGATATTGAAAACCCTAAATCAAAAGTGAAACTACAAGTTATATATACAAGTATTTTTTTAGTCAGAATATCAGATTGGTTATCTATCTCGAATGTGAAATTACCCCAAAAAAACATTTAACAACCAAATAACCAATAATAAAATAGTGAAGGTAAATGGATTTAGAATTAATGTGCTATAGGGCACGTCAAAAACAAATATTTAAAGTATGACACTATTTTCTTGTATATCAATAAAATACAAAAATAAAAACAAAAGTACTTTGTTTTGGCACGTGTCAGACAGATACTTGGAGCTACGGACATTCTGTTCTATCTACAGATTTAGATCTGTTGCAAGTTTCCAAATAAGGCAAGATATATGAGAGCAAACTTCTTAATTACCGTGTACGGATTAATTATAATTAATCAAAACAAAAATTACGGATTAATTAGAACTTGTACTTAAAAATTTATACTACTTGCGCTCCACAATATTTTGAAAACTCTCTTTAAGAATAGTATATATATGGTGAGCTGGCAACAAACTCTCTTTAAGAAAATAACTCGATTCTTCAATTTACCGTAGGTATAACAGTTAAACCACAAAACCGGTGACATTTTTTCGAATAAACTAAATGTGATATTAAGGTAGACTATACAAATGCGTGACAGTTATACACGTGAGAGTAGCAGAACCTGAGATTGCTAATTGGGAGATGCTTTCGCACGTTCCTCCTCCTCGGCAATAGATTCCGTACACCTGATCCATTTCTTTATTACAATTTTCTTTTGTATATATATACATACATGTATTTATTTAGTAATTTTTTTCAGATAACCAAAAGTTAGATGCAAGGCAAAAAATAGGTTAAAGAAAGGTAAAGTATCAAGTTTCTTGAAGGAAAAAAAAAAAAAAAACTTAAAGCTACTTTGGCACCAAACTCAAATCCCAAATTACAAGTTCAACACTTCACCATTCACCTTTGATTTGGATTCAATACGTCATATATATGTCTTAACTTTTTGGAGTGTGACTACAATGACTATCTGCTTTCTCTGCGTTTTAATTCTGAGAATAACGAACAAAAGCCACTACTAGTTTTTTCCATTGTGAATACTCTTGCCAAGTCGGGCTTGTTATTATGCCATAGCTTGCCCATTTATCATTTTCTTTTGTGTAGAGACAATGTTCTTGATTGGTTATAGAATCATTGGTTCGGTACAAACTTACTTGATGTGCCACAGTTTTAACTTGGCAATAGAATACTTCACGACTCGCATCATATGACAAAGAATTGGTTGGCTGTTTCATTTTCGACCCGCATCATATGTTACATTATTAAGACAATTTTGACTTTGCTAGCTAGCAATCGATTTTAACGCAGGTTTCGCAGGCTGCACTCATCGTTCCAAGACCGAGATGCACCGAACATACCATAAAACCTTGGTTTAATTTTCTATACTGAAAAAAAATAATTGTTTTTCTATTTGAATTTCAATTGTAATAATAATTTTCTCTTTTGGAATTCTTCGTAACGTAAGCAACGTTGTCATATTTTAGACCTCAATCAATAAAGAATATCAGAAACACTACAAGAAAACAGCTGATTTCTGATATGAAAGAATCCATCAAAAATCCATCAGAGAAATGACTATTTCCGATGAGTTTTTGATGGATTTCGACCATTAGATCTAGATGGTCAAATCAAAGCCTGATGGATATTTAACGGACGTTTTCCGACAGCTGTTATTCGGACAAGCATTTTCTGATGGATTTCTATATTAAAAAACTATAACTCATCCATATTAATATTGTTTAGTCATTAAGTTTTGAGCTTTAATCATAGCTTTAATACCAACTATATGACCATTCTTTAGTCCCTACAACTACATATAGTAATAGATCTCAGGTTATTACAACTAGTCACAACATTCTTTAGTCTTTGTTTTAAGTAAATTATCTTCAGCTTTTTCTTTAGTAAAAAGTTACTATCACTAGATTCACTACTGTCAAAGCTGGGACCCAAAAGGGACAACATGGTGAAGAAGCAGTGACCACGTGGGCATCACTGATTTTGTTTTGAACCAATCAGATCTCGAGTCTCCAACACACATATAATCAGATGTCTTTAACTTTCCTTCTTTATGTTTACGCATATGCCAGTGTATGTGTATGTGACAATGTGTACCATTTTTTGATCCTTCTAAAGAAAAACTACTTTTTGGTTTACCAAAAAATATATAATTGCGTTAACTTTATCTTTAGGAAACATATTTATAAGCCCCATTGATGACTACCACTCACAAATGTACTACGTATATTTATAAATCTACAGAAGATTATTACTGTGATTGATTTTTCTTTATTTGTTTTGAGTAATCCGTGATTAAATTTAGTATATATAAAAAAACTTCTACTAGATAGATGTAACTTTTTTTTGCGAAAGGAGATAGATTAGATGTAACTTTCTTGCAATATTATCATGCAAAGGTTACATTCCTCATCAAATAATCCTGCAAAAATATATACTATCCGGTTCATCTGTTTATTGTACTTGCAGTTTCTGTAAATAAAAAATATCAAGTTTTATAGTTCGCATTTTAATATGTCTGGTTGCATATCTAAATATATAAAAAAATCATGTGTACAACAATTGATCTAACATAGATAGTTAGAAAATTGCATTAACATGATCTTAATCATCGATCTATTTAGAACTGTAAATACATAATACATTCGAGATTTACCAAGTTCACCTTAAAGAGAACAGAAACTAATGGGGAAAGAGAGAAGGAAAAATTCTTATTCATATTTTTTTTTTATGTAGTTACAACTTGTATTCTTTTTTGATTTTTTTACAACTACATATTTATAGTAAAAGAAGTACAATCAGTTTTCATAAATATAAAAAACTAATGATATATATTATGGGATGAGGATAATAATCAAACTTAGTGTTCACTTATTGTATGGATTAGACAAGTGTTGATGAAGTGACACAAAATGGATAATTACCATTTTCTTAACAATAAATATATTTATAAATCTACATAAGATTAATACTGTGATTGGTTTTTTTTATTTTTTTTAGGAAGCCCGTGATTAAATTTAGTATATCTAAAAAACTTATATATATATATATATATATATAGATGTAACTTTCTTGCAATATTATCATGCAAAGCTTACATTCGTCATCAAAATAATCCTACAAAAATATATATATACTATCGGGTTCATCTGTTTACTGTACTTGTAGTTTCCGTAAATAAAAATATCAAGTTTTATAGTTCGCATTTTAATATGTTTGGTTGCATATCTGAATATATAAAAAAATCACGTGTACAACAATTGATCTACAGTTCGAAAATTGCATTAACATGATCTTAATCATCGATCTATTTAGAACTGTAGATACATAATACATTCGAGATTTACGAAGTTCACGTGAAAGAGAACATAAACTAATGGTGATTAGTGCCGATGATAATAAAAAGTAATTCACTCCGACCTCATCTACATTATTATTCCATTTGATACTTTTGAATCCAAAATACTCCATCCATATAACTATATTTTCATTTTATTTTCCGAGGTCGAGTTACTTAATGAAAACTTGAATTCTGAGTCCTTGGAACTTGAACACTGTTTATAATTGTACTATATGTTCCAAGGTTGTTGGCCATGAGCTCATTATTTGAATTCATTAACAGTGAATTAAGATATTAATTTTCCAAATCATAAGCACATGAAACTATATCCATTTATAAGAGTTAATGAAGCATCAATTTTTTTTATAATACTATATATATATATGTGTGTGTAAACTAAAAGAATAAACATTGAATAAAACAATGTCACTAATTTGAGATTTCATCATAAATTCATACGATTAACGTTTTATAATCGATTCTCTTAGTCGATTATAATTTGAAAAATACAGATGCCTTATCTTGCGACCGAGCAATTCTAACTTTAATTAACACAAAGTCTAAAGTTAAAACATTATATAACCTTCACACGGATTCTGCTAATTACTATAATACTACTCCACTGAAGTATTACTTTATGTGTATGTGTATTTATTTGTTAGTATTGTTTTTTCTAATAAATCCTTTAACTAGTACATCTGACAACATATTATTCAATTTTGATAATTAGGACTTGATATTAATTGTGACATCGATTATGTCTTATACTAATGTTCTACCCGACCTAACCTCTATCTTAATATTAATCTCAATTTTCTTCTTTACAATAATCCCTTTTGATCCCTCAACCCCATGAATACTCCAACATTATCTGTTTTTCTTTTCGTCTGTGTACAAATTTCACGTACACGTATTTGTTTTCTCGCAACACCATATTCAAACTGTCGATATTTGCTAATAATTGTTATTAGTATCATGTTTTTTTTATTGGTAAATATATAGAACGTAGAGATGTGTCTGTACTCTGTAGTACACTTTAAATTATGACTAGGCTTAAAGATAGTAAAATTTCTAGCTAGATAGATTACTGAGAATCTGAGATATAGGCCTTGTTCGTTTTTTGATCTAGATATTGTATCTAGATTCAGCATCTATATACAATTTTCAGATGTATCATTTAGATATTGTTTGTTTTTAAAACTAGGTTTTGCATTTGGATATAGTATTTGGATGCAACATTGTTTGTTAGTGTATTTATAAAAAAATTTGAATGCAAAATATCTCAAATGACTAAAAGAGTATATTTTTAATTTATTTATTTTATTTACAATTAAAATAATATATTTATGATAATACAAATTAATACTTTTTCTTAAAATAAAATTTAACAAAAAATAGTTTCAATACAATTTTGGCGGAAAAATACCAGTTTTCAGTTTTAGCAGAAAAATTTGGTTTTGCGGTTTTCACTATAAAACACGATTTGGTAGAAAAACATGGTTTTGGTAGAAAAACTCGATTTTCCGGTTTTGACGGAAAAACTTGATTTTACGGTTTTGGCGGAAAAAATCGATTTTACATTATTTGCGGGAAAACTTGATTTTACGGTTTTGGTGGAAAAATTCGATTGTCCAGTTTTGACGAAAAAACTTGATTTTACGTTTTTTGCGGGAAAACTTAATTTTCCGGTTTTTGCGAAAAACTTGATTATACGGTTTTGGTGGAAAAATTCGATTTTCGGTTTTGACGGAAAAACTTGATATTCCGATTTTGACAGAAAAACTTGATTTTCCGGTTTTGACGGGAAAACTTGATTTTCCGCTTTTGGCGGGAAAACTCGATTTTTCTGTTTTGACGAAAAAACTTTATTTTGCGGTTTTGGCAGAAAAATTCGATTTTACGGTTTTGGCGGGAAAATTCGATTTTACGGTTCTAGCGAAAAAACGATTTTTTATTTTATTTTACGATTTTGGCAAAAGAATAATAAATATAAATTGTGTTACATTATTTCTATCATATTAAAAAATATTTTGATCTTTTGGTTTTTGAGATGCAAATGCAGTATCCAGATTTTATTTTTTTTAGTATCTCAATATCCAGATTTTTAAAATATTTTTAATTTTGCATCCACACACAATATCTAGTCGATGGTTTAAAAATATTCAAAACGAACAATATTCGAGTATTATGGGATACAAAGAGGGCCATAGTCAGATGTCATTGTAACTTGTAAACAATATATATGGACCGGTAATTGAGAAATTGTGACACTTCTCTTATGTACGAATATGTATCTTGATATATATGGACCAGTATTGAGAAATTGAGACACTTCTTCTGTTAAAATTACGGGCCGTTCAAAAGCCCATTATGTACGAATATGTATCTTGATGTGGCGTTACCATATCAGATTATCAATGGTTTTAACTTTTAAACATGTTTTTCCAATCCAATATGAAAAGATCTTTAGAAAAATTATTTTATTTGCACAGTTCATGAAATAATTCACTTTTTGCTATGTAATAGTGAAGACAATAACTTATTGAAAATTTACACCTCTCATTTGGCTAATGTTTCAGATCATTTGATTCATTGAAAATAAAGTAGACAAAGATAACTTTTTAAAAAAAATGTATGTGTAAAGTAAGTTATCGCATGTCCATTCATTTTTCTTAAGCACATTTGATGTTAAGCTGAGTTTAATACGAGATCTGACGGTTAAACGATTCCTACAGATGTTCAAATACTGTAAGTATTTTTGGCCATGCTGAAATTATTAGCTTAATAATAAAAACATTTGAGCAAAATATAAAGAAATTAAGAATATGGAAGAAACAAGATACCCACATGTTATCATCTATGTGGAGAATCTGTATGTGTCGACAGAAACAATTTGATAAAGGGCCAAAGGAGTGAAAAAGTCTTGTGAATCCTCAATAGTGATGTCCACGTGACTAATCTCTGTCCCTTTTCTTCTGCGATTTTACTAATAAAATCGTTAATAATATTTCTAGAAGCACAACTTTTCTTTTTATATGTGTAGGTGCAATTAGTAGAATAAAAACTAACTAAAACAACACTAGACTAAGAGACATAATTTATACGTTTTGCTCACCAGAACCATGATTACACCTTATTAGTTGTTGTCTTGTCTCAAAGCTATTCTTTTGTCACATTTTGTAATGCTATATATATCTGCGAATCGTGTTTTTGTAGTGATAATTTGTTTCTAAAAATCGCAATTCGCTTTTGCGTCGTGTAATGACTGAGCTGAAACTCAACGTCCAATAGCCCTAAAAATGATTTGTGTATAGATGAAAACTGACCGTAACAAATTTATGATACAATTTTTTGTTTAATGATATTTTTAAGACATGTATATCCATTATATTGATTTTTGTACGAATAAAACTGTTGAGCAATGAGAAAAAATATATACATACACTTAGCTCTAAGAGCATCAGTAATGTTGAACTCAATAAATAGGTTTTCAAAATATTTTATTATTAAATAGAAAATAAAGTTGTGAGAGTCGATTCTTAAAACTCCTCTATCAGAGTCTATTCTTTGAAAAAGTTAACCCACCTCATTTTTTTCCTTTCTCTTTTTTTTTTCTTTTACATTTAAGAGCTTCACTAAATCTCTCTATTATTATTGATGCTCTAAGTATCTTGCACACAACTTAATCTAAATAATTTTTACTATAGCTCTTAGTTTGATTTCATCGTACGCAAATAGAACCTGTGGATCATTTTGAACGTCGAATCGGGTGTTAGACACGTGGAGAACCTGTAGAAAAGTTATTGCCATATGTTTCCTACAAAATCTGGATACCCTTTGATAAATTACAAAGAAAAAGTGTTGTAAGACCATAAATTCTTGGTTCTTGAAATTAAAGAAGAAAACAAAAATAGTGTTGAAAGTTTCACCAACTTCCCATAATACTTTCTCAGTTTTTAATTATATGTAGTTTTAAAATTTTGTTTTTGTTTTTAATTATAAAATATTTTCAGATTTCAATACAAAATTTAATGATAAATGACTATTTTTACTCTCACATTAATTAATTAATTAAAACTTAACCAACAATAAATAAAATTAAAATATATATATTATACTATATTTTTTAATTTGTGTGTAAAGTGTTAAAACATCTTATATAAAAAATGGAGAGAGTAATATATATAAACAGTAGAAAACTTATTTTTTATTATTTTATTTTTAGAAGTAAAAGTATTACATTTTTAAAATGATAAACTCTACCTAAATTACAATTTGTGAAACTTAAGAGGATAAAAAGGAACTACTAATTTAACTCAAAATTATATACATCATTCAAAGAGCCATAAACATCAAAATCTTAGTTCAACAATATCAAACCAACTCTATGGTCTGCATTAGTATTAATATCATTAGAAACATATAGAGATGTTTATATATACAGTAAAACCTCTATAAATTAATAATGTTGGGACCTCAAAAATTTATTAATTTATAGAGTTATTAATTAATCGATAAATTAATAATTATTAATTTATCAATAAATTAATATTTAATTAATTTATAGAGAGATATTTGAGTTTAAATTCAAAATATTTGTCAAAAAAAAAAAAATTCAATAATGTAAAATGTGTTCAGAAAATATCATATCAGTAAATTTAAAAAATAAGTCAAACAATTTTTATAAACTTGAAACAATAATATAAATATATTTTACTATATTATATTATTCATATATTTTTAAATATACAATTATTAATATATCTAATTATTGGGACTATATTTTTACATAGAAATTTCAAAAAAATTATTATCTTATTATCTTATCAAAATTTACTAATTTATAGTAATTATTAATTTATCGAGTATTAATTTATAAAGGTTCTACTGTATCAGAGTGTATATTTTTACACGGCTAAATATGCGTTTCAACAACTTTAACCTCACGGTTCGTTAAAAAAACCAACTTACGGTTACTTTGACTTTTACATAGAAAATAAATGTAAATTTGTTCTTTTCTCTAAAAAGGAAAATTAAAAATTAAATAGTCTCCACCATTCTAACCAACCTACTTTGAAAATTTTGTCTTGCACTAACGAAACCACGGAGCTGTATCGCATTTTCGCCGTCATTAATATATTATACCCATATAAATCTATTATATATATATATATATATATCTTTTTCGCTTGGTATGTTTATATACATTTTATTTATATAATGTTTTAACCTGTAACTACATGGATGAATTTTATTATTATTATTGATATATCTAAGCTAAATTAACTAAACCTCTATTTTGCTTACAGCCACATGCATAAGTCTAATTTTTATATTTTTATTTAACAATTTTGAGTCGTTGTGTGTATATATATAGTGGGTCGGTTAGATGCGCCATCATTTGTTTATCAATGGTGTATGTCTTTAATCTCTTTATAAAAGAAAATTATGGTGTGCTGAATATAAAGACATAAACAGATATAATTGTTGATACAGTCAGATTTACATATTTTGATTTTGTCTATCTAATCTTATGATATAGTTTGGTCAACAAAAAAAAACTTATGATATAGTTGATAATACTATACAGTAATAAGTACTTTTCTTATGGTTCGAGATTATACATAACGCTAGGTAGCTGTATCGAAAATTGTATTCGTATAAGAAAAGTTGTACAGAAAGAAATTTATAATCACTGACCTCTCTAAATCACTTAAAGTTATTGAAAAGTAATTCAAAAGTAGTAGCGTTAGATCATCTCATTATTACCTAATTACCATAGATATTTTTTGTCAACATGTTATGCGACTTTTATATATCCTATTGCATTTTAAACTAATTTCTTTTGGGGTACGGTAGTTTGAATGTGGAAGTCAAATTGAAACCGTTATTTCGGAATAATGTGCATCATATATCCACTTAAACATTTTATATTCTGTTTATTAGGTCAATTTTCTATTTTGTTAGGCCAATATGTATCGCTAAAGAAAGTATTTACTCTAATGTAATGTAGTTTATCGATTAGCGTGGTTATTTTATTCGTTAATCATCTGGTTCACGAGATATATTGTTAACTATTGTAATGACATTCTATTGATGATAGTCCGGACAAACATATATATAATTGCTAGTAATTTTTTTGGTACAGAACATTTCTAATTGTTAGTTATTTTTCAACAACGTTACAACTTACAGTTGTATGTAAATGGCACATTTGGCAAATACTATCTTACAATGGTCGTCGTGGGGTCCAAAAGTTTTGGTCAAAAGATAATATTTTTAGAATTGATACTTCATATTTCTCAAGTCGTATATTTGAAAACGATTAATCAAATTGCAAGAGAGATTACCTTCCATTTTCCAACGAGTTAGGCAGAGATAATTCTTAATTAGGAACAATATGGATATATTTGTTGAGTTTTGACCCTTTTAAGAAATGTGGTTTTTACAGCACACATAAGTTGTCGTTTTTTTTTTTTGGGGTAAAAATAAGCAAGTCGTCGTTTCGGTTGCACTGACTTGAATATTCTAAAAATATTTCATCGATGAATCCATTAGGTACCTAAGATACGTAACGTTGACCCTACTCTGACCGATTGTCGAGTTTTCTTATAAAAAAATAAACGTTTTTGACGTACTTTTTGGCAGTTATTTCATGGATATTTGCATTGGATGTCAATAAAAACAGCTTTACAACATACATAATTACATATTGTACACAGACGAATTTGCCATTTGTACAAACGAATTTTGAAATGTACAGTATATGTTATATTGTACTCTTTAATAGTTGTGAGTAAATGAAAGACCGAAAAAGTTATGTAAATTTCGACCACAAATTATATGCGACAATATCATCTTCTATATTGGTAAAAGAAGCAGAAACTTTTTGCGCATGGGACAATGAGGTAAGGCTAAAGTTTACAACTTCGACATGAACTTACATATTTTTATATGGTAGGTGTTGTTAATTAGGGATGGACAAAAGTTCTGCTGTCTCATATAGGAATATTGTTTTTCAGCTGGGACAAAGTTTTTAATTCTCTTACGAAGGAATATTCCTTATTTTCCATTTGGGATCAAAATCATTCATTATTTTTTAGCAAATTGGTATTACTAAAAAAAGGTATTGTTTAAAAATTGATATTATTTAAAATAATATTTTTTTGTCTAAATTGGTATTTTTTAAAATAAAATTGGTATTATTTCAATGTTGGTAGTTTTCAGAAATGGTATTATTTCTTTTTAAATCACATGATTTTAATTGCATATACATTCTTATTCATGCACCATATCTTTTCCATCCATTTTTACTCATGTTTCCCTCTCTGACAAATTTCAATTTTCTCTGAATTGATATTTTGGTATTATTTCAAAGTTGGTAATTTTCAGAAGTAATATTATTGCTTTTTAAATCTCATGGTTTTAATTGCATATAGATTCTTATTCATGCACCATATCTTTTCCATATAAATTCTTACAAATTTCAATTTTTTGGTTTAAGTGGTTTGGATTTCTGTTTGTCTATTACACCAATGTTGTTACTTACAGTTTTTATTATGTCATGAATGTATTAGCTGGAGTACATATATAATACCTTTTAAGTAAAATAATATGATATTTCTCTCTGTTTTTGGAAAATTATTTTTCTACTTAATATTTTTCTTAGAGAAAGATGAAAAGGTTAGGCAACAAAAAGTCACACCTGCAACATTAAGATGGTCTAGATCAATTACGTACGCACACACATTTAGATATGCTACATATACATATACGTATATATATATATATATACATTGTACCCCTCTCTGAATGTTGTTTCTGAAGGTTTATAAAGCTACTTAAGATTCTAATCCTATGATTACTGTGAGAACTAAAAAAGAATAATCAGTGAATTTTAGAGAAAGAGAGAAGAGAAAGAGAGAGAGAGAGAGAGATTACCTTCTTCATAGGAAAAGCCTTTCTTTCCTCTTCTGCATTCCTCAAATTTACCTTCCCAAGAAAACCCAACACAGAAGAAAATCAAAAAGGTTCTTAAATTTTCTTCAATGTCCTTAGTTTTTTTTGTTTTTAATCCATAATTCTTGTCTACATATAACATATACATACAAACGCGTATTTGAGTGTTTATATACGTATATCTGCCTTAACGATTGGTTTCTATGTCGGAAGTTTAGTGTATTGTGGCGAAGATGAAAGTCGAAGCTCCGAGAAAGAAGTCGGGTCGGGTCATCTTCCAAGTTCTTCTTCTGCATTTCCTTCTTCAAAGTGTTCATTCTCAGAAATCACAGTATGTTTTCTCCAAACCCAAAAACTCTGTTTTTGCACCCGAACCGGGTCGGGTCGGGTCAGGTTTTTTTTCTTTGTCACCTCTTTTACTGTTTTTCTTTTAATGCGAAATTTGGTTTCACAAGCATTCAATTTCCAAGCTCACATGTTGAACTTACTATAACAGAGGTACTTAATTTTATTCATCAGAAACTGGTGTTTTTGTAATAATTTTTTTTTGTCGCTACTATTTTGTATTTTTTCATCTGTCTATTGTTTTTTTTCCCAATTAATTTGTTTTTCTGAATCATATATACTATTAAAATGGGTAAGGCTAAAAAGAATGTTTTTTAAAAACGAAACTTAAAAAAAGGTTTAGCCTTAGTTTTAGCCAATGCCCCTAATAAACAAACACAAAAGAGAAAGCAAAAGGTTTCCTTGATTATTCCGTATTTATGCATATAATTATTTTTGTTAGTTTCTTTGGTGTTGGTTTCCTTTGCTAATACAAATAATTAGAAAAACATTAATGAAGTTTCTTTGGTAATGACAATCCTTAACTACTTTCTTTAACGTAAAACATTGTACATATACTACACATACAAATCGTATAGTAACGTAATATATATAAAGACCAGAATCTAGAAGCCGAGATTGTCACGAGACGTGTGTTAAAAAATTATTAATAACGCGTTAAACGACAAAAAAAGAAACAAAGAATATCTGTTTTAAGGAATTTGTCTCACTAATCTTTCAAAGGTGGAATAAAATTTCTTTCAACCTTTGTTTCTTTTTAAATTTAATAACAAAAACCTTAGAAAATAGGAATAATATTGGATTACTTTTTCCTTTTCAGCTCTAAACCTACATGTCTTTTCTTTTCAAACTACTAGTCTTCGTCTCAGTTCTCACACATAAACTATTTTGTATGCATTTTTGTTCAAAATATATTTATTTATGTAATTAAATAGGAGTAATATATGTTCTTTATGCCTTTTCATACCATTGGAATTATTCTTTTCGTCTTCAACACTCTTCAACTAATGTTGACCGTTCATATTCCAGTGGAGTTCGTACCATACTATAACTACTATAGTTGAATTATTTTGAAAAAAAAAAAATCAATGTTTTGTTTTCAGATCAACGATTGAGTTTTCTGAACTACTTTAAATACGTCTAATAATAAGGTTGATATTGTTTTTTCTTAGTTAAAAATAATGAATCAAACAAAAAACATACTAATCCAAAAAATACTTACAGTCTCTAGGATTTGAACATTAACTTTATCTTTTTGGTATACAACTTTTTTTTATTACAGAAATAAACTTAACATCACAAAGCCTGGACAAAACATACCAACCCCAACAGTTCAGCTAAGGAGAGTTAGTCATGATAAGGTTAGAAATATTGAAATCTTCTTTTTTTAATTCGTTTTTTATTTTATAATATAATAAAAAATTTGTTGGTTTTCAGGTGGTAGTTGATAATGGTATTATTCAAGTAACTTTCTCGAGCCCACAAGGCTTGATAACTGGAATCAAATACAATGGCATCGATAACGTGTTGGACGACGATATTGACGATCGTGGGTAAGATCTTTTTTTAACAAAACTTTTTATACATTTAGAACATGTTGTATTGAAAAACTAAATGTTTACAACTTTTTATAAGTTATGCACATAACTATATAATAAAGTCTAATTGCATTTCTTGGATAAATTCTTATGGAAAATAGGTATTGGGACGTAGTCTGGCATGAACCGGGAAAGAAAGACCAAACTGATAAGTGAGTTTATTACAGCCATTTTTAGTAATAATGTACTTTTACGCTTTTGAGATATATATTTATTACACAAAGAATAATTTTATTCAAAGTATATATAACCATACATGATAGTTTTGATAACATATTTTCTAATGACAACTGTGATAATAGTTTGGTAAAATAACAATTTTCTCTTTTTAATTGTAGATTAGAAGGAACTAAATTCGAAATAATTACTCAGAACGAAGAACAAGTCGAAATTTCATTTACCAGGACGTGGACGATCTCGAAACGTGGCTCATTGGTCCCCCTAAACGTAGATAAAAGGTACGTATATATAGTTTATTGTTAATGATCTATTTATGTAGTTAAGTATATAATTATAATCGAATATGTAAATTATTTTGTTAAAGGTACATTATTCGAAGTGGTGTCTCCGGGATATACATGTACGGTGTATTGGAAAGGTTAGAAGGTTGGCCCGACGTAGACATGGACCAAATTAGGATCGTCTTCAAGCTCAACCCCCAAAAGTAACCATACGTCTTATTAGTTATGTTTATTATTCAAATATTTAGTGAAATTGTTTATGATTTGAATTTTATTTATATAAAAAAAAATCATTTGTTGTGGAGCAATTTTGCAGATTTGATTTTATGGCGATATCGGATGATCGACAAAGAAGCATGCCATCAATGGCAGATCGGGACAATGCTAAGCCATTAGCTTACAAAGAAGCTGTTCTTTTGACAAATCCAAGTAACCCTATGTTCAAAGGAGAGGTATATATGTATACCTACTTTATATATTATACATTGCATTAACATCATTCATTAACATTTTACCATGAATAAAACTAAAAGATTTTGATATAATATTAGAGATTTTTAAAAATAATATATACCAAATTTAAATCTAAAACAGTCTAAACTTTCGAAGATTTTTGTTTTTTCGCCGGGTTAGTTCTCTGGACATAGTTTTCAATAACAAAATAACAAAAAAATAACAAAATAGTTTTCCTCTTTTGTATTTTATCCCTGTATTCTATTTTAATATTTGATATTACTAAATAACAAAAACAAAAATTCTAAAACAGTCTAAACCGGTCGGTAATGGAATGGTTTATGTGTGTTCTTGATGCATTTCGATGAGTTTAATGAAAAGTATAAATAATAATTTTGGAACAATGGGGAATGTTCTGGTGTGACGCAGGTAGACGATAAGTATATGTACTCGATGGAAGACAAAGACAACAACGTTCATGGTTGGATCTCGTCGGACCCACCGGTTGGGTTTTGGATGATAACTCCAAGCGATGAGTTCCGTCTTGGTGGGCCCATCAAGCAAGACCTCACCTCTCACGCGGGACCCATCACTCTCTCCGTGAGTCCATTTACTTGAAATGTCTACATTAACCATAAATAATTACGTTTTGATTGCTACTTTTAATGTTTTAATTTCTGTTAATTACTAATCAGGAGACACTTGATTATTACAAGACTATGATTCATTCAATATTAATAAAAATGAAATATATTATAAGAGTCTAATTTATTTTCCCCATTTTGCTACATTATGATCCTTACAATAAAAATCTGTGAAAAACATGTAACTTTTCTTATTCCTATTTCAACATAATACAACTGAATTAGTTTATTTAAAATTGTTAACATTTTGTAGATGTTTACGAGCACTCATTACGCGGGAAAAGAGATGAGAATGGATTATAGAAACGGAGAGCCATGGAAGAAAGTTTTTGGACCTGTCTTGGCTTATCTCAACTCTGTCTCTCCCAAAGATTCCACTCTACGTCTATGGAGAGATGCTAAACGACAGGTTCTTTTGTCATTATTGTTATCTATAAATAAATAAATGATTATATATTCACATTTGCACCCAAAAAATGATTATACAGTTCCTAATATTTAATTAACTCCCTTTTCTTTCTAAAGACTTGCATTTATACATACATTTGTACTAATTAAATAGCGTTGTTGCAGATGGCTGCAGAGGTCAAAAGCTGGCCTTATGATTTTGTAAATTCAGAAGATTATCCTCTTTCTCATCAAAGAGGAACACTCCAAGGTCAATTCTATGTTAAAGACAGGTAAATAAAATATCCCGGTTTTTCTCTTTACAAATTTAGTAATTTTTTAAGATAATTACTATTAATGTATTAATCTTCTTTTCCTTTGGATTATATAATAATGTTGTAGTTACGTGTCAAGCTTAAGGATTTATGGAAAATATGCTTTTGTTGGTTTGGCACCAGTTGGTGAAGCAGGTTCATGGCAAACCGAATCCAAGGTATAGTATAAAAATCATTACTTTATATACAAAGTGTATAAACTACACTTTTTAGTGGTTTTACTTATATAATACTGTATAGTGTATATTAAATTTAAATATATTTTGTTATTTTCTTGGACAAAAAGGGGTATCAATTTTGGACGAAAGCTGACAGAAAAGGGAGATTCATAATAGAGAATGTGAGGGAAGGCAATTATTGTCTCTACGCATGGGGTTTTGGTTTTATCGGTGACTATAAATATCAACAAAACATTACTATCACGCCAGGTATTTATATATATATATATATATATAGACGTATAATTATCAATTATATAAGCTCTATTTGATCATAGCTACAGAAGCATGCTTGGCTCTCATCGTTTCTTATATCTTCAATGCAAAGAGATTTTAACAATATCACGATTTTGTTTGTTTGCGTTTACATTTCTACTTTAGCTTATTCTAATTACGAACGATAATAACATAAATGCATAAACGCAAAACGTAAACGCAGGTAGCCAGATCGATGTAGGGCCTATAGTGTATGAGCCGCCGAGAAACGGTCCAACGTTGTGGGAAATCGGTGTACCGGACCGAACCGCCGGTGAATTCTATATACCGGATCCTTACCCTACACTTATGAACAAACTCTATGTTAACCCACTTCAAGACAGGTTAGTACGTACTACAATCTTCTTATCTATAAATATATACTTTTAGTAGTTTTATCAATAATTAGTAGGAAAGTCATTCCAATTTTCACCAATTTTTTAAAGTATTTTCCCTTAATTTTTGGTTAATGAATATTTGCAGATTTAGGCAATATGGATTATGGGATCGTTACGCAGATTTATACCCTCAAAACGATCTTATCTACACAGTCGGTGTAAGTGATTATAGAAGAGATTGGTTCTTTGCACATGTCGTTAGGTAAATAATACATAACTATTTATTTTTCTTTATTAATAATGTTTATATTACTAATTCTCTATCTAATTAAACTTTACTTCTATAACAATATATAGAGACGTTGGAAACGATACATTCAACCCAACGACATGGCAAATCATATTCAACTTAAAAAACGTGAACCGGGTCGGACCATACACACTCCGGATAGCTTTAGCCTCAGCCGCTGATTCAGAGTTACAAGTTCGGATCAACAACCCGAACTCCGATCATATTTTCACGACCGGTTTAATCGGAAAAGACAATGCGATTGCGAGACATGGGATCCACGGGCTGTATAGATTGTATAGTATCGATGTTGGTGGAGATTTACTAAGCGTTGGTGATAATACCATATATTTAACTCAGTCGAGAAGTGTAGCACGATTTCAAGGTGTTATGTATGATTATATTCGTCTCGAAAGTCCTTCTAGAACTTGAAAATTACTAAGTATAAAGTGATAAATAATTAAAATTTGTTTGTTTTTTAAAATTTTCTAGCTAGAGTTAATTTTTTTTTTCATTTCAATGTGAATGTATTCATGTATATAAATAATACAACATTTTAGTTTTTTTGTTTTCTGTTTTAGTTAATAGAAGAATGAAATCAATAATTATATTCTCTCCGTTTTTTATTAGAAATTATTATTATTTTTTTAAATATAACATGTTTTTTTATCAATTTTAAAACAATCTAACTAATAAAAAATAGGATTTAGAATTCAAACAGTCAAAATAATAAAAATAATTAATTTTTACATATAAATTTAAAAATATTATATATTTTGGAAAAAAAATAAACTGTAAAACATTCTCTAATAAATACGGAGGGAGAATTATACAGTTGTGCGTGTGAAAGGTGTAATTTTGTACATACAAAATAAATATATCTAAGATAATTAGGACCTATAGTTATTTTCATTATTACTATTTAGCCAGTGATAGATGAGATAACACGTGTCCTCTGTTTTGTTCCCATTACCCTTTTGTAGCCATGTCAGAGACAAGAGAAGTAGTAATAAGTAAAAACAATGTCGATGGTGAATTAACAACAAGCTTAAAGATGTTATTGTTACATTACCATTACCATCAACGTAAGCATATAGAGATTTAGAGATTCTCTATGCAATATTAGCTATCTTGACCAAATCTTCTTCCTGGGGTCTCTCTCTTTCACAACAGGAGCTTGTTGCTGTTGTTCTCTGTTAATAACTCTCCTCTGAGCCACAGGGACCTGGTTCGATGGACCAGAGACAGGTCTTGTCGGTCTGGTTAATCTGGCGGCGACAACTTTTGGTGGGTCTGACTTCCTGATCCGTTTCTCATTCATATGAGGATGATCATCACCACCACCATTGTTCTCTGTTTCGCTGCTTCTCGAGATCCTCTTCTTTCTACTCACTTCGTTGAGATTCAAAGAAACGTTTCTTCGAGCACTTGCCTTTAGACGGTTTGATGTTCTTAAGATGTTGTTGGATTCCGCATTCTCGTTGCCAAAGTTATCTTCTTTGAAACAAGTTTTCACTTCGTTTGGAGTAGCACTCGCAACATCGGGAAACTCTCTTGTTGCTGCCATCTGCTGTATATGCAGCTCTTGCTCCTTTAGCCTCACTTCAAGTTCTTTAACCTTCTGTCGTAGTAACACTGCTTCTTGGCTTTGCTCCTCTTTTTGCTTCCTCTCCAAATCTTTCATCTGAAGAAACCGAATCGAATAGTGAGATGGTAAGATATTTAGAAATTAAGAAGATGGTAAGTTTGAGATTTTAATCAGTCTTCCTCCTAACCTTCTGTTGCCACACAAGAGAGTTCCCTTCAGAGTCTTTCAACTTACTCTCAAGATCCTTAACCTTCTGTTGCAACACAAGAGAGTTCCCTTCAGATTCTTTCAATTTATTCTCAAGTTCCTTGACCTGCAGGCACCGTTTTAGGAAGTTTGGTAACTCTCAACAAAACATTATGAGGTTTTTATGTAAATAATCAATATTGATTTCAAGAAACCTTCTGGTTATAAGCTACAGAGTCTGATTGGTGTCTCTCTCTTAGCTTAGACTCTAGCTCCTTGACCTTCATTAATTGAACAATGGTTTTTGTTAGTCATATAATGGCAACAGAGGAAAACTAAAGCAGAGAAAAAAAAGGAGAACAAACCTTCTGCTGGAGATTAATACAAGTCTCATCTCTGCCTTTTAGTCTTTCAAGAAGCTGTGCATTTTGCTTTTCGGATTGGGTATGAAGCGACTCAAGCTGGCCTTCAAGTTCTTTGTTCTTTTCCTGGAGACTTCTGTATGAGTGGTCTCTTCCTTTACTCTTACCTTCCAGGTTCTGTATGTTCTCTTCCAGTTTCTTTATCATTTCATCTTTAGATCGGCTTTCTTGCCTTGCTTTCTCCACCTTTACAAGTTATACATGAAGCAATAAGGGAAAACTGCGTGACACAATCTAAAAAGACAAAAAAAAAAAAAAAAAGCTTGGAGAAGTCATACCATTGTTTTCATCTTCTGAATCTCACCGGTATCAACTTGCTTCCTCGCAGGACCCAACTCAACCCCTCTTACACGAGTTGCAAAGTTAAGTGAGCTTAAAGTCTCACTCACATCATGCTCAGAGGGACTGATTTGTACAAACATCAGAGTCTTTGAGTCGCCTCCTGCAATCATTTGCACATCCACACCAGTTTACCAAATGCACAGTGTAACCACGGACTGATTCTAAAGAAAATGTAATGAAGATTCTTACCCAGTGAATCTTGAAGCAAGTGTGTTAATTTTGAGTTCCTGACAGTTGATAATTAAGTGTTAAAGCAGGCTCCCCGCAGAAATTGGGATAGAGAGAGAATTATGCAAAGGATTAGACTAACCTGTATGGAATGTGACTACTCTTTGTAGCCAATGCATAAATCACATCCCCGAGAGCAGAAAGTGACCTATTGATGTTCTGTGCTTCCTTCAGACGATCACCTTGCACGTCAGTCTTTGCCAACCTCTCACTTCCGGCTAAATCTACAAGCCAAAGCTTGCTTTTTGTGCAGTCACCATTCATCAGGTTCTTTGCTTTAACCATTATAGAGAGCATGCTGCAAAGAGAACTTCATGTATTAAACAACCCTTCTCATACTGTAAAGTAAAATGTGAGAGAGGCATATATCCATAGATACCAGTGAGAGCGGCTGCTATGCTCATTGACATTATTGGATCCAACAGATCTTGCATTGCTCCCAGTCTGAAGCACATTCCACACTTCATTTATGTTTTCCACTTTTGCTTCTACTAATCCAGGAACATGATGGGACCCCTCAGAAGATTGTTTTATCTCCAACCTTGGTAGCAAAATCCATAACGATTAAGATCAAGCTCTATGGAAAATTTTCTGTTTGAATCTCTATGTGTTTAAGACTTAATTGAAGTAGAGTTTCTTACTTCTTTGATGCTGGTGATGTTGCCAACAAGTCTCTTATCTGTTCGTTGTAGACCTCAAGAACACTAACCGATATATCATATGAAATTGTCTCTCTCCTTTCTCTAGCAACTTCAAATAATTGCTCAACGGTTCTATAGTTGACACCCCTGTTCTGTGGAGTGCCTTCCATTGTAAACGTCTTTCCTGTTCCTGTTTGCCCGTATGCAAAAATACACACATTGTAGCCGTCTAGCACTGAAACAACCATAGGAGAAGCATCTGCAAAGACATCAACTGCAAGATCGAGAAAGAAACTCTGTTAGTAAATCAATTTTATTTATACTTAATGATGTAACTTGACCATAACATATCACAGTACCTTGACCATCTTTCGGTGTATAAACTCTGTCAAACTTGAAACTTTTTTTGGAATTGTTTCCTGTAATAACACCAAGCTCTCCATCTTTTGCTCCATCAAAATCAACAGTTGTGGCACACTTACTTGACGTCTCCTCCTTATTCAAAGGGCGGCAACGACAAAAGACCCTAATATTGCCTGATATATAACGGATGCTGTCAGTAATCTGTAAAGGTTTTAAAGTGAGATGCCAAGAAGCTAAGGCAAAACATTAGGAAAGGTTAAAAAAAAGTGCATTGCCTTTAGTCTCCTGAATATAGTTATACAGCTCCTTTCGCTTCGCTTGCTCTTCACTGTACTTTTGCTTGAGATCCTCACACTGTGAAACTGTTTGACAAGTTGATAATAGTATTAGTTCAGGAAATTGCCTTCTTCACAACTAAAAGAGGTAAACTACTCACCAAGTGCCTGAACACCATCAACCATTTTGTACAATTCTGGAATTGATTCCACGCATTCGTGTGCTTCCTGAGATAGCTGAGATTGTTCCCTTTTCATCACCTACATAGCAACAGGTCCATAAATACCTAAAAAAAATTATTTTGAAGAATATGTATGCTACAGAGAGGCTATGATATAACAGTACTTGAGGAAACATCCAACTACCTCTATTTTCTCCTGTAGATTGGCAATTGCAGATGCCCAATGTCTCTTGTCATTCTCATATTTGCTAGTGACACTCTTCAGACAGTCAGCTTGCGTTATCACAGTTTGGTCTGTTTCAAGTAAGCACCGAGTCAGAAGCAAGAAACTCTCCGCCAAAAATATATAAAAGTCACAAAATTTGGATTGACAATGATGAGAACTTTCTAACTTCCACCCATATGTCAGGTATGTTAAGTTATTACCTAGAGAGCGTGCCTCGTACACCTTATTATCGAGTTCCATCATCACTTTCTCTAGTCGCTCATTAGCAGAGGTCAGTGACATCCATGCTTCGTGGCACTCATTTGTCTTATGTTGGTATCGTTCAGAAAGCTCTTCTATTTTCTTCTCATACTTCTCATGAGCTTTTGCTCGCATAAGCCTCTTCTGCTCACAAAGAAGAAACTCAGGTTCACCCATTACGCTTATGTTTTTTTAAGGAAATAAGAGCCAGCATGAGTAGTTATAAACAGTACCCGAGCGGGAGAAATCTCCATTTCGGCAGCACAGTTCCCACACTTAATATAATCCTGTGATGTCCTTGCAACTGTACAGCAATGCAGAGAACGAGTTAGTAGCTTAAAAGTTTGAGATTCCCTATTGAAATCTTAAATAGAACCAAGCACAAGAGAAGAGCATTACCTGAAACCTGTGGTGCTTTCCTAAGACAAATCCCACTAATCACTGGACTTCCGTTTATTCCTTCGAACCTTACCCTTATCAATCCATCTCCCATCACCACGACCCTCAAGTCAACCAACATAAGTGGCCTGTTTGCGCCAACAACCGAGAAGATATCGAATTCAGATAAGACCTGACCATAACAAAAAAAAAACACTTGTTTCAGGCTTTCAGCATTACGCAAACTTTTATTCATTCCACTACATGAAAAAAGCACTATCTTTCAGCTGGTCCACTACTTGCCTTCTCATCTTGAACATAGACGTTGAACGTCCGTATCCCTTTAGGTCCATTGGTGTTAATAATCTCTGCGAAATGGAAATCGATGAAGTATTCTCCAGGAAGAAGATTGTTTAGCCTGTAGCAAAAGTTCCCTACACGAGCTGACTGGTAGATGAAAGGGTAGTCTCCTCCTTCGACTATAGACTCGTTTGTTCTCCTCACGTCCCCTCCTTCGAAATAAGTGTCTCTGAGGATATTCAGTTCAGGGTCTATCACATTGGAATCAACTCCTCCAGCGTTTATGAACATAATGGTCTCATCTGCAAACACACAATCAACAACAAAAATAGAGTGCCTCAATATATAAGCTAAATTTGAAGTTTTTGAGTTCACTCAATTAGTAGAGAAACCTATTTGTACTCGTTACAACCAGATCAAATGCATCATCTCTCTCTCTCTCTCTCTCTCTCTCTCTCTCTCTCTCTCTCTCTCTCTCTCTCTCTCTCTCTCTCTCTCTCTCTCTCTCTCTCTCTCTCTCTATGCCTGGGTGAATGTGAATCTTCGATTCGTAGTGTAAAATTGAACATAAACATGAATATTTCCAGCATATTATACTGATTGATTGTGAAAATTAGGCAAAATGCCCAGCAAAAACCCAAACCCTAGAGATTCAGATCGAAAACCCGAGATTCCACTAAGCGAAAAGGAAATGCAGCCGAAACCCCAAATATGTAAAATAAAAAATTGAAATCGGAAGTGAGAGGATCCAACCTGTGCGATTAGCTTTTGTGAAACCAGTGGGCACGAGTCTTGAATTCGGATCGCACAACATGGAATCCGCCATAGAATCCTCACAGTCATCCACGGAAGTATCTCCGATCTCCACTTTCTCAGTTGCGTCACCAACGAAATGGGGATTAGAAATCTCCGGTGAATCAGATGAAGTCACTTTTGGATCCATCGGAACTGTATCGTTGATCTGAACATCTTCCATCGAAGCCGCTTCTTTTAAAATCCAAAAGAAAAAAATTCCGAAACGCAAATTGTTCCTCTCGTTTTCGTTCTCTCTCTCCGAAAAAACAAAAAGCTTAATGCAAAGGATATGATAAGAGAAATGAGAAAAGAAAGGCGTGACCGGGGAGGAATATTTTTTTTCCTTTTCTGCGTTTGGTGTTTAAAATTTGAATCTATCTGCCACGACCGTTAAGAAATTAGTGTTACCGTTAACGATGGGCCCCTACGCTTTTCATAATGGGCTTTCTTGCAACATTGTATTAAAATTAAAACAAAACCGAGAAACTCAGACCGGTCGATAATGATGATAAAACATTAACCGGTATTTGGAATTAAGAAGCCATTAAACCAACTTCCTCTTTTAGATACAGCTTGAAGCAGAGAAGAGATCAAACAAAAAGAAACTGCACTTAGATTCTGATAACTCCCAAGTTTTCAAAACAAAAGATTGAGTTACCATCAAAGACAAAAAAACTGATCTCCATTACAAAAGTGTAGGCGTCATTGATCAGCGAGGATGGACACGATCAGAGACATAGCTGTTCGGGTTTGCTCAGGAGTCCCAGAGAGTAAGACCGTCGCTTCAACAACTCCTGTAGGAGGATCCTTAACATCCACTTTGGCTCCTGAAATCTGTTTGTTTGCAAAGAAGTTCCCATTAAGTATTTACATTTGCTTCTATATGATTCAAGTAGAGAGAAGAAATGACCTGTTGTAGATTATCAAGACCGGCGCCATCTCTGCCATAGAGTGCAGCGAGAGCATCTTTCTCGACAGCTAGCTCCAATGTCACGTTTCTCAAAGACACACCTTTACTTCTGCTTCACAAAAAAGGTTACATTGTTTAATGCCACGAGACTGTTAACAAAACGGATTGTATTTGTATTGTTGTTGGGAAGAACAAAACACCTCTGTGGTAAAGAAGAGACGTCTCCATTGCTAGAAAGCTGAAGCTGTTTCATCCCTTGTGTCAAGTCATTGGCGTTGAGTTCATTCTCGTCTTTAAGGTTTGACTTCATTACTTCTGTACCGCTTCTTACTATCTTCGAGTCTTGTTCACCACTTGATACAGAGAGAGACTCGCCATGGTTCTTGAATGTAACGGAAGCAATCAATCAACCTCACCAAAAGCGAGGAAGAAGAGACAAGAAAGCAAACTCTGGCCTTTAGGGGAAAGAAACACACTTACTTGTTGTGATGATGTCTGCAGATTATGATTTGCTCTTGCGCTTTGATATGGATTAGCTCTCATTTCATCCCGTAGTTTAGAAGAAACATGAGTCAACGCCTTCTGTACATGCCTATACTCTCCCATGATCTACGAAAAAACAATCAGAGACTCAAAAAAGGAGCAAATCTCTCTTATATTGATTACAAGAAAAGCATTCGCTTTACCTCTATCACCATTTCATTTTCTGAAATACAGTCAAGAATCTGGTCACCTACTGGGATGTGTACATCGACACCAGTTGCTATGACTGCTTCTCTGTTTCCAACTAAGTCATTAGCGAACTGTGACGCTACCAATAGCTTAGCTTTCACTAAGGCAACATGCATCCCTTGAAGCAGACCTTTCCCAACATCAATCTCAGCGGATCTTGCGTAGACAAGAGCCAGAGCTTTTTGTGCATGAGAGTACCGTGACTCTAGGCTCTACAAAAAGCAAAACAAAAAACAAAAGTGAATGTGTGATTACATTCTAATGGAGCTCGGGAGAACAAAACCTCACCTCACGTGCAGAAATGGTAACGACTCTTTCACCGGATGCTTCTAGTGGAGCTCCGATCGAAATTGAAGCACCTGTTTCGTTCTGCAGAGCTCTGATGATAGTTCCTTGTTTCCCAATTATGCCTCCGGCTGCTACACTCGTGCAGATTAGCTTGAACACAACCTTCCGCTCAAAACTGTTTCCTCCTTCGTATCTTCTATTGGATCCGGCGGTTTCTGAAGCGTTAGGCAACGAAGGACGCAGGTTCGGGAAAAACTCGGAGTGAGGATCCTCTGCGTTTGCGTTTGTAGATGATGACTCATAAGCTTTGGTGCAAAGTGGCGGCGGATAGCCATTGAGAGGTGGACAGTTTTGAAGAAAAGTCGATACCATGACAAGTGCCTTCTTCACAGCCAAGACTTCCCCGGTGATCTTTGTACAGAAACAAGACACATTCACAAATCAAAAACCAAAACAAAGTTATTTACTTTTCAAAGACTTGAAAAGAATAGCAGAAACACTTTAAGTGAGTATGCAGATAGATTATCAAAAAACTACTTTTCAATAACATTCTTCACGTTTTTTTAACATTGATCATAGATTATAACAACGTTATTGCTTCTTCATCTTCTTCTACTTCTACTTGATGAACATTAAGCACATTCTCACATCTTCATATACAAACTTTCACTTTCATGGAGGAAAAGCCATGCATTGCTTATGTTGTCACAAATCAAAGAGCAAAAACTCAGAAAACAGTTCAAAACCCCAAATTTTGAAGAACAGTTGACCGAAATGGAGAAAAAGCCAAAGACTTTAAAATTTTGGTTTTTTTCCACAGTAATTTGATCACAGGAGAGACAGAACTTACCTGAATCAGTTGATCAGTACCAAACGCTAAAAGGCTACTTTTTAATAACATTCATCACGTGTTTTTAAACATTGATCATAGTTTATAGCAAAATTTTACAATAATCAACACAATGTTATTGCTTCTTCTTCTTCTACTTCTACTTGATGAACATTAAGCACATTCTCACATCTTTATAAACCAAATTTCACTTTCATGGAGGAAAAGCCATGCATTGCTTATATTATCACAAATCAAAGAGCAAAAACCCAGAAAACGGATCAAAAATCCAAATTTTGAAGAACAGTTGACCGAAATGGAGAAAAAGCCAAAGACTTTAAAGTTTTGGTTTTTTTTTTTCATAAGAGGAGAGATATTGAACTTACCTGAATCAGTTGATCAGTGATCGTGCCGCAAACCGGCGGAGGCAAAACCCTAATCATCGCACCGGAGTTTCTCCGCATCCACTCCACATTCTTCCCTCCCACACCCAAAACGGCCCCAATCTGATTCCGATCAGCGAGAATCCCACAATAAGCTTCTTTATCGTCACCGTCGACGATTCCGCTGCTATCCTTCGCCGCCAGAACCACCCACGACCTCTCCAGAACCCTAATCAGCGCCGTCTGAGCGGCGGAGACCTCGCAAGTCACCCAATCTTCGCTTTCCCCGCCGGAGAAATCTCCGACTCTATCAGTCAGCACAACGCTTTTGTTAACCGCAGTTGAGCCGACGATGAACACGACCCAGTGATCGGAGCCGTTCACCGGAGACTCGCAGTGGATTTTAGTACCGGTCTCGCGTCGGAGCTTGGAAACAACACAGCCGTTTGCTCCGATTATGCCACCGATAACCGACGCGTGGCAGACAACTCGCAAAGCCACCTCGTCCGGTAACACGTTGATCACCTGACGCCGCGGCTGCAATCGTCGATTCTGATTTGACGCGGCGGCTACTCCACGGGGGTTATTATTCATGGCGGCGTAGTTTAGCAGAACGCTTCTTCGTATTCTTAAAAGAGTGTTTCTTCTTCCTCACAAGTCACGGTGAAGAAGCGGGAACGACAAAACTAAACGCTAAGATCAGCTTAATAAGTGAAAAAAACCACGTTTGTGCATAGAAACGCGTAAATCTCTCAAATTACCACCATTTTCGCATGTATTTATTACTAAATCAGTGCGTTTTAGGAAAACTTGAGGAAAGGAAAGTTCTAACGAAAGATTGACAATTGCGATTCCGCGTTTTAAACGCTAAATGTTTGCCAGCACTGAGAACAGTTAAAGACAGACAAAATCATTCTGTTAGTTGTCCAATGGAATTTTTCATGTATTAACAAAAGTTTGTTGTTTGACCCTTGTATTAATAACGTTATTAAAATAATGGGCTTATTTGATTTTAGGCCCAAAATTATAAACAGAAGTATGGAGGTGCGGGGAATCGAACCCCGTGCCTCTCGCATGCGAAGCGAGCGCTCTACCATATGAGCTACACCCCCGATTGGTACATTTTCATGTCAATTAAAATATGAAACTATTAACTCCAAAAATCAGAATTTGTATGAACAAGTTGATCTTTCGATCACAGGACGAAGTCCAAGTTTTTCTGAATTCTTTCGACCATCATCTTCTTCTTTCCCCTCTTTCTTCATTCGTTTCTGCTTTTTTTTTAGGGGTTTTAAAATTTCCTTCTCTACTGTCGTATCATCGGTAATGGCGATTGATGAAGCGATACTCGATCAGCTGAAGAAGGAGACTCCAGTGGATGAAGAATCTCTGGTTTTGAATCGAGACTCGAGCGTCGGTCTCGTCATCGTCGACGTTGTTAATGGATTCTGCACCGTTGGATCCGGCAATATGGTTTGATTCAATTTCACTAGAATGCTATTGTTTTATGTGTTTTTGACTTCTCCCAAAAATCGAAATGTTGGCTCTTTTTGTTTTTGTTTCTTCATGCCTACCAAGTGTTTGTGATATTGCTTCACTCATAACATTTTCCTTGTGATTCTTTCTGCAGGCTCCTACGAAGCCTAACGAGCAGATATCGAAGATGGTGGAGGAATCTGCAAAGCTCGCAAGAGAGTTCTGCGATCGGAAATGGCCGGTTTTTGCGTTTATAGACTCTCATCATCCTGATATTCCCGAGAACCCTTATCCTCCTCATTGTATCATTGGAACTGACGAATCAGAACTTGTTCCTGGTAAGCTTCCTCTGTGTCAATCTCTTTGTTAGATTTCTATAACAGCTGAGGCAGTCTCTTGACTTCTTCTTCTTCTTCTGTGAATCAATCAGCTCTTAAGTGGCTTGAGAGTGAGGATTGTGTTACTCTTAGGCGAAAGGATTGCATAAATGGGTTTGTGGGTTCGATGGAGAAAGACTCTTCTAATGTTTTTGTGGATTGGGTTAAGGAAAAACAGATCAAAGTCGTAAGTTTTTTCGATTTGTGTCAAAAAAGTTCAGTGCTTTTAGTTACACATACAGCTTACTTGAACATCCCTGTGTTTGTTTGGGATCAATAGATTGTGGTTGTAGGTATCTGCACAGACATATGTGTGTTTGATTTTGTGGCTACTGCACTCTCTGCCCGAAACCACAGTGTTCTTCCTCCTTTAGAAGATGTCGCAGTGTACTCTCGTGGCTGCGCTACTTTTGACCTTCCTCTTCATGTTGCAAAAGACATCAAAGGTGCTCAAGCCCATCCTCAGGTACTTAGTTTGATGCTTCTGAAATTAGCATTGTTGTTTTATACAATTGCTTTGTTTCTCATATTCTTTTTCTTCTGTTGCCAGGAGTTGATGCACCATGTAGGTCTATACATGGCTAAAGGACGAGGAGCTAAGGTAGTCTCTGAAATTTCTTTTGACCCTTGAAAGACTATCTCGCAAGAAAATTTATCATTCTTGATTTCGATTAGTTCAGTAGATTGTTGAGTTTGCCTTTTCTATTTTACTTTTGTAAATTGTTCATGAAGCTTGTTAGCTGAAGATCAACTTTTTGTATACTATTTCTGAATGACAAATACTCTAAATGAAATGTTCAATCTAATGAAAAATTCTCTGAGAGTCTTAGTATAATCTCATAAGACTGTTGCAGAGCTATTCTCTATTAATATGCCATCACGAAAACACAAATGAACAAATAAAATCTCAAACTCTGTTTCTTGTAATGGTTCTACATACAACTTTTGAAGAAGAAAATGGAAAAAAAAAAAAAACTGGGAGACACTCCTCTTGCTTCACCAGTTACAAACTGTGAACAATCTACAATACTTAAAAGGGATAACCAACACACAAAACTATTGTTTCAATCTGGCAAACCGAAATAAAGGAGATGGGGGATAAAAAGGGCTCACTCTCTCCAAGGAAATACAGGTATAAAAAGATAAATGAATCAAATCCTCCATGAATCTGATAAGTTACAGTATATGAATCAATTAACTCTCTGGATGGTATGTATATTATGTAATATGTAAATGTTACCTATGTAGAATTCTTCATCTTTCTATATAGTGAGGGATGCATGCAGGAGAATATCGACGGC
Organism: Thlaspi arvense; assembly: GCA_911865555.2. Classification (NCBI taxonomy): domain Eukaryota; kingdom Viridiplantae; phylum Streptophyta; class Magnoliopsida; order Brassicales; family Brassicaceae; genus Thlaspi; species Thlaspi arvense. The sequence goes on from OU466860.2 coordinate 66,088,847, forward strand.
TTTGCTCTCTTCTGTTTGGAGCCAAAGATGAATGACCTTAAGGGAACTCTTGAGCGACTATCTGAATGCTGAAGATCAAGATCTGATCTCTTTGAACCCGAGAGAGAGAACTCCTCGCTTAGCTTTCCTAAAGTCTTGTCAACCTCGAGCTGAAGCGTGGTAATGTGATCTAACCCAGCCTGTAACTCGTCTGCTACTTTGTTGTTCTCCTGCTTCATGTTCAGCACCTCACCTTGAAATTTAGCTGCTTGATAGCTCGTGAATCTGAAATCATCGTCTTCAGCACTTGATTTCAGGGCCTTTGTTATCTCATCCTGTATGTTACACAGGGACTCGAATCTGGATTTCAGTTCCTCTTTCAATGATGCACCTTTCTCCAGCCAGAGACCAAGGTCTGTGTTTATTTCCCTCAAGTGTACAAAAAGCGGTCGAACATCTGATCTCAGGGCATATTTAGCTGTGCTACTTCCATCTTGCTTTCTTCTTTGCTCGAGCTTTGATATCTCTCCTTGTAGATCTTCGATTGATGTGTCGTAGCTCTGAATCTGTCCGAATGCTGTGCTGAACCTTAACCAGAAATCCAAATTCTCCTCTAGAAGTTCGTCGATATTCAACCTGAACTGTTCCTCGACCAGGGACATGTTCTGGTTTTCTGTAGCCATGAACCCGATGGAATAGTCGTCGTTTGACAACTGGTTTTCCAGCAACTCATTACTGTCTGCAAGACCCTTCTGTAGGAGGCTCATTTTCTCTCTTAGTAGCTTGATCTCATCGTCTTTCGTCGCGTTATCTGTCTTTAACTTTGTTTTTGTTTCATCCAAAGTTTTCTTCATATCCTTGTAGTTCCTGAGAATAGTCGTGTACTCCGTAAGCAGATGCTTTTCTCTGTTCTCCATTCCCTTGGTGAACATCTCTTTCCAATCTGGTTCAATTTCTTTCTCCTTTTGATCCTCTTGTTGTTCGCCATTGAAGGCAACATCAGATTCTTTAGAAGATATCTGCTTCTCTAAGACATTATCCGGAACAGAACCTGTCTTGTCAGACGCAGCATGCTTCTCTGAAACATTATCCGGAACAGAACCTGTATTGTCAGATGCAGCCTGCTTCTCTAAAACATTATCAAGAACAGAATCTATCTTGTCAGATGCAGCCTGCTTCTCGAAAGCATAATGAAGTTGAGAATCTGTCTTGTCTGATGCAGGTTGCTTCTCTGAATCAGAATCTACTTTTTCGGTAGATTCGAAAACAGTCTCTGGAGTTTTACTTGGGATGATGATATCTTCTGCAACTGTTGTCACAGAGCTTTCACTCTTCTCTGCTTCCTCTTTCTTCTCCTCGGCAAGTTCCTTTATCTCTTCCGAGACATATAAACTCCTCTTCTCACCTTCCAGATCAGACTCGGTCTCTGCCTTCACCTCATGCAACTTCCCACCAGAGAGGTTATCGAGATTGTTACATGCTTCATCAAAATCTGTATTCAGATTGCTACTCTTGTCCATAACATTTCTGTCCAGATCCTGCAACGCCTTGAGCTTCTCCTCCATTTCCTTCAGCTTCTTCCTCAGATCACTCTTGTCGTCTGCTAACAAAGCCTTATCGGTTTCAAGAGTACTGATCTGCGTCTGAAGACCGTTGGTCTCGTTTCTCAACCTCTGTATCAAAGCGGTCTGCGAGGAAACAGCACTCTCCAAGCTAATCACTTTGTTCACGAGCTCGTCGACTTTCTCAGCCATGTCTGTCCCGGCGAGAGAAGAATTCACACCAGACTCGAAATGTTCTCTGATCTTCTCCTTTACAGATTCAAGCTCTTTCTTCTTCCTAGACATCTCCTTCATCTCATGCTCCAGCTCTTCCGCTCTTCTAACTTCATCTACACCGTCTTTCGCAAAGACGCTTTCATCCCCTAGAAACTGGCTAGCTATCGACCTTAGCTTCTCTTTAGACTCTGTAATCTTCGTATGCTCTTCTCTAGCTTCTTCATAAGACTTCTCTTGCTTCTCCTGTAACTCCACTAGCTTCTCCTGACACGACTTTATCGCGGTCTCGGTCATCAGTCTCCGAGCTTCGTCGTCTTCAATCGCAACACTCTCACCAAACTCATCCTGCAGACCACAGATCCTCTCTTGTTTCTCCTTGATACCTTTTTCAAACTCCCAGTACTTGGACAAACCTCGCTCGTAAGAGCTCTTCACAAACTCCTTCTCCGTCTGCAACGACAAGATCTCCTTCTGCAACTTATCAATCTCCGCCATCGCCTCGGGCTTGCTCAAACCAGAGCTCTTAACAACCACAGTCGCAGAACCTCCCGTGTACTTCATAGATTTCCTCGGCTGAAGCTTCTTCGTAGCCACTTTAACCGCGCTCTTGAGGTCTTTAACAGGCAACTTCGGAACATTAGGGACATTAGCACCCGAAAGATTCGGTCTTTTGGAGAATTTAGAACTCGAATCGTCGTCATCGTCCATTGCAAAGTTTGGGACTTGGTCAGGAAAAACAGAGGCGATCGTGGTGTTGGCGTTTTGAAGCTCTGTCGAAATGTGATCATAACGCTCAGCTAAAGCTCTATAAGCTCTGTAAGATTCTTCGACGAAGCTGATGAGTTCTGGCCTCTTCTTGTAATACATCTCTGCTCGCTTCGCAAACGAATCTCCATCTTCTTGTAGAAGCTTCAACACGTATTGCACCTTCTCCTCAATATCTGGAAAAATTTTCAAAATAAAAAAAAGGAAAAGTTTTTCACAGAGATCGATCAAAAAGTTTCTGATGTAGACAAACCTCAAAGATCAGAAAGATCTCAACTTTTTTTGTTAAAAAGGAAAAGGGTTTCAGCAAAAACGATTCTTACGTTAACCCAAACAATCAAACAGATAACATATACAGAGAGGTGGATGAAAAAAGGAGAGACCTTGAAGGTTTTGTTCGAGCCATTTAGATTGTTTGGTTCGAATATGACTCGCCCACCACCATGAATACGCATTACTCGCAGCTCTCTGCAGCATCGTCTTCCTCTACGAAAATATAATCACAAAAAGGAAACGTTTTTTTTCTTTTTTATTATGTTGATTTTCAACTCTCTTTGATTCTTCTCATTCAAATTCCCAGAAAATGTACAGAGAGAAAAAAAAAAAGCTTATAACATTTATGTGTGTGATCCTTTTTTCTCTCTCTTATTCTCTCTCTCTAGATCTCAATAAGAAGAAAAGAGGAAAATTTCGGTTAAGCTTAGAGAGACCCACAACGAAAGTTTAAGTTTTTTTGGATCAAAAAGGGATGAATTGAGGAAACAACGTGCAGCTAATTAAAAAATGAATCTGCTTTTTTAATTTTTGTTTCTCAGCTTTTTTATCGGTTAGGGACTTTTATGAATCTCTCCTTTGAGCTGAGCTGTTTGATTGATCTTTGATCATGGGTGGGAGCAAACCTCGCTCTTTCTTTCTTTCTCTCCCACCTAATAAATAATATTATTTTGGTAAAAGATTTCAATTTCAGACTATTATTATTTATCAGTGAATTAATTAATTGAGATTTTGAAAATTAATATTTTAGATAATGATTTCTACGAATGTCTTTATTACCAATGTTATAATGCCAGCATCGTGGTCGGAGAAGTCAGAAGCATTCTCTCCGATTATTCTTCTGTATCAAACGTTATAGAACATGTCAGAACCAGAAATAAAAATATATATATTATATTATTTGTTATCTGAGAAAGACTCTCAGCGAATGAACATATTAAAATTGTTGGGAAAAATAAAAAGGAATGTGAAAATGTCGTGACATTGTCGGTTTTTTTTAACAAAAAGATTCAAGCAAGCAAAGCCTTTTTTTTCTTTTTCTTTCCTTAATCATTAATTAATTGAGCCTTAAAACTTTTCTTTCTTTCTACGGTTTAACCATGAAACCGGACACGTTTTGATGAATCGGTCCAAAGGTCGGTGTCTCACGATCCGACCAGAACCTTCTTTCTTGTTCAAAGTCTCTGAAGCTTTTTTTCTTACAAGGGGTTAAGTAATTACTCGATTCAATACTATTTTGATTAGCCAAACAAAAGCGAGAGAGTTCCGAATGCTAATCTATTTCTGTAAAAAAATAAAAAATACTCTTGCTTGTATTTTTGAAAATAAAATTTGGTGAAATGTTGTAAGAAAATTTTATCAAAAAAAAAAAGAAATGTTGTAAAATTATATTGGCCCATTAACATTTGCTCAAAACCAACTTAAAGAAAAATATTACACTGTTTTTCTTCCTTGATCAAAGCCCACTTTTTCCATAATCATATAATTTTTTATTTCGAACTACTGTATGTAGATTGATTATTTATTTTTCTGTGGCCTGACAATTTTTGAAGCCCATATATGTCAATTTATTAGGCCTTATAAAAAACCGGTAAAAATTGTAAATATTCCAAGAAACAAGAGTCGATAGAGAAGAGAAATATTCATAAAGTCAAGTGTTTAGTACGTAAAGCATTACACATGGACGACAAGAATAAAGATAAATCGAAAACAAAACATAATCAAACAAAGTTTATCGGAAGATTAGAGAATTGTGATAGTCCTCATACCATTAAAGAGGTGCGATGTCACGTTCATCACGCATTGAACTAATACTACTAAATGTGTAGAGCTTTAGCTACACACATATATATGACACTATCTGATTGGTTAATATCGCATAAACGATGATTTAAAGTCCAAAATCTTTCTCATTTACTAACTTACCATTTACATACAGTTTGTTGATGATGATGACAAAACAGAAATGCATTGAAGAGATCAGTGCCGGCTTAGGAGGGGGGACAGTCGGTGCGACTGCCCCAGGGCCCACTTCAAATTTAACAATATTAGGGGTCCAAATTTTTTTTGTTCAGTACTTGTTAAGTTTAAATTTAGATAATAATAAAACTTCTGATTATGTGTGTGGGGTCTATTAACTCTATGATTTATCCACTGACTAGTCTACTTGATATAGTAGAATTCGATATTGTTTTTACCTTATTTTCACAAATGTATATAACTCAGAGATGTCGAGCTATAGAGATTACTTAATTAGTGTTTATACAAGAGTGTATGATTCTCAAAATATATCGGAAATTATTATAACAAGTAACAGATACATAAAATATTTAATTAATGAAAATATAGGATTACTTGAAGTCAAATTTCTCTTTTTTTTTGTAAATTATGATTACAAAGCTGTAGAAGAAGAAATAAAAACATGAATATAGTATTACAATTTATTAAACTGTAGAATTCAAAAAAAATAATTAAAATTAGTTAGTTTATTTTAAAAAAGTATAATTTGAAATTCTATTTTTCTAATAATATTTAAAAAGGTAATATTAAAAAAAATATATATAGTTATAGAGTCCAGATTTTTTTTTGCCCAAGGGCCCCTAATAATACTGAGCCGGCCCTGGAAGAGATATGTAATAAAAATCACAAAAGGATTTTACTCAGACAGAAACTTACAACAAAACATATGAGGATTTTACTACATCATCTCTTGTTATTACAGAAGTTAAAAAAAGATTTTTGCATTAATCTCCTCACTCACTCCATCAACTTCTTTTGTATCGTTCCATCTCTAACCACCATACGCTAACCTGCACAAAACCAAACATTAAATTGTTTAAGTTCAGGCCAAAATTCGCAAAAACATGTTTCCTATTTTATAAGAGAAAAAAAATGCTAATTTTTAAAAGCATGCATGGATTAACAAATAAATCAACTTAATTATTAAATCAAGAACAAAAGTAGGAAACGGTGAATAATATGGATTAAATTACCCGAGTCTAAGGGAAGTATCGGAGCTCTCGGAGTCAACAGGAGCGCCGGTGGAGTTTCCGACGTTAGTAATGGACTCCGACGAGTGTCCTTCCTCGTACACCGCAGTGTGCTCCGATTCAACACCACCGTATCTTTCATGCACATTATTACATATCTACACGATAACCAAAAAAATTTTCCAAACTTAACATGAAATCTAAAAATACGAAAATTATACGAAAATTCTAAGTTATACCGACGTACCTGCTTGCCTAGTCGCTCGTTCTCTTCCGTAAGTTGTGTTCCCTGCAAAATAAAAATTCGAAAATAGAAAAGACAATTCAAATTATTAAGTGTCTTGTACTTCTCTAGAAATTGACTAATCGAGAGAGAAGCAATAATTCATTGAGCCAATGATTAGGATTACGGGTGCCACTTCAATAAAAATGAATTGATTCAACCTCAAAACCGAACCGGATAGGAAAAAAACGATTCAAATTTTGCATGTCCAAACAAACCAGACCAAACTAAATTAAAAGAAGAAAATAGCTGCTTTAATTTCTTATAAATCTTCCAAAACACTGCTTCCGTTTTGTTTTGTATGATAGTTTGGTGAAACGCTAATATTAAAAAGTTATATAAATTATGTCTACGTTTTGTTTTCAAACCCTCTTGACCAATACTAGTTTAATATTATATAGGCAAGTAGGCAACTAGTTTAACTAAACTAAAACTGAAAAAAAAACATCTTATAAAATAAAACAGAGGAAATAACAAATATTATTTTATAAGAATCTGAACCAAACCAAATCAAACGAGCTTTAGATTCATTTCAGTTTCCATATTCCATAAGACCATATAAAACAATCTGAAAACATAGAAAATCGAACCAAAACATGAACATTCCTACACCTAGCTAGGACCAAGTGTCCTATGTTCTTAGGGACTTATTTGCTAAATACTGTATTAGTTTTCCATTAGATATAAAGGCACTTTCTAACCACGCTTATCACATGGTTTAACCATTTATCTCAAAGCATGATGATCAAAGATATGTATTATTGAAAAAGGGTAAGATGCGTACTTGCTGCCTTAGCCGCTTGTTCTCATCCATTAATTGCATTCCCTAAACACCAAAAAAGAGAGAAATGTTGGAACGACTCTCGAAATTCGCCAAAATCATATGAAGCAACGTTAGTATTTATATTCTTACCTTTCTTTGAAGGTCACTGATCTCATTCATAATCTTCTCACTCTGCAAACAACATCCCGTAATAATAAGTTACATATTCGTAACCTTTGAGAAATCTTATACATTATATCATATTGTTATAATACTATTAACATCTATAACATTAACAACCTTTGTTTCAATCACACGCGTCAAACCAGCTTCAAGGGCCTTTTCAAGCTGTTGCAGCTCTTCAATGTTAAGTCCTTGGAGCTCTTCTCCTCTCATTTGTCTATACAGGATCATACATAAACACATAGTTAGAAATATGATAGTTAAGTAAAATCATAGAATATGCATGCATGTGTATGGTGTACCTTAGTCGGTGGCTCTTGTCCGCAATTTCTTTGCTCATCCGGGCGTGATCGGTGTTCTCAACCAGCTAACAAATAAAAAAAATCGACTTACACTTAGTTCATACGGTTCGAGTACTTTTGCACGAGTTCAATTTCAATGTAGTCTAGTCGTATGCAATCAAATGAGGATACATTAATCTAAATATGGTAATCTAATGGAGCAATACTAGGTTTTGTAAGTTACAGAATCGTGAAAAGCTAACCTGTAACTCAAGAGATGGCTGATCAAGCTTCTCCAAGTTCTTTGACTGCAAGTTATGCCTCTCTAATACTTCCCTCATGCTTCATTATATAATGCAAACACATTCCAATAAATACCTTATTATATAAAACTGTAAATGATCTACTACTATTATGTTATAAACCGCTACATTGTTGATATGAACATTGACAATGTTACCCAAAATATAAAATCAAAAGATACAAAAACCTAACAAAACACAATTTAATCCCGAAACAGATATTATTTCATGTTAAACACTGTCGTTTTACAAATACATATATGTGCGTGTATAGATGTCCCCGGAGATAGGAACTGAACTGATAACTCGTGGGTCAGAAATCCAAAATCGTATCTTTATGATATGATAAGTCATTTTTGATTCCCAATATCCATAACATATCCAAAACCCCTCTATATGACTTTTCTTAACACTAGTAAAGATTCCTAGCTGCTAATTTATTATTAATCATTTCAAAAAAAAAAAAAATTCCCAAGGTTTAAAACATCCACACATACAGCGTATACATATATATATATATATATACATCCTTAATTCCTAATGTTATATGGTCACCACATATTTCTAAATAAAGATGACACTGATGGCTTCCTTGTATCATCCACAGTATCTAAATACATAGATTAATATAGAGCATTTATGCAGATAATAAAGATTTGCATTATTTCAAATAATACTGTAGTTAGATACCTTATTTCTGCCTAAATCAAGAGTTTACTATAGCTTTATCTATGTCATTTTTAGTCATTAATATTTCTTATATAAAAAGTTAGTGGTCCAATAAGGTTTTATACAGTAAACTTCTGTGTATTGACATATACATCTAATAAAAACTCCAAGCTTTTGTTTGGATCTAGAGACGACTCCTTCACAGAGTTTCAAAAAAATCTAATGAGATAGAATAGAGAGAAGTTTAGAGAGAGAGAGAGAGAGATACCTGGAGCTACAAAACTCGAAGAGCTTTCCGGTGGAAGAGAAGATGATGAGAGCAACATCGGCGTCGCAGAGAACGGAGAGCTCTTCAGCTTTTTTGAAAAGTCCTCTCCTCCGTTTCGAAAACGTCACTTGTCTCGCCGTCGCGTTGTCGATTTTCCTGATCTGAATCTTCTCTCTCGCCATCGTATAAAGAGAGGAGAAAAACCCTAGTTTAATTTGATTCGAAAAAACCAAGAAACAAGAAGGGATTAATTTGATGAACAGGAGCAAGATCTTGAATTAGGATTCAGGAATGAGTGATGGTGATTAAAGAGAGAGTACTGAGAGAGAGAGAGAGAGAGGAAGAGGAAGAAGAACCCAGAAGAAAAATTGTGAAAGAGGGGAGAGAGAGAGTTTTTGCTAAAAAAGGAGACTTTAAAGAAGAGAGAGAGTGTGACAAGACGACTGAAATGGAAAGTAAATCGTGTTCTTTTTGCTAAATTTAGAAGAATAATATGATTTTCAAGACAGTAAAAACCCTAGTTTTTGAAGATTTGAAAGAAAGGAACTTAACATCTCTGTGAGAATTTGATCCAGATGACTAATCCACAAGAAAATTAAGGGTTAAGAGGATCAAACAAAACCTCACAATGAAGAAAGGAAATATAAATAAAAGGAGAAAAAGCTTAAAAGGAATATATAAAATTTTAATATCTCACCTCAATGGTCAAGGAGAGATGTAGACATGAGATGGTTTTGATAGGTGAAGAATGAGATATTTTGCAGGCAAGGTTTATTAATTAATTATTCTATCAACATGATGGGGTTTCTTAAATGATTATTTTTGGAAAGAAAAAAGATATTTTTCTTATTTTATGTTATTTTTTGGATATTGGTTTGTGTGTGGTGGTTATTGGATATGGTGAGGAAAAATAGGATTTATAAGCCTCCAATGAGATGAGAAGTATTTGTTTGGGTCAGTGGGGAATTTCTTTTTATAGGGAAGCATAAAATGAGTTGTCTCACTTTGTCACTTACACTCTTGGTAACTAAATTGGTCGTATTTGCTGTAAAATTTTCAAAAACTTCTTACAATTTCAGGGGCTGAATTGGTCAAATCGAACTAAATCAAAATTTTATTTTTGGTTTGAATTCGTTTTTACATAAAATCTGATCAGTAGTTTTGAAAGATTATTTCAGGTTTTGGTTAACTAGACCGTTTATTAATTTAAACAATAAATCTCAAATCTAACTGGACAAACCAATAAATCTTCATTTACCGGACCAACTATTTGTTTCTTTTAGTCCAAAAAAAACTATTAGTTTCAATCGCCACAATCATTTTCTAGGCTATAAATAGCAAAAAAAAGAGAAACCGTGATGATAGAAGAAAAGTAATTTAAAGGGTTTTAGAAACTAAATAATGTTCTAGGATGCCTTAATGCGAAGATATGATTAATGGAGGGACCCTCGAGCAAGAGTATAATAAACAGTGTCGACCACTCGAAATTTTTAGAAGGGGACCCTAAACCAGGCCCGAAGCAATCTGATTGGGACACGATCCATTGTCCGTACAGAATTTATTTTTCTTAAAAGTTGGAAAAAAAACAAAAACAAATGAAATTAAAAGATGCTCCACACAACCACTCTTTAAAATCAAAACTTGTTCATCTTTATTACTCCAAGAATACAATTATTTACATGTGGCTCATATCTCTCGCTCCCTATTCTATTCTCTATTTCGCCGACAATTTTTTGTTAACTATTAGTACGAATTTAGGATATGAATGATTAATTATGCTTTTAATTAGCGGTATAGTTGATGTGATTAATATGGTTTGAACTTTGAACAGTTCATATATAGTTTTTATAAGATTCTAATAATAAATTTAGAGTCTCTTGTAAATTGTAACATCATAAGATTGGAAGATCAGGATTTGAATGCTTCTGTATTACTACGATTTTAATAATAATTGATCACACTAGATAATTTTTTTTGAACTTAATCACACTAAATAATTAAGTAACAAAAATATTCAACACTGTATATTTTTTCTAAGGCTGGTTCATCCAAATCAATATAAAAGTGAATAGTATTTTCTATTTTTTTTTATTCAGTCTTTTTTCTTATAACGGTTCAGATATTTAAATCGGTAAAGTTGAGTTTACATAGTTTAAACTATAAAAGTAGTTTCGAACACTTCGTACCATCTGACTTTTATTAGTCTCGTATTACTCTAGATATAATGTAATTACATAATACAAAATCAACTGTGTAGTATTTTCTATTTAATACTCAAAATTTAAATAATATTAACGTTGTAAAAATTGTATGAAAATATTTTGTAAAAGAAAAACAAAATTGATAGTACTATACTAAAAATATAATTATTATCATAAAAGCTGGTTTTTTTATCCGGCTTTCATGTATAAATACGTCATGCACACACGTCCTTCATATTATACTAACTAAACAATCCAATCCAATCCAATCCATATCCAACAACAACAGCAAACAAAAATTTGAAACGCTTCAATCGTTTACTGCGTTTTGAAACGGTTAAATCATTAATATTTTGAAAATTGAAACAGTAAGAGCCGCACGTGACAATACTGTGTGTCTTTGGATTTTGATTGGTCAAAGTGTCAGACTTTTTTGACTGGACTCTAAGTTACATTGCCCCTAACCTTTTAGCTATTTTAGGCTTCAACAGTCCCTACTCAGTACTCACTGACACTTTCCATGAATCAAAACAACAGTGACAGTTACTACAAAACAAAATCCCAATGGGCTTTTTACTGATTGGGCCTATTTTTAAAGCCCATTTGTCAGGTTTCTTCCTTCTAATCATCATAAACCTTTTTTTTTTGTTTCTTCTCGCCGGCTCTTTGAAATGACGACGGCGATGACTTGTACGCGACTGACTATCTTTACGGTCGCCGGAGTATTAATTCAGATCATCGGACTATCGATTTTTGTCTTCGGTTTCTTTCCCGTCAAGCCGACTCTCTCTGGCGTCAGGTACAGCTCTTATAACATTTTTGATGGCGAAGAAGACTCTACTCTATTGATCTGCTTACTCTTTTTTTTTGTGTTAATGTGAAATGGTAGTGGTCGGGAGAGTTATCGGAATCCTTTCTGTGATTCTGCTCCGACTTCGAACGAATCGGAGATTCATCCTGAGAAACTGAGATTGCTCTATCAGGTTCTCTTGAACTGTGTATTTGTCATTTTTTTTTGTGAATCCAAATTCAAAGGTTTCGTTTTTGTTTCTTTGTGAGTATATTTGGATGATTTAAAGTTTGATGATGGTGAAGTTTGTAATGTAGGAGTTATCTGGCATCTCTTCTAAATATGATCGACTGATTTTGATGGTATGCACTTGTTAAGATTGAGAATTTTGAAGTTCTTGCTTGTTTTAGTTTGTGAGGATAATGTTTTTAAGGAATGGTTAGTTTAGGTTATTGATGGGCTTCCTGCGGAGTTCGTTCTAGGGAAAGATGGCCAACCTCCATGGAAGGCATGGAAAGAGTCTATGCCTTATACACAGTCACTGTTGGCTAATGGAGATGCCATTGGTTACCATGCTAAAGCAGCTCCTCCAACTGTTACAATGCCGAGGTTGAAGGTGTGTATGTGTGTGTGTGTGTGTGTGATCACAGTTTAAGATGAATGTTTTGCTTGGTGAGTTATTGATTTCGTTGTTTTCAGGCAATGGTTTCTGGAGCTATTGGTGGTTTCTTGGATGTGGCTTTCAATTTTAACACGCAAGCCCTCTTAGATGACAACCTTCTTGGTAGCTATAAGTGTTGTTGATGAGATGCTTGCAATTATATGCAATTTGAAAGCAAATGAATGTAACAGTGCTCTGAAATCTAACAGGTCAGTTCTTTAGGATTGGTTGGAAAATGGTGATGCTCGGCGATGAGACTTGGCTCAAGTTATTCCCTGGGCTATTCATGAGACATGACGGTGTTAGCAGTTTCTTTGTGAGTTTAATGTGATAGTTTTGTTTTTTCATGTCGATTGTTTTTCCTTATCTATATAATGGTCATATGAACAAAAGATGCTTTTCTTGACAGGTCAAAGATACAGTACAGGTAGATAGAAATGTGTCACGACACTTGCCGGATGAGTTTAATAGTCATGACTGGAATCTCTTGGTTAGTTTCTGTTGTTCTCTTATTCCACAGGACATGTGCATTGTCTCTTGAATTTGACTCTTCTCAATTTCCTTAAGGTATCACTTGAGTTTTTTTTTTTCTGTGCTTTATTCTTACTAGATCTACCCCTTATCAGATCCTTCATTACCTTGGTTTGGATCATGTTGGCCATACGGGCGGCCGTAACAGGTCTCTGCTAGTCTCATTTTGTGAGTAAAAAGTTCCTACTTGTATGACCAAAGCATCTAATATATTTTGTTTTCTCTCTATTATAGCCCCTTGATGGCTTCAAAACTTAAAGAAATGGATGATGTAGTTAGAACAATGCATTTAAGAGCCATGGTGGATCGTAGACATGATCAGGGACAGACTCTTCTGGTGAGTACTTTTCTTTTTTTTTTTGAAGGATTATTTGGCTTTCATATGCCAAGAGTTAATCTTATTTGGGTTTCGTATACAGATAGTAGTCAGTGATCATGGCATGACTGAGAATGGAAATCACGGAGGATCGTCATATGAAGAAACTGACTCCTTAATGCTCTTTATTGGCTTGAGTAGCAATAGTTCTGACTATGCTGCAGCTACCAATAATGTAGCTTTCCAGGTAGAGCAGTCACTTAAACTTTTGTGAGATATCTTCCTTCTCTTTTCATGTCAAGTCAAGGATCTTCATCTTTTTGGAAAGACTGTTGATGATTATGAGCTATGTGTGATATGAAACCAATGGAATTCTTGTGATGTAGGTAGATTTGGCGCCAACTTTGGCTCTTCTATTTGGTGTGCCGATCCCGAAAAACAATGTTGGAGTCCTTGTGCCTGGAACACTCAGTTCTTTAAGAGGTAGGTTAACCACTTTTGACCTCTCTCATAATGCAATTCGATCCTGTGGGATGCATCTGACTGTTTTATCTCGGATTATTTCAGATTACGAGCAACTAAAGGCGCTAGAACTGAATTCCTGGCAGTTACTCCGACTAATGCAAGCACAGATACCAAGTTCCTCGTTTGTAGGTTTCTCCTGCAATTGCTTCCTTGATGGAACTTGCGAGGGTCTTGGTTCAGATATTAGTGAGTGTTCTGGGGATAGAGAGAAGCAACTTATCTGTTTGTTTAGGAACGCTGATGTTCTCCATGGCATTTGGAAGTCCAAGAAATTGACAGAGTGTGTGATTTGCTATAGATTTCACTTGTAGTGCTCCTGACTTTAAACTTCTTTGATTTAACCCTAAGTATGGCTTTCATGTTAATAGGTCGTCTAGTGCCATGGAAGATTTCAGCAGAGCTTTAGATGCATATAACGTCTTCTTGAAAACTGCAAGTGAGTGGTTAGCAAGCAAAACCACTGAAGTATGTTTGACATCTTTTCTTGAAAACATGACAGATTTCGTCACTAGTTGCCAAATCTGTAGTGTTTTCTGATTCTAACAAAACTCTTCTATGTTTGCAGAAACCAGTTTTCTTACTCGGTCTTGGGGTGAGTGCCATGCTTCTTTCATGCTTCGTCTGTGTCACTCTCTTCCTCTCCTTACTGAAAGAAGTTTACCATGAGCCCAAGGATCGAGTCTACAGCTTGACTTGTCTGCTGAATTTAGAAGAGGTCTTCATTTTGGTCGTTCTTTTGATATCCGTTATAAGTATGGGATCTAGTTCAATGGTGGAAGAAGAGCATTATATATGGCATTTCATGGTATCTACATTCTATCTCCTGTTACTTCTCAAGACAGCAAAGTCATTCAATCTTTCCACGGGGTTGAACATACTCAGAGACCATAAAATCGGTTCTATCTTTCTGCTTCTTATTTCTGGTAGACTACTGAGAGGTTGGCGTCAAGGCGGCGTGAACTGGACTTACCTTCCTGATATTTCCAAGTGGCTAGAGCAAGTTGGTAGTGGTTATGTCAAATGGATTCAGCTAATCTCAAACTTCCTTGTTATTGGCCTCGGACTATTTACTCTCTTTCGAACAGGGTCAAAGAGAAAAAGTGTCTGCATCCTAGCATTTGGTTTCTCAACATGTGGGTTCCTGATTCTTCTGCATGCCTGGAGATATCAGGATGATATGTTTGCCGATTATGGAGCCACTGTAACAGCAAAACTTATCTATATGTTTCTTTCTCTATCTGCCATTGGAGCCGCTTTAGTGTTGCCATGGTCTATGCTAAACAAAGACAAGTCCTTTCTAGCTGAAGCAGGTGATTGCTTGTATTTGATCGGCTCTGCATACATACTGTGCTGGTGTCTTCTACAGTTACTTCTCCAACAACCGATAAACTCTGGGGCCATACTTTTGCTGCTCATCCAAATCTTAGCGATTTCAAGTCTTTCTTCCAAAGATTTGCAGGTCAAAGAATGGATTGAGGTTAGTTGATCTGTGATTCAAACCGCAACAAGCTCATCGATGCAAGCTCTTAAGGTTTGCGCTTTTCCTCTTCTTTTTGTAGATTGCTGCACTCTACTACATGGGAATGGCAGGTCACTTTGCTCTTGGAAACAGCAATACGTTAGCAACCATAGACGTTGCTGGTGCTTTTATCGTAAGCAATCCTCCTTCGTGTTTCCTCTTATTTTCTCCTAATTTGCTTTCTGTGTGTACTCTTTACCCAAACACTGACACATTCAACAAAAAAAAAACCCTTTTTTTCTTAGGGAATCTCTAGTCATTCTACAATACTTTCAGGGATCTTGATGTTCATGATCACCTACGCATCTCCCTTGCTGTTCCTTTTGTCCCTTGTCATGTACATCGGCGCAAAGCTAAGAAACCAATCACACTCTCACGGGGACACGAATCTCGGACAAGCCTTGAAGCTAACTCTCGGATTCCCTTGCCTCGTTCCTCTCTGCATCAGTTCAATACTCTTGACTGCATACACTGCGGTTTTGCTACTAATGAGGAATCATCTCTTTGTGTGGAGTGTCTTCTCTCCCAAGTAAGTCTTTTGACTGTCTTTTGTATGAAACGTCTTCTCTCCTTAACCGGATCTCACTAGACCTATAAAAGTTGTTTGTTGCTGATTGTGTTGGTGAACAATGGATCAAACAGGTACCTATATGTGTGTGCAACCACTCTCTGCACATACATTGGAGTCTGTATCGTCGCTGTTACTGTAACCTACACATTTTCTGTCACTACCTTCCTTAGAAGCAACGCAACAACAAGACAACGACTCGTAGACTCGTAGTTAATTATGGTCTTTCTTATGTAGGCAGAGAGATACTATTTGATGTTGTAGAACATTAAAGATACTGTTTAAATTGATTTTTTTTTTTTTTTGCTGACTCATATCTTTAATTTATTATTAGTTAAGTTAACTATATTATTATTAACTTGTGGAAGTATAATTGTGTAATGTCTAATAAGTTGATGAAACAAATATGAGACCGAAGAAAAAAACCAATTGATAATAAGAAAGTCTTTACTACTTTGTTGTGACTTTAGTACATTGAAGACTAATGGCTACTAAGATATAAAGATTTTCCACTAGACAAAGATAAAACAAAACCTAAACAAAAAGCTTCTTCTGGATCTTCTCTCTTACGTAAAACATAGGAATCGGCAAGTGTCTCGGCGACGGAGCACCACCCATCGTGACTGAGTCAGCAAACAGTGCTCCTTGATTCGGCGGCGGCACAGTCTTGATCGTGGTGCACGGAGCTTGAACCGGAACCGGTTTAGATTGCGACGGCTTTGAGTGTTTGATAGGAGCTTCTTGTGGTTTAGCGTAACGCTTCAGGGCCGAGACAGGAACCTTTCGAGGAACATGTAAGACAGAGACACGAGAGAAGTAGTGAAAACTGATTCCGTGTTTCGTAAGAAACGGAACGGCAAAAACGTCTCTGGCGAGGAAACGCTGTGTTAACACAATCGACATATCTTGATTCTTGATGAGAGTTTTGATCGGAGAATAGAGATAGACTTTTGGATAAGTTCTGTGTTCTTTAAGCGAGCGAGAGAGCTTAATCGAATGATTGTGAGAAATAATGAGGAGAGAGGGTTTAATTTATAAGGTTTCAGTTCTTCAACTTCAAGTCCAAAAAAGGAAATTAAAGAACCAATCTATACCCAAAAAAGGAAATATATGTGCCCGCGTTGTGTACGTGTGATGGATGTTTCCTTTTTTTCTCTGATTGATAAAAATGAATTAAAGATTTTTCTCGTTAACAAACAAATAAAAAACTGAACGTTTTAGAATTTCATATGGATTATAACAACTTTATATTTTTATATAAATAAGATATTCTTGTTTACCAAATTAATTTCCTATCTTTGTTTTTCCCTAATAATTATTTTGTTTTGCGAACTATATTACCATCATAAGATATTTCGTAATTAATTAATTTAATTTAAATCATAAAACCGGTAACCTAAACAGTTTTTGAAGTCTGGGGGTTAGTCAACAGAGACTGATGTCATACGTATAGTTGGTTCTAGTGAGTAGTGACCCATCTTTCTTGTAAAACAAGTTACTGTTAATAAGTTGCACCAACAATAAAGCCTCTTCACACTTCCCCCAACCTACTTCTCATCAAACCTCAAATCCTAAATCCTTTATAAACACAAGCACACACAACACAAACTTCATCATCACTCAAAACAATCAGCAATCAAACCCAAAATCACTCACCTCTCTTACCGATCTCTAGTAGCAAACTCAGACCCTAAATCCCCCAAAATGGCTCAGTACTGGTTATTATCTCTGGTCATTGCACTGACATTCACAAGCTTTTTCACCGGTCTCTCTGCCCGTCGCCATCTTCTTCAGTCAACACCACCAGCGACTCAGCCACCGGTTACAACGTTCCCACCACTTCCTAAAACCACAATGCCACCATTGCCTCCAAATCTTCCTCAACCAACTCTTCCTCAGCCAACACTTCCCCAACCAACTCTTCCTCAGCCCACGGCGTTTCCACCATTACCGAGCACACAGATGCCTACTTTACCTAACCCAACACAGCCCATTAACATCCCAAACTTCCCACAAATCAACATCCCTAATTTCCCATTTAACATCCCAAACAACTTCCCATTCAATCTTCCCACCAGCATTCCTACCATCCCATTCTTCACTCCACCACCATCCAAATGAGAAGCTAAGCTCTTTAGCACATCATCAATCTTTGTATTCACACTTTGTTTGCTTAATATTCAATGTTTGTAATGTTTCATAAACGTTTGCTGTTGTTTTTGTTGTTTGTTATTGTTTTTGCCATGATTCAGTTGCTCTTGTAAAATATACAAGCTTATATAATTTATTATGAGTAGTTTGCCTAATTAACGTAACTAAAAGACGATTATCAATTTATCATCCATGAAGTTCCCTGAAATGTTTGCAACGCATATTTCATGAGACATTCTATATATATATAAAAAAAGACATGGTGCTTGTTGCTATATCAAAAAGACATGAATTGTTTATTCAACACATTGTCAGTCATGTAAAATTGAATACATCAAAAACAATTAAAGGGCTCTCAGAGTTTCTTGAAATCATATGGAATTTGCATGGAACAAGGCTCCCATTTTTAAATTTTGCACAAAGTGTGCATGTTCTCTCATAGTATATGTAGATATGATTTTACTTATTTTATACGTTTTACTCACCCACCCTTCCATTTGAAGACATTATATAAGGAGAAAAAAAGACTCAGCAAACCTCCTACTTATTTTATACTTTTTTTTTTTTTGCATTTGAGAGCAAACAAACCTCAGTCATCCTAGACCAAATCCCAGCAAAAAGCATAACTCTTTATTCTTCGAAATCCAACTAGGCCAAACTATCACTTTTTTTTTCTTCTTAATGACATATTTAAGACATGTAAAATGTAACGTTATGCAGGAGTCTTAGACACAAAGAGACGAGAGAAAGACCCAGACGAAAAAGACAGTGATGAGTCTCCTAGTCAGAGGAAGACGAGACACATGTATCTCTAGTTTCTAACGAAATTAGGCTTGTTTGTGTAGATGAGATTTACTTGTTATTAACATGCGGATAATCAGAGAGTCTCGTAGTGCTTCCATGCGTCGCAGAGAAGACCAAGACGATTATGAATCTCGTAGTCAGAGGAAGACGATACATGAGTACAGGTCTCTTCTTTCTTCCTCACAACTAATTGGTTTCAAATGGAACTAGGCTTTCTAGATAAGATTATTAACATCTGCTGGGTCTAGGTTGAACAAAGACGATAAGTCTCGTAGTGCTTCCAGGGGTCGCAGAGAAGACCATGACGATGATGCGTCTCGTAGTCAAGGAAGACGAGACAGTACATGTTTCTCTTTTTTCTCAAGGTCATAAAATACATGTTTGAATTCTCCTCCTCCTCTCTTTTAAACTTAAACTGGAAACTTTTAAGACATGTAAATTGTAACATTATGCAGAGATCCTTGACACAGTTGGTAGTGGTTACATCAAATGGATTCAGCTAATCTCAAACTGCCTTGTTATTGCCCTCAGACTTTTTATTCTCTCTCGAACAGGGTCAAAGAGAAAAAGTGTCTGCATCATAGCATTTGGTTTCTCAACATGTGGGTTCCTAATTCTTCTCCACGCCTGGAGATATCAGGATGATATGTTTGACGATTATGGAGCCACTGTAACAGCAAAACTTATCTATATGTTTCTTTCTCTATCTGCCATTGGAGCTGCTTTGATGTTGCCATGGTCTATGCTAAACAAAGACAAGTCCTTTCTAGCTGAAGCAGGTGATTGCTTGTATTTGATGGGCTTTGCATACATACTGTGCTGGTGTCTTCTACAGTTACTTCTCCAACAACCGATAAACTTTGGGGCCATACTTTTGCTGCTCATCCAAATCTTAGCAATTTCAAGTCTTTCTTCTAAAGATTTTCGGGTCAAAGAATAGGTTGATGTTAGTTGATCTGTGATTCAAACCGCAACAAGCTCATCGATTTAAGCTCTTAAGGTTTGTGCTTTTTCTCTTCTTTTTGTAGATTGCTGCACTCTACTACATGGGAATGGCAGGTCACTTTGCTTTTGGAAACAGCAATACTTTAGCAACCATAGACGTTGCTGGTGCTTTTATCGTAAGCAATTCGTGCTTCCTCTTACTTTCTCCTAATTTGCGTTCTGTGTGTGTACTCTTTACCCAAACACTGACGCATTCAACCAAAAAAAACCTTTTTCTCAGGGAATCTCTAGTCATTCTACAATACTTTCAGGGATCTTGATGTTCATGATCACCTATGCATCTCCCTTGCTGTTCCTTTTGTCCCTTGTCATGTACATTGGTGCAAAGCTAAGAAACCACTCACACTCTCACGGAGACACGAATATCGGACAAGCCTTGCAGCTAAATCTCGGATTCCCTTGCCTCGTTCCACTCTGCATCACTTCAATACTCTTGACTGCATACATTGCGGTTTTGCTACTAATGAGGAATCATCTCTTTGTGTGGAGTGTCTTCTCTCCCAAGTAAGTCTTTTGACTCTGTCTTTTGTATGAAACGTCTGATTCATCCAAAACCGGATCTCACTAGACCTATCAAAGTTTTGTTGCTGATTGTGTTGGTGAACAATGGATCAAACAGGTACCTATATGTGTGTGCAACCACTCTCTGCACATACATTGGAGTCTGTATCGTCGCTGTTACTGTAACCTACACATTCTCTGTCACTACCTTCCTTAGATGCAACGCAACAACAACTCGTAGACTCGTAGTTAATTTTGGTCTTTCTTATGTAGGCAGAGAGATACTATTTGATGTTGTAGAACACTAAAGATACCGGTTAAATTGATTTTTTTTTTGCTAACTCATATCTTTAATTTATTATTAGTAAGTTAAACTATATTATTATTAACTTTTGGAAGTATAATTGTGTAATGTCTAATAAGTTGATGAAACAAATATGAGACCAAAGAAAAAAATCAATTGTTAATAAGAAAGTCTTTACTACTTTGTTGTGACTTTAGTACATTGAAGACTAATGGCTACTAAGAAATAAAGAGTTTCCACAAGACAAAGATAAAACAAAAACTAAACAAAAAGCTTCTTCTTGATCTTCTCTCTTACGTAAAACATAGGAATCGGCAAGTGTCTCGGCGACGGAGCACCACCCATCGTGACTGAATCAGCAAACAATGCTCCTTCTTGATTCTGCGGCGGCACAGTCTTGATCGTGGTGCACGGAGCTTGAACCGGAACCGGTTTAGATTGCGACGGCTCTGAGTGTTTGATAGGAGCTTCTTGTGGTTTAGCGTAACGCTTCAAGGCCGAGACAGGAACCTTTCGAGGAACATGTAAGACAGAGACACGAGAGAAGTAGTGAAAACTGATTCCGTGTTTCGTAAGAAACGGAACGGCAAAAACGTCTCTGGCGAGGAAACGCTGTGTTAACACAATCGACATGTCTTGATGCGAGTTTTGATCGGAGAATAAAGATAGACTTTTGGATAAGTTCTGTGTTCTTTAAACGAGCAAGAGAGCTTAATCGAATGATTGAGAGAAATTATGTGGAGAGAGGGTTTAATTTATAGGGTTTCAGTTCTCATCTTCAAGTCCAAATAAGGAAATTAAAGAACCAAAGAAAAAGGAAATATATGTGCCCGCGTTGTGTTCGTGTGATGGATGTTTCCTTTTTTCTCTGATTGATACAAATAAATAAAAGATTTTTCTCGTCAACAAACAAAAAAAAAACTGAACGTTTTAGAATTTCAAATTATGAAGAAATCTGAACGCTGTAAAAAAGTTAAAACGTTTATTTACGACTGCACTCAACTTTTCCTAATGAAGTGATTATTCACAAATATTTATCCTTTACTACTTGTTAACTTTTACAAAAAAAATGAACCATAATTAATCAAATACTGTATCTGTTTTTTTGTTGACGAGAGAAAAAGCTAGCTGTAGAAAAGTAATTATCCTCAATATATTCGATGGATCAATTATATTGAACCAAAAGCAAACGAATTGTTTTCGGGTTACAAATGAAAGCCATCGGATTGTTTACAATATTATATTTCATATGGATTATAACAACTTTATATTTTTAAATAAATAAGATATTATTGTTTACCAAATTAATATTAAATTGGTATTCTATTTTTGTTTGGAGGAATTCAAGATCAGCAAAAATGAGTTTGCTTTTTTTTCGATATTACAAATTTGATGCGCACAGAAAAACGGATAAGTTAGCACGAGGTACTCAGATATGCTTTCATCATCATTATGCCAATTCAATTTCACCAACTTGGTTTAATAAGTCGTTGAGACATATAAGGCTGTTGATAAAAAAAATTGTTTTGCAAACTTTAAATATTTCGTAAGTAATTAATTTAATTTAAATCATAAAACCGGTAACCTAAACAGTTTTTGAAGTCTGGGGGTTGGTCAACAGAGACTAGTGTCATACGTATAGTTGGTTCTAGTGACCCATCTTTCTTGTTAAACAAGTTACTGTTAACAGTTGCACCAACAATAAATCCTCCTCACACTTCCCCCAACCTACTTCTCATCAAACCACAAATCATGAATCCTTTATAAACACAATCACACACAACACAAACTTCATCATCGCTCAAAACAATCAGCAATCAAACCCAAAATCACTCACCTCTCTTACCGATCTCTAGTAACAAACTCAAACCCTAAATCCCCCAAAATGGCTCAGTACTGGTTATCATCTCTGGTCATTGCACTGACATTCACAAGCTTTTTCACCGGTCTCTCTGCCCGTCGCCATCTTCTTCAGTCAACACCAGCGACTCAGCCACCGGTTACAACGTTCCCACCACTTCCCACAACCACAATGCCACCACTGCCTCCTTCTCTCCCTCAGCCAACTCTCCCCCAACCCACAGCGTTTCCACCATTACCGAGCACACAGATGCCTACTTTGCCTAACCCAACACAGCCCATTAACATCCCAAACTTCCCACAAATCAACATCCCTAATTTCCCAATTAACATCCCAAACAACTTCCCATTCAATCTCCCCACCAGCATTCCTACAATCCCATTCTTCACTCCACCCCCTTCCAAATGAGAAGCTAAGCTCTTTACCAGTTACCACATCACTTTGTATTCACACACTTTGTTTGCTTAAAATTCATTGTTTGTAATGTTTCATAAACGTTTGCTGTTGTTTGATGTTTTTGTTGTTTGTTATTGTTTTTGCCATGATTCAGTTGTTCTTGTAAAATATACAAACTTATATACTTTCTAATGAGTAGTTTGCCTTCTTCGTCAGAAAACCATTGCATACCAATCAAAGGAAATACATGAAAACCATCCTCTTCTGCTCATGTATTTCCTTTGATTAGTGTTTCTTTTAAAGAGTCAGGTCCAGATCTAGGTCCAAACTTATGTCCAGACAGACCTAGACCCAGAAATAAGCCTAATATATAGCCCAAATGAGTTTCGAAGTAAACCGTTTGTATTGTCAACAACGAACTATTTCACATTTTGCTTTTCTATGCTACTACTTGAAAATCTATATTACTAAAACACGGCAATTTTTTTATAAAAAAAAATCAACCACAACATGAATTGTTTATACAACACATCGTCAATCATGTAAAATTGAATACAGAAGAAGGCATCAAAAAACAACAAAAGGACTCTCAGTTTCATAAAAACATATGGAATTTGCTTGGAAAAATCAATGCTTCCATGATAAAAAAAAAAACTGATGAAAAAAAATGTTCCAATCAGGAAATACATAAAAAATATTTTTCTAGATATATATTAAATATATAGATAAATAATTTTGATCAAATATAATTTATCATGTCAGTTACTACACTGTAGACAATTTCACTAACCTAAGTAAGATTGAAAATGTTGATTTTGAAGAATTGTTTACAACCTGTTGTGATTGTCATACCATGCATTGAAGCACTACTATACTATTATGAAATAAAAAAACAATATAAGTTGATTTTCATGTTCTATTATGAAATTTATGTTTCAATTTTGTTTAAATTTTGCACAATTTGTTTACCTATATATTTTTCTGATTCTTCGAACTTGAGTTTTCGGCTACATAAAGGTTCTGATAGAGTTTCTTTATTGTTTACTACCGAAGATATTTCAATCTCATCAATGACAAATGGAAGACATCTTGAGGTCATTCTCATCCTCTGTTGTCTGGAATGTCAGTTCCATACTGAAAATCCATGTGGTAAAACTAGTGCTTATTTTCAGATCTTTTTTAATTGGAAATCAGACAATATATTATCGTTGTAATATCAAAGATCAAACTTCAATATCTCGTTATATAATTTTAGATACATCGAATTTATCTTATCGATCTCGCTTATTATCTTTATATCAATTTTCTTTTTTCAATTTTTAATAAATTGTTATATTTTATGTCTTACAATTTTTAGTTTTGATTTTTTTTTAGTTGTATAGCGAATTTTTTTTAACATATTAGTTTAATTTTTGGTCTTATAATTTCTTTTTCTTTTTTCTTAATCTTGTTACCTAGGATTACACAAAAAATTAAAGTTTCAAACTATTAATTTAAAATTGAAAATATTTTTAATAGTAATACTTTTATGATATTTCTAAATTGAATTTCCTTTTCATTTTTTTTCTTTATTCTTTAATAATGTTTAAAATGTTTTAATGCAAATCACCAATCTTATATATTAATAATTGGACACATGTTAACTTAATATTTTTTTATCACCTTGTGTTACTAATCAGATTCTACAATATATTAGAGATATCTCCATTAAAATTTGTTCATTATAATCAGTTTCACAAAGTATAAATGATCGAATTCAAATATACTAGAGAACAAATTTCCCGCCCGAGAAAAGACTTCTTAAAAAAAAAAGTGGGAGTTTTGAAAAAGTCAAACGTCAACTCTCGGCCACTCCAACATCCTCGGTGACACGTCACACGTGCAAGTTTGTAATAAAGATCTAAAGAGGAAGACGTGCAATGGCGTTGGATGATTTTTTATATTATTATTTTTTTTCTAGAGAATTGTTAATTTTTGTAACCTTCAAATTTACGTTTTTTCGTCTTTTGACCTTTTCTTTCTTCCTCTCTGGATATTGGAGAGATAAGAGATTCATTAAATTTTTCTTTCACAGAGGATCATTTTCTGATTTTGGATACCTAAGATTCTATAATATGATCCGAATTTAATAGCAGCATTTAGTATGATCTGGTGTAAGAGCAGAGAATTTCAATGGTCGGTGATCAAAATCCAGAGAGCTTTTATCTGAATTTTTTTTATAGGATTTTCTTAAAATTATAAGTCTGATTTGTTGTGTGTGTGTGTGTGTTAATCACAGATCTGTTGTTCTGAGTTTGGCGATTTATTTTTTATGATTAGGCTTTAGGACAAGACGAAGCTGAAATAGAAAAGTAATCCAGTGGAATCATGCTTATCTTGGCGTTCGCGATCGCTGCCATCGTCGCCGTCGTTTGGATTTTCTTCAAGTATGTGTTCACTTTGTTTCTCATTGGTGTTTATGTTTTAATCTCAAACTAATCAGGGTTTAATCTCGTACAAAGGAACTTAGATATCTCTGATTTACAAACCGTTTTTGTAAGAACATAGCAATTAGGATTTAGGTGCATAAGATGTTTTCTACAATCAACTATTGAATCTTTATATTCATTTTATTCAAGGTCACTCCCTTGGATTCTCCGGTGTTTCGCCGGAATAACTCTTAGTTATCAGTTTGATGGATGGAATTGCTTGAAGGATGTTGTATTACATTTCAAGAAGGTTTGTTTGCTTGCTACTTATGTCTTTTAATTTTGTAATTTGATTTATAACTAACTCAAAGAGTCTCTGATGTTTCTTGTTATTTTACTAGGGCTCTATTGAATCTATAACCATTGGAGAATTTAAAGCGAGTCTAAGTCAATCTTTGGTTGAACTTTGTGCCAAGGCTTTAATCCAAGATCCTAAAGTTATATTCTCTATATGTGACCTGAAAATTGTAACCAGACCTTCAAGTAAAGGTCCTCGCAAGAAATCGAAATCAAAAACTCGAAAATCGCGCTCTGGTGGCAAGGGAAAGCTGATGCTACTCGCTAATATCGGTAGATTCTTTTCGGTTTCTATGACAAATATGGTTGTGCAGGTAACTATATTGTTGAAATCTTCTTTCAATGTGTTTCTTATAACATATTCTTTATATAAAACTCATTAGATGAGACAACATTAGTCTTTTCTTGAATTATACTAACCATAGATGAGACAATATTAGACATTTCTTGAATTATACTAACCATTGATGAGACAATATTAGGCATTTCTTGAATTATACTAACCATAGATGAGACAATATTAGGGATTTCTTGAATTACACTAACCATAAATGAGACAAGATTAGGCACTTCTTGAACTATATACTAACCATCTTTTTCTTTTTCTTTGTAATCGTTGTTGTTATTTTAAATGCAGACACCTAAAGCTAAAGCAGAAATCAAGGAGATAGAGCTTGATTTATCTAAAGAAAGGGGTTCAGCAAATTTTTTCATCAAACTGTACCTCTTGCCAATATTTGTACAAATCGGTGATGAGCCACATGTTATCGCAGAGGACTCTTCTTCTTCGTCTTCTTCTTCTCTTCTTTGTGAAAAACTTTCCTTCTCCTGCGAATTCGGTCATAACAGGTACTTTTTAGGCTTTACTTACTTCTTACATTTAGCACATTTCTTTTGATATTCATGGATGCTATTTTTGTGATCTTCTTGGAGCAGACAGTCAAGTTCGAGTATAAAGAACGTCGAAGTAGATATAGCAGATACTGTTTTTAACCTCAATGAGAAGCTGCTGCTGAAAAAAAAAGCTTCGACGAGTGTTACTTCCACTGGTGAAGTGATTGGCTCATCAAGTTCTGTTCACACAGCTTCAGAGAAACCTCAAAAGGAACCAGTGAATGTTTTGGTTGCAAAGAATGCTTCAAAATTCCCTGAGAAAGTGAGTAATTATGTCCTTAAGCTATGCAATTAGCAACCATGTAAGACTAAATTACAAGAAAGGTGTTAATTAGTGCATATTGTAAAGTTCTTAACCCTTTGCCTTTGACTCTTTATGTGGTAGGTATCATTTGATATGTCACAGCTTGATATCAGATTTGTGCATCAAGAACATGATTTTTCTATAGCGAATAGCGTTACAGGGTTTCGGTTGAGAAGCACCAAATCTCAATCCGGTGAAGATGGCAAGGAAGAAGAACCATTTCTTGATATTGTCTTGGAACTCAGAGAGATTCATGTATGTTCAATAACAAGTTTTCTTAGTATCAATTTCGTTTTTTTTTCTTTTTGTAAGTAACCATTTCTTTAAACTTCAGCTTATTAGAGAATCTGAAGTTTCTGTATTGGAGATGTCAAGAATTGAAGTTTCCTCCAAGGTGTATTGTCCAATGCAAGTGAGTCCTCTGAGTTAGATACTGTAAATTCGAACATAAGGGTTTCAAGATTATGATGTGTTTACATGATCTTCTCAGGAATCTTCTCCTGTTAAAGCTGAGGTTGAGGTTAAGCTTGGTGGTATAATGTGCAACATCATCATAAAGAGATTTGAGCCATTGTTGCGTTTGCACTTCTCAAGAAAGAAAAAGATTGTTCTCAAAGAGGAAAAACCAAATACTGTAAAATCAGAATCTACAAGTGGTTTCAAGGCTGTTGTATGGAGATGTGTCACTTCAATCCCCAATATAACGATTGTGTTATACAATCCAGAAAGCTCTCCTTTATACCAAGTAAGTATTAACAAAGGTTTAAGCAAGAATCTTCACTACTCAAAATCTCAAAACTGGTTCTGTTTATTTGCAGTGCTGCTTTGATTCGTTACTTGTCACTGCAAACAACACGTCAAGTAAAGGAATATTTGTGAAGATGGAGCTCAAAGAACTGGATCTATGCATGGTTGATGAACATCGAGTATGTTTGAAAGAAAGCCTTTTTGGTCTAGAGTCATCAGCTTCAGGTTCATTAGTCAATGTAAGAGATGTCAGATTGGAGCATGGCAAGAAAGATGATGATAAACAGAAACTTGTGGTCGACGTATCAGAGATCGGTCTGTTGTTTTCTTTCAAGAGCTTCGAAGCACTCGTGGTGAACGCAATGTCGGTTCAAGCTTTCGTCAAGAGTTTAACCGGTGGTAGTAGTAGTAGCAAGAACACGCAGGAGAAAGGTGTGAATAGATCCAAGAAGCCATCATCGGGAAGAGGGACTCAAATCTTGAAACTCAACGTTGAACGTTTCTCTTTGAACTTCTCTGGAGACTCGAGCCTAGACAATACAGTCATCGACGATCCGAAACGTGTCAATTACGGATCACAAGGAGGGAGGGTTGTCATTAGCGTCTCTGCTGATGGCACGCCTCGAACCGCTAGCGTTTTCTCTACCTTGTCTACCAAGGAACATGATAAGCTGAAGTACTTAATCTCGTTTGAGTTACTCAAGTTCGGGTTTACTCTAAACAAGGAGATTCAGTCTACGCAGGTCGAGCTCGTGAACGCGAGATCGGTCTACCAGGAGTTCTTGGATGAGCCTCACCCGGTTTCAAGAGTGACGCTCTGCGACATTCAGAACGCTAAGTTTGTGCGTCGTAACGGCGGCGTTAAGGATGTTGCGATCTGTTCTCTCTTCAGTGCCTCTAACATTGTCGTTAGATGGGAGCCTGACGTGCATATATCAATGGTTGAGCTTGGCTTGCGTTTGAAGTCTTTGGTCTCAACTCAGAAACTTAAGCAGCACGGTAACAGAAACCAAGAAGATGGTGATAGACCTAAACAAGAACCAACTACTACTAGTTCGAGCTCTGTTGATAAGCCAAAGAAGAAGGAGTCTATATTTGCTGTTGATGTAGAGATGTTAAGCATATCCGCAGAAGCAGGGGATGGTGTGGAGGCTGAGGTGCAGATTCAGTCGATTTTCTCGGAGAATGTTCGTATCGGTGTGCTCTTGGAAGGGTTTACGCTTGGCTTTTGTGGATGTAGGATATTCAAAAGCAGCCGTGTACAGGTTTCAAGAATACCTAGCTTGACTTCGACTTCATCGAACTCGAAAACAGAATCATCATCAGGAACTCCATGGGATTGGGTAGTTCAAGGTCTTGACATACATATATGTATGCCTTACAGACTACAACTCCGTGCTATCGATGACGCTGTTGAAGAAATGCTTAGGGCTTTGAAGCTTGTGACCAAAGCTAAATCCAATCTCATCTTGCCTGTGAAAAAGGAAAGCTCAACGCCGAATAAAAAACCAGGCACGAAGAAGTTTGGTCGTGTAAGACTCTGCGTTCGGAAGTTAATGTTTGAAATTGAGGAAGAACCAATCCAAGGCTGGCTTGATGAGCATTACCATCTTATGAAGAAAGAAGCGTATGAGTTAGCCGTGAGGTCCAAGTTTCTTGATGAGTTGATTTCTAGTGGAAACCAGGTTGCTAAAACCGGGGGAGATGATGAGTCAGATGGTTCTGATCAGAAGAAGATTTCTTTCGAGGGAGAAGACATCGACACGCAAGATGCTGAAGAGATCCGAACGATGAATGAGAAGTTATGTAAACAATCGTTTGATTCGTATTACAGGTCATGTCAGAGTTTAAAAACTTCAGATGGTTCAGGTGCATGTAAAGAAGGGTTTCAGTCCGGTTTCAAGATGAGCACTTCAAGGAAGTCTCTTCTCTCTGTCTCTGTTACTGATCTTGATCTGAGTATTACAGCTATTAGTGGAGGTGAAGCAGGGATGATAGAAATGGTTAAAGAACTTGATCCTATATGTCAAGAGAAGGACATACCTTTTTCGAGGTTGTATGGATGTAATCTCAAGTTAAACACAGGAACTCTTGCTGTTCAACTTAGAGACTACACGTTTCCTCTTCTCTCAACAACTTTGGGTAAATCCGAAGGCCGTCTTGTGCTGGCTCAACAGGTAAGTTTAAGAAAAAAGTTTGATGTTCTCTACAACACTTTGGTGTGCTTTTAACAGTTGTGTTCTTCTTCTTTTGACATAGGCAACAGCTTTTCAGCCTCAGATACTCCATGATGTGTACGTAGGAAGATGGAGGAAGGTGCAGATGCTACGTTCAGCTAGTGGAACAACACCTGCAATGAAAACATACATGGATTTGCCGATAAAGTTTCAGAGAGGAGAGGTCTCTTTTGGGATTGGTTATGAACCAGTGCTTGCTGATTTAAGCTATGCCTTCACAGTGGCTCTTCGTAGAGCTAACCTCAGTCTCAAGGGTCCTGGACTTATCCCACCTCCCAAAAAGGAGAAAAGCTTACCATGGTGGGATGAAATGAGGAACTACGTCCATGGGAACATAACACTGTCGTTCTCTGAGACAAAGTGGATCGTTCTTGCAACTCCTGACCCTTATGAGAAGCTTGACAAGCTTCAGATGAATTCCGCCAACGTGGAAATCCGGCAAACAGATGGTCGAATCAACTTCTCAGCCGAGGACATAAAGATTTTCATGAGCAGTTTTGAGAACTTGGCTAGACATTACCCTAACTCTTTACCTTGCCCACCAAGCTACCCATTCCTTGCGGTCCCACGTTTCAGCCTCGAAGTCCGGATGGATTGGGAATGCGAATCCGGAAACCCGTTTAATCATTATCTCTTTGCTTTACCTGTTGAAGGAAAGGCTCGTGATAAGATCTATGATCCTTTCAGGTCTACTTCTCTCTCGCTACGCTTTGATTTCTCCTTAAGACCTGAACAAGCAGAAAATCCTAAGAAACCGTCTACTTCCCCACCCGAGATCAACATTGGCTCTCATGACCTTGCATGGCTGATAAGATTCTGGAACATGAACTATCTTCCTCCTTACAAGCTCCGGACATTCTCACGGTGGCCTCGCTATGGAGTTCCAAGAATCCCAAGATCAGGGAACTTGTCTCTGGACAGAGTGATGACAGAGTATATGCTCCGTGTTGACGTTGCTCCCATCTGTATAAAGCATTTGCCGCTTGATCCTGATAACCCTGCAAGAGGCTTGACGTTTAACATGACTAAGCTCAAATATGAAATGTGCTTCAGCCGTGGAAACCAAGAATTCACTTTTGATTGCAAGCGTGAGACTCTTGATCCGGTTTACCAAGGCATAGACCTCCATGTGCCTAAAGCGTTCTTGAAAAGAGATCATCAGATTTGCTCTAAGCCGGTTCAGATGTCAAGAACAAGCTCACAATCTGGATCATCTGATAAAGCTAAGAACGAGAACGGCGGTGACTGCACGGAGAAGCATCCTGACGACGGGTTTCTGTTTTCGTCGGATTACTTCACCATCAGGAGGCAAGCTCCTAAGGCTGATCCTGAGAGATTGTTGGTGTGGAAAGAGGAAGGCAAGATATACCGCGAGAAAGTAGATGCAAGAACTACAAACGAGAAGGAGAGTAGTGAAGCTGAGGAGAATTCGCATTCGGATCCGAGCGATGATGATGGATACAATGTCGTGATAGCAGACAACTGTCAGCGTATCTTTGTTTACGGTCTGAAACTGCTGTGGAACATTGAGAACAGAGATGCTGTTTTGTCTTTTTTCGGTGGGATGTCTAAAGCGTTTCAACCACCTAAGCCTTCTCCATCACGTCAGTATGCTCAGAGAAAGTTACTTGAAGGCAACAAGAAGGATTCTGATTTAGAACCTCCTCAAGATGACAATCTCACTTCCCAACAATCCAAGGAGCCTGTGGAAGTTCCTTCACCTTCTTCTGAACCAATCAAAACAGAGAACTTTGCATCTTTCCCACTTGGTAAGTCTCTCAATATGTCATTTCCCTCTTAGTTGTGTTTACTTTCTGTACACGTAAGCTTCATCTTCTTGATTTTGTCTCCATACAGAAGCCACAAAGAGTGGCAATTCAAATGGTTCAGAGGAAGAAGGAACTCGGCATTTTATGGTTAACGTTATTGAGCCACAATTCAATCTCCATTCAGAAGACGTAAATGTAAGTGTATAAGATCAAAAATCAAACTTGAGAGTCTTAACAACATTACTTGAAAAAAAAAAGATTATGCATGCAAGAATACAAACGTTTTCATATGGTTCTGATAAAGATTTGTTATTCCTTAATTCTATCAGGGTAGGTTTTTGCTCGCTGCTGCAAGTGGACGTGTCTTGGCACGATCGTTTCATTCGGTGGTTCATGTTGGGTATGACATGATTGAGAAGGCGGTTCAGAATGAGAATGATCATCGTAATCATGAAAACGATGGCACAGACCTGACGTGGACACGCATGGAAGTGTCTATGATGTTGGAGCATGTACAAGCTCATGTGGCACCAACAGATGTTGATCCAGGAGCTGGTGTACAATGGCTCCCAAAGATTAGAAGAAGCTCCCCAAAGGCCAAACGTACTGGTGCACTGCTCGAACGAGTCTTCATGCCCTGTGACATGTACTTTCAATACACCAGACATAAAGGTGTGACTCCTGACCTAAAGGTGAAGCCATTGAAAGAGCTTACTTTCAACTCACGCAATATTACAGCGTCGATGACATCACGTCAGTTTCAAGTTATGTTGGATGTTTTGTCCAATCTTTTGTTTGCAAGATTACCAAAGTAAGTGTATCCTTAGACTATATCTTATTAACACTTCTTCTTTCGTGGCTTCTTGACTATATATATCTTGTTATTCAATTCAGGCCTCAGAACGACAGTTTGAAACTTTCTGGTGAAGAAGATGATGAAGGTGAAGAGGAGATCGATGAGGTGGTTCCTGATGGCGTTGAGGAAGTGGAGCTTGCGAAGATCGAGCTTGAACACAAACAGAGGGATAAGATGTTGCTTCTTGATGATATTAGAAAACTGACGCAGAGCGAAAGTAATTCAGGAAACTACACAAATCTTGAAAAGAAAAACGACTGGATGATCACATGTGGGAAGCCAATACTGGTGAGAAAATAGTGTTGTATTCAAAAATGTAAAACAAAAAAATGGTAAACTAAAGTATCTCTCTTCTTATATATGTTAAGGTGGAAGAATTGAGGAAAGGTTATCTCAATGTGAGACAATCTAGGAAGACAGCTTATACGGCCCTGCGTGTTTCTGTGAAGAATGCTGCAGAGCTAAGGTTGCTGGAGAAAGATAAGAACAAGAGACCTTCATCGGCCATGCGCATCTCTTTGCAGATCAACAAAGTCGTTTGGTCTATGCTTTTAGATGGCAAAACATTCGCTGAGGTTGAAATCGACAATATGGTAACTTCTTGATCCGGTCTAGTTTCTTGGTTCATTCATTATAGACACTGAACAAGAAACTCTTGTGTAAGATGTTACATATATTGCTTGCAGGTTTATGATTTTAACAGGGACTTGAGAGATATTGGGATTGCTCAATTCACAACAAGATACTTTGTCCTAAGGAACTGTTTGCCTAATGCCAAGTCTGATACTGTTTTGTCAGCTTGGAATCCTCCTCCAGAATGGGGCAAGTGAGTTACAGATTCTTTATCCAATCTTAGCGCTCACTTTGAAAAAAAAGTTTATGAAAAATTCAATCCAAAATCTGAGTGTTTTTTTTATATTGGATACAGTAAAGTGATGTTACAGGTAGATGCAAGACAAGGGATCCCAAATGATGGACAAGCTCCTTATGAACTCTTCCAGGCAAGTCCCTTCTTTATCTTACATGAACAAATGAAACTAGAAGAATCAAGAAGCTTGAGCTTAGCTTAAAATGAAGTTCTCCTGTGTTTCCTTGACAGGTTGAAATCTATCCTCTAAAAATCCATTTGACAGAGACAATGTACACAATGATGTGGGAGTATATCTTCCCAGGAGAGGAGCAACATTCCCAGAGAAGAGAGGTTTCTTGTTCATTCATTCTAGTAAGATATTGTTATAGCTTGTTTGCTAAGCAAGCTAATGGCTCGTGGTCGTGTTTCGTCTTCCAGGAAGTTTGGAAGGTGTCTACAACGGCGGGATCAAGGCGAGTCAGGAAAGGTTCATTCGCTCAAGAAGCGGCGGCGTTGCTCTCTACCTCCGATCTAGGCCAGGTTAAATTTTGCTGCTGCCTTATTCTTACATTTCATGTTCATCTCTTGTAATCTTGAAAATGTTTTTTCAGAGTTCAAAGAATCAAAACCCAAAGTCAAGATCGATCCGTAGCTCAGGGCCAGAGCTGAGGAGAACGTCTTCTTTTGACAGAACATGGGAAGAGACTGTGGCGGAATCAGTAGCTAATGAGCTTGTTCTACACTCCATGGAGCATCAGAGTGAATCCTCGAAAAACAAGCTGAAAGATTCAAAAACTACAAAAGCTGGTCGTTCTGTTCATGAAGAGAAGAAAGTGGAGAAGTCAGTGGAAGACAAGAAGTCGAGGCCTCAAAAGATTATGCAGTTCCAGACCATCAAGATAAGTCAGGTGGAACTGATGATCACTTACGAAGGATCAAGATTTGTTGTCAACGATATGAAGCTGTTGATGGACACGTTTCATCGAGTTGAGTTCAGTGGAACGTGGAGGAGACTCTTCTCTCGAGTGAAGAAGCATATCATATGGGGAGTCCTAAAGTCAGTAACGGGAATGCAAGTAAGAAACCAGACTTGTGTGTTCATTTGATGCATATTGATATGGTGGTTTTATGTGTCCCCTGACTTTGTTTTCATTTGATGTTACTTGTAGATGAAGAAATTCAAAGACAAAACTCATGTTCCGAAAGATGAGATTGGTTTGAGAGACAAAGAAGAGTCCGGGAGATCAGATCAAGATTCAGGTGCGTGGGTGAAGCGTGCTGGCGACAATGCAGGTGATGGGTTCGTCACATCGATTAGAGGTATTTTCAATACGCAAAGACGAAAGGCAAAGAAGTTTGTGCTTCGAACGATGAGAGGAGAGACAGAAGAGAGCTTCCCAGGAGAGTGGAGTGACAATGAATCAGACTTCTCTCCTTTCGCAAGACAATTGACGATTACTAAAGCTAAGAAACTCATCAGGCGTCACTCTAAGAAGTTCCAGAATCAAAACACTACTAAAGGTTTGGTTTCTTGCTACAAAAGTTACTCGTTTTTTTGACGTCAAGTTATGAAAGTTGCAAACCCTAAGATAAGAGAAACAACTCTCTCTCTCTCTCTCTCTCTATCTCTATGTTGTGTTGTAGGTTCTAGGAAGTCACAGCTCTCGCCTACTCTGTCTCCTAAGGAAGAAGATCGATACGAAAGCGATTCTTCTAGTGGATCTTCTGCTTATGAAGAGTTTCTTGACCAGAATCAAATTTAAGATAGCATTCAAAAGTTTTGTTTTTTTTAATTCCTCTCGTTAAGGAGTTCCATCACTTTTACACTCTTTCAAGATTAGATTTCATACACTGTACTAGCGTAGTGTTGATAAGAGTCGTTTTATGGAAGAAGAAAGTTTTGTTTTGGGAATCATACATATTGGGCTTTTTACGTTGGAGTCTTGTATTGTATGTACTGAAAGCAACAAATTGTTTCATAAAAGCATATATTTTTGCACAAATATGTATAAACAAGAAACATTGCACATTTGATTTACTTTGATGAAGCTGATTTATACTATATAGTAGCCAGGTTTACGCACATGGTCGTGAGGCAAAAGGTTTTAGTAAGTTGCCGTCGAAAGAAAAGTTGTATTCTTGCAAGTAATGAACATAATTGTAATAACAACATAATTTCATTTAGAAATCTAGTTTTCGTAAACATAAATATATAGTGATTTTGTTGACAAAACAAATATAATAAATAAATAGTGAATTTTTCCAAGATTATTTTATAAATTACATGATAGATGGACCATTTGCCAAAAGAAAAGATAGTTCACCGAATATCTACAGAAATATAGAACCCAATGGTCGAATCATATATCCCTACATTTTGTTGTAGATCCAACATTATTAATATTTAGTCTAACGATCAAACTCAACATCTTGAAATGAACATGCAAAATAATGTCATTGTAGATCTCTACATTTTGTTGTAGATCCAACATTATACATTTAATCCTAGCACTTAGACCTGCAAAATAATGTTATTGTTAGCCGAATTTCAAAGTTATTTTCTTAACCTATATATTTTTATCTTTATATATATAAATCATAAGTGAGTTGTCAATTGTAGGTTTGACATGTGTCATTTATACTTTCATAATCAATTTATTTTTTTACTTTATTTTTCCTTTAATTAAAACAAAAGTAAAGGATTTTTTCTATTCCTAACCACAATTTTCTTAACTTCCACTTTCAAAATCAAAATGAAGCAATTACGTTCTCAATTTCAAATAGATGACCGATTTCTATGTTATTATCATTGTGTTTGTAAATTTGAAACTGTTTTATTTTATTTTATTTCAGATACTATTATAAAAATTAAACATTTGCTTAGGTCAAATCACGTTGACATTGATGTAAACAGGAACTTTAGACACTGCTGCGTTTGGCCAAAAACAGAGATTTGGACGGTATAATCTGGATCCATGTTATTTATTATAGTCCGAAGACGATGGAAGCAACTGTGCCAAATAATGGAAGCAACCGCCCAATGTTCCAAAACAGATATCGGCTCTTACTACATAAGAAAAAATCAAAAACAATTTCGCCAAAACAAATTCAAATCTTAATCTTTGTGAATTGAGTTTGTTTATTTCAGATTTTATATATCTCACTAAATTTACTTATTTTGTAAGAAATACAATTAATGATGTTTGTGTCTGGTGTATTGGACCGGGAATAATACTAATTTAGTATAAACTACAATTCATAATATAATATTTATTTTTTTAGTCTTAAAATAGTTATCATTTCAAGATTAGATTTTTAATTCAAATTAGTTGTCATTTTCAGTTTTCAATATGTAAATTTAACTACAAATCTTATGAAAGATGCCCATTCTTTTTTAAGGGTATAACATAATTTTTAATATGTGTAAAATAACTTTAAATGATATATTTTAAAATATAAGATCTCCATAAAGATTTTACATTACGTGAAGTCGAAATATTTGCGATTAGTC
This sequence comes from Thlaspi arvense, assembly GCA_911865555.2. Lineage (NCBI taxonomy): Eukaryota > Viridiplantae > Streptophyta > Magnoliopsida > Brassicales > Brassicaceae > Thlaspi > Thlaspi arvense. The sequence continues at coordinate 66,125,447 of OU466860.2, forward strand.
ATATGCATCAACGGAAAAATAAATAAATTAATATTACAATATTTTTAATCTTCAAATATATTCAAGCCATTCAAAAGGATAATTACTTTATTTTTTCTCACATCACAAAAATGTTATTTACTAAAACAATTATTTTACCCAAAAAATTATCATCTAAAATCTTTTATTGAGTAAAGATTGTTATAGCTGTTTGATAACAAAGTCACAAAGAAAATTTGGACAAAAATGATAAAAATTTCATGGATACATCGATGTTAACCTTTTCTTTGCTAGGTCATCGCATTGGTTTGATTTGATGACTAGCACGTATGGTTTAATCATGATGAAATTTCATCGAGCCATAAAACCATAGCTCTTTTCATAATATGATTTGATGACAGTGGCACACAAGATTATCTACAACTAGTCAATATGATTGAAAACGAGGAGTCAGAGTATCTAACTGTTATTTCATATTTTTCTATTTTTTGTATCCTTCACAATACTAATATTCGGACTGATTTTCTTGCGAAAGCATTTGAAAACCATGATCTTAGATTCTCTCACTACGACTGTGGGATACTATGTTTCTGAGATGCTTTTTCAGATTAAGCATATTTGAAACGTAACTTTTTTTTTGTCGAAAAACATATACATTATCATGAATTGATATAATTATGGTACATAGAATTTGTTAGCCATCTAGGCGAATAAATAGTGTCTGACGTAAAACTATTATTTTTTGGGCCATTGCAAGTTAATAAGTATGCTACAATATTACACTCCCGTTTTGTAAATAAGATATTATCGATAGCTTTTCAAGACATCCAGAGACGAATATCATCGAGAAAGTTGGAGATGTTTATATCTGAACCATCATTGTTGCTTAGATTTACTAAAATTTGATAATCTTCTTCAAAACTAAGTTGTTTATATCCCATGTTCCAGACATTTTGTAAAGCTGCTAAAAAAGCTTTTCTTTTTGCTCAAGGCATGAATTTGTAATGCCCAATATTGCTGATCCCCAATATAGACCAGTGCCGTAGCTATCGCGAACAATCCATCCAGCAGTAGTTTGTTGTGTGTCAGGATTGAAAGCAGCGTGATGATTACACTTTAAAGTTCCATGAGCAGGGCGGGACCATGTATGTTTAGGTAGGGACAAGGCATTGTGTGATTTGAAACGTAACTATATTAGGTTTTTTTGCTGTATAAAAAAAAAGATTGTGTCATTGCCGTCTATTTATTAAACCATATCAAGTTAGATGACTAGCACGTATGCCGTATGGTTTAATCATGATGAAATTTCATCGAGCCACAAAACCATATTTCTTTTCATAGTATGATTTGATGACAGTGGCACACAAGAGAGTCAGAGACTATTATTACATATCATTGATTGAAAGGATTCACATATAGATTGTTTTTAGCAGATTTTATATATTTGTAACTTTGCAAAATTAGTTGTAATTAAAAAAAAAAAAATTACATAATATACAGCTATTTCTTAATAGTTAGTTTCACTAATCTGCCACCTAATAATTAATTACATAATAATAAAAGTTTGAATAAATAGAAATTTTGGATTTAATAATTTAATATTGACAGTCAAAAACAAAAGAATAATTTAATTTTTTTTTTCACACAAAAGAATAATTTAATATTGACAGTCAAAAACAAAAAATAATTTAATATTGACAGACAAAAACAAAAGAATAATTTAATATTGACAGACAAAACCAAAAGAGATAACACAGTTTCCAAATGAACAATTATAAAATCTATAAAATATGGAAACAGTTAATCAGAAAAGTTTATACTTATCAAAAATAATAATAACATAGAAATATTGGATATACAATATGTATCTCTGACCTAAGATGTGTACATATTCAAAGCCAGTTTAAGGAAAAAAATTAAAATATACAAACAACAAATAAAAAATGAGAGATTTTATTGTGTATATTTCTTTTTGCGGTTATTTTTCTTCCAAATTTGTTCGAAAATCCCCAAATATTTTCATAAGGCGCCTCTCCACATTTCGTCTCCCTCTCTCTTTAAAACGCCCCAAATCTCTCTCTATCCCTATCCCTCCCATCCTCAACCTCTCAAAGCATCACTCTCTCTATATCTCTCTCGCTCCTCTCTCCGTCCTCAGATCTCCGGAAATGGCCCTTGAAATCCAAGTTCCCTGCGCTTCCGATGGTGTCTGCATGCGGTGCAAGGTGGCGGTTCCATCCGAGGAGTGTCTCACCTGCAGCACATGCGTTACGCCGTGGCACGTGTCGTGTCTCCGGTCTCCTCCCAAAACCCTAGCCTCCACTCAGGCGTGGGAGTGTCCCGATTGCTCCGGCGTCGTTGATCCCGTTCCGGTTTCCGGATCCAACGGGTTTAACCCCGACGGATCAACACTTGTGGCGGCGATTCGAGCGATCGAGGCCGATGAGTCTCTGACCGAGGCGCAGAAGGCTAAGAAGAAGCAGAGGCTGTTGAACGGCAAAGCCGTCGTTGAGGAGGACGAGGAAAAGAGCGAAACGAACCCCGACGGTGTTTTGGCTGCTCTCAAGGAAAGTTTCCAGTGTGTCATCTGCCTCGAGTTGCCTGAGAAGCCGGTCACGGTTCGTTTCTCTCTGGATCTCACTCTCGCTTTTTACTCTCTTGGATTTCTCGTATCAATCGATCAAATTGCGCCTTATGCTTGTGGTTTATGCCATTTAGGGTTTCGTTATCTTCATTTTGGTTGATGAATCTCGCTGTTGGATACGGCTTGGTTATGTTATCGTTATCTTTATTTTGATTGTTGAATCTCGTTCACTGCATTTAGATTGTTGAATCTCGATGTTGGATATGGTTTGTTTAGGTTTTCATTCACTGCTTTTAGGTTGTTGAATACGGCTTGCTTAGGTTTTCGTTATCTTCATTTAGATTGTTGAATCTCGTTCACTGCATACAGATTGTTGAATCTCGATGTTGGATATGGTTTGTTTAGGTTTCGCATTCACTGCATTTAGATTGTTGAAACTTGAATCTCGCTGCTGGTTGTGGTTTTATTTTCGTTTTCCGCTTACCATTTGTGTCGATTGTGTCATTATCCTTCTGCATTTATTGATAAACATAACTATTCGTATGCCGTTAAAACTAAGTTTTTGTGTTGATCAAAGCAAACACTTTGCTTGACTGTTGATTCTCTAACGTTGGTTGTTTAGGTTTTGACAAGTTTGGTGCCTTTGTTAAAGAACATTAACACCTTACTCTTGATGTATATGATCTCGTGAAGTATTGATAGTTTTCTCTTTTATTCGCTGAGATTACACTTTTCATGTACAAGTTTTTACTATGGAAGTAATTATTCTTGACGAGGATGATTAGTATATATCTATTGCTAATGGCTCTCTTGTTCATGTGCCTTTCCAGACATCGTGCGGGCACAACTACTGCCTCAAGTGTTTCCAGAAATGGGCTGCGAAAAGGGGCCGTGCGTGTTGGTGTCGCAAGAAGCTTGCTCAGAAGATGATAGCAAACCCCAGGATCAACCTGACTCTCGTGGCCGCTATTCGTATGGCGAAGGATTCCGGATCTTCTTCTGTGGCTCCTCCTAAGGTGCAGCATTACATCAGCGATCAAGATCGCCCTGAGCAGGCGTTCACAACGGATCGCGCAGTGAAGTCGGGAAAAGCGAATGCGTGTTGCGGCAGGAGAGGTGTGACGTCCCCTACTGACCATTTCGGTCCGATCGGGCCGGAGTACGATCCAAGCAGAAACCGAGGGGTTTTGGTTGGTGACACCTGGGAGGATCGTCTGCACTGTAAGCAGTGGGGGGCTCACAACCCCCACATCGCAGGAATCGCTGGTCAATCCGGTCACGGTGCTCAGTCAGTGGCCCTTTCAGGTGGATATGAAGAGGACCAAGACCACGGAGAATGGTTTCTCTACACGGGAAGGTTTGCTTTCCACTTTAACACATATCTGCTAGGACCAGCCTTGTATACTTGTTCTTCTTTGCCTTTAACTTGTACGAATGTGACTTTCAGTGGAGGACGTAACCTGAAAGGTAACAAAAGAACCAACAAGGAACAGTCGTTTGACCAGAAGTTCAGCAAGGGAAATAAAGCTCTGAAAAGGAGTTGCAAGATGGGATATCCCGTACGAGTTATCAGGTTAGATTTTTGCTTGTTGTATACCTCTTCTATATCCAGATTCATACTATGTGACTAAAGCTGTCTTAACTCGCCAGGACCCACAAGGATAAGCGTTCTGCTTATGCCCCCACTGTTGAGAAAACTGTGAGATACGATGGTGTCTACCGCATTGAAAAGTGTTGGATGAATGTTGGAGTACAGGTTTGGATATTGCTAACAATCCTTTGGTTTGTTTTCACCTCTGGATTTTTTTTAATTTGTTTTATCCCTGATTTACTCTCTTCCGTTTGTAATAGGGCTTTAAGATGTGTCGTTTCCTCTTCGTGAGATGCGACAACGAGGCAGCTCCTTGGACAAGGTTTTGATCCACTCTTCTCTTTTACTTAACAAATCACCTTACTTCTTAGAATATCGCTAGTTATGCTCACCTTTGAAATATAATGGCAGTGATGTTACTGGGGACCGCCCGAGGCCCATTCCTAACGTTCCTGAGCTTCGCAATGCCATTGATCTGTACGAGAGAGAGGATAGTCCATCTTGGGACTTTGATGTAATCCGCTGCTTCTCTCTATTTTTTGATGGAAATATTCTTCTTTCTGGTTCCTTTGTCTATGAACACTTACGCCTCTGTGCGTTGATTCAGGAATCTGATGGACGTTGGAAGTGGGTGAAGAGCCCACCTGCCAGCAGGATGATCGGCGGCATGAACAAAGGCCCAAGGAAGGGAAGAAAGAGTTCCTTATCCATCAGAGACCAGCTTTTAAAAAGTCTGTTTTTTAAAGTATTTTCTTTAGTTGATAAGAGATTTCATCTGATATGACAACAAAAATCTAAACTGTGATATGATATTTTTGTGTTGACGCAGGTTTCGGCTGCCCAATCTGTAAGGACGTGCTGAAATCTCCTGTGTCAACTCCTTGCGGGCATAACTTCTGCAAGGACTGCTTAACAGCCAAATTCGCTGGGATCTCTGTAATGAAGGACAGGAGCAGAGGTGGGCGCACGCTCCGTGCCAAGAAGAACGTCATGAAGTGTCCTTGTTGCAAATACGACATTGCCGAGATTGTCCAGGACCCACAGGTCAGTAACACAAAGTCGCTTCTTCTTCAATTGTTTGTGCATTGCACCCGAAAAGGCGGCAATAACATAGATGTAACGATATCGTTTTGTATTTTTAGTGTGTAGAATACTGACTAACGGAAAATGAGTGATGGACAGGTCAACAGAGACTTCGAGAGTGGGATAGAGAAACTGAAGAAGGAAGAGGAGGAGGAGGCAGCAGCAGAAAAGGCAAAATCGGAAGAGGAATTAAAAGCGGGAGAGGATTCCTCTGACGGAGAATCAGAAGATGAAGACGAAGACGAAGCTGACGAAGAGGGACGCGAAGAACCTCAGATTGTGGCCAAACATGAACCAGCAAGGAAGAAGAGAAAGGTGGCCAGTGTTACTGCCTAACTTTGGCATTGTTTTGCCAATCGGTTAATTATTGTGAAGTTTGTCAAAAACTTTGTTTTTCTGTTTTTAGTACCTCAAAAACGTTGGTCTCTATTTTGAAAATAAATGTTACCTTATTAGGATTTCTTAGATATGGTATGTTGTTTTGAAATGTCGCCAATATTTCTTTATATTTACTTATATAAAATAAATTATTAGAATCACTGTTTGAAGAAAGAAAAAGTGGAGATATATTATTATTACAGTTATTGCTTCCTACTTATCATTATGACGATTTGTTTCTATTTCTTTTCAATTGTTGTATATTTTTACAACGTTCAAGTTTCTTCGTAATTAGATGAAACAAAAAAAAAGATACAGCGTTCAGATTGCTGTTTGTTGACGAGTTATTCATTTTTCTATATGCAGAGAAAAAGGAAATATCAGAGGAAAAGAAAGTGGATATATATATCCCTTTTTCTAGTATAGATTCTTTAATTTGCTTATTTAAAGTTGAAAAATCTTATAAATAAACCGTTTTTGCCCACTTATCTCCTCATTATCGCTCACAATCAGTCGTTTAAGCGTTTGCGCACTTGTGTAAAGAAGCAAAGAACATAGAATCCATCCAAGAGTTGTATCTTTATACTTCGATTTAAATATCTCATCAATTCAGAATATGTCGATAAGTCACCGTTACCTTGTCAGACACGTTTACGCCGTTCCGTTTCATACAAAACAGGGAGTCGGTTTCCACTACTTTTGTCTTAAATCTGTTTTACATCTTCATCAAGGAATTCCTCTCGTCGCCTTCTTGAAACGTTTTCGTCACCCACAAAAAGAGAGAGGGAGAGAAAGACTTCAGTCATAAGATAGGTTTTGATCGCAAATTAGAAAAGGTAACATCATAAAAAAAAAATTAGAAAAGGAAATATATTCTTAACAATTAACATTGCTAACAGTTCTCTTGAAGAAACATGAATCAATTAATGTGTTTTAAGTTTTTTTTTTTCACTTTTTCTAGTAGTTCTTTGTTTGTGAGATTTTCTTTACTAAATCAAAAGGTTTCATAATATATCATGAGAATAAAATATAATTAAACCATTAAACCGGTAACCTAAAACAGGATTTTCTATCGAGTCGCGACTTGTAGAGACAAAGTGCTTTTAATTGTTGATAGCTTATAGTGACTCAACAGTCTTGTGGAACAAGTAACTGTTAATAAGTAGCACCAACAATAAACCACTTCAAACTTTCTTCCACCTACTTCTCATCAAACCTCATCAAACATCAAACCCTAATTCATTTATAAATACACACACAAACTCCTTCAAAATCACTCCATCACCACTCACAATCAAACCCTAAATAAAAACACACCTCTCTCTTAAAGTAGTTGTTGTTTTCAGTTTTCAATGTAAATTTTAATTCTATATACCAAATTTAATTACAAATCTTATGAAGAATGTCAATAACCAACTTCTTTTTAAGGGTATAAAAAAAATTAATATACGTAAATAACTTAAAATGATATATTTTAAAATATAAGAAATTATCTTGATAAAAAAAATTATATTACATGAAGTCAAAATATTTGCGATTAGCCATATTGCATCAACAGAAAAATAAATAAATTAATACTACAATATTTTTAATCTTCAAATATAATGGTTCAAGCCATTGAAAGAATGATTACTTAAGCTTTTCTAACATCACAAAAATGTTATTTACTAATACAATTATTTTACCAAAAATAATTACCATCTAAAATCTTTTATTGACTAAAGATTGTTATAGCTCCGTTTGATAACAAAGTCTTAAAGAAAATTTGGACAAAAATGATATAAATTCCATGGATACATCGATGTTACCCTTCTCTTTGCTAGGTCATTGAGTTGAGTTGATCCACTCTTCTCATTCTCTCTTTTTGTTTTAACAAATCACGCTTCTCAGACAGAATATATTGCTAACCTTTTGAAATATAATGGCAGCGATGTCACTAGGGACCGTCCGAGAGAAAGAAATATCACAGACGCTCATACATACACACAAATGTTTCATTTTTCTGTGTAAATGAACGTGAATAAAACTAAATAAACGATAAACACCAAGTTTGTGAATAGTAGTTATGAATACTGAATAAACAAAAAGCACTAATTTTTGATAAACTCATGCTCATTATAAGAAAAAGTTAGGAGCAGTCGCATTTAAGTTAGATAACAAATTCAGGTTTCTACATTATTGAAATTTTAAAAACATTCAGGTTTTACACGTGCACAACTAAGGCGGTTACATATTTCCTTTTTGTATTGGTTCTTTAATAATTTCCTTATTTGGGCTTGAAGATGAAGAACTGAAACCTTATAAATTAATCCTTCTTTCCTCATTATTTCTCACAATCATTCGATTAAGCCCCCTCGCTCGTTTAAAGAACACAGACCCTATCCAAGAGTGTTATCTTTACTAGTGTTTCGTCCACGCTAGGCGTAAATTATATAATTATATCATAGTTTTATAGAAGGTTGTTAATTAATTTTATGTTTAATATTATGATATACTATAGAATAATATATTTGTATGTGATTCTTAGGTATAGTCGAGTTAAGTAAATATAAGAGGTATATATATATAAAGATGAACGAAATTTTTATATAATAATTTAAAAATAGATTAATGTATTTTATGGGTTAGTTGAACTTAAATTAAGAGTTGATACATGTTTTTGAAAATATGAAAGGTAAAATTTAACTATTTTGTATAATAATTTGATTTGTTATATTTTTTTATTTATGTGAATAGTATCTATATATATGAACTATATATTATATTAGTAACATATTGTCTAAATTTGGACATCTTACATTATAGTGTCATTTATTTTACTACAAAAAAAGAAGCATTTAACATCATTTATTTTACATCATTTAAGAAATTGATACTAAACTAAATATTTACGCGAAAATTTGGCATCACTTTTGTTAACCGACCTTAAGTTATTAAATCTTAAGCGGATGCTTTATTGTCCCACATCGACAACTTGTAGTGGGCGAGTTCTCACTTTCTTCTATATATAGTAGCACATATACGTAGGGCCAAAACTTACCAAAAAAATAAATAGTTGAAATGTTACTACGTGGTTTAATTACTTCTTTTAACCGATTATTTGGTTTGCATGTTATTATTAAATTTTGGGTTGTTAATTCCTATGACGTTAAAACAAAATTAGTTTAACATCATTTTGAAAATGATACTAAAAGTATAGATAGCATCGATTATTGAAGTGATACTAATAAAAAATAAATGATGTTAAATAACATCACTTAAAAAATTGATGCTAAATATTTTTAGCTTCACTGAATTTAGCATCACTTTTAAAAGTGATTCTATAATTCTAACATCACTTTAAAAACGACACTAGTTATCATCACTTTGAAATAATAGCAACGTTAATACGATAGTTATCATGTTAACTAGATATTTGTACAATGTGCTAATCGAACAAAGTTAACTCCTATTTTTCATGAAATAATAGTAACATTAATACGATAGTTATCATGTTAACTTGATTTTGTACAATGTGCTAATCGAGCATCATATTAGTTAGCATAGTTAACACAATTATCACGATATCATATTAGTTAGCAAAATAATTTAATTATTATCTATCAAAACTGCATTAAATAATTATAAGGGCAATATAGTCATAATTTATATGTATAATATGTATCAACCTAATTTTTGATTATTGACTATATATTTCTAATTTTACTATTATCTAAGTCCATTTACTAAATTTTCCCTTTTCTTTTTAATTTTCATATAATATGCATTTCTCTAATTATCAATTTTTAAAGATTTAGTGTGTGCATAAATGTTTTATAATTAGAAGAAACCATATGGCAATTAATAATAAATTTCTTTATTATATGAGTTCTTGATTAATTGATAAACTATTTGTTTGATAGTTTAGCTAGCTCGATCATTTGTCAATATTGGTGAATAGTGTAGAACTTTATAGTTATATGTTATTTGAAAAAAAGACTTTTCAGTTTTATGTTTCATAAAATTTTGCAAATGAGATTAAAAAACAGTGAGTAACTGTCTTCAATCATATATTGTACCTTAGGATTTGTTTCATAAGCTTTTTTATCATATGACTAATTGTTATAGTTATATATTGTACCTTAGGATTTTATTTTTAATTTCCATATAATGCATTTCTCTAGTTATCAATTTTTAAAGATTTAGTACATAGATGTTTTATAATTAGTTCATATACTCAACGAAGAAAACAAATGACAATTAATAATAAACGTCTTTATTATATAGATTCTTTATTAATTGATATAATATTTGTTTGATAGTTTAGCTAGCTCGATCATTTACCAATATTGGTGAAAAATCTCGAACTTTATAGTCATATATTATTATTATTTTTTTAAGTTTTCAGTTTTATGTCTCATGAACTTTTGCAAATGAGAATTAAGAAACGGTGAGTAACTGTCTTCAATTACCAGTTGTTTAGTTAGGCTTTTACGTCGGTTTCTCCACAATGTCTGATTACAACAAACAATATGAAATTCTATATCAGTAACTTGAGATCTGTTATAAGATCAAATAGGTACAATTTTTAAATTATTTTTCTCTAGAAAAAAGATAACCGAGTCACTACTCAAGTTTTACTTTTGGCGAGAAAGATGTTCTCCAACTAAGGGTGGGCATATTATCGGTTATATTTGATTCGATTCGTTATTTGCTACGATTCGATCCGAAAAATCCAGATATCCGTAACGATTCAAAACAAAGCAAATATTAAAATATAGTATCCGTCTAAAACAAATCAAATCGCAAATACTAATTTCTGAAAGTTCGGATATCCGCTCCGATCCATAGATTACATATATACATATTAATATCATAAATTATTAATGTTTTTATATAGTTTAATTATCTTATTAACAAATAAAAAGAATATATATGAAAAAATACATATAATAATTTTAAAGTAAGTAATAAACATCTACAATAGTTATCAAATATTTGAAAATAAATTAGAAAAGTTTATATTAGAGTTTTAATCAATTAATATTTTTTCAGAATATAAAACATGATTTTTCTTTTTCTACCGTTATAATTTATTATTTATATCTATTTTCTGAAATAAAAATAGTTATTTCACTTATTTTAATTGATAGTTCATATTTTAAAAAAGAAACGCATGTATTTTCACCTTTTGCTTGTATTGAATGAAACAAATTTAATATTCATAAGTATCCATAAATATCCGCAAATATTTGTAAATTTTTTGGATATCCGTATTTTCGTATATCCGTATTTTTTGGAGCAAAGCAAATCACAAAATCAGATATCCGGTAAAAACGGAGCAAACCACAAATACTCAAAATTTTCCGGATATCCGCTCCGCGCCCAGACCTATCTCCAGCTCCAGCATTACTATATCTGATTGCTCGACTCACATTATAAATATAAATGCAAAACAGTTGTAAGATTGTATTTTTATGTTGCTTAGAGCTGTGTATTATTTATACCCTATATGGCTCATCGCTATGTCTTTCTTTGTAATCTTCCTGACTCGACGATCTGCCTTTCTTGTCGCGCGAGGATTTCTCATCGGCCAACTTGGCCTTGGCCTTGGCTGCTCGATCCTCCTCGACTCTGATGTATCCGGATGCCTTGTGTAAAGCATCTTCGAGGGTTTTAGTTTTTCCTGTCTTCAATCGTTCACAAAACGATGAATCGTCCTTCAAATTCTTGATAAGAATGTTAAAACATAGTTCATCCGACAGACTGCACTGGGAGACGATCGATCGGAATCGATCGATAAAATCGCGCAGCGGTTCCGTATCGCCCTGGACGCATGCCCATAGATCGAGCGCTGTGGACTCCGTGTCGATGTAAATCGAATAATGCTTCAGAAACCGAGCTGTGAGCTCCTTGAAGCTGTCGATGGAGTTCTTGGGAAGCTGTGAGAACCAGGTGAGGGCGCTTCCGGAGAGTGTCTCCACGAAGTACTGACAGAGCATGCTTCCCGTTCCTCATCGGTGAAGCGAGCACGTCTCATGACGGCGTTGAACGCGGTCAGATGTCGCTTCGGGTCTGTTGTACCGGTGTAGCTTGGCGGTAGCTTCATCCGTCCTACGTCCTTGAGAGGAGCGCTGGTGATGGCTGATGTGAACGGGGTCTGCTGGGTCTCCTGGAGGATCTTGTCCAATTCTGGTGCTGAGGTTGTTGCCTTGTGGATCTTGCTGTGAATATCGTCAAGGCGTTGGTGGAGAAGATCGAGCTCCGAGGTTTTCGTCGGGTCGGTACCTGCGGTATTGCGCGATGAACGAGCGTTCGAGCCCTCTGCATGTGCTCTCTGCAGGTCGTCTGTCGGTGTCGTGCCGAACAGGTTGTTCACCAGCCTGGTCGTGTCTGTGTTGCGGATCGGAGGGCGGGGAGGGGTGATCAGATCGGTCTGCTCTTGAGTATGAACTCTAGAGTTGAGAAGCCGATCTAGGTCCTCTCTGTAGGCTATCTGCTCGGCACGGAGAGATTCGAAACGAGCATCCATCCCTTGCTGTAGCTGCTCTGCGACCGACCTGATGATGGTGGCCATGTCGATGGGAGGTGGCTGTGGTAGGCTGGTCGTGTTTGAGCCACCTGTCTGACCGACCTGATCTGTCTCGACGTTCCGCGTGGTAGTTGTGTTGTCCTGATCGGTCTGGTGGCCCATCGGAAGTCCGGTGGCTGGGTCGACGACCAGATCCTGGGTGTTTCTCGTCGGATCGGAGGCTCCGGTGAGGTCGGTAGTGTTGACCGGTGTTTCAACCATCTTCGAACTTCCTTCTAAGTCAAAGATTGCTCTTTTAGTCCCCACATACGGCGCCAACTGTAAAAACCCAAATTCGAGCTATGAAAGAACTAGGGTTTGGAAGGTTTTAAAGAGATCTTTTATTAGAAGAAGCCGGAGCTTGATTGAATACAACGGTGTTTAGGTCGTCGGAATGAGAACGCCGATCTAAAACTCTTAAAGAAAGTTAACCAAAAACTAGAACAACCTGATTGCTTGGTTTGTTCTAGGTCTTAACTAATGATTTTTTATATCCATTGAGAAGTCGAGGACTTCCTATATTTATACCCGATCAGGTCGGTCTTCATCCTGTTCGGAATAGGAAACTCTCGTCGGCAAGGAGTTTCCTTTTTCTCCGGGTCGCTTGATAAATGGAAGTTTTCCTTTTATGTTGCCGACCTGGGAATTGTTAGATGGGCCGACTAAAATTCATATCGGGCTTGTTAGAGACGGTACGAATCTCATCTCTAACACGCTCCGCGCCCAGACCTATCTCTAGCTCCAGCATTACTATGTCTGATTGCTCGACTCACATTATAAATATAAATGCAAAACAGTTGTAAGATTGTATTTTTATGTTGCTTAGAGCTGTGTATTATTTATACCCTATATTGCTCATCGCTATGTCTTTTTTTGTTTTTTTTTGACATCCTCATTGCTATGCATTTTGGATTTCACTTATTTGTGGTTCACTTATATAAGCTTTATTGTTCATTGCCAATTTGGTTGTCATTAATCAAAGAGTAAAGTTTGTGTTTAGTAACGACTGATTCTGTTTCTGGTGAGTTAGAGGCGAGAAGATTGGAAATCGAGAAGACGATAGCTCCATGAAATGAGTTTTTGTTTGAGCTTTATAATTAAGTTTCAGTATAATTCGTTTTTAATTTTTTTTTTGCTTCATTTTTTTTTTAAGAATTTAGTAATTACGGAAGTTTTTTAGTAGTCAGAATTTGAAAAAATTTTGATTAATAAATCTTTCCTTTTTATATAAAGAAGATTTTCCGATCAAATCTGCTCATCAAGATATGTCGACTGTGTTAACACAGCATAGCCGTGCCCACGTTGTGAAAAAAGAAATATTTGCTTAGGGCAGCAAATTTTTGTTGTTATTATAGGGCATCAATTTTTTTTAAAAAAAATATATATATATTCCATCTTTATTACTACTAATTATATTATATTAATATCAATTACTAAATATTAAAATAGTTTTGCATGTATGATATGGATTTAGCATCTGCTTTATAAGTAAGTTATATATGAGTTTAGAAATTTACAATACCTTTAAGTAACTATATAAAAATAGAAACAATTATTAATATTAAGAAATTAGGATAGGAAAATAATTTAGGATTATTATAGAAACATTTTTTAACAATTTATTAACTAACATTGAAAGTTAATTAATAAATTTTCAATGTTTTTAACAACTAGTTAGAGTTAAAATATATATATTTCTATTTTTAATAATTTTATTATTTAATTAAATACTGTAAAATATATTTCTTCTGTTCTAAAAAGTTTGATTTTTTAGATGTTTTACAGTTATTAAAAAACAATTATTATTTACTTTCTAAGTTAATTTTTATTTTTTTCAATTTAATTTTGATTTCTTATTATTTTTTACCCAAAAATTTATTATTAATTGTTTTTGAAAAATGGAATACGTTAAATATAATCTAAAAAATCAATTTTTTAAAAGACAAAAATAAATCACTAAATATCATATTTTTTTGGGAATGGAAAAAATATTTGTTTTTGTCACACGTGCACGACTAAGGCGGTTACATATATTTCCTTTTTTTGTATTGGTTCTTTAATTTCCTTATTTGGACGTGAAGATGAGAACTGAAACCCTTATAAATTAAACCCTCTCTCCACATAATTTCTCACAATCATTCGATTAAGCTCTCACTCGTTTAAAGAATCAGACCCTATCCAAAAGTCCATCTTTATATTCTCCGATCAAAACTCGCATCAAGATATGTCGATTGTGTTAACACAGCGTTTCCTCGCCAGAGACGTTTTTGCCGTTCCGTTTCTTACGAATCACGGCATCCGTTTCCACTACTTCTCTCGTGTCTCTGTCTTACATGTTCCTCAAAAGGTTCCTGTCTCGGCCTTGAAGCGTTTCTCTAAACCACAAGAAGTTCCTATCAAACCCTCAAAGCCGTCGCAATCTAAACCGGTTCCGGTTCATGAGAAGCCGGTTCAAGCTCCGTGCACCACGATCAAGACTGTGCCGCCGCAGTTTCAAGAAGGAGCATTGTTTGCTGATTCAGTCACGATGGGTGGTGCTCCGTCGCCGAGACACTTGCCGATTCCGATGTTTTACGTAAGAGAGAAGATGAAGGCTTATCGCTTGAATTGAGATATAGAATAATACGACGAATCTTTTAAGAAGCTTTTTGTTTAGTTTTTGTTAAGCAGTTCTTATCTTTGTTAAGTGGCAAATCATTGTATCTATTTTCAGTATTTCTTAGTAGCCATTAATCTTCAATGATAATGTTTGCGATTATCAAAATATGTTCATAAAAAAACCCATCAATCGAATTTTAATTAATTTAGACATTACACAATTGTAGTTTCAAAAATCAATGTAGCTAACTAATAACTCTAATTAAGTTAACTTATAACTGTAAATTGAGGATATGAGAGGTAACAAAAATCAAATTAGACGGTATCTTTAGTACTGTTCTTCTACATTAAATCTTTATCAGGATATCACCTGCTTCTTCAGCTTAAAAGGCAAATAGATTAATTAAGATTATGAGAGATTTTATTTTTGAAAAATCTATTTGAAGAATATTGAAATCTATAAATACCAGTCTCGCGTAATAAGGTAAACATGTTTCAGGTAGGTTTAGGGGAAGAAAAAAAAAGAGACTTCAGACATAAGTTAGGTTTTAATCGCAAATTAGAAAAGGAAACATATGACAAACGCGTATGTACATGTTCTTAACAATTAACATTATTAACAGTTCTCGTGAAGAAACAAGAACCAAATATTAAGTTTTCTCACTTTTTCTAGTAGTTCTTTGTTTCTGGAATTTTCTTTACCAAATCAAAAGGTTTCGTAATATTTAATGAGAATAAAATATAATAAAACCATTAAACCGGTAACCTAAAACAAGATTTTCTATCGAGTCGAAATTAGAAACTCTGACTTGTAGGCTGGGTTTGGTGAGCAGAGATAGAGACAAGGTGCTTTTAGTTGTTGATAGCTTCTAGTGACTCAACATTCTTGTGGAACAAGTAACTGTTAATAAGTAGCACCAACAATAAACCACTTCAAACTTTCTTCCACCTACTTCTCATCAAACCTCATCAAACATCAAACCCTAATTCATTTATAAATACACCACAAACTCCTTCACAATCACTCCATCACCACTCACAATCAAACCCATAGATAAAAACACACCCCCCCCCCCCCCTCTCTCTCTAGTAATAACTCAAACCCTAAATCCTCAAAATGGCTCACTGGTTATTATCTCTGGTCATTGCACTGACATTCACAAGCTTCTTCACCGGTCTCTCAGCGCGTCGCCATCTTCTCCAGTCAACACCACCAGCGACTCAGCCACCGGTTACAACGTTCCCACCACTTCCCAAAACCACAATGCCACCGTTGCCTCCTTCTCTTCCTCAACCAACTCTTCCTCAGCCAACTCTTCCTCAGCCAACTCTTCCTCAACCAACTCTTCCTCAGCCCACGGCGTTTCCACCATTACCGAGCACACAGATGCCTACTTTGCCTAACCCAACACAGCCCATTAACATCCCAAACTTCCCGCAAATCAACATTCCTAATTTCCCAATTAACATCCCAAACAACTTCCCATTCAATCTCCCCACCAGCATCCCTACCATCCCTTTCTTCACTCCACCACCTTCCAAATGAGAAGCTAAGCTCTTTAGCACATCACCAATCTTTGTATTCACACACTTTGCGCATGCTTGTAATGTGATCTTATTCTTTTGCTGTTGTTTGATGTTGTATTTGTTGTTTGATGTTGTGTTTCTTGTTGTTGTTGTTGTTTAATATTGTTTCTGCCGCGATTCAGTTGCTTTTGTAATACATATATCTATATATACTTATATAAAGTTCCTGATATGTTTGCCTATAAACAGTATACTAATAAACAACACACATTCCATGAGATATTCTTAATAAATAAAAAATTAAGAAGTGCTTGTAAGCTTGTTGCTTCTAGGTTGGCAAATTATAAACAGTGTAAAATGATGATGTGTTAGCAAATTAACAAGGGAGATAACAATACCATCATCACAAGCCACAACACAAAATTTAAGGAAGAGTAACAACAGGACTCGTCGCCCGCGTTAAGGCCCAATATGAAATATGATATAAAGGCCCATTATAACCTTTATAAACGTTTGTATTATTTCTCATTGAGAGAGCGGCGGGATTCGTGATTGTGTTGCTTTTGTGGACTTTTGCGTTTTCTGCGTTTTGGAATATTATATTAGAGACTTTTTATTTCCGCCCGAGAAAACTTCTTCTAAATACAAAAAGTCAACAGTCAACATTTGGAGCCACTCCGACATCCTCGGAGACACGTGCGAGTTTGTAATAAAGATTTAAAACGGCTTTTACTTGGCGGGAGAGGTGTACAAAGTCATTAGTCAACTCTTTTAAGACCCTTTTTGGCCCAAATGTCCTCTTCGGGCCAGACGGAGTTCATTTAATCATATTTCAATCGTGATTAGCTAAACGTATATTTTGTTTTTTTTCCGTAATTGTTAAAAAGTCAATGATGGTATAATTGATTTCGCGCCTTAGTACAAGACACGACGAAAACAGTAATTTACTAATTAAATACTCCATTTTTATTCATCTGAACCCATTTGTGTGTTCTTTTCTGTTAACAAGGTGAAATGCGCATATATTACAAAAATATATATTCAATTTAATTTCAGAAGTAAAAGATTAAGTGCCTTGAAGTGCCTATCCATAAAGAAAATTGGAGGTCATCATGATTCTTCAAACCAAAATTTTAGATTGGGATCAAATTAAAAAGCTTTTTTAGTAGTAGTTCTCCCTCCAAAAGTCAAGTCGGATCAAATAATTTCTTTGTTGTAAGAAAATTCTTGGTCAACCAAATTAATTACCCCATTGGTTCTATGGTTTGTAATCTTGCACCAATTTATCCACAGCAGTTGAAATATTAACAATAAGCTTGAAAGTTAATCCGATTGTAATTGATTTGACAAAGTTGTTAGAGTATTAAATTAGACAAAAGGAAAAAAAACACAACCAGATTTCTTTCTTTATGTTCATCCCTTTCAAAATTTTATAGGTCAAACATGTCAATTGAACATTTTTCTCAATCGTTTGTGGAGAAATACAATCGACTTTTGGTTCTTAAATAATTTTTTTTTTGTAGAAGTTGCAATGCATAGATCATAACTTCTAGAAATAGAGAAATTACATCAACTATATCACGAGAAAAAATATAAAAACTTTGTGCTAATTTATTTCTCTTTGTATCCCACCTAATTTTATCTCTTTAATTTATGATAATCATTATTTATCACCGGATTATATTTTAATTCCATTTAGTCCACGAGTGTGTACGGAAGACATTTATAATAATATCGAGAATAATTCATTTTTATAATAATACTACTATTATTATAACCTTTTGAGTTAACTAGGTATATAACTCGCGCTACGCGCGAGTCTGTATTAATATTTTGATTTATTTTTTAGCTACTATCTTTAAAATTATTAAAAATATAATATATTTATAGAAATTTTCGTTTATATAAGAAAAATTAATATATAATATGTAATTTATCATATTTTATTTATGAACTTAAAAAAATTATTAGGTAAAATAATAACAATGACACCTATCAAATTATCTAACTTTGACGTGTATATATATTTGATTTAGAGAAATATAATTTTGCTAAGATTTTAGTATTATTTTCTGTTTTTCATAGAATTTCTATAGTTCTTTTTTTAAGGTTTATGTGTTAAAATATTTAGTTTTTTTATTGAAAGTCTTATTGATGTTGTGTACCACTGCATATATAATTCATAATTCATGTTGATTCGCATTTAATTTTGTTAAGAAGCTCTAATGATCATGCAAAACCATTTGTTTATTCTCCATCATGTCTTCTAAGAGTTTTATGTTATATTTTTATTCAGTTTTCATTATTTAATTGTTAAATCGAGTTATTGTAGATTTTTTAAATTAATAATTGATAATAATTATTTTTCTTATACATGTATTGTTAATTGTTAACTTTTTTATTTAATTTTTAAATTTTTAAACCATATCAACAGTTTCTGATTTTATAAATATGTTAATTTGGATCAATCAGATTGAATTTACTTTTTTTGTTAGACATAATTTGTTAAATTAAATTTTTATGTTTTATTATACTTAATAATTTTTGGTTTGATTTAAAGCTGATAAGTACCAATTAAATCAATTTTTTCTATCATAATCATACTTAAAATTTTTATTTAATGAATATGCTGATGTGGACCAATCAGATCGAGTTTCTTAATCCCATGTGGACGTCCTCAATGCACTATGCCATAAACTTTTATATATTATACTAGGTATATAATTCGCGCTACGCGCGAGTCTGTATAATTATTTTAGTTTATTTTTTTAGTTAATATCTTTAAATTCATTATAAATTATATATATTTATAGAAATTTTTATTTATATAAGAGAATTTATTATATAATATGTTATTTATCCTATTTTTATTTATAAATGTTAAAAACTATTAGGTAAAATAATAACAATGTCACCTATCGAATTATCAACCTTTGACGTACATATACATTTGATTTAGAGAAATATAATTTTGCTAAGATTTTGGTATTAGTTTTTGTTTTCCATAGAATTTCTATAGTTCTTTTTTCTTGAAGGTTTATGTGTTCAAATATTTAGTTTTTTTTATTAAAAGTCTTATTGATGTTGTGTATATATAATCTATTATTCATGTTGATTCACATTTAATTTTGTTAGGAAGCTGTAATGATCATGCAAAACCATTTTTTCTTTCTTCATCATGTCTTCCAAAAGTTTTATGTTATAATTTTATTCAGTTTTCATTGTTTTAATTGTTAAATCGAGTTGTTGTAGATTTTTTTAAATTGATAATTGACAATGGTTACTTTTTTTTATACATGTGTTGTTAATTGTTAATTTTTTATTTAACTTTTAAAATATTAAACTATATTAACATTTTCTGATTTAATAAATATGTTGATTTAGATCAATCAGATTGAATTTACCTGTTTTGTTGCACATAATTTGTTAAATTAACTTTTAATATTTTAATCATACTTAATAATTTTGGTTTGATTTAAAAGCTGATGTAAACCAATTAAATCAAGTTTTTTCGTCCTAATCATACTTAACATTTTTTATTTAATGAATATGCTGATGTGGACCAATCAAATCGAGTTTTTTAATCTCATGTGGACACACTCAATGCATTATGCCATCAACTTTTATATATTATACGATGATTTAAGAGCGAAATGTCAAAAGGCCATTTGAATTGTAGCTGGACCATCTAGTGAAGACCCCCGCGCGTGGCCTGCGCACGCCAACCAGCTTACACAACCATCCCAGGTACCAGAGGCCATTTTAAATAATTATTTTTTGTAAACTTAATTTTATAAATGTCTACGTTATATATGCATACACACAACACACATCATGTATGTGAGTGTCACTATTCCCGTATACATGTGGCATGTTTGGATAACTGTGTCCACCAATTATAAAATGATCATAAACTAAAAAATATATTATACTTGTGACTTGTGGCTTTTTCTTAGCGGTTTTAACAAGTGTTATTGATGACTTGGTGAAAATATACAGAGAGTATCGGTTTCAATCTGTTATTGTTCTGTTTTGATAATCGTGATTATACACAACATAATAATATGACAAAGGCAAGTATGCTCCAACTCAATTATTTTCAACTTTCTGTATGTAACAAAAGAAGTTACTCATGTGAGTGTAGTTCTTAAATAGTTAGTTCATTGATTTTTGTAATGTTTAAAGCGTTACATCGTTTTTAACAGATTAAACAAAAGTGAAAGCGACGACAAACAAAAAAACGTGAAATTGTTCGGGACCCAAGAGAGGGCATTTGAATACATTCAATTATTTTCTAAAACGTATAACAACAATATATTAACACTGCATGAGCTTTGTACTTTTGTATACGAGTACAAAAAAAAACAAATAAAAAAAAACGTGGAATATTTTTTTTTTTTTTGGGCAAATAACGTGGAATATATTTTCATGAATGCAATAAGAGCCGTCAATGGCTTCTTGAGTGAGAGGTTGTAAGAAGAATCTTTGAGATCACTATTGGATGGCTCTCAGACTTCTGAGGCTCTGACACTCAAATTTTACCATATGGTTTCTGATACCATATATTATAATTCTGTATAGATTAAATTAAAAAAAAAAACAATGCATGTTGTCAAGAAATAAATAAAAAAGAAGCGAACAATGCATTTCTAGACCTGTATATATTCCTATATGCTTTTACTTTCTTTTTTCACTGCTAATATAGTAATATGCTTTGTACCTAAATAAATCTTAATTTAGTGCGTAAAAGAATTGTTATGTGACCTAATATTTTTAGACCACAACCATTTATTGATTGTTAGTTAAATCTTTTATTGATTTATGATCATATAATTGTATATGAAATAAAGGAATAGTGAAAAACATTTAGATTAAGAAAAGAAGCATGAAATATTGTAACATATTTGTATGTGAAACCAGTATTTTCTAAATATTAAAATTTGTTAAGAAATTAACAATCTGCTAACGTATAACTCAAAAAGAGAATTAAACGGCAGAGAATAGTTCTGAAAAGGTTGATCAAAAGTATGAGAATCTTCAGAGCTTTGGTGCGGCTCTGGTCATGGCTGGCTTATGTCAAAAAATCAAAATACACTGGATTTGGTAACATTCGATTTCAAAATCACAACAAAGCCACGAGACCGGTCAAGGAATCCGGAAGCAGGAAAATGAAAAATGGTTTGTTCTAGACTAGTTCAAAAGGCTATCCATAGCATATAATCTACTATTTTTGTAAAGTTAAAAGTGATTTTAGTTTCTGAATGGTATGAGGTGCTTCATAAAGGAGATTATAACGAATATATCAACCTTTGTTTAGTGATGAAAAAGAATTGTTTGGATCAAATATACAGTTTGAATTTTGAGATTGTTGTCCCTTTTATGACAAATGAATGAATTTTTCATAAAGATTATAAGACGGGTCTATATATAAACCAGATTTTTGTTTTTTTTTAAATCAGGTTCTGTTGTTAGACTTATTGTGGTATTCATGAATCATGGAGAGACGAAGTAATGCCAGTTTTTCAATACCTAACTCGACAAGATATCTAGGAACAATCACTCTCCACCCATTTATATATTGACTTAAGATATATCAAAATCAAATAACAAAAGTAAATTATTGAAATAAATCTATAGTTGTCAATCTAAACAAAACATCTTCTTAAAAAACAAAAATTCAAACCAAGTTTAGTTTTGATCATATATATATTTTTAGCAAAAATAATATCATAAATACCATCAAGGTCAAATCTAAAACCATAGTATGTATCCCTAATAAAATCACTGCATTTCATTGTTAGAAAACAAGATCATAGATTTATGAAATAAATCTCAAACAGTTGATGAGCAATGGAACATATTCTTCTTCAAGGAATAATCAAACATGGTGAGAAGAACTAAGGAAGCATCTCACTAACAAAAACGGAAGCATCCCATGTGAGTGTGGGGTGAAAAATAATTCATGTGGGGAAAAATATCCATTAATTTTCTCTAACCAATGAATAACATTACCACCAACCCGGTATGAAAGTGAAAATGATGCTAACGAAAATTTGATTTTTGTTTTTGGGCGTCAAAATTGTTTTTTTTTTCATTTTTGTAATTTCTGATTACTAAAGTAATATTCCTTCTGCTTTTTAAAGAAATATATTTTTGAGATTTTCATATTTATTAAGAATTTTTTTGAAATAATATGTTTGTTTGTTTATTTTATTTTTAATATTAAAATAACAAAAAGATAAAATTGAAAATGCATAATAAAAATTACATCGAAAAACAAGAAAATTCATATTTTTGAAACATACTTAAAAAAAAAATCTTTTAAAAACAAAAGAAGTAGATGAAAGTGAGGTTTTTCTAAAAAGGATTAAATATTTAGAGAAATAAATTGTTATACATACATATGATGCAAACAAATCCTCAAATCGCAGATGAAAAAAAAAAATAGCTATCAGCCATGTATTATTGAAAAAAATGAATGGCGATCATGTTCTTACTATATCATTATCACTTTTAGAAATTACTGATTGTATAGCAAACTGATCGAATATCAACCCCAAGTATTTCATAAATATATATCCAATTTACACCCACCAAAAAATTCAACTCTTGATAGGATCAAAATTCAGAATTATGTTTGATCATTTTAATTTTTGCCGTAAATTTATTTTACTCTTTTTAACTGGTGCAGTAGAATTTATGTCTACACTAAGTTCCCTCAAAATTCACAACGAACATCTAGTAAACTAAATCATTTAAAAAAAAAAACTAAATCATTTTTTTCCAAATGTATATATGTTATGTGTCAATAATATACTTATTAATAAATTTATTATTTCATAAAATTTTGATATTAAGATAAACAGAAAAAAATCCATGTATACTAAATAATATTCTCCTAATTTTTTTGTATGAATCCGTGTTTGTGTGAACATGGATTTAGCGATTCAATAGACTTTTTACTATTCTAGTGAAAAAGTTTGTTTTTCTTCGTGTGAGAGTGTGAGGTGCAATAATAAATAGGGGGGCTTTTGGTCTTTTTAACACTTTTGACCCAGAGAAATATTTTCATTTGATATTTTAAAAGCGAGTTTCCACTTAGTTCGTAAAAAAAAGATTTATAATTAAATATTTCAAAAAATTTAGGAAAGTCTCAAGATACTACCAAAATGTTAAAGGAAACCGGCGCAAAATAGCAAACAAGTCTCCGCGTTTCCTTTTCCTTCCTTATTTAAACACTTTCTTCTCTCATCGTCTTCAACCTCAAAATCATCTCTCACCACTTCTCTCTCTCTAAAAGACATTAATACCACGAAACCTAAAAAAACACTGTCTGAACAGCATATGTCTCAAAGACCTCAAGTTCCACATTCTTCTTCTATAGCTTTCGGTCTCCATTCTCATCTTTTAATCTCCAGTGAGATTAGCTCTAATTCCAATTGGTCTCTTTAAGATATCAAAAAACCCAAAAATAAAAAGCCAACCTTTTTAAAATTCTCTCTCTCTCTCTCTCTCTCTCTCTCTCTCTCTCTCTCTCTCTCAGATATTCCCGGAAAACCCAAAGCAGAGATCTTTCCAAATTTTTGATTTTTTTTTTTCCGATTTGAAAAAAAAAAACAAGAAATGGGTCTCAAGGGTTTCGCTGAAGGAGGAGTCGCATCAATCGTAGCGGGTTGTTCGACCCACCCGCTTGATCTAATCAAGGTCCGAATGCAGCTCCAAGGCGAATCAGCCTCAATTCCGACAAATCTCCGACCGGCGCTCGCTTTCCAGAATTCCTCCGCCGCTGCCGCCGTCCACGCGCCACCTCCTCCTAGCGTGGGTATAATCGGCGTCGGATCTCGCATCATCAGAAAAGAAGGCACGCGTGCTCTGTTCTCCGGCGTTTCCGCCACCGTTCTCCGTCAAACTCTCTACTCGACGACTCGTATGGGTTTATACGACATTCTGAAAACGAAGTGGACCGACCCGGAAACCAAATCGATACCTTTAACCCGAAAACTCGCCGCCGGATTCATCGCCGGAGGAATCGGAGCCGCCGTGGGAAACCCGGCGGATGTAGCGATGGTGCGAATGCAAGCCGACGGTCGTCTGCCTTTAGTCGATCGGAGAAACTACAAAAGCGTTTTGGACGCGATCGGGCAAATGGTTCGCGGCGAAGGCGTTACGTCTCTGTGGAGAGGATCGTCCATGACGGTAAACAGAGCGATGCTCGTGACGGCGTCGCAGTTAGCGACTTACGATTCGGTGAAAGAGACGATTTTGGAGAAAGGGTTGATGAAAGACGGGCTTGTGACTCACGTGGCGTCGAGTTTCGCGGCGGGGTTTGTGGCGTCCGTTGCGTCGAATCCGGTTGATGTGATTAAGACGAGAGTGATGAATATGAAGGTGGTGGCGGGGAAAACGCCGCCGTATAAAGGAGCGTTGGATTGTGCGTTGAAGACGGTGAAGGCGGAAGGAATCTTTGCTCTGTACAAAGGATTTGTGCCGACGGTTTCGAGACAAGCACCGTTCACGGTGATTCTGTTTGTAACGCTTGAACAAGTTAAAAAGTTGCTTAAGGACTTTGACTTTTGAAGAAAAAATATGATGGTGGCGATTAATTGGCTAAAAACAAAATAAGTTTGTTTCTTTTTTTCTTTTGTTGTTCTTGTTTTCTTTTGATTAATCGACTAGTTTATTAAGTTTAAAAGTTTTTAATTGTTTTTCAATTATATTGAATAGATCTTCTATTTATTGTTACAAAATTTGCTGTGAAACAATTTTTTTGATTCTATTTCAATGGGGGATTTACTCCCGTCAAATATTTGGTAGATTCATTTATGTTAGCTTTGAAGTTAATATTCTTTTTCAGAAAATCTTTTAGTATTCAAAGATGAATCTTGATGAAGATTGAAAATCTTGTGAAACTTATTACTCCTAATTAATGTATGAGAAATCAATAACTAGGTTGCCTAATTTTAAGGGGTAGGTTGAAAAAAGTTTTTCAGCCAACTTTTTACCATTTGAAATCCTCAAGTCAAGATATTGAAAATTTACTTACTGAATGGTTAATACGACATTTTGTTTTCTTATGACATTGTTTTTGATAATTATTAAAAAATGAAAGTCTTTACAAACAAACAAAAATAAAAGTCTAGTTTTTACTTGCTAGTTGTAATAATAA
This sequence comes from Thlaspi arvense, assembly GCA_911865555.2. Taxonomy (NCBI): domain Eukaryota; kingdom Viridiplantae; phylum Streptophyta; class Magnoliopsida; order Brassicales; family Brassicaceae; genus Thlaspi; species Thlaspi arvense. The sequence goes on from OU466860.2 coordinate 66,150,903, forward strand.
TGATATAACGACATTATCAGTGATTGATTTAACAACTATTTTCAATATGTTCAATCAATTCTATAAGTTAATTTTGAAGAACTATTCCTATTAAGTATATTCAATAATTGATCTTTCATCAAGTTGTAGACAAGGAAATCTTCAGAAACGTCAACATTACAACTTTATAAAAACTCTATATAAAAAAAAAAAAAAAAAAAAATCAAGAACCGGTGGAATCTTTCCACGTGTTTTTTCTAATGCTTTACTTTTACACATACATTTTGATGTCGAATCTATTCATTTGTTACAAAACCGCGTCAACAACAACACAGTTCCCACACGTTAACTGTTATACAAACAAACATCACTTTCAAGTCATCAGAATCAGATCCCATCATCATTCGTTGCGTTGATTTGGTTTGTTCTCTTCTTTCGGACAAGAAAATAGATTCTTTCAAAACTGCTGCGAGTTCTATCGCTGAACTTTCTCTGTTTACTACACAAGATTTAGTAGTTTAATACGTAATCTTCTTTGTCTAGTTACGAAGAACTTATGTAGTAAAGAATCAAACCAGTGACTTATAAAAGTCTGTGGGCTCAAACAGAGCAACAGGCCCATTAACGCATGAAAGGCTTCTATGGATTGTTTTGGGCCTTCTACAAATTTCGTCTCTAAGCATTAAGATTACTTCAATCCCTTTATTAATATGGAACCAACAACAGCAATCAACCTAAATAAACTAAGGTTGCCAAATTCTAATTTTGAAAACTACAAATATGATCAAGATCAAACGAAAATGCATAAAAAATCAAAGTAGTATCCTTAACAGACTAGGAAATTGTTAAACAATGACTCAATGAGACAAAATTGTAAACAAAATAAAACAAAAAAAAGAGTAAAGTTTTTTGTGAAAAATTTAGTTGCTCAGTTAACCGCTCAGGCCGACAATTATAGTCGCTGATTCATTAAGCACAAAAAAATGCTTTCGAAATAATATTTTGTTCATCATGGCAACAGCATTAAAAACCGAAATAAGCAATTAACAAAATAATTAATAACAAAATTCGCTAATTACTGAGAAAACAATACAAACAAAAGATGGTTGCTCAGCTAACCGCTCAGGTTCGACTTTTTGTCGACCGTTCATTAAGCGTAAACACTTTCAATTTAATCATAAAGATCTCATCATTGCAACCCTAACTGAAAAATTATCATACCAAAAAAAAATCTTCGATAATTAACACAACTCAAGAAAATAAGCACTAACCAGTAGCAATTTAACAAGAAGAGACAGCATCTGATACATCTTAAGATTCCCTTTATATTAGTTTCAGACCAAGAATACGAAATCAATAAAAGCAAGAAGCACAGAGCAAAGTAAGGTTTCACAATTCACGCCGGAACTAGTTGAGAAGATTCTCTTTCTATGAGATTAAATCATTTATAGAGAGGAAGAAGAAGACATTAGGGTTTTAGCTAATGGGCTTTTGGCTACTTACTTATGGGATTCTTAAAGCCCAGATGATTCTTGGGCTGTCATTGGATTAAATCTTATAGAGGGGAAATGTAAGTAGAATGTGTGAGTCAAGCCAGCTATAAAATTAATTTTGGCAATTACTGTAATCATCATTGCAAATAAATCCATAGTATATACTTGGATCATAAAAGTCCAAAGGCTTACGCCCAATATAGAAATACTTACAATTTTCAAACCATATAGTATAATGTACTAGTTACTACAATGTGCCAGAAAGAAAAACAAATAATTTAAAAAATTTGGCCTTCTTTTGTGTTTTATTATATAAACCCCATATCAAATATATATTGTCCTCACGGGTTATTTGGAATAAGTGTGATTCTTACCGAAAGGGTAAAGTCATCGATTTTGTAGTGAAGGGGGGTAAAAAGGTCAAGCACATCACCGTTGTATAGATTTTTCTTCTATGTTTTTTTCTTTTTTACTAAATTTTTTCTTCTATGTTAGTACATTTTTGATTCTTTATGATTTTTGTTGATAGTGTATCTTCAAATGATCTCCTTCTATTTATAGAGTTTGAGTCTTGTAGAATTTAAATGAATTTATTTGACTAAAAATAAATATGTAGATTTCTATGTTTCAATCTTTGAATTCATTATTATGGTATAAAAAGATAAATTAATCATTTTACTCTGACTTTAATTAAATTCTTAAAGAATTGACTGTCATTATAGTTTTATTAGTCAAGAGATGTGAATACACAACTTTAGATTTTAAAATTATTGTAAATTTGTAATGTTGGATTTTATCACCAAATTTTGCATTATTATCATCTATGTCAAATTATTTCACTATTTTCACGAATTTAATGGCAAAATAAGTAGGAACTATTATTAAGTAATTTTAATTATTTTTGATGTTTGTAAAGTTTGGATATCTACATTTTTTTAAAAAAAAGTTTCACTGAATTAAAACCTAATTGGCAAAAATAAGTATGTAATTTAACCATGACACAAACTGATTTGCTTAAGTTAAGGTGCACATGTTGTTGTTAAGTAAATTCATCCATAGAATCGTAAAAAGCCTAAAACATTATTGTATTTTCTTTACATATAAATAATATTGAATACATTATGATTTTGTTACTATTTTATTTTCCAAATTTCTCTTAATTGTATATTCTCTGTATCCCTTATTTCGACTCTATGGAGTCGACTCTCCCCTCTCTACCCTAAAACACACTCACCCACTTCCCCTGTATAAACCTCTCTCTCTCTCTCTCTCTCTCTCTCTCTCTCTCTCCTTCTTCTTCTTCTCTCTCTCTCTCCTGCCATGAAAATCGCAGTTCATGGAAACATAATAATAAACTCCTCTGAAATCTCCCATCTTTATGACTTTTGCTTCCTGAGTTTTCAATTTCTTGTCCGAACGCTCTGAAACTTTTTTGAGACACCTCTCCCCAATAATAAACGATAAAAAGAGACTATTAACACACACACACACGAATCCATGGCGGAGAATCTCGCTTGTGGAGAAACCAGCGATTCATGGATCATTGACGACGACGATGAAATCAACTGTGGCGGCGGGTTTATGAACGAGTCCGATTATAGCCATGATCTTTTTACCAAAGACGATAACTTTCACGGCAACGGATCAATTCCGGCGATGGGTTCTCCTCCATCGTCGCTGAGAGAAGACAGAATCGGAGAGATGCTGGAGAGGGAGGCCGAGTTTTCCCCCGGAGCTGATTACCTCAAGAGGTTGCGTTCTGGGGATTTGGAGTTTCGTGTCAGGAACCAAGCTCTGGATTGGATTCTAAAGGTTTGAGATTTCTTCTCTTTTTGATCTATCTCAAAAATTACTCAAATCTGGTTTGATTTTAGAGTTTCTTTCTCTGATCAGTTGATAGATCATTGGGGTTTAAAAGAAGCTTTTGATTGTTATTATTACTATTAATCCTCAGATGTATTGAAAACGGAAAAAAAACCACACTTTTGAGATCAGTTGGATCTTCTCTCAATAGATTGAGATTTGGTTCTGTTTGAGTAGTAATTGATGGGGGTTTTGTCTTTAATGCCAAAATGTTTGTTTTGTCTGAAACAGGTTTGTGCTCACTACAATTTTGGACCTCTGTGCATATGTCTATCCATGAACTACTTGGATCGGTTCTTAACTTCCTATCAATTGCCAGTAAGTTTGATTCATCATCATCTTCTTCTTGTTATAACGTTTCTCCAGAGACAACCAATGATGATCGTGTCTGTGTGTGTGTTTCGTTTGCGTAGAAAGACAAGGCTTGGGCTGTTCAGTTGCTAGCTGTCTCTTGCTTATCATTAGCAGCCAAAATGGAAGAATCAGATGTTCCTCAAACTGTTGATTTACAGGTTCAACACACATTCTCTAGTCCTCTTGAGAACAATCGGTTTTGTTGTTGAGTGTGTAACTTAAGTTCTTGATGATGATGAGCAGGTGGGAGATCCCAAGTTTGTTTTTGAGGCCAAAACGATTAAAAGGATGGAACTTTTGGTACTCAACACATTGAATTGGAGGTTGCAAGCTCTAACTCCATTCTCCTTCATTGATTATTTCATTTACAAGATCAACGGTCACGTGTCAGAGAATTCGATCTACAGATCGTCACAGTTCATCTTGAACACCACTAAAGGTTCGTCGTCACAAAGCCCTATATAATGCTCTTTTCCTTGTTTGCAAACTGTGTAGAGGTAAGGGCTTGACTTGACCTGTTTTGAAAAAAATATTGAATGCAGCAATTGAATTCTTAGAGTTGAGGCCTTCTGAGATAGCTGCAGCAGCGGCAGTGTCTGTTTCCGTTTCAGGAGAAATTAAGTGCATTGATGACGAAAAGGCATTGTCTCATCTCACAAATGTTAATCAGGTAAAAGTAAAACCCATCTAATGTTTTAGCTTCAAGGGTGGTTGCAATTTGCAAAGAAGCAAACTTTGTAAGCTTCTGAGATATTAACATTTTGGTTATGAAAGCTTATTAGAGAGATGTATACTGTTACTGTTTCAAGAAACACACATTTTCATCAAGCGTTGGGATCATTGTCCTTTTTCTTTAGCAGGAGAGAGTGAAGAGATGTTTGAGTCTGATGAGAAGCCTCGCGGAGGAGAATGTGCCGGGAAGTGGACTATCGCCGCAGCAGCAGCCGCGGTTAGCGGCAAGAGCTGTACCGGAGAGTCCAGTGGGAGTGTTGGAAGCAACATGTTTGAGCTATAAGAGTGAAGAGAGAGCGGTTGAGTCATGTACAAATTCCTCACAGAGTAGTAGTCCAGACAACAACAGCAGTAACTACAATAGCAACAAGAGGAGGAGAAAGCAATGAGAGAGAGAGATAAAGAGAGAGAGAGAGAGGAAAGAGTCATACATTGCTTCTTCTCCAACTCCAATCCATTAAGGGTCATGAACATTTGAGGTTCTCCCCATTTATTTTTGGTTTATTCCTTTTTTTTCACATAAAGTTTTCTTTTTCTCTCTTTAATTTCTCATCTTCAGTCTGAGAATTGGATTGAAAATGAGAGTTTTTGGGAGAGAGAAAAAGAAAAATAAAAGGCGGCAAAATTAATAAGTTATTATTGAAGATGATGAGAGACATCCCCTAGAGAGGTTCATGTTCTTTGCTCCAAGGGACTTTTTGTTTACATGAATCAGAGATACTACGAGAAATAATAAGAAATAGACAGAGAATCTAAACTTTTATGGTATTTTTTTTTGGTATTTAAAGGTGACCCTAAATTTAGGTTTTTTTCACAACTACAAAATCTTGTCTACCATCTTATTTAAAATAAAATTTGAGCTAATTATAATATTAAATAATTTACTATCATGGTAATGCATTTATAAATGGAAAACTTATAAACGGGTAAGTGATTTAGTAATTGTACTCAGGGAATCCATTTGATTACTTGAACTTGTTAGTGATCTAGCAATATTATTTTTTGTTTATTATAATTGATGATTATTTTTGTTATAAATACTTTCTTTGTTTTTTTTTTAGAGATCTACACATAGATTAAAAAATTATTTAATTTTCTTTTTTTAAAATAAAACATTTTTTATTATTTCTAAAACAGTTCAACCAATAAATAGGATTCAGAATTCAAACAGTCAAAATAACAAAACTACAATTAATTTTTACATAGAAATTTAAAACATTATATATTTTAAAATAAAAAATAAACTCTAAAACATCTTCTAGAAGTAATTGATATTGTTGATAGTTTGTGTAATTTCTATATATACATAATTAATAATATTTCTTTGTAATAATAACAATCACTTTTTGATCTGTTAAGATATGTAAAAGTTATAAATGCAATATAGATTAATTAATACAGTATGTATTAACAAAAAATGCCACTTGAACCAACAAAAGTGAAATATTAATTTTTAAAAAATGTTTTTATCTTCCTGGTTTGAAGAAATAATATAATTGGTTGGAAGGAGAATTGCATGTTTTGGGGATTGGAGAGGGGAAAGCCATAATGGGCCCTGAAAAGAGGTATTAGAGGGCCCACTTCTTTTTGTTTTGACTATGCGACCGGTCAACATCTCTCTTCTTTCTCTCTCCCCTCGTGTTCAGAAAAACTCAGAATAATAATCTCTGAGCATAAGAAACCTTGGGAATCTACTGCTTCTCTTCTGTTTCTTTATTATACTTTTTATGTTTCCTTTTTCACATGAGTATTATACATATTCGCTAATTAATTTATATATTTATATAACCCCTTGCAGCTTAATATTATACTATAGTTTAACGTGATGATCACCCATTACGTACATCTTCCAAAATATACTTGAGTAGTACATATACAACGAATGTGTGTACGAGTAGATTCTAATAAGCAACACATAATTTTCGATGATTTAATTTAATTAGGGATTCGGGTTTATTTCAACTAGTTATCAGAATAGTGTGATTTTAACAAAGAAAAATAAATGTGATTTGGTTTTGATTAACATATGAACTTAGATCGAGATGCATGGGTGTAAAACGAGATGAGCATCTTCTTGGGGGTTTCAAAGTATATACATGCATGTTTGTGTGTAAAATTTAATTTCTTCACTTACTTCCATTATGACAACTTTGTTGCTATTAAGCCTATTATAGTACTGTATTAGAAAGGTTAATTAGTTTATTTTCTTTACAGACATTTTTAATTGATTAGGTTTGTTAGTTTTATGATTTAATCATAATTCTAGTTGCTCCTTTTAGCTAATTGTTTTTGTATGAACATTATGTTTCAATAGTCAAGAAAAGACAAATGTGATCAAACAATGAGACGATAGACAATTAAAATGCTACTCCATTAAACATTATCACTTCTTCGTTGTTAAATTATAACATAGACTTCAAGCTGGTTTGATCAAATCTATGTATATAATAATAGTTGGTTGATTTAATTTCCACACAAAAAAAAATGTTTATGAGATTGTCCTCCCAATGCATGATTCTGTTGAAGAGAGTATTAATAGACACACTCTATAATTGGCGACAACATATTTATATGATCATATATCTATGGATAGTACATGAACAATAACTCTAGGGTTTTCTATATTCATAACTTCTTATTAATACTTATCTACATTTAGTTCAGTTTTGAGATGTATAATTCAAATTCTTCCATTGTATAGTCATTTGTATTGCAGTATATATTTACATAAATGTGCCTATTTTTTTCTTATCTATAGCAACATTTCTAAATTATGTTAGCCAAAACATGTAATATAATAATTTATATGTAAACAAACCTAAAGTTTAGTAGATATTTTTTTAAAGAGACAATCCTAAAATATTAATGAATATGTACTCAGAAGTGCGTATGTGAGTATTCGGATTTGGCTCTTGGGGTTTTTGAAGATTTTGAGAGGAAAGGCATATCGCAGCAGCAACTAAGTGGTCATGTGCTTGATGGCAGAGAGCTGCATTTGATAAGGATAATACAAAAGCAATTAAAACTACCCATATCCCAAAATTTCATAAATAAAATACAGATCCATATTTTTGGAATCGCTTTACTGGGCTCTCTTTGTATACACTTAATAAAAAGAAAATCGAGGAGAATATATCAATCATCTTTTACCCATGCAATAAACGGAGAAGCATCAAGCATCCTCTGACTAGCTAATGAAAGAGGACTATAATTAGTCTATAAGTATTTTCTTTCGTGTTAGAATTATTGTAAAAGGACTATAAGCATCATGCATCAAAACTTACACCAATTTAGAGATTACAAACTAATAATAATGCTTTTTGAAATTGGTCTCGGTGGGTCAATGGATCAATAATTTGCAATTGTTCTCATTGATAAAGATAAAGTTAAAAATGTACTATTATATTTAAATATGTCATTTCTTAATTTTAAAATGGCCTGAACAATGATCTAAGGAAATAGTTGAAGTTTGTGGACCTATACATATTATCTAAAAGTGTTTTAAAAAAAAAGTTGTAACATTATTTTACTATTCTTTTATTTTAGATCAAACCACCTCATTAGAAACCATTGAACTAGGTCAGATTTCAAAACACTTACTTAAAAAAGTTATAGTAGCTAAGAAAAATTAAAGCAAATGAATACAATTTATATACATGCTATTTATAGTTCCACGTACATGCTTCTAATGTAAATGATACTATTGTAGTGTTAGTGAGTACATCTAAAATACATATAATATATCTTGAATTAGAATCAGTCAAGTAAGCACATTTTTGGGGGTTAATTCCAATAACGGAATCGAATCTAGTTTTTGACATCGTGATATCAGACAGAACTTTTTAACTTTAGTGTTCGGAATATTTATATATTTCGGTAATACCTATAAACTATATGTCAATATATAAAAGCTCTAATGTATGTAAGTTGATGTCTTTAACCTAAAAAAAGTATGTAAGTTTGGTGCATGCGGCATGCCTTGTCCTTTTTTTTTTTTACTATAAATTAACTAACGATTTAGTGATTTCGGATTTTGTATAATATTCTGAAACACACATAAGACACTGTACTTTGTCTAATCATTATCTAATATTGATTTTTCGTCAGCTTATATTATGGAAATGGAATCCATGAATGATGAGTTATTATGCTTTGATTTTTTTCATTTTTCTTTCTGTATTTTTTTCTTTTTCTTCTGTATACATGATAAGATTTAATACTACACGTTTAAGCCATAAGGTTTTTGTTTTTAATTTATGTCATGTTTAAAAATTAAAAAGGAACTTACCACTAGATTAGATTAGATCTGTAAATGTCAACAAGAAGGATTTTGGTTCTCGTGAACATTAATTAGACCTAACAGTAATTAATTCTTAGTATAATTTTATTCTTCTGTAATCTCATCAACTGTTGATCAACCACGCTTGCAGATTTAAGATTCGGGATTTAATGATTTTATTATACTCTTCTTTTTTTATCGTTTGAAAATATTAGATAATTATAAAGATAATTTTTGATAGACAATTTATCTATTCTACAAAGATTCACAACAAATTTTTAGGCCTACTATGAATAGCTTTATTTACACTGTTCTAAAGTTTTTTCTTTATCTGTTGGTTTTCAATAAGCTGCAAAAAAATTTCTTTATCTGTTGGTTTTCAATAAGCTGCAAAATTTCACGTTTTTTAGGAATTGAAACCCATATTTTCTCATCTAGAAACATTAATAAACCGTTTAGTAAACTGCGGACAAAGGGCCTTCCACATTATACTATTCTTAAACTTCAAATTTGCAACAAAAAAAAAAAAGAGAAAAAGAGAAAAAGTAAGATGGGGATAAAGGTAAAAAGAAAAGAACAAGAGTCAAAATGTAAGAAAGTGAAAAAGTGTGGGGAGAGTGCATGTTGAGGAACTGATAAGTGTTGGGGACCTTTCAAACTTACTGGCTTCACAGATTTTCAGCTTCTCTTTACCCTTTGGCCCTCACTTTCTTGCTTCTCTCCCTTTGTCTCACTCAGTTTTATAAATATGTTTTTTTTTTTTTTGCTTTCATAGATAGTTTTCTTTTGCTTTTATAAACATATATCACGCAGATTTGAATTTCGATGATTGTAGAATGTGATATTAAGATTTAAATCCAAATTATATTCATTGTAGAAAAATATTACAATGTAGTTAATACAAAAAAAATCACAATATTAGGGGGGAAAACAATGATAAACTAGAATGAATTTGCTAAATATATAGTGGAAGTTTATTTGCAAGAAACAATGATTCGGTGATAAAATCCTAAAATAATGTGTTATATGTTTAAAACATGCATGAAACTCATATTATTTATTTTTAAACTATGCAGAATATCACAACTCATTTACTTTCAATCTTTAATCTCGATTTATTTGGTTGGATACATAAACTCACATTTGAGGTGGTAATTAAACAAATATAACTTACATTTTCAGGTAGTAGATTAAACAAATTTAACTTACACTATGTAGAAAATCGCCACCGTGACAATGGTTGTTATATAGCATTCACAACTCAATTAATGAAGATTTAAAAAAAAAAAAAATTGGAAGCAAAAACACAAACAAGGGACCAATTACAGAAATTCAGGTGGAAACTGATAGATCATAGAAGTAAAGGACCACATTGTAATACTAAAGATACGTGAACAGAGATTCAGGAGAGAGCGTTGAAGGAAGAGACAAAGAACAATTACATTAAAAAATAAAAATGGTCCTCAGTGATGATGCAACACATTTTATTAACTCTACAAAGTTTGATATAAATGCTTTTATGAACTAACTTGCCTTGATTAAAAAAAAAAACTTTCTTACTAAACTAAACAAAGATATGATTTTGATACATTTGATCAAATTAAGTAACCAAGAATGCTGTACATATACATTTCGAGGCTTATTTTTATTGGTACGTTTCAAGATTGAAGAAGAATTTGTTTTCAGATGAAATCTGGTTGACCTGTTGATGTCAAGCAACGATGCCACATTCGACTATTGGGATCGACTGATTTTGGATATGCGATTACCTCAGGGATTGGCAAATACGCGTAGTGAGTGTTGATTATGCCTACTGTGATTCCACTGTATCCAGCAAACGCACCATGAACCTGTGTTTTTTATTAGATCAAAAAGCTTAAACAAAAGCAATGGACTTCAAAGATTGTAACATTTCTTGAAAGATGTGTGACTTACTGCGTTTTGTCCAAGAACGGTGCAGAGGATACCATCTGATGCATTCGCACGAACAGCACGAATCATGTATGTTGGATCAATGTACTTCACATCTATTGGTATACTTACTTCTTTAAAATACTTCTTCGTCTATACAAAAACAAGAAGATAGATTGTAAAATGCGTAAGGTAGCAAGATTCCAAAACAGAACTCTCTATCTCAGTTAATCTTAAGGTAGCAAGAATCCAAAACAAGAACAAGAAGATAGATTGTAAGAAACGTAAGGTAGCAAGAATCCAAAACATAGCTCTTTGTATCTAACCTCTTGTTGAATGTGCACACCGAAATCACCAAGCACTGTGTTTCCAGATGCATCTTTGGCATTAGTCTTCTCGAGTAGATTCTGCAACAAAAACTTCTTGAAAAGAGAACTTAAAGTGGAGACAAAGAAGCTTTCTTCACTGCGATTTGAGTTTTTACCTGTCCAGCTCCTTCTGCTACACAGATCACAGCGGAGCCTTTTGTTTCGATTAAGTACTTCAGATGCTTCAGTACACCATGAGGCCCATGGAGATTGAAAGGAACCTTCAACGAAGGAGATGATGCATAGTATCTTTAAGAGCAAGCTCATCAACATGAAGATGATAACAAAACTAAAGAAGTACCTCAGGGATCAAACAGATGTCGACTTGTCCGCTTGCTAGAGAGGCTTGCATCGCAATGAAACCACTGTTACGACCCATCAGTTTCACAACGCCGATGCCATGATAAGCACTATGTGCCTAATACAAATACCATAGCAATGAATTAAGTATAAGTGAATATATATATATACATAGAAAGCTAAATAGATGAAAGATTTACCTCAATGTAGGCAGAGTTTATAGCTCGTTGTGCTTCTTCAACAGCAGTATCAAACCCAAACGTTTTGTCCATATGCAAAATATCATTGTCTATGGTTTTTGGCACACCAACTACAGCTACCTTCACCTTTCTTTTGCGGCACTGTAAATCGAAAGCAAGAGAGCCAAAAAAATCATGTTGATGATACTAAACTCTCCACTCACATTTAGTTTCAAAGTGTTTAAAAGGTAACAAACCTCATTGTGTATAGCGTTGGCGCCAGCATGAGTTCCGTTTCCACCAAGCACGAAAAGCATGTTGATTCCTCTCTCCTAAGTAAAAAGTCAGAATCTGTGTGAATCTCAAGAAAGTTTTAGAGAGAGAGTTTCTTATAAGGACTTTGGAAACCAAATCGATACCTCCAAGCTGTCAACAATCTCGCTCACGCTCGGTCCTCCACGTGAGACTCCGAGCAAGCTTCCTCCAGAGAGATGAATGTTTTGAACAACTTTCCTTGATAACTAAAGAGGATCAAGAGTAGAAGATAACTTAATACAGAGGAAGAAAAGAAAGAAAAAAAGAGAGTTCTTTATAGGTTCAAAGAGAAGAGAGGACAATCAAAACTATACCGGCATTTCGGTTAGGTCTTTATCAGAGAAGCCTCGATAACCGAAAGGGATCCCAACAATGTTCTTAACACCATAAATCTCAAGAGTGATCACAATCTGCAATGCATCCAAAACAACAATCAAAAGACTTTTTAATAACAAGAAAAGCATTTCACACTCTCACACTATCTCTCTCTAGTCTCTATAATGCTCAAGTTTCAGACACAAACTCACGTGTCTGATGACATCATTGAGACCAGGACAAAGCCCACCACAAGTGATAATCGCAGCTTTCACTTGTTCCGGTCTGAAGTAAATCTTCTCCCTCGGCCCGGCACGGTGAATCCTGATGATCCCAAAATCACAATTTATAAACCAAAACAAAAGAAAAAACCACAAATCCAAACCCCCCCCCAAAAAAAATCAAAAATTTACCATTGCTCAACCCAAGAACAGTCAGGATCAATGCACTGTGCTCCAGCAGAAGTTGGTGAAGAGTAACTAATAACCTAAATTTCAAAAGTACCCATAAACCAATTCACATCCAATTACGCAAAATCAAAATCTCAGTCACTAATTTCAGTAAAAATCAATCTGAATCATCACCTTGAGAAGGACTCTGTCATTGTTATTGATGTATCCATGCCATTCTTCATCAGATGGGTAGCCACCAACAAAATCTTCCGTCGGAGACCTAAATTCAAAACCCCATTTAGATGATTCCTTCCAAATTCTAAAGACCCAGAAATTTTGATTTTTTTTTTTTTGCAGAATCAAATCAAAATTAACCTCATCTTGAGACAGAACGTCGAAGGGATTGCTTCTGCATCTGGGAACACATCAGTGACGTGAGGGATGCTGAATCTCTGCTCGAAATCTCTCTCGTACTTTGATTTCCAATTCGGATCGGTGAGATCGATCGACGCCGAGGTTTTGCTGTGCTGAATCGCCGAAGCTCTGACCAACGAGATGCGAGAAGAAATCGACGAGTGATTCGCCGGAGATCTCGCTTTCCGGAGGAGTAAAGAGCTGAGTCCATGAGACTGAGTGAGAACAGAACTCTTATTGTAAGGAACAGAGACGCCGGAACTGATCGCCGGGGAAATAGCTTCCATGGCGACGAAACTGAGGTTCCGATGATCGAATCTTTGTTTTTTTCCTCAGTCAACTGTGTTTTCTTTTTTTGGAGGGAATTTAATTATTACAAAAAAAAATCGTTGCTTTAGATATTGGCCGTGCGATTCTCGGAGCTTTTCTGTTTTCTGACCTTTGAGAGTAACGAAGAAGTAAGAAAAACAGATCCCATGTTTTGTCTGTAATTTTCTTTATATACGCTTTTGTAAAGACCAAACTAGTCGACGAGAGACACGCTTTAGTCAAACTTAGGATTATAACAAGTCTAAAAGCCCATTAAAAGCCCATGTAGGAATTGCAATAAAATGATCAGAAAATTCAGCTAGTTTCTAATTTTCTATAGCAAATGGGGTATTTAGAGATTATATTCATCCAAATAATGTTAATCAAGAGTCTTTTGAAATGATAATTTAACTAAGCAAAAAGAAGCAGAAAAAGATGAGTTCATCAAGATCAAAATAATTCAGAATTCAGAATTTATAGTCTGAAAGCCCATAAAAAGCCCATATAGTTAAGATTCTTAACAATGTCACTTTTCAAGAAGTCAAAGGAGGTAGGAGGTCGTACATTTTGACTATTATAATAAGAATGCACCACACACAGACACAGTCATGGTCTTTCTCAGCTAATGATTGTGTGTGATGGTAAAGAGAAGCACAAAATCTTCTCATACAACAAGGTGGAGATACAGAGAGAGGAATTGCAATAAAATGATCAGAAAATTCAATAGTTTCTATAGCAAATGGGATTTTTGGAGATTATATTCATGCAAATAATGTTAATCAAGACTTCTGAAATGATAATTTAACTAAGCAAAAAAGAAGAAGAAAAAAAAAAAGGGTTCATCAAGATCAAAATAATTCAGAATTCATTATAAAAGAAAAGTTTATATGGTCATCAATCAAAGAATCCACCCAGAGACTAGTGTGTTTCAATCACACAGTCCGTAAACCACCGGCTTGCAAAGACTCTTGCAGAGACGCGACGGCGCCTTCGTAGTTCAGGAAACCCATGAACCAGAACTCATGATTGTCTACCGAAATCACCTGTATGTACTTCTCCGCCGGATTCACTATGCTCGTTGATGGATTCACTGCTTTAAGCTGATGTAATGGTATCACCACCTGTTTACCAAAAAAATGACACAAGAGTGTTAAATTAGATGATACAACGTAGCAAAGTTCATTGCAAATGAATCAGATGGCTTAAGATGATGCTACTACCAAATCATAACGAGACGTTGTCTAAAGCATCTAACAAAAAGAAGACACAAAGTCTAAAATAATCAACGTAGCAAGTGTGTTGCACTGAATCTAAAGTCCGTGGCTTTATGACTATAAGACAGCTCCTCGTTGATGTTACTACAACCAAATCATCATGTTCTTGAGCATTGACTAGATTAACAGCTAACAGATGTCGTATAGTTAGTGATCACAAAGGTTATATCATTGGTACCTTGTAATAGCTCCATTCGGTTTGACCACCATTTTTGTACGAGAGAGGGTTGTCACTACAGTAAGCAAGTTTGGCTGTGGATATGTACAGAACCCCCATGACGGGACCAGCTGATGTTGACAAGTAACACGCAAAAGAGTTTAGCAGCTGTTCCTCGGGAACGGTCTCAAAGGTTTGTCGGAAAATCTTCTCGTATCCTCCTTCCGCAAGGACCTTAGTACTCTGTGCGATTCTTCCCATGGCAGCTTCGGCAAAACTCGGAGAAGTTCTCACTGATTTCAAACAGAAGATTATTATAACAGAGACCACTCAAATCAATCCTTAATGAAGAACACATGCTAGAGAAACGAACAAGTAAATTACAAAGTGTTATATAGTAGTTCACACATAAACAGTTTAAACGTAAATTAAAATTGTGTAAAATTTCTCAATCCACCAAAAAAATTCAGATCTTTTATAATGTGTACTTTTGATAATGTTCACATTGCGATTCCAAATTCGAAAGAATCAACATTGTGATGATTATTGATACCTAATCTAATTTCAAACCTGAGTGCAAACATCAAACAGAGAAAGATCCAATTCAAACGTGGTTACGAGATCAAGAAACTCACGGTGCTGCCACGTGTTCCCGGCGAGGCTCTCCGTCTTCTTCGCAGCTTCAGCAACCTTCCTTCCCCATCTCCCAAGCGCTCCTTTCACAGACTCCATCGTATCTGATCCAATCGAGAGTCAGAGAAAAGGATTCATCATTCCTCATTCACATCTCACCATTTTACACTCTTACCTTTCAACGAAGCGTCCGACGTCTCAGCCGGAGAACGAGCGATATACGGGTTAGATCCGGCCGGGTAAGACGACTCCGACTTCTGATCCGGTTCCTGAGACCCGGAAACCAATTCGGGGCTCCAATGGACGGATTTCTTCGACCCGGACGACGTTCGAATCGGCGGTTGCGCTTGCGCTTGCGCAGGTGCTGGCTCGCTCCCTTTCGTCTCGATTTCGACCTGAGATAGGGTTTCGTCGGATAAGGCTATCTCGGTTTTAGCATCCTCGCCTCCCTTGGGTCCCTGATCCGAAGCTTTCGGATCAACGCTGCTCAGCGACGGGTTTGGGTTCTGATCCTTGGCCGGAGCCACTGTCTCTGCCTTCGGCTGCTCCATCGTTCGAAAATTGGCTCTCCAACGGACGGATCGCGGCGGCGCGTGAGGTAATCGGCGTTGGTCTCTGGGAAGGAGTTTGAATTTCGCAAGGATGGTATCGTTGGCCTCTTTTTTTTGTTTTCAGTGAAAATAAATAAATAAAATTATATTTTTATTTGGGAGCTTTGGAAATGTGAAATAGTGGGACGGGATTACCGGGAAGATAGGTGACGAACCGTAAGAAGTGACTGCCATTTTTGAGCGGCAATGAGAGATTTCTGACCGGCTTTAACCGGCGGTGTATTGTCATTTTCTTTCTCTACATTTTACATATGAATATGATCATAATTATGATGATGATACACGTTTATTGTTTTACTACATATAAAAGGTATGCAATTTTTGGGGGTTGTTTATGAACTTATGATGAAAATAAGCAATTTTCCAACAAAAAAATCTATGACTATTAAAAAACTTTTATGAAATGAAACTGTACTAGATTTAGAGAAGATGAACATTTTTGAATTTTTTAATCAAGTTGGGTACTGGATAATCCGAATTCTAAACAAAATTGAATGAAAATACAAAATTCTTAATGCAGCAACCAACTTTAAACTTGTTTAAAAACTATGAATGGAACATTAAAACGTTGAAGAAGATAAGCAATTTTTAAGTTCATATATAATCGCTAGTTATCTTATCTGACCGAAGCTTTAACAATTTGTTCCTCTCTAAAATCTTAAACAATTTGTATGCAATAAGTTTTTTTTGGTTCCTCTCTAAAATCTTAAACAATTTGTATGCAAGCAAAAAAGAAAAAAAACAAAGCTATTTGTGGGCTTGACAAAATAAAAAAAAGTTCTAAGCATAGGCCCACGTCCACGGAAAGCTAGGAAGAAAGGTCAACCAAGGCCTTGTCCAAAGTCCAAAGTCCAAACTAGTTCCATAAATCAACTTAATTAAATAAAATTTTGGTCAATTAAAAATTATCAAAAAAGGTCAAGGTTGTCAAGGAAAAAAAAAGATTTAATATAAATTTTCTTATGAAGATACAATTGCATATAAGTTCTAAAAATTCTGTAATTCAAGGAAAATAAGTGTTAGGTAGGTTCTTATTAAAAAGTCAGAAAAGATTTCAAACCGTAATTGTACATTAGAATATGTGAATGCGTGTTGGTCAACTGTTTTTAGTTGTAAGGTTGTAACAATAATGGGAACCAATTAAACTGTCATTAGAAATATTGGGAAGAAAATAATAAATTATTTAATAAAAAGTTAAAAGTATATTATCAGTAGTTTATTAATTTAAATATGACAGCTTCTGCATATCTGGACTATTCTGATAACACATTACAACGAATATCTATCAATCTATGAGATAACTTTTTTCAACATAAACGACTTTAGTTAGTTAGTTTACATTAAAAAGTAGTCAAGCGTTATAAACAAAAATTAGATTTTAAATCGACGAGACAATACGATACAATGAATCTGGATCAAAGCAAAAATCGTTAGATTTCATTATTAAAATTTACTCGTTACACGTAATGTCATGAAAACGTTAGTAAAAATCTTAACGCGGTTAAGCAAAAAAGCAAAATTACACACAGTCAACAACGAGGCTTAACCAATGTAAACACAGCACGTAACCAATATTAGTGGATCTTTAAGACTAATCTCGACAAAGAAAAACACGTGGCAGAGCTCTGTGCATCCGTTTGGTGCTCCTCCTCCATGTAGATGATTCTTCAAGGAAACTTCATAAACCCAAACACGCCAAGTCAAAAATGAAAAACATTCTAAATAATAATTAAAGAAAAAAAAACGCGGTAATATTTTTTTTTTCAAAACCGCCATTGTCAAGCTAAGCCATGTTGTGTTAATGTATGTGGATTGCATGATTAGTGTCACAAGACTCACAACAATTATTAATTAATTAATCACAACCATCGCGTATATATAGAACCTCTCTCTTCTCTCATTATTTCCACACCACAACAAAGAAACAAGAGTTTAAACATTAAACAGAGTTTCAAATTTCAGACAAAGAAACAGAGAATCAATATGAGTCCTAAGGCATTGCAAGTTGTGATCTTTCTCGGTTTCTTGGCCACTTCATGTCTCTCTCAAGCTCCGGCACCGGCACCAACCACCGTTTCTCCACCAACGTCGCTTCCTCCCGTGACAGCAGAAACACCTTCTCCGGTTGCTTCACCGCCGGTTCCAGTTAACGAACCAACTTCGGCTCCAACCACCGCTCCAACAACTTCTCCAACAACATCTCCGGTTGCTTCAACTCCTCAAACCGATGCTCCAGCTCCTGGTCCCTCCACCGGATTAACTCCGACATCGGCTCCGGCTCCGGCTTCGGGACCAGGCGCTGCCGCTGATGCGCCCGCTAACGCCGCGTGGGCTAACAAAGCTTTCCTTGTGGGAACAGCTGTTGCCGGAGCAATATACGCTGTCGTTTTGGCTTAGAGAGCTTTTGAGTACGGCGGATGCTTTGGTCCTCTGCTTTCGACTACTGTTTTATTAATTACATCTTCTTTTCGTTCTTATTTGTTATTTTTTTTATATATTATTTGTGTAATTCTTTCTTGTTGTGATGGGATGAACATAGAGACGATTTTTTGTTTTGTTTGGGTAAAACATAGAGACGAGATATTATTGTGTAATTATCTATCGTATTTTATAAATTAAAATAATTCTTTAAAATTACTTTCGATTTATGCTTTCAAGAACAAGATTGATTATAAGAGCGAGGATGGATATTTGATAATAGAGGTGTGGCAAATAATATAAACCACAACTGAGAAACTGAACTGAAACAAACCAAAATAGTTCAATAAAAAACCAAAGCCAAATTTATTTATAAATCATTTTTAAAATTTAGTTTTCATAGGATTAAAAACGAATATCAACTCATATGAAGCATTTGAAAACATGTTGGGAGGTGTATTCAACTTAACATTCTAAATGATTTGTAAGTATTTAATTTTAATAAGTTTTTAGATAATTTTGGTTGAATGATGGAAGTTGTTATTAAAATGATTTGTTAGGATTTATTATTAAAATTCTATAAAATTATGTAAAATTATGAGATTTAGATTTTTTATATGTTTTAGCCATTAAACTATATCAAAACATTTTAAAATCATTCCAAATTTCTTAAAATCAACTATTTAAATATTATTAATAACAGTAGATTTAAAATATATTTTCAAATCAATAATTAAATAACAGATAATATATAATTTTAATAATACAAATCACTACAAATTGTACATGTTCCCGTTGTATAGTCATACAGTAGACCGTAGACACCACCGTAATCGAAATCGAAAACTTCTCTTCGTCAGCCCACGGAAGCCCATTAGTAATAGCCCATTATTATAGAGTAGGCTTTGTTGGTTTATATGATCCGATTTGTGACTGAAGCTTGGAGCAGTTTGAAGAAGGAATGAAGAGTTGGAGAAGAAGAAAGACAAATTTTGATTGATTGGCTAATGTATATCAAATACTCTAGCCACGACAGAAAGTTTTTGAAGTATTAAAGAAAAAAAAGGGAAGACACCAGGTGAGGTGAAGTGGAGTGACATGTTATGAATATCGACTTGTAAGGTTAATATGTATCTAGGGGAAGTTATTGGTAGAGAAATTTGTAATGATTGTTAAAATTTTAAAATTTTAAAAGAAGTCACCAGGTGAGGTGAAGTGGAGTGACACGTTATGAATATCGACTTGTAAGGTTAATATGTATTTAGGAGAAATTATTGGTAGAGAGATTTGTAATGATTGTTAAAATTTTAAGATTCTATTATTATCGGTAGATGGATTTTAACATTTTTACTAAAATTCATTGTTATTGATATAAAAAATTTCAAATTTCATACAAAATCCATTGTTATTCAAAAAGTTTAGTTTTTAATGATTCTATCAATCTAATAAAAATTTTGTTATTAGATCAAAAATTGTTAACAATTTAACTCATTAAACAAAACTTTCAAAATACTATCTATATACCTTAGATTCTAAAAATTATTATAATAAAAGATTTTGATAGATTTTCTAAATATTCATAACTCTCTTTAAATCTAACAAACTCTTTACAAAATTAACAAATATTTGAGCTTTTAAAATCATCACAACTTTATATAAATCCTACTCTCACTAACACTCCCTTAATTTATACCTATGCCTACTCTTAAAACCTAATATCGACTTGACATGTTGTGCTAAGTAAATATTCTACTTTTATATGCAAACTTGTATCGGTCACGAAAATCCTTGAACTTCAACCAATGATATCGTAAATGTTGTATCGAGATTTTACTGCTTAAGATATGACTTAATAATTTACGATAGCAAGAAAGTCTTGGTTCACTAATAAAGGTTTCCTTAAATATAAAAAAAAAGGAATATAACAAAAGCCTTTGATGATTGATGAGAAAAAAGGTAAGGAACAACAGCTAAGTTTGCCAACAGAATTACCGACCAAAAGTTCAGATAATGGGATGTCACATTTTCCTTCTCTCCCATCTCTCAATCTCTCTTAGGAATTATATACAAACATAAAAAACTAATAAAACCAAAAAAGCGAATATATATCCAACGTTTCTCCAACTAATTAAGATTCTCTCTATGTATTTTTGTTATTTTCTGTCATTAAAAAGACACCGATCTGCTCCAGATTGATGCTTGAGTTTTCTGGTTAATCAATATAGAGTCAATATAACTTTCGGAGGAGAATAATATTTCTAACGGTGGGTGAGCAAGTAAAAGACTGGAATGCTCAGTAAAGCTCCTTTACTTAAAAATTATTACACCTATCTGTCAACACGACTCTAGTCAATACGATGACCAGAGGTTCCTGTCTAAAATTTACATATCTTCTTCGTTTAACATTTTACAATTAGTGTCTTTATGTAGTTAGGTTTGGTGTCTGATACAAACCAAAAGAGGACGAAAAATGTTACCCCTATTATGACCATCAGGACAACACTTCACCATCAGGACAAAAAATTAGTATATTAATTCCAAAATTTTAAGTTTCTTATAGATTGATCGGTGGTAAACTATGGTGTTGATTAACAGGGTTATATAAAGTAACATTTTGTTAAAGTATTACTCCAGATGAAATTTTAAATAAAGCATTAATTGAGCAGTCATAATTGATAACACTATATATTTTAAATGGCAAAGATACTCAACTCTTCCACAAGTTCCATAGATTAATCTCAACTTCGATAAAAAAAAAATAGTTTAGAAAAAGAACAGAATGTTTTTGTGGTTTCAAAAGTATGAAGACAAGTGGAATTTGGAGTTTATAAATTCTTCGCATTCCTAGTGTTTTTATATAAACCATAGTTTTCTACTTTTCTTGTTGTAAATTGTGAAGATATTTCTAAAATTCTACCAATATATAGAAAACTTATATTACACGAATCTAAGGTGGCATATATATAATTAAAAAGTTTTGTATAAGCATAACATGGAGCACCTATATGCAAGTCGAACAAATTTAAAAGTGAAAGAAAACTGCCAAAAAGACATGAGTGGAGAAACCAGGCTAGACACCACAATAAACTAGTTTTCCCTTTTGTTAGATTTTGGACCCAAATGCACTTTTTCGGTTGTTGTTGTTGTAAAATTCATATAAAAAGTTCATTATTTGCTTTTATTCTTTTGTTTTTGTTAACTTACTATAAATTTTATAACTTAAAAAGAGAACCTAGAGGGCCAAAAGAAAAATCTAGGCTCATAGCTCATTCTTTGTTTTGTTTCTTCTCTCTTCTTTTTGTTTTAGAATCAACAAATTTCATAATTGATGACCCTTGTTGAGTAATTGATTTTGAAAAGCCAAGATATCTTAATTTAATCAATATCAATATAGAATATTCTTTTTACTCGCACATAGTAGTATATTGTTGTTATAGACCTTATCTTTTGTTTCATAGAGATTGATGATATTTTCAAATGCATTAATATGTACTTGTTATAATATGTGAAATTTCTGAATACATCATATAAAAAATACAGAAGAAGAATTGGAAAAATACATTACCTTTGAAGAATACAATACGATGATTGTAAAATAGTGATGTACTGTATATGTAGTAAACTTAAATTACTAAAATGATTACTAATATCTCCAAAGAACATGGCATAGAAGAAAAGCAACTGTGATGATTCTAAGGATTAGTCGACAATTGTCTCTCTCTTTTTTTGCAAGCTATCATACAAATGTGGTGGACACACGGACTATTATAAGAGTATAAGACGTGAAAATCTACAGACTAGAAACGATCAAGAAGTTACATTTTCTCTTTGAGCCATTAAATTTGATATACATGAGATGATATCAATTCTTTTTGAGTTATAATTACAATCTTTGAACATTTGATGAGAAAGACTAGTGAAATAAAACCCACGTACGAGCTTGTAACGAGGAAACTCGTAATTAAAAGAATGGAAGGTATTTTTAATCAGAGTTTTCCTGAAAGTGCTTACTGATTGATCTTCCGATAAGTAGTATATAAATGTTTGGAGTCTAATGAAAGTGGTAGAGATCTAATGGTCTAATAATTAATTCTGCTATTATATAACTCTTCCTGTCGTACGGATATATTTATTCATTCTTTTTATTATTGTATGTTAAATTTTTTTATTTTCTTTAAAATATATATAGCAGGTGAAAAGGCAAAAGGCGGAAATGTTGTATTATTATCAGAGAATAATTTCATCCAATCTGTATTTTTTTGGATTACTCAATTTGTTATCTTTTCTCTTTTTACTTTTAATTTTTTTTTTTTTGATGAAATATATGCTAATATTAAAATTGTATTCCAACGTCACCCGTAGTCTCATACATGTGGTCGAAATATACATTTTCTCAAAACAATAATATATTCTTACATTCATACGTGTGTGTGTATACATTTTCTTATCGCAATTTCACTTTAAAGTGATTATACGTGTGCATCATGTTAGCAACATTAATGGTTGTTTTGTTCGTTATTGGTTTTTATTTTTAAAGTCATGTGAATCGTATAATTGGTTATCCCCATTAAGTATACGCGTGTGCATCATGTTAATAACAATGTTATCACTCATTACTATATTGTGTCCTGTATTTTTCATATATATTCAATTTGGATTTTAATTCACCATACTGGATTTTAGATTACCTCATTATTAATTTTTGTATAAGTGATTTTGGCCTCAATAAAATTCCTCCTAAAAGTGAACATACAGATGAAAACAATTCATGCAAAAAGATGTCAATCAATTATTCAAGGTCAAAACCCTAATCATTTAACATCTAAGTTTTCTACTTCTTTTACAATAATAAATATACAAAATAGTACGTATTCTAAATAGTAGTTCCACCTATTCCGAAAGAATCTTTTAGGTTCATGACAAAAACCCAACACGAATCACACTTTACAAATCGAAGCTCAAAAATTGCCTCTCATAACCCAAACATAAATATACTTTTTCAAGAAAAATAAAACCATAATCGAATTTTAAACAATTAAATAATACAATACAGAATTGTTTTTTTTATAGTACTCGTACGTAAACCATCTCCTGTCTCCCTATTTAAACCCTATAACACTTCAGCACCAAACCCTCAAGCTTCTTCTACTTCTTCTTATATTTCTCTTTTTCCATTTTTTTTTTGTTTCTTGTTTTTTTTTTTTTATGCTTTTTAAGAAGCATTATCAATGTCAAAGACCAAAGTCATGGCTTCAATGGAGTTTCAATCGACGGTGGTAGCCACCGTAGACTGCCAGAAACAAGTCCAATCATGGCGTCTCCTCCGCTCGGTCATTAAGCTTCTCATCCCAACTTGCAACTCCACGTTAGTCCAAGAACTCGAACAAGAAAAACCTACCTTGAGCGGCAAGAAACTCTACGACGACATCAAATCACGCACTTCCTCTTTCCGTTCCTCTTCCTCCCTTTCTTCATCAACAGTCACTGGAACAATCTTTGGATACCGTAAAGGAAAAATCAATTTCTGTATCCAGACACCAAGAAAATCGACAAACCCCGAGCTTCTTCTCGAGCTAGCCGTTCCAACAACGGTCTTAGCTCGGGAAATGAGAGGAGGAGCGTTGCGTATAGTCTTGGAAAGGAACAACCAAGAAGAAGACACTGTTTTGAAGACGCCGTTTTGGAATATGTATTGTAACGGAAAAAGAGTTGGGTATGCGAGGAAACGCCGGCCGTCGAAGGATGACGTGTCGGCGTTGACCGCCCTTAGCACGGTGGTGGTCGGAGCCGGAGTTGTGACTGGGAAAGAACTTGGCCGGTTCGATGACGAATTGATGTATTTGAGAGCTAGTTTCAGAAGAGTTTGTGGTTCGAAAGAATCTGAATCTTTCCATTTGATTGATCCAGCCGGGAATATTG
The DNA here is from genome assembly GCA_911865555.2 of Thlaspi arvense. NCBI lineage: Eukaryota > Viridiplantae > Streptophyta > Magnoliopsida > Brassicales > Brassicaceae > Thlaspi > Thlaspi arvense. The sequence goes on from OU466860.2 coordinate 66,175,118, forward strand.
GACAAGAACTCAGTATCTTCTTCGTTCCATCACCGGTCTGATTCAGTCACCGGAGAGGTGATCGTACATAACTGTTCTGTTTTCAAGTTTGTTTCTCTTTTTTTTTTACTTTGGTCGAGAAAAAAGAACTTGTTTTTGAGCCGTGATTAAAGCTTTTGGCTTTAGCTTTGGCTTTGTATGTAATCTACATACCAGTTCGAATTTTCATTGTTTTATCTTGTTGGAAGATCATTTCTTTTTTACATAGATAACGGTCTTAATTACCTCAAAAAAATTGAGAATAAACGGGCAAATATACAAATGTTCAGAGTGTATTTAAGTAGAATAAAGACAAATATAATAGTTTCAAAATATATTATTATGCCATGCAGTTTCTTTTATCATGACTGACTTTTTTTAATTATAAAGCCAAAGTTCTAATATTAAAGAGAACTCAAAACATATATGTAAAATTGCAACAAAATATCAATTTCGCAGAAAAATATAACATTTAAAATTATTTTGGTGATAGCTCTATAAAAGTCATAAGACAATCGGATCACACATTAGTTTAGGCGCCAAAACCATCACTAAGAACAAACTAAATCACTCATAGAAGCTGACACGTGTTATGTATCTCAACCGAATTAAATAACGGCTATAATTTTCCCGCGCGCAAACACACACTTAGGAGTTAGGAGTAATGAGTGGAACTTTACCAGAGATTGATAAACCATAGCCTTTAAGACCAACGTAATTTGCTGGATTGTTCGTCATCACCTTCATCGTTCTAACACCAAGATCCCTCAGAATCTGCATCACCCAACATTTCAAATCTTAGATTTAAATAATCTTTTGCATTTTTTTATCCAAAAACAGTAAAAAGGTTTACTTGTGCTCCAATGCCGTATTCTCTTGAAGCAACGGGGAACGAAACACCCTCGGTTTCATCTGAAGAGCTGTCGTAAGTACGAGGCTTGTGTGTTAGGTCAATGCCTCTAGCTTCAGGACCACGTAAGTAGACAAAAACACCTCTCCCTGCTTCTTCAATCTGTCTCATAGCAATCGCTAACTGCTTCCCACCAAACCCATTTCCGAATATATCATCTGTGATGCACTCTGCGTGTACTCTCACCAGAACATCCTTCCCATCTCCGACTTCTCCCTGCGTTTTTTTAATAATCAAAATTTGGGTATAAAGAAAGCTTCAAGGAAACAAAAGAAGAGTTTAATTCTTACTTTGACCATTGCAATGTGCTCAACTCCATCAAGCAATGACTTGAAGCAATACGCTTTGAACGGTCCCCACATCGTCGGTATAGGCGCAACCGCAGTAAACTCGACCAGTCTCTCTCTTTTCCTCCGGTATCTACGACCAGACAAAGTTTCGCAGTCGAAATCAAGCTCAAAAACCTGAAAGTTTCAGTAAATGAGAGAGTTGAATTGGGTGAAAACTTATATGCTGGTACCTGATCAGATCAGCGATTGAAATGATGTTCAAGCTGTTCTCTTGAGCAAATTGGTGGAGTCTTGGTAATCTAGCCATGGAGCCATCGTCATCAACAATCTCACATAAAACCGATGCTGGCTCTAAACCGGCCAACACAGTCAGGTCCACGCTGGCTTCTGTGTGCCCTGCTCTTTTGAGTACGCCGCCTTCTCTGTATCTCAAAGGAAAGATATGACCAGGACGATTGAAATCTTGAGGCTTTGAATCTTTTGATGCAAGGGATAGTATCGTTTGTGCCCTATCACGAGCTGAGACACCTGTCGATGTTCCTCTTTTCGCGTCCTGACAAGGATTTTTTCAACATTCTTTTTCCTATCACACAGCACTAAAGAGAAGAAGAAGAAAAAACGTTACTTTAACTTACCACAGAAACTGTGAAGGCCGTGCAGAGTTTTTCCTCGTTCTCCTTTCGTGTCACCATTAGAGGAAGCTCTAACCTCTCCAAGTCTTCGCCTTTCATGCTCACACACACGATTCCAGTCCCATGCTTCACCACAAAAGCCATAGCTTCAGGTGTTACCAACGACGCCGCCATTATCAAATCTCCTTCGTTTTCTCTATCTTCATCATCTACAACAATCACCAACTGCGGAAAAAAAAACACAAAGCCTTCACTTTCTAGAACAGAAAGCCAACACTCTTCCTACTATTACAAACCTTTCCTTGTCGAATATCCTCAATGGCTTGAGGGATAGAGGCAAATCCATCAGTAGGTCGATCAAGATCAAACTCTTCATCCTCAACCTCAGATGAAACCATTGTTGTGGGAATCATCTCTGCTGCTAATGTACCAAACGAAACCAAATCGGGCTGTAACTCGACCCCCATTGATCCATTACTCTTAGAGGAAAAGAAGAACTCTCCTTCCTCGGACATCACTCTCATTCTAACATTCAACCTGTTTGATGTGAGCCTCGGACACATCCAAGTCTTTCTTAATGGTTTTGTTCTCTTAACATCACTGCAAAATCATGGAGACGACAACATTATCAGAACACAAGAGCCACGGCTATATAAACAAACGCACACACACCTAAACACATCGAAATCTAAAGGCCATAACCTCAAAGAAATAGCGATTCAGCTTATCGCGAATTCCCCTAAAATTCGCCACCACCATGAACAGGGAAATGTAATTTCAAATTCCGAATAGTAATCTGATACGATCGTAACTATCAATTCGAATTGCGACATACACACACACACAAGCAAGTATCGAAAGTTTGAACTTTGAAGTAGATAATTCAATTGATTACCGCCAAGGAAGAAGGTGCGTCGAGTCGCAACGCAGATTAAGCGACGCCATTTTCATGTAGATCGGAAGAGAGACGACGAGCTTCGACGAACCACCGCCGTAGAATCTCACTGTGTTTGTTTGCCGGTGATTTTTTCTCTCTCTCGCTCTTTATCTATCTGCTGACGTGTCAGTTTTAGAAGATATTTTTTTCTTTTGCTTTTTATGGATAAGCACGAGGACTCTCTCTTCTCGGCGACGGCGTCGTTTTACGAATTAATACGATGTCGTATTAGGTGGGAACACCAATATCCCCTTGATATCATTCAGTTGTCGGTGAACATAAGTTGACATGGCTCCGTTCGTCTTGGTTAAGTTTTTCATTGCACAAACGATTTTGATTGGATAATGATTTAATTCACCAAAATCTTAACCTTACTCTTCATTTTTCGTGGTGTCTTTTAAGAATATGGAGTGTTGTAATTGATATAACTTACATCGAAATAAAATTTATTTAGTTACTTTTGTTGTTATTATTTGTTTTCTTAATTATTTCAATTATCTTTCAATTAGTTATTTAGCTTATGAATAAATTGATACATTGCTCATATACAACATTCATTTCATAAAAATTATCGTTATAAATATTATTTTTGTTAATGTGGAATATCATTTTCTTTTTTTAGTGCATTTTCAAAAAAAAATTAGTTTGGTTAATAGATATTTAATTTATTAGTTAGAAAAAAAACTCATGATATTATTTATAAGACATAAACTTTATAAAATAAAAATTTGATATGTGTAAAAAATTATAATACTAAAAATAGTAACTTTATATTTTTTTGGTCAATATAAAATTTTGTTAACACTTTATTTTAAAATTGGAAAAATATTAATTGAGGAAAAGCAGAGTGGATATGAACTTACTATATTTATAAAATTCAGATTTGTAATAAATTAATAAATTTGGCTCTGTAACAATAATACAAAATCAAAAAATGTTAATTGAAATTTATATAGCAAATTTATCAAATAAATGTTGATTTTAATTACATAATTTGACTGTAAATTACATGGAATTATAATATTAACTGAAACTCCATTTTAATATTACGAACTGAAACTCCATATTGAAATTATGCATCACTAATTAAATTATAACATCATTTTGTACTACCAAATTGCTTGTACCGGTTATGCATTTGAAAGGTGAAAGAATCAAACAACAACAAAAAAAGCAAACAAAGAAAAAAACTCACTGTGGTTGCTGTCACCGAGGCCCAACAGCTCTTGTCTCCTTTTGCATTGCCACGAAAGTCATCATTCCATAACTTAATATAATAATTTTCTAATTAGATTAGAGAATTAAAAAACATATAATCCAATAATTACAGCTTTAAAAAGAGGATGATTAGATTACCATGCGAATAAGACAAAACAGATTGTGTAAAATACATATATGTATAGCATTCTCGATTTTAGCAATCAACAAAAAAAGAAATTAAGAAATCTAGTCATAATAATAGGCTTATTACATGGTGAATACTGAAACAATTTCTTCATAGAATTACACACAGTAAAACATTTTATTTATAAATAAAAAGACATTTTGATCATCCCAAAAAAAAAAAACATTTTTAGCGAGATACGAAAATTTCTTTAAACGTATATAGCTTGAGCTGAGTCGATTAAAGTAAGCCGAGCCATCATTTTTTTTTTTTTAATTACAATTTTTATAAGCCTCACTCGAGTTCCAGTGATACCGGAAGAAGCCTGGAGGTAACTGGGTATAGCCGGTGGACCCCTCAAATTGCAATCGAGGACATTCAATTTTTTGGTTTAACATTTCCATTTACCAAAAAAACACCCAACAATATCTACTTAACCATGGTTAAATTCTAACCCAAGCTGAGTTTATTTAAAGTGAGAGAAAGTGTGAAACCAAGCTTGTTCATATGGAAAACGAAGAAACCCAATCTCTCTCTTCTCTCCTCTCTCTGTAAATAGAATCTCCCCATTGTCTTAAATTTCTGTGCATTTCCTTCCTTCAAAATCTGCTCTTTCGTTGATTGGTTCGTTCATAAGAGAACCAAAGATCATCCAACTACTAGATGCATTAAATTGAGAATTCAAAAAAAAAATCGTAATTTTCTGAAGTAACTAAAGATTTTCGAAAGAGTCTCTTTTTTTAGTGTTGTTTGATGATGAAGAGATTAAGCAGCTCAGATTCAGTGGGTGGTCTCATCTCTTTATGTCCCACTACTTCTACAGGTATACAAGATCTCTAAATTTTCAAACAAGCCCCTAAATTTCATCTTCGTTTTCTAAATTTTTGTTAATTTGGCTTTAATTTGTAAACAGATGAGCAGAGTCCGAGGAGATACGGGAGAGAATTCCAGTCGATGCTTGAAGGTTACGAGGAGGAAGAAGAAGCGATAATTGAGGAAAGAGGACAAACCGGTTTATCTGAGAAGAAGAGACGGTTAAGCATTAACCAAGTTAAAGCCTTGGAGAAGAATTTCGAGTTGGAGAACAAGCTTGAGCCTGAGAGGAAAGTCAAGTTAGCTCAAGAACTTGGTCTTCAACCTCGTCAAGTAGCTGTTTGGTTTCAGAACCGCCGTGCGCGGTGGAAGACAAAGCAGCTCGAGAAAGACTACGGTGTTCTTAAAACCCAGTACGATTCTCTCCGCCACAACTTCGATTCGCTCCGCCGTGACAATGAATCCCTCCTCCAAGAGGTACAAACAAAATTCAAACCTTTTGCTAAAAGATTGAGACTTTTTTTGTTTGGTCCCAAATTAAAAATTGAAACTTTTTCTTCCCATTGCGTAAATCGCTTTAAATAGTCTCGAGTATTGATCAAGATTTCAATTTTTCTTGTTAAAAGATGAAAACTTTTTGTTTATCCAAACTAAAAATTGTGACTTTTGTTATGATGCAGATTAGTAAACTGAAATCTAAGCTTAACGGAGGAGAAGGAGAAGAAGAGGAGGAAGAGAACAACGCGGCGACGATGGAGAGTGATATTTCCGTCAAGGAGGAAGAAGTTTCGTTGCCGGAGAAGATTACAGAACCGCCGTCATCTCCTCCGCAGCTTCTAGAACATTCGGATAGTTTCAATTACCGGAGTTTCACCGATCTCCGAGATCTTCTTCCGTATAAGGCTGCCGCTTCATCGTTCGCCGCCGCTGGATCTTCGGACAGCAGCGATTCGAGCGCTGTTTTAAACGAGGAAAGTAGCTCTAACGCTACGGTGGCTCCGGTGACGGTTCCCGGCGGTAATTTCTTCCAGTTTGTGAAAATGGAGCAGACGGAGGATCACGACGACTTTCTGAGTGGAGAAGAAGCTTGCGGTTTCTTTTCCGACGAACAGCCACCGTCTCTACACTGGTACTCCACCGTTGATCACTGGACTTGAAGCTGTAAACACCGGAAGAGATTTTGGATTTGGATTAAAAGCTCTGTTTTTCTCTCTGTGGAACCGACGGAAAAGAAGGAAACAGTGGAAGGCAAAATGGGAATAACGGTAAAACTTGAAGGGTGAATCAGAAAATAAGGAGGGTTAAATCTGAGCGGGAAATAATTAACTAGGGTGAATTTTGTAATTATGCTTTCTCTGGCGTTTCGTGCACTTCTTGTAATTAAGGATCATGAGAATTGAGAAAGGGGTAAAATGCAAAGAGGGAAAATTCAACGTGGAAGAACCTTTTAATTAAAAAATACATCTCTTAAAATCTAAATTTTACAATTTTGTACCTAAAACAAAAAAACAAAAAATCATGAACCCCAAAATTAGAAGTGTTGATTTCGTTTTTGTAGTTTGTTTTCGATTTGTTTAGTGTGATTCTTTCCTCTCTTTCGGGTTTTAATCTGAACGATTACTTAAAAATAATGCTAAATACAAAAAAATCTTTGTTTATAGTCAACCTTTTGTAACGCTATTGTGTATTGCTAAAACCATTGCAATGTTGGTTGTTGTAAAAACCGGTCAGGTCCGGTTCGAAACATAAGGATATACATTATTACATGATCGAAAAAAAAAAAAACACAATGTTTTCATTTGATATCCATTCTTATATAATGTCGAGCTTAATCAAGTTCCTCAAAATTGTATGATTATCATTTAAGTACTATATATTAAGAATTAGTTATGCTGTTGAGATTTGATTTGATTCGAATTCGAGTTGTCTCGGTTTGTGTAACCAACGGTGTATTATTACAATTAAATAAAAACTAAATATGTTTAGAGGTAAACAGGCAAAGCTATGGACCACGTCCACCTTTTAATTCATCATGATAAGATAATAATTAAGAAACACAGGAGAATCTGCTAATTAAGTAGATAACTAAATGCATTAACTGAAACATATCGCTGATCACACCTTACTATCACTGCGTATAGACAGTTTCTTACGTGTTCGGTATTATATTTCGACATTTACATTGTAATATTCAAATTTTTAAACTTCAGGTCAATTTTTGGCTTAGTGTTTGTTTTGATTCCTAATTACAAAGTCGGTTAGTGGTCTTGATCACGAGAGAATACAAATCGAGTCCTAGGTTACCATGGATGGCTAATTTCTTGAGATTATTACGTTAATGAAAAATTACGTCGTAGCATCGTTTCCTCTTCACAAACAAACCCTATATACGAAAGTAGAGTCTACGTGAGGGAGTAGAGTGTAGGGGCTATATATATACTACTAGTAAATAGAGGAAGAGAGAATCGATTTTAGACTATAATTTAATAGGGAGCAACTATTCTCAATTTTTGAAGTATCTAGATGTCGAAAAATCAAAATTTAATTAATCGGATTGGCATTTACGATCACTCACAATACTTAAATACTAGAATTAAACCAGGTAGAAGATGAACAAATTTGATACTGATTATCTTGGCAACGACTACGTGAAGCTACGATTAATGTAGTCTAATCAATTTTTATGTAAGTATCCGTCTATCCATTTTAAACTCATCGATCAATAACATTAGTAATGAAAAAAATAATTTAGATAAGAGCATTTAGTAAAGAAGTTCTTCCAATTATCGATCAATTCATTTTGAACTTTTCAACTAAATTATTAATAAAAAGTTTCATCAAAAAAATATTCGTCAGTAAAATAGCTCTTTATTCTATAGTTTCAACTAAAAATAAATTAATAAAAAAATATTAGAAAAATGAGATAATCACACCTAAGTTAATGCTTCTTTCCTGTTTAATATATGTTAGATATTTTTTAAAAAAAAATAAATATTCACTTAAAATTTCTGTCATATTTTTTAAATCTAATTATTTAAATTATATATAAAAACCTATATATTAGTTACAGATTTTTAGAAAATTAAATACAATTAAAAATAAATAATTAGAGAATATTTTATTTGGTTACAAGAATAAATTATTTAAGTTCTTAACTATTATTAAGATTTAAAAAATTCAAAATTCAGAGATAGTCACACATAAGCCACTAATGTTTCCTGTTTAATATATGTTAGATTATGAGTTTTCCATTAAAATTGTAGAAATTTCTTTCGAATAAATTAATTGAAATAGTTGATATTTTATGAGTTTTCCATAAAAATTCCATATTTTTTTTTCTCTTGTATTCCTCCAAGATTTGAAACTAACCGCTTACAAACCAAATAACTAATATTTAGTTTGGTTGCTACGTTTCATTACTTATATGTGTGGGTTTGAAAATTATGATAGTTGAGCATTTGCATATTCGATAAAAGTTTTAATATCCCTAAAATAGTTTGGTTAGATTTGTCACCCCAAAATTTTATATTTACAGCATATATTTGAAATATTTACTTTGGATTGAATGTTTAGGTATACAAAAATTTTAAAATTGATTATATAAATATATGTGAATTGTTTTAGGTATTTATGATGTTGACCAAAAAAAAGATTGTTTAGATATTTTGTATAAGATAACTCAGCATTATAATATTGAGTTAGGTATTTCACTATTTATATATTAAAGACTGATGTGATTTGAATATTTTATACGTTCCATAATATGTAACCACGAACATTCCTCATTTTATTCCAATCTTATTTTATTAGATCCATATTTCTTGACAATTAGATGATAAAAGTACAATTCAGTTATCGACCTAATCTTTGCTTGTAACAAAATAGAAAGCATTGGTGCCTGATCCTAACTCGTTCACGCATACTAATACAAGCGATGTACAGTTTCGTTTTCGCAAACGATGGTCCTAATAGAATGACTATATACAATGTTGGATTATGATATAGCTCTAGGTTTTGCGGCTAAAAAGCGAAAATTGTTAAAGTAGGGGTAGAATTTAGGGGTTTTAGAAAACATGGGAGATGAAAGTAATAAGACAAAAGAAGGAAGAAGAGAAAGGGAACACGTGATTGGACATCAAAGACATCTTTCCTTTCGTAATCCCACGACCACGACATATCTCTTCTATTTGATCTTGATTTTTAGAAAGCATCAAAAGTAAATTTTTCCATTTTTAGACAAAATATGACAAAGTCAAAAAAATAAATAATGAAAGACAACAACTATCCATTATATATTAAAGACTAGATCAACTATTAATTGCATCTTATCAGAAAGACTATTAAAAACCAATGTAATACGAAAACTCAAGTTTTTTAAACCTTGGACTTGAAAATCACAATCGAAAGTTTTTGTAAATTCAAAGAAGCGTTATATAAAAACCAATTTATAAATGTTTTGGAAGTATTGAATCCATTTTATAAGTTTTCTATTTTACTGCAAATTTTGGAATGCGATAATATTAAAATATATATATAGAAGTTTCGAAATGATTTTAATAATAAAACATTCTGTATTTATTATTGTGAAAGAATATGAAACATTAGTTGTAAACTATTATTTTTGTTTGAACTCAGCAACGTTACAGAAAATTAAGAGAGTAGCAAATTAATTCGAAGTTTCAATCTTGTTATCATAGTATGCATGACGTTAACGAAGAAAATACAAACAACAAACAAAATCCCCAAAAACTTTGAGATGCAAACCTTAAATTTCAGAGTTTTACGACAAGGTAGAAGAAGCTCTACGAGATAAACCTTTAATTTGGTAAAAGAAAGCAATTAAAAAAATTTAGCAACAAAAGAAAAAACTCCAAGAAAAATGGTGGTACGTTTTTAAGAGTAATGAATTTCATCAATGGATAAAAAATCAGGGAATAAAAATATATAAATCTTCATGTGAAGGATAAATCATGAAGCTGCTTTTAAGAAAAAGGTCGTCAGTCGTGATTGTGCGCGTACGTGAAGTGGAAGCATGAGGCATCATTTTTAGTGAATCTATCGAATAAATATATTAAATTGAAAGATGATGAAACCTTCTGACAAACTCAGAAGCTTTACTCACGTCATGAATAGCATCTGAAATTGAGGCAATCAGATCTTAACAATACACAGTTTCTGTATATTACTTCTTATCTTCCAATTTTTTAATGCTTTGATTATTTCTGTACGTACTTTTAAGAGTAAATTCAAAGATAGATATATTTGTATTTGTAATGGTTTGTATTAGTATCATCACTCTTATCATATATTCCAAATTCAAATATAAAAATATGCACAAGTTAATATTTGGAACTCATTCAAATAAGTTTAATATGGTGGCAAGAGAAATCTTGATAAATTTGATTTTTTCATATTTTTAAAATATGTAAATATATTGTGGATGAAACTTGAAACACTTAGGTCGTTTTGGAATAAATATGGACACAGTTGTAACCTACGATTGCTACTATATAACCCTCCCGAAATAAAGTATTTAATGATGGATTCATATATTTGAAATAACTTATCCAATATTTTGATTAATATGTAGCGACTAAAAGTATTTGAAGTACTTAGTTGACTTCACTCGTGTGGTCATTAATAAAATGAATTGGAAATATTCGGCAACTAACTGTCCAATTCAAGCGCCTCTAACTCAATGAATGGTGACACAAAATTAATATGTTTTTGTGAATTAAAGAAATTCATTTATTGTTGTTATTTTTTATCTGCTTATAAATATTTTTTATTTTTTTATATATATGATGTTTAAGGTTTTGCACATAGATTAAAAAGTTATATAATTTTTTTCTTTTTCCAAAATAAAACATCAAACAATTTAATCAATAAAAAATAATATATAAAATTTAAATAATTAAAACTATTATTTTTTGTATCGATTTCTGAAAAGATTATCTAATTTAAAAAAATATTTCTAAAATATTTTATAAAAAAGCGGAAAGAGTATACTATTATTTTTTATATAGAAATCAGAAATCAGCAGATGTCTGATATATTCGACACTTAAATTAAAGTTAATTTATGCCAAAATCTGCATTCAAAACTTAAAACGCTCGAAAAAAGTAAATTATAAGCGACACGTAATTAAAAAGAGAGACTACATATAACGTTTTTAAAACTAAACTAGTAAACTTTTAAGTTGTGCTACTGTTTTAAAAAGGAGAGAGATAATCCAAATTTTGTGATATTCTGTTTTAAAATATAAAATAATATAATTTGCAACAAAAAAATAAGTATTATAGAAAAATATAAATATTCATTTCCTTTTTCTGATGTACTGACAAATTGCTAAAAATGGGCCCACACTGTAGCTTCTTTCTTTATACGAAAACTAATGAGAAAATTTAGGGGGTCCACCTACCCATGTGACGTGGGACCTTAAACGCATCAAGAAGATGTCGTTTTCTTCGTAGCCATTTGTCACCATCACTTTGTAGATTTAATATATATTTTTAAAAAAAAAATTAATTCATTAATAAATAAACCTCGCAGGAAGGCTAGAGGAGGATGATAGGCACGTGTACGGTCCCCTCTTATTACCTCTCCGATCGTCGACAGCTCAACCAATCTAACTATTCACAGCCGTCCATTTCTCCACTTTATCTATCCATTGATCGCTCGACACGTCACACAAAGGGGAAAGATGGAAGAAACAGACTACACTGTTGACGTAGATATACACATATTCTCTATATATACTTTTGTATGTATACTAAAAATCTAAAAATCAAGCTTATAAACAAACTATTTACTTAGTCCTGACATGTTATTATTATTCTGCATGTAAAATGTAAGTTTTATCCAGTAAATTAGGGTATAATCGCATATTATTATTCTCTATATGTAGAATGTAATTTTTCTCTATGGTATAATCGCGAGGTTATATATATATATATATATATCTCTTTATCCTTTTATACCTTGACATCTGGATCAGAGATTAGTAGTTTTCTTTTCGACTGCGATCTATCGCCTGACATTTGACTAATATCATACTATACGTTACACTTATATATATTTCATATCAAGAGTATATATGAAGCTTAAACCGTAGGAGGAACACGTTGTATTAATCACTAGATCAACAACATAAATCCACTTTAATTAGTAATATTTCTGTAATTGTAATGTTGTATTTGAACTCAGATCGAAACGAACTGATCGATCCCCTTGTAAGCTTCACCTAGCTACACAAAATGATCATCGTCTAATTCATTAATTTGGGTATGTCACATTGTGAGTTACACCTTTATTTTACGAATTTCTTTAATATATCGTATATATATGTGAGTATATGACATTTTTTTCTTATAGCCTATGCTGTTTTCGGATCAAATTGTTTTTTTTTCGAACATTCGATCAAATTGTGTGTTTCATGCAATTTTTTGTATTTTGGTAATATATTTTAGTGATATATATACATTGTAAATAGAGTCTTTGTAAACTGGTATATTATAAATTGGTGTAGATAATGTTCGGTTTAGTATAGACTATAGTATATATATAATTTATGTACATTCAGATTGAACATTATCTACACTGGTTTATAGTAGACTCTATTTACAACGTATATACCAATATATTTTTTTTGTAACATTACCAATATTTTTTTTTCTGTATATATATAATTTCTGTACAGCCATGAATTAAAAACTATATTAAACTAGCTTTAACAACAACAACAAATAATTATCTTACACTAGGATATGATTATGTTCAAGCAAACATAAAAGTAGGGGGTACTGTATAAAAAAATTACAACTACAAAAATCAAACCGAATCAAATTAAATCTAATTTTTTTAAACCGAAACTAATTGATTTTTCTTTTTAACGTGCACGAACCAAGTCCTCTTAACCTTTCAGAGATCGTCGACTTTAATAGAATCTTGTCCTTAAGTAAGCTTTTGAAACCTCATTCTCTTTTCAAATTTTGTTATTTTTATCATAAAAGCCCGCAAGCTTGTTAGTCTCGCGATCTTATTTTTTGTAATTAAGTAACTAATGCATATTCGATGACAAAAAAAAAAAATGTCATTTATGCGTTAATTTATTGATTTTCTCTTGCCTTTCAATCATGCTTTAGCTGATTTTTTATTGATATATTTGTTAAAATTTTAGTGCTAAAGTAAATTTTTTTTAATTCGCTTTATATTTTTAGGTGGCGAACACTTGCGTTGTGTGTCTCACTTTCTATCGGCAAATAACACTGAGGATCGTAGGATCTCTATGATCTTTTTTGTTGTATTTAAGTAACAAAGCATCTTAGATTTGATTATTTAATTAAAAGCTATAATGATCACATTATGTAGGTTATATAGTTTATTACTTTATTAGTAAAGTAGTACCGATAAAGTGTAATGCATTTCGATGCACCACCGCACAGCTACTGTTTCTACGTGATTCATGCTTTTGCATGGTTTTAAATTGTATTCACATCTTAATAAATATCTAACTCATACTTAATTTTTTCACTGCAATTTCCAACCAAAAGAGCCCAACATAGGTTCTCTGGCATTTTTTATTTACTTGCACCGGATGTCCGGATCTGTAACGCCCGACTAACTCTATAGTTAAAGCACCGGGCCAGAGTTCATAGAGTTCAAGTGGCCCAACTAAAATAAAATTGTTTCGAGAATCCAAATCAAAGATTAATTGTACTATTTTTACTGTTACAATTTTCTGTTAAACCAATATTAAAATCTATCTCTTTCACAAAAACTCACCCAATTTTTGTTTTCATCCTAATATTTTTTTTTGAAAATCTGGTTTTTCCTTTACTAATTTTTTTTTTACGACGCAAGAAAGTTTCATACTCCCTCTGTTTCATAATAAATGTCATTTAGAGAAAATGTATCTGGATGTATTAAACTCAAAACACATCCAATTACAATACATATACGTTTTCTTCAAATGACACTTATTATAAAACGGAGGGAGTATAATATTAAGTTGGTGTAAAGAGTTTAGCTTTATAAACTAACCAATCTAGTACCAACAAGTTTATATGAGAAAAAATAGAATCGCGAACTCAAACTCCTTTTGTAAAGGCATCTATACGAGCATTACAAGTATGTGATATGAAATATAATGAGAATCTTGGAAAGCCAGAACAAAGTTGTTCGAATTCTTCTAATTCCGATACTAATTAAATACATCATACTACATAGATATATATATATATATATAATGATAATCGTTATTAAAAAAATATAATGTTAAGTACTAAATGTAAAAATAAAACATTAAAGAAAAACTTTTTCTCTTTTTTTGTGGAGAAGTTTGAAGCTTTTTAATATGGATGAGTATGGACTATGTCAAACATTATGGAACATATATCGACTGTCAGACAGATTGTTCAAAAATGATTATGATGATGCAATCTTCTGATAAATGGATTTTCTCATTCAAAAAAAAAAGTTTACTAGTTTTTCTTTCTTTAATTCTAAGTAGACTCAATAAATGAGTTTATTGTGTAATAAGTTTAAAAACATTCATTTATAATTTGTTTTTGTACTTGAGTACTTCTGTTTGGACCACCCATTGACAAAAACAAACAATTACTCTTTGATATTAGCCAACTAACAAAGAAAGAGTTCGAAAGAAGACCAATTGGGTCAGGGAAGAACACGAAACACGAATCTAGCACAACATGTACATACTTGTAAGAGATTATAAATGAATATTCATGATAAGAGTGTTTTTTGTTCTTACCTCGTCCGACAAAATGACCAAAACAAAAAAATCATCATTACAAATACGGAGAGTATTTTTGTCCAAATCATTACAAATCTCCCACTTTGCTATGTTCTAGTTGAATTAAAAATTTGACAGTTTCATGAGTGTAATTATTTACGACATTAATATCTTTGTTTTTCCGAAAAAAAAATTAGACACCCGTGTTTTCGGGGCCCGCTTATGGAAAATGAAATGTTCATTAATTAAGAAATGTAATGGTGAAATGTTTTCATTTCAATGTATTAAAGCATCGTCCAAAAATTCAAAGACGATAGTCTATTTTATTTAAAGATAAACATATAAAGCCTTGAAGTCACATTGTCAATAAGAAAATATGAGATGTGATCGTAATGGTCCCTTTCGAAGCTTTAGTTCTGGAAAAATTTTAAATATACTAATTTAGGAAAATTGCAAAATTTTCTCTGATTAGTTTATTATAGTCAGTTTTATTCCAACAGTAAACTGAGCAACAGATACAAAAAACATATTGTATTTGTATATATGTATATATATTAAAAAAACCTCGAATACGGTGATTATACGATTCCTAATACCCGTTGAAGGAGACAGCTTATACGGCTCATATCGGCTTAAAATATAGCTAGGTGTACTTTGTCTTGTCTCGAAACGATAAGACACGTGTCGGTTTTTGCAAGTGGTCCTGAGGAATAGTTCGAGTCAGCAATTGGTGGGACCTACCTTTTTTGCAGATATTCAAAGTCAAAAAATTCGGCCTTTTAATAAAAAACATTTTTCACCAAAAAGAAAACTTTATTGCTGGCTGAAAAAAGAAAAAAACTTTATCATATGCGTGTGTCTTCACATATGCACACAAGGAGTTACTTTATGTAGACTTTTAAATCCAATTAGGAAAAAATCGAGTTAATTTTTTATATATATTGAGAAAATCTGACTCTTTTTCATATTATTATCAAAATTTTCGTTGATACTATTAACATAATAATTTGTATAAAAACTATATTAAATATTTTATAAATAATTATTCATTTTAAAATAAAGATTTATTAGTTAAAAAGGTATATATAATATAACCAACCATTATTTTAAAAAGAGCTATAAAAAATAAGTGGCCTGAAACTGATTTTACCAACGTGTTTTTTCTTTTTTTTTATTAAGAAATCACCGTAGGATAACACGATGACGAACACAAACCAAATGATACATCATACATGTTCTGATTACTAATTTTTTTATAGGAGAATTATACAAATAAAGATACTTTAATGATGCATTTACAAAAGATGCAGTGGTTTTTCTAATCCAGTTTTTTTGTTTACTATATTGAGGTTAAGTTTGTGGCGTATTTAGGAGCAATTCTAGCAAATATACTTTGAGATATGGAATGATACAGTAATTAAAAAAAAGACAATTTACAAAACTTTAAAAATTCTACGTATTGTGTAGTAGACAAACTAAAAAGAAACACAAAAGAAAAAAGAAGAAAGGAGAGTCGCTCTCGCTCCGGTGAGGATTTGTCGCTAAACGGCGACGTCTCGTGCTTGCTAATGCTAGTTGCTGTCCCCATCAACAGTGTCTGCTTCCCACACGCCACGCCAAGATCGCTCTTTTCTAGCCGTCGATTAGTTTTTCAGTTTTGACTTTTCGGCCTCATTTATTAGTCTTTTTTTTTATAGAAAATTTATTTAATAGCTTGCCAGAAAATAAGTACATAAAAATCTATAAAATAATGTAGCAAATTGCTCTTCAATTTTTACATTATACTTCTTCTGTTTTTTAATATAAGATGTTTTTAATATAAAATGTTTTAAGACTATTTTTTATTTGAAAATATATAATGTTTTCAGAAATCAATACAAAATTTATCAATAAATGACTTGTTTTACTTTTAAATTAATTGGTAAACAAACAAATAATAATAAATAAGATTATAATAGACATTTTACAAATTTTCTTAATACATGTGTCCAACTCTAAAACATCTTATATTTCAAAATGGAGGGAGTATTTAACAACATATTAACTTCCTGTGATTGAGAAATGCACTTTTAAATGTTGATGATAGATACCTTAAGGCTTAGTTAGCTAGGCTTTGGTGAAAGATCAAGAATCTATGCAGTTATACAAATTACACCTACTGTGTTAAGCAGCTCGAGTAGCATGAGTGAAGTGATCCCATGCACTGAGACCTTTTAAGTTTGATTTGTAGAAGCTATGTTTGGCTTCGGAAAGAACTTGGAGACTTGCTCACTTTCTTGAAACGCCTTGATCCATCTTCTTCTGTCATTGTAGTTGAAGCTAACCTAGTCTTCCGCCGAACCGGACCGGGTGCTTCACTGACATCTGGCAAGTTTGATGGTTCATCAGGGATTGTGGCATCATCAGTATCCTTGAAGGCATACAAAAACGACTCGTGAGAAGGTGGAAAAATACTTTAAAGATATGATGTTTGGTGGCTATGTTGTCTAGAAAGTAGCCAAATATACAGAAAGTACCTCTCCATTAGCATTCTCACAAGCATTTGTATCCTCTTCCATGGCCATGGCCTGATTAGTATCATTATCATCCTGTATTGGTGGGGCTTCCCAAACACCATCATCATCATTCTGGATTGGGAAACATTTGTTTCCTTAGTGTTATTCATAGCTTGGGGAACAACAATATACTTAGAAAATGTCAAGTATCTAGTGATTGTGGCATCAAGATAAAGTTACCTCTCCTGCTAGCAAAGCCGATGTGATCTCGCCAGCGTTTGTCTCTTCCTCATGGCTGCTCTCACGGTTTTGCTCCGGCGTTGGATTAAAGTCACACGGCATGTTGCTCTCAAGAGCAAAGTTTCGTATAACATGCTTAAGTTGGGCTAATGCATTGGTAGCTGTAGCAGACGCCTTAGCAGCCGTGGCAGATGCTTTGGTAGCCGCCGCAAAACTTTCGAGGACCTTCTGAAAAGATGATGCAGGATCTACTGTAGTTGTTGTTTGCGCCCTTGTCGGGTTGATATGGTCAATGACCCTAGCCCCACCAATCCATGACGTCGTTGTGAAGGCAGCGACACCACTGTAGATTGACTCAAGCATGTGATCGACACTAGCGTCCTCCTCTTCATCTGACCAGCTTATTTCCGTTTCCTCAATAACACTGTCACCTTCTTCTTCTTCTTCCATTATGTGTTGCACATCACAAACCTACATTATGTCTGTTAGTATACAACACCATAAGCCAGACTACTTGACGTATATGCACAGAGTAAAATTAGCATACCTTGTGTGCTTTGTCAAGAGACTTCACGCGAGGCATGAAGATGCTTATTGGCTTCTGTGCAGAAGGAACTTCTTCAGCAGCTTCGTCCACTTCCTTAGGCATTAATATGAGTGGTGCGCAAGCTAAAGCTACCATCTGCAGCGCGTGTGCGAAGCCCTGAAGAGCACAAGATGGTTGGCAGAGGTTTGACAAAGAAGAAGAACGGCCTTTTATAGCATCCATAGTCATGTTGAACGATCTTCGACCCCACGGGTAAGCAAGAAACGAGTCAACATCTTTAACCATCAAAATGTGATCCCCATCGATCCTAGCTTTCTTAGAATTAGAAGAAGGGCAGAGAACACCGTCCACAAGCAACACGCAAGCTAGCCTCAACATTGTGTCCTTGTCTTTGCATTGCTTGGCTAAGAGTGTGTTCATTATCCAATCAAGCGTAGGGTTTTTCTCTTTCCCGAACAGTGTCTTGGTGATCTCAGAAGCGTCTCCTGCTTCTTCGTCATGGGCTGGTAGCTCGGAACAGTTTAAACCTGTGACAAGCGCAAACTCTCTGATGGAGAAACGAAATGGTTGGCCAGCGAACACGCACCAGATCTCGTGTCTTTTCTTGGTAACGAGTTGCCTACACAGGAGGAAGTGGATGAATCTGACGGAGGAGGTTATCTTGTTACCAGCCTCGATCAGTTTCCCGAACTGGGAGTCCATGAGCTTTCTCCTGAGGTCAGGTTCGAGCTCAATGGCGCATTTTATAACCTCTAGGTACCTCAGGCTGTAGTATATGTTGACCTTCTTGTCAACAGGTTCTTTGCCTAATTCGAACATCCTCTCTGGTAACGTCGCCATCTCACTGATAAAAACCAAAGGGACCAGTCAATAACCACAAACACAGAAGGAGAATTAAAATGTAGTCAAAAATAGAAAAACAGATTTCATGAGCAAACAACGAGCAACAAAGGTGAATAGAGCCAACAGGGACAACAAAAGGTGAGCAAGAAACGGATTATCAAAAAGACAAAGAAACTGTGTCCAAACCTAACAGAACAAGTTTAAAACGAGATATATCGGCAATGGTGTGAGAGGAAACCTACGGAATCTGGAGCAGTACGTATCGTTGACGGCGAGAAGTAGAAGCACTTGTTAGAGAAGCAGTCAAATTCGCCATAAGAGAAGAAGATAAACAATGACTTATATGAACTTTTCCGAATCGTTTTTGCCTTTTCAGTTTCCTGTGTGATTTTCGGCTTTTCGAATTCCCATTTTTTAAGAAAAACACAGAGAAGCAAAAAAGGAGTGAACTTGCGACATAAACCCCAGAGATACCACTTACTCAATATCCGACTAAGCAAAAAGGAGTGAACTTGCGACATAAACAAACAGGGATTTTTGATTTCCTATATACATAAACGTAGCATTCAAGCTTCCTCCAACTGTGTTACTGTCATAACTACATGGGAATGGTATGCACTTTCGAGTTGATGGATTCTCATGTTTAGACCCTTCAAAGCTTAAGTCAGACTTTTCATGAACTTTGCAGGTGAAAGATCTGAGCTTGTTTGATCTAATAGCAAAGTTGAGGCAGAGTGGCTCAAGAGTATAACTTGTTCTTCTCCTACGTTACATTTTTATGAATACTTCACACAATACATTTCTTAGCACACTTGTTGAAATGAATCTTTTGTTAGCTATATCTCTTTGGATTAGCGTAAATGATCAACATGATTAGTCAATGTACCACAGAGATTTGTTGGCTAAGAAGGAGAATTGATCCCAAAAAAAAAAAAAACAGAAATTCAATTCATTATTAAGAATCCGATCCAGAATATCTCATAGAAAACAATTCCTAAACAACCACAACAGAGAGAGAGAGAGAGAGAGAGAGAGAGAGAGAGAGAGAGAGAGAGAGAGAGAGAGAGAGAGAGATTCATCAGACCTATCTCTTAGAGAATTTCTTCTTGGAAGAAACGACAACTTGTGGTTTCGGATGCTTCTCGGCTTCGCTCGGATCTAACCATTTGAGAGGATGACGATTGTAGAAGGGCCAATTAGGTACAGTGATCAGAGTCGCGAGAACAGCACCAGCGGCGTAGATCAGCATCATCGTCCTGAAGGACTCCGTCGCGTAGCCAACAGCCACCGCGACGACGCCGGAGATCACCAGTAAGATCTGCATCAGCTGCTCCACCAACTTCTGCCCTTGCCAATCCATTTCCTACACACGGAAAAAAAAAGGGAGAGAAATCCGAAAATCAACAACCTTAGATCCTTTTCGATTTAAATTCAAATTAAACGCAACGAACGAGAATTTCGATATTGTGATACCTTTGGTACCGAATCGATGAACCCTAATTCCACACCAGAAGGATCTGATCTCACTGAATTGTGTAACTTGCTTTCAATTTTCGACAATGGGAGAAGGAGGAAGTGGAGAGAGACTTCTTGACTAAAAAAAATTTGTGACCCCCGAAATCGGTTTAATAATAAACCGGTTTAATTGTCGGTAGAATTGGGCCTTACAGTATTACTCAGCCCATTATAAACCCAAAGATTGATTTGTGCATTCATGTCATGGTAGGAATGGGAATAGTAAACTCAGTATTTGTATTACTCATATGCTTGTTATGCAATGACTAGTGACTAGTGACTAGTGAGAAAATCAGTCACCAATTAATCAAGAAAAGAATATATTGTAGAATGTTTTTGAATCCCTCAACAAATTTCGTTTTATTTCAAGATAGGTCATTCAATAATCAAAACTTAAAAACTAAACGTTTATAAAAGAATCAAATTCTTTCTTTGCGTGTGAGACGTTGTCTTTGTATACATCTGAATATAATTGCCAAAAAGGATGCACTTATGCAATTGAGTTTGCAACAAGATGAAAAGGAAACACAACAAGAACTGATGATGATTATTCTTTTTTGAGGATCAAAAATAAAATAAAAACAAACAAAAAACACTTTCAACCTTAGATGCATATAAATAACCGACTAAGGACCTATGGTTTTACAGTATTGTATACCAGGTAAAACAGCTAATTAAACCTCCTAAGATGTGTTTCCCAGGATAACAATATATTGTGTCAAGACATATTTTTCTTGCAACAATATACACGAAGAGAATTCACAAATAGTTCAAAGAATTAGGAAATTTTTTAATTTTCAAATTGGAAAAAAATGAACAAATTATAAAGATGATTGTTTGGTTTGTGAATGGATATCCTGCAGAACTGCAATGAAAAAAGACTTCCCTCTGAACGATACCTACTTCTAAACTAACATGGTAACATTTGCCTAAATGGAGTCAATTTGAACAGTTACTAGAAACAAAATTTTAATTTAAGTTAAAATTTGAGGTTACTTATGCAGGTTTTTGCTGACCATGACTCTACTATTAACTGATCAACATCCCAAGAAAGTCCATTGAAGGGCTATGAAGAGAAATAGTCTACTTTCGATCTTCTATTAGCATGTGGTTTGGAGGTAAGTTTTCAAAACAAGTATCAGTTTATGAATGTGTATATGAATGTGTAAGATGTGATGTATACTTTCAAGGTCATGCTTGAATATATACATTTGTAATTTGTTAGTATGATTCAATATGGTTTCTGGGAAGATATGCTTTACACAAATCAGTTGTAATGTTTTTGCTTTGATGAAATAAGATATTTTGTAGAAAAAGTATTGGATATAGTATAAATTTGGTTAACGAAACAGATTTAATGATACATAGATTTTATATAACTTTGGTGTTGCAATTTCTACAACAATTGTAATATTTGTACAAGATATGTATTAGTCAAAGGTTTTGTTGTTAAATTGTAAAATTTTATGTCATCTGACTAATATGTATGAATATATTGATGTACAAAGATAAGTGTTTAGTTTGGAAAATCAATCTAACTAAAATAATTGAAGAAAAATGTCATATTTAAGAATCAGTTAATACCTTTTTTCCAATCAAAACTTTACTTTAGGTAAAATAATTTTTTTTTTTCTTATTGAGGTAAAATAAATTTATGACATTAATTTTCTAGAATATCAACCGATCCATGGATCACCACGTTGTTTGTTGAATTGCGAGTTTTAGAAAAGAAGAAACACTATCGAAACATTTTTCTAAATTGTTGTTACTCAGACTTTCTAATCTTTCAGACAAAAGTCTTATTCGAATAATATAGATGAAGAATAAAGGAACATAGAAACTCTTAAAACACATCAAAAAAATATCAGATAAAAAGTATGCAAAAAGTCAATATTGAAGTGGAACACGTAGCATACTGTCACTCTTACTTTAAATACAGATTCTAGTTAGTATCACATAAGTATTTTAAAATACAGATTTTATGTTGTGACTAATATGTATAAAACAAATATTGATAAGAGAACCCAGAACAGTAGACTAAAATGGGCTGTCTAGCATTATGCTAGTTAATAACCATTTGGGCTTTTATAATATTCAAATAGCCCAAAAGCTCTAGTTGTTGAATCACAGTCACTGAACGTGATGGCGCACTCTCTCTAGTAATTCATGAGTGAAGAGAAGCATCATTGTTCAGGGTCGCTATTTGAGTATTTAAAGAAGAAGAAAATAAATCTATAAGAACCAGAAATCCAAATTATTTGACTATTTTTTCATTTTATCCTACAACCGTGAAGCTGAAAATAGCTTTTTTGAGGAACAAAGTCAATTATATAGAAGAAAAATTGGGAAAGTTGCATGATATTGTTTATCGATTTGTTGATTCAGATTAGCCGGCACAATATTAGAATATTTTGAAATTCATTTTCAGAAACAGAAATGATAAAAAAAAAAAAACTCAAAAGTTTATGGATTTAATTTTGAGGTCTCAAATACTCAAAAACATTTTATAAATTTTCAAGACTCAAGCAATCCACCAATAGGCCTTCTATTAACAACCCTACAATTAAACCTAACCTCACCAGATCTCGCAGATTGCAAATCACCCATCTTCACCATCCCTTCTTGAAAAGCTCTAAAGAACTCTGCTTGATCCTCACTGAACATCTTCACATACTCTCTCGTCTCTCCATTCGTGTACAGAGTCTGATCAGAGTTGAGAAACCCTCTCCCTGAGACCAAGTCTTTGAAGTACTGATTATCGAAAACCTGCGGCGTCGCGTCCAGATCTCCGGTCACGTTCTCGTCTCCACCCAGAGGACAGAGCTTGTTCAGCTTCTTCCTGTAAACCGGTTCGAGAGCTGGATCCGGTTTACCAGACCCGGATTGGTTATAAAGCCTGAACATGATCGAGAAACACCGACCTTGACCGATCGAGTGTGACCCAGATAAAGCCACCATGTCTTTGACTGAAAGATCGAATCTTTTGAACAGATCGATCAATAAAGTTGCGTTTGCTCTTGGACTCGGCATTACATCGTCTGAATCTTTCTGACTCGCTGATAAACTGTCTTTCCTCCCTAGCTTCACTTCCCAATCCGGTCCTCCTGTCTGGTTTTCATTTCAAGAACGAACCGAAATTACAAAAAACCGAGAATTCACTAAACCGGGAAATTGGAGAAAGAAGGGATTTTTACTAGAGCGACGGCGTCGCGAGAAGCCATGATGATGATGTCGGCGCAAGAAACAGTAGCGGGACAAGCTTTCTCTAGAGCTTCTTTAATGTCGTCGACAACTTCGAAAGATCTCAGCGAATTGATGTTGGAAAGCGCTAGTTTTTCACCGAGCATGTTCGGTGTGTCGTCAAGCAACAGAGATGCGTCACATCCCTTGATTTGATTCATCATCGGAGAAAACAAAGAAGCAAATCAGCAAAAAGGTAAAACCAAGAAGAGAGAGAGAGAGAGGGAGAGAGAGAGAGAGAGAGAGAGAGAGAGAGAGAGAGAGAGATTGTGTGGCTTACATTGACGAAACAGTCGTGAAATTGGAGACGCATAACGGAAGCGACGCTTCTTGCTTCTTTGATCATGGCTTTCTTCATTTCTCTTCTTACTATGGTCTCAGCTTCAGGGCATGTTTCGCTGTAGAATCTTGGTCGGAGAATTTCTCCGGTAACCACCGTCAAGAGGAGTAGGTAGAAGATGAGATGGGCAAGAAGAGGAGACATCTTCTTCTTCTTCTTATTTTTTATTAATTTTATAGTAACGTTTTTTTTTCTTCCCTTTTTCGTGTTTGGTTTTCAGTGATGGAAGAAGAAGAGACTTTGTTGGCTTTATAAAGAGTTTTTTGGTGGTTTTCGAGAATGATTTTCCAAATTTCTAAGGCTTTTCCTTAAATGGGGTTTGTGCAAGTGTGGTGGTGAGCTTCCAAATGTCATTTTATATGAAATAATTCCTAATAAAAGCTTTGGTCCCATTGAGAAAATTAGTCTATAGAATTGATAATAGCTGTAGTTTTATGATTTTGTTGTATATATATGGTTACAAGTTTTTTTTATAATAATTGTAGATTTTATTTTCTAAAAATTCTGGCTATAAAATTGTAAAATTTAGAAAGTATAAAATTATGTGCTTTAGAAAAAAATGCTTTATACACAAAAAATATATATTTTAGCTGTGATCAAATAAAATTTATAAAACATAATTAGTATGCTTTAGAGCTGTAAACATAAATATTGATATGCACAACATCTATAGCAACAACCAATCAAACTCATATTTTGTTACCAATAAGTTTGTGGATTATTTTGGCAAATTTTGTAAAAAACTGAATACTGAATTAATAAATTGAATTATTTATTAGAATTAATTTAGTCAATTATATTTGGCTTAAAACAGTAATAGAGAGTTTTTTTTTTCATTTTTTTGTGTGAAAGTCCATTTTTTTTATATTAGGAGGTTTGGTTTGCAAATCACAGAAAACACAATTTATTATTAATAATATAGATTAATAAAAAATAATGCAAATTAATGGAATCAAGTTTACAAAATTTTTTTAATGTAGTATAAACAAAATTGTGAAGCATAGATCATTATATAATATTGGTAAACTTGGTGCATATAGAATTATTAGTTATGAATCTTCATAAAACGGTAAAATTAACCTTTATAAAATTGTTAATATAACAGTTTTTATAATTTGTAAGAGACTAATAAATCAATTTTTTTTTAAGTTATATTTTTTTGAATAAGAGATTAATAAAGAATTACTTTACAAAGAAAAACTATAGAAATGCGGAATTGTTTTTTTTTTTTTTTTTTTTTTTTTTTAGAACGTACTTTCAATAACTTATACTAGAAATCTGGTCAATTTCATAGATAGTATCAGAGACGTTCGTAATCAAATAAGTGTAAAACACATTTATCGATAAGCTTTTAAAGGTCACGAAGAAATTGAGTGATTTCAACTTTTGACTTTGTAAAAGGGGAATAAACCTTATCTTCACCGTTACCTTGTTTTGGTAAAAGAACACAAACACACATGCATCTCTTATTGTCTACTGTGATCATCAGTGGTGCTATCGTAACTGTACGTACAGCTAAATTATTAAATATAATAAAAAATACTACTATTAAGTATTAAGATAAACTGTGTCTCTTGACCAAAAAAAAGGATAAACTGTGTCCTTATGTTGATAAGATTATCACCATTAGCGAAATAAGCATTATCTAATTATTGCTACATACTTTTCACTCTTAATAGTAAATACAAATTCAACTTTTTCTGTCTCACACACAATATATCAGTCTGATGTGTTTCTAAAAAATGTTTAATTATAAAACATAATTATTAAAATAATTTATGAAAGATGTTGATTAGATTATCAACACTCTAGAAATTCATTCTAATACGACATTTTTGTGTGAAAATGAGAGATTAAGTAAAAGCATAGTTGTGTTAGAAGATGGAAACATACCGAATATGGTGAAGGCAACATCCATTAAACTCGTCATTTTTTTTTTCACAAGAAAAATCTTTGTTTTGATTATCATCATATTTTAATATTTTCGACATATTCATTTCACCTATGACTCTGTAATATTACTACTATAAGAACTAAGTATTATACGATAAATTTTGGTTGATTATCGTCGATCTATATATATATATATAGACTCTACAAAAGAAATTAAAATTTGGAAAGAAAATAAAACAAACAAAAAATAAAATAATAACTTTTGTTTGTCAGAATGTATAAAACAATAAATAGTTGGAGAGGTGAGTGATTGGGTGTCGTGAGATAAGAGGATTGTTGTGACAAGAGGAGGCAACAATTTAAGCCATTGGTTGGTTCATATTTTTTTTTGTAACCGAACAAATTGCTTTTCTTTTTTAGCATTTTATTTCATTACTTTTATTTATTTTTATTTATCTGAATCCCAACTTTAAAAGTGACTGACACTAAAGCAAGTCGTCGTCATCATCATGACTTAGTAGCGTTCGTGGGTTTTGATACGTTGCCGTTTTTGAGATATGATGCTGTCCCCATCTTTACTTGTCAGGTTTTTTTTAATTTTATAGTCACTTCGGACAAAGAGTCATAATTAATACATATGACCCGGAGGTATCTAGTTTCCTAAAAAAGCCCTATAAATTTCGAAATCAGCAAAAAAGGAACGCACATGAAGAAAGCCATTGAATTTGAAATTTTACCTAACCAATCCATACCAAAATAAAACAAAATATTGAACCACATTTGAATCCATTAAAGAAGAATTTATTATTTCTGTTTTCAAGAATTCAAAAACGAATAAGTAATACTCTCTCCGTTTTTTATTAGATAATGTTTTAGAGTTTATTTTTTGTTCTAAAATATATGATGTTTTCAAATTTTTATGTAAAAATTAATTGTATTTTTATTTTTTTGGCTGTTTGAATTCTGAATTATATTTTTCTATTGGTTGAACTGTTTTGGAATTGAAAAAAAATATGTTTTGTTTTGAAAAAATAAAAAATTAAATAATTTTTTAATCTGTACATCTCTAAAACATCATATAATAAAAAACGGAGGAAGTAATAATAATATGTAGTAAAATAACTTAATTCTGTTATGAAAACAAAATTATAAGGAACCATAGAATTAATATATTTAAGGAAACACAAGAAAATTAACAAATTATTATGGTCGAAACAACTCTCCTACTCTTTTTATGGGCCCAAATATTTACACCTAAACTAAAACCCTAAAGCCCATTAAGAAAGCCCTGGAAATTTTAAGAAGAAAACGAAGAAGAAACAAACAAACACTTAACTTCTTCAGCTCCCGAAGATTTTTCACACAGAGAGATATTTCGAATCCGGCGGCGGAAATCCAACTTTTGTTTTTCCGACGAAAGCTACGAGAATGGGAAGAGGAAGACAAAGAGGTCGTTCTCAGAGGAAACATTTCAAAGAGAGCAGAGAGAATGTCTGGAAGCGCCCCAAATCCGATCCTACCGTCGATGCTTCCGGCAACGCCGTCCCGGAAAAACCAACCTGGGAACCTATTTTGACTGATAACCCTAATTTCGAGGAATACTACAAGGTAACATGTTCGTGATTCTGTATCGAATCGAGACAGTTTTATGCATTTTTAATATTGCGTCTCATTTTTCTACTCATGAAACTTCAGGTTATGAGCTATTGAGGGTTTCGGGTTTTGATTTTAATTGATTTTTCTTTGCGTTATTGATCTGATTTAGTGTTGTTACGATTCTAAATCTTGTATTTTGTGTGTAGGAACAAGGGATAGTGAAAGCAGAAGAGTGGGATTTGTTCATGGAGATTCTGCGCAAGCCTTTGCCTGCTGCGTTTAGGGTTAACTCCAAGTAATCCTATTTCTCTTCTTCTCTTCATTATGCAATTTGTTGATAGTCTCAGTGAGGTTTAGGGTTTAAGGATGAGTTTCAATGTAAAATCCATAAAGTAAAGTTTATAACTACTAACTAGATGCTGCCTTTTACTACTTTTATGATTTGCAGTAGCCAATTTTGCGATGATATAATATCGATCTTGGAGAATGACTTCGTGAAATCTCTTCAGGCGCAGGTAAAAGATACAATGTTTGTCATTGGCATTTTGTAGTGTCTTTCTCTATTTTCTGTTTATCTCACAATCGTTTTTTTTGTATTTTGTTTTTGCATTTTAGGCCATTGAAGATGGTGAATTAGAGGCTATTAAGCCCTTGCCTTGGTATCCGAAGAATCTCGCTTGGCATTCTAATTTTTCTCGAAAGCAGATTAGGAAAAATCAGACACTTGAGAGGTACATTCTCATCAACACATGAATGCTTCTATCAACTTATCAAGTCAAATGGCAATATTTTAGTTACATTGAGTGTTAGTTATTTTGTGTGATTGTGTTACACATGATGGGTTCTTCATGGTGTTTATTTTTCAGGTTTCATGAATTTCTGAAATTAGAAAATGAAGTCGGAAACATGACCAGACAGGAAGCTGTTAGCATGGTAAGAATAAGATAGCTTAATACTCTCTCCCGCTGCTGTTAACATTGCTTTGTCGTTTCTAACATTTATAAAACCGTTGCAGGTACCTCCTCTCTTCCTCGACGTACATCCAGACCATTTTGTGCTCGACAGTGAGTGAATCTTCGTTTCATTCTGTTTTGAGACCTTAAAAGTCTTCAAAGGGCTCAAAGAACTTATGACTTATACTTGTGTCTGAGCAGTGTGTGCTGCGCCGGGTTCAAAAACATTTCAGCTGCTTGAGATTATACATGGAGCATCAGAACCAGGAACTCTACCTAATGGAATGGTTTGTGTTGCTCTCCTTATTTTTTTTGTTTTACAAACTCTGGTTTTAGGTTTGATGGAAATTAATTGATTGTTCTTTCTTGAAAAACCAGGTGGTGGCTAACGATGTTGATTTCCAAAGATCTAACCTTCTGATTCACCAGACAAAGAGGATGTGCACATCAAACTTGATAGTGACTAATCATGAAGGACAACAGTTTCCTGGTTGCCGCTTGAACAAATCCCGAGCTTCTGAGAAAGGCCTAAGTGAAGATATGCCCATTAATCAGCTTTCCTTTGACCGTGTTCTCTGCGATGTTCCGTGCAGTGGTGATGGTACACTGCGCAAGGCTCCAGACATCTGGCGGAAATGGTGTTTACTCTTTTGCCCATTTTTCTCCTATCTGTCATGTTATGAGGCATTTATACAGCATTTGTTCTTGAAAAATTCTTATTCCTTTTGGTTTCTTGTACAGGAATTCTGGAATGGGCAATGGACTTCATAGCTTACAGGTTATTCTTGCTATGAGGGGTAAGCTTTTCTTACATGTCCAAAGTAATTTTCCATGAAATGTCTTGTTAGAATGATATCCTTAAAATCTTAAACATGTCTGCTTGGTCTTTTCCAGGTTTATCTCTGTTGAAAGTTGGTGGGAAAATGATATACTCAACTTGCTCAATGAACCCAGTTGAAGATGAAGCTGTCGTTGCTGAGGTAAGTTTGTAGTAACTTCTTCACCTTTCTTTTAAAACCCGTTTTAGCTGTAGTCTGATAAAAACGTTTGCTTGAATTCAGATTCTAAGGAGGTGTGGAGACTCTGTTGAACTTGTGGATGTTTCCGATAAGCTTCCAGAACTTATTCGAAGACCAGGTCTCAAGACATGGAAGGTCAGTTTCTACTACAATTCAACCTATTGAACAAACCCTCCTCTACGGAATCTAATTTGCCTTGTCTCTGCTGGATCCAGGTGCGTGATAAAGGTGGGTGGTTTACTTCTTACAAAGACGTCCCTCAAAACCGGAGAGGTGGGGTTCTTGTGAGCATGTTTCCTTCTGGGAAAAACCTCAAGGACGCAGCCGAATCAACAGAGAAGAATGAGAACGGTGGTGTTGACGGCTGTGAAGATGGATCCAAAGAAACAGATAATAATGTGGTGGATGCTATTTCCGATGAACCAGTTGTTGAGATCTCTGATCTTCCACTTGAACGTTGCATGAGGATAGTTCCTCATGATCAGAACACCGGAGCCTTTTTCATCGCCGTCCTTCACAAACTTTCACCCTTGCCAGGTAAATTTTTCGTTTTTTTGTTTGTTGAAGAACATGTTTCTTGATATTGATGATAATCACCTGTAGAAACTTATGTGTAGTTTCTCTCACAGAATTTCAGGAGAAACCAAATCCGAGAAAGCACGCATCCACTAAAACTGCTGACTCGACAGAAAAGTCTCCGGCTCCGGCTGAAGAAGCTGTTGTTACTGTTGATGTTGAACCAGTAGAGAGCTTAGTGGAAAAAGTTACAGAAGCAGATTCGAACAATGAGAAAGACGATATCTTGGAGCCTGAGAAGAAAAACACAGAAGGAGAAAGCATCACGGAAGAGAAAGAAGAAGCCAACCCGAGTCACGCATCAGGCAAGAGGAAAGTACCGATGCAAGGGAAGTGGAAAGGCTTCGACCCTGTTGTCTTCCTGAAAGACGAAGCACTAATCAACAGCATCAAGGAGTTTTACGGAATCAAAGACGAATCATTCCCGTTGCACGGCCACCTTGTGACAAGAAACACAGACACGAGCAGCGTGAAAAGGATCTACTACGTTTCGAAGTCGGTCAAGGAAGTTCTTCAGCTGAATTTCGCAGTCGGACAGCAGCTTAAGATCGCCTCTGTTGGCCTCAAGATGTTTGTAAGTACACCAAAAACCTCTCTGATCAATCTGTTGTCAATTACTTGTTTACGAATCGGAAAACGCAGGAGAGACAATCGGCGAAAGAAGGTTCAAGCAAGCCATGCTCGTTCCGTATATCGTCGGAGGGACTGCCTGTGATCCTTCCGTACATCACCAAGCAAATACTGTACACTCCAATGGCGGACTTCAAACATCTTCTGCAATACAAATCGATCAAGTTTCCTGATTTTGTCAACCCACAGTTGGGACAGAAAGCAATCGACCTTGTCCTGGGATGCTGCGTGGTGATTCTCACCGATGGTGCGTACTGTTTTGGTCGATAGTTATAGATACTCTGTGTTCATGTATGATGTGGTTTTAACCGTTTTTGCTGGTATCTATCTATCTCTCAGGCGAAGAACCCGTGAAAGTGGATGCATCAACAATAGCCATCAGTTGCTGGAGAGGGAAGAACAGTTTGGGTGTTATGGTCACTTCTGCAGATTGCCAAGAGCTGCTGGAGAGACTCGCCGAGAGAACTCCCAAAACCGAAGAAGCTGGTCCGGTTAATGGAACCGGTTCGGGAGGTCCTGAAGCTATGGAGACAGCTTAAAAGGCCATTTTCTCTCATCATAACTTTAGTAGATTGTACTTCTCTGTTGTGCTTTTTTTTTCACTTACCCTTTTCACAAATTTGAAATTCCTTTTCATTTAAGCATCATGCATGATGACTTTTGATGAATGGCTCATGGATGGACAAAAAAATGAAAGCTTTTTGTTCTATAACACCTTTATATTTCAACCCCATGGGAACAAAATCTTGTGATAACTATTATGTTTTAATCCAATATGGAAGTTTACAATTCCCGGTTCCAAAAGAATATACAATGAAAGAAGCAGCTCTCCCCCAATAACACCAAACTCAGGAAAATATTGTTTTTGCAGAAAATGAAAACGTTGAAATTTTGTTCTTTCTTTCTCAACTGTAATGGAAAACAAATCAAGAGTACTTACGAGTTACTACAACACGCGGTGGTGGTCTTAGTAGGGTTCTCCTGTGAAGCAGGACCAGGAATAACAATCTTCTTTCCAGCCATTGATCCCGGGTTGTTAAAATCGCCATGGTTTTGGAGATTCTTCTTGTTCACTGTGTTGAAGATCTCAGTCAAGAGAGTGTTGAAAGAGTTCTCGACATTGGTGGAGTTCAAAGCCGAGGTCTCCAGGAAGAACAGCCCTTCTTTCTCCGCAAACTCTTTGGCGTCCTCCATGGGAACCGATCTCTGGTCCTCTAAATCGGACTTGTTACCGATCAGGATGATGACGATGTTCTTATCTGCGTGCGCTCGTAGTTCCTCTAGCCATCGAGGAATGTGGTCAAAGGATTCGCGCTTCGTCATGTCGTAGACCAGCATCGCACCAACAGCACCTCTATAGTATGCGCTTGTAACAGCTCTGTATCTGCTCACAGCAAATGAACAAGATTGTGTCACTCACTACTACTGATCGAAGCAGCTACATTTGCTATTAGATCCTCACGGAGAATGCTATAAACACATTGAAATGTCGCCGAAGCCAAAGAGCAAAATCATCCAATCACAGCTAATAGAACTTGAGATCTTAAGAACTACTTGTAACAGCTCTGTATCTGCTCAAAGCAAGAGAACAAGATTGTGTCACTCACTACTGATCGAAGCAGCTACATTTGCTATTAGATCCTCACGGAGAATGCTATAAACACATTGAAATGTTGCCGAAGCCAAAGAGCAAATCATCCAATCACAGTTAATATAATTTGAGATCTTAACACTATTTTTCCTCTAGATCATTGTAAAATCAAAATCAAAATCTTTCGGATCTTCTCATGACTATCACTCTCGAAGTCAAACGAGGTCGCTTTCAGGTAATACTACGCAGATCCGATAACAGCAGCGAATCATAAGAACTACTCGTCGATTTTTCCAGCAAAATTAATCTGACCGGAGAAAGGTAGAGGTATTGGTACCGTTCCTGGCCGGCGGTATCCCAGATCTGAGCCTTGATGCTCTTCTCGCTGATGACGAGCGTTCGAGTCTGGAACTCGACACCAATGGTGGCTTTAGAATCCATACTGAATTCGTCGCGAGTGAACCGAGCGAGTAGCTGCGACTTCCCAACCGCAGAGTCTCCGATCAGTACGACTTTGAAGACGTAATCCACTTTTCCGCCTCCACCAGCCATCTTCTTCTTCTTCTTCTTCGCAGCCGGCGACCCAAAAGACGGAGATCTCTCGCTGATTCTACTGAGGGAGAGAAAAAAATTGTTAGAAGCGAAACTAATCGTTTGGGTTAAAAAATTTAATCCTCTACGCCACAGTCTATGGTAGCCGACGACTAGCCGGAAACAGAACGTGCGAGTGTCCTCGCACGTGTATCAAATTGATTAGCGATGATTGTGGTTAGGCCAACAAATGCCGTTGGAAATGATTAGATTTTGGATCTGGGTTTGGGTTAGAGAATGAGTGAAAAGTAATTACGAAATGAAAAAAATGAAATTGGCCTATACAGGTTTCGAACCTGTGACCTTCGCGTTATTAGCACGACGCTCTAACCAACTGAGCTAATAGGCCATTTTAGTTGAAACATTTATCAAAGATTTTTATATCTATCTCTATAACTAACCAAAATCTTTTAAAAATATAGTCTACTTTAATATTTTTCCGAACATGTACCTATTCACATAAATAAGAAAATATATTTAGCTAGAAAAATCAAAAACTAAATTGATACTAATTCATAAAAACTCTCTTAAAATTATAGTTTACTTTAAAAAAATTTCGAACTTGTACTTATTCACATAAACAAGAAAATATCTTTAGCTACAAAAATCAAAAATTAATTTTAACAAGAAAAATAAAAATTCTTATACAGTTAAAATAAGATTTGGTTTTGAAAACTACAACTTTCCTAACTTGAAATTTATATTTTTTGAATTTGGTATATTAGAGAAATAATATACATTTCACTACACAAATAATTTTATTTTGAATGACCAATTTCTATATAATTTTTTTAAAAATATTTTTCTTGCGCGAGAAGTTATTTAATTCATTCCATAGATGAGATAGTTCCTCCTGTAACACCTGTGATGCATGTTTTGTTTGGATCGCCTTGATTTCGGCGAGATGCGAGATTCTTCTTTCTCACTGTGTTGAAGATCTCAGTCAAGAGAGTGATGAAAGAGTTCTCTACATTAGTAGAATCTAAAGCTGATGTCTCGAGAAAAAGCAGCCCTTCTTTCTCTGCAAACTCTTTGGCCTCCTCCATGGGAACCGATCTCTGATCTTCTAAATCAGACTTGTTACCGATCATGACGAAGACAACGTTCTTATCGGCGTGTACTCGTAGTTCCTCTAGCCATTGAGGAATATGCTCAAAGGATTCGCGTCCTGTCATGTCGTAAACCAGCATTGCTTTATTCTGCAAAAAATCTTGGATTAGGTCTATCTCCATGTCGTGTGGCCCGGCGGGCCATTTAGACTTCTTATTAGGGGTTAGTTCTAAAAGCCCTTCCTCGTCTAGGGATGCATCAACTAGCTGCCAGACCATGGAGAAGACAAATGCAAGGAGAATACTTCCAGGGTCTTGATTTTGTATACCAAATATTTCAGAAAGATGGATTCCATTGTCCTGTTCATTTTAAAATTCCACATTAGTATGCAAGGTAGAACGTAAAGGAAGAGAATTCTGATAAAAGTAAGATTAGCATTATGAGTACATAATGTATATAAAAGCCTGTAAATTTATACAAATACATACTAGTGCACCATTTCAACAAAACGACATGAAAGGAACTCACTTGTGATATCCAGATTCTCTAATTTGAAGCATGAGCGAGAATGCATGTCTCTTTAGGAGTTCCACACAGAGCCTATAGGCAGCGGGGGTTCCATTTCAAAAATCATACCTTTCAGAGAAAAATCTAAAAAAGCTTCCTGTTAAAGTTCAAGTGTCCTTTATATCGGTTTATTCTCCAAGTGTTACAAAGACTCTAGGTGTAGTAGAGGGTCTCTAATTATACGGCTTAAGTATGAAAGCCATTCTCCTTCTTTTTATTATTCTTTCAGTTAAGTGTGGATAAGATAGAGAGCGAAAGTTTGTTGTAACAACGAACAAAAGAGAAAGAGCTCGAGCTTGAGCTGTTTTTAGTGGATTCCAGAGTAAATCTCTGGAAAGACATAAGGTTCTGGTTTAGCTATGAACTCGTTAAATCGTTGTGTCGTCTTCTTGCCTTCTTCTCTTCTTCTAATTCTTCTTAAATCGATCAATGTTGCAAGTTAGATATGAAGCTTAGGATCGTGAAGCAAGTCTAACACTTCCGACTTGCAAAATGGAAAGCCTGAAAATCCAGATGAAGCATTTATCAAGTCAGAGAGAAAAAGGTATCCTCTTAAATCCAGATGAAGCATTTATCAAATAGGAAACAAATCCAGATGAAATATTTTTCATATCCTGATGAGCGATCAAAGAAAAGAAAAGGTATTTACCTTTCTCGGGAAAATTCTCGGAAAAAATCAGAGAGAGAATCCAGTAAACCTGACAACAAGAGAATTATGCGTGTTGAGAGAGGCGAATAGGGATCCTGATGAAAGGGCTAGCAAAGAAAAGAAAAAAGAATCTACGTTTGGAAAAATTCAGAACAGAGAAAAAAATCTCGGAACAAAATTTGAGAACCTTAAAAAAATTGTTACAGATGTTGAGAGAATGGGACTGAGAGATTGTTATAAGCGTGGGCCAGATTAAAAGAGTGGCATTGCTTACTTGTTATTGTCCAAGAGTGGAGGAGGATTGCAAGTGTTGCAAAAAAATCAAGAAGAGACCAATCCAACTAATCATCTGGTCATCTCCATCCAACTAATCCATTTACATGCTTTATTCAGATGATCCATTCAAATATTTTTCATTTTATTTTTGGTTATTCATTTGAATAATTCATCTAGATGCAATTCTGTTGTTTAATCAGTTACATTATATTTGAAAGGATCATCTGAACAAAAAAAAATGATCAAAATATCCATATTTTCATTTAATCATATTTTTTTTATCTTGACTATACTAATCTTTGATTTAAAATATATTTGCAACTAAATATTAAAATTATTATTTTTTTCATTTATAAATTAATTTTATCTAACAATTTCATATAAATCTAAAACTTGAGATCTAAATCTACATTTGTAATTTGATTTTGATCAACAATATTGATATAACCAAACTAATTTTTTTTTAAAAAAAAAGGTTACACATCTAAGAATTTAACACACCTAAAAAGTCTAAAATCACAATATTAAAATACATCTTCAATTTAACACATCTAAAAAATCGGAAATCACAATGTTATTGTACATATTAAATTTAACACACACGTCTTAACACAAATAAAAGTATTGATCAAAATTGCATGTATACATTTGGAG
Source organism: Thlaspi arvense (assembly GCA_911865555.2). Taxonomy (NCBI): domain Eukaryota; kingdom Viridiplantae; phylum Streptophyta; class Magnoliopsida; order Brassicales; family Brassicaceae; genus Thlaspi; species Thlaspi arvense. Next base: position 66,211,121 of record OU466860.2, read on the forward strand.
AGATGAATTGATGAAGTTGTTCTTAACGAGATACTCGTTCTCAGCGTCGATATTGGCTTCCTCTTAGGATTCCAAGGATCGAACACCACACTCATGTTTTGCCGAGAGCCTTGACCCTATCAGGTCGGAGAAGACAGAGATGCCATTCGTCAGGACCGGTTTATTATCTTCTAACGAAACAAGAGACTTCTCTGAATTCTTCTGCTCCTCTTCCTCTTCTTCTATTTCCCCATGCTTCTGAGTTTCAACCTCCGAAGCTGCTGCAGCTGCTTTATGCTCTTCTTCAAGGTATACTCTTAGCTCCTTGTGTAACGAGATATCTTTACTTGTTCCAGGAAGATATAAAGATAACTTTTTGTCTCTGTCGTCTATCAACAAGTCACCTTCGTCATATTCTTGTGAAGTTCTTTCTCTGAACCATCACAAATCACCAAGAACATTGAGCTAAACGTTATGAAATCGAGCATTGAGCTTCTGCATCAAAGAGTGAACTATTTTGAGCTTAGAGAACATGATATCAAAATGTAAAGAGCGACTATGAACAAAAGGGAGTAGGATTCTATTTCAAATGATCAAACAAGGGACGTAAAACTCAAGAGCTTCAAAGAACAAATTCCCACTCAAGAGTTTAATTGTATAAGAATTTTTATTTTTCTTATAAAATTTAATTTTGGATTTTTGTAGCTAATATATTATTTTATTTATGTGAATAAATACATGTTCGGAAAAATATTAAAAGTAGATAGACTAATATTTTTATTTAGAGAAAGAATATACATTTCACCACACAAATAATTTTATTTTAACGAACAATTTCAATATAATTTTTCAAAATTTATTTTTCTTGCGCGAGAAGTTATTTAATTCATTCCATAGATGAGATAGTTCCTCCTGTAACACCTGTGATGCATGTTTTGTTTGGATCGCCTTGGTTTCGGCGAGATGCGAGATTCATCTTTCTCATTGTGTTGAAGATCTCAGTCAAGAGAGTGATGAAAGAGTTCTCTACATTAGTAGAATTTAAAGCTGAAGTCTCGAGAAAAAGTAGCCCTTCTCTCTCTGCAAACTCTTTGGCCTCCTCCATGGGAACCGATCTCTGATCTTCTAAATCAGACTTGTTACCGATCAGGACGAAGACAACGTTCTTGTCGGCGCGTTCTCGTAGTTCCTCTAGCCATTGAGGAATGTGCTCAAAGGATTCGCGTTTTCTCATGTCGTAAACTAGCATTGAACCAAGAGCACCTCTGTAGTAAGCGCTTGTCATAGCTCTGTATCTGCTCAGAGTAAAACAAGACAAGTGTCACAAATCGAAGCAGTTTCATCGTAATGTAATCACAACGTAGTAATGTGACATAACACATATCGGAGAAGGGTTTAATTAGTACCGTTCAAGGCCTGCGGTATCCCAGATCTGAGCCTTGATGGTCCTCTGTTTGATGACGAGGGTTCGAGTGAGGAACTCGACATTTTCCGGCGACGCGACGTTCTATCCGCTTCCTCCAGACATCGTTCGACTGAGAGATAAAAGTTGTAGAGAAGAAAATAAACTAATCGTTTGGGTTAAATATGTTGTTAGTCACACAAAATGTACGAATGTCGTCGTCACACGTGTACCATATAATACAAGTGCATGGGATTATAATTAGATAAATAGACACATTTTGCTAAGATTTTTCTATCATAATGGACACTTTTGTTATTTGTTATTGAGATACTTTGACAACTGTTTTTTTAATTTTTTTTTTAATACTATTGTATCTCTTACCTTTATTGATATAGTTTTTTCTCCTTTTCATTGAAATATTGATCTAATTAGAGAAATAAAAAATGAATAAATATAATGATATATCTAGTTTTTTACATGTGGGTCATCATCTTCTGCAAAATTTGTCTCCATCTTGTTAATTTTCCTAAACTTCAAACATTTGAGTCAAGGATTAAAAAACCTTTTTAATTATATTATAGATATTAAAGTTTTATGATAGACCGCCAAAAATAGCGTTTTCAAGAAAAAACCAAGAGACTAAAAAGATATGGCCTATACAGGTTTCGAACCTGTGACCTTCGCGTTATTAGCACGACGCTCTAACCAACTGAGCTAATAGGCCATCTTGTTCTGATTGTACTAAACTGATTTATATATGAAATTTACTGTTTGTAACTCGAAAAGTTTCTTCCACCTTTCTCTCTTGTACCCCCAAAGATCTGGGCCTGGGCACAAAATCTTCTCTCTCGAAGGAAGAAAAAGAGAAACGACGAGCTTCGGAGTCTGGGAATCTAATTTATCTACCAGATTTGTTCTGTTGTCGATAACTGTGTTTGTGCTGAAGGGATTTGGTAAGAAAACGATTCAATGGAGTGTGTAGTTCAAGGAATCATTGAGACACAGGTGCGTCTTCTCCAATTCTAAGTGCTCGAATTCATTAAAAAGAAGAAGATTTTAGCTTTGCTCTGAATGCTAAATGGCTAAACCTAGGTCGAAGATTTGAACCTTGATGATTTTGTTCTTATGGTTATATAGAAATTAGGAAACCTGATGAGAGTTTCTTGTCAAATTTCAGCATGTTGAAGCGCTTGAGATCCTTCTTCAAGGTCTTTGTGGTGTTCCACGCGAACGCTTGAGAGTTCATGAGCTCTGCTTGAAAAGCGGCCCAAATCTTGGTAAGCCAATTATGAAAAAATTGTCATACTCAAGTTTTGAAAATCATCGATCGAAATAATCCACATTGTGAATCTTCTTGACCTTCAGGAGTTGTATCCTCAGAAGTTAGGCTTTTATGTGATCTTGATCAACCAGAGCCCACATGGTACAGCTTCTTGTTCTTGCTGTTTGTATATGTTCTTGCTTTTATCAAATGAATCTTGTAATCAAGAAGAAGGATCTTGATGATATGATAGGAGTGTTAAACATGTTGGAGGTGCGATGAGAGGTGCAGGAGCTGATCAAATCTCTGTTATGGTAAGAACCATGATTGAGAGCAAAGTGAGCAAGAACGCTCTGCGTATGTTCTACGCGCTCGGTTACAAACTCGACCACGAGCTCCTCAAAGTCGGATTCTCATTTCATTTCCAACGGACCGCGCACATGAGTGTCTCCGTGTCTTCAGTCAACAAGATGCCCAAGATTCATGCCATAGACGAGGCTGTTCCTGTAACACCCGGGATGCAGATTGTGGATGTAACGGCTCCAGCAACACCTGAGAACTACAGCGAAGTAGCAGCTGCGGTTTCATCTTTCTGTGAATTTCTCGCCCCGTAAGAGACCCATCTCGTCTTTTTTCTTACACTCTGGATAGATAGTGTGTGTCTTCTTTGATCTAATTCGTTATTGTGTTATGTTTTCTTGTACTTTCAGGCTTGTTCACTTGTCGAAACCGTTTATCTCCACTGGAGTTGTGCCAACCGCTGCTGCGGCTGCTGCATCTCTTATGTCGGACGGAGGAGGTACTGCAACATTGTAACAAGTTGAAACTTTAAAGACACATGTTCTTCTTTGTGTTCTCTCATGTTACTACATCACATGGCTGTGAAAAACTTGTGATTTATTAGAGTTGAATGCTTAATGCCATCAGTTAGAGATCTCTTCACATCTTGAATAAGATTTGTTTGTCTTCTCTCATCAACCTTTTCGTAAATAGTAAATTGAAAGATTTAGAACCTTTTGATTTCAGAGCTATATGCCCACAGTTTAAGAATGTGTATGTTGGACGAAAACTTCGAGCATGATATAAAAATCAATGTTTCTTCCAGGAATCTGAGACCAAAGATTGATATTGAAATTCATGGTTGACACAATTTTTAATAAAACGTTGCTATTAATTATGTGTTGCAATGAGCAAACAAACATGGGGTGGTGGCGCAGTTGGCTAGCGCGTAGGTCTCATAGCTACTGAGTGATCCTGAGGTCGAGAGTTCGAGCCTCTCTCACCCCATAAGCTTTTTTTTTTTTTTTTTTTTTTTTTTTTTTCACTTTTTCCAAAACCAAGAAGAAGAAAATGAGAAAATGGGATGAGCAAGCACACTGATGATTGCCGAGATTATCATCTTCTTCCCCTTTTATAGTTTAAAGCTTCCTCTTTCCAAAAAGACATTCCAAAAATCAACAATGGGTACAATATATATTCATTCATGTATTAGAGATTCACAATACCAAAATGTCAAAACTTTCCTTCTTTCTAACCAATCAATCATCTACTACTATTAGCAGTCTTGTTCTTGCTCATATCAGCAAGCTCCTCAATAAGCTTCTTCTCTTCTTTGCTCAGTCTCTTTGGTATCTCCACCTGCACTCTCACCAACTGATCCCCTCTCATGTTACTCTTGTTCAGCACGGGAACTCCCTTCTTCGCCATCACCAGCGTCGTGCTCGGCTGTGTCCCCGCCGGTACTTTCAAATCCACCGTCCCGTCCACCGTCGGCACTTTCAAGGTCGTCCCTAGAATCGCATCTATGTACGATATCTTGCAGGTGTAGAGTATGTTAGTATCGTCCCGTTTCAAAACCGGGTCTGGTATGACCTCTATGACAACAAACAGATCTCCCGGCGACCCGCCTCTCTTCCCGGCGTTGCCTTCTCCTCTCACTCTTAACCGGCTACCGGAGTCAACCCCGGCCGGTACTTTGAGGCTTATCCGTTTCGTCTTCCTCACGCGTCCGTCTCCTGAGCAAGTACCACAAGGCGTCGAGACCTCTCCAGTGCCGTTGCATGACGAGCAAGTCATGACTTGTTGGAACACTCCGAGAGGAGTTCTTGCTGATGAGACCACTTGGCCTTGACCACCGCATGTGGTGCATTTGGTCGGTTTGGTTCCCGGTTTCGCGCCTGAGCCTTGGCAAGTCCCGCAGCTCTCGAGCCTGGATATCTCAATCTCTTTCTCCATCCCGAAAACAGCTTCTTTGAAGTTCAAGATCAGTGTGTAGTACTCGTCTTGACCATCCACGGCTCTGCTTCTTGAACCTCTCCCCATTCCACCTCCTCCTCCCATCCCTCCCATGCCTTCGAATAATGACTCGAATAGATCGAACGGATTACTAAAATCCTATTGAAAAGAACGCAAAACCAAAGAAAGTGATCAGAGACTTGGCTTTAAAGAAAAAAGTCTGTGTGAAATGTTGGCTTTGAACAACGTACCCCCATGCCTCCCATTCCACCAGCGCCTTTAACTCCGGCTTCACCAAACCTATCGTAAAGAGACTTCTTTTCATCATCTGATAAGACCTGCAAAATCAAAAAAAAAAAAAACTGTTCCTTTAGTCAACAGAAACCTCACAAGGCTAACAAATGCATCTCTAGAACAAAGGAGAAGTTGGGATTCATTTCACCTCATATGCATTACTTATTTCTTTGAATTTCTCTTCTGCACCAGGTTCCCTGTAAGCACATAATAAGCTTGTAAACAAGCCGGTGACAAGTTTCTAACTTAGAAGTATCAGTCTTGAAGGAAAGCAAGCGGTTTTTTGATCATTTCATATTTCTGGTTCTGTATCTCGCTAATGCCTATGAGTTGTGAAGGAGAAGAAGCGGCTTCTGAGCATTATCTTGTTTTTGGCATATTCTACAGTTGGCTAACAGATGTGTACTAATATTGTACTTGAGTGTTGATCCTATCCTCTTGTTCTCAAGATATACAGCAACAATGTTCATCAAATGAAGTTTCCCACTTACTTGTTCACATCCGGATGGTAATTCCTAGCCAGCTTCCGATAAGCTGAAACGAGAGCAAGCAAGGTTGAATCAATGTCATACCAAAACGTGCAAGCCAAAACAAGACACAAGAAACGCAGAGAAGAAGTCAAATCATGAATCTCTAACATTCAGAAAAAAATGTAAGCATACCGCTTTTAATCTCAGATTTGGTTGCATTTTTCGAAACTCCGAGTACCGAATAGTAATCCTTGAATCACCCAAAAGCAATCAGCCAAGATCATAAGTAAGTAGTGAAGCTGAGATATATATACGCATTCTGCAAAGTGAGGAAAACGGGAGCACGTACTGCATCAGCTCTAACAGTGAAGCGAGCTCCTCTGCGAGGATGCATATCTCTGGACATTCCCGTCATCGACAAGAAGGGCAAGGAGCCATGTGATGAGAAGATACTCGACCTTGAAGCTCCCAAACAATTTATTTGGCTCATGGAGCTGTAAAGTTGTGAGAAAAGGAAAACCCTTTAATGCCAATTTCAGATTCTCTTCTTTAACAGTATTCCTATGTCAAGAACTTATTCCAATCCAGGGACTTGGAAACAGAGAAGCTTACTTTTGTTGTCGACTTGATTCGACTCTGCTCGGATAATAAGCTCGAATACTCCACTGAGCAACACAGGTACTTCCAAATTGTATCAGAGACATTTTTTTCAGCTCGATACAAATTACACTCCCTGCAAATGGATAAAGCCATCACAAACCAACAACTGAGATCTTGAGAATTTATCTGAGTAATAAGATTTTCAATTTCACATGAAAATAAAATCAGAAACCATCACGAAACAGACGAAGCTCTTCTTCATCCAGTAAACGAAACAAAAGGCAAAATCATTTCTATACAAATTCCGAGCTGAGCGGAAAATTTTCCGTTTGCGGGCCGATTCTATACGCCGAAATTTTGCCTAAAACCTCGTTTTAATTGCAAAAAAAAAAAAAAATCCTGAAAGAGAGGAGAGATAGAGAAGAGGCGAATACAGAGATCTCTCTGAGGTGGAGGAATCTACTTGGAGAAGAGCGAATCTTACCGTAATCAAATGGTCGACGACGACGGGAGAAGGAAGAGCTGTGCGAGGGAGAGAGAGAGATAAGAAAAACTGAGTAGAGAAGAAACGAATGAAAGGAGGTCGCTAGAAGAGCGTAGCCCTTTTCTTATTTTTAAATTTCTTTATAATTTTTTTTTCATTTTTTTAGTATGAATTAAAAAGTTTGCCTTTTAATTTTAAATGGAAAAATGTTCAAAATCAACTTCAACAATTTTTATCGTACCTTTTTATACACAAACTAATTATTAGTGCATTTTGCTACCCCAACTCATATGAGAATTCAAATTAACAACCTAAATTATCAGTTTAGTGCAAGTAGTGGCGTTGAGTGTTAGTTTGGTTAGTTTGGTTAGTCGTGCATTAACAATTAACAATTGATGAATCAGCATCTATGTGTAATTGATTTAACAAAGTGGTATTAACAAATAACTAAATTTGTCTGTTTGTATTAAAACGGTGCCGTTTACATTTGAGATTTAGAGATTTTATCTTCTTCTTTCTATTCTCCGAACCCCGTATTCTTCGCTCTTCATCCTACAAAAATACAGATTTTCGATTTCTCAAACACAAGTCAATGATGAATGATTAGTATAATTCAAGGAGAATCGAGAGTCTTAGTCAAGATTTCGTTCGGGATTTAGAGATTTGGTTTTCTTTTTTCCATTGTCGGATCCTTCTCTCGTCTTCTTCGTTTTTCTCGACGAAGAATTTAAAATTTTTTAGTCATCTAAGGTTTACTTTCGATCAGATTTAATTTTTAGTCTCAGTATTTATTCGAATTGGTGACAAAATATAACTGAAACAGATGGATTTTGTTTTAAAAATTTCCTAAGGTGTGTTCGAAGAATGGGGGATCAAGTAAGAGGAATCTCCAAAAGATGTCGATGTGGAGAATCGGTAGTGATGAAGACGTCATGGACTGCTAAAAACCCAGGAAGGTTATTTCATGCTTGCCCATTTGGAGAACCTGTAAATATGAAATTCAGATTTTGTTATTTTTTAAAATTACGCTCTTCATTGAGCGTGCTTCTACAATTTTCAGACAGGATAATTGGTATCATGTGTTCAAATGGACTGATATATCTATGGTTCAAGAGATTGAAGACTTGATTGAGAAAGTTAATAATCTAGAAGGTGCTTCAATCACATTGCAAAATAGCTACAATACTTGTGAATCAGAGATTGACACGTGTGTGTGAGGCTGTCGTTGAGAAGGAGATCAGAGAGTTGAAAGTGCAGCTTAGGAGTTTGAAAAACATTGTGGTGTTTGCTTTGGTGATGATTTTCTTCTTTAGGTTTGTATAAGGTTTGAAATTGTAGACAGTATTGTGTTTGAGTTTAATGGTAGTTGTGAGATTGTAGACATTGTGTTTGTGACATTTCTTGGCATGTATGATTATGTTTGTGGCTAATGTGAAAAGGTTGTGGTTTGCTATGTTTGGTTTCTCATGTTTGTATGTCTAAAAGAAAGAGAAGGAAACACAACAATGATAAATGATGATTAGCAATATTGTATTTCAACATCACGTCCGAAAAAGATAGCATTATGACCGAAGCTCAATCTTTGTAAAAGAAAACAAGAAAAACAAAAAATAGAAATGTCTTAAACTCTGAAGCTTCATCCCTCCAAAAACTATCATTGCAAAAACCTTCAAACCCTGAAGCTCCATCATTGCAAAAACCTTCAAACCACTCTTACTCTATCATTCTTTCCCTGATTTCACCATTTTAACAAGAATTCAAAACACAACATAAACACAGAAACACATAAACAAATATAGCTTTGTTTTTTTGAACCTGATTAATCTTGCGTTTGTTGAGATGTTCCTTCTCCAATGTCTTCTTCTTCTGCTCCTGTTTCTTTCTTATATGGTTTCCTATACACCACCGCTCCTATGTTCGTGCACTTAGTTGCATTGTGTCCAGCAAAACTACATCGACCACAATGCATTACCCTCATCTTTCTGCTAACCTTCTTCTTTGTTGGAGACTCATTCTTTCCTTTCTTCCTCTTTGGTTTTGGCTTTCTTCCTTTTCTGTTTTTAATTTCTTCAATCAAACTCGGCGGAGGAAGCACCACAAAACCAGTTGTTTTCCAGAAACACATACCATTTACTGGTCTTATCGAGTCACTGTAAATCAGTTGCTGCCTGGAATTGAGATAGCAACTGGAGATGTAATCTTCATGGTTCAGCTTTATTTCTGCGATAATACGCAAGGCATGGCGACAAGGAATGCCACTCATATCCCATCTCCTACATGTGCAAGTCCTCAGTCTCAAATTCACAGAATATGAAGTACCTGACTCACGAACCTCACATCTACCATCAGACCTTGGAATCATCTTACAAAACCTCAACTTCTCCTGCTCTAACTCTATGATCTTTGCTATTCTATGAGGGTACCTAGCTATGTTGTTCCTCGCTTTTGTCTTCCTATAATCAATATGCACCATAGCTCTTCTCATAATAGTCTCTAACATCTCAACCATAGGCATGTACCTGGCATGATCAATGGCATTGTTGAAAGATTCAGAGGTGTTGTTGTGAACATCTACACATGAAGATCTGCTAATGAAAAAGAAAATTACACATACATAATTGAAATGAAAAAAAATCTAAATTAATTGGAACAAAAATCAGGTGCTTTAGTTGTAGTTATATGTTTGATAAGTAATTTTCTTTTTATTTAAAATGAAAAAAAATGAAAAATGTTTTAAATTAAATAAAATAAGAAACTTATTGTTGAATTGAGTTATATATAAATTTAGTTATAAAAATTTAATTTTAACAATATTTTGAAAATTATTGTACAATTTTAAATAACCAAATATTTATAAAAATAATCAGACATGTAAAATGAAAAGGCATTATTCCTCCACTAAAAGAATAGAAAAAGAAAGCTGTTCGAGAGAAAACAAAATAAATAGCATAAAAGCTTTGTCGCTCCCCAGAGAGCTATTTAGAAAACCCTCCTCCATTGATCTCAGGCGACATCAAAGAGTTATGGAGAGGAGAAACATGCCGTTGAGCAATCCGCACCATTCCACCGCCGATCTTCTCTCTTGGACAGAGATCCGTCTTCCTGACAAATCCTCCGCCGCTAACCGCTCTAACCAGGTGCGTTCGCGTGATTCGGTTCTGATTATGATGGTTTTCCGGCCGACGAGTGCGATTCCGTTCTGATTTTCTGTTCTTCTTTTTCTTCAGACGTCCGACGACATCAGCGAGGTCCTTGGCGGCGGCTGTCAAATCACCAGCGAGGAAGCCGAATCCCTGAACAAAAAGTAACGATTTCATCTTGATTTACCGGCTGATTTTAGGGCTTTCGCCTGAAATTGTTGATACGAGGAAACAAAATTAGGTTTTTGTCTGCTCTTAGAATGTGAATTGTCGTTTTTGTCAGTGTTTCTTATAGGAAGAAGTGTTGTGGGCACAAGCTTAAAGAAATGACTGGTAGTGACTTATTCTCTGATAACGGCAAAGACGAAGCAAGCCACAAGACAATAAACCATTACCATCACGATCAGGTGCTTACTTACTTTCTATTTCGATGAGTTTGATGGTAAATCAATGACAAAACCTGGGTTCTGCAGGATAGCCAGATATCTTTCAGCGGCGGCCAAGAGAAGGCGACTCCTAGGAGCAAGAAGAAGCAGGTATCGAGTTCCAAAGCCAAAGCAATCAGTGGTCACGACATCAAGATCAGGTCTGTGTTGCAGGAAGAAGGTAAAGGAAACAAGAACATGGCGCCGAGGAGCTCTAGTGTAAGCAGAGTGCCTCTACTTTTTTCGTGATGTGATGATGTATTGTGTGGATGTGTGACGATGCCCAATTGTGTTTTAGGGGCAAAGCAGCGAAGAACATGTTGTCAAGTCGTCATCAAGGAAGATACACAACCCGAGGGTTCAGCAACTCACTAGCAATGGTGTCTTCAAATCTGATAAAGTCCCTCCTGGTTATTCAGAGAAGATGCATAGCTCAGCTAAACTCAGGGAGATGAGCGGACACGATGTATTCGCTGACGGCAAGTCGGAGTATCGGGATTACTATGGTGGCGCCAGGAGGCCTCCCGGTGGCGAGAGCACCATTTCGTTGGTCTAAAAAATCAGACTCCATTTTCTTTTTTGGCTCAAGCGTAAATCTCAGGGTTTGTTCTTTCTTAGGATCTTGTGTTCGTGTTCGTGTCCGTGTGTGTGTTTTTTTTTGTTTGTCTATGGTTCGTCTAGCTCATAATATATATAAACACTTGGGACTCTTGTCTTCTCTTCTCTCTCCGTTATTGATTGACCAAAAATATGGAAAAATGTAACGCGACTCCACTGGGGATCGAACCCAGAGTCTCTGGTTTCGTAGACCAGCGCCTTATCCATTGGGCCATGGAGTCATTACTGGTTCAATTGATAAACCCATCATTAAAACGCGTTTATTACTCATAAGTGCTTCTGAGGGTGTATTCAAAATATAATTTAGAATGATATGTCACAACTCTCTGTTATTGAAAAAGAAAAACATAAATTTTAAAAAGTTGTTTAAAATTCAGTGTTATTGAAGTAGTGATTTGAAAATGTATCTTCAAATCCATTATTATTGGAAATAATTTAAGTAGTGGATTTTAAAAAACTTTAAGTGATTTTAAGATGTTTTGATGGAATTTCCTAGTTAAAAATATAAGGATCTAAATTTCATAATTATAGGTAGAATTTGGTAGAATTTTGATATTAAATCATAATAATTTCTATAATTCAAACAATTCGTCTAAAAACTCATTAAAAATCAAATTCTTCCAAATCATTTCAAATGTTAAGTTGAATACACGTTCTTTAATGTTGTATCTACTATAGATTCTTCTGCATTGTGAAGTTATTAAATGAAAAAAAATAAAAAAAATGTGTTAAGAATTTCAGACTTTAGAATCGGTTTTTATAGAAGAATCTATAGAATCGATTCTAAAGATATTTAAAAATTAAAAAACAAAAATCCAAACATAATAGTGTGCTTTGTGGATGCTCTAATTCAACAATTGGATTTTAGAACAGTTGAGTTCCATCAAACATAACCCATTTTTTCCATAGTATTTTTTCTTTTTGGATAAAGACTGTTTGTTTTTACAGTTGTTTCCATAAAATTGGGTTTGAGTTTATTTTTTGCTTTTTGGGGACGAAATCGGCGGAAACAAAAGTTGTGTTTTAAAAAAAAAAAAAAAGGTAAAACTTAAAAAACTAACAGCGACTTTTCAGAAGCCGCGCGTCATTAGTCGTCGTGCTTGGCGGTTTCTTCACTTTCTAAAAATAGGCACTTCTCTCTCTCTCTCTCTCTCTCTCTCTCTCTCTCTCTCTCTCTCTCTCTCTCTCTCTCTCTGTGTTTGCATTTCTCCGAGAAACAAGAAGTTTAAACTTTGTTCCGGTCGAATTTTTAAAGACTATTGAGTGTCGGAGATGGCGTCGGTGTCACCTCTGGCCAAGTATAAATTGGTGTTCTTGGGAGATCAATCTGTCGGAAAAACCAGCATCATCACGCGTTTCATGTATGATAAGTTCGACACAACCTACCAGGTTAAATAATCAAAATCCTAAAAAAAATATTTTAATTGTTTCTCTCCGAATCACATTACCTTCTGTTAATCACAAATCATCAATAAGGGATTATTTTGTGTACTTCTCTAACACATTGATCATGTAGTAGATACAACGTTGTTGAATGTAAATTTTCATTGTATAAAGCTTTTTTTTTCTTTGCGCAGGCTACTATTGGAATCGATTTCCTATCGAAAACAATGTACCTTGAAGATCGAAATATTCGTCTGCAGCTATGGTAAGAAAACAATATTTCCTTCATCTTCAACCTCTCATCATTTTACAAAGTTACAAGAAAGATTTCAGGAGTTTGAATTTCTCTTACAGGGATACAGCTGGACAAGAAAGATTCAGGAGTTTAATCCCAAGCTACATAAGAGATTCTTCAGTTGCCGTAGTGGTTTATGATGTAGCCAATAGGCTTTCATTTCTCAACACAGCAAAGTGGATCGAAGACGTCCGCACTGAAAGATCCGGTGATGTTACCATTGTTCTTGTCGGAAACAAGACTGATCTTGTCGAAAAAAGGTACTCCTTTAAAGTATAAAACCACACATTACAAATTCTCTTTTAACTTTTTGTATGAATATGGTCAGGCAAGTCTCGATTGAAGAAGGAGACAGCAAAGGTCGTGAGTATGGAGTTATGTTCATTGAGACAAGCGCTAAAGCAGGATTCAATATTAAGCCTTTGTTTCGTAAAATCTCTGCGGCGTTACCGGGAATGGAATCGTATTCAAACACGAAAACAGAGGATATGGTTGACGTACACCTGAAACCGGCTTCGAGTTCATCACAAGGCGATCAGCAGGGAGGAGGTTGCTCGTGTTGACGATCAAAAAGGAAGAGAAAAGAGACAAATCTTGAGTTGTTGCCGAGACTCTACATGTGAGTGCATCTTTTCTTGATGATGGATGCAGTAAATTAGCAAAGGGTCGGGTCAGTAGAGGAAAGAGATCTTGAAAGTGAAAATTTGAGAGTAACAAGGCAACCATAGTGAAGTTTATGCACAGATTATAGAATGAAGAAGCAAAGGAACTTTATGCACCAAAAGAGATGTTTACAGTTAGGTATTATTGATGGTTTCGCTGTTTTGCTTCACTCTCAGCGTTATGTATATCAATATCTATGTTCCAAACACATAATATATTATAATGTATCTGTTTACTTAAAGCATGTTCGTAACAAGAGATAAACATCTTACATCTAAATTGTTTGTATATTCATATTGCTAGATGTGATCCAGCACAATATTGAAAGACGACTCGATCGCATCACATACGTTTATTCCCATTGGCAAAGGTGTTACATTACATTGTGGAAAACTCAAAAAGAGAGTGTAATATATATACATCATGAATCTTTTCTCAATAAAATCATTTTTATTTTAATTCTATTGTTGAATAGATTAATTTCCCAAAATATTTCTTTCTTAATTATCAAATAGTTGAATAGATTCATTTCTCAAATGATGATCAAGCTGTTTTTTTTTAGATAATGGGTTTGAGTGGTTAGAGTTGGGATTGTGAATTTATATTTTAAAATACAATGGTGAAAACTGTGACTTTAAAAACAAAACTAAAGCCAGGTTTAAAAAAAAACATTTTTGGTTATGAAGAAAAAAAGAAGTTAATGACTGTGAAAAAAATTAGGAGAGCTTTTCTGAATTTTAAAACTTTCAAATCATTCGTACCAAAAAAAAAAAAATCGTACCAAAAAAAAAACTTTCAAATCATTAAAGTGTGTTTGGATAAAATTAGGCAGAAACAATCTAGATATTGATTCAGTTATTTTCTCAGTTCTTCAGTTAGTAGTAAAGAGATTTGTAAAGGAACGAGATTTCTTTGAAGAAGAAGATTTATTTTATTCAACTTGAACGTTACAAAGACAATAAGAGGTTATTTATACTAAGCTTTGATAAACCCTAGTCTCCTTATACCTGTCATCATCCTGTGTCATTTAGAGATCCAAGGGCAGAGAATGAGTTGGACAACTTAACGATTTCTGTCTTCTTCTCACAGCCTGTATCAGACTCGTACACTCTGCTTTTGCAGAGCTTGTTCTTATCGCCATCAGACCGTTGCAGAGTTTCACTTTTGAATGTAAGAGTATTCTGACTGGACTTCACTTCTGTTTTGATTTGGGCTTGATCTTCGTGGCCCAGTTTTTCTTTTCTTTTTGTATCAATCACCCGAACTGTGTCGTTTTGATCTCCTCTCTCTTTCACACCTGAAGCCGAGTTGTTCTCACTAATATTCCCTCTCAAACTTGGTGTGGGTGGATAATCTACACCGAGTTTGTACCTTAGAGAGCAGAAAGCTTCAGATGGCAATGATTTTGTGAAGATATCAGCTATTTGCTGATGAGCCGGGACATGTTTCACCACCAGCGATCCAAGAGCCACTCTTTCTCGAACATAGTGATAGTCCGTTTCGAAATGTTTTGTTCTTTTGTGGAATGCTGGATTTGCAGTTAGATGCACAGATGAAAGATTATCACCATATAGTTCAGGTGTTACCTCCAATGGTACTCCTAGATCTCGCAGCACTGCACATATCCAAGTCATCTCCATTGCAGCTTCTGACAACGATCGATACTCTGCTTCAGTTGAGCTCCGTGATACAGTCCTCTGTTTCTGAGACGACCAGGAGATCAAATTTGCCCCAAGGAACGTGCAGAAGCCACCATTTGATCTTCGAGTGTGAGGACACCCAACCCAATCACTGTCACTATAAGCCCGAAGTGTAAAATCGGAGTCCTTTGAGAGAGTGAGTCCCATTGTTATTGTCCCTTTGACATATCTTAATATTCGCTTGAGCAAGTTGTAATCTGAGACAGTGGGAGAATGCATCTTTTGACACACATAGTTGACAGCAAACTGAATATCAGGTCTTGTGAGTGTCAAATATTGAAGCTTTCCTGCCAAACTTCGAAAGTAAGTTGGATTTGAGAAGAGTTCATCTTGGTCTGGTACTCTGTTCAGTTGAATAGGCAGTGGTGTTGCTATTGGCGAACACTCACTCATCCCTGCAATAGCAAGAAGATCCTCTGCATATTTTTGTTGCGAGAGAAACAGACCTGTATCCAGAAACTGCGCTTGAATTCCTAAGAAATAGGCCATTCTTCCAAGATCCTTCATTCGAAACTGACTGTTAAGCTCTTGTAGCAGTTTGTCCAGTACAGCCGAGTTGTTCCCAGTGAGAATCATGTCATCAACATACAGCAGCAGCATGATCACATCATTACCTTTTGAGTACACGAATAGTGATGGATCTTTGATGCTGCATATGAACCCGAATTCCAAGAGAAAGTTGCTGAACTTGTCAAACCATGCTCTAGGGGCTTGCTTGAGTCCATACAAGGACTTATGCAGAAGACACACGTGATTAGGCTTGTCTTTGTCTACAAACCCTGCCGGTTGCTTCATGTAAACTGTTTCTGTCAAATCACCATGGAGAAAAGCGTTCTTTACATCCATTTGTTTTATTTCCCACTGCATAACAGTTGCAACATCAAGAACAATCCGCACTGTCACAGTTCTGACTACTGGACTGAATGTTTCCAAATAGTCTATTCCCTCTTCCTGGCCAAATCCTTGAGCAACAAGACGAGCTTTGAGTTTGTCCAGAGTCCCATCTGCATTAAGCTTGGTTCTGAAAATCCATTTGCTCCCTAGTACATGCATATCAGGTGAGTAGGGAACAAGTGACCAAGTATGCGCCTCTTTACAATTATCAACTTCTTCATACATAGCATTGTTCCATCCAGGATGCTTTAATGCCTCTGTCACCATCTTTGGTTCTGGATAGGCAACTTTATGAGTGAGTAGAGCATAACGAGGGTTTGGTTTTACTACTCCCACCTTTGATCGAGTAACCATAGAGTGGGACGTTGCTGTTGCCGCAGGCAGAGACGTTGCTGTTGCTGCAGGCAGAGACATTGATGAGGAAGACGGTGCTGCAACAGTTGCTTTTGAGCGAGTAACCATAGGGTGAAATGATGTTGTTGTTGTTTGAGGTACTGCAGGAAGGGTCGGCGAAGATGACACACTTACATCTGTTCCACTGACTTGTTGAGAGGAGCTGTTATCCATAGAACCAGAATTAGAATCAACACCTAATGACTCGAAATCGTTCGCTTCAAGTGTGGTAGATGAATGTGAAGTAGGAGCTGTTGACACCGATGAAGCTTGTTGCTGAATGGTGACCTATTGTAGAGAGCCGACTGGTTCTTCAACTGCAGTTGCCCCTGTATTCTGAGTTGCAAAGTTTCTTGCAGATTCTTTTGGTGCAAAACTATGAGTCCAGGCTGATAACAATGGCGTTTGAGCCTTGGGATGCAGATGAGCGAAAGTATCCGCAAAAGGAAACTCTGATTCATCAAATATGACATGGCGACTGATGTAGACTCGACCCGTAGTAGGAAGTAAGCACCGATAACCCTTGTACTTCTCATTGTAGCCAAGAAAAACACACTTCAGGGATCTTGGATCAAACTTAGTTGTACCATAGTCTCGTAGTGTAGGGTAACAGGCACAACCGAAAACTCTGAGATATGAATATGCTGGAGTAGCACCATAAAGTAGCTCATATGGACTCTTTGAATTGTCCAAGGCCGTGTGAGGAAGAAGATTGCTGCGAAAATTCGCCGTAAAGAAAACTTCAACCCAATACTTCTGCGGGAGTTTGCTCTGAAACATCATCGACAGACCAAGCTCAACTATATGCCTGTGTTTGCATTCTGCAAGTCCATTTTGTTGAGGAGTGTATGGACATGAGATATACTGTTGGATTCCACATTTTTCAAGATGTTTGAGGAAGGCATTGCTTGTAAATTCACCTCCACCATCACATTGAAAGGTGCCAATTCGGCTTTGAAGTTTTTTTTCAACCAAAGACTAAAATTTGAAAAATATTGAGAAGAAGTCTGACTTTAATTTCAAAGGATAAAACCAACAGAATCTGGAGTAGTTGTCAATGAAGACTACATAATACCGAAAACCTTGAACAGAGACTATTGGAGAAGGACCCCAGAGATCACAATGAACTCTCTCTAAAGGTCTAGAAGCTACAAAAGATGAAGCAGAAAATGATAGATGATGACTCTTCCCAAGCTCGCAGGCTTCACAGAGAGACTTGGTGCTTTTATTGATGAGAATGACTTTATTTGCTGAAAGACTGTAAAGAATATGCTGATTTGGATGACCCAAACGTCTGTGCCACACTTCACTGCTAGCAGCTTGTTGTCGTGACGAGTAAAACACACTGAGATTGGGCTTCTTCTTCAACACATATAGTCCATCATTGTTTCTTCCTAGAAGAAGAAGTTGGTTGGTTCCCTTATCATACACACGGACATCATCACAATCAAAGGTGAAAGAACAAGGATAATCCTTTGTAATCTTAGAGACAGACAGTAATAATTTGGTGATGGAAGGACACACCAGAACATCATGTAATGGTAAGTTACCTGAGGTGGAAGGAAGACATGCGGAGCCAGTGTGAGTTATAGGCAGATATTCTCCACTTCCGACCATTACAGCATTAGAACCTTTGTAGACCTGAGCTTGCTGAAGGTGTTGAGCAGAGTTGGTGATGTGTGCTGTCGCTCCTGTGTTGGAAAACCACTCAATACCCAAACTGTCTGTAACATTAGTGATTCGCAATGCAGCAAGAGCGTTAGGCATGTCCTCTACGTAGCTGTTGTCAAACCAGTGCCAACATCGTATTGCAGGATGGCCAACTTTTCCACAGATTTGGCATATTGGCCTTTCTCCACTATCAGATGAACCGTTTGAGCTAGAGGAAGTGACCACTTGTTGATGAAAGCCACGACCTTGGGTGGAGTATTGACCTCTGCCACCTCTGTTTCCTCTGCCCCGGTTGTTGTAATGTTGACCTCGACCACCAGAGTTGTTGTAGCTGGCATAGTAATCGTTGGGGGAGCTGTTGCGTATCGCATTGAAGGCCAGATGAGGAGAGATTTCTGTCTCTGTTAAGTAGCTTTGAAGACGATCAGCTGAAGCATATAAACGCGGAATGATGTCATCAAAGGTAGGAGCCGGAAAGTTGTCCATCGAGCCTTCAATACTGATTTTGATAGGTTCAATCTCACGTCCCAGACCTTTGAAAGCAGCAAATATCTTCATACGCTCTGAAACGGGATGACCAATAGATGTGAGTTGATCGCTGATAGTCTTGATTTGCTTCAGAAAATCAATCATTGGTCGCTCTCCTTTCTTGAGAGTTTGAATCTGGTGCTGGAGCTCGAACAGGCGAGATGATGACTGGCGATTGTAGTGTTTGGAGAGCGTGGCCCATACTTCATTGGCAGTGTCACAGCCCACCACTACGCTGAGAATATCTTCGGAGAAAGACCCAATGAGCCATGACTTCACTATCTGGTCTGTTTTGAACCAGATGCGAAACTCAGGATTAGGTACTTCCGTTGCGGTGTTGTTGATGCCCGGAACAGTGATAGTTGTCGGAGGTTTTGGTCTGGTGCCGGTGACGTAACCGATGAGACCATTGCCGTTGAGAAAGGCCTCGAACTAAAACATCCAAAGAATATAGTTCTGCTCCGTGAGTTTCACAGTAACAGAGTTAACAATATTCAGAGATGGCGTGAGAGATTCCATGGGAAGATCGTCCATGGCTCTGATACCATAAAGAGATTTGTAAAGGAACGAGATTTTTTTGAAGAAGAAGATTTATTTTATTCAACTTGAACGTTACAAAGACAATAAGAAGTTATTTATACTAAGCTTTGATAAACCCTAGTCTCCTTACACCTGTCATCATCCTGTGTCATTTAGAGATCCAAGGGTAGAGAATGAGTTGGACAACTTAACGATTTCTGTCTTCTTCTCACAGCCTGTATCAGACTCGTGCACTCTGCTTTTGCAGAGCTTGTTCTTATCGCCATCAGACCGTTGCAGAGTTTCACTTTTGAATGTAAGAGTATTATGACTGGGCTTCACTTCTGTTTTGATTTGGGCTTGATCTTCGTGGCCCAGTTTTCCTTTTCCTTTTGTATCAATCACCTGAACTGTGTCGTTTTGATCTACTCTCTCTTTCACACCTAAAGCCGAGTTATTCTCACTAATAAGTAGAAAATATTTAACATTTTAAAACCATATCTATTTTTATTTGGTTTGGTTTTACTACTTTTAGTTTTTAGTTTGTTCAGTTTATAATTAAAAACCAAAAGTTTGATTTGAATCATTTGATATAATATGGATTTTGGTTTCTTTAAAAAAAAATATATAATCAATAAAAAATGTAAAACATAAAAAATTATAAAACTGATATTTTATTTTGAAAAAAAAAAAAAATTAACAAAACCAAAAATTTTAATGTTATTTAACCTACAATAATTTTGATATGTCTATGGATAAACCTTAATCTTTTGAAATGAATGTAGTAAAGCATTTGTCTTTAACATCATCAAAGAAAATAAAACATAACTTTAAAACGAAAACTAAAAAATTTAAATGAAAGAAAAATTTGTTATCCATAAAAAAAAAATTTTGGAGTCGTCACTTCTAATATATTTTGATATTAAGTTTTCGAGTTACCTAATTTACTCATGATTAGGTGATCGGTCTGCACCGTGTGGCTGTAAAATATTTAATATATTTAATTATTATTAATATAGTATTGAAAATATTTCATTTGCATATACTTAATTATGTATTAATAAAAAAAATTAAATATAAAATTTTAGAGATTTCAATAGAAACTGAAGATAAAAAAATATTAACTAAGACTTTAACATATTTCTTTAGATCAAAAAATTTAAATATGATAACTAAATAAATAGGAATACATGAAAATCTATAATTATTTATTTAATTTTTATTTTTGACTCGCACGCATGTGCATGTATAACTTTTTTAAATATAATTAGTTGTAATATTTAAGTATTGATTATTTTTTCTTATATTTTATGTAAACATTATGTTTATATAAATATACATTTTTAGTGTTAAGCAACACTCATACAAACGTTTCATATCCTTTTATGTCTTTTGAAATTTTTTTATTTTTTCTAGCTTTTACATTAACAAATAATTGCAAATAAGAAATTATATTAATTAATAATTAAAATTTTATAATATGTTTTGAATATTACTATACTTTTACACAAGATAATCTTGCCAATATATATATATATATATATTAAGTATTTTTTTCCTTGACCTATTGCTAATTAAACCAAAATGAAGTTTACCATATTTACTTATCCTAAGAATGGATAGATGGTTGGTCCGCACATTCGTGCATACCAACCACCTCACCGCTCTTAGGACATATAAAGATTTTTAAAAAATATAAATTAACAACTAAAATTAAAATTAGAGTGTAATCGAAGTTAACAAAATGTATGCACGACAAATTTGTATGCAAATTTGACTTTTACACAATTAATATTTATATCTACACACACATTTAAAAGAAAATCGAAGTATGGCTTTCATGTGTTAAAAGAAAATAAAAAAATATATGTTTTGTAATCCATATTTATATATCGTATGGTTGATTCTTTTTTTTTAAAGTATATTTATGCATTAGGTATGAGTAAGAAATAAGTGAATTGTAATATTTAGGTGTTAGTAATTTTTTTGATATTTTCCGCAAACTATATGTTTTTATACGATGCAATTATTGACGTTTAACAACAATCACTAAAACCGTTTCTATCGTTTTGTATTTAATCAAAAAAATATATTTTTCAGCGTTTTATGATATATGGTTTCTCAACAGAAATATAATAAATATTTATTATTAAATTTGTGAAATCATATTTCATAAAATTCTCTGGTAGCTCTCCGCTTATCTCTTCGTCAAAATTTTAATAATTCGCAATTGCTCACTTCCACTAACTCTGTGTAACATAATCGTTTAAGCCAATCAGTTCCAAACTTATTTGTGTATTATTTAAAGTGTAAAATAATATATTTCATATTTGATTGTTATATGAAAAATTAAGAGTTGATATGTTCATAATTTTAATATATTTATTAATACAAAATATAATGGATCACAACATATACAAAAAAAATTGATTCATGAAATAATGTTTTAATATGATGGAAAAAATATATGCATGAAAAAATTAATATGTGTAAGATAATATTTTTAATTATTTGAAATAAAAACATAAAATCGATTCTTATCTTTTTTCTCTTCTTTGACGCATATTTTTTTAACCGTTAATAATATATTTAACATTAAGATCATCTCAAATGTATTTTTTTTCTCTAAAATATAAGTGGACTTCTCTCCAACCTATTTCTGTTTTACAAAAAATAAGAAAGATTATTATTTTTTCATCTATAATTAAAAAAGTAACAACCTTTCTTTTTCCTCTAAATTAGAACATTTAATATAAAGGTGAGTTGGAGATGCTTTAAATCAAAAGTATAACATGAGATTTGTATATAAAACCAAAGTCGCAAAGATTCATTTTGTACTTTTACTTCTACTTTTTATTCATATATACAATATTATAATAAAAAAAAGTTTCTAAGAGGATACTTATCATTTATTTTTTTCTTTATTTATTTTTTTGTTTTTTTTATAATTTTGAATTCTTGCTATATAATGAAAATTTATTCACATATGATATAAACTTTTTTCTTATTTAAAAAATGATATTTATTTAGTTTTAACTTAACCAATCAAAACATTTCGTTTATTTTAAAAAATTTGTCATGTCACATTTATGACATAACATTGTTTTACACTAACTTTTCTTTAGGTGTTGACACTTGACACATAGAATTTCCTTAGTAAACATGTTTCTCAAATAATAGTTAGGATTAGTGTATACTATATATTATTATATTATACTATAAAACATATTGATTTCTCTTTGACTGAATCGGTATATATATAAACCATATATGCATTTTACAGTTTTGAAATTATTACATCCATATGGTAAATATATTATATTTAAAATCCAACCAAATGTTGTATTTCGATTCAGTTTGGTTTTACCAAATTGCCTAAGCCTAGATAAAATATAATTTATAAAGACTGTATAAAATTCGAAAGTCTCTACAACTTCCAGAGTCAAATTGTTAATCATAAAGATAATAACAATAAATCATAAAATAAAAACAATAAGTTAGCAAAAAAAAAGATTCTAACAATACCTTTCATATATATTAATGATTTTTTCATATTTTATTTTGTTAATGTTGATTTTTAAAAAAATGAGAAATTGGGTCAAGTAACCATATAAATTTCAAAAATATACAAACTAACCATAAAAAATCATAGCTATGATATTTTGTATATCTTTTCCCTCATCTTTTCTCTCCTCTTCTCTTTCACTTTCTCTTACCGTTTTTTCCTCTTCCTCCTCTTCCCTTTCCCCTCTCCTTCATCTCCCATCTTTTCCCCTCTCCACCTCCCCTCCCCTACCTCCCTCCCCCGTTCTCTATGATCTTCTCCTCTTTCCTATACAATATATATGAAACAAACATTTTATAAATAGTATAATATAGTAGTATAAATTGATATAGTATAGTATAATAACGTGTTTATAAATTTGGTTTGAAGGGTAAAAAAGACAAATGTTAGGGTTTTTGGTTATTGAATGAATTATGAAATTAATATGGTTATATTCTTTATTTTATGGTGTAATATGGTTATATCACAAATTAACCCTAAAAAAATTATATGTGTCCATTTAATATTTTATTTTATTAGAGTAGTTTTTTTTTCCCGCGGTTAAGAAGAAATGGGGTCTAGGGTTTTGAGCGACACGATAATGACAGAGGTCGGGGAGAGGAGCCGCCCGCCAGGAGATCCTCCTGATGTGGCGGGGTCTTGGGTGAGCAAGGTGGTGGAAACAAGCGCATGTGGGATGCGAAACCCGGAAGAAGTCGTGGCAGATGAGTTTGTTAGAGTGAAGTTGGAAGTGGAGTTTCCAAATAGAGAAGATGGAGAGCCTGTGATAACAATAGGACAAGAGGTGCTGACGGCTATGAATGGTCTATGAAAGAATTGTATGGTAGTCAAGGTACTAGGACGGTCTGTTGCACTACATGTGATTAGTAGGAAGTTGAGGGAGTTGTGGCAACCGAAAGGTACGATGTTTGTTACAGACCTGCCCCGTCAGTTCTTCATGATTCGCTTCGACGAGGAGGAGGAATACATGAAGGCGTTGACAGGAGGACCGTGGAGGGCTTTCAGGAGCTATCTTCTGGTGCAGGCTTGGTCTCCCGACTTCGATCCAAGACATGATGATATAACAACTACACCTGTTTGGGTCCGGTTGGAAAACATCCCGATAAACTTTTATCATAGATCCATCATGTTGGGTATTACAAAGGGATTGGAAAACCCGATAAAGGTGGATAATACAACTTTACAGTGTGCAAGAGCTAGGTTTGCACGTGTTTGTGTGGGAGTGAACCTCATTTTGTTTGCTGAAGCATCCGTGTCACATATTAGAGTGATGCGCAGTGTTCTGGAGAGATTTCATGGGGCGTCAGGGCAGAAGGTTAGTCTCGACAAATCAAAAATCTTCTTCTCCAGGAATGTATCTAGAGAATTGAGTATGAAGATTAGTAACGAGAGTGGGATGCAGTCTACCTGTGATTTGGGAAAGTACCTTGGGATGCCAGTCCTGCAGAAAAGACTAAACAAGGAGACGTTTGGGGAAGTCTTAGAGAGGGTGTCGTCTCGCTTAGCAGGCTGGAAGGGCAGAACGCTTAGCTTTGCTGGTCGCTTGACACTGGCGAAAGCTGTGCTATCGTCGATACCGGTTCATTCGATGAGTACAATAGTGCTACCAAAGTCAACACTTGCTAGTTTGGACCAGGTATCGCGCACCTTCTTGTGGGGTAGTAATGAAGGAAGTAACAAACAACATCTTGTAGCATAGAAGAGAGTTTTCCGCCCAAAGTGGGAGGGAGGATTGGGAATCCGTGTAGCAAAGGATATGAATGTTGTGTTGATAGCAAAAATGGGATGGCGATTGCTTCATAACCATGATAGTTTGTGGGCAGGTGTTCTTCGTAGTAAGTATCGGGTGGGTAGCTTGGAGGATAAGGGATGGACCACCCCGAGGAGTAGCTGGTCCTCGACATGGAAGAGTGTGGTTCTTGGTTTGAGGGAAGTGATTTTCCAGGGTCAGGGATGGGTCGTTGGGGATGTGAGATCAATAAAGTTCTGGACAGATAGGTGGATGTCGAGTAAACCATTGGCTGAGCAGTTGCAGAGGGAATTAACCGAGAACTATGCACAACTAACGGTCAGAGATCTTTGGCGGGATGGTGTGGGATGGGTAATAGAATGGATTGCCCCATTCATCTTGGAGGATACAAGACTAGAGCTTCTCTCCTTAGTACTGGATAGCGTCACAGGAGCAAGAGATTGCATATCCTGGATTGCAAGTGCTGATGGAGAGTTTACTGTAAAGTCAGCTTATGCCTTGACCAGAGATGAACTCCCGAGACAGAACATGGAGGGCTTGTTTCGGCGAATATGGGAAGTAGTGGCACCAGAAAGAGTTCGTACCTTTCTCCGGATGGTAGGAAACCAGGTTATCATGACGAATGCAAAGAGATGAAGAAGACATCTCTGTGCTACAGATGTTTGTCAGGTATGTAAGGGAGGAGTGGAGACTATTATCCATATCCTTCGAGATTGTCCTGCTATGAGTGGGATATGGAATAGAATCGTTCCCCACAGTAAAAGGCACACTTTCTTCTCTACATCAATGTTGGCAGTGTGGTGGGCATGGAAGTGGAGGTGTGGGAATGTTTTCGGGGAGAATAGGAAATGTCGTGACAGGAATCGTTTTATCAAGGAGGTAGCCAAAGAAATACATACGGCTACAACGAGTAATGTGGGCCAATCAGTTAAACCGAGGAGAGAAGAAAGATTGATTGGGTGGAAAATTCCGAGTGGGGGTTGGTATAAGTTGAATACGGATGGTGCCTCTCGTGGAATTTCTGGCCCTGCTACTGTCGGAGGAGTACTGCAGGATGAGGATGGTAGTTGGTTCGAGGGCTTTGCGCTGAATATAGGATGGTGTACAGCTCCGTTAGCGGAGTTATGGGGTGTCTATTATGGTCTTTACATCGCTTGGAAGAAGAGGATTTCACGATTGGAGGTGGAAGTAGATTCAGAGCTAGTGGTGGGCTTTCTTACGACGGGAATCAGTGATGCTCACCCGTTGTCTTTCCTAGTGCGACTGTGCCATTGCTTTCTTACAAGGGATTAGATAATCTGTATATCTCACGTGTATAGAGAAGCTAATTGCCTCGCTGATGGCTTAGCTAACTATACCTTCTCGCTTCACCCTGGTTTTCATGGTTTTGATGTTGTTCCTCCTTGCTTAGCTTCTTTGTTGCACGAGGATTTGAATGACCTCAGTTGTATGCGGAATATTTGTATCCGTTAATGTGTTTCTGTTACTCTATTAATAAAGATGGGGGATGATTTTCTTCCCCACACTCCTACCCAAAAAACAAAAAATATTAGAAATTATGATTTATTATATTCTTATATTTTTTACTTTAAATTAATTTATAGATATCTTTTGCATTTGTTTTTTTTTCTATGACCTTTATTATTTGGGGTAACTAATTAATTATTAGTTGATTTTCAGATTTTATTTTATTAATCTTGACTTGTTCAAAAAGTTATTCATCTATGATCTAATCTTATTAATTGTGATTAGCTACATTATTGTCTATTTCCAATTTTAATTAATTTCTAGATATCTTTTCTGTTTGTTTTATCTATGATTTTTATTGTTTCTAGTAACTAATTAATTTTAGATGAATTAATTAAATATGTTATGCATCAAATTTCTTATATATATATATATATATACTATTCACGAGTATAATACAGTTACATCTTTCTATTTTCTTTTACAAAATTTTCACTCAGTTGTATAAAAAAATGACTAAAACCACCCTTTTTGCTATTTTCATGGTCATTTTTGTTTTAGGTTTGTTTTACACTCAAGAATTATTATATATTTTTATGTTTCTTTTTTTATTTGTGTTCTTTTTTCATGAAAAATTAATATTATATTAATTAATTTTATGGGTAAATTTTAAAAAATTGATTTAATTATATTATTTAATATTTTATTATTAGGGATGGTAACAAAAGAGACGCAAGGACAACAATTATGTCATGAATATTTTGTAGAACCACAAATTTGTGACCCTATACAATGTGCTAATCAATGCACTGCAAAGTGGAAAGGATCGGACAAGTGTATAGGAGGAACCAAAAGCTGCATTTGCGCTTGGTTTTGCAAACATTGATGTTTCTTAATTATATTTAAACTATGATCAAATATATTGTAATAAAACAATGGGTTGAAACAAAAAAAAAAAACATTGCAATCTTTTTTAATATTTATGTGAACATGAATTTTGATTTCAACTATTTGAACTAAACTATAAAATGCTATGTTAGTATACATATCCTAAAAATAGATAAACGAGCAAATACTTCAAAACTTTATTTTTTACTTTTTTGCTCTCCCATATGCGTTTCTTTTTAGTCGCTCTTCCTCTCAAACAGTTCTTCTCACCACTATTTTAGAAGGAAACGATTTGCCATTTCGACGATTTTCTTCTTTGCCTTTGTCGCAGATCTAGTTTTTTTCCTCCGTTAGAGTTGTATTGTTGGAGGTCCCGATGTTCCTTCATCTCCATCGTCTCGTCTTGTGGCTCGAGCTACTCATCTTCCCTCCTTGCTTGCTCGAGGACAGCTTTTAGAAGGGCTTTGAAAAAAATACAAATCATAAATAAATAATAGTATATATAGTTAAAATAAAACATTCTTAATATATTAATTATATAAAGAAATGTTAGAGAAAAATAATATATGCGCATTAGCATTTAAAAGAAAAATCTAATATATTTGTTAAGAAGGTTAAAATAAAAACAGAACCAATAATTTTACAATACATATAAGATAATAATTATATGAAATTTTAACAATGTAATTTCTTAATTATTAAGATATAAAAACTATTATCATATGTAATTATTGGATCATAACAATATTTAGGAAGATGTTGATATACTGAAAAATTCAATCAAGATTGTTATTGGTCCACTTCTCAACTTTGCATCAATTCTTTTTTGTTTTCATTTCATCTTCTCTCATTTTCTTTTATCTTCGTCTTTTTTCTGCTGTTTTTCTCTGCATTCTTCTGTACAGAAGGGAGTGTCACTGTATTTTTTTTAAATGATACGATAACACAATCGTCAATTAAATTACGGTAAACTCAATAAAGCAAATGATTTAACAAAAAGGAAAAAAATACGCACTTATACATGTAGATGTCATCAGTCTTCGGATATATTCTTCTCTTGCAGTAGCCGCATTGATTTTTGAAATAGCTGATGTGCTCTGAATCTGTTGAAAAAGCCATAAGAAATTTACAAACGACTTGATTGGCGTTGTCTTAAGCAAAAAAGAAATATGATTGGCGTTTGATAAGGAGAAAGATGTTTCAAGCATGGGATTGTATCTTATATATATAGTAGAATAAAAAGCTTGTCAAATATATCATTTTTCAAACTTATCCAATTAAGTTGTTTTATGGTATTCTTTAGATTTTTTCCCCTAAAGAGGTAAACTAGTCTAATGAATAATTATTTATAAAAAATTAAAATAAAATAAGTTGTATGTATCAAAAACTTATATGACTCAGAATTGACAAAATCCTATCCAATTAATGATACCAGTATTTTATAATTTGAGTAAATCCAAATAAAATAATTTATTACTGTTTCCTTTTTATTAAAATATAATAATTATAACTAGAATTCAATTTAGATAAATTTGATCTTAAAAGTGTTGATTATTAAATAAATAAAAAAGTAAAAAATACATGAAATATAAAATTGTTTTTTTGTAGTGATCATTTTTTACTTATATAGATAAACATGTCACTTTTGTTATATAAAACTTATTGTTTCAAAGTTAGTAATTAACATGATTTTGACACATGTTAAATCTATTGATAAGATTTTGACATGTATATTTTTTACCAATTATATTTTAACATATATAAAATAATTTTATCAGAAAAAGAAAATAATTACAAATATTGTAATTATTTTTATTTAGCCAATAAAATAAAAATATAAAAAATAACTGATGAAGCCAAAAAATATAAATATAAAACAAAGAAATATTTTAAAATTCGTGTATAAGGTTGTGTTTGGGAAGATCCTCATTGATGTGGGTATTGTTGATAAAGTCCAAACCTGAAAAGCTGGAGGACATTCAAAAAGCATATGATTTATTGTTTCTCGTTCTGCTCCACAACGTGAGCAAAGTGTATCACACTCTATCCCTTGACTATGCAACCGATCTATAACTGAAACGCAACCTGAAAGTGCTTGCCAAATAAAGTGCTTCATTTTAGGTGGATATTTAACCTTCCATGCATGATATTGTAGCTGACTTATACTCGGACCATAGAAAGTCTGTATGTTTGCCTTTGTTGGATATTCCTGTTCTGTGGAGTATCCAGATTTCACCGTATATTTTCCGCGCTTTGTGAAATGCCAAATCCATCTATCTGACCTGTGAGCTCGGGTTGTAGGGATTCCAGTGATGTAAGAAATATCCTCTGGGACTACCAATTGTTTTATGAGCGGCATGTTCCAGGTTTTTATTGAAATATTAATCAGATTTTTTACTTTTAACTCAGGATATAAATTATATCCCAAACATGTAGCTGATCTCGGGCGAGTAGCCGGTAACCGTGTTTATTCCATACAGATATAGAATCTCCCGAACCGACACTTTTAATTAGTCCTTTTTTAACCAGAGATCGAGCAGAAACAATACTCTGCCATCCATAGGATGCTGAGTATGAGCGAAAATACCGTCCTTTGAATATCCGTGCAAATAATGAGTCATGGTACTCTATAAGCCGCCATAATTATTTTGCCAGAAGTGTCGTGTTGAAATTCTCTATTATCCGGAAACCCAATCCACCATCTGATTTTTGTTTACCCAATTTTTTCCATGATAACCAGTGCATTCCTCGGGACTGGCCATCTGAACTCCACCAGAATTTATCAACTGCACTAGTTAACTCTTGTGTGATAGCCTTTGGCAGATGAAAACATGACATCGTGAAAGTCGGCATCGCTGATGCCACTGATTTTATTAATACCTCCTTCCCACCTTTAGAGAGCAACCGTGAAGTCCATCCGTTGACCCATTTTTGTTGACGCTATACCAAAAACCTGAAACTTTTTGTCTTTGCGCCATCTAAGCTTTCTGGGATCCCTAAATATGTCCCCATCACCCCGACATTCGAAATCTGTAAAGTTTGATGAATGTCATCCTTAATTGTGGGATCCACCGTATGCCCGAATTGTACCGAGGACTTTGAAAATTTTATTTGTTGACCCGACACTGATTCATATTGTTTTAATATACCTAGTAAAACATCTGATTCTGCTCTTGTTGCTTTACAAAAATTAGGCTATCATCTGCATATTGTTGCCTTATACATGAATTTTGCAAATCTTTTTTGGCAATTACCAAATACAGAAAAAATGGAAGTGTTCCCATGGATAATTTGGTACATATGAAAATTCAGAAATGACAAAGTATATTCAAATATTGATCATGACCCCATGGATGTTTTACAGATTGCACAAGTCGAGGCAACAACCTGGACTTTAGTGCAATTAGATCCATCACAACCGGAAGATCAAATCACAACAGATTTGGTAGGCCAGAGACAGGATGGCCTCATATGTCAAACAGATGGCTCATGGAAATCGACATCCTCGAATGCGGGATTATGATGATACTGTCAAGGCAGTAGATCACAAGATACGGTAATGAAGGCGAAAAATGTAAGATGAAGCATTTCTCCACTCCACACAGAACTAGAAGCACTGTATGCTTGATGTACGAAGACTGGCGATGAGGAGTGGCCAGCTTTCGCTACACACTTGGAGGAATACGAGACAAGTAGGAAGGAATTCGAGTTTTTTTTCATCTCATATATTCTAAGAGCTCAAAACACAAAGGCAGACAAATCAGCACGGAGTGTTCAAGACTACTTTTACAATTTAAATTATGTAAACTCTTTTCTACTAGTGATATCTGAACCGTTCTAAGAGATAGAAGCTGTTGGAAAAAAAAATATTTCAAAATAAAACATTTGCAAAAATGATGTATATTTCATAGGGATCCTATTTCAAAACTGTTTATTCATCCATATTACTCACATTCTACGTAGAGAAATGGGCTTTAATTTCTTATAATAAGGCCTATTAACATTGTACGCCTAGACATTTTTAATGGGCTCTGAAATACTTGAAAGACCAGTGTCAAAATGGATCGTAGTTTATAGGTTGCCGTTGTCCCATACTATAGTATGCAACACCGGTGTATCCAGATTCCCTGTAGATAGATATAATATAGTTCACTGGATTAGGATATTTGTTTTTTATAATAAAGATTTAAAGTGGATTAGCAGCTTTTAATACATGAATTATAAAACCAGAATATCATGTCAACACGTGATAAAAAAACCCAATTGATAATTTAGTACAGAGAAAATGGATTATTAAATGATTAATTAATGAATAAAAAGGCAGAGTCCCGGAACTTGCGTCAGAAGAATTTGACTAGAAATTCAATTACGACGGCCATTTGCTCACCGTACGGATTTCTCTCTCTCTGTCTCACTACTCAGATGCTTCCTTATTCACTTTAATCCTTTCGATTTCGGTTTCCACCTCTTTTGATTCCTCCGTTTCCCTCTATCGTCTCTTACTCAACGAAGAAGTAGACGAAGAAAAAAAGAAGAAAGCTTTCAACTTTACTCTAAAAAGTTTCGATTTTTATTGTTAGACTTCATGTCTGCTTTGATGCTCTGAGATCGTTAAAAGGAATCTATGGCGGAAGCAAGACGATTCAGCCCCAATAATGAATTAGGTGATGTGAGAGTTTTTTTTTTTTGTAAGCAAAAATAGCTATTTGGGATTTTTTTTTGTTTTGTTTGCTGGGTCAAATCATTATCCGATTAAATCTTTTTATATTTTTCGATCTATTTGGTGTGGAAATTATATGAAACTTGGAGATTTCTGAGAAAGAACTTTCCACTTCCATCGAAAGTTTCAATATGGAATCTACTCAAAAGGGCTTTTTATCCGCGAGGAGTATAACTGTTGGTTGGTCTGAGACGACTAGGAGTGATGATTTGTTCTTGAAAGCATATTTTTATCTGAATATTCATTTTTGTAAAGCTTTTTTTTTTTGGGGTTTTTAAGTTCATCATTCACTAGTCTGCTTAGTAATAATTATCCAAGCTGAAAACCAATCCAGTGTAAAAATCTTGCTTTAAGTCTTTGATCATCATTTAAGTAGGTTCACTTGTATTTCTTTACTCCTATTGACTGTGTACAGTTTATGGTTGTTTAAGCTGAAAACAACGTCATCACTACCTGTAATCTTGATTAGGAACGACAAACAAAAAATCAGTCAACGACTAAAGAAATGATCTTTGCAGCTTTAGCCATCTGTGTCACTGGTGGTTTTTAGCAGCTATCTTGTGTTAGCTTTACTTGAACTTAGCTGCTTCTTGTTAGGAAGTTGATGACAATTTAGCTAAGTAGGTACTAACCGAATGTACCATAGAGAGCGCCTTGAAGCAAGCTATGTTGATGAATATACTTGCTTTGTGGTGATATCTTCTTACTCGTTTTGTGTTCTTTGTCCACAGATGTTGGCCAAATACTCTCAGAAGCACGGAATCGATGGCTTCGTCCCCCTGAGATCTGTGAAATTTTACAGAATTACCAAAGGTTTCAAATTTCTACGGAGCCACCTACTACACCGGCAAGTAAGATTTATCACTCTTGCTCGTGCTCGCGTACACCCAAATGATAACCACATGAGTTTGATTAAAGAGTGATGTCATTTCAGGTGGATCTGTTTTTCTATTCGATCGAAAGGTACTCAGATACTTCAGGAAAGATGGTCACAATTGGAGGAAGAAAAGAGATGGGAAGACAGTGAAAGAAGCTCATGAGAGGTTGAAGGTAGTAAATAAAACATTATTTATAAGTCCAAAGAGAAGCACCTTGTGACTCTGAGACCCGGTATGATTGATGTATTAGTGGGAGGTGCCCCTTTGTGATTTCTCTTGCTCATGAATATCCGTGCAGGCGGGAAGTGTTGATGTTCTACATTGCTATTATGCGCATGGACAAGACAACGAAAATTTTCAAAGACGCAGTTATTGGATGCTGCAGGAGTAAGCTTATTATAGCATTTATAACTTAAACAACATTTGCTTGTGGGCTTATCTTAGATTCCCTCTCTCTCTTGTTTGTTAATTCAACATGTGTTAATAAGTCTACAGAGTTGACGAGAACATTGACCTCTCAAGCACTATAACTTGAAAAGGAACTCAATACATAAGTTTTCTTTTTCATTTTCTTAAACGATTTCCTTTGCTAAGCCACTTGTTTTTATTTTGTTGGTTACGAACGCAGAGAGCTTTCCCACATAGTTTTTGTCCATTATCTCGAAGTAAAGGTTTGACTCCATCCTATGATTTGCTAGTTACTCTGCCTCATGTTTTTCTTTTCATGGAAGTTAAAAGAATTGTAAATGATTCAGGGTAGTAGGGTTTCTACTTCTTATAATCGGATGCAAAGGACTGAAGATGCTGCTCGGTCTCCTCAAGAAACCGGGGAAGTCTTGACCAGTGAACGTGAAGGTTATGCTTCTTGCAGCATTAATCAATATGATCACAGCAATCATTCACAAGCTACTGACTCAGCAAGTGTCAATGGTGTTCACACTCCCGAACTTGAAGATGCTGAATCAGGTGTTTATTCTTTCATACATAATATACACAATGAGAATACCTTAAGTCTCTTATCTTATGCATTGTACATACTTCCACTCTGCAGCATACAATCAGCAGGCGAGTTCCATAATTTACTCACATCAAGAACTTCAGCAGCATGCAACTGAAAGAGCATATACTGGGTTTGATCCTTACTATCAAATGTCTCTGACGCGTAAGTTCTTGGTGTCCTGAATTTTATGTTTTTTTTTTTTTTTAATTCTGTCCAGTCGAAGCAGAAGTTCCAGTAATTACCATCTGATACTTACAAACGGCATATGGTATTTTCATCTTTTTTAGCAGCCAGGGATAGTTATCAGAAAGAGCTTCGCACAATCCCCGTAACAGACTCTTCCATTATGGTAGACAAAAGCAGAACTATCAACGGTCCAGGAGTAACAAATGGGTTAAGAAACAAAAAATCCATTGATTCCCAAACCTGGGAAGAGATTCTGGGAAATTGTGGTTCTGCAGCTGAAGGTATACCTATGCAGCCTAACAGTGAGCATGAAGTGTTGGACCAAATACTCCAAAGTTGCTCTTTTACTATGCAAGATTTTGCCAGTCTACAAGAGTCTATAGTGAAAAGCCAGGTATACACAACTCTAAGTGTATCTGTCTCAATTTCTGCATTCCTCTTACTCCATTGTGCTGCTAAATATTTTTTTTGCTCCTTATTTGTAACTGATAGGCTATGTATTCACTGAGTACATATTTTTTTTTTCCAAATTTCCACAGAACCATGAGTTTAATTCAGGACTTACATCTGATCGTACCTTGTGGTCCCAAGGACAAGGTTTACTACACTGGACTTATTTTGTTTCATTAAAAGGTTAGAATTTACTTGTTTTTAAAAGCTAACCTTCAATATTTTTTTTTTCCTTCTGTCAACTGCAGATATAGAGCTAAATGCTATCAGCAATTTAGCTTCAAGCGAAAAAGCCCCATATCTATCTACTATGAAACAGCATTTGTTAGACGGTGCATTGGGTGAGGAAGGTTTGAAAAAAATGGACAGTTTTAATCGCTGGATGAGCAAAGAACTTGGAGATGTTGGTGTGATCGCTGATGCAAACGAGTCTTATACTCATTCGAGTTCAACAGCCTACTGGGAAGAAGTTGAGAGTGGGGATGTATCCAATGGTCGCAACTCGAGGAGGGACTTGGATGGATATGTTATGAGTCCTTCCCTCTCAAAGGAACAGCTCTTTAGCATCATTGACTTTGCTCCAAGCTGGACTTATGTGGGTTGTGAAGTGAAGGTAACGCTATAGATTTATTTGTTCTTTTTGGGGAATCAAAAGATAGGCTTGTGCTTATTTTCTTTTGCAAAATCGTTAGGTTCTTGTCACTGGGAAATTCTTAAAGACTCGAGAGGAGGCTGAAATTGGCGAGTGGTCTTGCATGTTTGGCCAAACAGAAGTTCCAGCAGATGTTATAGCTAATGGTGTTCTCCAGTGTGTTGCTCCTATGCATGAGGCTGGAAGAGTTCCCTTTTACGTAACATGTTCCAACAGATTAGCATGCAGTGAAGTGCGTGAATTCGAGTATAAGGTGTTGGAGTCTCAATTTTTTGATGGAGAAACAGACGAATCTACTGCTTGCAACTCCATTGAAAGTCTTGAGGCAAGATTTGTTAAACTGTTGTGCTCAAAATCTGATTGTCCGAGCTCTTCTCTCTCCGGGAATGACAGTGACTTGTCCCAAGTGAGCGAGAAGATTAGTTTACTGCTTTTCGAGAATGATGACCAGTTGGATCAGATGCTAATGAACGAAATCTCCCAAGAAAATATGAAAAACAACCTTTTGCAGGAAGCTCTGAAAGAAAGCTTACACTCATGGCTATTACAAAAGATTGCAGAAGGTGGAAAAGGTCCTAACGTGTTGGACGAAGGTGGCCAAGGGATATTACACTTTGCAGCTGCTCTTGGTTACAACTGGGCATTAGAACCGACGATAGTCGCTGGTGTAAGCGTTGATTTTCGCGATGTTAATGGTTGGACCGCACTTCACTGGGCAGCTTTCTTTGGCAGGTGAGTCACTTCTTCTGGAAAGAGTCACACTAACTAGTTCATCTTATTTTTCTCGTATCTGAAACAAACGGTGTTTGCATATACAGGGAGCTGATCATTGGTTCCCTCATAGCACTCGGTGCTGCTCCCGGAACTTTGACTGACCCGAATCCAGATTTCCCATCAGGAAGCACACCTTCTGATCTAGCCTATGCTAACGGTTACAAAGGAATCGCTGGGTATCTCTCAGAGTATGCCTTGAGGGCGCATGTTTCTTTGCTCAGTCTCAATGATAACAACGCGGAGACATCTCTAGCAGCGGTTGAGACCGCTCCTAGCCAGTCGAGCTCATCGTTGACAGACTCTCTGACAGCAGTACGCAACGCTACGCAAGCGGCAGCTCGGATTCATCAGGTTTTCAGGGCTCAGTCTTTCCAGAAGAAGCAGATAAAAGAGTTTGGAGATAGAAAGTTTGGGATGTCGGAAGAGCGTGCTCTTTCAATGCTTGCTCCTAAAACACACAAACCAGGACGAGCGCATAGCGATGATTCCGTGCAAGCCGCTGCTATCAGGATCCAGAACAAGTTCCGCGGTTACAAGGGAAGAAAAGAGTATTTGATTACTAGACAAAGAATCATCAGAATACAGGTTCGTAAACCACAAACCAAAAATGATCTTTGATTAGTTTTACTTAATTAACTGAGATTCTTAACGGTCTTTTCAACTGGCAACACACGCAGGCTCATGTAAGAGGTTATCAAGTTAGAAAAAACTACAGGAAGATAATTTGGTCTGTGGGGATATTAGAGAAGGTGATACTGCGCTGGAGACGGAAAGGAGCTGGCTTGCGCGGGTTTAAGTCAGACGCACTTGTTGACAAGATGCAAGATGGAACAGAGAAAGAAGAAGATGATGATTTCTTCAAACAAGGTAGAAAGCAAACAGAGGAAAGGCTACAAAAGGCTCTTGCAAGAGTTAAATCAATGGTTCAGTATCCTGAAGCTAGAGACCAATACCGTAGATTACTAAATGTGGTCAACGACATCCAAGAAAGCAAGGTAAATAATAATTTTACAAACTTACTTCACTCTTTTAAGAATCAACAAAGCTGAACAACAAGTTTTGTTCTTGTTGTTTTAGGTTGAGAAAGCTCTTGAAAATTCAGAAGAAGCGACTTGTTTTGATGACGATCTAATAGATATTGAAGCACTGTTGGAAGATGATGACACATTGATGCCGCCTATGTCCTCAACTTTATGGAACACTTGAAACCACTCTCAAAGCCTATGTGAGAGATATTGTTACAGTTATTGACTCGTTAAACTTGTAAATTCTTGTGTAATCACTCTTCTCAGATTCTGTAACTGCATTCATTACCACTCTGATTTATATTATATATTTGAACATAAGTTTAACTTATAGCCAAATAGTAACCTTAAACTGTACATGGCTGGTTTCCATTAGTATACAAACTTTCAGTTTTCAGAGTCAAAAAGAAAATGACTTTTTTTTCATTTCAAGTCACAGAATAGCTTAGAAGAGAGAGATTATGCTGTTTGTCAAATCATTAAAAAGCTCTATCTTGTTCCGAGGCTCTCGTAGAACAAGATGTAGCCATGATCAGTATTGCTCGAGTACTCTTGTGACGAACCGAAGAATGTCTGAACAGCAGATTCTTCGATCATTTCAACATTCTCATCGTCAAAGAAGAGCCAGTGGTTATGAGATTTCACGAGGCTAACATAGTGACCGTGGTTGGGTCCGCTTCCGACATGAACCACGACTGCAAAG
Source organism: Thlaspi arvense (assembly GCA_911865555.2). Classification (NCBI taxonomy): domain Eukaryota; kingdom Viridiplantae; phylum Streptophyta; class Magnoliopsida; order Brassicales; family Brassicaceae; genus Thlaspi; species Thlaspi arvense. The sequence goes on from OU466860.2 coordinate 66,248,136, forward strand.
AGAGAGTACTCAATGTCCACGTATTCCTCCACTGTGTTGCTGAGTTTCAGTTCCAGTGGGAAGACGACTCTGTAAGATAGCTTCTTGTAGCGACCCAACTGTTCCATGTATTTGAAACGTTTCAGATGTATGACTAAGATGTGTGGCGGTTTCTTGATCTTCATCCTTTTCTGCGCTTCTTGTAAACTGCACATAACAATATATGATACAGATCATGGTAAATGCGAGCTCAAGGATCCAGTGAGGAACTGTAGTATGAAAAGCAAAGTGTGTGGAGGATTGTGGAACAGCATTTTTTTTTACCTGCAGCATTTGTCACAGAAAAATTTGTCTTCAGCGTGTAGAGTCTCTGTAGAGCTGAAGTTTTTCAAACAGCTAGTTATTGAACTGTTTTGTTCAATATCAAGGCTTAGGTCTAGGAATGTTTCGTCTCTTGCTGTTACTGTCTCACACCGTAGACACCTTGTCTCGTTGGTAAGTATACCCTGTAATGAGTTTGCACATGCGCTATCACTTGAGACGACTGAAACAAAAAACTTAATAACATGCGATGGCCACTTTTGTGATCAGGTCCAGTTTCGAGACTAGAAAATGCAGGAAGTAAAGCTTTACACTAAAGGCGGCTATAATAAGTCAATGACCAAATATATTTTTCTATATTTGGTATCCAAAAACTGCACCGATCCTTACCTGAAAAATCTTGTGCACCCATGTAACAATAGGCTCTTTGTGCACGCCATTTGCCTGAGGAACTTTCAGTCCATTAGACGATGAACTTTCATTGTCCGTTTTTGTACCTTTTGCCTCTTTCTCCAAGATGTCAACGAGCTCATTTAGCAAATAATTCAGGAACTCATGTGCATCCTGCATGAGAATAGCAGCGCAATTTAATCAAATGCTTCGTTTACAGAGACATCGTCTCTCACAATTTCATTATCCTCAAACAAAAGGGACCTTTGAAACTACCTGATGCATATAACTCCGGAAAAGCTCATTTTGCTTCTTCAACCTCTGTACAAAGCGCTTGGGAGCAATAACTCCTGTTTTCTTCTTTTGGGAACTTATCTATGGCAAAAGAAGCAATACTTTTAACACTACCAACATAAAACAAAACCAGCATGTTTAGAAATACCCCAAAGCATTATAGGCTACTCCAAAAAGGAAACTATTACGTGTTGCACCACTCAAATACTTATTTCTCTGTTATAGTAGAACATACATCCCCACATCTATCAAATGATACAACCGTGAAGCCAAAACACAAGTCGGAAAAGAATGATACACCAGAGATCTGATGTGCCGTGAAGAAAAGAATCATAATCACCTGCGAGAATAGGTCCGCCAAGCAGGTCAAGAGATTCTCCTCAGCATCAGCTACACTTTTATTATTTGCGCAGTACTCAAGCAATTGTTCACGAAAGGGAGCACAAAAATAAAGGGCCTGCACAAGAGCAAAAGTTCATACTATAAAAGATTTGCATACTTAAAAACGAAACCTTTTTCGTTTGTCAATAAATCCAATTCAGTAAAGATCAAAATGCTCGGGACAAGTATTGATTTTTATCAAGCGATCTCTCAAAATTGACAAGATGATACACCAGTTAACCTATCAACTAAATTTCTCAAACATGGCCAAATCCGATTTGTAGTTCGCAAGTGGAAAAATCAGAAATTTCAAAATCCTACAAGAAGACGACCAAATGCAAAAACGAGCCGTGCACATAAAGCTCGAGACGGAGAATCCGAATCCAAATCCGAAAGCAGTTTATGGGAATTCGAGGGAGAGAGAGAGAGAGAGAGAGAGAGACCTGCAAAACACTGTTGCAGTAACAAGTGTTGCCGAAATTTTCGAATCCGAAGTAGCGTTCTCCCTCCGGGAACTGGTCGCCGAGAGCTTTCTCGAGTTTGGAGCCCGCGGCGCCCATCAGACCTAGAAACAGCCTCCGTAACACCGTGATTTCGTCCCTGACTCGTCCGATTCGACTCAGATTCTCAATCAATCAATGAAGGGATTCGCTCTGGAGGAGATTTGAGATTTCGAAGGTGTTGTTGAAAACTTGAAAGTGCGAAGAGGATCCAAATAGGAAAAAAATTCTTAGTTTTTTCTCTGTTCTACGCGAAATAAATGCAAAACTGTCAAAAGAGTATTTTAAAGCATTAATACGCCAATAAAAACCAATTAATTTGTTTCTTATAAACAGATTAGTGAAGTACGTGGAAACTTATCCTCAAGATTTTCCAGATTACAGCCATCTTATATTAATTAAAAACTTATTATCTTCCTAACATAAAATTCTCAGCTTATAAATTTGTAATAAAACTGGCTTTTTTAATTTTTATAAACTACTTAAATGTCAATAAGTCAACTTTCGATGACGGCATTGTTCGTATAAAAACAGTTTCAAATACCTCAGATTGCATTATAATTATATATATATATATATATATATTAGGTGTTTCTCCGTATCTTGTGCGGAGTTTGATTATATTTTTTAAAAATTAATAATATTAGTTTATTTATAGATAAAACATCAAATTTTATAATTATTTGAAATCAAAATAATATATTTTAAAAAATACAATTTTTATAAGATATATTATTTTTGTAATAAAGCTAAATATATTATTTTATTTTATTTTTTAATATCTTTTATATTATTTGATAAAAATTGATATATATGTTTTGTTGTTTTATTGTATTTATCAAACATGATGAATAATTCTCCTTTTTGGAATTTGTTGGTCTTGTGAAGCTTTGTAAGTCAAGCACCAACATCCACAATATTTTCAATGAACTTCTTCTCCTTCTCTCCACAACAAATTGCATGTTAGTTTCTTCTGCCTTAAAGATTTCTGAATTTTAGGACTTGGATTTTTGTTTTAAGTATGAGGAGAAAAGAACCAGAGCTAGAAGAAACATAATTTTAGTACCCAATCCAAGAAGAGGTATGGATACTCCAGCGAACAAATAACATCCTCCTTCTCATACTCAACATTGCCATTGTCAAATATTCTCCACTTCCATTGCTTGTAATTGCCTAGGAAGATCTCAGAAATTAGATAGTAGACTTCACCACCACACATAACATAACAATCAATTTTAGAACCAAAGCAAATCATCAATAGTGTTCACTACGGTATGTTTAACTGTGTCCTGGATTGAGAGAAGGATCTTGTGTCTTGGATTGGGAGAAGGATATGTTTGAGGATCAAAAGCATGGTTATGAGTAATAGAATCAGAGATCGGTGAGTTATGAATCATATTCGAACCTGCGACCGATCTCAATTCACATGGAGGATTAGTCTTACCTTAGGCCATGGAGATCGTTGAAGACATCAAGCATTTTTTCCCAACTGTCCTAATCCATGCCTATTTGACCATTTACATCAGCATTTTGGTTATTTTGTGCAAATATATATATATATATATATATATATATATATGTCCCTTGAGAGGAAAAAAATAAAGTAAAAAGTCTTCGATGATTAAGTATAAAAGAGACAACATGAAAGGTCGAACGGCCAAGAGCAAGACCAAGAATTGGTTTCAATTCCATATTTGAAATTTCAGACAAACATAGATATTATATCAATTTTTGATTAAAACTTAAAACTGAAATTAGAAATACTCAATTTAAAAGAGGAAAAAGATAAAGTACTTAATAACAATAATAATAGCAGTAACACCAATACATTACAAAAAAAATCTTGCTTCTTTAACTAAGCTTGGCAAGAACATTGTTCAAACTCCATACCATCTCTATGACTATCTCTGAGTAATACTTCTCAGCATATAGGCTGCGTTTTGACCTTGCTGTATAGTCCAGCTTCCACACAAGTAACAACAATCTTAGATCAATGATCAATCTAAACATTAGAAAGAATTTTGTGAATTAAAACACTTTAAAACTTATTCACCAAGAAACCATGGGAAAACAAAATCCCAAAGGAAAAAAAAAACTTACATTGTTGATGGTTTGGAAGAACTTGCCGGTGAGTTCTTTAAGACTATTTCTCTTCCTTAAATCTAGTAGAGATAATGGTATTCATGTCTCTCAAATGGAGGTCGTTCTGTACGTAAGGCCAAACTTTTTTTATCAATCAATGTTTTAATGTTAATGATCTCTTTAGCAGATTCTTTGGTCCTAGCTGCAGCTTCTGTTGGTGACAATGGCTGCAAGTAAAATCTTTCTCTCAATGCGAATGAAAATTCTCGTCCTTGGTCTGAGTTATCTGTCGCAGCTGTTCTAATACACAAATCAAATCCACATTCAGTTAAACCAAACATAAAAGTAGAACCAATACCTAGAATCAAATTAATCATTTTTTCTCCAACAAAACTCTTAATAAAACTATAACTTCGAATCTTCTACGACTGATTTTTTAAAAGAGATTAGAGATCTAAAACGAAAGTTGTGGAGAGAGATATACGATATAGAGTTCTAGAAGGGCTTAAAGGATTTAGAATTTTAGTCGTGGCCGAATAAATCAATTAGGTCAATCAAAAATATAAGTAGATTAAATAAACAAATTAAAATTAGTTCAAGAAAATAATTATAATTATTTTTTTATAATTTATGCTAGTTACATTTTTTTAGGAAACTAAATATTTTTAAGATATAAACTCAAATTTGAAAATTTGGGGTTTTTAAAAAACGAAAATCAATTAAAAATTAGCTAATATGAATTTGTTAATTTTATTATTAATTTGTTAATTTTATTAAAAATAATTAAAGTAAATTCACATAAGAGGTAAAAGGTAATCAACCATTATAACTCTCAACCACAGCTCAACTTGCTTCTGAATTAATAATATGATATATATTGATTTTCTGTAAAAAAAAATCAAAGTAATTGATTTTTTTCAACCCTATCTTCCATTTATAAAAAATGCTAATGCCAATTAAAATACTAAATTCAGGTCAACCCTTAATATAATCCTCTTATATATATAGTACATACTTTATACTTTTGACCAAAAAAAATATATATTATACCTATATACATACTATTTTATTAAGAAAAATATATACTGGATATTGTTAGGTCTTCAGATTGATTAGACTAAATAACCTTAACTGTATCTTCTTATTTTGTCCTTTTTTTTTGTCAAACTTTTGTCCTCTTTTTAAAAATACTTTTGTCGTCTCACACATTTTGGATTTGTAATGTATATGGAAATGAACAAACGTTTCTATGCTATTAAGATGAATAGGTCTACTACGAACACGACTCATGAAATTTACTTGACATGAATCAAAATCTGAAAAAAAAATGTGAATTCGGAAGTTATTTCTCGTTCCATGCAATTTTCATTCATGGATCCAAAAAAAAAATGGAAAACGTTTCTAATACATGTGTCCATCATTGTTAACGCCATGGGTATGATGAGTGAATGACGACTGCTAGAGAAGATTAGTATTCGTCATTCTACTTTCAATTTGCAACTCTTAAAGTGAATCACGAGATTGTTGTTGTTGTTTTTTTTTTTTTTGTTCATATTTGTTTCGTTCAAAGTATTTGACATTTTAGAAATTTGATTTCAGTTCAATTCAACGGTTTGATTTGTACACGTTTCACGTGACCTTTTGGAAATAATTTCAGGGGAGAAACTAACGAAACCGCACGTTCGTATCGTGCATGCCTATATATAAATAACGCCATTAGCTACACGTACGTACGTACTCCTCAAAGAAGAAGAAGAAGAAGAAAGATAATATACAACTCGAAAGAAATTTTTTTAAAATCACTTTCTTCTAAATTCATGATGGTTTCAATGGAGGCCTTAGCCATGTCAGGAGCGGATTACAAAGAATGGGGACTTAGTCTCGAGGAATGGGAGCTTCAAGATTCTATCGTTCCATCCCATTTACTTGCAGATGACTATGAAGAAGAAGAAGAAGAAGAAGAAGAAGAAGAAGAAGAAGAAGAAGAAGAAGAAGAAGAAGAAGAAGAAGAAGAAGAAGAAGAAGAAGAAGAAGAAGAAGAAGAAGAAGATCATCAAGATGATGATGATAGCGTTTTCAATGGCTTATTGATGAAACGAGATGGTATTTGTCACATTAGAGCTATGGTTGGGAAATTGATGGAGAAATCTCTCTTAAATATAGTACTTATTCACCTAAAGCTGCTTAAATTCTTAACAATCATTCTTGAGAAGTTTTTGTTCAGCCATGTTATTGAGTTTCTTTTGTAATTGTATTTTTTTAGGAGGCCTTTTGTTTTAATAAAGAGTAAATTTAATTGTAATGTAAGTTTTTGTATTCAGTTTTTGATTAATTGAAACCTAATATATGAATTTGTTAAATGCGGAGTCTAAACTTTCGAATCATTCATAGTTTTTGTAATATTCATTTACGTTTGATTCTTTCTCTAATAGCACAAAAGGGGAAAAGTCTCGTTTTCATATTCTGTCTTTCTAAAGAAAGAAAGATGCAAACATCGTATTAATTCACGAGAGTCTCGACTCTGGTGTTATTTATAGCACACACCATGACGTTTGCATCTACACGTAATCAATCTGCCTGTGAATTATTGCCATTATATATCTCAAAAGTATCTGTTGACCAAAAAAAAAAAATATCTCAAAAATACCTAAATCGCAAATCAATCGCTGACTTTGGCCAATGTCACGACGATTACTAATCAAGTTGAGATATATTTTAAGACCAAAATTAGAGAAAAAATAATAAACCTGATTACATGTTGATGTTTTGAGTTTGCAAACGAAATCACTCAATGTACTTTTTGGGTAAAATGTAAAATCATCACTCAATGTACTTACACCCAACACACAAATGTATCAACACAGTGTAATCCCACATCTAGTGTTCATGTACAGCATTATTAATTTGTCATGAATTTTTTTTTATCAATATGCAATATAACCTAATCACGAGCAAAGATATATATATATATATATATATATTATTTTAAAAATTATCATTTTTAGAAGAAATGCTCTAAAATAATACAAAATAGGAAAATAATATGAAACGGGTACTCTATTAAAAGAAAATTGTAAAAATGACTTCTAAGCCATTTCAAAAACTATCCCTAATTTTTATTTATTTATGTAAGAACTTAATTACTCATCTAAATAAGCCTCTTTTTGGCATCTACAATATATGTGAGGCTTTCAGAAAACTAGACAATTGTGTCACCTTAAAATGTGTTTGAACTTGGTATTCAAGCATTGCATGTACGTCTCCTAGAATCTTGGTATGGCTTTGAAGAAATTAGTTAAGCTCAGATACAGTATAAGAGGGCACAATAATGGTCCGACTATCTGAGAGCTTCACATGTATATCTAGTAGATTACAAAGTATAACCAAATGTTGATTAAGAAAGGAGGAAGAAACAAAACCAATAAAAAAAAAACACACCAACAATGATTCTTTTAGATGACATAACCAAAAGTTGAGAAAGTAGGAAGAAAAGAAGCCAATACCAAAAATAAGATGAAGAATGTGTAAGAATGGTTATAGTGAGGTACTGAGATACACTCTCTCTATTTTATTAGCAAACAAAGAGAAATGGGTTCATGACTTTGTATCACTTCATTTAATTCGTATAACTTTTAACAATAAACCGACATATCTCATGGGGTACATAAATCATGTCCTTGTTCAGATTTGTATTATTTCATGCATGGTCCTTGCCCACGAAACCATACTCTAAGAGCAAGCCCAATAGAGATACTAATGGTGTGGGTCTTATCTTTTAAGACACTTTATAATATTTTATTGTTTTTAAAGTATACAATGGAAATATTTTCTATGGGTGTTTTAAAAACAAAAAAAAAAATAGAAATTTTTGTTAACAACTTTTAAAACATAATATATTTTCAAAAATATAATACATGAAAACATATAAATTATAAAAGTGCAATTCAGAAACTGAAATTTTCCATCGTCTACTCCCAGCTTGCCACATATGCAGTTTTAATTTGAACACCGATCTAAAATATAAAACACCTGACACTATTTTTTTATTCAGTTTTATTATTAATAACATTTGTTTAGATACCTAAAAATCTCTATTAGGGTTATTCTAATGCTTCAAAAGTACATTCTTCAATACACTCATGAATGTATGTTAGGAAATATGCATTTTGTTCGATGATTTTACAAACTAAAATAATAGTTAAAGAAAATTAAACAAGAAGAATATGAATCAAGTCTACTAGAGAGCAAAATTTCCGCAAAAATCAAGAAACACATGAAGTTTTTTCCAATATAAAATTATCAAATAAACTACATAAATAATGTCTTTTTCTAATTTGGTTTTAGCACGGCCATGCATAGTCAAAATTGAAGCAAACTGCATTATAACTGCTAGGAACAGTTTTATACTATTAAGGGACATAATGCAGAATTGCGGCCAAAATAGGAAAAAACTGTTAGGAACAGTGAAATTTGGACAGGTGGACTTTGGTAGTTGGAGCACGTTTACTTCATGCTTACGTACGCATATGAAGACAGTATCCACTCTAAAAGCATCTCATGATGGCGCCATCAGTGAAGCCCATATAGTTAAAGAATACAATCTATGCACCATTTTATTTTATGCACTTTTTTTAACAAACTCTATCTAATTCGTTTGGATGATTTACGCCATCTTTTTTCCTTTCTTAAAAAATAAGATTCTGAATCTAGAAGTTAGAATATTTTTTTACAATCGCTGTTTTAAAGTTTTCTTTTTATGTTTTCCGGTAAATGAAACAGAACATTTTAACTAAAAGCAAATAATATATATTGGTTTAATTTTTTAGTTTTTTTTTGTGGGCCAAGTTTGATTTTTAGTTAGAATTTGGTATTGTTGGAGATCATACATTCGATCTTGCCGCAAAATGATTAGCATGTGAAGGTCATTGCTCAAACTTGATAACTAGAATCGAATGAGATCACGATGGATAACAAGCAGGGAAAAGAAGAATTGGACAAGATTTTTTCGAGTTCAAATCTCAATATATATAAGAGCTTTCCATAGCAAATCAAAACCAATATCCTCTTGAGCAGAAGATTTAATATTTTTCTACTATTGGTTTAAAGTTTCATCAAGTTGGTAATGTTTACAGACGTTCAAGGTTTTCGAAAATGGGATTCAAATATCAATAGTTTTAATCGGTCTGCCAAACTTGACTTAATAGTCAATTTTCTTGTTTTGAACAATAGTATAACACCAATCTTATTGATATTGACCAATATATTTCTTTTAGTAATCATATAAAAGACATTGTTGCATGATAATATATCAAGTAATATATGACGAACGAAACTAATTTCATACAACAATGTGAAATACGACAAACAGTTTTATAGACAACTCTAAAACAGACAATTTTACTTATATCATCAAAAAACTATATTGTAGTTAGCGATTTTTCATGTATCACATTTATGATAAACAATGGTTTTTTATTTATTTTTTCCACAAATCTGCATAATATGCATTTTCTGAAAATTAAACTCAAAACGTAGTTTAAAAACATTAAATAAATCATTTATCAACTACTAAACTATCAAGACCTTTCACAGACGACAAATCTTTTAATTTCTATATTCATAAAGAAAGATACTCCATAAGCCTCTGGTCACAACCATAAGTCCATAACCCGAAACTGCCTCGTAACGCCAGAAAGTTGAGCATGTGGCATATACTTTCAATCTTCTCTTTACATCTTTTCTTGTAATTACCTTTTTCCCTTTTATTAAAAGGTTTCTTTGGGATAAATCTACTTATCAAAGAACAAAGATAAACTAATACAGCAAAGAAAATTCTTCACTAACGTTAGATCACGTTTGAACCTTGGTAGATTGGTAGGTATAAAGACATAAACTAAGTAGCCCGCCATATTATTTAATTTCCATAAGTTAATTAATTTACTGTTAATTCCATTGTGTTTGGACTTAAACCTCGTTTTGCTGATTTGGTCGGTTCAGCGCAGTATTAATCTATCAACATATAGACGTACGTATTTATGCACATATGCATTATGTATGGACCTGGATTTATACTCGATATCAAGTATTAATCTATCAATATATAGACAAGCATGTAGTTAGGTTTTTACAAATGCTACGGTTTGGTCGAGATATATACTACGTGTTAAATACTTTAACTAAGTATATATATATATATAATATACAGTGAAACTTAGATAATATCTTATGATGTGGATTGTCCTATTACTCATTCGTTTGATATATGTAACTTTGCAGTGTCTAGACTCTAGGCTCTAGATATATATAACTAATGCATTATCAATTTTTATAAAACTAATGTATAACCAAATAAGTGAAATTATTTGATGATTTTCACTAGTAAAAAATTTGGCTATAGTCACTGTTTCTTTCGTGATTAACGCAAAAATATCGTGACTATATGATTTTATAGCCACGAAAAATTACGTGAAAAAATCGTGACTATACGATCGTGACTAATTTATTTCATGGTTTTTCGTGGCTAAATAGCCACAATTAGTCACTGGTAATTTTCATGACTATGTTAGTCACGCAATTATTTGTGTCTACATAGCCACGAATTAGTCACTGTTTTTCATAGTAACATTAATCATAAATTAGTCACGTAATTATCCATAGCTTTTTTTGCTTACGTGATCTTTTCGTGGCTTTTTGTAAGCCACGACACTATTGTAATTATAATAGCCTGTTTTTTACTAGTGTTCGTCCTCAATTTAGTATGATCGTGTGTTTGGTTGCAGTTCTGAGCCAGTTTGTGACTGCGGCCTAAATCATATCATGTAATATTGTGGTATATATAGAGTTCAGCACATGTAACGAGTTGGATGCATAATTTCACATAGAAGAAGTATTCGCGGTATAATTTAATTTTTGTTTTCATTTTTAAAACTCCCTAGTTAAATGGCGCACAATATTTTTTTATCTTAGCGTCACATCCTCAAATTTCACTGGTTGCGATCCATCTTGTTGATGTGTCTTTTTGTTAATATCCATTCACTTAATTCCATGTTTTAAACTTTATTTAATATACATACAATGACTGCATATTTGTTTATGATTATTTACAAGATTATTAAAAAGAAATGAGACTCAAAAACTCGAACCGTCAACCACGTGAACCTCATGTTTAGTTGTTTTTATCCATTTATTTCTTTTCGACAGTTGTTTTTTTTTTTGTATATGTTCCAATCTTCACTTTTGAAATTTTTAAATTACCTGTTCCCTATTTTTTTTTTGTCGGAATCGTCTCCATCGCGTAAAGTCACAGGGACTCCCACACGGCGTCGTGCATAATATGGCTGTGTAATGGCCCACTACCATAATTGACATTGACATGGTTTTAGTAAAGTACCTTCCTCCAACGACCACAACATCAATTTTCCACGAGGGATTTTGGCAGGTGAACTATACCAATATTTTCACTCGTAATGTTTTTCTCGAAAAAAACTTGTCTATTTAGTATTTACATATAGTTGATATTGTGGTTCCCAAAACAAGACATATCTCATGTTGATATTGAATGTGACATATCTATAGACGGAGACATATATCAATCGACCTACCAAAAATGTGTAACGTAATAAATGTGTGTTTAGTACAATAAGGTAAAAACTATAACAAAACTGAGGAGAATTAGCATATGGTCCCTGCACTAAATTGACCCCCGACAAGGTCTAAAACTTTTACATAGAAAAAATATTCGTGTAAATAGTTATTATTTTGGTTCTACTAATTATATACTATATGAGATTAAGTACAATTTTTTGTTTTGTTTTAATTACAACAACATGCAGGTTTGAATATGGGTAGTAGTAATAATGCATGTGGAATAACCATCGGTCCATAGAAAAATACTGTTTTGGAGGATTGTTTAGTGCATATATAACATGAGGATTTTTGGCAGATCACCAACAAAATGATTTTAAAAACTATGAATCTATTATAATAATAATATATATTTTATCTTCTAATAACATTTTTCTGGATGACATTCATCACTACAGAGACCAAGTCAGTCCAACTCAATACCTTCCACATTGCTTCCTTCCCGCCACATAAGGGGTTATATTGTCATTTCACAAGTTACCTACTAGTGATAATGCGACATTATAAATAACAAAGGTGAAAGAAAGATCCATGCAGAAACAATTAGCATAATTACAGCACATACTGTTTCTTCTTCTCTCTTCTATCCTTACAATGGATACTTTAGCTTCAAACTCTTCGGGTCTCAGGACCAAGTCGAGTCCCGAGACGTCGCCGTTTAGCAACATGTATCTCCTCACAACACTTCAAGCCCTTGCGGTTATTTCTCTCTTGATGATATTCAAGAAAATAAAGTATTCCTCTTCACAAAAAAAAAAGTTTCATCCTCTCCCGCCGGGCCCCAGCGGGTTTCCAGTCGTCGGAATGATTCCGGCGATGCTTAAAAACCGTCCGGTTTTCCGGTGGCTTCACAGCCTCATGAAAGAGCTTAACACGGAGATAGCTTGTGTTCGTCTAGGAAAGACTCACGTGATCCCCGTCACATGTCCTAAGATCGCACGTGAGATTTTCAAGCAACAAGACGCACTCTTCGCGTCGAGACCACTCACTTATGCTCAAAAGATACTTTCCAACGGCTACAAAACCTGCGTGATCACACCGTTCGGAGAACAATTCAAGAAGATGAGGAAAGTAATCATGACGGAGATTGTTTGTCCAGCAAGACACCGATGGTTACACGACAACAGAGCCGAGGAAACCGATCATTTAACTGCTTGGCTTTACAACATGGTTAAGAAATCCGAACCGGTCGATCTCCGGTTTGTTACAAGGCACTACTGCGGAAATGCGATTAAGAGGCTTATGTTCGGAACGAGGACGTTCTCGGCGAAAACCGAAACCGACGGTGGACCAACCGTGGAAGATATCGAGCATATGGATGCTATGTTTGAAGGGTTAGGGTTTACGTTTGCGTTCTGTGTATCGGATTATCTACCGATGCTTACGGGATTGGATCTAAACGGACATGAGAAGATCATGAGAGAAGCTAGTGCGATTATGGACAAATATCACGATCCCATTATTGATGAGAGGATTAAGATGTGGAGAGAAGGAAAGAGAACTCAGATTGAAGATTTTCTAGACATTTTCATCTCTATCAAGGACGAAGCTGGCCAGCCTTTGCTTACCGCTGATGAAATCAAACCAACCATTAAGGTAACTAATTAGATATATTGAATTATATTTATTAGATTTCTTGTCGACTAATTACGCATATTACTTATATGTTTGGATTTAATATAGCAGAACTAAGTTTATTATTAGTATTAGCAATTTTTAAGATTAAGTGGTAAAAAAGTGGATACAAATGTTTTTGGGGGGGGGTTCTAGCGACAACCTAAGATTTTAAGTTGTCGTTAAAACTTTTTTTTTTTCTGATTTTTTAAAAAGGGTAAAACGCCAAAACATCCATAGTCAGAAACTTTATGCTAATCCATAGTCAGAAACTTTATGCTAATCCATAGTCAGAAACTTTATGTATAGCATAAAGTTTATATTTATGTTGACCCGTGAGTCCATGCATAGAATAGTAAAACAATAATTAATCATTTATATATTTTATATTGAATAGGAACTTGTAATGGCGGCGCCGGACAACCCATCAAACGCCGTGGAATGGGCCATGGCGGAGATGATAAACAAACCTGAGATTCTCCACAAAGCAATGGAAGAGATTGAAAGAGTCGTTGGCAAAGAAAGACTCGTCCAAGAATCCGATATCCCAAAACTTAACTATCTCAAAGCTATTATCCGAGAAGCTTTCCGTCTGCATCCCGTCGCCGCCTTCAACCTCCCACACGTGGCACTTTCCGACACAACCGTCGCTGGTTATCACATCCCTAAGGGGAGTCAAGTTTTACTTAGCCGTTACGGTCTTGGTCGTAACCCAAAGGTTTGGTCTGATCCACTTAGCTTTAAACCGGAGAGACACCTCAATGAGTGCTTGGAAGTAACGTTGACTGAGAATGATCTCCGGTTTATCTCGTTTAGTACCGGAAAAAGAGGATGTGCTGCTCCGGCGTTAGGTACGGCGATAACCGTCATGATGCTCGCCAGGCTTTTGCAAGGGTTTAAGTGGAAGTTAGCTGGAGGTGAGACACGTGTTGAGTTGATGGAATCGAGTCATGATATGTTTCTTGCGACGCCTTTGGTTATGGTCGGAGAATTGAGATTGTCGGAGGATCTTTACCCCACGGTGAAGTGAGGCGCCAGCCGCCAGCGAGACGGCGAGGATGTTTGTATATATATATATATATATGAATAATAATAATTTTTTCTTTTCTTTTCTATATATACGAATTTTTGTTTTGCGTTGTTGATGATCAATAAGGTATTCACATCGAGTATCTCTTTTTGTTTCTGTTTTCAAGAAATAAAAATTTCTCAGATTTTTGTTGTCAAAAATCGGAAATCCAAATGTGCTTACTCTATACTTCATTGTTTTCATCTGGGCCCATTTGAAAACACATTCTTATCCCACAAAGGGAATGGGGTCGAACGTCCTTGTGACACTGTCGGAGATCTAGCTCACTCTGTTCATTATACAACGCTGACAAAAAAAACGAATTATTGAAAATAATATTGTATTATTAGTTCGATGATCTAAAATTTTAAAGTAACTTGTTTTTTGTTGTTGTTTTAATAGGGCTAACTAAAGATTTTTTTTTTTAAAACGCCTAACTTAAGATGTGAAAGATCCAAAACATCGAAATATTTACCAAATTTTTTAAAAAACTTCATTTTCTCCTAAAAAATCTGGCTTTGATAATTTTCATTGTGTTGTTTAATTGAGGCAAAGATTGTAATGAATATTGTCTTATCTATTTATTTTGGTTGGAATGGATATTTTTGTTTTTTGTTTTAATGAAAACACTATTAAACACATTTCAAGTTTTTAACCTAGACGAGTATATTTGGACCAGAAATTATAATTAACAAAAGTGGATGTGTTTAATATAAGAAATGCCTTGTATGCATATATTAAAGAGAACTTATCAAGTACAAAATTAATATTAGAAGTGTGGTTAAAAGTGTCACTTATATAATATACTCTGTATTTTAAATATTAAATTATCATTACTAGATTTGACTCGCGCATTACACATAGTTATTTGTTAATATATTTTTGTACTTTATAATTTTATATATTTATATTATTGTTATGTTTATTTTTAATTTATTTATATTGTTTTATAGTTATTTTTAATTTTTTAATTGAAATTATATTTTTTTTTCCTAAAATATATAGATAATTATGAAGTTATTAATATGTGCTAATTGTTTTAAAACTTCATCTATATTTATATGCTGTCATAAGTATTTAAGTTTTCTATTACATATATTTATATTCAATTGGTTTCTATCTTTTTATATTGCTTATTTCCGGCGAGATCAACAATCTCAATGCTTTAAATTGAATAACTTCTTCATTTTTCATAAATTTTGAAAACTTTTAACTCATTATGAAGCACAAATTATCATGCTTTTATTATTATTTTTTTCTTTCGTATAGATCAAGTTCATCTCATGCTACATTATTAAACATTTTAGTCTTCTTTATTCATATAAAACCTTTATTTATTTTCACAATAAAATTGATATGAATGATTTTGCTTTACTTTTACACATATATCTTTACTGTTTTTCTTTTTAAGTTTGATAACTCTGCAAGTTCTTCTGTCATCTTTCGTATTTGTTTGCATTCCAACTTTTTTTCCATATTCTCTTTGTTTATATTTGAAATAACATTTGAATTTTTTTTTATCTGGTAGAGAATTTGTAGCTTTTATGATTCGTAAAATAAATATTTATTCTATATAAATAATTTTACTTTAGGTTTATATATATATATATATATATATATATATATATATTCTCAAGATTTTAGAAAAAAAAAGTTTGATAACTATCCTTCGCAAATTCTCCTGTCATGTTTTGTATTTGTTCGTCTTCCGACTTTTTTTACATTCTTTTGTCTTCTATTCTAAATAATAATTTCATTTTTTTTATTTCATATTTTTTTAGTTTTTATGATTTTTAAAATAAGTATTTGGTTTTTTCACTTTTAAATTTATTTTGTATGAAGACCTAAAAAATATAAACCTAAAATATATAGAAGCTGATAAAAAAAATCACAATATGTAAAAGTCCATGAAGAAAATAACTACTTGCTGAGCTGTATAGCTTCATTTGAGAGAAGCTTTTTATAAATCATTATTAATCACAACAGACTTAAATCTTTTTTTTCTTTTGTATAGCTTTTTTTGGCGTCACCTATTCTATAGATCAAGTATATTTTTATACTATATGATTTTAAACTTGATTTTTTTCACAGCAAAACTTTAGTTTTTTTATATGAAAAACCATCATTCATCTTACAACGTAAAGTATGAATAGTCTATTTTATTTTTCTGCATACATTTTTTCTGAACATTTTTTAAAAAAAAACTTTAACAACTATTCTGTGCAAGTTTTTTCATTGTTTGATTTTAACTTCTGCTTCTATATCTTTAAAGGCCCAAAAACCCTGTATATAAATAAACTAACATAAGTTAATATTATGTGAAAACCCAAACTACTTGAAAGCCCAAAAACTAAAATTAAAAATACTGATGTGGATACTCTAGATGGAGAGAAACTTCTTTAATTATATATATGATTTATACTATTGTTCTATTCAATTGAAATGAAATTGAACATAGATACTATTTTATAATTGCATATCCCCTATATATTAATTGAGTTGTATTTTTAAAGAGTAACCTCATTTTTGTAAGTATTTACAGTGGTGTTATTATGCTGATGTGTCAACCCCACATTCATTTTCAGCTAATTGTTTTAAAAAAACTTAGATTACTAGACTAATTACATGATATGTCATTATATATTTTAGGTCCATACATATGTTATGTTTCATTTTTTAAATCAGCATTTAATTTATTAAGATATTGTCTTTTTTTTATTTCTTAACAAAAATATATCATATTAATTATTTCTTTAATTATATTTTCTACCAAAAATCTATTTTCTCTTATTTTCATTTAAACTTTCTTTTGTAAAGTAAATAAATTATCACATCATCCATATAATTAAAAATATATAGATTTTTTTATAAATGTAATATAATTTGAATTATAAAAATTGAATATAAATTACTCAAAATATTGAAAAATAAACATAAATCATTATAATTTGAGTTCATTATAATCATTATAAAAGTTGGTTAATTTAAGTTCATTATAGTTATTATAAATAAAAGTAAATAATTATAATTCTATTTAATTGACTCATTCCAGATTAACTCATAATTTAAACTCTTTCAAAAAATTAGTATTCAATAAATAGTATTTAATATTTAATATGATATAATTATGAGCTAATTATGAATTTATTAATAATTTTAATGAAGATTAAAATTATTGTGTTTGATATATATTAATAATATAAGTAATTAAATTTATGGCGCATTCACTAATCTAATTTATATATATGTAATATATTAGTTCAAATTTATTTTGTTTATATATATATATATATATTCAAATATTTCGAGTAGAAATGATTGTGACACTTTTGTCTAATAAGGTAACAATGTTTAAAACTTATTTGGAGTAAAAATAATATATAAGATGGATAAACATTAATATTTATATAGAAGCTAATTATAATAAAATTTATTTGTCACATTCTGCTTTATATAATAAATCATAGCAAAAAGACATCAAAACTCTAACTATATTACATTTTGAATTTAATAGTCCGCTTCATTATGTATACACTATACTCCCAACTTACTATTTATCATATATTCAATTATGATTTATTATTATATTTTAGATAATATTTTTTGATTAAAAGTTTTTGGAGTCAATGATTATTTTTTTCTTTTATAAAAAATAATTTATGGATACAATTATTGTTTTTCAAATTAAAAATACAAAATTGTGTCTTTTTTAATTCATTCGATATAGTAGATAAGTAACAAACTATTTAATTAATTATTTAAGAGTTAAAAGTAGATAAATATATAGTCAAATTTATACTAAATTTAAATAAATAATAATTATTTCATCATACACAAAGTATGGATTATTACTTAGTATATATTATATATTATATAGCATGTGCCCGTTGGGATTGTTTCCACTATTACTAATTGGGAAAAATGTTGTTTAAATGCTGAACTTTCAAATTTTGGCCATTCTAAGCCCGACGTACTACTTGAACCAATGAATTGATAATGTTTTTGTTGACTTATCACTTAAATCAGAAACTTTTGTTGACCGAGCCAATTTAGACACAACGTTAACTAGCTAAACGGACACATTAAACCCCGTTAACGACCCGTTTAAACTCAACGTCAGGACCAAGACGACACCGTTTTGTCTACAGTCCAAAATCACAAATCGATCAAAACCCCCAAATCCGATCCCAATTCGACAATCTCAAACCCTAACATTTACAAAATCGAGCAATTGATCCCCAAATCCCAGATATCAAAAACTCGAAATCTTCAAATCACCACTTCTTATCTTTGATTTCTGTGAATTGAAATGCCGCGGAAAGGAAAAAGAAAGAAGAAGGGTTCGAAGCGCAAAGAGAAAAGAGCTGAAGCAGAACCACCTGAAGCAGAAGAAGGGTTCGAATCGCAAAGTGTTAGAGCTAGTAATGATGATGCTCAACGCCAACTTGCAATTGGAGAAGAAGAGGATTGCGCGGTTGTTGGTGATGAAGATTGTGATGACATTAGCGACGGAGATGACAACACAAACGAGTTTAGAGCAATTTTAGAAGAAGAAGGATGTCGAGACTTGGCAGAATACTTTGGAGATGCTGCAAGAGATGATGAAGCTGCGACTGATGAAGACAGTGGAGATGACATTTGGGATGATGAGAAGATTCCCGATCCCTTATCATCGGACTCCGAACATCGGATTCCGAAGATGACGAAAATGAAGAAAAATAAAAGGAAAGGCGTAGAGAGAGAGAGACTGAGGATCCTGAAGTAATCTTAGCTCTGGGGAAGACGTTCAACACTGCTGAAGATTTTAAGCTTGCGCTTCTTAGGTACTCTCTCAAGACTCGATACGACATAAAGCTGTACAGATCACAGTCTTTGAAGCTTGGCGCGAAGTGTTCTGACACAAAAGTCGAGTGTCCGTGGAGAGTTTATTGCTCATATGAGAAGAGCAAACACAAGATGCAAAACAAGGTGTTTGTCAATGAGCACGCCTGTATCAGATCAGGGCGCTCTAAGACGCTGAAGCGGTCAGCAATTGCATGGTTGTTTTCTGAGAGATTGAGAGTGAATCCGACGATCACAAAGAAGGAGATGGCTGCTGAGATTATCAGAGAATACAACTTGGAAGTGTCTGAGGATCAGTGTGCAAAGGCGAAGTCCAAACTGATGAAAGAGAAGAAAGCTAGTCATGAAGCCCATTTTGCACGAATATGGGATTATCAAGCAGAGGTATTTCAGTGTAATCCACTTACAAAGTTTGAGATCGAGACTATTCCAGGGCCAATTATAGGAAGCAAACAAAGATTTTTTCGTTGTTATGTCTGTTTTGATTCACAAAAAGAGTATTGGAAATCTACATGTAGACCGATTATAGGAATAAATGGAGCTTTTCTCAAATTGGATATAAAAGGTCACTTTTTAGCTGCAGTTGGAAGAGATGGAGACAATAGAATAGTCCATATTGCGTGGGCAGTAGTCGAAGTAGAGAATGATGATAATTGGGACTGGTTTATTAGACAACTCTCTCGAAGTTTGGCTCTTGGTGATGGAGAGAGGGTTGCAATCATATCAGATAAACAGTCGGTTAATATCATCATTGTTATATGTTTCCGTTTATTGCTATATCTTCGATATCTAATGTTTTATGTACCATTTTTCAGGGTCTTGTGAAAGCCATTCATCATCTTCTTCCAAGAGCCGAACATAGGCAATGTGCTAGACACATTATGAATAACTGGAAGAGAGACAGCTGTGATATTGAGCTAGAAAGGTTGTTTTGGAAGATAGCTCGTAGCTATACTATTGGAGAGTTTACAGAACATATGGAAGCATTGGAAAGGTACAATCCTCAAGCTTTAGCTTTTCTACAGAGAACTAATCCTCAATCATGGTCTAGGGCTTACTTTAAGATAGGTTCTTACTGCAATGACATTTTGAACAATCTTAGTGAGTCTTTTAATAGAACGATTCGCCAAGCCATAAAAAGCCTTTAATGGACCTATTAGAGGATATAAGGCGACAGTGCATGGTTCGTAATGCAAAAAGGTTCATTATTGCGGGAAGATTGAAGACTGCATTCACTAAGAGAGCTCACACTGAGATAGAGAAAACGATAGCTGGGGCGCAACATTGCGTTAGACACATGGCGCGAAATGATTTGCATGAGGTTGAATTGCATGATGTTGCTTATACTGTCGATATGAACAAGCTGACATGTGGCTGCAGGAAGTGGCAAATGGTTGGTATACCATGTGTTCATGCAGCAAGTGTTATTGTAGGAAAGCGACAGATGGTTGAAGATTATGTACATGTGTTTTACACAAAAAGATGTGGCAGGATACTTACAGGAATGGTATTGGACCTGTCCAAGGGATGAAGCTGTGGCCAAGATTAAATGGGTTACCTGTTTTGCCTCCACCATGGAGATTTGGTAATCCTGGTAGGCCAAGCGAGTATGCAAGGAGGAAATCAAGATATGACTCTGCCTCTTTGTCAAGTACAACAAGATTATCGCATGCGAGAAGGGTAATGACATGCTTAAACTGTTTGGAAGAGGGTCATAACAAACAAGGTTGTTCAAATCCGAGTGTTCAGCCTCCTCCAAAAAGACCAAGGAGACGACCAAGGCTATACCAGGTTTGTGTGTTTAATCGTTTTCAATTTATATATTATACAAGCAAAATGAGTTCATACATTTTATCGCACAATGAGTTCATATATTTTATCAGAACCAGGAAGGAGTCGCACAACCGCAAGGATCACAACCACAAGGGTTGCAGCAGCAAGGATCACAACCACAAGGGTCGCAACCTCAAGGAACCCAACCACAAGGGTCGCAACCTCAAGGAACACAACCACAAGGGTCACAGTCGCAAAGAGTTTCAAACGCTCAAAGAGTTTCAGAAGATCGCGCTCATGGATCACAAGCAAATCCTCACGAATCACAACAAAATAGAGCTCATGGATCACAAGCAAGTCGAGCTCATGGATCACAAGACAATCAAGGAGAAAGACAATCAAAAGGATCGCAAACACAAGGTCAAGGTTGGGGATCGTGGTTTGGATGTTCAAACTAAGTTATATGAAACGTTTGATGGTGTATTATTGGCATTTGCTTTTGTTTTTATGGGATAATGGTTTCAGGTTTGTGAACTTCGTTTGTTGTTTTCACATGTATGGTGTCTTTTGTTTTTATGGGATCATAGTTGTAGGTTTGTGAACATGGTTTGTGTCTTTGTGTGATGACGTTTGTGAACATGGTTTTGTTATTGCCCTTTCTCAATCGAGTATCTATCTTTCATTAGTATCATTGTTGCAATTTCATTTATTACCAAATCCAAAAGTCGACAATCACAACTCATGAACACAAAATGCATTTTCATTCATTAGCTAAAGCCACTACTTGATAAACATCAAGCTTCAATCCCAAAACAAAGTACCGAAGATGAAGCAAAATCCGATCATAAAGAGCAAAACTAAATCTAATACAACACATCTTTCTCACACTAATAACTAACACTAAAGTTGGGCTCCTTTCCTTTGCCAATCACCAAGTAAACAATGACAAAAGTAATGAAGAAAAGACAAATAAAACACAGAGTGTTCATCATTTTTCCCTTCTGAATTTCCAGTTTGCTGCGCATTACATCTTCCTTCAAACTTTCAATCAAGATCTTCAACTCTTCAACTTCGGATTTTGAATTGCTAATCTCACTTTCAATTTTTCCTATCTTCGGTAAACCATCTTGAAGTTCTTCAAACATAGCATCTTCGACCCACTTAAACAAATGGCCATGCTGCATAAACACATACACAAATGCATTTCGGTTACTGTCTAAACACATAAACAACAACAAATTAAACAAAAACAACAATAACAACAAATTAAACAAATTAAGCTTACATCTCTTTTGTTTGAAGGCAAGCTTTTGTCTCTTTGCTTTACACAACGATAGAACGGTCTCCCAGGGTTCTCTTGCGTCTTAGATGTCAAAATTATTACACCTAAACTACAGACACACTTCGACGGGAAATCGATTTCCCTATCAAGAGATTTCGTGTTTCCGACGCCATGGTCGTTTCCGACGCCATAAGATTGTTCAGAGGAGGAAGAAGCCATCGATGATTGAAAAATGAGAGGACAAATTAGAAGAAAAAAAGGGATCACAATGCCAAATCGATTTCCCTATCAAGAGATTTCGAGTTTTTGATATCTGGGATTTGGGGATCAATTGCTCGATTTTGTAAATGTTAGAGTTTGAGATTGTCGAATTGGGATCGGATTTGGGGGTTTTGATCGATTTGTGATTTTGGACTGTAGACAAAACGGTGTCGTCTTGGTCTTGACGTTAAGTTTAAACGGGTCATTAACAGGGTTTAATGTGCCCGTTTAGCTAGTTAACGTTGTGTCTAATTTGGCTCGGTCAACAAAAGTTTCTGATTTAAGTGATAAGTCAACAAAAATATTATCAATTCATTGATTCAAGTAGTATGTTGGGCTTAGAATGGCCGAAATTTGAAAGTTCAGTATTTAAACAACATTTTTCCCATTACTAATTGTATTAGCATCCTATTTTACTAAAAGCATTGACTAGTATAGAACGACTGTGTATTAAAATTGTCTTAAGTATTATTAATAGCACTAGCGTTCTATTTTACTAAAACTATAATTTTAATCGCAATACATTGTTTACATTTTTTTAGTTTTAGTTAGAAGGAAAAAGAAAAATTGGGGTTTTTTTAATTACTGAATTTATTCTACAAATATAATGGTTATATTTAAAATATTTTTCCAATATGGTTATTATACTAAATATCTTTATATTAGAAGACTAAATATGAATATGATATGAGAGTAGGAAGAAAAATGATGACAATTACCATAAATTACCAATTTCGTATGGTATGCTTTTTTTTTAAATCACAGATGTGAACCCTCTCTAATAATATGACACATTAGCATTTTAAATGAATTTGAAAGTGACAAATGTTCAATAAAAATTTAAACCATTTAAAAATTATATATTATTAAATAAATTATATCAGTTACATATATTCTATGTATTATTAATGCATTTAAAGGATATAAAATATTATTTTTTTATATAAGATGGTATCATTGAACTATTAGATCTATATTAAAGAAATTGCATTTGAATCAAAAATAATTAGAAACATAAAAACTCAGTGAAAATAATTTTTTTTTAAGTATAACTTTTTTTTTTCTAAATAATTTTTTTTATAAATAATTTTAAGTATAAATAATTTTTTTAATTTTTTTTGCAACGTGAAAAAATATAAAAAATAAATACTCTTAAGTAAATTATATCAGTTACATATATTCTATGTATCGTTAATGCATTTGAAGTATATAATTTTTTTTTTTTCGAACAGCGTGATCACGCAGATTTTGTAGCCGTTTTACAATCAATCAATATTAACAAATCTTTTAACTCTTATAATTAACTAAAATTTTAAAATTTTATTTTCCAATAATCCCCATTAAAGAAAATGGAAAGATCAGAGATGACGGTTACAAAAAGTGTATTTAGGTATATGTATTGACGAAAACGTAATTAATTTTAATAATTTTTCTAAACAATATTAACAACACTTGTCAAACACAGAATCAAACACCGATTGACTTGTGTTTTCTTTAAAAGGATTACTTATCACTAAACCTTTTATCTTCTGTCATTTATCATTTCGCCAGTAAATCAAAATGAAGAGAGGAAATCTTATCTTGTAAGTTCTCTTTCTCTCTCAATAATCTCTGATTAAAAACGATATCAAAGGTTTCAACGAAGCTATTGATAGACTGTTATCTTGCAGTCACATAAGTTCACTTAATATTTACAGGATTTGAGGATTTGATTTTTCTTTTCTTTTTCTTTTCTCTAAAAATCGGTTGAATCTGAATACAAGTTTCAAACATGCATGTTTTACAGTTTCTGCAAAACTACCGGATCTGGTAATCAGAAAATTTAGGGATTTTATGACCTGTCCACGATGTTTTAGAAATAGATATCTTTTGTGCTTTTTACGATAAAGATTTCATATTAGATGTAGATCGATGCTAATATGTTTTACTGATATGATGCATGTCAAGCGGAGTTTGTGACTCAACATGAATTCTGTTAAAATCACAACTTCCACCTGGAAACAATTAGGGTTTTCAACATGATCTTCTGTGGATTTTTTTCTTCCGAAAAACTATCATATTAGATGTTGATGCTAGTATAATTCTTGTTTCTTTTGTTAAATACGGTTTATATCTTAATAGCAATTTCAGATCCTAATTAGTTTCACGAACCGGGATGTAGGGAAATCAGAAAATTTAGGTTTTTAATTTGCTTTTGATTTGTTGGTCTGATGCATGTTAATAGAGTCTGGTGGCTGATGCGTTTGTATATAATTTGCTTTTGTATCTTTGAAACACATATTATGTTTAGTGTAGAACTAATAGAGTTTGGTGGTTAATGCTTAGTTTAAAAACTATTAGGGTTTTGTAGAAACTAGTATGATTTACTGTTCTGATGCATCCCAAGCGACTCTTACATGACAACTTTCGATCAGTTTAAGACATTTCTTTTAATCTAATTTACGTTTCATGTCTTGTGGCTCTAAAAAGCAAACCCATGAGTTAATTTCTTTACTTAGCTTTGTCGATCCAAATCTATCTATAGGCTTAACAAAGATGTCAACAACAATGAGCTGGAGAGCAGCAAGTTTCTCACCTTTGCTGACGTTCCATCAGGCCTCTTGGAAGCAATAATGTCTTATCTTTCGTACAAAGATAACATTCGTGCATCCGCTGTGTGCAAGGCATGGCGTAAAGCTGCTGTAGCTGTTCGGGTCGCTGAAAAGTATCCATGGGTTGTCTCATTTCCTAAACGTGGAGACTCCGTTTATCTGTTCGATCCATTGGAGAGGAAGATGTACACACTGAATCTGCCCGAGATAGCTGGAACCAATGTTTGTTGCTCCAAAGACGGATGGTTGCTTATGCGCCGATCAAGCTTTGTGGACTTGTTCTTCTTCAACCCGCATACACGGGAGCTCATAAGCTTGCCAAAGTGTGAGCTGTCGTTTCAGGCTATTGCTTTCTCCTCTGCCCCTACGTCAGGTACTTGTGTGGTGGTTGCGTTAAGACCTGTTAGGGGAGATCCATTGCTATCAGCATTTGGAATCTTGGAGCATCTGAGTGGGTTGCTAAGGAGTTCACTTGCTCTCTTGGGTTTGACCCCTACATGCATAGCAACCTTCTCTATGCCAATGATCACTTCTATTGCTTTGACTTGGGAGGTGTTTTACTTAGCTTTGATCCGGCTTCTAGCACAGTGAATTGTGAATCATGGGATGAACATAGATGCCCTTATCTTCATAATGATGAATGGTTGGGTCTGCCCAAGAGAATCTACTTGGTGGAGCAGAGAGGAGAGCTCTTTCTCATGTATACGTGCGGCAATGAGAGGCCAATGGTGTATAAATTAGTCTCTTCGAAATGGGAGGAGATGTCTAGTGCTGCTGCTCTCAACGGCTTGACAATCTTTGCGAGTCTCTACTCCTCAGAGACTAGAGTGGATGTCCCAGTGATGAGGAACCGTGTGTACTTCCCACGGTACGGTTTACATAACAAGGAGTGTGTATCCTACTCCTTTGATCAAGGCAGGTTCTATCCGCGTAAGCCGCTCTTAAAACCAATAAATTTATGGGGAATGCAGCCAGAATTATGCCCTCTTCAGAGTATTTGGATCGAGCCACCGTCAAAGACGTTCTTAGACGGTCTTGTGTGAAAAGGCTAAGTGACAGTGAAGGCAAAAAAGGTAACTTAATTTTCTCTTTGGGTTTTCATGTATTTTACTTTTGCTATGTATTGGTTCTTGCATGTATGAAACTTACTATTAATTTCGCTTTGGGGGTTCATGTATTTTACTTTTGGTATGTTTTGGTTATTGCATGTATGAAACTTACTGTTTCGAACTATGAGACCCATCGTCCTATATATATATATATTAATCAAAACGTTGATTTCATGAGGAAGACTGTACTTCCCAAAGACAAAGTAGGGGTTACATTACAAGTGATGTGCCTACACGTTTTGTTCTCCGCATAAAGAATTTTGGGTTCATCACTTAAATAACTTTGATAATAAAATTTAGATGAAAAAAAAAAATCTGTTTTGATCTAACACGTTTTCAACTTTTAAGTTTTCTTAAATTATGATGAGTCATGAAAGACTTAAGTATAATTTTTTTTAGCAAAAAAATATTTCAGAATATTTTTATTGTACTTATAAAGCACAAACCAGTTAGCATGTGTGGCTGATAATTATTTTTTAATTTTTAAAATCAATTTATTTTATTTTTTACTTTTTTCTAAAATAATTCCTATATTTTTTTAACTAAAATTTATTAAAAAAAAATCTTTTAACTTCTTCAGAAAAAGCTCCTACAATCTCCACTCCTCTCTTCAACAATGAAAATACACAAAACTGTCGACTATATTTATAATTATAACTAAAATTATTTATCTTCAATTTTCTTTTCATTTCTTTTTTTTCAATATCAAATAGTCTTAAAATATCCAAATAGTCATAAAATATTCAAATTATAAAAAACATCTTCACATACAACAAAGTTTTGAACGTTGCTTCTTGCATAACAGATAAAAAGCTTGTGTTTTACTATCACAACTAGATTCGATAACAATGTGTACAAAATAAAACCAACTTTGCTTTAGATTTATAAGAGTGAACTATTCAAAGTTTACTTTTCTTACTGCTCTCCCATTAATCTTCTCAATTTTTATGATCTTTTATCTCCTTTTTGTTTTATAAATCTTAAGACTCAATTTTGGAAATTATATTGTTAATTAACAAGTAAGTTGGAAAGTTATCATAGTTGATTACCCTTTATCTTTCATTAGGAGATCGGTCCGTACGCATGTGCGGATTTGAACAGTTTTTAAAATATAATTTGTTAGATATAATATTTAGATCTATCTCAAATATTTTAATTTTTGTAGTATATAAAACTCAATGTTAGTAATAAATAATAAAGTTTTAAATTTAATTGTAAAAGATAATTTAATTTTAACTAAACATTTTGTTATAACAAACGGTCCAAATATTTAAAACAGAGCTAAAAAATAATAATTAACACAAAATTTATATTTTTCATAATTGGGCTTTGTAAAACTTAACCAAGATTGGATATCGGTTATCTATTTTTTATTTACAGATCAAGCAAACATATATCTCTAAGTTTTATCTTTTCTGTCTTTTTTTTTTTTCGTCTGCAATTTTTTTTGGTCTTCTTCCTGTGGCATAACCATAGAATATAAGCTATGTACAAAGCTTAATTTTAAAAACTATATGGATGAAATACTTACGTTTCTACAAAACAGGTGTTCCAATTGGAGTACTCAAATTATCAAAAAATATGTTTTTACTGGTTTGCCTCCTGTAATTAAAGTTAAAAAAAATCATAAATATATAGAATAAAAATTCGTTTATGTATGATTCCACTAACTCTTTTGAATAGGAGGTGATTGATCATCTGAAAAATTTTTCGGTCTTCCACCTATTATTGAATGTAATATAACGATTGTTAGCACAGTTACGTAAAAGTTGTCATCGAAAGTTTATAATACCACTTACGTTTTTTGGGTGATGGTTTGACATTTTTGTTTTCTTTGTCTGTTGATGATCTCATTGGTTATTCCTGTTTACTTCTGAATTGTTTAGCACATTGAAAAAGTTATCTTCGAAGAAACATTTTTGGCTCATAAAAACAAAGATTCATCGCAGTTCAACGTTCTTTGTTTAATCTGTTGAAGTTTGATATATTTTTTCGAAGATCACAAGATATTCTAAAATATCTAATAAAAATTTACAGTTGGTTTTAACCTATTACAATTATTTAAATCATAACTAAAATTCTAATAATAATCTTTTTTCTGTAAACAATATTTTCGGTTGTTACTTATAGATATGATCCAACTGAAAATATATACAGATTAATATTCCATTTTATGCAAAAATTTTAGTTTAATTCAGCATAGCAAGTACACTAATCTCTATAGTAAGTCCCATTTTGAAAGTATTAGAAATAATAAGTCCAAGGTGTTCTTATATTTACAATAATGTTTATTATATTTACTCTTTTTCATATATTTGAACAACTGTTTTTTTTTGTCAATATTATTTGGAATATTAATTATACAATTGTCATTTAAGAAATTTTGAATTAGGGTTTGAATTGTTTGATACTCAGCTAATGGTTTTTGTGAACTTATTTATATACGAACCCCATTATTTAACTTGTACATTATATAACGATTGTTTTTTTGAAATGCAAATCTGTTACAATCTTACCAGTTGGCATATTTTTGTATTGGTTATTATTTTAAAATGTTTTTGAATAATAATATTGTTAAGAAACTGACAAACTGAACAGTTCGACAGCTACTGTTGCAATAATAATATTGTTAAGATACTAACATCTTCTTTATTTATCATGAAGCTAAATTAACAGTAGACATTAAATGTTTCTAATAATCTCGACTACGCTCAGAAACGTAAAACATGAAATACATTAAAGAGTGTTAATTGGAGCGTTGCATATGGCTTCATGTAAATGAGCTTTTATTCATGCGTTATTCTTTTGCAGACTCATAATGTAATCTGTAAACCTGAACCACCTGAGATAATCACTTTCTCACTTCTCATGCCAAACCAATTTGTGTTGGATGCTTCAGTCCTCGAGGGAAATCTAAAATCTATGATATCTTGAGAGCCTTTTGCGGAATACACCTGAAATGAAATTTATTTTTCTTAATAACAAAAGCAACAATGTCGACAAAAACAATTAAAACTTGGAATAGTATAACGTTTTCAAATTTTTAAGAAAATGATTATAACCACAAAAAGCGAATTAAAGTTGGAAATTGTACCTGCTGCCCGAAGAGAGTGACCATACTGATTTGATTCTGCTTACAACTTTCTTCATATGATTCAAAACGTTTCTTGGACAAACCGTGAAAATACATCACAACACTTCTTTGTCTTATTTACTCAACGGCTCGTTCCTATCAAATTGCAATCAACGATGAAGTCCATAAACAAAAACATCACCAACTAAATCATTATGATAATTAAGAATTGCGACATTTTAAAGAACGCTGACGCTTTCTCTTGCCTCTCCTACTTTATCTACATTGCCACATAAATTCGAACAGAGAAATCGTGAGCTTTTATCAAAATCGTCACAAAGAAAAAAATTAACAATTATTTTAACTAAATAAATTAAACACATAAATATTTTTTGTCATGTCATAATCCACATGTGCTTGTATATACCAAGTCACAATTACATCATCATTACACATCATCATTTCCATGTCATATTTAATTAGGTTAGATTGATGTTTTTAACCAATGAAATTAAAATAAATAAGCATAATTCATTAATCTACATTGTCAATTAATAGGTAGGAGATATGTACATTGCCACATAAATTCGAACAGAGAAATCGTGAGCTCTTATCAAAATCGTCACAAAGAAAAAAATTAACAATTATTTTAACTAAATAAATTAAACACATAAATATTTTTTGTCATGTTATAATCCACATGTGCTTGTATATACCAAGTCACAATTACATCATCATTACACATCATCATTTCCATGTCATATTTAATTAGGTTAGATTGATGTTTTTAACCAATAAAATTAAAACAAATAAGCATAATTCATTAATCTACATTGTCAATTAATAGGTAGGAGATGTGATTTGGCTTTAATTACCTTTAATGAAATTAATCAACTATACTATATGAATTAATATTATTTATATGAACAATTATTGATATATATATATATATATACGAATCATATATTTATTTAGTTATCTTCCATAAACTTATTCGGGAAATATGCTGTTAATTAAAATATCTTTCATATTTATGCAAATTTAACACTTATGATTAAACACTATCTTTACATATATAAATGTTAAAATATCAGTATATAAAATCTAGAGTTTCGTGTATATATAGTTTTCGATCGTATTTTAGGGTTTGTGTTCTCCTATCAAATCATGAATCTTATGTGCCAAGTGCCAACAATGGCTTTAATGAATTTTCTTATGCGATTTAATGGTTACTGCATATGTACTTATGTTTTGTGAATGTTTTATTTATTTTAATGTTATCGATCTATCTTGTGTCTTGATTTTTATGTTTTCCATTCTTTTATTATTGAATTGTGATGTTATATTTTTTTTCCTCAGTCTCGAGACAATGGTGCTTATGTTCATATAAATGGGATTCTATAATGAGTTCATGCAGTCATATTTGTCGTGGTTCTCAAGGTATGTGTGTTAGTATTATTTAGTTGAAAAACAGAGGTTGGGTATCGCTGATTTATAATCGGTTATATGATTATTATTTTTGTTGTTTGCTCAATTGTTCGTGATGTTTCTCACGATAATGTTTGGGAGTAGATGGAATAGATGAATATGAAGTTAGGCGATTCGAGTGATGATGGAGGTTTAAGTAATGGATCATAATATAAATCTTGGTGATGATAGGGATGGTGATGCTGGAACTAACAATGATTCTTCTGACTATAAATTAGACGAGTCTGATGATGATGATGGTTTGCTAATGAGGATGATGGTACATGTGATGCTGGAACTGACGATGATTCTTCTGACTATGAATTAGATAAGTCTGATGCTGATGATGGTTTAAGTAGAGGATCTGAATATTTGGGTGATGATGTTGCTGATGATGATTCTGATGGTGGTGATTGTACTTCCGAGGTTGAGGAAAACGATATGATGACCATAGTTTGGAATGGGACAATGGATCCAGTGATGAGGATGCGATTGGATGTGATTCTCGATATTGTTATGCTTATGACAAGTTATCTGCATCATACTCTTTATTTATTTTTTTGTGGTTTTTTTGTAAGCTTTTAGTTATTATTGGGTTTATTTTGTTTTGTTTACCGAACGGTTCCACATCGGCTAATTTAGAGAAACATGGGTATCAGTGTTGGCACTTATTTTTGACAAATGGCTCAGGCCAGTTTTCCAGCGATATTTCCAGTGAGCACAGTTACCAAAATGACCGGACTATGGATTATTTGGATTCCTTGTAACAAGTACTATAAGATACTGTATTCACTTGTCAAAAACTAAGTTGATTTGAATGAGAAATCTATGGTCAAAGTGGACATGTAATCAAGAAAAAAGTCAACAAATGTCAAGATGAGCATTTGTCCCACATCGAAAGTTGTAAGAACTTTCCACTAGTATATATAGTGACACACTCTCAACAAGGTTCACTAGCCTTTAGAAGAGGACACTATGGCGAAGGAGAGAAATGGCTGCTATGCAAAACCACACACGTGCGCCGTGCCGTGCCGAGCTTGGGTCTTGGTGAATGTGGGCTAAAATAAGATGTTCTTTTTTAGTAAATATTTATTAACTTATTTTCACAAATATGTTAATATTCCTAAAAGATAATTTGCATAACTCGATAAATCTTAATGATTGGTCGAAAATTAATAACATAATATTTTCTTAATATTCCTTTTTCGCCCAGATCTTTATCGGAAAGGACTAAAAGATTTCTACAATATTTCTGTCTCTTATTTTTTGCGATCAAGGAATAGAAGATTTTTGGAATATTTCCATTTATCTTAGAGTGGCGGTCAAAGCAAACCCTTGCGCCCCAATCCTTCCATCCGCTATATATACTCGCCTCTCTCATTCATTATTCTTCATCAGCAAAACATATAGCTTTTGAAAACACAAATATCCAGCAAATCCGTCTCGTCTCTACAGTTTTAGTTAAGTCTTGAGAGTATAGCGTAGATTCTTAAGTTCGCAGATTCTATAGTCGAGTGCTGCGACGTTAGTCTCAATACGGTTGTATCCTGGGATTTTGAATCTCTTCAAACCACCACACTGTGGGAGATTTACATAATTAAGGAAAGATATCATATCTCGACTCCGTGTATCGTTTTTCTTTAAAAGTTTATTAAAATGTTTTATACTTTAATTATCGTTTATTATTGATTTAAATAATTTTAAGATTCATGATTTTTAATCTGGATTTTTGTGGTCCTACAATTAGAACTTTGTCAAATGGACTGATATGACTATATGTACAATTGTAGAATTTTTAACATTATTTAAGATACTTTATTGTCTAATAAAAAAACCTTTGTTCCATCATAGTTCTGTTGTGAATACAACTGAAAAAAATAACTTCAAATGGCATGGAAACGATATGGTAAAGTTCTTATATGGTTTATACAAATCTGTGTTTAACCATGTTAGGAGACGTAACTTGATTAAAATCTTTGATGTATTTTTGGTTTAGTTTGACTACTATTTTAATTGACTATGGTAACTCTTCGAGGATTTGTTTTAATTATCACTAGTGTTTTGCCCATGCTACGCTTAGATCGTATAATTATATTAAAGTTTTATAGAAGGTTGTCAATTAATTTTGTGTTTAATATTGTGATAAATTATAGAATAGTATATTTGCATGTGATTCTTAGATATAGTAGAGTGAAGTAAATATAAGAGGAATATATATATAAAGATGAATGAAATTTTTGTATAATAATTTGAAGGTAGTCTAATGTGTCTTATGGGTTAGTTGAACTTATTTTAAGAGTTGGTGCATGTTTTTACAAATATGAAGGGTAAAATTTAACCACTTTGTATAATAATTTGATTTGATATATTTTTTATTTATGTGAATAGTATCTACATATATAAACTATATATTATATTAGAAACATATTCTCTAAATTTGGACATCTTACGTTATAATGTCATTTCTTTAGTGAACACCATGAGTATTATTTTACACTTTCATAAACTTTTTGCATAATCTTCTCTTTTGCTTGATGCTTTTAAAAAAAAAAACTGAATTCTTACTCCATTTTTGTTTCATATTATACGTTAGGATTTTTTTTTAATTTTCATATAATATGCATTTCTCTACTTATCAATTTTTAAAGATTTAGTGTGTACATAGATGTTTTATAATTAGAAGAAACCAAATGGTAATTAATAATAAACTTCTTTTTTTTATGAGTTCTTTATTAATTGATAAACTATTTGTTTGATAGTTTAGCTAGCTCGATCATTTGCCAATATTGGTGAATAGTGTCGAACTTTATAGTTATATGTTATTTGAATAAAAGACTTTTCAGTTTTATATTTCATGAACTTTTACAAATGAGATTAAGAAACAGTGAGTAATTGTCTTCAATCATATATTGTATCTTAGGATTTGTTTCATAAACTTCTTTACTATATGACTAACTGTTATAGTTATATATTGTACCTTAAGATTTTATTTTTAATTTCCATATATTATGAATTTCTCTACTTATCAATTTTTAAAGATTTAGTGTGTACATAGATGTTTTATAATTAGTTCATATACTCAACGAAGAAAACAAATGGCAATTAATAATAAACTTCTTTATTATATGGGTTCTTTATTAATTGATATAATATTTGTTTGATAGTTTAGCTAGCTCGATTATTTACCAATATTGGTGAAGAGTCTGGAAATTTATAGTCATATATTATTATTTTTTAAAAAGTTTTCAGTTTTAGGCTTCATAAACTTTTGCAAATGAGAATTAAGAAACGGTGAGTAACTGTCTTCAATTACCGGTTGTTTAGTTAGGCTTTTACGTCGGTTTCGCCACAATGTCTGATTACAACAAACAATATGAAATTTTATATCAGTTTTAGAAACTTGAGATCTGTTATAAGATCAAATAGGTGCACTTGTTTAAATTACTTTTCTCTAGAAGAAAGATAACCGAGTCACTCCTCAAATTTTACTTTAGGCGAGAAAGACGTTCTCCAGCTCCAGCATTACTATGACTGATTGCTCGACTCACATTATAAATATAAATGCAAAACAGTTGTGAGATTGTATTTATATGTTGCTTAGAGTTGTGTATTATTTATACCCTATATGGTTCATTGCTGTGTCTTTTTTTTTGTTTTTTTTTTTACATCCTCATTGCTATGTTTTTTGGATTTCACTTATTTGTGGTCCACTTATTTAAGCTTTATTGTTTATTGCCAGTTTGGTTGTCATTAATTAAAGAGTAAAGTTTGTGTTTAGTAACGGCTGATTCTGTTTTTGGTGAGTTAGAGGCGAGGAGATTGGAAATCGAGAAGACGATAACTCCATAAAATGAGCTTTTGTTTGAGCTTTATAATTGAGTTTCAGTGTAATTCATTTATAGTTTTTTTTTGCTTTATTTTTTTAAGAATTTAGTAATTATGGAAGTTTTTTGTGGTCAGAATTTGAAAAAGTTTTCATTAATAAATTACTTAATAAAATGACTTTAAGTTATTAGTTGAAAAAGATGACATAGCAGTTTTGGAGTCTACCATTAGCTGGTTATTTCTGATTATTTTTGCTGATATGGCAGCCCTTAGAGACCTTGAAATCTTTCCATTTTATATAAAAGAGATTTAGACGGATATATGTGTTTGTGTATTTTGGAGAATTTAATTTTATAGTCAAATTGATTTTAACGAATACACATTTGTCTATATCCAGTTTTTTTATCAATCAACAATTTTACATTTGTGATATATCTAAATACTGAAAGGTTTAAGATAGATATCATAAAAAAATTCCCAAAAAATGTGTGGAATTGAAGGCAGTCATCTTCTTCGGCAAAATTGAAAAACAAAATGGAATAATTCGAACCATGTGCACGTCTATATCCACACTTTTTATAATCTTGGAATGTCCACATTCTTGATATAGTTTAGGAATTAGGTGCATTACATACATAGGTTGGTTTAAACTATATGTTACATTAATTAGATTTTATATATTTAGTAAAAATTTCTTATGTAATTATGTGTAATATATATACATTACATGGTGGTGTCTTAAAAGATATAATTTCTATAAACAAAAATGTTAAATTAACTATTACGATGATTTGTGTATATTTCACCTAAATACTAGGTAATCTTCATTTATCTTAATATATTGTGTGGTTGGATGTACGTGCCATCTAGGGTTGGTGATGCATATATAATTTTTGCGGATTTTGCTGAACATAGTTAAATGGCTCATGACGTTTAATGATATATGTTAACGGAACAATTCGGAAAAAATTGTTCTGATTTTAAAGAAACATGTTATAAAACAAATTTATTAGAAGGCGATACATAATATAATGAAACTATTAAAAAATATATTGATTGTTTGTAGTAGTTGTTTTAAAATAGTATAGTGTTACCCAAAAAAATATGGGATGCAACTTATGAATTCTTATTTGCAAGTTTGCTATACCACAAAAAAAAACAAAAATGATCCAAGTACTCCATTATATCATTAATTTATATATAATATATGTTCTTTTATTTATACATGATGAAAATATTAATGAGATTAACAGTGGAAATATACCTGAAGATTTATTGTTTATCGGGGATAGAGATTTTTTGGATAAAATTTTGCAAGAAGTGTATGATCAATCATATGCATTGAAGCATAATCTACTATACTATCTATATTAAGTCCAAGGAATTATGATATCAATGTCAAAAAATAATAATTTTGGTATATATTTTATTAAATTTTAATTTAATTCAATTTCTGACTTTAATCGAACGGTCGGTTCATATATACATGTTTTGGTATATAATTTACTAGATTTTATTTTAATTCGTTTGGCTTATTTGTGATTATTGAATAAAACAGACCGAAGTTTATGACTATACATATTTGAATTTCGCACACTCCAAACATTCATGAGTTTCTGTATGATGACGTGTTTCAACTATAATTTGATGATTTTTTTTTCACTGAATTTTATTTCATAACAAAATCAAACACATTATAGAATGTATGATACAAAATAAAAGCCAGCAGAAAACCTTTAAAATGAGTTTATATTCATGAGTTCCTTTAAAATGAACAATAAAACTCAAATAATTTATTAGTAGATGGTGGCAAGCTTGGACCACAAATGTGTACACTAACAAGTAAGCATTCCATATTTTATTGACAGTTACAAGTGAATTGATTCACACTTTTCAAAACTTTTTTTGTTAAAAAAACTTTTATTTATCACATTATTGGATACGTACATTGCCAAAAGGTACATTTGTCTTATAATTCAGTCATATTGAATTTTTAATTAAAATATAATTCATCTTTTAAATGACATTAATATTTTTTTTTTAATTTTTAAGTAAATATAGTTGGATAAGATATGCAACATAATTTACATTTAGATGGATTTTTCATTATTCAAAAAAAAAATTGGATTCTTACAACTTAACTTTAATATATCATTTTAAACATCTTGGTTTGAGTGAATAAAGTTACAATTGTTTTTTCGCTCCAAAATTTATTTCTTTTTACATTTAATGCGAGCTATTAGCTAAATAAATTACGTGGGCTAGCTAGCACACTGTAAAATAGAAATATTTTGTATCTGTTTATTATTTATTTTTATATATTTTTTAAATACTAACAAAAATAATAAAGAAGAAGAATGTATAGCAAAAAATTTTACCAAAAAAGTATTTGGCTGCGCTGGCGCGGACAGACCATCTAGTTTATAAATATTTTATCTCGGCAAAAAATTTGTTATAGTTTCTCTTTTAAACTTAATGTTTCTTTTTCCAGTTTTTTATATTTACTTTGCAATTTGATCATTATTTCCTTCATATTTTCTATTTGACAATACTTTTCCCGTACAAAGTAATGGGAATAATACTAGTTAAAATATAAACTTGTGCTAGTTTTGATTTTTTCACCTGTATTATAAAATTATAACTTTCATATGGTTTAAAATCATTCATATTTTCTCTTACTTTCACGATACACAACTAAAATTTGACCCAAAAAAATAATTACATATATATAAGAGAATCATTATAAATTAATACTTCAATTTAAAAAAAATTCTAATCTCAAAATTAATTTATCAGTCAAATAATATATTTATAAATTGATAAAATTTCATCGTACAAATATTATTAATTTTTTTTAAAAATTATTGTATATGTAAAAGTTTCATTGCCTTGCGGTCCACTTTAATCAACGATTGATATTCAAGCCTATATAAACCAACGATTGAGCGCACTGTAGCTGATGATATTACAAGAAGTCGCCAAAAAACTCAAACTAAACGATTCATCTTCTCCGACTAGATTTCTCTACCGGTGAGAAATCTCTGTATTCGCCTCTTCTCTATCTCTCCTCTCTAACCATCGAAGCAACGGCGTTTTCGAGGTTCTCCTACATTTTTCCTTTACATTGGCTGATTTTTGTTCTCCTCCCAGAGATTGCAAAACTGCGGCGTATTGCAATCGGCCTGGAAAATTTCCGCCGCTTAATTTCCCGCCCAGCTCGGATTTCTATAGAAATAATTTTGCCTTCTTTTATTTGTTTAGTGGATGAACAAAATCGTATCTTTTTTGATGGGTACTGTTTATTTTCTGAGAAATTGAAATTCTCTACTCTGCTTTTGATTTGAAGTATTTTGCTTGTTTGTTTCGTTCTGTGTACTGCATTTGCTTCTAAGGACTGAGTTAGCATTTGATTCATGATTGTCCGCACTGATAGAGTAAGAAAGCCAGATTCTTTGAGGCCTGAAGCTACTTAATTGTGTTGCAGGGAGTGTGTATTGAGCTGAAAATGTCTCTAATACAATGTGGAAGCACATGCGTTGCTCAAGTTGCAGCGACAGCTTATTGTCCGAGCAGAGTCGACTCAACCGGACAAAAAGTGTAAGATTTTCTGTCCAAGTCTCTGGTTAGAGTCTAGTTCTTGACACAGTAGTAATAATATGTTGAAACTAGTTTGATCTGTTGACATTGCGCACCCAAAGATGAGTCTTTGTAGATTGGCTATTGAGGTTTACTTGAACAGAGAAGTTTTTGGAAAAGTTATATATCTAAAACGAACATTAAAGGTTTTTCCTTTTCACAATGTGACAGTTCCATGAGCCAAATAGATTGCATGGGAGCTTCAAGGTCGAGTATGTTCTCACACGGGTCCTTACCCTTCTTGTCCATGGCCGGAATGTCAAGAAATATGCAGAACCGCAGAGGATCTCGCTTCACCGTTAGAGCTGATGCAGTGCGTAATCCTGTTTAGTATATGTGGCTTGCTTAGATCTTGAGTTGCTTATTGGTGATTGTGTGCATTTTTAGGTTTACTATTCGGTCCTCGGAGTTTCGAAATATGCGACCTTATCTGAGGTTAAAAGCGGTATGTTTTAGTTTTGGATTCTTGGATTCTCTCGTGCTTTTGTTTAGACTTGTACTCTTTTTGGTATGACATTGATTAGCTCTTCCATGCTTTGGTTTCAGCATATCGGAAACTGGCTTTGAGTTACCATCCAGATGTGAACAAGTAAGTGAATAACCTCATCTTGAGAACCAAGAGGATAACAACATTGACATTCAATAACCTTAATCTCTCTGTTAGCCAAACTCGTGAAATGCCAAAAACCAAGATGACTAATACTTGAAAGTTATAAAACTGTCACCTTGTTGTTTACAGGGATCCTGGTGCAGAGGAGAAGTTCATAGAAATAAGTAATGCATATGAGGTGATATGAAACACACCTTCTCCTCTGTTTCTATTATGCAAAGACCAAACTTTCAGATATGCTTTTTTTAGCCATTTTTGAGGTTTCTGTTGACTAAAGAAATTAACAACAAAAAATTTCTTATGTTCTGCAGGTCTTATCAGATGAAATGAAATCTCTTTACGCCAAGTATGAAGTTGAAGGCATGAGGGCGCGTTGTAAAGACACAGAGCTCGAGTTTTATTCTTTAAAGACTCTTAGAGCCAAATGCACCAAGTGTTTGCATCAGCAAGAACTCCTCTCGAGGCGAACCAACAAGTCATGACTTGCTCTTCCTGTAATGGCACTGGAGTGGTACTTTCTCTCAACACGGACTCATGAGGAAAAGATATAAGTTTCAAAAGTACCACCCGGTGTTGATTCCGGTAACCAGTTAAGAGTGAGAGGAGAAGGCAATGCCGGGAAAAGAGGCGGCTCACCGGGTACCGGCAGTGACACAACCGAGCACGACTCTGGTGATGGCGAAAAAGGAAGTTCTTGGTGATGAAATCACTTGGTGAGACTAGATACCTAAAGAGACTAAGCAAAGAGGACAAGAAGCTTTGCATAGTTACTCTGAGATTGTGAAATGAAATCTTTTTCTTACAAAAATGTCTTTCAATCGGTTATTTTGAGAAGGTGAAAGCACATGTATATATATATAGTGGGAAGATATGTTTTGGTTAAAAGCTTTAATGAAATGTTAAGATCTCTGAATATTTAATAAATGTTAACCGAAGAATAAATAAAGTTTCTTAATCGTTACCTTTATTCATGTGCAAAACATTTGGGGATATTTTAGGTTGATCAAGAATCCATGGAATCAATTATCTTTTGTAGTTTCAATATATACCAAAGCCCTCCATAAGAACTTTTGCTTTTTTCTGTATAAAGAAAAATACGAGATTCTTTCTTGACCCTTGGAATCAATTTTTTCCTCTATAAAGTTAACTTTAGACCTAAGTTACCCTCCAACACAAACCTACCACATATGACTTGTACCACAAACAAAACCCATCTCTTTCCTCATTTCTCAGTATAAACCCATAGAGGAACAACAATTTTGAAACAACACCAAACACCCTAATAACCTTTTTTGAAAATATGGAAATCCAAGAACATGGGAGCGAAATCGTCTTCTTCGATCTAGAAACAACAGTTCCGAACAAACCGGGACAACGTTTTCACATCCTGGAGTTTGGATCAATACTTGTATGTCCAAGAAAACTCGTGGAACTCGAGAGCTTCACCACGCTTATACGTCCCAAGGACTTAACCGTTGTCTCGTTGAGGTCTTCTAGGTCAGATGGGATCACGAGAGATGCAGTCACGGACGCACCATGTTTCGAGGACGTGGCTGATAAGATCTATGGCGTGTTGAACGGTCGAATATGGGCGGGTCATAACATTCGGAGATTCGACTGTGTTCGAATCAAAGATGCTTTCGCTGAGATCGGAAAGCCTGCGCCTGAGCCGGCGGCGATCATTGATTCTCTTGGGGTTTTAACCGCAAAGTTTGGCAAACGAGCTGGTAACATGAAGGTATATCCTAACATTTTAAAAAATAAAACATAAATGTTATATGCATACAGATATGAACACAAGTGAAAGTGATGAAATTATAATTTTCATGTATATACGTATTGTAACAAGTTTGTTTGTATTATGTTTTAGATGGCAAGTTTGGCTTCGTATTTTGGTCTTGGAGTGCAAAAGCACAGGTAGGCACGTACATAAATGTTATATGTAATATATATATGCTTATCAAAAATACTAGCTAGGTTACTATATGAATAATTGATAGTGAATATAAAAATAAAAATGTGCATATAAATACTATGCAGGAGTCTGGATGATGTTAGGATGAACTTAGAGGTGCTCAAGCATTGCGCAACAGTCCTTTTCTTGGTACACATCGTCGTTTCCAAACAACATATATGATTTTCCTCAAAGACTATTTATAAATATTGATCATGTTAATCAATATATATGTGCATAAACAGGAATCTACTCTTCCAAATGATTTGAAAGGAAAATGGCAAAACCCTTCAACGATAATGACAAGAAGTAGAAGTCAATATAAGTCTCCTCCAAATCCAACTACAAATTGTGTTCATAGTTACCGAAGCCAGAGGACAACGCCTTACATAAAAGGTGGTACTCTTGGAAAGGTAATAATTTCAAATTTCAGACAATAATGAATCTTTACATTTAATTATACGATTTTGATTATGTAAATAAATGCTGTTTATGTAACTATTATACAGATTGTGACTCGGAATGTCAAGAATTTGTTATGTAAAGCTCAAAGCAGCCAACCTCTCCAGACCTTGTTTAAACACTCGCATTCTTTGCTTAGATGATCACATTCATTATTGTAATTTTTAATGAGTATTAAATTTCTTTGCTTAATCTAAATTGGGGATCGATTTGTAATGGATGTGCAAGTATTTTCAGATTTAGAATATGATTGGTTTTTTTTTTTTGGTCAACTTTTTATATGATTGGTATATTATGTATATTTTTATTATTATCATTATAACCAAACTTTTTGAATAACAATGAATCTGGTATAGAATTTTAAAAATCTTTATATCAATAACAATGGATTTTAGTAAAAAATATTAAAATTCAACAATGAGACTGTATATGAGTATGATATAAACTTTTAATTTATTTAAAAAAGAATAAGAGATACTTTAACAAAAAAAAATGTATATTTTTATTAGGACAAAAACCAAAAATGTGTACGTACTCCTTATGT
The DNA here is from genome assembly GCA_911865555.2 of Thlaspi arvense. Taxonomy (NCBI): domain Eukaryota; kingdom Viridiplantae; phylum Streptophyta; class Magnoliopsida; order Brassicales; family Brassicaceae; genus Thlaspi; species Thlaspi arvense. The sequence continues at coordinate 66,289,839 of OU466860.2, forward strand.
AAATGAAAAACTAACTGAATAATCGAAAAATGTATAGTTTTAAACGTCATGTGAGAACTATATAGTGATAATAAATGCATGTCCACTTGGGCATTAATGGTTGATATAACATCACGAGTTCACGACCATGACCAACATACTTATTACCTAGAAACTTCTCACAAATTCGATGAGAGATGATCCTATTTATAAAGTAAACAGGAAAAACAGTGAAAAAAAAGTAAACAGAAAAAAACAAAAGGACAAAGTATGTGTGGCCTGAAATGGATACAGATCCATAATTAGGTTAATAAGAATTTGAGAGGAAAAAGAAAGGTTAATACTTGATTGGTTGGAACTGTGTGATTGTAACTGTAAGTTGTTGAATCAATTTGTTAAGCAAACAAAAAAAAAGTTGTTGAATCAAAAAAATTTGGTTGTAAACAATATGGACTATGACTTAGAAACAAAAATGATTACCACCTACAAGAGTATTTACATTCTCCCATGCATATATATATATATATATAATAGTCTTTACCTACTAAACAATGTAATTGAATAATTAATTACTAGTAACAAACTTCCTAACTAACCAAAGAACATAGTAAACGAGAGATCGGTAATATTTGTTGGTTGATGCCATTTGGATTTTCTACAAAGAGCTGTTGTTTTACTACATCAGAACAATGGCATGCAAGCAGAGCCATGATCGTATGAACTCAGACATAAAAACATCCAACTAAACACAAAACATTCAGAAATGGTTTCGTCATTTCTAAATTCTAATAGGACCACTCATGTTAAATCATGTAACTAAATAACCCCACTTTTTGGCTTTTGCTTTAACCACAAATCATGCTTTTGGTTTGTGGTCACTGCTTCGTTCTGTACTGCGCATTATTCACTCGTCAGGTCCACAATTGTTCACGATTCTTTGATAATAACGTTTTAAATTTCGTGATTTAATGATCTTAATAGTACAATATTCACCATGAAGGTTAGAAACATATGCGTAACATCATATATAGACGTACTTGGAGCATATATAAGCGTTAAAAAAATTATATATACATGGTCATTGGTTAGTCTATCGTCTATAATGAACATATCTAACTATTGGTAACCCACATACTAATGATTAACCGCTTCTAGATAGATTTCTTGTGATAAATTTGTCTATAACATATGCATGGTTCAACCTAAACTACGTTTATAATAGATGATATAGCACTAAAATTTTAATATTTTTTTTGTTTTGATTTTAAAATTATTATAAATGTACAAGAAATTTCATTTTGAGGATCTCAAACCTCCAATATGATGCATAAAAACCTTGATATTAGAATGGTATTTACTTTGTAAAAAACAACTTACATACATAATGGGGTATATTAGATTAATGATTTGGAATGATTTTATTTTGCTTTTAAATTTCTTTTTATTGAATCTAGCATTTAAAAAATTTACTTAAAATTCAAGGTTATTAGATTAATCGTTTATACAAACTCATTAAAATCTTGGCTTATTGAAAAAATGATATTTCATTAATAAATTATTTAAAAAATGATTAGGGATGTTAAAAACCAATAGGATCTATATTTTGAACTTAAAATTCAATGTTTTTAAACTCTATATTGTCTCTCAAATCATATCAAATCATTTTTTAAAATAATTCATTAATGAAATCCCAATTTTCCAATAAAGCAAAATTTTAGTAAATTTGTATAAATGATTAATATAATAATTTTGAATTTTAAGTAATTTTTTTAAATGCTAAATTTAATAAAAAGAGATTTCGAAAAAAAAAATGAAATCATCCCAAATCATTAATTACAATTTCTTTGAGAAAATTTAGAATACAAAAGTTATTTAAATCATTTTAAAACTTTAATTTTATTAAAATATTAATAAATTTAGATTTATCTAAATTACTAATTCAATATGTCTAGATTTTTCCCAAACAAATGAATCCACATATATTCCACTGGGACCCTCTAGGCTTTTGTTTTGTTAACGGTCGCTACTTTACCGTTAACTGAGACGTTAACTCCCCACGCGCCATCACTGGACGTGACATCACTATCACACGGCACGTGTCCATCCATCAAGAACGCTTCTCATATCTTCACACAGCAGATCGCGCGTGGCATCCACTCGTTTCTTGGTGGCAAAAACTCTGCCGTTTTAACCGCTTCTCTTCTCCTCTCCTTCCTCATCCCTCGGGGGCCTTCGAGTGTCTTCAATGAAACAGGGACCCACAAAAATGAGAAAGCAACAACAAACAAGACTTGTCTTCACGTAAATCACGCCACGTGTATGGACCCAGCTTCCAACGTGTCTCTCACATTCTAGGTTTTCCCACACGTATGAACCAAACACGTGTGGTCTAGCGGCTCTCGGGCTCTCTGGGCTTTAGAGTAGTGGGCTCGGTCGAGCCAACCATCTCCATCCGCTTATGGGAAAGGACCAACGATACACTGACAATTCGCCACGTGTCCATCCCTCCTTGCGTCTTCTCTATATATCGTCGCTCTTGCTCGTCGATTGAAGATCACAAACCAAACATAGAGCTTAACGAAAAACAAGAGAGAGAGAGAGAGAGAGAAAATGTTCATCGAGAGCTTTAAGGTAGAGAGCCCGAACGTGAAGTACACAGAGAATGAGATCCATTCGGTGTACGATTACGAAACAACAGAAGTCGTCCATGAGAACCGCAACGGTACCTATCAATGGATCGTGAAGCCCAAAACTGTGAAATACGATTTCAAAACAGACACTCGTGTCCCCAAATTAGGGTAATCATCGATAAAAATTTGAAATTTTTTGCATGTTTTCTCCATTTTCTCGACTCGAATTCATCTGGGTCGGTGTTAAAATCCCGAAACCTCACGCGCATTTTCGACGATTTGGTGATTAGGGTTATGCTTGTTGGTTGGGGAGGAAACAATGGATCAACACTTACCGCTGGTGTGATTGCTAACAAAGAGTGAGTAAAACATTTTTGATTCAATTTCTCTGTTTTCCGGTTAGATTTTTGGGTTGAGAGTAACAAAAATCGGCAAAAACAATTGTTGTAGAGGAATCTCGTGGGCGACGAAAGACAAAGTGCAACAAGCGAATTACTTTGGGTCACTCACTCAAGCTTCTTCGATTCGGGTCGGATCTTACAATGGCGAAGAGATCTACGCTCCATTCAAGAGCCTCCTCCCAATGGTGAATCCAGACGACGTTGTGTTTGGTGGTTGGGACATAAGTGACATGAACCTAGCAGACGCTATGGCTAGAGCCAGAGTCCTCGACATTGATCTCCAGAAACAGCTTAGACCTTACATGGAGCACATGGTCCCACTCCCTGGAATCTACGATCCAGATTTCATCGCTGCGAATCAAGGGTCACGTGCTAATAGCGTGATCAAAGGCACCAAGAAGGAGCAAGTTGATCACATCATCAAGGACATGAGGTAATGATAGACTTACATATATATAAATGTGCAGAATTGTTAGTTAAGTTTGTGTATTGATTGAGTTTTGTGGTTTGATGGAATCTTTCTAGGGAGTTTAAGGAGAAGAACAAAGTGGATAGGCTAGTTGTTCTTTGGACAGCCAATACAGAGCGTTATAGCGATGTGGTTGTAGGGCTTAACGATACGATGGAGAATCTATTGGCCTCTGTTGAGAAGGACGAGTCTGAGATCTCGCCTTCTACTCTCTACGCCATTGCTTGTGTCCTTGAAGGCATCCCTTTCATCAACGGGAGTCCTCAGAACACTTTTGTTCCGGGACTTATCGAACTGGCGGTATCGAGGAACTGTTTGATCGGTGGGGATGATTTCAAGAGTGGTCAGACTAAGATGAAATCCGTTTTGGTCGATTTCCTTGTTGGAGCTGGTATTAAGGTAAAAGAAAGAAAACTTGTTTGTCAAGTAAGCTTAAACCTTTGTGATTGATCTGTTTTCTTTTGTGGCAGCCTACTTCGATTGTGAGCTATAACCATTTGGGGAACAACGACGGCATGAACCTCTCAGCGCCGCAGACTTTCCGCTCTAAAGAGATATCGAAGAGCAATGTTGTGGACGACGTGGTGGCTAGTAATGGCATCCTCTTTGAGCCCGGTGAACATCCTGACCATGTCGTTGTCATCAAGGTTTGGTTTTGAATCAGAGTCCTCTTTTTCTTTTTTTACGCTCATTTCATTTCAAAGTCTTGAATCTTTTGCTGTTGGTCTGGATTTGTGTTGTAGTATGTACCATATGTTGCGGATAGTAAGAGAGCGATGGACGAGTACACCTCTGAGATATTCATGGGAGGGAAGAACACAATCGTAATGCATAACACTTGTGAGGATTCACTCCTGGCTGCTCCAATCATCTTGGATCTTGTTCTTCTCGCTGAACTCAGCACCAGGATCCAATTCAAAGCCGAAGAAGAGGTTCGTATAATACTTGTTAGTACCCGAGAAAGCCGCCGGGATTCGCTTTAAAACCAATGTTGAATCATTTTCTTTATATTTCAGGCAAAGTTTCACTCTTTCCACCCAGTAGCTACTATTCTGAGTTACCTCACCAAGGCACCTCTTGTACCGCCTGGTACGCCGGTGGTGAACGCTCTGTCCAAGCAGCGGGCTATGCTGGAGAACATTCTCAGGGCCTGTGTTGGGCTTGCTCCAGAGAATAACATGATCATGGAGTATAAGTGAAGGACAAGGAAGAAGGAAGAAGAAAGAAGAAGCAGAGGGACCTAAGACCTTATGGTTAAGAAGACTTGTAATGCTCCCATTGTTTCGTTTATATATCATATTGTATATGAAGTGTGTGGGAGAGATACTATCAAGATCGTGTGGTAAGTAAGGATCGTGTCAGTTTATTTGCGAGAACATTAGCTAAAGCTTTTGGTTCAAGTGTGTCCCTTGTATTATACCAAATTTATGAACTATGAATATGAGTCTTGAATCTTATCAATCAAAAACACAAAAGGGCAGAACAAACTTGAGGAATCTCTCTCGTATAAAAGTCAAAAAAAAGACAAAAGCTTTGGTCTCGTTTTTCCGAATCACAGAAGAAGCATAAGAAGAAGTAAACAAAACATTTCAGCGAGTGAGATTCAAGAACTGCCTGCAGAAACCATCATGAACTCGCCTTCGCACACCAAAGCGCCACCCACATAAGCTTTACCTTCCATCTTAGCAAGCCCGAACCGTTTCTGGAACTTGAGAAGAGTCATCCTCATGACCAGTGTGTCTCCTGCAATCACCGGTTTGCGGAATCTCACTTTATCGATACCGGCAAAGAAGAAGTTGTCCTGAGAGCCTCCTACCTCCGGCTGCAGCATCACTATTCCTCCCACTTGCGCCATTGCCTTGCAAATACAAAAAAACTCAACTTTTCAGCAAAAGTGATCTTGAACTTCCTCAATTACTCTGTAAGGTCACAGAAAGGACCATTCATGCACCAATAAGGATGAGATCTATCAGGATTCAGGATCCAAAACCAACATCAAACTAGCAGATCATTAACCTCCCATCATTGTTAAAACCGTGGAGAATCCCCAAACATTAGAGCATTTTTTTTTCACAGGTACACAAAAGCTAACGTTTCAATCACTGAGCTTTTATTATAAGTTTGCAGCTTTAAGGCTTTGTACCTCAATCATAAGAACACCAGGCATGATGGGTCGTTCAGGGAAATGGCCAGGGAAGAAATTGTCATTGATTGTGACGTTCTTAATAGCTACAGCTGAAACACCAGGCGTGTACTCGATCACTCTATCTACCAGCAGAAACGGAAACCTACCAAAAAAAAAAAAAAAAAAAATCGAAGAAACATTATCATCTTTCAATCTCACAATGTCAAATCTAATACCAAAAAGGATCGGAATTTCAAACTGTACCTGTGAGGCAAGATCTCTCTGATCTTGTTAATGTCCATTACCGTTGGAAATGCTGGGAATTCTGGAGATTAGAGAAGAGAATTAGAGGAATGGAAATGAGATGTCAGAAACATCAGAGATCGAGGAAGAATCTTACTGAGTTCGATTGGGGTATCTTTCTCGGATGAGATGTTATCGCCATTGTTGGAACAACGAAGCGCGAGGGAACCGGATCGCTTGTTGGGCAGGAGAGAAACAGAGTGAGATCTGGAAGAGGAGAGATGGAGAGGGAATCTGGGCGGATTATGATGATGACTCAGTGAGTCAGAGCTCAAGAAGAGTACCGAGTTGGAAGTAGTAGCCATTATCAAAGTAAACAAGGAAGAGAGAATGTGAGAGATGTTTTAGAGACGAAGCAGCGGAGAGTCCAAAGGAGGATTGTGCAATCATCAGAGATAGTGAACAAAAGTGAGATTAATTAGGAAATGGAAATTAACTAATTGGCCCATTAGCTCAGTTGGTTAGAGCGTCGTGCTAATAACGCGAAGGTCGCAGGTTCGAAACCTGCATGGGCCAACTAACCATAATTCTTTTTTCAATGGTCATACATATTAGTATTTATTTTTCTAAATTGATATTAAAAAAAAAAAAAGTATATGAATGTTCCTCTTCCTTCTGATGCTCTGACTAACTTAAAAAAAAATATTGAATATTAGCTGGATTGAAAAAAAATAGGTCAGGGTTCATGAACTACTAGTATTGCATCATCTCGATTCTCGACCATGGTTGTGGTGACATGGTTGACATTTCAAGATGTCAACTAGTTTTGATAAAAACAAAAATTTACTAGTAAGTATTTTAAATTTAATATAAATGACTATGTTTTCTTGGCTGTGATGATTATAAATGTGTCAGCTAACTTCTTTTTAAAACGGCTAACTAGAATGCTTATATTAAGTTCAGAAAAATTTACATTATTTTCATGAAGATATATTAATTTTCTTTAAAAGTAAAATAATATCAATATCAAAATAATATATTTTATGATATAAATAAAATTGAACGCTTTGAACATAAAAACTCGCATATAATTCGTAACATCCGAACATTTTGCCTCTAGATCGACTATATAAAAGAGTCACTAATTGGCTTCTCACATTGCTAAATCATAATGCCTTTGTCTGAATGTCTCCGACTTCACTTCTAAGTTCTAACTATTACAAATTCTAATAGGTGGTTATTCAGTTTCTAAAAGTCTTTATTTTCTGTTATATACTGTAACATCAAATTCCTAAAAACCAATATAACTATATATGGTCTATTCAACCGGATTTATGACTGGACCACAAAGTAAAACCCTCTTAACTTGTGAATTTAATACCTCATTTATGTGTCACCAGCATTCACATGGATGATATCATTCGTATTCTAAGTTTATAACCCATTCATTATGGACCTAGCACGTACCTTGAAGGTATATGTGTCCACATAAAATTAAAATAATATAATAAGATGTCATATTCCAAATGTTAATGTGAATTGGTGGTATACTAGAATCTCACATATCTAAAAGTCCATTTTATTGGGTTTTTTCATGAGTCATGATCTCAAATGCCCTTCTTACTCAAAATTAATTTCTTCTTACTCAAAATTAATTTCATATATCTCTCAATAATTTGTATATCTTTAATATAAGTGATATTCTTATTTTATCCTTAATGAAATTAATTAAATAATAATTATTTTTTTAATTATCGATAAATATAGTAAAATTGGGTAAGAGTTGGTGCAACTATATTATTCAGTATAATTTGATGCTACTAGTATTACTGAGTAAAACTCGGTGCAACTAGTGTTATTAAGTAAAATTCGGTGCAACTGGTATTATTGAGTAAAACTTGGTGCAACTGATATTACTGAGTAAAACTTGATACAACTAGTATTACTGAGTAAAGAGAACACACAACTGTGGATAATTAGTACAACAAACATTCAGTTGTACCAAGTTATGCCAGTTTTACATATAAAATCCAACTAGTTTTATCTAGTTCTACGAGTATTACTTATAAGAACGTATAATTATGGATAACCAGTACAACAAACATCTATCTAGTTGTACCAAGTTATGTCAGTATTACATGTGCAAACCCAAAAATTTTAAATCGAATCTAATGATTCCCACAATTGACATCAAGAGCAAAATAAATCATGAGACTCTTCATAAACAAAACGAATTAGATCCGTCTTCCTCACCCAACATAATCACATATCCCTCTTTTTCTACTTTTTCTTGAACTTCGTCAACAATGGCAGCTAAATCTGCATCTTTCTACTCTGCATCTCAAGCAATCTTCCTCTTTTTTCTTGTCCACTTTGTCTAAGTCATCTATTAAAAACAAAAATCAATTGAGTAATCTCCAATTTCACGAAGAAAGATGAAAAAGGAAGATAAGTTAGAGAGGAGGAGTTTCTTCAATTTGTGAAGAGTTTTTTTCACGACAAAGATTAAAAAATTTAGATTTATTTTTGAATTGATCCATTAAATATGGGTTTGAATAGGTTTAATATGGTTGGACCTGTAATTATAACAAAACAAGGGATAAAATAGACATATATAATGATTTTCGAATTAAAAATAATTCAAAAAAAAAAGATATTTGAGATTTTGGTTTTAGACAGAAAGGCATCTTAGATTAAAACTTGTACTTTCACTCGATGGTTAAATGGTTTGAAGTCAAATTGGCCTTTCAAAGAATCTTAGAATCAACAATTTAGTTGATGTTTTGTTGTTCTGGCTCTTACAACGTTTTGTAAATATGTATTATACTAAAGAATTTTATACTACATGTCATTTACTTTTATGTAAAAATATCCCAAAATATGTTATGAAATAAAAGTAAATGTGAAAAGCACGTAGCTATAAATAACGCCCCAACCAACCAACCATTCACTACTAAATCTTCAACCTTATCATCGACAATAAAACATTTTTGAAAATTTATATAATAACAAGAAATTTTAGAATTAGTTTGAGCTTTGATCCAGATAAATCTAGCTAGTTCCCCATATACAACCTAAAACTATATGATCATGCCGCTAATACACATATTAAAATATGTAAGCTCGCCTCTCCGATTATATCTGGCTCTTAATCACTTCCATCATACAAAAAGATGGTTCAAAAACATTTGAATTATTCTCCAAAATGAGTAATATATTGCGTGTTAAACAATTAAAACATGTCTTAAAAACAACAAAAGAAAAAGAAAAAAAAAACATTTCTGCCATCTATAGCTTTCATGGAATTAAATATAATAATATTGATAATATCTGTGACGATTACAGATACGTTTTATAAAAAGTTTAATAATATTTGTGAGAAACATTTCTTAAATAACATTAAGACGAATTCAATGGATCCAGCCGTTATAAAAGGTCGAGAGATTGAGGCTCTCTTTTTGAACCCTAAAGGTTTCGTTTTGATCAATTTCACCCCTTCTTCTACCTCTCCATTCTCTGTTCTTCGTCCTCTGTTTTTCAAATGGGTATCTTGAATTCTTGATTAATATTTCAACAGCTAAGAGTATGTGCCTTTAAATCTTCTTCTTCTTTGCGTTATCCTCTCTGTATATTATAAAAAAATCTCACTTTATTAACAATGGTGGCCACAGATCTCTATGTCGATCCTCTCATGGAAACTACTTCTCTTTCTAATATCCATAAACCAAAGACGAGCTTCGGTTTTAACCAAGCGAAGCCTCTCGGTCTAAACCAGCTCACACCATACCAGATTTACCAGATTCAGAACAAGCTTAACCATAGACGCACCACAATCTCAAACCGAACCCGAATGAAGAAACTCTCACCTTCTTCCTGCAAATCTCAGAAGCTCTACAGAGGCGTAAGGCAAAGACACTGGGGAAAATGGGTTGCTGAGATCCGTTTACCCAAGAACCGGACCCGTCTCTGGCTTGGAACGTTCGAAACAGCCGAGAAAGCTGCCTTGGCTTACGACCAAGCTGCTTTTCAGCTCCGTGGAGGTATCGCGAAGCTTAACTTCCCAAACATCAGACACAAAGACATCAATCCTCTGGCTTCCTCTGTCGATGCAAAGCTCCAAGCTATTTGTCAGGGTTTGAGAAGAACAGAGGAGACTTGCTCTGTTTCAGATAAAACAGAGGAAAAATGCTCTGTTTCAGATAAACCAGAGCTTGTCTTGCCGAAAACAGAGCATCCGGAAACGACGAAATCCTCCGATAGGTCACAGAGAAGCGATGAGAACTCGTCGTCAGAACGAGGTATAACATTCCTTGACTTCTCGGATTCTGAGTTTGAAGAGATTGGTAATTTCGGGCTTGTGAAGTTTCCTTCGGTGGAGATCGATTGGGATGCGATTAGCAAGCTTTCCGATCTCTAATGGTTACGCAGTAATCTCTGGAACTGAAATTTTTTGAACAGTTGAAGAGATTTTTTTTTTTTAGGTTTTGAATCTTTCGTATTTTTCTTTTGTTGGTCGTTTAGGGTTTTTCTGTGTTGGTTTGGCTTGGTAAGTTTTATGGTCCTCGTCTTTCGCCAATAGGAGAAAGTTTTGTATTACAAAAATTATCATTATGTATGCATTACACCATTACACCATTACACCATTGTGCATTACATTACATATCATATTTACATTCTCTTTTGCGAGTGAGAAAATGTACTTGTAAAATTAATTCTGGATTTCTTATAATGGTGTCTTTCGAGGCACCAACGAAATGTATTTGGGCCATTTTGGGCAATTAGCGCCCAAAATAAGATTTGATGAAATATATAAAGACTAGGCCCAAAGGATTTGGAATCGGCAATTAAATATATAAACCATTTTCTTTTTTTCAACCACGTTATACTGTATATATTTTTCTGTGTGTTTTGATATGGTGGATGTATTTGAGAAGAGGTGGTTAATAGATGTAGTATTCTGTTCGAGATAAAGATAGCTTTTAAATCTGTTCATGTTTATATGTATATCCACAATCTGTAAGAAAATGCACTTTTTGGAAATGGAAGTTTTGATCTGATGGAAACATTAAAAACTCAGTCACTAAGCCAAAAGAGCTTATCTCCATTTTTAAAAATATGATGTTTTAGGATTTGCACACATTTTAAGATATAATTTTATAATTGTTTTTTGTTTCTTTTTAACTACTTTTTGTTTTTTATTATTATTTTAACACTATTTTCTCCTTTTAATTGGTAAAAAAATTCTTGTAAAACTAAAATAAAATTTAGAACATCAAATTTTTAAAAACAAGAAAAAAACTTAAAACATCTTATTTTAAAAAAGCAAAGAGAGTACTTTAGTAAATAGTAAATCGCGTCAAAATGATAATATAAAAATCGGGTTTACGTTAATGCAAGACACGTAGAAGGAGCATAAAGCTTTACTTGGATTTTTGTCCTACACCATTAATTAGATTATAAAATACCACAAACTCCAACTGTTTCCGTTGGAATCCGTTTAGTGCCTTTAATTCTATATAAAGCCATGATTAGTTCTTCTTCTTCTTATATGGGGTTGGCAACTAATCATTTTACAGTCCATTGCAGTCAGTTATTGTGGCTGGTATAGTTTGAAATGAAAATCAAACCATTTTTAAGTGTTATGTTATTTTAATACAGTATATTTCTGCTTATTAATTAAATAGAGCTTTCAAACATTGCTAAAATAGAATCACCACGTATTAAATAAACAACCGTACGTTCTTTTCCCATTTATCTTTTGGCTTTCACGTTAAAATGTAAAAGTTGTGTGGATCACTTGAAAAATAAAAGAAATACACTGAAAATAAATGTAAATGCAAACGCAAACAAACAATCAAGTTTATGATCGTTGTATGGTAATACAAAATGTACGTCTACCGATCATATATTCATATATACTAATTATATTTGTATGTGCATTTTAATATCGAAAGTTAGATGGTCTACACGTTTTTTTCCCACATAATCGATCGCTTTATTGTGTTTTTGTTTGATAAATCCTGTAGAAAAGTGATTATATCCATTAAATTTTGAAGGATAACGTGTCATTATTTAAATATTGACGACTTTTGGAGAAGATCAAGAGTTACCTAAGACATTCTCCTTTTAAACCACTCATAGACAATGCCACTTGCTATTTTAAGAAGATATATGTATAGTGGGCTTCTTTTGTTATTTAAAAAGAATTTTGTTTAGTTATTAGGCATATTTAGCCCAATTGATGAGACGAATTCATATAGTACATTTAGTAGACTATCGAATACGGATTTCCTCTCTAGAACACGAATATGGAAAATTGTCAGAGGAATATATACGGAGACAAAAATATCAGAAGAACATACGAATTTACGAGTTTGGACCCATCAATATGAAAAACTCTACGTGTCTCAGCCAAGATTTATCTTTGAGTTATACGAGTAAGAGCACCTTTTGATTTACTAGTGTAAATAGTGATTTTTCTAGTTATGTACATAATCAAACTCCAAAAGCAGAGATGATATATATACGAGAAGAAACATAATTATATTTATAAAGATCATTTTCATATAAATTGTCTGTAAATCTAAAATTATCTTCTTAAGAATATAAAACCTTAGATAATACTACATAATTGTTTAGAATTAGTTCCCGCACACCTTAACTAAAAACTTGTAACAACTTGATCGAATGTGAGATATAATGAGATAATAATATTCCAAATTCATCTGTGCTTTTTTTTAAATTAAAGGCATCTAGCTTTCTATGTTGTCATTTTTCCTTTTCATTTCTTTATCGCCAAGAGGACGAAAATGATTGAAATGAAATTTATTTACTTTTGTACTATATAGTACATTTTGAGTTTATGGATTTTGAAAACATAAAACACTCAAAAACCATGGTATGGTGTATTTTATTTCTGAAAGTCTCAAACACTTCGAAGTTTTATCAACAATAACTTACAAGATTGAGTTAACTTAAAAGTTAAAACCTACAATTTTCGAATATATAAGATCTTTTGTAATTGTGTTTATATATGGTGTTAAGTGTTAACTATGAAGGGCAATGTTATTTCTTGCGACATTTGTTACAAAGATTCCCACCATAAAAAGGAGCGTGGTGTCTCATCAAGTGTCTGCGAAAAAGTTATTGTAAATATTTTAATATAAAAAATTATAAAATTTGGATGCTCAGCTTTTACATTGTATAATGAAGAACAGATTTCTATAGAACCAAAAATGAGGTTCATCTCAAATTAAATACATATTATAAAATGGAGTATATCAAAGATTTAAATGAACATTAATGCTGTGTTGAACCAAAAACTGAATGGAAGCTCTTAAGTCTTAACGGTGCTGTCCATTTTTAGTTTCCCATTTGGAAATCCTTTTACTATGTATGTTTTGTTTTTATTTTATTTTAATTATGGAAATTTTAGATCGAATTCCGTGGACTCCAAATAGAATTTTTTTCGTTTTTGCTATCATCACTGAAGCCCGTGGACTCCAAATAGAATTTTTTTTTTGCTCCTGTAGATAGAACCAAACCAAGAAATGATGACATCGTGACATGATGATTGTTAGTTTTGGTCCCATCATATGCTTAGAGTTTGGAGATAGGATTCTTGTTAGCAGTCTCACGTTCTCAAGGAACAAGAGATCCAGAATATTTAATTTTTCCTGATTAAGTAAATTATTAAAAAAAATGTTATATGTTTGGTTAAAAATCACTAAATATTGTTTTAAAAGAAATTGCACTGTCCTGAAATTTATTGGTGCTTGGTGTTTCTTGTTTAAGTTGGTTAAATTTTGGTATCTAATGCTGTCAAAACAACGAGTGATGGTAAAATAAAAAGATATCTTTTGTTTTTGGTATGAATGTGAAAATATATAGGTTATATATGGTCTCCTGTACATGTACGACATTTTGCACATGTTTGTATTCATTTATTTTAAATTGATAATTCATTTACACGATAAGAACCGCGCGACGAGTTTATATATCACTTGTAAGCATTTTTTTTGTTGCAAACCCTAGTTCATGATAATGAAATGATAAGATTTGAGTATATATACATATATATATATATTTTTTTGGATGTTGGATAGTACTCTTTCTCCGTGTAGAGATCGGTCACGTGGTGGATAAAAACAATTTTGATTCGTTTCACGTGAACTGTCAGTTCCATTACCTGGCTGAGAACTAAACCTCAAAGATCATGTACGATATATGTATATAGTGATACTTTTGTTTTACTCGCTGCATAGATTGTAGCTATTATGTTTACTATTCAATTAATTTCGTTAGACGAAACAGATTATGATATATAGATCGAAAGAGAAATTTGGAGAACTTCCGTATAGCCCTGCATATATGACAAGTCGCAATGTATGTCAATAAATCAAATTTATTACTAATTTGAATGTCTCTACGAACAAAATCAGTCTAGTTAGTATATAAACTTTACAGTGGTAGATATTTTTGAGTGAATGACTGATTGAGTAAAGCAGAATATTTTGGGAAAAAATAAAATAAAGTAGAAACTAGTAAGTGTCAAGTGTCAAGTGTCAAAATCACCCATCAGATAAAAAAATATCTGAAGAGAGTCAGACGACTTTATCACAAATTTAAAGATTAGTTAAGATCCGTTTTACCTCAAATCTCAAATCTCAAGTCTCAACTAATCAACTTTGTTTTTGTGTCAGATCTCCAATAAGGACTATGTGCTATTGTGCTAGACGTTGACTGGACAGTAGATAGTTGTTAACTACTTAGCCATGTGGCATTTAATAAACTGCAACAGCTGTTAACACAAAGAGACCTAATACGAACAAAAACGTGTTCGATTTTCCTTTGGTGATTCTTTTGTCTCGTTATAAAACTGCGCGCGAAAAATAAATAAGAACTGCATATTTGCATTGCATTGCATGTTATGGTGATTGTGTTCGTATTATTCTAAGAAGTCTTTGGTAACGCACCCTAAAAATATGCAAACAGTGGATATATTTTGGTTTTTTTTTTTGTCACTGAGAACGGAAACCTAGATATAATTTTAGATGTACATAAATCAAATCTACTCTGTCTTTTTTTTGTATTTCATTATTAGTAATAATTATGTGTGTGCTGTGATATTTTGAATCTAGATGCAGATCAGATGTATTTTGTTATACATGATCGCTAGCATTTGATTAGGTAATCACTAATCAGCCATAGTTTTGTTATTGTACGACTGACATGAGTTAGAGGTTTGTATATGAATAGAAAATATTCGTAAATTCATTCTAAGAATCAAGACTGTTGACAAAAGAAAAACTATTCAAAACTATTGAGAAAAAAACTCTACTTTTCATAATATTTTTCTAAAAAAACTGCAAAAACAGTTTCGATATATAATTCTATCAATTATTTTTTTTCTCTAATCAATATATATGATGGGGATAAATAGTTCATGATTTGTAAGACTAATCGAATCTCTTAATTACTAGCACTTACCAACTATTTTTTCTAATTAGTATGGATACCATATTTTTTTTCAATAATATATGTATTATATATATTTGAATTTGAATGGTGATCTATCGACATTAACACAAAATATATGTTATGGTCGATATTTATTTGATTAATTTTCAAAAATAAATATCTACTTATATCAGCATGATCAAATTAGAGGGGACCACGTGGCACTTGATGGTAACGCTCCAACGCCAAATAACCAAAGGATATCCAAAGCAAGCCATCGAGGAAGTATAGTGGGACTCGCACTCGATGGTTTCGACTCAGATACAAACAATATCTGAATTTTCATTTGTTTTATATATTTGTTTTTGATATTTTAAAGTTTCTTGTAACTATAAAATCAGTCCCTTACTCTCTGTCTCTCCCAAAACATACATTCATTCTCATTTTATAACTCCAATTTCAAGTTTAGAAATATCCTAAAATGGGTAAATTTTATGTTCTTTCTTCTTCTTTTTGCAATAATTTTCTGTTCTTTCTTTTTATAAAGAATTTTTAGTTCTTGCAATGCACTAATAGATCACCATATATATATTATCTGCTCTGTTTCAATCTTATATTCTCAGTGAGATTCATCGAAGAGAATATTACAAAAATGTTAGAGACTAAGATCATCTCAAACTCGGAGGTTTTGTACGCCGGAGGAGACGACGGAGATACGTCGCCGGCGACTAAAGTTTTTCAAGATTTTCAGATCAACGATAAAAACGTCGGGGGAGGAGGAGGACTAATAAGATCATGGGTTGATTCCATGAGAGCTTGTTCTCCTACTCATCTCCAATCTTTCAACGACCAATCTTCTTGGATCGTAATATCTTCTTGCTCCTCTGTTATTTTTTTCTTTTTCTTTTCAACTTTTTTTTTTTTATCGAACGAGACAATTTTGACTTTGCAGATAGAACATCCATCAGCTTTGAACATGTTCGAAGAAATACTTCATGAATCTGAAGGAAAAAAGATCGTCATGTTTCTTGATTACGATGGTACTCTCTCTCCCATTGTTGATAATCCTGATCGAGCTTACATGTCTAAAAAGGTATATTTCCAAACAAATAAAAACAAAGTTTTTCAGAAATTTTAAAAAGGGATTTTTCCTGCTAACCAAATATTCTGCCAAAATGATAAAAAAAAACTTTTGTGTTATATAAAAAACAAATAATGTGATATTATGTAAAATAACGTGATATCTATCAGGTAAAATAACACAATGTTTAAAAAGCATGCGTCAATACCATGTTATTTGAAAAAACATTTATGCCATAACAAAACCAACTTATTTACGTTAACCATTTTTTTTTTCAAAAAAGAAGGTACAATTTGGCTATCTAGTGCAGATATTTATCACATAATATATGATAAATTCTAAGTCTTAATTTATTATGTATTTTTGTGTTTGAAAACTTTGTTTCAGATGAGAAACACTGTGAGAAAACTTGCAATGTGTTTTCCAACAGCCATAGTTAGTGGGAGATGCAGAGAGAAGGTATCATATAAGTTTTTTCTTTTTTACTTTCAATTTTAATTATTGATTGTTGGCCCACATATTCACTTCAATATTACTTTACTAAAATTATGTTTCAGGTTTATAGTTTTGTGAAATTAACTGAGCTGTACTATGCTGGAAGTCATGGCATGGACATCAAAGGACCAGAACAAGGATCTAGATACAAGAAAGTATGAATACATAATCTATTATCAAAACCATTTTTTTAATTAATTTATGGTTTTCTCATTTCTAACACAAAATCTAGAAAAATCAGTCTCTTCTTTGTCAACCCGCGACGGAGTTCCTCCCTGTGATCACCGAGGTCACATTCTGCCCCATTTTGTTATGACTTTTCTTATAATTATATATCTATATATTTATGAACCTTTTTGAACAATATAAATATTTTGTTTTTCCTTTTTTTTCACAGGTTTATCGAAAACTAGTGGAGAAAACAAATTCGATTCCAGGAGCCAAAGTAGAGAACAACAAATTTTGTGCCTCTGTTCACTTTCGATGTGTAGACGAAAATGTATGGATAGTTTTTCTTCTAATACTTTTACATCAAATTAATCATATAGTTGTAAGAGATGTGTTTATATCTTAGTTAGTAATATTTAGATATATATACTCAAGTTGATTGTTATCTTATAATTGTATGCATATAATTTTAAAACAATCCACAATATAATACATAACATTGAAATTAACAGAAATGGAGTGACTTGGCCCATCTAGTTCGATCAGTTTTGAAGAACTACCCCAAGCTCATGCTTACCCAAGGAAGAAAAGTACGTTAATTAATTAAAAGTTTTACAGAATTTTCTTATAAGTAGTGAATATTTCAAATAAGATTGTGTTTTAATCATGATTGATTACTTTTTTGGTTTTATTTAATTTCAGGTGTTCGAGATTCGTCCAATCATTAAATGGGATAAAGGCAAAGCACTCGAGTTCTTGTTAGAATCACTAGGTAAAACTTTATTTGTGCCTAATTAGCTAACTATTGAATCGGATATTTCATAAAATAGTGGAGTATAGGTCCTACAGGAGTCCTTGTGGTTTAAAAGTTAAAACTTCTAACTTTAACAAAAATATAAGTTAATATTTTTAATTAATTAATTTATACTGATTAATATTTGCATTTGACATGTTTAGGATATGACAACTGTACCGATGTTTTTCCTATATATATTGGAGATGATCGAACCGACGAAGATGCCTTCAAGGTATATATATACAAAGCTAGTGTCTTGACAAAATTAATTTATTCAAAGGTGTTTAAATAAATATTGATTGACGTGACATTATAACAGATTTTGAGAGATAAAAGACAAGGTCTTGGGATTCTTGTATCCAAATACGCAAAAGAGACTTATGCTTCGTACTCTTTGCAAGAGCCAAATGAGGCAGGCTATATATATAACACATTACGAATACATATATTCTAATACTTTTGGTGTAATTTGGATTTGTTATTAATGTTTTTTTTTGCTTGGTTTAATAGGTTATGAGTTTCTTAGAACGTTTGGTGGTATGGAAACAGTTAACATGTGGGGCATGATGAACAGTTTACAAGTACAGGAGAATCATTTGTTTTACTTTTCGTTATTTTTTTGACAAAACTTTTTGTTATTTATTTAAGATTCTAACGTATCAGCAGGGAGCGAAAATGATTACAAACAAAACAAATAGAAGTTCTTGTTCCTTTTATTCAACTTTGGTTTTGTGACTACTGACTACTCCCTTGTTGTTACTATCAATGCGAATGTTCAAATTGCATATATGGAAATATTTTAGTTCTCAGAAGTCCGACGAATACTTGATATATATATTTTTTCGACAAAACATATTAATTTACATAGAATTAATAAGATCTGAATACAAAATTTCTGTTATCCAAAATGGTGGATAAGAATAATCTGAGAAGTAAACATGATTTGGTGGATCATACTTAGCTAACAAATGAGTTGCATTATTACATTCGTGTTTGACCTAACTGAAAGAAACATTATGAAACTTATTCATCCAAAATCTAATATCGTCAACAAATTTGAGACACTTAATATCTTGATTATTATGTTTGATTAATTGAAGTAAGAGCGAGGAGTCTCCTTCGAAACAGAGGTCACTGTATCCCATACACCATATATTTTGGAGCGTTATTAAAAACTATTTTCTTTGGTTTGCTTATCGTGTTTATAGATTGTACGAAGCATCGTAGTTACATTTAAAATAATTTAAAGAAGGACGAGGACGAGACCACATTCTCTTTGGTGGTTTACTTGTATAGAAGAGTTTGTAGAAGTAGATGTGGTTTTGAATTTTTGATCCATTCTGTTTTTTTCTACGTATATTTTATTTATATCTTTACCGATCTTGATCTGATTTTTTTGAATATAAGATTATTTGATATTTTTTTTATATAATCGACTTTCTACACCAAATCATGCATTACATTTGCGATTCACATTATTTTTATAAATTATGTAGTAAACATAAAAATAAAATAAAAACTCCATTGAGTATGTCAAAACACTTCATTTGCATGGCGTTTGTTTTTAAAGTTAAACAAATAAAATAATTGTATAAGATGCCAAAAACTGACACAAAACAGGAAAACAGACTTACAGGCAAACAATATAAATTAATGTTCCAATAAATACATACAATTTCGAATTAGTAAAGATAGTATGTAATGCAGCAGAGTGACTAGCCTTTTCATTATGCTTGAACAATATATACCAAATGCACATAAAACCGGAAAACAGACTTGAAGGCAAACCAAAATTAATACATAAATTAATATTCCAAACAAATATAGACAATTCTGAAATGGTGAAAATAGTGTTTAATCCAGCGAAGTGTGATATTTTTATTACACTTAGAAGAATATATACAAGAGGAGTAAAAAGGAGTTTGATTTTTAGTTAATCTCAAAGATTTCACACGTGCAAAACACAAAACCGAACAAACTAACATAGGTCGAGATTATTTTTATTATCTAAATTATGTAAATTCAGTTTTACTGACGTGACTGTCCAGACTATTCTAAAAACATGAAACTGTTGATAAAAGAAAAATATTCCAGACACTCTGGTTTTATGTGATGTATAATAAAACTGTTAAATTTCATACATATTTTGCTCACGCATTCAATTTGATTTATTTTTATGAGACTTTAAGTGATGTATAATAAATTTTGTCAAAAAAGTGATGTATAATAAATATATAGACTAATTTATTAATAACTAATTGATTTTAAACTGAAAGCGCATAAAAAATTATTATGGTTTCAGAGTTTGAATACACATTTTTCCAACCTGAATCAATATAAAATAACCCCAAGATCAGCTAGATCTAAAATTAGTATGGTCAAACTAATCCAAAATTAATTTTATTATGAAATATTGTCGAGATATATAAGAATGTGTGGGAAAATATTCCACAACAAAAAACGATGTATAAATAATATGAAACAGTGTATAGTATGTATCAATTTTGATTTGGAATGTACTAAAATTTAACATATACCAAGATAAAATATCTGTTTGTACAATTGTGTTATTTAAAATATATATGATCGATTATTTTATTTTTCGGGGGGAGGGGGGCAACTTATCAAAAAAAAAAATACACATAAATTATCAATTAGTTAAGCCACTACTATATACCAAGAAAAGGTTGAGTAGTCATTTTCACGAAACCAAAGTGGAGATACAATAATTGTGTATAAAAAGATATTCCACTTGAAAGTGAAGCAAATAGGTCCAATTATTTATCTAGGGAAACTTTGGACCATTTTCACATTCTTATTACGATAACATTATTGATACCCATTTTGGAATACTTTTTGTCGAATAATATATTACTTGTGATTAAGAGCGGATCCAAAAATACATTTTAGTCGGGTTGGGGGCACATAATTTTTTTGTTCTATAACTAATTTTTGGATTTGAGGAATTGGAATAGGTTTTATATTAATTACTTAAGAAACATAAAAAATTAGACAAGTACCCTTGCCACCGTATCATACGTGTTGTTCTATGTCATGTCCCCTGTTTGTGATTAATTTTGGTTACAATTATATATAATTTAAATTAAAATTTGTAAGTTTTTTTGCACCCTAGGTTCTACCTCAATTAGAAAGGATAATTTACAATATATGTTGGTAGTTGGTATGTATCATCACCAGTTCAGTTCTGATATAAGATATACGAGTTTTCGGTCTAAAATTTTGCAGTATATAAAAAAAAAGTAAAGATGAAACTCATAAATTGCTCTATTGAGATTGCAAGTCTATTCTCAATGAAAATCTAATCAGAGATCTAGATATATAACACGACTGTTGGAATGGCATAAGTAACATCATTACTAGTCCAAAACCTACTTAGTAGGAGCTTAATATTGTTGTTGAAACTATTGGCATAAAAAAAGAATGATATTCCATGGTGGAGAAAACAACATATAATGTTCATTCATCAGTCTTTGTTCTTCACTATAACGGATTGCCATTGTTTTTTTGAAACAATTCTAACTTATAAGAAATCCAATATGAATAAGTTGCTTTCATGCAAATATAAAAACAAACTTTACTTCTCTTTCATATAATTCCACATGGGTTGTTGGTTGGAACGCACGCCTATGCCTCTCTTGTTTTTGTTTCTCTCTACTTTCTTTCGCACTTTGGCAGCACTACATGAAAAGTTCGTATAAAAATAGAAGTTCTTTTTTTGGTTACTTTAATTTTCTTGTTTTATTTCGGGATTTGATTAAATTACTATCCACTCAAAAGACATTGGACATTTGTGTCAGAGAAGATGATTATTCAGGTAAAAGGATTGGTGATAGAAGTTTCGCTCCCTATGATTTGGGCATCTGATATGAGCCACATGCCACATGCCACATGCATCCACATGCAACCAAGCAGTTTGGAACGTCTGGACATATTAGATAATGTAGAGGTTAATGAGCCATGAACCTCTACATTATCTAATAATCTCTACATTATCTAATACATACATAGATACATTTCAGTTTAAAAATTCTTTTTTTTTTCAACTAAATGAAGGAAATCATTTACTACATTCTACATCTTTAAACATATAATTTCATGTGACACCTTTTTAAGCATATAATATGGTTGTATAAATATTAGAAGCAAACTTAACAAAGATTTGTAATGTAGTTTTTTCTTTATGATTAAATTTGTAATATAGTTACATAAAATTGTTCATCATAGTATTTTTTTTTTGGGTAAATCCTAGTCTCATATATTAAATGTATATATAATTATGCATCGTAAAATGTGATGCAAGTAGAATTGATTAATTTTAAACTTTAGTACAGCAAAGGTGAAGCTCTCTCATGGGTGAACGGATTAAAGTTAAACATATATATACTCGTTGAAGAAGTTGGTTTCGCGGTACTTACCTCGTCCAGCAGTTAAATGATCCTTTTTCTCAGTAAATACTTTGGTTGACGCAATATAAAAATGTATTAGGCTGAGTTTCATTGAGAATAATATTTGGCTTTTGAGAATATTATTCTCACTTGAGAACATTATTTGGTACGAGAATTTACGAGTTGGGCATTAACTTTTAAATTCAGGCCCAATTATATTGAGATGAACCTAACTAAAGGTCATTATAGAACCTTGTTCCATGTGAATATACGTATAGTCTATTTGAACTGCATGGAGATGAACTAAATAGTCTAAATTGATACGTAGTCTCCAAAATAAAGATACATTGAAAGAAAAAAAAAAAACGCTCCGTCTGTTGTTGTGTCCTTGTTCTCGGTTTCTTTCGTCGCTCAACAATATAGAGTAGAAACAATGACACTTGGGGAAGAAGAAAAAATGAACAATTGAACATTACATCGAACGTATAAATTATTTAAGCACATTGTAACTCTAACGACACAATCATGAATATATAGAGAGAGTGTCAGTTCTTGAACTCACTCTCACAATTCTCCGACACAATTTCGACCTTCTTGGCATCCAATAATCCCTTAACCTTAACATCACAAGTCACCACCACTTCCTTGTTCTTTTTCACCGGTCCTGCTTCATACTCCGCCTTTAGCTCCATCATCAGCACCAAACTCACCGGTTGTTTTGATCCCCGAGGTGGCATAACCGCGTTCTTGGTCGACCCATCGAGCTTTACATCGACCTTGTCGGATCCAGATGCGGCCTGAGACATCTTTGGGAATTTCCCTCGTCCTAAGCTCTTGTTCTTGTACATTAACGAAACCAAACCACCTTTTTTCATCAGATAGCTTACCCCCATGTTAGACGTCGGATTATCAGCTCTCAACGTGACCTCGAAATTACTAGGTTTTACGGTTAATCCCTCGACCGAAAAAACCGGAAGAGCGGGACTGAAAGCGAAATGAAGGATGAGAGTGATTGCACCGAGGATGAATGCGAAAACCAGCAAGATGATGAAGAACCACATAAGACGTTTAAAACACCCGTTTTTTTTGTTTTTCTCCGGGTTACTGCGGCGTTTTTCGACGTATTTTGCGTGTTCCGGAGGAGGAGTCCAATAGACTTGATCTCTCGGGACCTGGACAACGTAAGTCTCTAGCTCAGGGATTGAATCCGGAGGAGGAAGAGACGGAAGAGGTGTGGTTGGGGTTGGAGAGAGTTTAAGAGAATGATTACGCCAATGGTGTGATGGAGGATCTTGAGAGGGCAATGAGGGGAGGCTGGAGGTTGGACGGTGCCAGGCGGAAGGAGGATCATCGGGTTTGTCATCGTCCGATTCATGGGCGGTGGCGGAAGGAGGAAGCCGGGGCCCCTCCATCGGAGAAAGGTGGGAGCTACAGAAGGTGTGGTGGAGATTGGTTTAGAGGGAAGACGAAAGAGAGAGAATTGAGAGAAGATGCGAAAATTAGGGTTTGCATGGGAAAAGTAAGTGGTTGTTGTTGCATTACTCAAACTTTTGGTTGGTTTGGAGAAGATTTTGCTATTTAGAATTAGCCAACTCACCTTCAGTTTTTTTACTTTTCTGTTATTTATAAAACTGCATTACAAAAACTCGTACATATAGTATATTTATATAACAGTTTGATGGTGTGATTGATGATAAAAAAAAGACGTTATTTCTCTTTGTTAACGAGATCGTTTTTATTCCAAACCAAAACTGAGACTAATTTCAAAAGAAAAAAAGCAATTAACGTTAATATATATATTAATTATCTTATTAAATATTATGTACAATTATACATCAATAAACAAAAACAACAACATCATATATAACGAGCATGGGTAAATTAAAACGAAAACTTTATATCAAAAAATTCTGTTTTCATTTCTTAGAACTCGTTTCTCTCAAATGATCCAAGCCAACTTTCCACCCAAAAAATTTGATGAAATTATTGGATTTTGAATAGGATGGACTTTTCATCACCGTGAAAATGTCAAAATAGCAAATGATTATAATAAAAAACTGGGAGTCCAAAATAAAATACTTCACATTTGTAAAGTTTGTCCTTTACTATGTGGACTTTGTTACTGTTTTGGTGACGTTTTTTTATTAAGACTATGTACAATGGCTTTAATTTTCAATATTCTAGTTTTTTACATTTTAACATTTCATATTATCTTTTCTTTTTCAAAATATATTTTTATGGTCTAAAGGGTTGTTTTGCTGACGTTACTATTCTAAAATTATTTCATTTTCGAAATATATTTTTATGGTCCACATATTTATATGGTCTCTTAAACACACACATATATATATATAATAAATAAACAGCTGTACATAAAAATCTTATCTTCATATCATCATATGGCCTACGATTTTATACAGTTGAAAGTTTTCGAAAAATCAAAAACAAAAAAAAAGTACTTTCGTTTCTTTATTTCTTCCCAATCCACGTGAAACATGTCATGTAATACATATATTACAAAATCATATCTAAAGCAAAAAATAAATAAAATGATGCAATCCCCGATATTTTTCCACTCCGAATGCACTATAGTACATATATATATACATAGATCGATCGAGTAGTTTTGTAGTGTGGCATCACATGCCGACCTGTCCGCCGAGTAAACGACGTGCTTATAAGAAGGATTAGGATACTATAAATAATCATTATTCCTCTCAGCGAACCACAAATTGCCACGTTAACTTTACACGGTACTCCGAAAAGCAGAGAATAATGACTCAAAACTCTAAATATTTGCAGCAAATCTATTAATAGTTGGAGACAGATCAGATCTCCACTTTCTTACATTCATATATCACTAATGATGCCTCGCCGTGACGTTCTCCTCCTCTCCCTCCTCGTCATCGCGACACTCTCCGCCGTCGCATTGGCCGTAAGTTTCACAAAATCTTGATCCTATTGTCGTTGTTAAATCTTGATCATAAGTCATAACACTATTAGGGTACAAACTCGATCCAGTTAAAATAATCATTTTCTTGATTTTGCAGGAAGATGAAGCAGATTGTGTCTACACATTCTACCTCAGAACCGGATCGATCTTCAAAGCCGGTACAGATTCGATCGTAAGCGCTAGAATCTACGACAAATACGGAGATTACATTGGGATCCGAAACCTAGAGGCGTGGGGTGGTTTAATGGGACCAGGTTACAACTACTACGAGAGGGGCAATCTCGACATTTTCAGTGGGAAAGCACCGTGTCTTCCGAGTCCAGTCTGTTCATTGAATCTGACCTCCGACGGCTCCGGCGACCACCACGGTTGGTATGTTAACTACGTGGAGGTCACGACAGCTGGAGTTCACGCCAAGTGCTCGCACCAAGAATTCGATGTTGAGCAATGGCTTGCGACCGATACGTCGCCGTATAACCTCACCGCCGTACGGAACAACTGCCCGGTTTCTCTTAGACAGAGTGTTGTCGGTCGGGTCGGGTCTGAGATCCGGAAGACTCTCTCTTGGATCGTGTGAATCAATGAATGAAGAATTTGTGTGTTTCTTGGAGACTTGTTCTTTGTCGTCTTGTGAACGTGTGATGGCAAAAATGATTCGATCAAATAAAATTTCGGTTTTTTTGTTTGTTTGTGAGATTTAATCAATTGTCATAAAGTGTATTTTGAAGGATTAAGAGATAATCACTTGTTGATGTATTTTCTTTTTTGATATACATAAACGGTCAAATCAAAGTTAAAATATTTTGATGATTTCAAATCTTTACCAATCCATTATGAATTAAAGAATTAATATTTCAAAGTGTTTTTTTTTCCTCCACGTTCGTAACATTCAATATTATAGACTTTAGAGTGATGGATCTTTAAGTTTTGACCAGCAAGATCGGATCTTCACATGGCTGTCTCTGTCAGATCTTTAACTTTTTGGTTATTTTGTTCCGATTATTCCAATGGATGTTATTAAAATCACTAGGTATATACCCGCTGCGGGATATATGTACAGATATTGTATATATTTTTAATATAATAAAATTATTTTTATAATATAAATGAATATTATATTTATTTTTCTTTAACTTAAATTATGTATTTATATGTTTTAAATCTGAATAAACATTATATATCTTTAATTTTTTTTTTAAAAAAATTATATTATACTATCAAATTTGTTTAACTATCTATCTATAAATGTATATGTAAAAATAAAACAATACATTTTTAAGTACCTTTATGCTAATGGCAAATGTAAATTGTCATCTCTACTAAATTGCCACTTAATCCTCCTTTAAAATTATATAAAGCAAATTGCCATTTTTAAAAAAACTGAGAAATTACACTTTCTTACAAAACAAATAAAAATTTATTTCACATATTCCCGCCAAAACCAAAAACATTCATTTTCTCGTCAAACCTAAAATTTTATTTTTCCACCAAAATAGAGAAATTGCATTTTCCCACAAAAACTAAAAAATCATATTTTCCCGCGAGAACCTGTGTTTTTCCATCAAAACAGAGAAATCAAGTTTTTTCACCAAGACCAAAAAATTCATTTTCCCATGAAAACCGAAAAATTGTCAATTCCCGCCAAAAAAAATCATCAAACCAAAAATAAGGCATTCCTACTAAAACTGATAAAGCAAAAACCAAAAATTGCATTATCTCCTCAGAAATTGTGTTTTCCGCGAAAACTAAGAAATCACATTTTACCGCGAAAACCAAAAAATCATATTATATGTCAAAAACTGAAAATTTGCATTTTCCATCAAAACCGCGAAATTGCTTATTCCTTC
Source organism: Thlaspi arvense (assembly GCA_911865555.2). Taxonomy (NCBI): domain Eukaryota; kingdom Viridiplantae; phylum Streptophyta; class Magnoliopsida; order Brassicales; family Brassicaceae; genus Thlaspi; species Thlaspi arvense. The sequence goes on from OU466860.2 coordinate 66,316,891, forward strand.
CAAAATCGAGAAATTTTGTTTTCTCATCAAACTGATAAATTGCATTTTCCGCTAAAATCATCAAATTACAATTTTCCACGAAAATTAGGAAATCACATTTTTCTACAAAATTCAAGAAATCACATTATCCATCAAAAGCCAAAAATTTCTATTTCCTATCAAAACCAAGAAATCGTATTTTTTATCAATTGAAAAGTTGTATTTCTCTCGTATTTTTCTCGTCAAAACTAAAATATTTTGTTTTTGCGTCAAAATCAATTTTTTTTGTTTTCTCACCAAAACCAAAATAGTTACATTTTCCCGCCAAACCCGATAATTCACTTTTTCCGTTATAACCAAGAAATTATGTTTTCGTAGCAAAACTGAAAATCATATTTTCCTCTCGAAACCAAAGAATTCCCTATTCGTGCTAAACCCATGAAAATTTGTTCTAAGTAACCACTGGAAATGCGAATCTCCAAGTTATGGTGGTCTGAGTTTCTCCTCATTTGCTTTCGACTTCCAACTTTTGTAAACTTTTGGGCTTTTTAATGGGTCTGCAAAATAGTAAACTGATTTTATTGGTGTGTTAATGATATGTATTATTGTTATGTTTTTATTAGTTCAAATTTTTGCTGATGTGTGAGCTTCTTATAACATAAGACTTTTTGTGTTGTTATGGAAACATAGTTGATGATGAGCATCATTTTTTTCAATTATATACGTCTCTGTCGAACAAACAAATAGCAAAAAAAATTATTTATTTGCTACTAGTTATTATTTGGGTTAGAGTTTGGCAAAAAATAAAATATAAATTTAATTTTTTTATTTGCTGTTATTTATTATTTGGGCTTGGATTTGGCAAACAATAAAACAAAATTTTTTTTATTTGCTATTATTTATTATTTGAGCTTTGATTTGTTAAAAAATAAAACAAATTATTAACAAAAAATGTATTTGAGTTTTTAATGGGTTTTAATTTAAAAATTAAAATAAGTAGATGAATTGTATTAATGTTTTAATTTGATTTGTTTGTAAAATAGCTTAGGTGTCAGCTTCTCAAAGATTAAAAAATCTGATGTGTCAACTTATGGAGAGACTTAAGTGTTATTGTTGTATTGATTAAAAAAAAAGAAAACTTTTAATGAAATATATTGAGCATTAATAAATTGTCAAAGTACATAGTTTTCTTAATCCTCACGTTTAAGAGTATTAAATGGAGAAATACTCAAAAATACTTTAAAGCAAAGAGTATTTGACAGTGCAAACACCCTTTATTATAAAACGAATGTAAGGCATGCTTGGGAAGATTACTGGCCAACATATGTCAGAAACTGCTCTAACGGTTACACAACATTCTTTCTTGATACCAAATAAATGCTTTAGACTTTTGAGACATCCGCTTGATGATGTCTTGAACGCATTCACACATCCCTGAGGATCCGTCGGTTGAGCACTTGAACGAGACCAAGTCATTGCGATTACAAGAACCATGATCAAAAAGGTAGTCTTCATTATCGTTTTAGATTCCTTTTTGTTTGTTTGTTATTAATCGAGTTAGAAATTAAAGGAGTTTAGTTTGTAGTACTTATATTGATGATGATGATGGAGCCCTTTTATACTTGTTTTAGAAAATCTTTTTCAATAGAATGTTAGATATTAATTTACTCTGTTTCATAGTTTTTTTTTGGGGTCCAATTCTCTATTTGGTAGTTAACTTATGGATCTTTTTGCTTAGTAACCATATTGGGACATGATATGAAGAATATAGTCATAACAATTCTGAAACTAACAAACTAACCATATATTTTTTTTGAACAAAACTATCCTTTGACTATTTTGGATAAAAAATAGTGATATTTTATTATTATTTAAATTTCGTATTACATACTATTTCATTTTCCATTCTATACTATTTTATCTTGAAAAATAATACAAACTTATTATGCGAAAATTGTATAAGAAGAAGTAAAGGAAGAAGAAGAAAGAGAAAAAAAATTACATATCCAAAACACTCATCTCATATGACGTTATTTAACCTTAATCCGTTATATATCCATGAGAATAAACAAAACAAAATTTACCTTAAATCCTCATCTCATATGATGTTATCCAACTCTAATCTACTAAAGACCAGTGACAATAAATCCATATATTTTAAAACTAAACCCAAACCACTATTTTATATATCCAAACTTCCAAACTTTAACCAAAATTGTTATATATATATAAAATAACTCAAATTATTTGAAACTAAATTCAAGCCACCATTTATTATATATAAACCCAAGCCAATATTCTAACCTATAGATCGTTATCATATTATTAATTGGCAAGCAAGTTGGGCTGTGGTTGAGAGTTATTGTGGTTGATTACCCTTTACCCCTCATGTGAATTGACTTAATTTACCCTTAATGAAAAACTCTAATTATTTTTCTAAATTAATTTTAATCCAGCCGCTAAACCTAATAAATTATTCGGCTAAATCTATTGTAACTAATGAAAACCCTAATCCTTTAGAGTTTATATATTGCTTTCTACCATGTATTTTGTGTCTTATCGCATGTTAGTCATAATTTTTAGTTTGGTAGTTCTCTCAATAGTTTTATTTTTATATGTAATTGATCTTTGTGTTGTGAATGTAATTGTTATATGTTTTTAGACGGTGAATTTGTCTATATTGTTATGCTTACAGAAAATCAAGGGTTGGTATTTCAGACGATATGTTTGTCTATTTTTATTTTTACTCGAGCTTCATAACTGTGTTTATGGTATCTATGTTATTTTTATTTTCTGTGACTTTTTATGATCTTTGTTTCAAAAAATAACAGATTTAATAGTTTGGTGGAGCGATAGTTTCATTGTTTGAGATGAATCTGAGTTTTGCAGAGATGTTCTTCCAACTAAGGTAATTTAAATAATCGTTTACGTTTTTCCTCTTAGCCAAACACACTTTTTTCCTTAGCCAACACGATTTACTGGAGCCGCAAAATAGTTTTTTCTTAGTTTTAATTTTGTTTGTGATCGGTCCTTTCTCACCAACAAGCTGTTCCACTATTTAGATCTATATGAGCTTCGGTTTCGTGATTCAGTGACGATGCAAGAGGCGACGATCTGCTTATTGATTTGATTCACTCTGGAGGTTGTTGTTTGAGTATTAATTTGGTTATGAGGTTCGGTTTCGTTTGTTGTTTGTAGGGAATTGGTTCTACATCAGTATTTGGTGGAGTTTGTTATTGGCAAAGTTCATCTTTGTCTATTCATGATTTTCAAACATCAACAAAAACACCTTTGCTGACAAGATTCAACGTAGATGGATATTTTGAATTTAGGGCTTGTGCAACTAGCCATTTACTCTTGCCGTGTTTTGTGATTTTCTGATTTTTAAGGCCTAAAAGAGGGATCCTGGGAAGGATGAAATCAAAAGAGTTTTGGTTTGATAAATTCCTAGGGATCTGATAGAGATACATATGGAGATTTGGTTTGGACTTTTGCTGTACTTTTTTTTAATTCTCTTTAGTTTGTTATTTGTTTTTTTTGTCTTTCTTATTTTTTGTTTATGTTCAGTCTCTAATGTACGTGATGAATGTATATGGGGTTGTTTTTTTTACTCTCTTCATTGGTTGTTATAAATTTTTTTGTTTTTTTAGCCCATGCAGACATTACATCCATATATAATTTTACATCAAAACTTCATGGTCTATACAATAAGTCTTAAGGAGGAAGATCTCACTTTAGCAATTGGTTTAGATTGTCTTGTGTGTTATTTTGACTCATTACAATAACGATGTGTATTTGTTGGTGAGATAGATGTATTTTTGGTGAAGGCATGGGAGCAATAGTGTCTGATGATGAAGATGAACAACTACATAGCAATGCTAATACTTTATGGGGGTTATATATGCTCAGGTTTGGTCCTCTGATTCCTACTAAGAGCGATACATTTTTGATGGAACGAGTTAGACAATTACTCAAACGTGAATTCAAACAGGTAATAATAAAAAAAAAATCAATAACCATTTATCCATGGCTTTAATCTTCTATATATAAGCTCCAATACCTAAAACATATTTGAAGTCTCTACGTGTTTATATTGGATTCAGGATCAGCTCAATATTATTATGAACTCTAGGACAAATTTTTTGTTGGCTTATCCCACCTCATTATTATGAATTTTAAAAAAATTAACCAAGCCTCGCACAAAGTGCAAAGAAACCACACCTAGAATTGTTGTTATTATATTTAGAGGTATTGTTTCCAGAGTTAAATTCTGTTTTACACATTCACAATATTTTTATTGTGTTTTCTATGTTTTTCTTCATACACTAAACAAAAAGTTTTTTATAGCACTTGATTTGTTATGTGATTGCACAAGAGATGGGTGTAGCCAGTGGGGGAAGTAGGTGAGGACATACGGGGCACGTGCCCCCAACTAATTCTTCATTTTTCTATAGTAGTTAGTGTAAAATTCATCTAAATATTTCTAATAAAAAAAGTTATAGTCAAAAACATATATGTGCCCCCTACTAAATTGACTCCTAGATCCGCCACTGGGTGCAGCCAGATCATGGTAGGCTACATTAAATGAAAGACTAATTCTGACTAGAGGAAATATAGAACAAAATAAAACATCCAAAGAAGCTCGAATGAAACCTCTGGTCTAAAACATATCAGAAGAGTTAAATAAATAACGTACTATACAAAAGTAAAGAAAAAATAAAAAGAAAAGAAAAAATAAAAAACAATGGCACCAACGTAAAAAGGTGCCGAATACTAGCCAGAGAAAAACTTGAGATGCGCTAGAATTTTGTCATAAAGCAAGATGAGATGAGAGAAATTTTCTCTTCGTAAAAGCTAGAGAGAGCGTAGTCGATGATTAATGTAACACCATCTAGACAAGAAGAAAAGTAATATAACTTAATGTTCAGAAAAAAAGGAAACATAACTAAATAAATCTACAGCAAACAAAATTATCAAACTATTGTTTTTGTTCTGAAACAAAGCTTTATTATCATTAGGATATTCATAGCATTTCATTTGTATATCCTTTGCTGTTCACTCTATTATTTTAATATTGCTTTGATTAATCATAGATTTACAAGCATTGTGGTATTCTTATTTTTTATTGCTTATTTTTTTGTTTTTACGAAAAAATAATCTAATTGTTTTTTTTTTATGAATGATCCCATATTTGTTAGGTTGAATTAACATGAAAGCAACAACATCCATTATGAAGAAGGTACATAAAGCAATGTTATGTAGTTTTTTGTGTGTGTAAACATTTTCTTGTGACAGAATTGGAAGACGAAGATGAAGATGAAGACAAAAAAGGAAGAAGAAAACAAGAAAGAGAGAGTGAAAGCATCTCTTTCAAAAATAAGATAGAGAAAGAGGGAATAGAGAGATGAAGTGCGAGAAAGATATAGTGAAGGAGCAAAGTGGGAGAGACAAAGAGGATTTCTTTCTGATATAAGAAAGAGAGAGAGGGAAAATGAGTCTTCTTAATAAATATGAATGAGAGAGAGAGAGATGATAGAGAGAGTGACAAAATCTCTTTCAAAAACAAGAATAAGAGAGAAAAGGGGGAGAGAAAACGAGGGAGATACAGAAGAATAGAGTATCTTCTTCAAAAAATAAGAACAAGCAAGAGATATAGAGAGAAGATCTACTTTGGAAACAATAAAGGGAGATATAGATAAATGGAGGTTACAAAGAGAGAGAGAAAGAGAAAGAGAAAGATCGAGAGATAGATAGAGTATATAGAAAGAGACATGGAGAACAAATATATGGAGAATAAAGAGATGGAGAGGGGGAGACAAAGGAGAGATAGATATATAGCTCTATTATTTATGACTTATGTTGCTTCAAGTCAGAGGACCATGTTCTTATGCGGATATTAAAACAGTCAATGATGTCGTTTATCCTACTTTCTATGGTGTATGTCATGTGTTTAGTTTGGTTGGTAATGATGAAGGGCATGTTGATGCTTTCTATGAAGCGAGTGGATGGTCTACGGTTTCTTTATTGCGAAAGATGTTTGCTACTTTAATCTATACTGGTTATATGTGTAATCATGTGTGTGTTTGAAGCTATGTCCGTCATGTTATTTTTCCCTGAGTCAGCGTGTTGTCATCACTTATCTTGTACTTTTTGGTTTTTTATAAAAATTGAAACATATTGGGAATTCTTACACTATTATAATTTCAAGCTATTGGTTTTGATTATTTAGTTATTTATAATTGAAAAAATGTTCCAAAATGAAAAAATAATATGAAACGCGTACTCCATTGAGAGAAAATTGTGAAAATGACTATTGTTTTATGGTTTTTTTAAATATCAACTCTACCTTTCTAATTACTTTTACTTGTAGCCTAATGGCAAATTAATGGCAGACTGAATGCATACTACTGGCAGACTGATTAGTCTTACAATTGAATATAGACTATTGGCAGACTGATGGCAGACTAAAAGCAAATTACTACCATTAATCTGTCATTAGGCTACGAGTAAAAGTTATTAGAAAAGTAGCGCTGATATTTTAAAAAAATCATATTCGAAATTTATATCTAGGATAATTCTTGGTTTAGTTTAGACTATTGACAGACTAATGACAAGCTTAATTATATGAGAGCAAAATATATTTTTTGCCAAAAGGCCCCTAATAATATTGAGCCGGCCCCGTTCTTGATGTTTTCTAAATCGATTATTTTTAGGAACAAAAACAGTATCAACAATCATTTTTGGTTCAATGCAGTTTTAGTTCATAACACTCACATACATAATTTAATAATCGCATTTGTCCGCGCATTGCGCGGACGGTCATCTAGTTTATTATATTTCAACAAAAAAATTTCATTCGATTAACATAAAGTAGAATACTATTTCAATATATAATAATACATTTATAATATAGTATACTAATTATGTTCTTTTGTAATTGATAAAATTTATTTTCCAAATTAATTTAAGATTACAATAATTATGCAAATAAATTGTTTATGATTATTGCTAATTTGCAACGCATACTCATCTATTCAAATATTTCTATTAAATAATGATATAAAAGATCAATAACATAATAGATCAAAATAAAAAAATAATATAGTACAAAAAATTATATTATATGACTTAAAAGGACATGTTCCTCAATTTTCAATTATGCTTCTTCAACCTCTAATTGTTTTGTACTATTTTATATTGAGCATTCGTCCATTCCTACTCTGACTTATATATTTTCCATTGCTGCTCTGATTTATATAAGCCCACAAGTTTTCTCTGCAAAATTCAGAATAAACAGATTATAATAAAACAACACAACGTACATTGTCTTAATAAAAAAATATGAAAAGCGGTATAAAAAATGAACTATATGATTTAAAATAACGTGTTGTGCTTCTTCAACCTCTAATCGTTTACAGACTCATCAAAGACATTTTCTATTATATATAGACAATAACAAATAACAGTTTTCCCATCTACAAATAAATACCAAAAAACGAATAATAGTATACCACCATATTTCTTCAGCTCCATAAAACCCAGCAATTATCTAACAAAGCTAGCGAATATTGATCACGAAACCCTAAAACTCTTGAACAATTCAATCCTACACAAATTGATGTTAATCTGAATCGTGGTCAGCAATGGGGATTCTTGGAGGATGTAGTGGCAAAGTGTGGGAGCTACCGAATTACAACGACAGCTGATCCAATCAAATCCACCAGAGTCGCGGTTGCTCCGTCGTGCAAGAAATTGTCTGAGTTCTTTTTCCTCAACTCAAACGCCCAATTTTCTTGAGATTAGACATTTTCAAATTTCGATACACAAATCAAAAGTCAAGGGAAAATTTTCGGTTTTTTTTTTGTTTTTTTTGTTTCTTTGTCTGTGAGATTTAATCAATTGTCATTAAGCGTATTTTGAAGGATTAAGAGATAATAATCACTTGTTGATGTATTTTCTTTTTGATATATAAAACGTTCAAATCAAAGTTAAAATATTTTGATGATTTCAAATCTTTACCAAACCACACAATTAGGGCCCGAGACCTTTCCATTATGAATTACAGAATTAATATTTTAAAAGTCTTTTTTTCTTTTCTTTTCTTTAAGTTTTGACTTGCAAGATCAGATCTTCACATGGCTGTCTGTCAGATCTTTAAGTTTTTGGTTACTCTGTTTCTATTATTCCAATGGATGTTATTAAAATCATTAATAAAAATAAAATTTTAATGAAAAATATCGAGTATTAATAAATTGTCAAAGTATATAGCTTTTTTTTTTCCTCACGTTTAAGAATATCAAATGAAGAAAACACTCAAAAACACTTTAATGCAAAGAGTATTTGATAGTGCAAATACCCTTTATTACAAATCGAATGTAAGGCATGTTTGGGAAGAGCACGGGCCAACATAAGTCAGAAACTGTACTAACGGTTAAGCAACATTCTTTCTTGATCCCATGGAAATGTCCATGTACAAATCCTTTTAGACTTTCGAGACATCCACTTGATGTTGTCTTGAACGCATTCAAACATCTCTGAGGATCCGTCGGTTGAGCACTCGAAAGAGACCAAGCCATTACGACTACAAGAACCATGAGCAAAAAGGTAGTCTTCATTATCGTCTTAGATTCCTTTTTTTTGTTATTAATCGAATTAGAAACCAAATTTTTTTAGTTTGTAGTACTTAATACTTATGTTGATGATAATAATGATGATGATGGAGCCCTTTTATACTTGTTTTATACAATCTTTTTCAATAGAATGTCTAGATATTAATTTGCTCTATTTGGTAGTAAATTTTTTACAATTTCACATGTCAGATATCAAAATACAGTTTCCAAGTACCATGATATAAATTTCAGATAATTTTCTTTATAAATAGATAGTGTGTTCTAACATGTTTACATAATTATGTGTACATGGACATGTAATATAGACACTCCTAGATATATTAGCTAGGGGGCTTATTAAATCATGGATTTGGATTACATTTGATTGGATTTTGATTGGGTATTAAAAAAATTATATAACTTTTAGTTCTGTTTTTTAAAAGCTAAAAAATATATAATGTTTAATTGCATCCGGAATCAAATAATTGTTTACAGTTAGTTTAGAAAGATCAATCTGATACTAAATGCATACTATTCACAATAATAAGCATTATTCTGTTTCAATTCTTCTAATGGGTGATTAAAATCATTAACAAAAATAAAACTTTCAATGAAAAATATTGAGTATTAATAAATTGTCAAAGTACATCATTTTTTTATCCTCACGTTTAAGAATATCAAATAAAGAATATATTCAAAAACACTTTTATGCAAAGAGTATTTGATGGTGCAAATACCCTTTTTTACAAAACGAATGTAAGGCATGCTTGGAAAGATCACTGGCCAACATAAGTCAGAAACCGTACTAACGGTTACACAACATTCTTTCTTTATCCAATGGAAATGTCCATGTACAACTCCCTTTAGATTTTCGATACATCTTGATGAGGCCATCAAATCTAGCTTAACCGGAGCTGATCAAGAAGCTGTTTTACCGGTCATAAGGCAAGCACCAAAGACCCGCTCAGGAACAAGAAGCCTAAGAGAAGAGTTGAATAACTCTATAGAGAGCTTAATCACTCTTATTGATCAAGGAGAGCATAAAGAGAATGCACTTGCCAAAGAGATGAGCAGAGGAACACCAATTAATCCTCAAGAACGTTCAAACACTATGGAGCTTCAAGTCTTGGGAAATAATCATCAAAACAACACGCTAGAAGCAACAGTCTATAACAAATCAAGCGACGATGTTTACTTGCATTACAAGTCCAACTCAACCCTCTTTTTGCTCATAGAAAGCAGGCATCTTGTTGCTCATATAAATCTTACTGAATTTATCAAGGAGACATGCTTTAATTTCTACCATTGAGGCTAAGGTAAAGGGTTTTCGAGCATTTTAAAGATTTAATGAAACTGATAAAGACTTTCAGGACATTTTCAAAGAAACACTCCAAGTTGCTTATAGAACATTTTACCAACAAGATGGGTTTCTGTTTAAAGAAAAAAATTACACATTCCTCAAGGATCAATGAGATAATTCCTAATCAGAGAAACACATGGGAGAGGCCTCATGTGACATTTTGGAAGAGACAAGACGTTAAGTGTCCTTCAAGAACATTTATACTCGCCACATCAAAAGAGGGACGTAGAGTGGTTTTGTGCTAAGTGCATTACATATTTAAAGGCCAAATCAAAGTTACTTCCTTATGGTTTATATGTCTTTGCATATACTTAACCACTTTTGGATAGATATCTCTATGGATTTTGTTCTAGTTTTACCCAAGATCAACAACAAAGACTCTATCTTTTGATAGATTCTCTAAGATGGCCCATTTTATTCTATGCAACAAAATCAATGATGCTACGCAGACGGCTAATCTATTCTTCAAAGAAGTTGTAAGACTAAATGGAGTCCCTAGGACCATTGTATCTGACCGTAATACTATATTCTTAAGTCATTTCTGGAAGACCTAATGGAAAATTTTTGGAACTAAGTTACTATTCTCAACATCATGTCACCCACAAACCGATGGTCAAACTGAGATAGTAAGCCGAACCCTCTCTACACTGCTAAGAGCCACAGTGGGTAAGAATCTTAAGAATTGGTTAAATTGCATTACATACATTGAGTTTTATTATAACCATGCTAAGCATTCAGCAACAAAACTTTCAGCATTTAAAGTTATATATGGGTTCAATCCTGAAACATCATTAGATCTCTCACCCCTAACCCCCAAGCTGTTTAGTCTAGTGTAGGAGAAACAAAAGCTGAGGTTGTAAAGAAACTTCACCAAGGAGTCAAGAACAACTTGGAGAAAAAGAAAGAGAAGTACAAGCAACAAGCTGACAAAAACCGCAAGGAGATTACCTTTGAACCTGGCGGTTGGGTCTGGTTACATGTGAGACAAGAAAGATTTCCAAATCAAAGAAAGTCTAAACTATCACCAAGAGGAAATAGCCCATTCAGAGTACTTGAGAAGATCAACAATAACGCATACAAACTGGAATTACAAGGTGAGCTAAACATTTCTCATATATTTAATGTTACTAACTTAGCCCCTTTCAATGCATATGTACTAGTTCTGAGGACAAAACCTTCTCAAGAGGGAGGGAATGATGAGGCATCAGATCTAGCTTAACCATAGCTGATCAAGAAACTGTTGTACCGGAGGCAAGCACCAAGGACCCGCTCAGGAACAAGAAGCCTAAGAGAAGAGTTTAACAACTCTATAGACAACTTAATCACTTTTATTGACCAACGAGAGCATAAGAGAATGCACTTGCTAAATAGATGAGCAGAGGAACACAAATCAATCCTCAAGAACGTTCAAACACTTTAGAGCTTCAAGACTTGAGAAATAATCATCAAAACAACACGCAAGAAGCCACGGTCTATAACATATCAAGCGACGATGTTTACTTGCATCACAAGTCTAAGTCAACCCTATTTCTGCCGGTTTTACAAGGCATTGAAGGCATGACAATATTTGTCATTACTAAGGAGTATAATGGAGGGCAAGAGATTCTAATCCTTTAGAATGCTCTACAAAACTCAGCGTATGAAGATTCCAAGCTATCATTCCTTCAATCAGTTTGAAAAGTAAATCAAGAAGACTTTCCCAAAATAGTAGAAGATGCAAATCAAACCAAGACCAACAGATACTGCTTTTATTTTTGATTCAATTTATTTACATTACATCAATTTTGCTTCTTGTTTTTCATTTTACCGTTGTAACGAGCCTATAAAGCTCAATACCTTTCTCTTTTTAATAGATGATATTATTCTACAAAAACTTGTCTTGTGCTTTATGTAAAGAAAAATCATTGATCTCTATTCACTTGTGTGTGAAGCCTTGTGATTAGAGAGTCTGACTTATCTTGGTTCTTCCATAACCCGAGTGGCATCTATCGATTCCCCTTTAATTCAAACCGTTCTTTCATTTTTACCGAGCCTTCAAAGAGAGCTTTATGGACAGTTGAAGATTCACCATCATTCCACCTGGTACGAGCGAATTTCCCTTCATTCCTACATCACCTCTGCTTGATGTTATCTTGAACGCATTCAAACATCTCTGAGGATCCATCGGTTGAGAACTCGAATGAGACCAAGTCATTGCAACTACAAGAACCATGAGCAAAAAGGTAGTCTTCAATCTTCATTATCATCTTAGATTCCTTTTTCTGCTATTAATCGATTTAGAAACCAAAGGATTTTAGTTTGTAGTACTTAATACTTATGTTGATGATCATGGAGCCTTTTTATACTTGTTTTATACAATCTTTTTCAATAGAATGTCTAGATATTAATATACTCTATTTGGTAGTTAGTTTTTTTACAATTTCACATTTGCAGTTACAAATACGATGATATAAATTCCAGAAATTTCCTTTATAAATAGACAGTGTGTTCTAACATGTTTACATAATTATATATATGTGGACATGTAATATAAACGCTCCTAGATACATTAGCTACGGACCTTATTAAAATTTGGATTATTTTAGATTTAATTGGATTTTAATAAGGTATTAAAAATTATATAACTTTTAGTTCTATTTTTTTAAGAGCTGATAAAAATATAATGTTTAAATGCAACCAAAATCAAATAATTGTTTACATTTAACTTCGAAAGATCGATATGATACTAAATGCATACCATTCACAATAATAAGCATTACTCTGTTTCAATTATTCCAATAAGTGTTATTAAAATCATTAACAAGAATAATTTTTTTAATGAAAAATATTGAGTATTAATAAATTGTCAAAGTACGTAGTTTTCTTTTATCCTCACATTTAAAAATATCAAATGAATAAAATACTCAAAAATACTTTAATGCAAAGAGTATTTGATAGTGCAAATACCCTTTATTACAAAACGAATGTAAGGCATGCTTGGGAAGAGCAGTGGCCAACATAAGTCAGAAACCGTACTAACGGTTGCGCAACATTCTTTCTTGATCCCATGGAAATGTCCATGTACAACTCCTTTTAGACTTTCGAGACATCCACTTGATGTTGTCTTGAACGCATTCAAACATGCCTGAGGATCTGTCGGTTGAGCACTCGAACGAGACCAAGTCATTGCGGCTACAAGAACCATGAGAAAAAATGTAGTCTTCATTATTGTCTTAGAATCTGTCCTTTTCTGTTATTAATCGAGTTAGAAATCAAAAGAGTTTAGTTTGTAGTACTTAATACTTATGTTGATGATGATGGAGTCCTTTTATACTTGTTTTATACAATCTTTTTCAATAGAATGTCTAGATAATAATTTACTCAATTTGGTAGTTAATTTTTTTACAATTTCACATGTCAGATATCAAAATGTACAGTTCCAAGTACCATGATATAAATTCCAGATCATTTCCTTTATAAATAGATAGTGTGTTTTAACATGTTTACCTAATTATGTGTATATGAACATGTATTATAGACACTACTAGATAAATTAGCTAAGGGAGCTTATTAAATCATGGATTTGGATTACTTTAGATTTGATTGGATTCTGACAGGAATTACAAAATTTATACGACTTTTTAGTTCTATTTTTTTCAAAAATTATTAAAAATATAATATTTTAGACTGCAGAAAAAAACAAAATGAAAATTTAAAAACCTAGAAAAGTTTAAACGAATTTGGCTCAAGAGATTATTGATCAAACCAATTTTATTCGAAGATTTTTTGGATAACATTTAAGTTCAAGCTCATCAGATTTACGCAACTACAAGCATACATCTTGAATTGCAACCGGAATCAACTAATCATTTATAAATATCATATTATTAATTAGAAAGCAAGTTGATATGTGGTTAAAAATTATAATGGTTGATTACTATTCACCTGTTATATAAAAAAACTTGATTTACCCTTAATAAAACTAACAAATTAATATAATCTAATGTTTAATAATTTTTGTTTTTTTAAATCTAGATTTCCAAATTCAAGTTTATATCATAAAAATATTCAGTTTACTAAAAAGGTATCTAGCGTAAATCACAAAATTGGTCCTAATTAATCTTTAAACTAATTTTAATTTGATTGTTTAACCTACTAATATTTTTAACTAACCTAATTGATTTATGCGGCTACAAGTAAAACTTTAAATCCCTTAAATATTTTTAAAACTCTATATATATTAATTAATGTTAAGTTGATATGAAACAAGAATCTTTTGGTTTTGGTCATTTTGGATTGCTATGTTTTTTTGGTCATTTTGGATTGCTATGTTTTTTTTTAATGCAAACTTTGAATTTTATTAATTTTAATCTGCCAATTTACACCAAAATATGAGAATTATTTATTATATTTGATAAATACAACAAAAAACAAAGCATACATATAAGTTTTTATCGAATAATATAAAAATATTAGAAAATAAGATATAAATAATATATTTTGTTTTGTCACAAAAAATCAATATACTCATAATAATTGTATTTTTTTCAAATATATTAATTTTGATTTCGAATAATTATAAAATCTAATTTTTTATGCATAAATAAAGTAATATTATTATTTTTAAAAATTTTTAATTAAATCTTACACAGTGCGAGGAAGCACCTACTTAGTGTTTTAAGATCAATGCGATCTTATAGGTCCCGATTGGTAATGTGATTGTAAGGACATGGGCTGGTGGCCTACATGGTGAAGAATGAAGATGAACTTGCAGCCAAACACTCCTTAATTTCCCGAGTAATGGACTTGTGTAGCCAAACACTGCTTAAATTCCCAACTTGTGTTATCCGGCGATTTCAAATTCAAACCCTCATCATCTTCCTCGACAATCCCGCGCTCATTTGAATCTGTGCTCCTGCGAAATTCAGAATCCTCTCCATCGCTCTCTTCCATGTGGGATCACATTCTGATCTCCGACGGGGAAGATCCGGCTACGCCGCTCCCATCTCTCTCGAAACGGGCTCGAAAAGACCCCGTCTCTGCGATACTGATATCGGATTCCGATCCGACGCCGCAGAAACAGCCGCCGGAATCTTCTTCCACCCCTTTGTTCGTCCCTGATACACCTCTCTCTGACGATTTCTCTGTCGTCAAGTGTTCATTTGGTTCCGGAGCCTTAGCTTCAAACCGCGAAGACAAATTCGCCGGTAAGTTAACTCTAAATACTCAGTAGGTCTAATGTAATGATTTCGCTAGGAGCGAATTGATAATAGGAATCTTCTTCTACTTGTGAAACTTTGTGATTTCTATGTTTCTTCTGGGGATTTCACTAGGCAAACGAGTAATATCACTGGATTCGGAGTTTGAAGACAGTCCTCGACCTGAAACTTCGAAGAAGTACGAACCTGTTCTTGCTGGTTTTAGGGAGCCGCGTGGTGAATACAGTGATGCAGATTGTACTGAGGCGAACTATGAGAATGCTAGAATACACGAGAGAAGCATCGGTATGCTTAAAGCCTTCAAAAACTCAAATGTATCTATCAAAGTATGCGTGATGAACAATGTCTATGTTTCTATTTTGGAATTTCACTAGGCACACGGGTGATTTCTCTGGATTCGGAGTTTGAAGATAGTCCTCGACCTGAAACTTCGAGGAAGTATGAGCCCGTGTTTGCTGATATCAGGGAACCGCATCATGGATTGGATTCCAGATCAAATGATGCAGATTCTATTGAGACGAATAGTAGAATAATCGAGCCAAACATTGGTGGTATGCTTACCCCAAAACCAAACTCTTATGGGTGATGAACTTCGTTTGTCTTGTCCACTTATAAATGGGGGTTGCTGTTTTCTTTCAGATGATAACACTAGTTGGATGCATGAAGTCAGTGTTCGCTCTTCGCTGACCAATGATACTATCGAGGTACTTATCTGCAAGGAACTTGTACCATATTTCGTCATTGGTACATGATTTAGGAACATTTGACTCTGTTTGTTACTCTTATTTCTGAAGGTACTAGCTGTTTATACACACTGAAATTGCTTGCTTCTGGTGTTATTTTGATTTCCTCAAAAAAAAAAAAAAAAATCAGGTAGATTCGGACCAAGAAAAAGAAAACATAAGCTTTGAGAAAATGGGTCGAAAAAAGCAAATTAAAAGTCGTAAAACTACAACTCTTTCGGGTGTAGAATTGCCTAAGAAGCAGCTGTCGAAAGAAGAGAAAATCCATGCGATGGAGGAAAAGAAGTTGAGAAAAGAAGTAAGTGTCGTTCTTTACGTGGCTTTTCTATTTTTGTGTTTCCTGATCAATAGTTAACTTTGCCTTTCTTCTATCATATAGCAAGAGAAATTACAGAAAGCAGCTCTGAAAGCAGAAGAAGCCGAGCGTAAAAAGTTGGAGAAGGAAAAGCAGAAATGGGAAAAGGGAAAGTTAGCCCTTAAATCTATTGTTGCCGAGATTGATACTAAAGTGGTTGAAGGTTCCATTGGAGGTAAGGGAGTTCTCTACTTATCTAGATGTTTTTTTTTCTTCAACATATGCTTTTAGATGTTCCTTTCTTTGTCTCTCTTCTTCTTGTTTCATATGAATGGCTAGTTTGTCACTAAGTATAGACACTGAGTGCCTCTGGTATAACGTTAGCATAGGTCTTCTCCTTTCAAGGTTCTCTGAGAAAGGCATTACATTCCGTGTAGCCTCCAATCCAATTGAGAGATCCATTGTGTGGACAATGACAATTCCAGAGGATATTGCTCCGGTACGAGAAAATCTCAGTCGCTTTGTATTTTCGAATTTTTTTAAATGTTAATTAACTTGCTTCATCCTGAGTCTCGCAACTGACGCGTTTGAAAAGTAGTTCTTAGAACTCAGAACTTGCCAGTCTGGTCCGTATCCTTGTATAATGTGGGCATGGACCGAGTTGCATAATAACTGGCACTAAATTGAGTAACATTTGTGAAATATCAGTAGAACCAAAGAAATGGATCCCTTAAACTATGGGTTGAAGGGGTTTAGAAGATCAGTATTTGACTACAAACGATATGAATCAATCTGTACTACAAACGATAGAAGATCAGTATTTGACTACAAACGATAGAAGATCAGTATTTGACTACAAACGATATGTATTATTTTATTGTTAATATGCATCTTCTTGTCTTCTTTACTCTGCTGCAGGCTTTTCTACAAGGACCCACGATTCGTTATGTATTACTAGTGTACGAGGCTGAAGAATTTTGTAACCTTGTCGCCGATGGAAAATTTTTAGAGAACATCTCAAGAGTTCAGGACCGATACCCATCTTATACGGTGTGCTGCCTCACCAATAAGTTAATGTCCTACGTAAACAAAAGGTGTGTGTGGGATAAGGTAAATTGGTGTTACATTAATGTTTCCATCATGAAGCTAAACAAAACTAACCTTATAGGGAGAAGGAAAATTATAAGAACCCGGGAAAGTGGAGACGGCCTCCTATTGATGAGGTATGATAGTATCTAATAATGAGCATGTGTTTAGAGTATAGCTTCTTTATTGCTCCTTTACTTGCTTCCTTAAACAAAAGTGTTTTATGGTATTTGATGTGTGTTACAGGTACTTGCGAAATTAAGTACTCACTATGTTAAAGTACATTCCAGGCACTGTGTAGACGAGGCTGAGGTCGCTGAACATGTTGTTGGTTTAACAAGCAGTCTGGCTTCTTGTCAATTCAGGTACTGACTTTGCTGGACAATAGTTTCAGTTTCTTCCCCCGAATCATTGAGTTGAGTTGTAGAATTCCACTAGACCAATCATCTCTTGCTGTAAACCCATTGAACCAGATATATATCTCCATGCAGTAAAACGACTTAATGCTATAAAGATCTCGCATCAAAAGCTTATCAATTATTTGTGGCCAAGAACGTAATTAATCTGAAAGATTTTGAAACAAACTAATTATGGCTCTACTGTTTGATATGCACAGGAAGAAATTAACTATGTTATCAGTAAACGCTAATGGTGCAGTAGTCTCCAAGGATTCAGTTGACAAACACATGATTAAAAAGAGTCCATGGTAAAGTAAAGTAAAACCATTATAACTTTGTTTTTGTTTTAGTCTCTCTGAATCTGTTTAATAAGTTACATCTTCTCTGTAGGTTGAAAGCGTTAGTAGCAATACCAAAGGTGCAGCCAAGATACGCTGTAGCAGTGTGGAAGAAATATCCATCCATGAAGTCTCTTCTTAAGGTTTACATGGACCCTAAAAAATCGGTTAGTGAAATCTGAGGGAAAAACTAAAGATTTTGACTTGCCCAGTTTGTTTTCTAATGGTTTCTAGTTTTGGTTATTACATTTGGGGAACAGGTTCATGAGAAGGAGTTTCTACTGAAAGATTTGAGAGTGGACGGTTTAGTAGGAGGAGACATAAGGTTAGGTGAGGTCTGTTCAAAGCGGATATACAGAGTTCTCATGTCTCCAAGTGGAGCCATTAAGACTGATGATGTGGAAAACGGTGCTGCTTTTTTCAAGCTTTCTTCACATTTGGATGCCAAATAAGGCCGAAAGGAGTCGCGATTCTAAATATAGATACATGTTTGATCTCTTTTTTCTTTTTCTAATTAACTCAAACATACCGCATTTAAAGATTAAAACCGAGTTCACAAGTCATGTTAATGTTACTCGAGCTCAATACATGGCATAAGCCAAGTAGGAGTAGTACGATCTAACAGCATAACAGAGATCGAAAGAAGAAGCAAACTTTGCAAGTTGATCCGCACATTTCACTAGCTTCTTTGGGGATTATCATTTGATTTTTGTTATTTTAACTTTTCTTTGCAAGTAGATGCTTTATACGGAGTCGTTAAGAACAGCCTAAGTTTTTCAGGCAACAGACGAGGAACAGCTTCGAGACATCTATCTTATGCACTTAGAGCGTCATCTCTTAAACATGTTCAAAGACGGTAAGGTCTTGGTTTAGTTCTGCCTTCCCCTCTATGAACCAAAGTACTGCAATTTCTTTTTTTTCCAGGATACGTCACCTCATTTTCTTCTCATCTTGTTTACAGCAGAAGCGATTGTGGTTGGTGGTGAAAAAAAAGGGTTATGAAGAAATGCAAAACGAAGAGAGCGGTGAAGAATTTGAAAAAGAAGAGAGCGGTGAAGAAATCGAAAAAGAAGAGAGCAGTGAAGAAGACAGCAATGAAGAAGAAACTGAAGAAGACAGTGATTCTTCTTTGCTCCTTCTCCATCACTGAAACTACGTACTGCATCTTGAGGTTATGCCTCAGAAAATCCATTTATTTATTTTCTCTCTTATAAGTGCTTATGATCCATTTGGTGATCTCTTCAACCTTCCCAAGTCTTGGTGAGGTTCTTTTGTTAAACTAGATCGTGTATTGGAAGTGTTAATGACTGCCCAAATTCTCTGAAACTAAATCGTTATGTTATGCCTTTGAACCCTCTCGTTTTCTCTTGTCGCCATTGACACTTTCATTTGTAATTTTTTTCTACTCGCTGGTTCTTTGGATCTTTGTTTGTGTTTCTGTAAAACTTATTCTGACTGCCAAGTCTGACGTCTCTCCAAATCTATCTTCAATTTAGCAGTAAGTCTTCAGATTGTTAGAGTCTTCATTATATATATTTTTTTACCCTCTCTATCTCGTCTTGTTTGCTTCTCTTCCACGAAACAGACAAATAAAAATGTGCCGATTCATTTTGGACCCAAAATTCTCTGTTTGCTCAAGCGGTTATGTTTTGTATAGGAAAAATATTAAGTAAAACTGTAAAAGTAGAAACGTTCTTAACTCATTTAAGTGTAGACTTTAAAGGTAACATCCATTAGGGAGGTGGTATTATTATCTCATTGGTTCCTTAAATGATATGTAGCAAATAGTTTTAAACAATATATATCAATATACATTCAAAATGAGTCATTTGGTAAAAAAAAAATATCATTTTGAATAATTGTTACCTTTGGTGATACTTTTAAGTTTTTTACTCTAGATTCCATGCAACTGAGAGAATTATCATCCTCATAACTGGAAAAAAGTTTTTTTTTTTTTGCACGAGATGTGTAAAGTCTTCAATTTCCTATGTTAAGATCTATTGCCCTTGAAGCGTCGACTTTCCTCAAGATAGACCCGAAACAAACCAAGAAAGAAGGGGGAGTTTGCAGACGAAAACAGAGGAAGAAAACAGAGTAAGGAGAAGAAAGAAAGAAAACAGAGATGAAAAAAAAAGGGAGCACACAGAAGATTTTACGAGTTCACGCCCTAACCGGTGCGCTATGTCTCGCCGAGCCTTGCTCGGAATCCACTAAGCCAATACACAGAGAGTTTACAATCCTTGAGACGAACAAGTAAAACACTCTACCGCACTTCACTAGCGTCTATAGAGTTCACTCTGTTCTTATCTCTTTGTAACCGAGACAATACAATAAGCTTAAGCAAATAAGTATTTCTTTCACTCTCTAACAACTCTAAATCTTTCTCACAGTCTCTCTCGAAGCTCCTAGGTCCCCTTTTATAGTGATAACAAAATAGGGTTTCCTGCAAGTCACAAACGCATCCCCAAACGCCTTGAAACGCCAATGAGCTGGAGCGATAAGCGATTCTGTAACTTCCAAATGTGCTTTCTCCTTTTGACCACAAGCGGACAGAAGATCCTTATGAGCGTGAATGCAAAACCTCCCTGCTTTGTCTTGACATAGCAATAGCCGTTTTGCCAGCTTCAGGTGGTCCCTCATCTAACTTAATCATGGTCCAATGATGACCATAGAGACAGGTTACGATGTGGTCCCAACTAAGCATTCACGATTCAAACTTTTCTTGTTCTTCAAGTCATCAAGACTTTACAAATCTCCACCTGATAAATTGAAGAACAAACCCGTGAAGGAAAAACTGCACGATTCGAGTTAGCGACAGAGAGAGTACCTTAGCTTAGTATCCTGGATTCCAGGCTCGGATTCTCTGAGTATTATTACTCAGACCTGACATGTAGCAAGTTCAACGCAGCTTGAAACTTGCCTACAGCCAGTACCTTGGTGAATATATCAGCTGGATTCTTCTCAGTTGCTATCTTTAAAGCTTCCACATCTCCGTCTGCTATAATGTCTCGGATGTAGTGACACTTGACGTCGATGTGCTTTGTCCTCTCGTGGTGCACATTGTTCTTGGATAGAGCAATTGCACTTTGAGAATCACAGAAGATCTCCACCTTCTTCTGATTGTAACCGAATTCTTCCAGCAATCCTTTAAGCCATACTGATTCTTTAACAGCTTCAGTGAGTAACATATACTCGGATTCTGTGGTGGATAGAGCAACTACTCGTTGCAGACCTGACTTCCAGCTTATGGTGTTTCCTCCAAAAGTGAACACTAGCCCTGTTGTAGATCGTCTCCTATTTGGATCAGCAGCAAAATCAGCATCACAGTATCCCACCACCTTAAACTCTGAACTTTGTGTGTAGCACAGTCGAGTCTTGAGTGTTCCCTTTATGTAGCGTAGAACCCACTTGACTCCAAGCCAGTGTTCTCGAATCGGATGACCCATGAACCTGCTAATTACCCCAACAGAGTACGCCAAATCTGGTCGAGTCCCCACCATGGCATACATTATGCTTCCCACAGCGTTTGCGTAAGGAACAGTCTTCATGTAATCCTCTTGTTCTGAGAGTTGTGACTCTGTAGCAGCACGTAACTTCAGATGAGCACCCAGAGGAGTTGATGTAGACTTGGCTTCACTCATGTTGTATGTGTCCACGATCTTGTTCAGATAACCTTCCTGAGACAGCCATAAGGCACCTGCAGTTCTATCTCTGTTGATTTCCATTCCAAGGATCTTTCTTGCAGCACCTAGATCCTTCATTTCGAACTTGTTGTTCAGCTCCTTCTTTAACTGATTTATGGCTTCTTTGTCGTGAGCAGCCACAAGCATATCATCGACATAGATTAACAAATACATCAATGACCCATCTTGAAGCTTCTTGACATAGGCGCAATTGTCGTATTTACTTCTCACAAAGTCAATTTCCAACATGTAGTTGTCAAACTTTTCATTCCACTGCCGTGGAGCCTGCTTCAGACCATAGAGCGATTTGTTAAGTAGACATACCTCGTCACTCTTGAACATGGATTCGAACCCTTCTGGTGGAGACATGTAAATCTTCTCCGTTAGTTCCCCATGTAGAAAAGCCGTTTTCACATCAAGTTGTTCGAGCTCCAAGTCTTCTTGAGCTACTATTGAAAGTAGTATCCTTATAGACACATGTTTCACCACTGGAGCGAAAATCTCGTGATAGTCTATCCCTTCCCTTTGAGCATACCCTTTGGCAACAAGTCTAGCTTTGAATCGAGGTTCTTCAACACCAGGAGTGTCCTGTTTGTATTTGTAGATCCATCTGCTACCAATGATCCTCTGATTTGAGGGTCGCCTGACAACAGTCCATGTATCATTCTTCAGTTGAGATTCCATCTCTTCTTTCATAGCGATGCTCCACTTGTCCCAATTCGCATCAATCTTTGCTTCATTATAGTCTGCAGGTTCAACAGCATCTCCGTCTTCAGTTGTATATAGAGCTTTACACACGTAATCTTCATCATCAAACCGTCGCGGTGCCCTGATTTCTCTTCTTGCTCTGTCTCGTACGAGGATATAACTCAAGGGAGACTGAATTACTTCAGGCTCGTCGTTGTCTTCATCTGCTTCTCTTGTTGGAGTTGAGTACCTTGAGTTTGCTGGCGTAGAGAAACTAGATCTTGAGCTAGATGGAGTATCGAGTAAGTCTTCTCTAGCTCCACCAGAGGTGATGTCTATATCTACATCAAGGTCAAGATCTCTGTATGACCCATCACGGTCAGCTTCTTGCGCAGTAATGTTGTCGCTTCTTTGCAGTAAGTCTTTGTATACTGCATTCTCCTGAAAGATTACATTCCTACTTACTGCGCACCTTCTCTGTTCCACTAGCCAGACCTTGTATCCTTTTACTCCATCAGGATATCCAATAAACACACCTTTCTTGGCTCTCGGACTCAGCTTCCCGTCATCAGTGTGTACAAACACAACACACCCGAACCTCCTTAGATAGCTGTAAACCGGTGGCTTTCTATACCAGAGCTTGTCCGGCGTGTTGAAGTCGATAGCAGATGAGGGAGTTTTGTTGATGAGAACCGCTGCAGTGTGAGTAGCTTCTGCCCAGAATCTCTTTGGCAAACCCGAATCACTCAGCATAGTTCTCACTTTCTCCATTATCGTGCGATTCATCCTTTCTGCAACGCCATTTTGTTGTGGCGTGTATGCACATGTTCGATGCCTCTGAATACCCTTTGATTTGCAGAAGCCATCAAACAAGCGATTACAAAACTCTAAGCCGTTATCAGTTCTCAGAGTCTTAATCTTCTTGTCGATTTGATTTTCAACCAGATTCACCCATTCCGTGAACTTCTCAAAGGCCTCGTCCTTGGTTCTCAGAAAGTAAACCCATACTTTCCTAGTGTAATCGTCAATGAATGATATGAAATATTGACAGTTACCTAGAGAAAGCGGCACTGAAGGAGCTCCCCATAGATCAGAGTGTATGTACTCAAACTTGTCCTTAGTATCGTGTTGAGCCAAGTTGAAGCCAACTTTTCTAGCCTTTCCCAAGATACAGTCTTCACAGGTCTCGAAGGTTGATATCTTCTTCTTGTCCAAGAGACCCCGTTTAAGCATTAAGTTCATATTCTTCTGACTCATATGTCCCAACCTTCTATGCCAGAGCATCGAGTCATCTTGTCTTCTTTCCGTTGCATTTGATTCCTCAACCGGAGACCTCCACTGAAATAGATACAGCGTGTCATATCTTCTTCCCGTTAAGAATACTTGACTTCCTGCTTTGACGCTTAGCAGTCCATTTTCTGATTCAAACTTATATCCAGCTTTCTCTAGTGTTTCAAGTGACAGCAGATTTCTGTCCATATCAGGAACGAATCTTACCTCGGTGAGTAAGACCTGCAGCCCTTCTTCGTTTCTGATTCGAATCGAGCCAACTCCTCTGACTTTGGCTACAGACTTGTTTCCCATTCGAACCGATCCTCCTGCGTCTTCATCTAGGGTCTCAAACCACTCCCTTTTGTAACTCATGTGGTAGCTACAGCCTGTGTCCATTATCCACTCATCTTCAAGATGTATATCAGTTGAAGACAGGGCTTCTGACACGTATAAGCCAGTTGATTCAACCAGATTCCCTTTTCCAGATGATTCGCCTTTTCCGTTACCTTGCTCCTTGGATTTGTAGGGACCTTTATTCTTGTTCGGACAGTTGTTCTTGTAGTGACCTTCCTCACCACATATTCAGCATCCTTTTGTCTTAGACTTAGACTTGGATCGGGATTTCTTGCCTCCTTTGTCTCTTTGCTCACTTCTTCCTCTGGATTCAGATTTTTCTTTCGCATAGAGACCTTCCGCTTGACCTTTAATGCTCTTCTTTACTGAGCCAAACTCTAATTCCTTTGAGTATATGGCTGCAGTGGCTTCATCTACTGTTAAAGTAGTTCTTCCCGAGCCATATCTGAGTGTATCTTTCAGCTGATCAAACGGTCTTGGCAGAGACATTAGTAGTAGTATTGCTTGGTCTTCATCAGAAACAACAACATCCATATTCTCTAGATCTTCAACTATATGTAGAAAATCATCAATATTACTTTCTACAGACAAGTTTTTTGACATCTTGAAACTGTAGAACTTCTGCTTGAGGTAGATTCGGTTAGGAAGAGCTTTTGACATGTAGAGCTTATCCAGTGCACTCATCATCTCTACTGCAGTCTTTGATTTCTTAACCTTCCTTAGAACTCTATCCGTTAAGCTCAGAACAATGGTGCTTCTTGCTCTCTTTATCTTCTCTTCAAAGACTTCCTTTTTGTAATCCGCTTCGAGCTCTTCAAGATCTGAGCCAGCTTTAGCAGCGGTGATAGCTGGCTCCTTGAAGACGACGCTCAACCCCAGAATATCCAGGTGAGCTTATAGTTTCTCCTTCCACATCATGTAATCCCCACGCCCATCAAACTTTTCAACTTCCACTCTTGTAGATGACATGGTTTAGAGATCTAAAACCACACCACTAGCGTAACCACGCTTTGATACCAATCTGTTAAGATCTATTTCCCTTGAAGCGTCGACTTTCCTCAAGATAGACCCGAAACAAACCAAGAAAGAAGGGGGAGTTTGCAGACGAAAACAGAGGAAGAAAACAGAGTAAGGAGAAGAAAGAAAGAAAACAGAGATGAAAAAAAAAAGGGAGCACACAGAAGATTTTATTAGTTCACGCCCTAACCGGTGCGCTATGTCTCGCCGAGCCTTGCTCGGAATCCACTAAGCCAATACACAGAGAGTTTACAATCCTTGAGACGAACAAGTGAAACACTCTACCGCCCTTCACTAGCGTCTATAGAGTTCACTCTGTTCTTATCTCTTTGTAACCGAGACAATACAATAAGCTTAAGCAAATAAGTATTTCTCTCACTCTCTAACAACTCTAAATCTTTCTCACAGTCTCTCTCGAAGCTCCTAGGTCCCCTTTTATAGTGATAACAAAATAGGGTTTCCTGCAAGTCACAAACGCATCCCCAAACGTCTTGAAACGCCAATGAGCTGGAGCGATAAGCGATTCTGTAACTTCCAAATGTGCTTTCTCCTTTTGACCACAAGCGGACAGAAGATCCTTATGAGCGTGAATGCAAAACCTCCCTGCTTTGTCTTAACATAGCAGTAGCCGTTTTGCCAGCTTCAGGTGGTCCCTCATCTAACTTAATCATGGTCCAATGATGACCATAGAGACAGGTTACGATGTGGTCCCAACTAAGCATTCACGATTCAAACTTTTCTTGTTCTTCAAGTCATCAAGACTTTACAAATCTCCACCTGATAAATTGAAGAACAAACCCGTGAAGGAGAAACTGCACGATTCGAGTTAGCGACAGAGAGAGTACCTTAGCTTAGTATCCTGGATTCCAGGCTCGGATTCTCTGAGTATTATTACTCAGACCTGACATGTAGCAAGTTCAACGCAGCTTGAAACTTGCCTACAGCCAGTACCTTGGTGAATATATCAGCTGGATTCTTCTCAGTTGCTATCTTCAAAGCTTCCACATCTCCGTCTGCTATAATGTCTCGGATGTAGTGACACTTGACGTCGATGTGCTTTGTCCTCTCGTGGTGCACATTGTTCTTGGATAGAGCAATTGCACTTTGAGAATCACAGAAGATCTCCACCTTCTTCTGATTGTAACCGAATTCTTCCAACAATCCTTTAAGCCATACTGATTCTTTAACAGCTTCAGTGAGTAACATATACTCGGATTCTGTGGTGGATAGAGCAACTACTCGTTGCAGACCTGACTTCCAGCTTATGGTGTTTCCTCCAAGAGTGAACACTAGCCCTGTTGTAGATCGTCTCCTATCTGGATCAGCAGCAAAATCAGCATCACAGTATCCCACCACCTTAAACTCTGAACTTTGTGTGTAGCACAGTCGAGTCTTGAGTGTTCCCTTTATGTAGCGTAGAACCCACTTGAATCCAAGCCAGTGTTCTCGAATCGGATGACCCATGAACCTGCTAATTACCCCAACAGAGTACGCCAAATCTGGTCGAGTCCCCACCATGGCATACATTATGCTTCCCACAACGTTTGCGTAAGGAACAGTCTTCATGTAATCCTCTTGTTCTGAGAGTTGTGACTCTGTAGCAGCACGTAACTTCAGATGAGCACCCAGAGGAGTTGATGTAGACTTGGCTTCACTCATGTTGTATGTGTCCACGATCTTGTTCAGATAGCCTTCCTGAGACAGCCATAAGGCACCTGCAGTTCTATCTCTATTGATTTCCATTCCAAGGATCTTTCTTGCAGCACCTAGATCCTTCATTTCGAACTTGTTGTTCAGCTCCTTCTTTAACTGATTTATGGCTTCTTTGTCGTGAGCAGCCACAAGCATATCATCGACATAGATTAACAAATACATCAATGACCCATCTTGAAGCTTCTTGACATAGGCGCAATTGTCGTATTTACTTCTCACAAAGCCAATTTCCAACATGTAGTTGTCAAACTTTTCATTCCACTGCCGTGGAGCCTGCTTCAGACCATAGAGCGATTTGTTAAGTAGACATACCTCGTCACTCTTGAACATGGATTCGAACCCTTCTGGTGGAGATATGTAAATCTTCTCCGTTAGTTCCCCATGTAGAAAAGCCGTTTTCACATCAAGTTGTTCGAGCTCCAAGTCTTCTTGAACTACTATTGAAAGTAGTATCCTTATAGACACATGTTTCACCACTGGAGCGAAAATCTCGTGATAGTCTATCCCTTCCCTTTGAGCATACCCTTTGGCAACAAGTCTAGCTATGAATCGAGGTTCTTCAACACCAGGAGTGTCCTGTTTGTATTTGTAGATCCATCTGCTACCAATGATCCTCTGATTTGAGGGTCGCCTGACAACAGTCCATGTATCATTCTTCAGTTGAGATTCCATCTCTTCTTTCATAGCGATGCTCCACTTGTCCCAATTCGCATCAATCTTTGCTTCATTATAGTCTGCAGGTTCAACAGCATCTCTGTCTTCAGTTGTATATAGGGCCACTTTTTCTTTCTGGTAACAAACTGTATTCACCTGCAACTGCTCCCAGCATTACCACCCGATCGATTTGAATCGTTACTTTCCCGCATGAACTCTGCAGAAGAACAAAGGCGAAAGGCCACTGATTCAGATAAAAACCCTATAGACTGCAAATTTTGAAACTGTTGAATGTGAGTTTTAAGTTTGATGATATTACCTTTCCCATTTTGCTCTTGTTCTTGCATGAAATGTGGAGTTTTTGACCTTTGGGAGGGCTCTCAAACGACCATGAGAAGCTCTCCTCCCACTCTGGATTAGGACCCGTCGATATCACCTAAACAAAAGTAGAATGATACAGTTGGTGTCTCAGAGAAATATTACAGTGAACTGAAGAAGGGGCTATGACTTATGAGTCTTTTCTTACCTTGGTTTGTCTCGGAGGAGTGTTACCGAGAGTGATCTTACAAAACACGCTCGGGTTACCAACAGATTGCTTCATGTTGTTACCGCGTTTGATCGTGACCACTAGAAAATAAGCATAAGTAGGTAACACAACATTTGCCGCTAGAAGCAATACAAACCATTATTATTAGAAAGAACAACACCCCATGGGCCATGCGCCTTCTACGGCTTGTTCATAGTCCCTCCCTCCTCAATAGAGCTCTGCTTAAGTTTTATTTCACAAATGAATCCACGTTTCACCATCGGCTTCTTCTTCTTCAGTCTTTTGTCATGATCTAATACACGTTTCATCATCATCTTCGCCTTCTCCAGTCTTGAAGTTTTCCTTCAATGTTTTACCCAAAGTCAGTAAAATTCAAAATGATGCTATCCATCGACATATCACATGTGGGGTCTAGATTTGTAAATTCCAAAAAACGTATTGCTAAGAGTATTTAGAAGGAGGGAGATGCTTACATAATAGGATGCTTGGGGCATTGGGCAGTAAAATGGCACACTGAGCAAGACAAGGGAGATTCGCCCGTTTCAATGCTCTTGTCCTGAAGAACAAGTGTTGCCGTCTTATCTGAATCCATTACAGGTTCCAGTAAGGTTTTCCAGAGCCACTCTTGTGAAATAATATGCTGAAAGCTTCTTTGAAACAGGATCTCGTTCAGGATATGCCAGAAGAATTCTGTAGCCATCATCGTGTAGGTTGTGAAGTGCAACGTGTACGCATTCCAGTAGACGAACACCGGAGATGAGCATTATGGTGGCCAGAGGTGGATAATGATGGGCCCACTCGAAAAAATCCGCCTCTTCAACATTGTGGGGATGTTGTTGAAGAGCGATTCCAGTGGAAGAAAGCTCTCGCAGGACCTTGTCACCACGAAGGGTCTGTGCTAGGTCGCCAATGGCAGTGATGGTGAGAAGACCATCACTATTCAACGCAGAATCAATTCTCGGACGGACCAGACGAGGATCACAACCATCGGGAATCGGACAGCTGTCGATGTGCCACAACACCATCGTTCGCTCCTTCTCCCCTCTCTCTCTTCACTACTGAGGGTTTCTTACACCACTCAAGGTCTTCATTAAGAAGCCTATCCCACTCCTCTATGGTTTTGGGGTCATCGTTTGGAGGCGGAGGCTTAACTTTAAAACGATTCACACCTTCGTGACTAGCCTCGAGGTCCCACTCAGAAAATGCATGTTTTACACTCTTGAGATGCATGATGAGATCTTCAGAGCTTTGGGCAGCAAATCGGCATACTGCGCAATACCAGGAAGAAATATTCCTAAGGACAAGACTTGTTGTCGGATCGTCAGACCCCGAGTCCAGAATGTCTTTCCCGAGTCCAGAATCTCGACCACAATATGCCACAAGAATCCTGTGTCCCAATTTTTCCACGATTGAAAGTGTACCACCTAAGGCTTGCACTCCCAAAAAATGGGATATGAACATTATAGTAGCCCGAGCCATTTTTTCTTAGCGTTCAAATTCTGTCCCTTAACTTGTGCCTTTTTATTTTTAATAAAAAAAGGTCTTTAATAGAGTTTTTTAAATTAATTCCGGCTCAATTGATAAAAAATCAGTTTTTAATAACAATATATCGTATAGAACACCAACTATTATTTTTTTAAAATCAGTGTACAACGTGCATCTTGTAGTGTGCAAAGTTCATAAGTTTGCATCGTGAATCGTGCACAGTGCATCGTCGGTTAATGTGCCCACGGCAACTACATATTTACAACATATTATACAATGCACATTGCACGACTACACAATAATGAGTTTCTCTGAGTGATGATCGAGATGTAAACATCTGGAGTGAACCAGATAGGTTTCGTAGAGTCGTTTAGTAGTATAAATAAGTCGATGAGATAATATTGATGCAAGCTTTAGCATCCACAGTTAGTATGTTTTTATGATGTTTAGGATGCATCTCATCTTGAGTGTGAAGCGTGATGTGTGAGTCGTGCAATGTGCATATGTTCCTTGATTAGATTGTTTTCATCAAGAGTTAGTAATCATGTCTGATGAAAAACCAGATATACGTCTGGGTAAATAATTAACTTTTAGCTTCACGCGACATACGCGATATAGGGCTGAGATTATAGGAAAACTTTATATATTGTTTTGTTTTTCAATACAGTCTATAAAAAAAAGTAATTCTAGGACACCGTATGAATTCGGACCTCTCCGATTCAACTCAGAACATAGCCTCAGTAATAAAAATTCATAGCAAATCCCGAGAAGAAACTCAATTTATTGCGTATGTAGCTTACCCTTAAACCTTTTCGAAAAAGGTTCGAAAAAAGGGAGAATAACATCCTGGAAATCCAATTTTTTTCTTGATTCAAATTGAAAGTCCGTAGCACCAGTACTAAGTACTCTATAGTTCGGTTCCTTAGCAGCAATAAAAAATTCCGTCAGGCACAACCATTCAAATTTTGAATTTTTATTCATTTTTGCTTTGCCCTCTTCTCAAAATCTAAAAAGGTGATGAGTTGGAATCTTGATAGCACGTTTGTTTTGGGTACAAAATATCACGCATTCAAATTCTGTCCCTTAACTTATGCTTTTTTATTTTTAATAAAAAAGGTTTTTAATAGAATTTTTTAAATTAATTTCCGCTCAATTGATAAAATATCAGTTTTTTTTTTTAATATATCTCGCGATGCCCGACGGAAACTGCCAAAGTGCATGACAGTCGAGCACAAGGTTTCAACTTTCAACAGCATCACTTGCGACTTTGGTAAAAAACTTGCTATGTATGATATGCATAAATTAATCAAATGATAATAACTTAACTTTTTGTTTAATAATTGATTTTATTTGCTTTTTTCTGTCAACAAAATTATGCTTAAGCTTTGTTCTACTTTATGAACATTTTTTAAAAGTGTGTTTAAAATTTTCGAATCTTTTTCTTTTCTGAATTAGTTTCATACAATCATATTTGTCCCCTCAATAAAAAAAAAAAAAGACTTGTGATCTGCTTTTAATGGTGGTAGTTTACCATTTTCAACTTTGTTTGTAACGTAGGAGTTAGGCCTAAATTAAATCACTTGTACTTGAAAACATAAATGAAATTTTTATTTCTTCATTTGCAAAAAAAAATGTGTTTTTTTTAAAAAAACGTCTAAGATATCACAAAAAGTTTCAAAATAGTTTTGCAATGATTATTTCAAACCTTTTTAAATTGTGATGATGACAAATAAGAAAGCAGTTTAGATAAAAAAATAAAGAGACAATAGTTGATTCATCTACGTATGACAGAGATATAAGACATGAACTAAACTAAACATTTCGCTTAAGGAGGAAGAGTTTCGTTTAGGTCCTTATTTAAGCATTTATATACAAACAACAACAAAAACGAACGCCTAATGATAAAAGTCAAAGGCTGCTCTTGTCGTTTGCATGAGTTTTATGTATGGAAATTGGAAAAAGAGCTATATAGTTTAAGAAGAGTGAGAGGATTATCATGATTTAAGAAGAGTGAGAGGATTATCATGATTATAATCCTTGTGAGCCCAAACAAGTTTTGATATTTCATACATCTCCTAACGTTTAAAAAAAAAAAAAATCTTGGCAGTTTTGCATGCACGCCCATACAAATTGTGGCGGGTTTCCAATACATACGCTTCAATGTATGTACGTACAGTATATAGTCCATGCATGCCCTGATTAGCAGGACGTTGAGATCGATATCTGTGATTAACATTGTATTATCATATCTAAATTTCATGCAAAAGCATATATAGGACAAACGTCTCCATAATAAGTTCCGAGGGGTATTACATGTACATAAAGACATTGTAACGACTTATTATATATAGCTGAGATGCAATAACAGAAAATAAATTTCCAGCTTCATCTTCATCTTGATAGTACTGCTTTTGCTGCACCGATAGAGATCCCATCACCGGATTCAAATGTGTTAGAATTGAACATTATATTGGTTAAACAAAATCAAGTTTTTAATCATAGTACCTGGATCCACAGAAATAGCCGATATGAGGGGACCGTAAACACCTTTGTCGGGAATAGTTACAGTTCCTTTCCCCGCCGAGAACAACCGTATCTCCAAATTCCCATCTGTAATCGTTACCGGAAATGTCTTAACAACAAGTTTTCCGACACCGTTTGCCTCCTCTACGATGTTGAAATCCTTCAACATGAGCTTTCCCTGGCATTATATCGATGCATCAATAAACTTTGGCGAGAGATATCGATCAAATTCACACTTTAATGACTCCTTCGAGTTACCTGAATGTATATGTCGAAGATGCGTCTACCCAAACTCTTGTAAGTTTGGTTACCACTGAACATGATCTCGGCAAAATGGAGATTCACATCGTAATTTCCATTTACGATACACATTGCATAATAAGTGAATGAGACGGGTGAGAGGCGAGCTTGTCCATACAGTCGAGGATCTATCATCTTGAGCTCCGATGTATTATTCCAAATAGTTACTCCCTCGGGAACTCGATGATCATCTATAAAGTTGGCCGTGTTGCTTGAAACCCAACCATTTATTGTGCTTTCGAAATAATGTGGGGCTCTATCATACATATCAGCTTGGTACTTAGTACCATTGATTATCACATCCTCTCCACCACAGTTTATATGAAGACCATAGAAACCTGAAACAACGTAGAGAATGATGAGTCATGGTGTAAATTAAGGGACCAGGTTTATTTGTTTATATGCGTCATCTTCTTACTTTTAGGGCATTGGAAATTCTTCAAACACACTTTTTTAGACTTCACTAAAAAATGGTTCTTCAACGATTGTCGCTTATACGTCTGTTTAGAAACCAAAAGAATCAGATTATTGTCAATACATATAAATATGTATAAGCAAACTATTAGCAATTTTTTGGGATAGAAAATATATTACAAGTCAGTCAAGTTGGTCAGTTTTGCAAATGTAGTTGGAATATCTCCGCTGAAGTTATTTGAGTTAAGAAACCTAAAAAAAAAAAAAAAAAAAAAAAAAACAATAACAATGTGACAAAACATGAATTAGATTTTACAGTTTCTACAACAAAAACAATAACAATATTGACCAACAACTCTTACAATCGCTGAAGGTTTGATAGACTCCCGAGCTCTGAGGGTAATGTGCCAGATAGCTGATTGCTATCCACGGCACTAGAATAGTAACCTCAGTCAGTACATGAACTATCTCAATCACAAATATATAAGAGAATACATAAACTCAACTCACAGGCTTCTAAGAGTAGAAATGTTTCCAAACTCTTTAGGGATTGGACCAGTTAACCGGTTTCCAAGGAGTGTTCTGTGTTCTTCAACAACATCAAATATGATAGATGAATGTGTACATGTTTATGTTACTATATATTATATAATAAAACATGTGCTTACATGTTGATGAGCGGCAAAGCTCCCCATTCCGGAGGGATTGAACCGTTGAGATAGTTCCGGGCGAGATTACTTTAAAGAAATTTGAAACAACGTTACTTTAAACAAGATGCACTAATTGGCAGATTATGGTTACACTATGCTTTGCTTACATCTCTTGCAAGTAAGGAAGATCTATAAGCTCCTTGGGGAGAGACCCTTGAAGATCTTGAGTCTTCAAAAGTCTGGAAAGCAAAGGCGAACTATTATGTGAAACACCCACCAAGCCCATCAGATTAAGGAAAAGGAAAAAAGTCGTACATGCTTGTAACATGGCATACGGTTCCATTAAGGAAAGAGCAATCGCAAGTGACAGCGTCTTCTGATCCTTCAATAGGGTTTGGATTTCTCCATCCACCTACACCTTCACATGGGTTCAAGCTAAAATTCCAAGTTGTCTTCTTTAACGTGCTCGCTATAGTCCTCAAGGCCTCCACTGCAAAATAAACAACACGCATATAGATCATAAAACACAAATGAACATGAACAGGATAAACTATACAGATAAATGGATACCTTCTTGGGTGGGCAAAGTTGCCGACAATGCAAAACCAACGAAGGGAAAAACTAAAAAACAGCAAGTGATGAGAAATCGGACTAGAATTCTTGTTTGTGACGCCATTTTCTTAGGTTATGTAAAATTTAGTTAACCTATAATATATAGAACCCTTTCCACTTATTATATAGCGCTTCTACGAAGGCGGACCTTTGACTGCAATTTATTGATTCCTTACGTTACATGTGGAATTATAATATATATGGTTTTTTTATCTTTCCATAATTTCGGGGATTTTCCTGTTTTCGTTTCCTAATTTCCAATAACTATGGTCAAAAATAGGGGTGGACACCTCGGTTTTTGGTTTGGTTTCGGTTCGGTTTTTTGGTTTTACGGTTTATCGATTTTACGAAAATTCAAACCATATAAAAACCATATATATTTCGGTTCGGTATAGTTATGTGTTTTACGGTTCGGTTTGATATGATTTGGTTTCGGTTTTTTAGAATTATACTATTACGAATTTTTTTGATTCAAACTAATGAAAATAATAATAATAATAGATATGAGTGAAATAAAACAATAAATCTAAAAAATAAAATCTAAATCATAAAAAATTCATCAATAAAGACAGATTTCAAAACAGAGAAACAAACAAATTATCAATTCTTTCATAATCAGTAATCATAAAACAATAAACAAATCTAGATTAAAATTTAATACATATAACCTTGAAACTAGAACTAGAAGACTTGAATATGAAGAAAAAGAGTTAATCACATTTTTCTTTATTGAAAAATTAAGGTTTAGTTTATTATTTATATGTAGATATTTTTTATAAATATTATATTTTAAATTTATGAGTTAAGTTAGTAAATTATAAAAATAACTAAGCCCAAAAATAAAATATATACCTAAACTAAATTAAGAAACTAGGAAAATATAAATTATTTATAATTTAGTTTAAAACCGAAAAAACCTTTTGGTTTGACGGTTTTTAACCAAACCAAACCTAAACCAAAGCTATAAAAAAATGATGACCAAATGGATTTTTAGGTTTAACCATAACCAAACCATATCACTTTTTTCGGTTCGGTATGGTTTAGTTTTTTCGGTTATGGTTTTTATGTCCACCTCTAGTCAAAAACTAAAGAGAAATAAATACAGTCAATAAACTTTTGGATTGAAAATATTGTTTATTAATTGAGTATCTCTAGCTATTCCTTTTTTTTTTAACTTGATTTGCTGTCATATCTAATAGTCCCTCCGTTTCTTTGTAAGTTATTTTAGAAATTTATCCATAGATTTAAAGAAAATTCTAAATTATCTATTGTAATCTTCTTTTTTTTATCAATTAATTTAAAAGTAAAATAATTCATTTATTAATAAATTTTCATTGATTTTTGAAAATATCAGAGTTTTTTCAAATAAAAGAAAGTTTTTAAACATCTTTTTATTAAAAACGGAAGGGGATTTGATTAAATGTGTTAAAAAAAATATTTATTAAACAAAACTCAGTTATATGTAATTTTAGATAACTTATTAACAGTATTAAAATTGAAATTTTTCTGTTAAAATTGCATACTTATATATTTCTGCAAAAATTAAAAGTCATGTTTTTACGAAAACACCTTAAATTTATGTCTTTCTTGCTTGTAATTATGTTTTTTTGTTTCATTGGGTGAAGAGTTGCAAGCAGTGGCACTGTTAATGCTGAGATGGAAGAGGCAGTCCATAGTCGTGTCAAAGAAGAGGAAGAAACTGGTATGAATCTTGTTAAGTAAATGGTGTCAAATGCTTGTGTACCTGATCTCTGCCAAAGTTTTTAGTTATATCTATGAGTCCAAGGTTTAGATTTCGGAAATCATGTTAACCCATCAGAGCCGCTTGATCTAGGGATCTGTGTAGCAGAGAACAATGTTATTATAGGCATGAGGCACCGCACATAATGACTAGTCTCAGTGAACACTATTGGAACATGAATCTCTATTGATTATCATATTATATTAGCCATAACACGATTCCTGGGCAGAGAGAGTGTGTGCGTATATAATAAACTACTTTTTCACTAGTCCAGGTTTTATGGGGTTGACTTTTGAAAAATATTGCTCTTTCAATGCATCTGTGTTACTACTCATATGCTTTCACTAATCTTCTCAGGTGAAGAGAGGAAGAGGAAGCGGGATCAAGCACATGAAGACAACGTGGCAGTCAGAGTGAAGAGAGGAAAGAATTGAGGAAGAGGGAGTTGGAAGAAGCAGAGATTTAGGCATTTCTGAGGTTTTTAAACTGCTCTTAGCCGCTAGCATTTCTGAGATTTTCTGAGATTTGGATTTTGCTCGAGCGTTATTGTACAAAAAAAAAGAAAAAAATTAAGTACGAGTAGAAACAGTCTTTTAACTCATTTAAGTACTTCTTTCACTCATTTAAGTTTAAACCTACAGAAGATGAATGAAGCACACAGGACATTACAAATGAATTGAATCACTAACAAAACAATTAAGATAAAAAAACTTCAATTGTATATCACCAAACCGGTTGACAAAAAAAATCACCAAACCATTACATAACAATACAAACTATATACAGTAGCATTACAATAAATAAAACGATGATAAAAGAATTGGCCCAAAAAAGAAACAAGTTTCGATTGAAGAACTCTCACCCAAAAAAAAATCAGAAACGAAGTGGCGTTTTTTACTTGTTAGACCACTGAAATTCGATCTCAAGGTTTCTGGGGCCACTTTTGCTTTCTGGTAACAAACTGTATTCACCTGCAACTGCTCCCAGCATTACCACCCGGTCGATTTGAATCGTTACTTTCCCGAATGAACTCTGCAGAAAAAAACAGAGACGAAAAGGCCACTGATTCAGATAAAAACCCAATATTGAAACTGTTGAATATATGAGTTTAAGTTTGATGGTATTACCTTTCCCATTTTGCTCTTGTTCTTGCATGAAATGTGGAGTTTTTGGCCTTTGGGAGGGCTCTCAAACGACCATGAGAAGCTCTCCTCCCACTCTGGATTAGGACCTGTCGATATCACCTAAACAAAAGTAGAACGATAATACAGTTGGTGTCTCAGGGAAATATTACAGTGAACTGAAGAAGGGGTTATGACTTATGAGTCTTTTCTTACCTTGGTTTGTCTCGGAGGAGTGTTACCGAGTGTGATCTTACAAAACACGCTCGGGTTACCAACAGATTGCTTCATGTTGTTACCGCGTTTGATCGTGACCACTAGAGTACCTGGCAAACACTGCAAGAGGAACTCTGCTTTCTCCTGGAACCGTGGTGGACCTGATTGGATTAGGTACTGAAGTAAAGGGATTGCATCTGCAGCTGCAACTGACTGGGCCCTGGAAACTTCAGCAGGACAGGCTGACCAAGCTTGTCTGAGAAGAAACAACGCATCCAAGGCAGCTTCTTGAGTCGCCTCTGAGCCTGTCTTGAGGGATGTTACTAGATGAGGTATACTTAGTGTTGCAGGCTCGGTGGCTCTTAGACGCGGGAAGTTGTTAAACAAAGAGTTTAAAGCTTTAAGATACTCGTCATTCACTGTTCCTGTGGCCCATAAGTCCTTCTCAATGGCAGCTGAAAATCAAAAGGAAGCAACATCTATTAATAATAAGAAAGAGCAGGTTGAAACGATGAAGAAGCAACCAAGATTTTTCTCACCAGTTATTGCTCTGACCGTCTCGCTAGATGCGTACTCTTGCACGGTGTGATTAGAGAAGAGTAGTTTTACGAACATAGCGGCCTGAACAGATGTATCCGGGTCACTGGAACTGATCAGATCCAAGACGACCTGCACACCACCTGCCTCGGCAACGGCTCTTTTGTTGGACCGGCTATACATAACAAGGTTTTGCAGAGCACATATAGCCACTACTTTCATTTCTTCTGTGGGCTGTTCTTCAAGGACGTTGACTAAAGCACGGCAAGCAGAAGCTGCGTCAGTGCTTCTCGCAAGAGCCTCGTTCTGGAAAAGATCACCGAGCGCCAAAGTTGCTAGTAATCGCGCTTGCTGAGCTTGAGTCTGTGGATCCAAGAGGTACTGGGACAAGGGCAAGATCGCAGTTTTGGTAGCTTTTGAATCTCTAATCTTCACGTTGTTGAGAAGTACCTCGAGCAGTCTTGCTGCTGTGTCCTCACACTGATGAGACCTTAGAAGATCAAGAAGAGCTTCTATCGCACCACTCTCAGCCATGGATTCTGCACTGGTTCCATCATCACTTTCCAACACTAGAAGAGTGTTAAGGGCACCAACCACTGTGTTTTCGGATGCAGAGCGAAGGAGTCTTACGAGAACAGCAACAGGGACTTCCAGGTAAAATTCAGAGCTAAATTGCAAGATGATAACCAAAATTGACGCTGCAGACTCCCACAACACATTGGAAAGGGATGGATCGGCCTGCAGTATCACCTTGGACAGCTCACTCACACCACCTTCTTTAGCTATTTCATTTGGCCATGTCAGAGCAATGCTAACGAGAGCTTTCACAGCTCTCTGCTGCAACAGGTGTATGCCAGATCCAAGAACATGGATAAGAGGACCGATCGCAAGTTGTGTTAATGGATCCTTCTGCAGATGCTCCTCATAGAGCAAATGAGACAGAAGCTCAGCTGCCAATTGCTGTACTGCTGGGGATGGAGATTCCAGTAGCGGAATTAGCGGCTCAATCACTTGGTGCGGGCTAAGTGTATAATCAGCTCGGCATTGTGGATGTTCTAAGATATTTACCAGAACTTGCAGAGCACTGTGTTGTCCATCGGCTCCAAACTCCAACCTCGTAAGCAGATTGAAAAGGGGCTCCACCACTTTCGCAGCAGATTGTCCCTTGGCAATAGTAGCGTTATTTGTAAGGATACGAAGCAGTTCTGAAAATGCAGCGCATAGAAAATCCGGAGCTTCGTGGAGAATATCAAGTACGCAATCGATAACTCCAGCTTTCACCATTTCCAGTTTGCAAGCAGGCCTGTCCTTACCTAGCTTTACTAGAGCTCTTGATATAGCCTCATGAAGCACATAGTTTTTACCATAGAGAAGGCCAACAAGAGGAACAACAGCACCATGGGCAGCAACAAGTTCAGCCAGTTGTTCATCATCGACAAGCTTGTCCAGTGCCCGTACAACTGAATGCTGAGCAGGGCTGAATTCACTCACAAGGAGAGAGACGAGAGGCTCAACACAGCGTGCTGCAGCAACCGTAGACCTGATCCTTGTATTTGCAAACAGAACATAGCACAACTCTGCGGCATCCCCCTTCAGTTCCATAGAGCAGTTTGAAGAAAGGATCCTGCAGAGAACATCCACAGCATTCATCTCCACATCTGCAACTGCCAGTGCCCGAGATGGATTATCACTCAACAGCCTAACAAGTGCAGCAATAGCAGCATGTTGCTCCCTCTCTGAACCAGTATTGAGAATCTCTACCAATGGCTGAACAGCTTGTCTAGAAGACTCTGCATTTCTTATATGGTCAGCAGAAAATAGACTATCCAATGCCTTGGCCGCACTGTACCTCGCTCCTCTTCCACCTAGACGCAGAACTGCTACAAGTTGGCTGACAGCGCCAAATGCTGACTCGTGCCTTCGAATTTCAGCACTGCTAAACAAGATGCCCAAAAGAACCGTTGCAGCTTCCTCTTGCTCATCCTGAGGTCCAAGAGAAAGATATTTTGAGAGGCCCTCAAGAGCACCTGACTCTACCATGACAATCATATTTTGTGGACAGTCCCCGGCAAGCTGAGTTAGAAGATTCAGTGAAAGTAGAGGAGCGCCGGGCCGGTCTGGAATTGGTTTAAGAAGGTCAACTAGTAACGGAATCGCCTTTCGTGAAGTAGCCCCAACTCTAATATCTTCAACTCGGAAAAGCCTCTCGAGGGCGACTTGGTCTGGGTAACGCACTAACATGAACTCCTGTGACAACTGCAGAAGTTCTTTTATGTCATCATCAGAACAACCAAGCAACGATATGAACCCAGCCGCAGCACCAGAGTTTGCAACAGACAGAAGAGTTCCCCGACTACCGTTACAGACAAGACTGGCTAGCGCTTGTGCTGCAAAATATCTGTCAGCGTATTCCTCTGACTTGACAAGATTTGAGAGCACTGGAACAGCTTTCATTGTTGCATTTGCGCGAGTGATTTCTCTGTCTTGGAAAAGTATGGCTAGCAGTAAAGCACAAACCCAAATGTTGGTGTCTTCTCCATGATCAGCCTGAAATGTAACAATATAAACAACAACCTAATGAGTCAGAATGTTAATTGCTACCACAGATTCTTAATATGGACTTTTCATGCATCTAATAAGCTGTGATCTCAAAAGAGAGTTGAATACCTGCAGAAAACGGTTGCCTATTCTGTCGGTGATCAAGTCGATGCCTTCTGACTCCAGTATTACTGCTCTGGTCTTTTCATCATGACAAGAAAGAACCGAGAGTAACCAGATGGCTAAATTGTCACCAGAAATAACTGTTGCCCCCGTGGAACCTTCCCTACTTTCTGTTGCCTCTTCCTCTTCATCTTCCTCCTTTTCTTTGGGATGAATGCAAATGCAGATAGTATCTTTCTCATCTTTTTCCTGATCTTGCACGGAAATATGTGATGAATCTAGAATCCGCACAAGTGCTTGAACGAATTTGGCACACAACTGTGTCTCATTCAGATTTTCTATCATTTTCTGGTCATTAACTTTGGCAGCACAGATAATAATAGCAGCTCCACCAATTTTTATTTTCGGGTCCCTGGTATTTATCACCCTTTTAGCTATAGAAGAGACGCAATCTCTAGCATTGTTGACCATGTTTCCCAAAACTATAGGCTGGTCTCGGCAAAGTCGTGACAGTACTTCAATAGCCTTATCCTGTAGTGAAGGATTAGCAACACTCACTATAGATGAGACTATTGGCGCCATACTGTTGGGAGAATCAGCCAAAACAACCCAAGCTGGCTTTACATTTCCATTCGCTCCTGACCTTGAGAATATAGCAAGCGCATCTAGAGCCTCTGATATTGCATCAGGTCTTCCGTCGGCAGACTCTAGAAGAGACACTAAGGCAAGAACTGTTCCAGCACGGTTCACAGAATCTGTCAACGCAGAATCAATTCGACGACGGCTAAGCAGGCGGGCAATTGCTGCAGCTGCAAGGGTCTTCCCAGACACTGTACCTTCACGTAAGATTCTAGTGGCTGACAAAATAATTTCTTCAACAATGACCTTCTCTGATACTTCACTGTCCAATATAAGATTAGCCAATGCGCACATTCCTTGCTCAGCAACTTCTAGAACGGAAGAGTTGGCAAGGGAAACAAGAGTAGGCAATGCTTCTCTGGCAGCAATGGCCACATCGCGATTCTCTTTAACTGAAAGTAAAATTGCAGCCATACAGCGGGAAGACTCAACAAGGATCTTCTCAGAATCCACATGTAAAAGTTTAATGGCAGACAATAGAGTTTTGAGGGCTAGAGCGCTCTCACGCAAATCCTTTCTGCTCTGGAAGATAGCTGCAAGAGCTGAGGCTGAATTTGCTTGAGTTTCTTCTTTTGCAGAGCTCATCAACTTGATCATGGTCTCAATAGCATCATTTGAAGCACTGCCTTCACGTAACATGTCATTAAAAGGGACCACAGAAAGCATGCTTTTTAATGCATCCAAAACATGCATTTTAGACTCAGGTAGATCACTGGTCAGCAAAGCAGTAAGCTGACTAATTGTTGCAGTATCTGATTTATGAATCAAATGATTCAATGTCTTGGCAGCAATTTCCTTTCCATTGGCACTACCATTCTTTAGTAGCCATAGCAGAGCAGGGACAGCATCAGCACTTTCAACACAAGCGCGTATATCTTCGCTGTGATTGCACAAGTTCCTAAGGATGGTTGCAGAGTCTTCCCTGGCTTTGGCAGATCCCGTCTCTAAAATTTGAACGAGTGGAGGTATACCTCCAGCAGCAGTGATGGCCCACTTGCTTTCATCATTTTCGTTAGACAAAAGGCAAAGAAGTGCAACAGCACATTCTTGCTGCTGTTCGGATGAAAGACCCAGAAGAGAGATCAACAATTGGATCCCTTCACGGCCCTGTAGTGCATGCCACAGGCTACCTTCATGGTTACACAGCATGAGAAGAGCCTTTACAAGCTCATCTTGAACCTCATTAGCCGCCATTGTTATTAGACCAACAAGCAGACGTTTTGCATCCGAGTTGGAAAGTTTAACAGATAGTATCGGATTCCCATATAAACTTGCAAGTGCTTCAATGGTACGTTCTTGGACAAGGAATGGTAGACGAGGCTTGAACTGTTTCAGCAACGTCTGCTCAATGACCAATGGATCTGATGCTCTTGTAGTTTCTGCTTTGCCATCATATATCATCAATGCTGAAGCTAAAGCCCCAAGAGTGTCCGCAGTCTGAGCAGGCGAGGAGCAAGATTCAAGACTCTGACCAAGGCTTGATATGACATATGACAAACCACCGGAAATATTGGCAAGGGCACACATTGCATTTTCTTGTAATGCTTGCGCATATTCACCTTGCATGAATTCTTTCGACGGAGCTATTGTTGCATTTATTAAAACGGGGATACCATTAGAATTAGCGATTTCTCGCTTAGCTTCCTTAGATTGAGCAGAAAGCGACTTGAGAGCAGCAGCAGCCTCTGCCCTCACTGAGGCTTCGTTACCTGATCCTAACAACTTGAGAAGCTGTTTTGTAATGTCCGCAGTCAATACACTGGAGCAAACAGAGGCATCCTCCATCATCATACAAGCAAGAAGGAAGCACACATTAGATA
The DNA here is from genome assembly GCA_911865555.2 of Thlaspi arvense. Classification (NCBI taxonomy): domain Eukaryota; kingdom Viridiplantae; phylum Streptophyta; class Magnoliopsida; order Brassicales; family Brassicaceae; genus Thlaspi; species Thlaspi arvense. Next base: position 66,359,543 of record OU466860.2, read on the forward strand.
CTGTACTTGACTGCCCGCTTGTAAGCAGCTTCACAAGTACATCCACTCCCCCAGCTCGAATTGTCTCAGGCCAAAATCCTTCTGTGGTGCTAGAGAGGTTCTTAAGTGCACCAGTTAACAAACCATCAACTTCTCCTTTCTTATTTCCACTGCGCAATTGATCCCACAGAACCGGTACAACTCCCTCAGTGGAAAATATCTTTGATCCAACATGATCTTTCACCCCGCCTTCAGAAACAGCATAGATTGTCTTTGCTGCAGCGATCTGCCCTTCAACTGAACTGGACTTCAGAAGACCAAGCAAAGGAGGAATGCATCCCCCAAGTAACACCTTAACTCTAAGTTCATTCTCCTTGCAGAGTGAGCCCAAGACGGTTGCAGCTTGTATCTTCACTCCAAGTGATCCTGATCGGAGCAGAGAGACAAGTACCGGCACAGCTTGGGAGTGTGATCCGACAGCACTGAATGCATTTTCACGCATTTCTATAAGGTCAAGTAACTGCTTCAGGCAGTATTCTCTTTCTTGTGCAGATGATGAACCTTGGCGCAACTGCTCAATACACTGGGCAACGCTTGCTAATGTCCCATCCGGATCTTCCATGCTGGTTGTACGCTCTCTGCAGGTGATGAGAAATGTTAGATACTAGTCGATAATAGGTGTGCCCTTTTACTTTAATGGTTTTTATTTAAAAAGATATCGTAGGAAACTAATCCAGATATATATAGATTTTCAACTCACTGATAAACCAAAACTGCCATTCGACAAATACTGATAAGAACTAAAAAAATTCACATTGATTGGCTCCCATGCAGTACCAAAAACAAATTTGCGTTACCTCATACTCATCTTTGTGGTTGAATGTGGAGTTGGGGGCTCTGAGTCTGGAATCTTCATATCCCCATTTCTCTCCTGTAATCATGACCAATGTAACAGAAATTTAGTTAAAAGAGCATAACTTGTGAGTCGTTTGATCCAATGCAATGGAAAGCATTCCGTGAAAGACTATCATCTCTAGATCATGACACTCTATCAGATATAACAGACTGGAAAACCAATTGTTAATTTTGTATTATTGTCCATTGGTTTAGTGTTCAATAGTAAAGAAGGGAACTTTTCGACATTCTGTTGATGGATGCAAATGTAGAAGCAAAAATGAAACAAGAAGGAAGCAGCCAATATATACTCAGAAAATTTCCAAAACGAAACATAAGATGACTCACAAGATACCATTTTAAGGAGAAGGCACCATTGAATCAAGTACATTTCTAAATCTGATTAAAAATAGTAAAATACTCAAGAAATATATCAGCTTAATCATCCTGCTAAACACACAAGCAAAGAAAACGACTTTCTAGAAGAAAAACCATATCCGGTCTTGAAGTTCAGCAAGATCGCAATGTGATCACTCACATTAAAAAGAAAAACAAGCTTTTCTACAAACTCTTCTGATTTATGTTTATCAAATTAATCCACTCTAACACCGATAAGGAGATAATTAAAGTACCGTCTCGTTTGGGGCAAGGCCATTTCCATTAGTAGAAGCAAATCTCCATCCGAGTGCACTTGTCATTATATATTTTTTTTTTCACTTCAAGATTCTCAAATCAAAAGTAGACCCAGAGACCTTGCCCCTACCCAGATCTACCCAGGCAAGATGGTCAGAACATCAACGCCCCTGCAGAAAAAAAAAGTTCCGAACATCATGAAAACAGAGATCAGATGAAAAATAAAGCAAAAACGATCCTTACAATCTAAAATCTGAATCACAAAAAACAAAGATACGAAGAAGTATGAAAAGCTAATGCAATTACATCCAATGAACTATAATATCAATTGATTACTCTATCCAACTGAAATTAAACTGAACAATCGCGATCCAAATCGTTTAACTGAAACCCCTTTACTTTCCAGATTCGAACTAAGCTAAATCAGGAAACTTTATCAACGCGGATTTGAATGTAGAACTCAGATCAGGCTCGAAGATCTAAATCTATAATCGGAGATTTGAGACTCGGATCTCTCACTGAAATCAAACACAAGAGATCCGATACCAAAGCATGCAGGTAGATCCATAGATGAAGAAATCGAACTGACCTGATAGTGAAAATGCGAGAAGAGGATGTAGAGAGCACAATGATCAGTTCTGCATTTGTCTGTTTCGTATAAGAGAAGCGAAGAAGACGAGATATTAGAGAGAGGAGAGAGAGAGTTTTCTCTTCTTCTGTAATTTGACTTTAAAAAAAATATAAAGCGGAGGAGAGAGAGAGAGAGTAGAAGAGCTGTGTGTGGGCTGGTGAGAGTGTGTTATCAGACTGGAGCCGGCTTATCCACCGACAGAGACTGGAATAACTTAATAGCTCGGCTCGACTTCACTGATAGAAATAAACGACTCGTTTACCGCGAGTATAATTGACTAAACAGTATTTATTTTTATCGAATTAACTTCAATGAATTATTCTAAAGAGGAAATTGACTCAATGAATCAATTAGAAACTTCTTGTTCACGCAACCAAAATATTTACAAAACTAACAAAAATAGAAACGTTTTTTTGAACTTTAAAGAGAAACTTATGTTCATTTGTTCTACTAAGTATTTATCAGTAGTCATTTAATTCAGACAATTTCACATTTTATAAACTTAGATTATAGAAGTAACTTATTAAAACAACGTGTACATTATTATAACTAGGTGTTTTCCTGCACCTTGATATCTTGATCGAGTAAAAAATTATTTTGAAAATTTTTAAAAAAATATCAGAGTGAAATTTTAAAAAAAAAACTTACCATAAGAACAATTCAAATATAAAAGCTTCTTTTCATGAATTCAAAGCTAAAAACTATCAGATTTCCTAAAATCTAACGCACTTATGTCTCAATGATTCATAGGGGAGATGTGAGAGGACTTTGATACTTAAGGCATAGGCAAACATAAGCATCGATATTGACCTTGAATATCAGGTTCTTTGCTGTTTAAAAATAATTCAATTCTAACTTGGGATGTGGACTCATTTCCACATCTATTGAATGAAAGTTATACATCCTTTCTCGTTGCAGCATCGATCACAGTTGTCATTATTTCAAGGCTCACCACCATATATCAGTTATTGCCGACTTTCGTCCTATTGATCAGCTTGCAAATCGCAACTTTGACACCATTAATGAAATCTAAATAATCATTGGTATCTATATTGTGGGTCAAATTCAGTAAACTAATATTACATAGTTGGAGTTAAAAGTACTATGTAACCAAATATTGTTTTGTAAATGTTTCGTGAAGGTCCCTAGCGATAAACCATGTTTATGATTATCCTTAGCATATTACTTTCGTTCCTTAGCATATTACTTTCGTATGACTCTTGTACCAACAAGGAAAAAGGTACCAAAACAGTTTTTTTATGTCATATGCAAATCATATGTCTAACTGATTGGATGCCCCATTTTGTTTCGAATATGACATATAGAAAACTTCAGTTACGAACATGACTTAGACAACCAAGTAGCAAAGTACAGAAAACTTCAGTTATGATTTGCATAAGTAGAAGATACTTCAATTACTTTAAGCCTATTTTAATTTAAATAGACTGAAGCTTAGAGTGCTACGTACCACCATGTCATAGACTGAACCAAATCAAATTTATAAGCTGTAGATGATTATAAAAATGTTTTTTGTCAAAAATACAATTTCGTATGCCAAAGAAAAAATCTAACGTTTTGTAAATATAAATGTACTATAGAGTATCAAGGGTTTATATATATTTGACAGAAAAGAAACAGAATAACACATATTTAATTTGATCCATTATTTAACATATTGTAACAACGTAAGTAATTTTAACATGAACCCCCCACCCCTAAAAAAAAAATTGTAAGTGCTGAAACGAGAATGTTTGTTTCTCCATGTAAACAATTTGGTGCTAGGATATTTCTCAACTCAAGCAGTCAGCACAAAAATGTGTTACAATCATAGGATTAATAAATAATGTGCTCGGTTAAATCGATAAATAAAAAAATAAGAAAAAGAAAATAAGTAAGATTTGCAGTAGTTGTTATTCGTCCAATATGTTGATTTGTTACCAAACTCGATTAATTAGTCCATTACGATGGCGATAGTAAATTCTTAAAAACAATTGTCAACACCAACAATCATCTCGAATTATCTCCCCATGGATGAAGTTAAAACTCTTTTTTTATATATTGCTTCCTTCACATGATATTTCTATTTTAGTCCAAAAAATTGACAGCAATTTTTTTGTCCGAAAGTGATAGAAGTCGAGGGGAAAAAATTAAGAAGATGGTAAAATACAGAACGTGAGAGAGGAGAAGCACATGGCCTCGTGCCTAATGGGAATCAAAGATTCAAAGTTTTAAGTACTTTTATCCTCGACGCATGTTTTGTTTCTATCGACAACTATGCCCATGAAAGCATATGATACGCACAATTATGATAACCATATGATGCACATGTGCTCTTTCGTCTTTACCAATTATTCTTCATGCCTCATTTTTCTCAAAAAAGAAAAAAAAAATCATGAAGATTATGATCACAAGAACCTTAACAAAGACTGACCAAAATCATCTTCTTTGGTAATTCTAATAACATATTCAATGCCTCACTTTCTTGAGCTCTATAAAATGACTAGGGAAGCATAAATCTTGTAGATCTCACAGGTAGGCCCGAAGTATTTTAAGAATCTTTAATCGTTTTTGCAATGAAGCCTTGAAGAATCACTATACAGTGAATCATGTATTTACCTTCAGTTTCTGCAATTCTAACCCAAAAAACTCCCATGCTTCCATAAATCATGTTTGTTATCTTTAGAATTTACAGTGAATCATGTTTGTTCTCTTGAATCACTTTAGTATCGTTATGCTTCCTTTAAAAACCTTAAGAATTCTATATTTGGACTTAAATGAACAAGAAGTTTGAATTTCTCAAATCTAAGCTCTAATGTACCACTTGTAGAATCAGTTCAGGTTTCTTATAACTATTCCAGCAATATAAAATTCTTAATTGGTTTGGGTGATGGATGAGATAATGTTTAAGAAGTTTGGGTCACGAATAAGTGGAGATAAAGAACATTGTTTGTCAAATAATGGATTTTTGTCAATTTAATTATAAAAATACTAATTTATAATGTATTTATAAAAAAAACTTGAACTTATTTATGGCACTTCATGGTCAAAATGAGAAGATTTTATGTCCTAAAAAGTCAAAAAACAAGAATAACAAGATTTTATATTTGGTTAAGTTTTACAGTTATGTAAATGACATGCATTAATATTAATTAAAGTGAATGATCAATTAAGTTGGAGAACCTATTTTTAAAGTTTTAGATAAAGAGAGAATTTAGTAAATAGCCTTAGTAAATTTAGGAAAATAGAGATAATAATTTAAAATTAGATTGACATATATTATATATAGAAATTATAATTATTTTTTTCTTATAATTATTTGATGTTGTTTTGATGGATAATAATTTGATTATCATGTTAATTAACAGGAGGTGGAACACGAACAACTCTGTTCTTTATAAATAAACGCTTGTTTTTTCGGTATGTATGATGCAAAGGTAGAAATCAGCGATGACAATCAAACCAACTTGTTTTCCGACCGTACTTCAACTGAAATGCTTCTGTTCGGTTGAGACAATAAAGACAAGACAATTGACCATACATAGTCCAACCTGATAGCATCCCATACGCTGGAAAATCACTTATTGTCCACATAAGCACCGCTCGCATAGTAAAGTTTTTCTTCCTAGAAATATCATACGTATGAACCCCATTACACTATAACTCCTTCAATTCCGCTATCAGAGGCTGCAAAAATATATTAAGAGATCGCTTTGGATGCTTCAGACCAGGGACTTTCTCTTTGCATGCACATATCTGGTGGAAGATTGTAAGGCGTTAAGATTACTGGCCATAAAAATATTACCTACCAGACATACCAAATGGACTAAATCCATCCGTGTAAAGACCAAGATATACATTCCTTTTCTCTCTACCAAATTCAAGGTGTACCGTCTTAAAATGTTTCCACGCTTTTGCGTCTGACAGATGATTGAGCTCCCTATCTGTCTGCAAATGATTAGCATTCCATCTCATGGATGCAACAGTCCTTTCTGAGTGATATAATCTTTTCAACCTATCTGTTATTGGAAGATACCATATCCTTTGGTATGGCACCCGATTCCGCCCAGCACTTTGCAGTTTATATCGTGGCTTATGGCAAAAACGACATTCCTGTAACTTTTCATCATATTTCCAGTAAAGCATGCAATTGTCAACACAAACATCTATCATTTCAGATGGCAATCCAAGACTAAAAACCAGCTTTTGTATCTCATAGTATATGTCTGCAGCTAAATTGTCTTCTAGCAAAATCTCTTTTATCAAATCAGCCCAATCATCCATGCAAACCTCAGCTAAGTTATGATCAGTTTTAATATTCATCATCCTAGCTGCTAACGATAATTTAGAGTGACCAGATCTACATCCATCGTAGAGTGGCTGATTTGCAGCATCTAGCATATCATAAAATCTTTTTACATCTAAATTGGGCTCCTCACCAATATTACTATCATGACCAACAGGTGCAAATGTATTTGTGGTTTCATGATATGCATCAGTAACCATATCATGAATCCTATCATGATCTGCACCATATTCACCATGAGTATAAACTTGATGCACACTATTTGACTCAATATCAACATTGTTACTGCTACTACTAGCTCTATTTCCCTCATGCCCTTCTCCATGATTATACCAAATATAGTATTGCGGCAAAAACCCTCCATTTAATACATGCGACCATACTTTTGAGATACGAATAAATTTTCTATTTATGCATTTAGGACAAGGACAGTACATCATACCACTTTCAATGGTAATTTGCAAACTTCCTGCCTGATACATGAATCCTTCAAGTCCATCTCGGAACTCTTTCGTCAGCGATCCCTCCGAATCCTTACGATTATACATCCAGTTTCTGAATTCATATATAGACATTTTTTCTTAGTAAAAGAGAAGTGATTGTTTTGTTTGTGAAAATGAGAATGAATTTGGCTACTATATATAGATTCTTTTTCCTCAGCATCGAATTACCAACGAAATTTACAACGAAATAGCAACGAAATAAAACTTTTACAAGAAATTTGCTTCGTCATTTTCATGGCAAAAATACTAGTAAAACACGTGCATACCTAACTTTTTTTCCTCTTTAATACGTCGTTAGCTGGCTTCGAACTTTTGTTGTCGCCAATTCCTCCTAAATTACGACGAATTAGTGACAATTTAACAAGAAGAAAAGAAAGTTGTGAATTCGTTTGAATCTAACGACGTATTAGCTACGAAATTGTATATTATCATCAATTCGTCGTCAAATCAGTTGCAGTTTACGACGAATTGACAACGAAACCAATTCCTTTCAAGTTGCGATGAATTTACAACAATGTCAGATTTCCTCCTACATTCGTTGTATATTCATCGGCAATTTACCACAAATTATTTTCCTCCTAAATCTTCATGGCAAACCTACCGTTTTCTTGTATTGTAACTAATATGATATCGTGATAACTGTGTTAATTATGCTAACTAATATAATGCTCGATTAGCACATTGAAATAATAGCACATTAACACAATAGTTATCATGTTAATTGTGTTAACTATGCTAACTAATATGATGCTCGATTAGCACATTGTACAAATATCGAGTTAACATGATAACTATTATGTTAACGTTACTATTATTTGATGAAAAATATGAGTTAACTTTGTTAATATTATAAGTTATGCAAAATTATTGTGTTAACAATGTTATCATATCAACAAATTATTATACTAACGTTCTGAGCATGATAACTATCGTGTTAACGTTGATATCGCTATCTTTCACCCCACCGATTATCACCATCACCGATTATCACCAACACCACCCTATCATCGATCACCACCACCACCACCACCACCACCACCACCAGTGACTCCATCACCACCACCACTGGTGACTCCATTACCACCACTACCGACAACACTTTTGCCACCACTGACCACCACCAACCATCACCAACACTACTACCAACACCACCCCATCATCGATCACCACCACTATTGCAACCACCGTTGACTTCAGCAACCACCACTCCCATAAAAAAAAACACCATTACCACCAATAACCATCACCACTGCCACTATCGACACCACCACAAAAAACCAGCACTATCACCATTATCAATTTCAAAATTTATATAAGAGAGAGATACATAAACAAATTCATAAAGAAATTGAAGACATACAAAAAAGTGATCTTGAAAGAACTGGTAATAGCGAAGAAAGACAAAGACATAAAAAAAATGGTGATAACGAAGAGAGGTGAAAAGAGAAAAGCAAATATGAACTTCATTCGGATTTTGCTGTTGCTCCTAAATAGCTAATAATTATGGGGTTAAGATAATGTAAGGGTAGATATGTCTTTCTGAAATGAACAGATGCGTCGAAAAGTTGCCAGAACTGTCTACTTAATTTACCTATTATCTAAATCCATCCATTGCAATTACTCTTAGATAAACTATAAGTGTATAATCACACTGTGATAACACTTAAAGGAGCGAACCCAAGAAGAAAAGAGAGCAAACTAAATATATGGGAAACCAACTAAGCTAAGCTGATACTAAGGTTTGGTTTTTGGTGTCTAAATAATTTAACCACTATAATTCACAATTAAGCAAGAGCAAGAAATTGGGTGCAAATGGTTGACATGTTAGAAGAATAAGAGTGAGTTGAAACATTGATTCTACATTATTCGTTTAAAAACTTATCAATTAAGATGAATTTTCATTCCTGTACAAATTAATGGAACCCACAAAATTAAAGGAAAAACTGCTAATTCCTCTCAAATTTGTTACTTTTAAAAAAAAGAGGGTACCAAAGGAACAAATTTCATTCAACTTATTCAGCTGAACAAAATTATTCAACTCATTTTTATTCAACTCTTCATTATTACTCTCATTCTACTCATTCCTTTTATTTGTAACTAATTGCACCCATTAAATAAAAGCAATGGCAAATAATAAGCAAAGAGATTAACAAAGATTGGAAACAATGGATCGTGAATATGGTAATTGATTTAATTCGACTAAAAATTAGATCATAATGCTAAGACATTCAAAAAGCTCATTTCTAGAACATAACACACTCAAACAAGATTAATATTCATTTTCACGATAGTAATCACTTCATTAATTACTAAACTAGAGCAAAGTTTCAAAACAGCGAATTTGACAGGTTTATTTGAGAGGATATGGCACGTTACGGTGACTGAAAGAATGAGAGTGTTTGGTTGGTTAGTCGGAAATCAAGCGCTAATGACAAATATGGAGAGGCGACACCTAAGTGAAACAGGAGTATGTCAAGTATGTCGGAGAGATAATAAGTCTATTCTTCATATTTTACGTGACTGTCCTGCAATGTCTAGTATTTGGACCCGACTCGTTCCAGCTAGTAGACGTAGACAATTCTTTGAAAAATCGCTATTAGAGTGGCTATATGAGAATATGGAGAACGAAGCGGAGGTGAATGAATGTCCTTGTGATACAATCTTTGCTGTAGCTATAAGGTGGGGGTGGAAGTGGAGATGTGGCAACGTCTTCGGCTCAAACAGTAAATGCAGGGACCGAGTACGTTTTGTTAAAGAACAGACAAATGAGACTTTTGAAGCCCATCAGTCTATGCGAGGAAGTATGAATGTGAGAATGCGTGTGGAGGAAAACATTGTATGGACTCCGCCACTAGGGGAATGGATAAAGTTGAATACAAATGGCGCTTCACATGGGAATCCAGGGCGAGCGGCGGCGGGTGGTGCTCTCCGGGATAGCAATGGCAACTGGTACGGGAGTTTTGCTCTGAATATAGGCATTTGTTCTGCGCCTTTAACTGAATTGTGGGAAGTCTACTATGGCCTATTCATAGCGTGGGAGCATCAGATTACTCGACTTGAAGTAGAGGTGGATTCGAAAATTGTTGTTGGTTTCTTGATAGAAGGGATTAAAGATACTCATCTGCTGTCCTTCTTGGTGCATCTGTGTCATGGCTTCATATTAAGAAACTGGATAGTCCGAGTGACTCACGTGTATAGAGAGGCAAACCAACTTGCTGACGGTTTGGCTAACTATGCATTTTCGTTATCTTTAGGGATTCGTTTGTTAGACTCTGCTCCTGATATAATAGGTCTGACTCTAATGGAGGACTATATGGAGGTTGAGAGAACACGAATGGCACTAATGTAATGTTACTTTATAATTCAATAAATTGTTTGATTGTTTACCAAAAAAAAAAATTAGAGCAAAGTTCCTATTACTAATTAAAAAAATATATCAATAAGCATGAACTAAAAGTTTATTTATCCAATGATTACTTTAATCATCAATTTTTATTTGGCTAAGAGTGAATATATATAAGATTTGATTTAAACATGTCTTTTTTCTTTGTGCAAACATTTCACTAAACTTATTCTCGGTATGAAATGCCTATAAGTTCTAGATTAGTGGAATGAACAAAGCAAATCTGGCCTTAATCACAACCTAATATGGATCCTACAAAAATTTATCTACCAAGGGTGAAAAAAACATAAATAAACTTAATCTACCAAGGGTGAAAAAAAAACATAAATAAACCTAATCTACCAAGGGTGAAAAAAACATTAATAGTGGGGTGAGAGAGGCTCGAACTCTCGACCTCAGGATCACTCAGTAGCTATGAGACCTACGCGCTAGCCAACTGCGCCACCACCCCATGTTTGTTTGTTTATAGCAGCACATAATTAATACCAAAGTTTTATGCAGATTCTGTGTAAGCATGAATCTAATCATGGAAGAAACAATGATTTTAATCATGTTCGAAGTTTTTGTCCAAAATACACATTCTTAAACTGTGGGCATAAAGCTCTGAAATCCAAGCTTCTAAATCTTTCAATCTACTATTTACCAAAAAGTTGATGAGAGAATATAAAAAAATCTAATGCAAGTTGTGAAGAGATTTCTCACTAATCGCATTAAGTATTCAACTCTAATGGTTCAGAAGTTTTTCACAGCCACTGTGTAATCTGAAGTCTGGACAATATACTATATTCAGCCTCGTTTTAACAATTTCAAGAACCTTAGACAAAGTAAAAATTATATACCTTTGTATATTATATAAATAAAAATATTATAACTTTTTAATAATTGTATATTTGTATTAATAAAAATAAACAAAACTATCACTCTCTGATATTTTAAAATATAAAATAAGTTACTAATTTATGGCATAGTATTTAATATAACATATGAATAACTGGTTTAATATAATAATAAAAATTTGACATAGTATTTTAGTATTTGTTTAAATGAATCATTTCTGTAAATTGCATCAAAAGATTCACCTAACCTAAAAAAATATAAAAGAGTATTAATTATTTTTTTAAAAAAGTAAAAGATTATATAAAACAACTCTTTCTAATTTCTGTTGATGCAAAATTATTAATAATTATTTAAAAATTCATAGTTTTAAAAACTTATTTTTCAATGCATAAAAGTGCAAGACCATTGTAATTTTGTTTCTGATTGTGAAATTCTTTGTGATTTTGAAGAATCAAAATGGTTGTTGTCTTGTTGAGTCTGAATCTTTAGAAAAAAAGACAACAACAATTTTTTTAAAAAAAGACAATTGTATTAATAATTTAGGTATAATCCTTTTTGTATAATTAAACTATGGATACTTTATTTCTAATCAAATAAATAATGAACATTTTTATGGACTGATAATTACTTATATGTTCCTAAATGGGTTAAAGAATACATTTTTATCAAATTTTATAATTAAAAAAAAATTGAACCCCTAAAATTTTGGATTCATAGCTGCTGCCCTTTCTGCCATGTCTCAGAACCAGGGCTGACTACTCAAGTCATGATTAATTATTTTTCTTTTTTTTCAAGGCCTAGCAAAACAAAAAATGACCAAGTGGCTGATACTGAAATCAAACAACGAATTGATTCATTGCTTAAAGAGAGCCGCAAGCCTAAGCATTAGAACGTGATGCTAATTATGGGAGACAATGGCTTCTCAGAAGATATAGACCGCTTGAAAGATGTTGGACACAGCACTTTGGCTGTTTTTTTGAAGATAAAAATTCAACCGAATTGTTCATCTCAGATCGTAGATTTTTATTGGGATAAAACCATCTCATTTTATTCTTCTCATACCTCCTCCTAATAGCATGCACCTTGTTGGAGTTAAAAGTATTATGTAACAAAATCTTGTTTTGTAAATGTTTCCTGAAGATCCCTAGCGACTAAACATGTTTATCATTATCCTTAGCATATTACTTTCGTACTACTCTTGCACCAACAAGGAAAAAGGTACCAAAACAGTTATATTTTTTATGTCATATGCAAATCATATGTCTAATTGATTAGATGGCCCATTTTGTTTCGAATATGACATATAGAAAACTTCAGTTACGAACATGATTTAGACAACCAAGTAGCATAGAAACCAAATATATAAAACTTCAATTATGATTTGCATAGGTAGGAGATACTTCAATTACTTTAAGCCCATTTTTATTTCGAAGAGACTGAAGCTTAAGTGCTATATACCGCCTGCCATAGACTGAATCAAATCAAATTTATAAGCTGTAGATGATTAAAAAATGTTTTTGTTAAATATACAATTCTATATACATATATATGTGTACTTATATAGTATAAGGGTTTATATATATTTGACAGAAAAGTAACAGAATAACACATTTAATTTGATTCATTATTTAACATATTGTAACAACGCATGTAATTTTAACATGAAAACCACGGAAAAAAAAAATTGCAAGTACTGAAACGAGAATGTTTGTTTCTCCATGTGAATAATTTGGTGCTAGGATATTTCACAACTGAAGCAGTCAACACAAAAATGTGTTACAATCATAGAATTAATGTGCTCGGTTGCGGTTAAATCGATAAATAAATAAGAAAAAGAAAATAAGTAAGATTTGCAGTAGTTGTTATTCGTCCCATATGTTGATTTGTTACCAAACTCGATTAATCAGTCCGTTACGATGGTGATAGTAGATATATCTGTCTACCACCAAATCGATAAGGAAATTCTTAAAAACAAATGTCAACACCAACAATCATCTCGAATTATCTCCCCATGGATGAAGTTAAAACTCTTTTTTTATATATTGCTTCCTTCACGTGATATTAAGCATTCAACTCTAATGGTTCACAAGTGATGTAGTAACATGAGAGAACACAGTGAAGAACATGTGTCTTTAACTTTTAACTTCTTACAATGTCGCAGTACCTCCTCCGTCCGACATAAGAGATGCAGCAGCCGCAGCAGCGGTTGGCACAACTCCAGTGGAGATAAACGGTTTCGACAAGTGAACAAGCCTGAAAGTACAAGAAAACATAACACAATAACGAATTAGATCAAAGAAGACACACACTATCTATCCAGAGTGTAAGAAAAAAGACGAGATGGGTCTCTTACGGGGCGAGAAATTCACAGAAAGATGAAACCGCAGCTGCTACTTCGCTGTAGTTCTCAGGTGTTGCTGGAGCCGTTACATCCACAATCTGCATCCCGGGTGTTACAGGAACAGCCTCGTCTATGGCATGAATCTTGGGCATCTTGTTGACTGAAGACACGGAGACACTCATGTGCGCGGTCCGTTGGAAATGAAATGAGAATCCGACTTTGAGGAGCTCGTGGTCGAGTTTGTAACCGAGCGCGTAGAACATACGCAGAGCGTTCTTGCTCACTTTGCTCTCAATCATGGTTCTGACCATAACAGAGATTTGATCAGCTCCTGCACCTCTCATCGCACCTCCAACATGTTTAACACTCCTATCATATCATCAAGATCCTTCTTCTTGATTACAAGATTCATTTGATAAAAGCAAGAACATATACAAACAGCAAGAACAAGAAGCTGTACCATGTGGGCTCTGGTTGATCAAGATCACATAAAAGCCTAACTTCTGAGGATACAACTCCTGAAGGTCAAGAAGATTCACAATGTGGATTATTTCGATCGATGATTTTCAAAACTTGAGTATGACAATTTTTTCATAATTGGCTTACCAAGATTTGGGCCGCTTTTCAAGCAGAGCTCATGAACTCTCAAGCGTTCGCGTGGAACACCACAAAGACCTTGAAGAAGGATCTCAAGCGCTTCAACATGCTGAAATTTGACAAGAAACTCTCATCAGGTTTCCTAATTTTCTAAATAACCATAAGAACAAAATCATCAAGGTTCAAATCTTCGACCTAGGTTTAGCCATTTAGCATTCAGAGCAAAGCTAAAATCTTCTTCTTTTTAATGAATTCGAGCACTTAGAATCGAAGAAGACGCACCTGTGTCTCAATGATTCCTTGAACTACACACTCCATTGAATCGTTTTCTTACCAAATCCCTTCAGCACAAACACAGTTATCGACAACAGAACAAATCTGGTAGATAAATTAGATTCCCAGACTCCGAACCTCGTCGTTTCTCTTTTTCTTCCTTCGAGAGAGAAGATTTTGCGCCCAGGCCCAGATTTTTGGGGGTACAGAGAGAAAGATGGAAGAAACTTTTCGAGTTACAAAGAGTACATTTACCATATAACTAAGTTTAGTGCAGTCAGAGCAAGATGGCCTATTAGCTCAGTTGGTTAGAGCGTCGTGCTAATAACGCGAAGGTCACAGGTTCGAAACCTGTATAGGCCAGTTTTTTGTTCTATAATTAGAGCAGAGTTAGAATTTTTTTTCTTTTGAGATTCCGATAGCATTACTGCGAAGAAAGCATTTTAACTTTGTACTACTATTGCATCTACAGGAAAATATGATATCAAAATAGTTTTATACATCATATGCAAAGCTTTGCATATGATTCTACATATGTGAACAAATGTCTAACTGATTAAACGGCCTATTTTGTTTCCTAATAAAGCATATAAAAAATTTCAATCTGATTACTTACCACTGTTTCATGATATTAACATCAACCACTTTAAAATCCATAATGATTATCCTATAATTCGCAACAAATTTAATTCCACATCATTGTAAATGCATATATCATCTCTAATTTATGTTTTTTTATATAGTAAATTTCGAATCTTCCTATACAATAATCTTCTTATTCGAACTGGTTAAAGTTAACATAACACTACAAAATGTTTTTCTTGTAAATTTTTCCGAATAGTTGGATTATAAAAAAGAGTTATCAAACAAGAAAATAAAGACATAAAAAAAAAATGAAGATGCATCAGAATCATAAAATGATTTGACAAAATCATTAAATTATAAGTTCCGATAGAATAATCTCTTTACTCAAGCTCGTTAAAGTTAAGGTAACACTACAAAATGTTTTCTTGTAATTTTTTCCGAATAATTAGACCATCTTTGATTTTAAGACTTAACAACAGAAAAAAAGATTATCAAACAAGAAAGTAAAGACATAAAAAATCAAATAAAGATGCATCAGAAACATAAAATGATTTTGACAAAATCATTAGATTATACGTTCCATCAACTTTGGAGCCCCATTTACAAGGGGGGCCCTAAGCTATATCGATTTAAACGAAAATGAGAGAGCTTACGACAAAGATACATGCACCAAAATAGAGAATTACTGCATTCAATCAAGAGGTTTAAAATGATAATGTAAACATAGAATGTGATGTTTTTTTTGCCTACATCTATGATGGAATACTCTATTTTATTTACGTGATTAGTTCGAGTCTAGTAGCTAAAAAAAACTCGACACACAACCAAAACTTGTATATAAAAATTAAGGAACTAGAGCATACTACATTAAATATAATAATTTTGTTAAATACTTTTTCTAACTAGTAAGTACATCAAGGATATAGTAAATTTTTTTTAATCAAACCAAAAACCAATCCATAGTCTTTGTCCAAAACCTGATCTCATTTAAGCCGTGGATCGTAAAGGATAGGCATTCAAATCTTAGTGTCTGTTAAGCCGCAGGTTCTGTTTTCCTTCCAAATCAAACCAAAAACTAATCCATATAGGAGAAAGTTAACAGATATCGTATAGCTTACTGTCTAAAGCTGTGAGTGTTCGGTTTTCAAGTTTAAGTCATTATCTTAAGACTACAAATAATCTTTGTGAGACAAAAAAAAAAACTATTAAGTGAGGTAAAACGTATTAGACCAATTCAAAAGCTCATTGAAACTTAAATTTACTCATGTGCACAACTTTATATTAGGTGCCAACTTTACAGAACAAATTGCCAGTCTAATCTCAATATCAAGCTTAGGCGGCAGCTAATACATTTTTTAGAACACTTGGACTAATAGACCATTCGTGTTTTAAGCAAGCTCACAATTTGGTAAAATTTGGACCAAAAACCGAATTCACAATACATTGCCAATAGAGAAATATTTTACATGATAGAAATCTAAGAAAAATACAATGTTTTTGATACAATTTGCCAACAATACCATTCAACAAAGCAACACAAATTACGTAACTTAAAGCCTGGACACAGAAGACGACCACTAATATAACATTGCATCACACAGAGAGACACACAAAGTCTAACTTAAAACAGAAGACAAATCTCACACTTCACTCTTGTCGTTCTACTACTTCATAAGTCGACGACGGAGAAGACTTGACCGGAAATATTCTGTTACCAGTCTTTCCAGTGGCAGCGGAAGAAACTCCGTGGCCTTCTCCACCGTCTAAGCAGCTGCCATCTCTCTCCTTCTCCAATCTCTTCTTCATCATCATCTTCTCCTTCTGCTTCTTCTGCATGACTTGTAGTTGTGCGTAGCTTGCTCCAATCGAAGACATTTTTTTTGGTTTTCTAGTTCAATTATGACAATTATAGTAATTGATTATCGTTAAGACCAAAGAGGAAGTGTAGTGAAGAAAATAAGTGAAGGATGAGTTTGGTAATGATGAAGAGAAGTGTCTTAATTTATAGAGAAACAACGACTCATGCTTTACGACCGTTTTGTTATGATTCCATTTGCATCATTATGCTTCTCCATGCTTTCTCTTTTTTCCCCTTTCTTTATTTTCCTTTCTTTAATTGATTAATTCACTGACTTGGAGTGATATGTTATCGCCGAATGAAAAAAATAGCTGAAAGAAAACTATCCCAGTTATATATATATATTTTTTTAATAGATAACTCATCAGTTTTTTTGGTATATTCTTAGTACTTATTACGACTAGTATATTTATATTTCTTATAAAAGTTAATTAATATTACAAAATTTTAAAACATTATAGATTTGAATGCCTGACAGAAAAAGGATGCTACTAAACTGTAAAAATAAATTAGATAAATAAAAATTCGAAAGATAGAAAAATCGCAATAAAATGAAGAAAACGTATCATTTTAACATATTTCTATAATTTCTTCGTGAGCAATTGTAACAGTTAATGCTTTCATGATAAATAACGAAATCAAATAAAGCATACCTCGCTGCTCGCTCCACGTGTTAAAGTATTAGGCTGACTCGTGTATATTGTTTTAGTATTTAAATGAAAGTGTGGACAAAAATGGAGAGAATGAATTTACATGTTAGAAAAAATGTCTTCTTAAATAATTAGTACTCGTATTATTCTTTTTTATATATGTTAGGAGCCAATACAATCATATTTCTATGACTATGCGTTAAACATCAGTTGCAAAAAAAAAAATCAACAACTCACGGTAGCGATTGACATTAATCAAAGTTATTAAGCTACAAGTTGGTTACCTTTTTAATCAAAAAAAAAGTTGGTTACCTTTTTTTTTCTTAACCAAAAATTTAGGTTTAGTCGTTTATGATAATGTATTTATTCGTCAGTGAGACAAACAAAGCATCGAGTTTAAAAATCACATTAGTTAGCATAACTTCATTAGATAAGTTTCTAGTAACAATATAATGAACAAGTGGATGACAAAAAAACAAATCACATTAATCTAAGATCGATCGATTTAAAAAGGGGGAGGCGTTATCTAAAAATGGTGGCCTTCGCTTTAAGGTCGGCTCTTAAGGCATTATACGACCAAATGATAATAATCTATAACTCTTGCATGGGTTTTAGCTAGTATGCTACTTAAAATTTGTCATCATTTTTAGTTTAAAAATCACCGACCATTTAATGTCTGAGTCCGACCAAGCCGAACTTATATAGGAATACATTCGTCTGAGCCAAACGTTTCATAATATATAATTATGATTTGGAATCATATTACTAGTTGTTATTTAACATATATAACTTTAATCTACGTACTTGTACTTTTCTCCTTTGGGATCACATGCATTACTAGTCTTTTTAACCTAGACTAATGTACAACTTTATATCCGATATATAGTAAATGTTACACAGTGGAGATGACCATATGGTCCATATATATAGCAAGACGAGTGAAGAGAGAAAAGAGACTACCGCAAGCATCTATGTACGTAGTCTAGAATCTGCATGCAGGTGGTTGTCGCCCAAAATTATGTCCAGAATTTTGGCTATGTAAAGAATTGGTCTGATGATGATGATTCCACTACGTTAACGTGTAGCTATACGGCAACTCGAATAGAACGAAATGGCTACATTATCAAGATAAATTTAAAACTCAAGGTAACCATGCAGACATTGAATGGTACGATCTTCTGCTCTAAAGGGCCGAGAATTTGATTAAAGTAGCCTTAAATTATATAAAGAGTTGTAGACAGGGGATGATTGTATACACTGCAAAATTCAAGTTCTTGCCATGCACAGGTCCACACGATTTTCTCGGTGGTTCAGGGCATAGACAAAACTCACAACAGTGAAACTTATGTTGCATTATTGAGGGAATAAACGGCAAGTTATCGATTGTGAGGACTTGGAATAGACCAAGAATGAGATGTAAGTGTTAATTTTCTTATAGTGGCTTGTACGACATGTAACCTATAATAGCTTGAACAATTACATATATGAGCAACATTGAGTACAAATAGGAGAGGTTTGGGTTTAGTATACAACTAAGCAATTTTTTTTCAATATTATTATTATTATTATTATTATTATTATTATTATTATTATTATTATTATTATTATTATTATTATTATTATTATTATTATTATTATTATTTAAGATCAAAGAGTTTTAAACTATCCATAGTAAAAGAGGTTTAAACAAGAGGCACAAAGAAACTAAACCCTTGCACTATCATTAGTCCACCACACCTTTGATATTATTATTATTATAGTTCAGCTGGTTACAAACCTACTTTATAAAAATAAATACCGAAAACTTTAGACATTTTCTCATACAATTTAAAAAAGAAAAAAAAAGTTTAGAAGGTCAGGGCCACTTATTTTTTTTTGGCTGAAGCCACTAAATTCCCAAGAACATCGCCAATTACAAATAATTAAATCGGATACCTTGTTTCTAAATTAAGGTTATCGTCAAAGTTTTGCAGATGCGATTAAATTATCCCATATGGATACTATTTTAACGTTCACGAACATTAATTATATTACTATATATTTATACAATATTATCCACATTCGTCTTTCCCTCAAGCCATCGTAACTGGTGTGGTTGAACCACTAGGAATGTACTTGCTTTTAGTTAAATTATTTAATATATGAATTTATATCCCTATATATTAACTATTAATTTAGTCAAAGCACAAATGACAGAAACAAAAGGTTTAAACTATACACACCACATTTCGAAGTATGTTAGTATAAAAAAAAATAGAGAAGGCGAATAAAAAGTCAGATAAGAACTTATTGGCCACTAATCTCCCACCATATCGTACAATATTATATATTTGGACTTATTTTTAAGTATATACACAGACATATTAGCTAATGTTAATTTTTTTTTTTAGCAACGGATATGCGGAATTACGGTTTAAACCAAGTTGGTTGTTGACTCCAAAGAAAAAAACAAGTAGGTTGCATCTTTCTGTCAAAACAAAACAATATAATCATATGCATGCATGCATGTTTATGTGTAATCCCTCTAAATTAGCTTATACGCACATAAACACACACATTTATATGTTTTTTTTAACCTTACACTTATATATGTTTAACATGGCTATATGATGATGCCGATGATAATCTATTTAAGTCTGTGTTAGTGCTAAATTGTGCTGTTATACATATTCTTCAGAGAAATGTTATGATGGGTTGACTTAAATTATAGAATGGTGCTTATGTGGTTTCAAATTTATGTAATTGGTTAGTGTACATTATGTTATTATCTCTCTCTTTATGTTGAATTGATAAGAATATAAAGGTGAGCACTTTGAATTTATTAACTTGGTGCCTTTCATTTAATTAGTTTTGTTAAATTGATGCTTATCTATAAAAAAACATAATGAAATGATTTGATTAGTAAAAAAGTATCAAAGCGAATTTATTAACTTGGTGCCACTACTTTTACTTATTTTGGTATCGATTATCGTCCTCTTTCTTTCTACTAAAAACATTTTTCCATTTTCTGTCACCAATCAGACAATCAACCATAAGTTATGGGGCATATATTTTTATTTATTTTAATTAATAAAATAATTTATCAAAAATATAGTACTAATAACAAAAAAATATATATATATATGAAATGAAATGAAAAAAAAAATAGATTAAAATATAATGTGACAAAAAGATTTAAAAAAAAAACTCATACAAACTTACCCAATGATTTTACTATTGGCTATGTTAGGACCAGCTCTGATCTAAAGCCCGTAAAGCAAAAGTTTTAGACACCAAATTATATTAACAATTTCAGAGCATCAAATTTCATAAAAGAGCAATAGATTTAGTTAATGTTTATGGTTCATGTTGTATTGAGTTCTCATATCCAAATGGCATCATTTTTTATGGGCTTTAGGTGCTATATCACAACGACCGGTATTGGACTAAGTAATATGAAAACACAAGTAGAAAAAACGAAAACTTAGTATAAAAATTGTGGATAAGTAAGTCAACACAATTTTATACTGTTTCTAATTTGGATTTTTGAATGGAATTTTAATTTTGATCGTTTGAATACACTAATGGATAAATAAAACTTCAGTCTATATATATAACTACTATCCAAAAAAAAATTCAGTATAGAGTACGTGTCACCAAACTGTGTATGTGCATCCGCCCCAGACCATAACTATATGCTTTGTCGAACAACATTGTCGTTTACGCGATTCAAGATGGTATTTCAATATAATCTCCAATCTTATTCCGTGATAAGAAAAACAAAAATACTTCTAAAAAGATATATATCTTCAATAAGAACACGTTACGTTCTTATACAAGAGTGTGTTATTCATACGCCCGAAAGTGATAGATGATTCTCTAATTTGGAATCATTATCTATACACTTAAAACTAATCGTTCATAATATACAAAGAACATATTTATAGTTCTATTAAATTCATGCCATCTTGAAACAATTGTGATAAACCTAGATACATTTTCTGTAAAAAAAAAGTCCAAGTTTATAGTGTTTAAGAAAATTAGGTTAAAAAAACTTAATCAATTCTTCTTTTAACCAAATAACAGATCTACGCGCTTAAACTCTAACATATTTGAGAATTTACGATCGTGTCTGAATAGCTTTTGAGTTACAGCGGTTACATGCTTATGATACTTTAATACTATATGAATTTTATTTAATTAACATATGATTAAATTTTAAAACTTTGTTCCTTGAAGAGTAGCTTACGAACAAAGAGTTTGGATCCAATAAAAAGAGAGCAGGGGACAATTTGTCCCTAGTTGACCCTAAAGGCCACACAAAACGAAACAACTAGACACTTCTACTGTCTTAGTCTCTAACTTATTTGTATATTAAGAAAATCTTAGAATACTGAAATAAAAGAAGTGGGAAAAGTGAAAAAAGAAAGAAAGTAGAAAAGACAAAAAAATCATTATATAATTTTAGAAATCTATCAACCAAGCAATTCAACCAATTTTATTGCTGATGAGAGTGGTCCTTCATTTTGGTCACGTTTTCAAAATGTGATTTCACTACTTTTAAATATTTTAAACATTCATTCAGTTTTCACATTTTTTTAATTCTTTTAAATGCTTATATTATGTACTATGAACATATCAATGCATTGTTGCAAGGTCGGCTCAATACTTGATTTGTTAATAGTTACAAAAATTCATTTCTACCATGTTCTATACTACCTTCTTTTGTGAGCTTGTCTGCTACTATTTCAACAACAATGGATAACAGTCTAGTTAACCTCTTAAGATTACAAATTCCATATCTCAAAAAAAAAAGATTACAAATACCTTAATATAATTTTCCTCACGTAAAAGTTACAATGCATGCAAAGCAGAATGTCAACAAATAATACAATAATGCCAAAGTTAAGAGTTTTTTATTTTATTTTTAATATCAGGCAACTTTGGGAAGAAAGAAGATGCAGAAAAAGATGGTAGAAATTAGAAAATCTGTTCAACCAAAACTAGCAAAATAGAGAGCTTCTCAGTTTCACGAGAAGGAAAAAAATGAGAGAATCTGTATACTAAAAATAGACAAGCTCACAAAAGAAGATAGTATAATTGCTAGAACACACACGGACCAAATTTGAACCAACACATGTGGATATTTACCTATATTAAAAAAAAAACGTTAGGAACAAACATTCATCAACACAAAAGCTCAATTCGTCAATGGGAGAGGTCTCTGACTCTAAAGTTTGAGCATTTCTTTACAAAATACGAAGCATCTCTAAGATTTGAACATCCATAAGCTTTAAACTCTTGAGTTCTCTCTCACCAGTCACCACTTAGTCAGATGAATTTCTTTGTGATCACAGTTGAAAAATCTTCCATAGTTTCAATCACAATCACAAGCCAATATGGTCTTCACAGAAGACCAAGCGTCTTAAGCTGCTGGACATGCTCAGACGGTAAAGCCGGTGGCGACCATTCAGATCCCATCATTTCCCCATCTACATCCTCAACCACATACTCCTAATGCCAAATCAAGAGTAAGATAATCACATCGAAGGATAAAAAACAACTGCTAAGCAGAAACCATAAAAAGGTAATAAAAAAGATCTCACCTTTGTTAGCATTCTCTTAGCGAGAATGTGGTAATGGCGCTGCCAAATGCGTTGTCCAACCATGGTTGCAACCAATACGCTGTAGAATATACCGATGACCGTAAATAAACCGAGAACTACTAGTGCCATTACGAAGATCAATGGCAATCCAGCTTCCCCTGCACCTCCGAGGCAACCTCCACATTCGCTAACTGCACTTGCGCAGCCTTCGGTACACGCGGTGCAATCTGCCCACATACATATAGTTCCCGGTAGATGGCAGTCTGTGCATATCCTGCATATTGATATGAATGTTTCAGTAAACGGGTAAAGTCAACTCGAGCCTAAAGATGATCTATGATATACTTTTGTATGTGTCTCTGTCAACTGAACTAGAGACAAATTTATGTATCTTCGCATTGCTTGAAACTCTGTATTTAGTTTGGATGTAAGATTTTCAAAAGAGTGGAATGAATGTATCAGCAGCAGCTGCAAGATCAGTAAAACTAGTTACATGATTTTTTGCAGATAATGAAACCTACTTATGGACATCTAGTTTCTAAGTAAGATCAAGAACTTTGCATCTAAGCAAACAAAAGAAGAGGAGAAACCGAGTTGACTATTTCTTATTTTTATTACTATCTGAAAAAAGTAAAGAGAGTAGTATGATATAAAAGTTGTACCCAGGCTGACAGCAACAGAGACACAATTCACGGCAAGGCTGAGCTAAGTCATTGCGAACTCTTCGATCGTAGCAAGTTATGAAGCATCCAGATAGACCCAGAAGAGCGAAGAATAATAAAGCACCTGAACAAAGCAAGCATCCTCATGTAATTCAAGAATAACTTGCCACAAATAAAGCAAGCATTTTCTAGGCATGCTAATAACTGATGAAAGATGCACTTAGCACTGACATTTAGCAGACGTTTTTACTGAAATACTATATCGATACAGAGGAGCATTAAGATGTTATAGTTTGGTATCATACCACACATGTAATAAAACGTGACCTCACTGTCAAAGCCCCAAATATGACGAAGCCATGATTGCTGGTAACTATCTATGAAATAGACCATGTAGGCCAACGCTGCAATTACCTGTGAGAAGATGAAGTCAAACCAAATGAAAAAAAAATTAATGTAAGAAGAGAAAGCACAGATGAAGATTGAATGCTTACAAGCTGAACAGCAAGAAATATGGATAAAATGTCTCGAGTAACAAAGAAGCGAAACTTCAATGTCCGCCATTTCCTGTCTCCGGCACCATGAACTCTCAGATAATATGGAGCCTTGCACGTTGTGCAGTGTGCAAACGCAAAACCTTCCTGAAATCAAATGAGGTTACTGTGTCGTTAACACCTTCTACTCATCTGACTAAACAACATCACACTCTCTAATCATCATTCATACAGCATATAATCAAGTCTGAGTTTTTTCTCCAAGATCATACTTCTTTAGAGTGAAAGCAACCAGCTTTACGGAAACACTAATGGCTTTTCCGAGCATGGACCAAAGTTGAGATCAAATGTATAAAATTTATGTACCTTTATTGCTCTCCAATGATCCAAGCAATCACGATGTACATACTTTGATGTTCCTTTGCATTTGCATGGGGCAATGAAATCTCTACCTGACATACAAACACAATTCAGGACCATTGATCAATAAAGGAGTTTGAATCAACAAGTAACTTAGAACAAAACACACTCTCTCTCTCTGGCACAGATTTAAATCACTAGTCTTTAACGAGAGTTTATAAGTAAGACTAATCCAAATCACATCAGAACAATATATGATCTAAAATCAGTAAGAGTAGAGTTTCATCATTCCAATAACTGAACTCAATCTTGACCAACCAATGATCAGTAGCCAAAAAGCAACGCAACCCACCAAGGAGATGCGAATCCAGGGGTTTTGAAGAGATTACCATCAGTTTCAAGGCAGATTCGGCACTGAATCTGTTCACCATGTCCCGCTTCGAGATCGATCTCGGAAGGTTCAACCATCGGCGGCGGCGGAACCAACGGCGACAATTCTAGTTCGTCCGCCATCGAATTCCGAAATCTGGGTAAAACCCACGAATACCCAAAGAGAGAAAAGAGAGAGAGAGAGTTCGTCGAGCTTTCGATCCGATTTCGTTAAATCTCTTATTTCGAGTTTTTTGGTTAGGTGTTTGTTGCCGTTAAACAAGTAATTGTGAAGTGACCCGGCACCGGTTCTTCGCCGGCAGAAAGTAGAATAATGACGTATTTGCCCTTTTAGATCATGAAAATTCACGGGCGAAGGACCACATTAATTAACTGTTCTTTAGTCAAGATTATGGTAATTAATAAGAATCATATTCGGAGTGTATTAGCTACTAGGATTTGGTAACGTATTGAATACTTTTTTGAATCAGTTAAAAAGGACCTCTGAAATTACTGGTCTTGTAAAGGTAACTAAAGATTCTTGAGACTGTTGTGTTAAAGAATTTAAAAAATAAGTAAAAATGAGAAGTGTCTGAGCCCGGGTTCGAACCGGGGACCTCTAGTGTGTGAGACTAGCGTGATAACCGACTACACCACCCAGACGTTTTTGTTGGTTATTTCAATTTATTATAAATATACAGAAAGTACACTGTTTTATTGGCAACCTATTTAATAGGAGCTCTTCTCGCTTCTAGGTTTTAGTCGAGGCTGCCGTCAACAATGGCGAAAGATAGAGATAGAGAAAGTCGGAAGAAAGAGAAAAAGGAGAAGAAAGAGAAGAAGGAGAGGAAGCGGCGTGAGGCGGAAGAACTCGCGGTGAGGGAGAAGAAAATCTCTAAGAAGCACAAATCCGAATCCAAGAAGGCCGAGAAACCTGAGAAATCTAAGAAGAAATCGAAGAAACTCGAAGTCGAAGAGAAGCCACATAAGAAATCGAAGGAGAGCGAGAAGAAACGCAAGAGATTAGATGAATCCGAAGACGAGTCAGAGACCGAAACCGCCCGTTCCGATGATTCCGATGATTCGCTTCCCGTTACGGTCCCGATTGCTACCACCACCACTATCACCACCACCACCACCACAAACGAGTACGATTCGGATTTCGAGCTCGACAAGGAAGACATCAAGCACCTGCTGGAATCATACTCGAAGGAAGAGCTTGTTAACCTCATATACAAAACCGCGGAAAAGGGTTCACGGCTGATCTCCGCCGTGCTTGAATCGGCGGATCGAGATAGCGCCAGGCGCAACATATTCGTGCGTGGTTTCGGGTGGGACACGACTCAAGAGAACCTCAAGGCGGCTTTCGAGGTCTACGGGGAGATTGAGGAGTGCACGGTGGTCATGGACAAGGACACTGGACGAGCCAAAGGGTACGGCTTCGTGATGTTCAAAACGCGCAAAGGAGCGAGGGAGGCGCTGAGGAACCCGGAGAAGAGAATGTACAATCGCACCGTGAGCTGTAACCTAGCCGCGGCTAAGCAGTCTGGTCCTGGAAAGCCGCGAGAACCGGTTGAATCTGTGAAGATTGAGCTAACGCATTCGGGTAACCAGACTGAAATGGCACTGCCTGGGCTGGATTTGGCTCATGGGCTTGTGCAAGGTCTCGATAAGGGACATCAGCAGCTGAATATGGCAATGTATGCTGGACAGAACATGCCCTTTTACGGACTAGCTCAGCCTCCTCCTGGTTATAACCCCATGTATGGTGGATTAATGGGTAATCAAATGTTTCCTGGTTTAGCAAACTATCGTATGTTTGGGCCGGGTATGATGAACCAGGGGCCACCGAACCATATGGGAATGGCGGGGCAATATAATGGTGAGGTTAATGGTGTTGGTGGTCCTGGCTTTGATGGTGGTGAACGTGGGTATATGAGATAAGATGGACCAAGTGGGTATGACTCTTGTTCTCTGGTATTTGTTCTGTCTTCTTCGATTAGACATTCAAATTTTTAGGGTTAGGGTTATGACTAATCTGGTAGCTGCGACTTTGATATTTTGGGAATTGCCGGAGTTGTTTTTGTTTCTTTATATGCTACATTACTGTTTCGAGCCTACTATTTTAGTTTCAGTAACATGGTGACTCATTCTGAGGGAGATGTGTGCTTAAATTCCTCTTTCTCTTTCTATCTGCTCTGCTTCGTTTTTCTTGCAAAAGACTGTTCTGAAGTGAAATTTGCTCTCTTTTTTTCTCATTAAGTAGTGAAATTTGCTCTCTTTTTCAGGATATTTAATTACCATGATCATATAGGTTTTATGTAGTTTGCCATCTTCTGTTTTCCTCCCCTTTTGGTTTTCCCCGTTATGGTTTTTGTGTACTCTTTCTACTATCAAACACGCTTCTGGTTTGGCTTCGCGTATGGAGTTTTCTTGTTTTTTGTTTTCCGGTATGCCATCAACGTCTGGTCTATACTGCTGCGAAAGAAGGTCATGACATTTATAGTTGTGTCCACTATATGTCATTACTGCTAAAAGTCTGTATCTTCATCTGCACTTGTCTTGAGACCCGTTTGTAGGACCAGACGTAATGGTACGTTCTTGTTTTAAATTGTTTCATCCTCTACTGCCAAAACTTTTTCAAGAACTCGGTTGATTTTTCTGGGAATACGTTGGAGTTTTCGATCTATCAAACATTGATTGTTTGAATGTTTGCCAGCAAAGATTTTATACACTTCTCACTTTCATTTCTCACATCCACTTCTTCTTTTGTATGTTTTTCGATCTCAGTCCCCGAGATTCAAGATGTTTTTGCTTCCTTGGTCTTTCTACCCAGTTTGTTTTCACCTGTTTTATGTATGTTCTGGATTGAACTTTGTTTACTCGCTCACTGTTCATTCTCACTGTTCATATCTAGAATTTCTCTTTCAAAACTGGATTTTAGTGACCGACCGATGCCAATCTTGTTTTCAGTTTTTTGGATTTTGGATTTTTTCTTCCTCTCCAATGTTTCTCTGCAGCTATATACACATATGAATCATATCATACTGATGTATTGTCTGCTTCAGCTTTGGTTTGGTTCTGATCATTTGTTTCTTCTTTTTTTTGAGAGGGCTTTGTTTTTCTTTCATATGGTGCTGTGAAGATCTTAGAATAGAAAAAAAAAACTCTCTTTTAAGTTCTCGTGTTCAAAAAGATTGTGTCTTTACGCAGTGACGTCTTTAAGTTCCAAGATCCGATGCTACTCGAGAGTTTGTTGAATATGAAAATAAGTGAACATGTATATTTAGCGGTCAGAAACGCAATTGGCTGCTTGGTAGTATTTAAATATTAATTGAACCGCAAAATTGACTTCAAACGCGCGATTGAAACCGTCGTAAGTACAGTATTTTTTTTGTTTTTTTTGTCAAACAAACTCCATATATTAGATCAAATTATACCGGTCTGGTGATGAGACCATTCCGGTTCATGGGATAAAAGTAAATCATACCGGTCTGGTGATGAGTTATAAGTACAGTATAAAGGATATAAAACCGTATTGAACTCACGACCCGACAAAGAAAAACCGAATACCAAAAATTCAAAAATCCCTAAACTTGACTCTTATCCTCTTTCTGCAATGGCGAAAACCCTAGACAAATCTAAGAAGCGCAAGCTCGTGAAATCCGAATCCAACAGCACCGATAAGAAGCAGAAGGTTATCAATAAATCTGCTAATCACCAACAACCTGAATCCTCGACGCCGTATTCCACTTCAAGCTCCGATTCGAGCGGCTCGGAGTCGGAGAAAGAATTCGACCCGGAGGAGCTCCGGGAGCTTCTGCAGCCCTACTCCAAGGAGCAGCTCGTCGACCTCGTTTGTTCCGCTGCGCAAATCGGATCGTCGATCTACTCCGCCGTCGTGGAAGCCGCCGACCGTGACGTCACCCACAGGAAAATCTTCGTTTACGGCCTTCCATGGGAGACCACTCGCGACACTCTTTTCGGAGTCTTCGAAGGCTACGGCGAGATCGAAGAGTGCACCGTCGTTATAGACAAGGTCACGGGCAAGGCTAAAGGTTTTGGATTTGTTATGTTCAAGACGAGGAAAGGAGCAAGAGAGGCGCTCAAGGAGCCGAAGAAGAGGATTCTTAACCGAACGGCGACGTGCCAGCTTGCCTCGATGGGGCCTGCGGCGTCGGGGAAGGGGCAAGACCAGGCGGGTCCGGTGAAGATAAGTTTGGGTCCGATGGCTAATCATGGTCAGATCCAGCAACAGCAAGCGCAAGGGCAAAATATGTTTGCCGGTAGTGGAATGGCTGCATCGCCGTTTATGCTCGGGAACCAATACCATCCGGTTTATGGAACCGGGATGTTGGGGAATCCAGCTTTAGCAGCAGCAGCAGCCGGAGGTTACATGTATCCGATGTTGGCGAATGCTTTGACCCAAGGTGGGTTTGGTTCTGGTGCGTTGAGCCATGATTTGTTACAGTCGAGTCAGATGGGTGGTGTTGGTGAGCCAGGCGTTGGTGCTGGTCTATCATCTCTCGGGTCTTACTTTAGAGGCCAGAGTCTGCCTAATGCTTATTCTGATTCGGATAACGGGAAAAGAGGGAATGGTAAAGATTCGGATGCTGGTGGCTCGTTTCATGGCTATTCATGGTACGCTCACTTTAAACCTTTTTGTGTTTTATAGCAATGTCTGTGCTCATCATGTGGTTTCATTGTCTTTGGGGAAGAATATGTTGCATGAATCATAGTAGGTATGTAGGTCTTTGGCTTAATGTGTAGGCTCTTTGATAGTATGGAATTTCAACTGGCATGATGACTCTTAATCTGTATACTAGTTAATCTACTGGCTGAAATAGTTAGACAGAGGAACTGTTACAAGAATTACAAACCTGTATTAGGTTCATGAAACTTGCTTGGACTCTTTTCAAGCTTAGATGCCCGGATGATGTGTCACACAAAACTTATGTTGTCTTCATTTTTGGTTATTTCATCTCCGTCTGTTTTCCTTTTTTTTGGTTTTGGGTTTCTTTTCTTTTTCTCACGATATCTGGTTTTACCATTTGTTTTATCAATGTCTCTTTCTGTATTGGTTGTGTGAGGTTGGTGATGGCGGGGTACGAATGTTGTTGAGCTTAGTTTTCAGATGTGAACTTTGATTCTTTTCTTGGCTTATTTTTGGTTTTCATGTTACACTGAGTTTTATAATTCGATCGTCTTCATCTCTTCCCTCAAATGGTTTTGGTGCTAGCGTCTTTAAATGGACAGTCACACTTTCGTATTAAGCTGCTTCTGCTGTTTCTTTCATGGTTTTGGTGCTAGCGTCTATAAGTGGAAAGTAACACTTTTCGTATTAAGCTTTTTTTGCTGTTTCATTGATGGTTTTAGTTTTTTTAGTTTGAGTTTTATGATCGTTTTGATGTTCGTCCATTTCATTTCTTTTGTTTTCACTTTTTTGGGGGTTATGTGACCAGGAGGGTTAGTTATTGCTCTTGTTTCCCATATGTTTTGTTTTGTCTTAAGCGTTTGATTAAGGTTTATGTTTGGTTTGTTTTCTTGAACTCTAACTTTGCAGATGATGCGAGCTGAGCATGAGAATGATAAACATGCAGTTCTGGGATTTCTATATAACGTTTCTCTTGTGTTTCACTTTGTATTTCCCGATTTTATTTATACCAAAGTCAGTATTTTTTTAGGTTTTTTTCTTCCTATGTTTTATTTTTCTTCCTTTATTTTTTCCGTTTGGTTTTTACCTTTGTCCGATACAGTTCGATAGAGACATATAAATCTCAAGTCTTACCCTACTAAGATCATTGTGATTATTCGTTCGTTAACAACCTCTGTGCAATCTGTATGGTCTCGTGATTTATTATTGCCTTGTTTGTTCTTGAGGAGGAGTTTTACTTTGGGGCAAGCATATCATATGCACTTGATATTTTGTTATATTTGATCCTTGAAGTTGTTATATACTTTGATCACATTCGATGACCTCATTAGAGATGAATATATATATATATATCTAAGATTGGCTAAAGAACAAGGAAATGCGATTGCTGGTACCATTAGATCTAATAACGGTACACAGTAGACAAAGTCTTTTTGGTTTATGGAACAACAAAGACACCATCGAATTCGAAGCTTAAAGCTGATGATCCCTTAAGATTCTCCTTAGGTGAAAAACCCACAGGAAGTTTTGATTTTTGAATCTAAAATGTTAGAAGATCAAAGCTGTGTTGTTCACTTCTTTCTTTTCTTTGGCGGCTGTAGTGCCTCCTCCTCTTCATCTTCTTCCTCTTCCTCCTCCTCCTCCTCATCTGCCTCTGCCTCTTCTTCATCTTCATCTTCTTCATCTTCATCCTCCTTTCCATCATCCTCACCATCACCATTTTCATGGTTATCATCATCATCATCAACGTCATCATCCCCTTCAGGTTCATCATCGTTATCCTCTTCATCATCTCCAGGTTCACCATTCCCATCAGGACCACTTACAGGTCCTTTCTTGGTCTCCTCTCCTTCTGCATCATCCGCACTACCTTCTTCCTCTTCCCCTCCATCATCATCATCATCCCCGTCTTCATTGCCATCCTCTGCATCAACCACCTCGTACCCATTCTCTCTAACGTCTCCCTCCACGACAGCGACCTGTAATTTCATCTTTTACATTTGATGAGCAGCCCAAAGGAATGAAAGATCAGCAGCCCAAAGGAGTGAAAATGATCTTTGTTTAACGATCACACAATTCTGAATTGGGCCTGGAAATGCCGACACGAGCTTCTTCTTCTAGTACTTAAATGGGCCAAAAAATGCCGACATGGGCTTCTTCTTCTAGTACTAAAATATTATTAAATTTTTAAAAGCATAATATATGGAATATACCGTTTTGATATTTCTAGACCCTACAATTTGTAAAATATTTTATTTTATTTTATTTTATCTCATCTTCTCTCATTAAAGCAACCGTCCCCAACAAATAGCTATTATTATATACACCCTCACAATATTTTTCACTAAAATTTAAATTAATTTATTTTTCCAACCACCCTAACGCTTCACGTCGGTGAAGATTAGTTATCTTTTTCGTAAACCGATTATTTTTTATATAATTTATCAACACAAGAAAGGTTGTAATGCGACCGCGAATACTTGTAAACGTTGTTGTTAATAAGAAGAAAAACAAAATTATTGGATACAAAATTTATTTTAACGTCCGAGAAACAGAGAGGTACAGAGAAAAAGAGAGAGGAGAACTTGCCTGAGCGAAGAGCTCGAGCAAAGACGAAAGCACAGTAGCCGTTAAAGCAGAGGCGGCGTACATTAGCACTGAGGCGTTTCCAAGCGCCAGGGACGACCTCAAACCTTGTTCTTCCCACTCCATTGTCTCACTTCTTTGTCGACTCTGTATTTATTAGTTACGGAAACCGTTAGATCTGTAATAACAAATAACATATATATATGGAGAAATCTTTTTCCTACAATTTCAGTATATAAGAGAAGGGAAAGAGAAAACGATGTATGAAAGACAAAACTACCATTTGTGGACAAAAGAAACACTAATTTAAGAACAAGAAACAGAAGAACGTACCAGAGAATTAGCTCTGAAATTGGAAATAAAAGAAGAAAGTAAGAAAGAAACTAGAAGAGATGAGATCTGTTCATGAACTGAAGCGTTTTTTGAGATTTGTGATCAAAAAAGAGTTGTTTAGAAACTGAGATATAGAGAGAAGAGAGAGACATGAAGAGATGAGAGAGACAGAGCTGCCCTAGTTGTTACTACGAATACTCGGGGCAGAACGGGCAGTGACTCTATGTGATCATCTCAAATTGACCTGCCCGGACCTGCCACGTAAGCCAAACAAGTGTGGGCTCTCTCTGTTATGCCGACCAAGATCTTCATCTCCATGTATCTATGTATCTATATGTGTAAAATGTAGTCAATTGTTATAAAAAAGAAAAAAGCTTTGGTAACAAAGGGAACATATTCTCTTCTTCTTCTTCTTCTTTTTTTAATTGTTCTCAATTCCATTTCCCTTTATGCTTTCCCCAAAATATATCTCCATCGTTCATAATATACTTCTCCTTTAAGCACCATGATCTCTAGTAATACTAAAGACTCTAAAAATGCCATGTCGTCATATTCTAATACTCAATAATGATGATGATGATGCAACTTACTTAGCCATATAACAAATAAAGCAAGAAAGAGGAAAACTTTTGTATTACCTGAATCTATTGTACAATGGCTTGAGTTAGACCATATGAGAACTGTTGGGTTTCATCATCTCCTGATTTTCTCACCAGTAGTCTCGGCAAGAACAGAACCCATCTTTGAAATGGTGAAACCTTGTAGCGTCTCTCACTATTATCTCCCTTCCCACAAGCTTGGAAATGAACTTTATAGCCGTATGGCAATCATTGCACACTCTGAGATTCTTCATGATCCTCAACGTGGTTTTATCCGGAGTGCTAATTAACCCGAAAGCGATTGCTAGTTTCTCGCTGTGGTGCCTTAGAATCTGCTCCTTGACCTCTTCTTCGAGGTCGTGCAGTACAGAATCAGTGTCAGGGATATAACCCATTTTCTTGATCTCGTCCCATATCTTCTTCATGGTCATGTAGATCTCCTTCTTCTGTGAATGAGTCCCGTCTTCGACTCCAAAGACATGGACTTTGTGCTTCACTTCAATCCAGCTAAACCCTTGCTCCTTCTTCACTCTCCCATCTTTCATGGACTTTCTTATCTTGGCTGATTCTTCCCATTTTCCACAAGCTGAGTATAAGTTGGCCAATGCTGAGTACGCTCCGCTGTTCTCTGGCTCGATGAGAAGCAATCTCTCTGCTGCAATTTTCCCAAGATCGACGTTCTTGTGAACCCTGCAAGCAGCAAGCAGTGAACCCCACGTCACTACATCCGGCTCAATCGGCATCTTTTCGATGAACTCATGAGCTTCCTGCAACAAACCAGCGCGTCCAAACATGTCCACCATACAAGCGTAGTGGCTAAGTGTAGGTTCAATCTTATCCACATTCTTCATCATGTCGAAGTATCGACGGCCTTGGTTGACCAAACCAGCGTGAGTACAAGCAGAGAAGACACCAACATATGTTATGTGATCAGGTCTTAGTCTTTCCATCAGCATTGTCTCAAAGAGCTCAAGTGCTTCTTCTGCGTGACCGTGCTGTCCCAACGCGATAATCATGGACGTCCAAGAAACTGTATCTCTTTCGGAGCGTATCAATTCAAATGCCCGCCTTGCCGATGTAATGTTACCCGCCTTTGCATACATCGTTATCAACGCATTGCTGACGGAAACAGAACAAACTTCCCCTGACTTCACAGCACTCCCATGTATTTGCTTGCCATGTCCCAATGACGCTAAGCTTGAAGCTACACTCAACATTGCTGCAAGTGTGTAGCTGTTTGGTCTCTGCCCTTCTCCAACCATTGACCTGAAAAGGTTTATAGCTTCACCATACAAACCGTGTTGCTCGTATCCAACAATCATGGCGGTCCATACAACTACATCTCGAACTTTCAACGAATCAAATATGACCTTTGCTTGATTCATATCTCCAAGCTTAATGAACCCATCAAGCAAAGCTGTAAAACCTTCGATCTTGAGATCACTGGTTCCTCTCTGTTCAATGAGTCTTCGCGCAGTCTCGACCCCTCCACACCTCGAATACATCGAGATGAGTGCGTTCAACACAATGCCAGAGATATCAAACCCTGTCGTCACAATATGCGAATGAACCTGCTTCCCTATACGAAGCTTCTCAAGATTGGCGCAAGCAGATAACACACTCGCAAGAGTGTATCTATCCGGTGACAAGAGAGACTCCCTCAGCATCTTTGAAAACATATCTAGAGCTCTGAGATCGTAACCACACTGGTTATAACCAGAAACCATAGAGTTCCAAGTGACTATATCGCGCTCATCCATCTGCTCGAACTGTGCCATGGCAAGATCCATCCGACCAACCTGCATGTGTAACGCAATCATAGCATTCCAGCTTGAGATGTCTCTAACCACCATTCTACTAAAAACGACTTTCGCCATCATTGGATCGCCACATTTTGCATACATACTAAGCAGCGAATTCGACACCGAAACGTTCCCACGAAGGCCAAGCTTAACGATGAAAGAGTGGACCTTTTTACCTGTATCCAAACAGCGAGTTGCAGCGACGGATGCAAGAACGTTCGTAAGCGTGAACTGCGTCGGCTCGACCCCTTCCTTCATCATTTCCCCCATAGTTCGTATAGCCTTTTGATACTGACCGATTTTCTTAAACCCTACGATCATCGTGGTCCAAGAAACAGAATCCTTTTCAGGAAGCTGGTCAAAGAACTCACGCGTGGAATCCATGTCTCCTCGTTTCGCATAGGCAGAGAGAACCGTGTTCCATGAGAAAGCCGTTCTCAGAGGCATTTCATCGAACAGCTTGCGTGCGTGAAGAGGATAGCCGGTTTTCGAGTAGACGTTCATCAGATTGTTCATGAGGTAAACGCTGAACACGAGTCCCGATTTGATGACGCGACAATGAACCAATTGCGCCGTGAAACGGCCATTGGAGTTGAGAGATTTTTGCAGGAGATTGGTGCAGAGTTCCAACAGAGTATGTGAGGAATGAGGAACCGGAGCATCCATTGGGAAACTGTAGGCTGCTTCCAAAAGTTTTGTTCTTTAAGGGAAAGCTTCCAATTTTCAGTGGAAAAAATCTCTAAAGCTGACTTTGGCGTCAAAAATGTTGAATTTGACGTCAAAAATTATTTTATGCGAAATTTTTGACTTTTTGTCGTCAATAATTAAACGTTGCATGCAATGCGTAGAACCGTCTTATAGTTTATACTGTATGTTTATTTCTTGAGGTATCATTTTTTTGTTCAAATTTCTTGAGGTACTTTAAAGAAGCCTAAGTACACAAAAAAAATTCTTTATATTTTGGGATGACAATCTATTTCCCTTCGTAACTTTCATATAGCACCGTGTCCATACAGACTTTGGACCTCATTCTAATTGCACTTGATTTTAAAGTTAAAGATCCAATTCCACACGATATCAAAGTTGAAAACTAATTTCCCCATACGTCTTAAATTGTTTTGAAATTATCGGTTTATTATGACCGAACCAATGTAAACCCAATTGTAGTCGAAACCAAACCACTGAAAACCCGAACTAATGGATTTAACCATGACTTAATATGAACCCGACCCGTAACCTATCATCATTTATACCCGACTCTAAACATCCAAAATCTAAAAAAGAGAAGTGAAGAACCCTAAAACGAGAAATCGAATTGGGGAAATCAACTTGTGTGAATATTTTCAGAAATTGATTTGGGGGAAATCGACGATAAGTATATTATTGTGTTTTTGGGGTTATAATTTGTTGATTGGTTAACTGAGAATGTGGATAATCAGAATGTCGTTTTGAAGAATGAAGATTGATTTTCGATTTTGTGTTTGTAGGTTCCGTAAGGATGAGCAATGTCTCTGGAGCTTCGAGTGGATCGTCGAGCGTGCGGGATAGTGGAAGAGTCGTTGGTGTGCCAAAGAAGTGTTGGTGTGGGGAGCAAATCAGAGCGTTGATGTCAAAATCGGACAACAATCCTTACCGTCGCTATTACCGTTGTGCTTATGCTGTATCAAAGAAGGTAAATTCAAAAGTTAATCTATTGAAGCTAGTGAATGAAAATTCAAAATTCTCCCTGTTATTTTATAGCTGATGAATGATAACCACGCCTTTAAGTGGATCGATGAGGCTTTGTTAGAAGAAATTGAGGCATTGCAGGACAAAACAATGAGACTTGAAGAACTGGTGCAGAAGATCATGGCAGAAGGTGTAGAGGTTGAGAAGAAGGTGTTGGTGGAATCGAAAGAGAGCATGAGAGAAATGGAGAAAGAGATTTTTGAGAGAGTGGAGGAAATGTTGGTGCAATCAAAAAAAAGTTTAAAGAAAATAAGTGTTTTTGTAGTGATTAGTTGCATGATCTTGTTTGCTTTATTGAAAATAGCAGGTTGAGTCTTTTGTAGAACATGTAGTGTCTTGTAGAACTTCTAGTGTCTTGTTGTTTGTTGGATCAATCAAATTCTTCTTTCTTATGTTTTTAAACTTGTTGTCACTTTATTATATTGAATGATATTGTTCTTGTGTCCTATTCTTTGTGCAAGGCAAGGTAAAGAAATGTAAGAGGTAAACAAAAAACTGAAAAACTCATGCTCATTTAACCCAAAGGTTCAAACAAACTGATTCAACAAACCGATTCATGTTCATACATAGATAACAAACTAAATTCATGTTCACAATACAAGTACCGAAAACCAAAAGAAAATGAGAGAAAGACACAACACAAAAACCAGCTCATACAGTCTTCCTCTTCTATTCTAAGTCACCTCCTGCAATGTTACTCCTAATCCCTGTCATAAGACACAGCAGAAGACATCATATCAACCATCTTAAGACAACAAAAAATATCAAACCAAGACATCATATTAACCATCTTAAGACAACAAAAAAACATAAAACCAAGACATCAAGTCAAGAAGAATCTAACATTTGTGAAAGTGAGACTAATTCCTGTGTGAGAACGCCTTGTGAAGGTTCGCCTTGAGTGAGAGAGACTTGCGAAGCTTCACCTTCTTGAGGCTTTAAGAAAGAAGCAAAAATCAGAACAACATTGACATAAAATCAGAGATTCAAATGAGACCAAATCAAACCAAATTACATTTTTCTTATGAAAGCGACAGTTATGATTAGCTGCACCACAAATCCCACAATGCATTACACGTTTTAAAGCCTTCGATTTTTTCTTCACGGGAGACTCATTTTTCCCTTTCTTCCTTTTGTTCTTCTTTTTGCGACCAGGAAGATCTGGCTCAGGAGCTTGATGCACAGAAGCATCTGATACACATGGCCAAAACCTTGCTCCTCTAATTGGAGTTATTCCCTCTTGATATGTCCTCCTCCATATGGTTGTATGAAACCATTCACACACAAAGTCCTCAGCCTCCAGCTTCTTATGCATTATCACGCCATATGCATGCGCACAAGGGATTCCCGTGAGTTGCCATTTCATACAAGTACAAGTCCTCTTCTCTAAGACAACACGGTAAGAACATCCTTCAAGATAGACTAACCATTGACCATTTGTGCTTCTATAAACCGTGCACTCAGAAGCCTTTGTATGCTCTTCGGTGAGAAATTCAGTCACATAGGGTGTACAAATACCTTTGTGCGCTCGAGCTTTGACGTCTCTTTTAGCAATACGCACCATTGCAAGTCGAGCAATGGTCTCTAGCATTGGGACTAATGGTTTCTCTCTAGCACCAACTATGGTCCTGTTGAAGGATTCTGTGGAGTTGTTCTCAACATCCTCACAGTAGTTGCCTAACTTGAAGAAAGCTCTACACCATGTCTTCGGGTTTGTTTTCATAACATCCGCATAACTTGTAAGTCATACTTCAACAACCTATCAAATTTTTCCTTATAATCTGATTCATTGTAGCTCCACGCTAGATTCCAAATTAATGGCTTCAGCATATCTTTCTTCGCATGTCTCCCCTTCACATTCGCATATATGTGTCTAACACACATTCGATGCTTCATCTTTGGCAATTCCATCTGAACGGCAGTTATCAGTCCCTGAGATATACAATGATAAATATAACTTAGAAGATGTAAGCAAATACAAATATCACAAGACACAAATAAAAAAACACTAACCTTTTGACGATCCGATATTAAGATATATCCTTCACCATCGTCTAAGCCTAAATCAATCTTAATCCTCTTTATAAACCACACCCAATTAGGTATGTTTTCCACTTTCACAACAGCCCATGCTACAGGATATATGACATTATCAACATCTCGGCCTAGAGCAACCAACAACTGCCCTTTCATTTTTCCTCTTAAAAAGCAGCCATCAACTCCTACTAGTGGCCTACACGTAGATTTCCATGATCTCCTAAGAATATCAAAGCATACATGGAAACGGCTGAAAACCTCTTGATCTTGCTCGTTTCTCTCAGTCTCAACTTCTATAGTAGAATTTGGATTCGACTCCATTATCTCAGCACCATAATCTCGGAGACGAGCAAACTGCTCTTCATATTCCTTGTCAATCCACCTCAATGCTTTATTTCTAGTAGCTTGGCATTGAGGTCTTGAGACAGTGATCCTCCATCTTTCCATGAATATTTCTTCTATCTTCATAGGCATGTAATATAATGGCTCTTCTCTTATCTTGTCTACAAACAATCTAGCTATAACCGGGACCTTAATCATCTCGCAATGGCCATTACGAACACAGCTATGTTTATTATTGAACACCTTAACCTGCCATCTCTCGGGTACTCCACTACTCGAACAATAGATACGCCACTCACAATGTCCATCTACATTTCGGCCTACACAAGCATACGCAATCTTGGTTTTGTCGTACCTTGTTTGTTTGAGATTGTGCCTTGTCTGCAAAACGTAATCAAGCACAGATTCCTTGAATGCACTCCATTGAAGAACATTTGCCCCATGTATAGCTCCCCGTTGCCTCTTCTGACTCGATCACGCTCTCGTGTTCTTTGTTTCTTTGATTTTGAACCATTATCAGCATCATCGTTGTTATCACTATCACTATTGCTCTCACTCTCCGGATACACGTTATGACAGATAGGTTGTTCATCAGTGAATGCAGCGACATCTTCCTCAATGTGGAAAGCATTTCGCTCCATCGCCTCTTCATCATCAGAGTCGGAATCGCCGTTAAATATAGGAACGTCATGAAACTCCTCCATAGCCATTGATTGCATACCCGACAAGATGAATTGACCACAAAACTTCAGTTACAGATTAGAGGAAATTTTACAATCGATTCTAGGGTTCGTGAATTGGGGAATCGATTTTGCAATCGATTTTTCTGATTTCTGGGTTTTATGTTTCAAATCGGGTTAATGGCATTTTCTAATCGGGTGTTATTGGTTTAGTTTTAGGTTAACTTATCCCAACCATGGTTTACAGGTGATTGGTAAATAGTAAACCGATAATTTCAAAACAATTTAAGACGTATGGAGAAATTAGTTTTCAACTTTGATATCGTGTGGAATTGGATCTTTAACTTTAAAATCATGTGCAATTAGAATGAGGCCCAAAGTCTGTGTGGACATGAGGGGGGGAAATAGATTGTCATCCCTTATATTTTATTAAGGATGTTTCACCGTTACACGCAGAAATGAAGGAATTTTTGCTTTAGAAATTATTGTTTTCAAATGGTTATTCCTCACAATTTCTCTTGTGATGCAGCGGAACCATGGCAATTAGGATCTCAAGACACAACTACACCTAAAATGCAAGGAATAATAGACTTATATCACAATATCTTTTTCTTCCTCATTCTGATTTTGGTTTTGGTATTATGGATTTTGGTTCGTGCTTCTTTAACCCTCTTTCTAGTTACTCTCCGAGCTGATCTGATAAATGCACTTCAAAGGGAGGGACGGCTAGGTCTTTCCTATATTAGTATGGCCGAGCATAAAAGATTTGAAATCAAAATCTCTGGGGATCTTTCCTCTCCACTTACTTGATACAAGTTTTCTCTCTGTAGAAGACTTCTTCCGAATGGCATAATTGTCCGATTTATTATTTCATAAATATTTGATTATTATTTTAGTAAAATTATTTTAATTGTAAATTAAAAATTTAAATATAATATTTATTTTTAATATCATTTTGATATGGTCATACATCTAAAAGATTTTAACATATTCAAAAAATGTATTATGGTTTAATTTAAGAATTTACTAACTTGATATTTGATATATGTGAAAATTAATTGTTAATCTAAAACTTAATATTTATATATAAACTCATTATTGCTCACCAACTTTCAAACTATTATTAAAACTATTTTTTAACTAAATTTGATATATAATTGAACTCAACAACTATAAGTTTCCTTTTTATTTAATTTAAAATATCTTTTTTTCATTTGAAAAAAAAATTATCAAATATATGACTACAATTGAAACACCTATATTTTGTTCCAATTAATTTAGATTTTTTTTTTTCGTTTCAATTGTATTCGTGTAATGGATTTTTTTATGAGTAGTCTTAAATACAAAACAACAATCAATGTTCACAACTCTTACAAATCCGTAAAAGAACTATTGTTCATATAAATAAAAATAATATTTACATATTATACAAAATCACAATCATATTGATAAATTACATTTTTATTTACTCACTGAAGCTTTAGTAAACTATAGAAGTGTAGATGAATAAAACAAGTAATTGATATACAAATATAACTCCATACTAACACATTATATTAAACAAAGTATATCGAGTTTCTCAAAACTCAAAATGTATAAAAAATTTATTTGCATCTACTTGTAATTTAACTTAGATATTTTTTTACACTACATATCTATGTTGATGAACTTTTATAATTAAATTAATAATATATATTATATTATTTATAAAAGGGTTTCTTAATCAAAAACAAAAACTATATTAGTTTTCTTAACATGTTAGAGTTTGTAAAGAAATTATTTTTTGTTGATATAGATGGTTAGAGAAGTATTTATGACATTTTTTTTATATAAAAATATATATACTATTTTTAAATATGGAAGTGTAATATATTAATGTTTAATATAAAATTATGCAAGTTTATCTTTACATACACATGACTATAACAATTCATACTATACTGTAATCAATTTTAATTTATGCCTAAAATTGTTTAGCCAAAATAATTGAATATTATGTACATAATCATACATATTTGATTTCGTCCAAAAAAATCATACATATTTGATGCTTTTAATTATTGTGTGAAAGAACTTAATACCTTATAACACTATATATTATCAATTTTTAGTTAGAATATGTGATTATTATTAATTTAGGTTGTAAGAATTAAAAATATTATATATATCATAGATTTTATTTTGTTAAAATCAAGTTATATGTCATATATTTTGTTACTATAGTACATAAAATTTAATCAATATTCAAATATCATAATTACTGTTGATTAAATATTATTTAATTTTAAGCATGTGATTAATATATTAAAAATTATTTTTATTAAAGGTTTGCTGATGTGGCATGATTATAAAGAGTTTTTTTGCTGATGTGGATGGTTTTAAGAGCAACCCCAATAGAGATACTATTAATAGGAGTTTTATTAATTAATTATTAATATTTAGTGTATTTTATGTATATAAGACACTTTGTAATATTTTGTTGTTTTTAAGCCTACAATGGAGACACTTTTGATGGGTGTCTTTAAGAAAAGAAAAAAAACTTTTTTACAAATAAATTAAGTAAAAATTTATGTTAATAATTTTTAAATAAACTTCAATACAAACTTTTTCTAATAAACTTAAGTAACAACTTTTTTTTTTACTAAACTTAAGTAAAATTTTTTTTTTTAATAAACTTAAGTAAAAACTTTTTTTTATTCGGTTAATTTTTCTTTGTCCACTCATAATTTGCCACATGTCTGTTCTTAATTCAAAAAAAAATCTTAATTTAAACATTGGTCTAAAACTTAAGACACTACTCACAATTTTTTTATTCAGTTATATTACTAAGAACACTTCATTAGATCTCCATCACTTAAAACCTTTGTGAGTATCTTGAAAAATAAAGATATTAATTTTTAAATAATGAAAAAATTTAAACCAATCATAAATGTACTTCTATTAAATGAGTTTGTTACAAAGTTAAGAATGTTTCTTAATTCAGAAATTTAAGAAGTGTTTTTTCTCTTTTTTCTTAACTTTTATTATTTTATTATTTTTTTTTGTTAAGATATTGTGTTTAGAACTCTCCATAGTCTAAGAATCACCATTGAAGTTGGTTTAATAGCCAAAAATAATTGCTTTCATTTAGTATAGATATAACTCTGGTAAATTCTAAATGTGGGATGCCCAAATGAGAATAGTTTAAACAATTTTAAGGGACGTATATTAGTTTATGAATAGATTCAAATGAACTGAAAGCAAAGACTTCTATCTATATATATCTATGTGGTCAAATGAGAATGGTTTAAATAATTCCAAGGGAATTGATTTTTGGTATAAATACCAACAAATCAACTCCTTCTTGGTTAATCCACACAAACTTTATTATCAAAACTTTTCTAGATAATTTAAGAATTAAGAACATATACCAATCAGATTTGAGGTGCGATCAATGGGAAGCAACTAAACAATGCAGAAGTGCAAATAAACGTGGAACTGTGGCCACGGCACCAGACCACTCGATCGTCCCACGAATCATTTCTCCAACTCTATGCAATGCGATCAATACACATTGAACATTGTTGTTAGTATACGTATACGTATACCTTTCCATCACAGAAGAAGACGTATACCTTTCCATCGCAGAAGAAGACAGCCCAAAAACCGCTAGCTTTCCATCGTATTCCGCCATCGCATCGACAGGGAAGAGATACTGTACCTTGGCGCCCTCTAAGCTTCTCCATGCATTGATCTTTGTATCAAACCACATTAACCCACTCGAACGAAAAAAAGCATAGAGCACATTCTCTACCACACACACGCAATCCACGTTATCACTCATCCTCTTTCTCTTCACCTTTCCCCTACGTTTTCTCTGACTACATTCAGCTAGACTCTCGTTTACCATCTCAACCATCCGCTTTCCTCCTCTGTCTTCTTCTCTCGGATTGTATACTCCGGTTTTACAATCACCCACAATGTAAACCTTCCGCTCCAGCGAAGCAGTATACTGCTTACCCCACTCTTGTGCGCAAATCCTCCTGCCCCACGGGTTTCCAAGTTTTCGTTTCTGGATCCAACACTTGAGTTTCCGAATCACTCTCGACGAGGGTGATCACGTATATCTTCCCGTCGACCACTCCCGCGGCTATTTGATTTCCGCTCCGAGCCACTTTTAGGCTTGGTCCCTGTGTAAACTCTCCAGATCGAGTATCAAGGATCCAGACATCAGAGGACGGTGTATAGGATCCGCCGACGAAGTAGATCTCTGATCCGACCGCGACAGTTACAAAACCGAACATGAAAGGATGAGAAGGGAACGGAACCGGAACCAACCGGTACTCAGTCGCCCTTGTCGTCGGTTTCTCATCAATCGGACGGAGAGTATGCCATTGATAGGTCCCAGCGTTATTACCTACGAAACATACATAAATAGAGTTCTTGGGGAGGAGGAGGGATCGCAAGCGGTGAAGCTCAGGGGAGCGAACAAGGGACCTTAGGGTTTTTGAGACGCCGGAGAGGTTTAAGTGACTGTTTCTTGGGGCGCGGGCTAAGCACCTTAAAATGATTTCCTCAGGCAATGAAGAAATCGAAGGAGGCTGATGGTTATCTTCTTGCGGTGGCTCGTAGGCGTTGGAGGCGCTTGGGGTAGACATCGTAGCGTCGTTAAGAAGAAAAGAATGAAAGAACCTAAGTAGGGGTTTATTGGTTCTTGTATTTTGGTGGATTTATAAATCTTCTTTGGATTTGATAAATTTATTGATTTCAAAATCAGCAAAATGGAAAAAAATCAAATTCATTCAAATACCAAAGAGATGTTATTGGTTCTTGTATTTTAATGGATTTGATAATCTAAACCAAATTCAGTGTTATTGGTTCTTGTATTTTAAAATTTATATTGAAATACAGTGTTATTGATTCTATGATTTTAAAATCCACAATGAAATACAGTGTTATTGGTGCTATTATTTTAAAATCTAAATATTATAAGGATTTAAGTTTTAATTGAATTTGAATGGATTTGGAAGGATTTTCATGACTAAAATACAAAGACCCAAATACAAGGTCTAATTTTGGTATTTGAGTAGATTTGATTTTTTTTCATTTTGCTGATTTTGAAA
Organism: Thlaspi arvense; assembly: GCA_911865555.2. Taxonomy (NCBI): domain Eukaryota; kingdom Viridiplantae; phylum Streptophyta; class Magnoliopsida; order Brassicales; family Brassicaceae; genus Thlaspi; species Thlaspi arvense. Next base: position 66,404,363 of record OU466860.2, read on the forward strand.
TCAATAAATTTATCAAATCCAAAGAAGATTTATAAATCCACCAAAATACAAAAACCAATAACCCCTACCAAGGTTAGACCTTGTATTTGGGTCTTTGTATTTTAGTCATAAAAATCCTTTCAAATTCATTCAAATTCAATTAAAACTCAAATCCTTATAATATTTAGATTCTAAAATGATAGAACCAATAACACTGTATTTCAATATAAATTTTAAAATACAAGAACCAATAACACTGAATTTGGTTTGGATTCTCAAATCCATTAAAATACAAGAACCAATAACACCTATAGTACGACCGTCTTATAAATGAGGAGCAGATTTTTATGGAAATTTCACCCAAAAAAAAATATTAATTCCCTCAATTTTGACCAAATTCATATAACTCATGAAAAAAAAACTCGAAACATAAAAGTGAAAAAGTCACACATGATTGGTGAAAAATAAGGAAAACTAAGACTGAAAATACAGATATGAAATCACTTATAAAAAAAATCTAATAAATTCACAATTATTTATTTCTTTTAATTTTCATTTGTTATTTGGTTTCCAATTAAAATTTGTCATATGACTCCAAATATTTAGATGTTATGATTTCTATTGGGATATCAGTCCAAGTCATACATTGAAAAATTAGACAGTAAGACCAATCCTAATGAACAATTCATTAAGAAGTTCTTAAAAATATTATATCATTTTATTTTAAATATTAAGTGTTTTAACTCACAAAAATATCTTAATTTAGACACTGTGTATCTTATTTTAGATCTTTTCACTATTATTTTATTTATTTTTATTACTAAGATATTTTACTTTAGATACCCAAAATTCTTATTTGAGTTGGTCTAATTGTCTAATATATAAGTAATGTTCAACTCTCATTAGTATAAAACCTTTTGAGAGAAGCTCAAAAATAAATATGTGTTGGCTTTGCCACTTAAGCCTAAAACGAACGATATCATATTAATAAAAAATTGGACACTGACTTGAAAAACCCAACAATTTTTATTTAAATTATATTTATTTGTCAATGTGTAGCTATTCATATATATATTTGAAAATTTGCTGAATTAATCTCCTATATCTATGTATAATATTTGTAAGGAAAATAAAATAAGATTCTATAGGCTGCATATTATCATTCATGACACGATCAACCGCTAAACAATTAACGCAGAAGTGTAGAGCAAAATGGGACTGTGGCCACAATATCCAAAGGTTATGTTCTTTAAGGGGAGCTTCCAATTTCAAGTGAAAATAATATCCCTAAAGGTGACAACTTTGCGGAAAAACATAGGTGTTGAAATGTGGAATTTGGCTTCAAAAATTATATTTTGGTATTCATATATAGGCTAATACAAAGGGTTTTTAAAATGGCAATTAAACGTGCATGCACTGATAATTGTTGACACGAAACATAAGAAGGCGTGGACCCATCTGAAAATGATAGTTTATTAGTTTATGCGTCTCTTTCTTCAGGCCCAAGTAAGAGAAAGCAAGAACATAAGAAAATCAAAGAAACATATAAAATACATAAATTTTATTGTCTACTTAACTTACTTCCATTATAAATCTTTTCTAGGCTGCATATCATTCGTGACAACTCGGTGCTCAAGAACATACTAATCATATTTGAGCTGCGGAAGCCACTAAACAATGCACAACTGTATAGCGATGTGGGATGTTGGCCACAGCACCAGACCACTCGATCGTCCCAAAAAGCCTTTCACCAACCCTATCCAAAGCGAACAACGACATATAAATTTCACTCTCCGCTTTAACACTGACGACGGATTGAAAAACCGCTAGCTTTCCCTCGTACTCTGCCATTGCAAGCTGATCAGTAGAACGGCCATAGGGAAGACACCTTGAGCCCACCAGTTCATGATCCCCCTCACGGCAGACCAATCTTTTCCAAACGTTGAGCTTTGTGTCAAACCACATTAACCCGCTCCGGTCGAAACAAGCATAGAGCACATTCTCTACCCCACACACGCCATCCACATCTTCACTTACCCTCTCTCTTGTCTCACTTACACTCTCTCTTTTCTCACTTACCATATGAACCATCCGGTTTCTTCCATCTTCTTCCCTCGGGTTGTACACTCTGATTCTACCACATTCCACCATGTAAACCTTCCTCTCCAGCGAAGCCATATACTGCTTACACCACGGTATTGGCGGCACTTTCTCCTTCCCCGCAAATTTCCAAATTTTCGATTCTGTATCCAACACTTCCACTTGGCTCTCCTCTTCACACCCGAGGGCAGTGATCACGTATATCTTCCCGTCGATCACTCCCACGACTGTTTCATCCGCGCGCCGAGCCACTTTCATGTTTGGCCCTTTTCTAAACTTTCCAGACCGAGTATTAATAATCCAAACATCAGAGGAAGGTTCGAAGGATGCGCCAAAAAAGTAGATATCTGATCCGACCGCGACTGCTGAAGAAGCGTGCCTAAACGGATGACGAGAAGGGAACCCAGCCGGAATCAATCGATACTTGATCGTCGTCGTTTTCTCAACCCGACGGAGAGTAAGCCAACGGTACTTCGTACCTTTGTATTCTTTGAAACATACATATGTGGAGTTCTTGGGGAGGAGGGATCGCAATCTGTGGAGCTCAGGGGAGCGAACAAGGCACCTTAGGGTTTTTGAGACGCGAGAGAGGTTTAGGTAACAGTTTCTTGGGGCGCAGGCTAAGCACCTTAAAATGAGTTCCTCAGGCAATGAAGAAATCGATGACGGCTGATGTTTATCTTCTTGCGGTGGCTCGTCGGCGTTGGAGGCGCTAGGGGTAGACATCGTAGCTTTGACAAGAAGGGAAAAAAATTGAAGAATAGTTGACCTAGTAAGGCATGTGCAATGCTAAAAAAATTTTAGAATATATTTTTTTTAAAAAAATATTAAATCATAAAAAAATCTAAACCAATAATAAGATATCACACATTAAATAAGTTTCTTAAAAGTTTAGAATTGTTTCTTAAATAAAAAAATTAAGAACTAATCCTTCCTTTCTTTTTCTTATTTTTTATTAATTTATTAATTTATTTTATTTAGATATTACACTAAAGAGCTTTAACCAAATTTATATTACTAAAATCTTATACAATACAGTAAAACTTCTATAAATTAATTTATACTATTAACATTTTATATAATACAGTAAAACCTCTACAAATTAATAATGTTAAGACTTCAAAATTTTATTAATTTAAAGAGATATTAATTAATTAATAAATTAATAATTTATAGAGATATTTTTAATTCATGTTTTTAACATTTATCAAAAAATAAAAAATAGTTTTCAACAAGGTAAAATTCATTCAAAAAATATCATATAAATGAATTAAAAAATAAGTTAAACAATTATTAAAAAAATTGAACAATAATAAAATCAAATTATATTTTATTATATTATCTATACATACATAAATATGTAATTATTAATTTATATAATTATAGAGACAATGTTTCTACATAGGAGTTCAAAAAAAACTATTATCTTATTTTCTTATCGAAATTTGTCAATTTTTATATTAGCCTGATAAAATTTATTAACAGTGATTATTAATTTATTGAGTATTAATTTATAGAAGTTATATACACTTAACTTTAATATTTTCCGTCTAGACAAATGACAAAATCTTAACAGTCAGCAGTTAGATTGAATAGTGTTTTTAAGGTTATAAATTAACTACAAACGACACAAGAGTGCAAACAAAATTAAATATGGCATGTCGTGCAAGGCGTTGCTAAAATCCTCATAGTATGTTTTTATTTGTATTTATCTTATTATATAAAGTTTTATGTTTCACAATTCGTAATTCAGAAATCCAAACCTTATCCCGTAGGTATATTATAAAAACTAAAGACGAGAGACAACAGTAAAAAACTTACTCTTCACCATTTCTTAAAGATATGTGAATGTGTTCTTGTGCATGGGATTAGCGGGGTAGGGTAATACTATACCTTGAGGAGATTTAAAGTAAAAGTTCCAAATGGGTAGTAGGTGAAGCCCTTAGACAAATTAATGTATGTCTCTCTGCAAAAAAGCGATTAGGGTTTTCATTTGATCTGCCGCCGCCGGCTGGGCCTCTCGCCCACCGGTGAGAACTCTCTTCTTTCTCCATCCTCTTCTTTTCTCCCTTTGTTTCGATGGTGGTTGTTCTATTTTGCGTCACGCCGTTGCTTCTGCCCCCTCCTCCAAAGCCGCCGCCGATTGTCTCTCCTCCAAATCTGCTTGAGTTGGCCCCTCCTCTCGAACCTCCCCACCCTCCCGCCCCTCCAGACCCTCCGGACTCAGCCTCGTTCCCTGTCTCAACCTCTATCGAGGGGCTACACTCAGATCTCGCCGCCACCGTCGATCATCCATCGTTTTCCAACGCCGCCGCCTTAAATCCGCCGATTACGCTCCTTCTCTGTTTGGATTGGGTATCAACAAACTCTTCGAGGGACATCCAAGTCTCCCAAAGAAGTAGATCTTTGATCCCACTGCGACGGTGGAAGACGCTAAGAACATTGAAGCATCAGAAGGGAGCGGAACCGGGACCAGTTGATAGTCACTCGTCTTCTCACTCCGACGGAGAGTGGTCCAGTATAAATAGACGGACTTTTTGGATCTCAAACGGTACAGATCAGGGGAGCGTACGAGTGACCTGAGGGCTTTTGAGACGCAAGAGAGGTTTAGGTCATAGCATCTCGGAACGCGGGCTAAGCAGTTCAAAACAACGTCGTCGGGCAACGAAGAAAGCGATAACGATGGCTCCTCGGAGTTGGAGGCGGTGGAAATCATGATTGAAGACAGAAAAAGAATGGAGAACCTAATACGACCGTCTTATATATATATATATATATATATATATATATAAAATATTATGCGTAGTAGACAAACACAAATTCTGACGTTTAAGACAATTTTACCTAATAGATGTTTTATTAATATTGTTTAGCTATGCATATATAATTCATGATTCATGTTGATTTACATTTAGTTTTGTGCTTTGTCAAGAAGTTGCAATTATTGGATCATGCAAAACCTTTTTTTTTTTTTCTCTATTGAGTCTTCTACGAGTTTTAGCTTATATTTTATTTTTCAGTTTTCATCCAGACCTATTTTTTTTTTGCAGTCTAATATTTGATATTTTAGTTTTAAAACTTAATTGATTGGTGGTGTGGAGTCTTTGTATTATTTTTCATTGTTTTTATTTTTTGTGTGCAATCTCTTTTCCTTGATTTGAATATTTGTATCTACATATACCAATTTGAGTTTGATTCATAACTCTGTCGTATTTTATTATTAAAAAAAACTAGGTGGTTACCTGCACATATGTGCGGGTATAATTTTTTTTATATACATAGTTAATTGTAATATTTAAATGTTGATTAGTTTTTTTAAATATTGGTATCTTTGTATATATATTGTTTTAATATTTCACAAATTTCTTTCTGAAACCAATATATTTTAAAAACTTTATTTTTATAATGCTTATAATAATATATAATCACAAATATAAAAGTTATGTTAAATAATAATAAAATTTGTATAATATTTTTTGAATATTTCTATAATATGCTTTATTTCTCCTTACTCAATCTATAATATGTTTTTTTGCGTCTTACATAATATGGATTCGCAAATACATATATAATATATTTTAAGTATATATTTTTTTTGATTTATTGCAAATTAAACTGAAATGATTTTAACGTTTTTACTTATTTTTAAGAGCGGATAGATGGTTGACACGCATGTGCGGACATACCAACCACTTCACTACACTTAGAATAGATAAATATTTTTAAAAAGAAATAAATTGTATAATAATTAAATAAAAATTAGTTTGTAATCAATCTTAACAAAATGCATGCACGAAAAAGTCCGCATGTGACTTCAACTAATGTACAATTAATATTTATGCATGTGCGCGTATTTGTAAAAAAATTGAAATATGGCTCTTAGGTGTTAAAAAGATTTTAAGTGATTTTGTAAAACAAAGTGCGAGAGATTTATTTTTATATACTTCTATTTTTATTTCTTTTTCATATTGTTTCATCTTATTATAATTTATTCTTTCGTTCGTTTATTTTTCATTTTATTTATGTTCTCAAAATTTTGATATACAATGAAAATAAATTTACGTATATATATATATACATATGATATAAAAATTTATTTTTATTTAAAATATGATAAGAGATAAGATGAGATGGTAACATAAGTTATGTACATTTTAGAAAACAACAACAAAAAAATGATAAAAATTATAGAAAAATATATGGTCCTATTAATATTATAAAATAATAATTAGTATATACTTTATTCATTTAGTAAATATTGGTTTGAAAAGAAAAATTATTTAAAACTACATTTTTTAAAAAAAAATCAATAAAAGTTTATTATTTTTATTATTTTTAACATTTATTCTTTAAATTATTTTTATCATGATTGTATTTTATTTAAATTGTATTATTTAATAATTTGTTTATTTAAAAGTTGTTTAGATGTTATTAATACTAGCAGGGGGATTGGTATTTGAGATAAATTAATATAAAAGATCATATGTTTAAAATCAAAACAGTTTAATATAATATTTAAGTAAAAAAATTATATAAAATTGGTAAAAAATAACATGTTTGAAATTAAAACAGTTTAACATTTTTACTATTGAAATACTTTAATTTTGAGAATTGGATAATAGAAAAAGAAAGTAAACATACTTATCCAAGATATTTATATAGTAGTATGTATGTGTATCTTATAATTATACAAAATTATAAATTAATACATTTTAGTATTTGATATAGATAATTGAACATGTATAAAATAATTTATTTTGTTAATTAATTTTGTCATGAGAAAATATTTATTGAAAGTGTAATAAATAAAAATGGAAAATAAATATTTAAAAAATTAAAAATAAATGTTTACTTTTCACATCACTTTGTTGTTTTTTTATGTTTCTCAAATCCAGAAAGATAGATCACAGAACAAAAAACAAAAAAAAATATCAGCCTAATATCTTTAATTCACAAATGTTATCATTATTAAATGGATAGAACCTCACTTTCTACCGAAGACATCTTTACATCTTACCATTTTTGTAATGTTGTGTTTTTGGTTATTATTAAATAAATGTTGTGTTTCTAGTAGTTGTTTCATCTTGTAAATAATCACACTAATATCTGAAACAAAATTGAATTAAAAATTTCAAATTAGGTATCTATAAATCTATGATAATAATTTAGATAAAACCCCAAAAATCGAAAATTAATAGATTACCTAAAATAACTGTTTTTTTTTCTTTGCAGATTTTTTTTGTCGAATTTTCTTTGCAAATTTATAAAAGATTATATGGGCTAAACATTTCTGATATATATATGATGAAAGTGACGGTAATGTGCTGTAAAGATGGGAAGTTAAAAAGATCATGGGTAGTTATGAGATTGTTTTTTAAAAAATGATTTAAAAGATACAAATTTTTGTGGTAAAAAAATAAAAGGTAAATTAGTTTAAAACATAAAAGGACACTTGTCAATACCACAATTGTCAACTGACTTGTGCTTTATAAATATAAAGATTTGTAAATTAATAGCTTTTCGAAATAAAAATATATCATACTTTAAATATTATTATTAAATATAATTTTTATTATTTTATTGGATAATTTAGTATTATTTTTTCGTTTTATATGAAATTATAATATATATATATATATATTGTTGAAAAAATTTCGTAATTATATTTTATGAAATTATGAATATATGTAAAAAATGAAATTATAATAACTTTTATTTTGTGTTAATTTAAATTTGTTAATTTTAGCGTTATAAATATAATCTAGTTTATTTATGTTTTAATTCCATAATATCTATAATTTTAATTCAACCAATCAAAATATTTCGTTTATTTTAGAAACTTTGACATGTCATATTTACATGTCATCAATTAAAAGCACTAACTTTTGCTGTAGTGTTGACAAGTCAGCTATTTTTAATAATGTTACTTCTCAAATAATATGTAGTGGATATTTAGAATGTCTTACTCATGTGTTATTTATGTCGGTTCAAATATAAGTAGTCGTTATATATAGAAATCAAATTTTACCACTTGTTAAATTTCAAATGTAAAATTATTTATGTAGTTTATTCGTTGTTAGATTTTGAATCAGAAATACTCAGTGTATTAATCATTGTATATTTAAAAATATGTAATTTAGAAATTCGTGTAAACTTATTGCAACTTTAGATATTTATTCATTGTTGATATCAATAATTTAGAAATCAGAAATTTTTTAAAATTTGTTCGTTTTAATTTTTTTTGTTACTTTGCATCTTTTGATAGTAATTTTATTTTTTATCTTATTTTTTATTGTATGTTTGATATACTTAGGATTTATTTTTTATTAAGTTTTTTGTTGTTGATTTTCAAAATACGTAGCATAGACATCAATTATTTCTTTTATATGAATAGTTTCTCTTTGTTAAATTTGTTTTTATATTAAATTTTAATTTAATTTCTTTGTTTTAAACATCAAGTTAATTTTTTTTTTACTATATTAATTTTTTTTGTTAGTTTTATTTAAATCTGAGGAATACTATAGTTTGGGTTTTTAACATAATTTTCTTTTATATTTATTACTTAAGCTTTTTTATTTTAAAATTTCCATCTATAAAATGAAATTATTTTTTTTTATTTTCTTGTCAATTAATTTAGGAGTTAGAAATTTTCCTAATATATATTACTAGGTGGTTAGCCTGCACATATGTGCGGGCATGAGAATTTTGATAAAAATTAATTAATAATAATATATATCATTTATAATAAATAAGTGATTTGTTTGTTCAGTAATATATTTATCAAAAAAAATTAATGTGTTAAAAAATGTTTTGGTAAGTCTGAGATATTGTATATAGCAAAAAATAAAACATGTACAAAACTTAAAATACTTAAAAAAAACTGTAAAATAAAATAAAATGATTCTTTGTTATTCTTTGTTTTTTTATTTTGTATTCATATTTTTATTTTTTTATAGTTTTTATCTTATTCTATGACCTTACGTTTCATTTTCAGTCCGTAATTCTCGCTATATAATTGAAATACATTCACATATATTGTAATTTTTTTGTTATTTATTTATAGTGGAACAAAATAAGATGATAATAAAAATGAAAAAATTATTCATCTAAAAATATGATTCCACAAGTTTCACACAAATACTTGAACTTGTAAATATTTCGCTAAAAACTTATTTAAAATAAGATTCTTAAAATTTCCATTAAAAAATCGATTTCGCAAACTTTATACCAAAAAGATGAAATAAGTAATTTTCACACCAAACAATTACATCAAAAATATGATTAAAAACTATTTTATCAAAATTTTGCATTACTAATGTGATTCCAAAACTACCAGTCAAAAATTTGATTTTCATGAATTTATCGTCAAATAAGTGAAACCGTAAATCTTCTGCAAAAAAACTTACTTAAAATTATAATTTTGAATTTTTTTTTGTGAAAACCTGTTTTCAATTTTTTCCGTAAAAAATATGCATCTGTAATTTTCCCACCAAAATATTATTTTTGAAGTATTTTATTTTATTTTGTGATTTATTTGCCAAATATTGAGAATCCATAAATTTTATGTCAAAAATGTGATATCAATATTTTTTTGGCTAAATAGGTTGGCATAAATTTTCTGCTAAATACTTGAAATCCTTAAAAAAATTTGACAAAATTTGTCTCGAAATGTGTTTTCAAATCTATTTGACAAAAATATAATTTTCCCAAATTTTTGTCACATCAAAATTATAACATCAAATTTTATTTATAGATTAAATGATGTCATGTCATAAATCATGTGTACTAAAAACTGACATATCACAAGTACATCATCACTACACATCATCATTTTCATGTCACATTAATATTGCTCAAACTAAACATATTAACCAATCAAATTAAAACAAATCAGTATTTTTCATTAAACTATATTCTCAATTAATATATAGAGGATTATACTGAAATAGTTTTTACCATTTGTACTTTCTCCTAAGAGCGAATAGATGGTTGGCATGCATGTGCGGGAATACCAACCACTTCACTACATTTTGAATAGATAAATATTTTTTTTTTAAATATAAATTATATAATAATAAAAATAAAAATTAGACGGTAATCAAACTTCACAAAATAAATTCACAAAAAAATTCGCATGTGACTTCAACGAATACACAATTAATATTTATGTATGTATGCGTATTTGTAAAAAAGTCACTCTTATGTGTTAAAAAGTTTTTAAGTGACTTTGTAAAACAAAGTGCGAGAGATTTATTTTTATATATTTCTATTTTTATTTCTTATTCATATTTGTTTCATCTTATTTTAAGTTATTTCTTACTGATATACAATGAAAATCAATTTATGTATATATATATGAATATGATATAAAATTTTATTTTTATTTAACATATGATAAGAGATAAGATGAGATAGTTATGTAGATTTTAGAAAACAACAGTAAAAAGATGATAAAAGTTATAAAAAAATATATGGTCTTATAAATATTATAAAATAATAATTAGTATATATTTTATTCATTTAGTAAATATTGGTTTGAAAAGAAAATTATCTTAAATTACATTTTTGAAAAGTTTCAATCAAAGTTAATTAATTTTTATTATTTTTAACATTTTATTCTTTAAACTATTTTTATAATAATTCTATCTTATTTGATAATTTGTTTATTTAAAACTTGTTTAGATGTTATTACTATGTTTTGTAAATTAATAACTTTCTGAAATGAATATATATCATACTTCAAATATTATTAATATATAGAATTTGCACTATTCTATTGGATAATTTAGTATTATTTTTTTATTTTTATATAAAATTATATATATATATTATTGAAAAAATTTCTAAATTATATTTTATGAAATTATGAATATATGTAAAAAATTAAAATTATAATAATTATTATTTTATGTTAATTTAAATTTATTAATTTTAGTGTTATAAATTTAATCTAATGTATTTACGTTTTAGTTCCATAAATTTTATAATTTTAATTCAACCAATCAAAACATTTCATTTATTTTAGAAAGTTTGACATGTCACATTTACATGTCATCAATTAAAAGCACTAACTTTTATTGTAGTGTTGACAAATTAGCTATTTTCAATAATGTTAGTTTTCAAATAATATGTAGTGGATAAGTTTTAAATTTTACATTGTTAGTATTTTTTTAGTTAAACTTTTTTGACATTAAAATTTTATTTAATTTTGAATGATTCTAAAATTTGTTTTTTTTAACATTATTTTATTTTATATTTGTTACTTAAGCTTTTTTAATTTTGATTTTCCATCTTTAAAAAAATTAATATTTAAATAATTTGGAAATTAATTTTTATTATATTAATCATATTTAACATTTTGTGTTTAATGAAAAACGCTGATATGGACCAATCAAATTGAGTTTTTTCATTATATGTGGACACTCTCAATTGCATGAGACTTCAACTTTTATATAGAATAGATTTTTATTTTTTCAACATAAATTATCAAAAAAAATTTTACGTTATTTTTACGAGTTTATAAATATGTTATTAAAAAACTGCATATATATGAATCTAATCTAGTCTTACTGTATAGAATTGAATGCATCAAAATTATCTAATTTATTATATAAATTATGTATATACATAAATATATGGAAGTTGTTCGGGAGCAAATTTCGAGATGCCACGTGGGTGTGTGATTCGTCTGGAGGATGGTGCTGAGACTCCGAATTTCGTCTTCTGGGGAAAGGCGACGAATCGTTCCGGGGCGGAAACCTGTTTGAGTCCTGGTAAAGGGGTGATCGTCGTATGCAATCCCGTAAGCACTACACAAGAGGTCAATCGGGCCTCCGGGAGGACCGAAAATGGGTTTCCCTCCCGAAGGTTCTCCGACGCCCAAGTCGATGAACGTCCTACCGGAAACAAGTACTCAGGAAGGTATTTCTACGGATTAGGAGTGAGAGATCTCGTCCGGAGATCGGGACATCTATCTATTTACGAGTGTTTCAAGAGAGGTTCTACATAGAAAGAGAGAAATTCAGCGATTATAAAGGCAAGATTCTGAGTCGAGAGGGACTTATATTAGTAGGCATTCACTCGGGGAACAAAGGGTTCTCCCTTGGTCATGTTGTTCTGCATTGCGGGTTGACTTAGTTTTGGTCAGATACCTCCTCCTTGAAAGGGGTTTCAGATCCACCGACTTGATCCCCTTATGGTGTGGTGATCTCTCTCCATTTATACTGGCCTCATCTTTGTCTTGTCTTCTCCATTCGTCGCGCAAGAGAAGCAGGTGGGCTGAATGATTCTTGTGTGTTTGGGGAAGCTCCTCAACTGCATTGGAACAGTACTCGAGAGTGATTCGCCGAACTAGTCTGGCGCATGTCAGTGTTTAGGGCAATTCAACGTCTATGTGTCGGATCCTTTTTGGGTCCGGTAAAATCAGTCCGAACAGAAGTAGTAAAACTGAACTAAAAATTAATCTTATTTAAATAATAATAAATATCTTAATTACATGGAAAAAGAAACAAATACGCGGAAACATGACTTTTCAAAACGTAGAAACACGATTTAAAAAAAATAAAAGAATGAAAACGTTTTAGAAACATATGTATATAATATCTAAATAATATTAAAATTAAAATATTGAAATCAATTAAAATACATTACGTAATTATTAAGTAATTTATCTTAACCTAAAAAGTTATAACATTTAATGTCAAAATTTTAGAAGATTTTTTTCAATATTAATTTTATTAGCTCCACTAATCATCCAATTCTAACTGACTGAAAAAGATATTCAAATTCAACAATACCAATATTAATCTTATAAAAAAATCAAAATAATGATTAATTTATTATAATAAATTAAATTAATTATTAACTCTTATAAAAAATCAAATTGATCATTCAATTTCAATTTCATAATTATTCATTTATTTACTACAATAAATAAAATTAAGTTTATTTAGTGTTTCTAAAATGGAAATGAGGTTTTCATCATGTTTCCAAACTGTAATTTTTAGTAAACATAGTTTTTCCTGTTTCCTACAAACTTTTGAGAGTTTCCATTTTCGAAACATTTCGAAAACGCGAAACGTATTTCAAACCGAATTTCCATAAAAATATTTTATCTACGTTGTGATTAGCTTTTCTGAGTTTGTAAAAGTTTCTTTTTCTCACGGCAAATGAAATTTACATCTTCTTATCTGTTTATGATTGGTTACAAAAATGAATAATTTATGGATAGATTATTTCTATTCTGCTTTTATCTGTTAAGAAAATTGATGTCTATGACACTTTGGTGTAGTTTTTTATGTACTGTTATTTTTATGAAACCTTTTTCTGTTTTCAACTTTGAAATTACAATTTATTTATATTATTCTGAAAATTACACTTTGACTGTGGATCCGATACAGATTAATGGGACATGAAACAATTATATAATTTTATGCAAATGAAAATCAACAAAAGATGGATTTCATGGTGAACTGGTGATGCTCAGCTGTTCAGCGAAGGGGACATATTTATAGTGATGATATGATGATTCACAAAGTTTAAAATCATATCATAACAACTTCACACCATATAATCATTACCATCGCACACATATCTACTTGTAGGTTTCAATCAGAAACACCTAGCTAGACAACGCCAAATGCCATAGTCACGAGGGACATATCCAACTGAATCGGACCACTCGACCGTTCCATGGATCGCTAATTCACTCTTATCCAATACGACCATCGCACACCAAATCTTCTTTTTAGTTGTATCACTAATATTGCTACAATCTTCCCAAAGAATGGCAAGTTTTCCATTGCAATCTACCATTCCAACCGCCATTTCAACTGACTTATCAAGCTTCAAACCTTGAACCACTCCATATCTTCACCTTAGAGTCATACCACATCAACCCAAAATCTGAGTCATAAAAATATATCACATTGTCTATCACACACACTCCACCTCTTCTCAAAAGTCTCACATGTCCCATCTTTTACATTGTAGATTATGTGTCAACTTCTTAAAATTATTTTTAGTGAAAAAATAGATCTAGGAGATCTTTTAAAAGTTTCTTTCCTCCTTCTCTCCTAGGCACTATTCCCTAGGTTGACTTTAACCACCTGATTTTCACCCCTTGTTTGGATTTTTCCTATCCGGTTTTTCCCAATTTAGAAAGTTTTTTGAACTAAAACTACCTTGGAAAGCGCGCTTCGTGGTTCAGCCCCCACCTTCGGGTCGGAGGGTCCGCAACGGCACACCAGAATGAAGCTGTTTTCAGCAACAGACTTTCTGACGATTCAAAGCTAGATCCTCACCGGTGAAACGAGACGAAAGAGATAAGACAAAGCCTACAACACTCCACTCATGACATAGCTTTGGTGTGAATAAGCCCACCGAGGAGAATTTGCAGCCATATATACGGTGTGAATAAGACCACTGTATACACTCGTAACATCTCAAGACACTCATAATGCAGAAAAGACTCTCCTACGCAGAAAAAGGCAAAGCAGTGGTACACTCGCCAGATCCACCACATAGGATCCGAGTTAGGGTCCCTGAGTTTGACAACTCAGACCTCATCCTGGAGAACAAGCTTACGCTCATAGGGAGACTTACAAACCCTAAGGAACAAAGAGTGTGGTCAATGATTTCTTTCTTTACCAAACGGTGGAAAACAAAAGAGGAAGTGACTGGATCTGACCTGGGAAGAGGCTGTTTCCAGTTTTGCTTCGAATCGGAGGAAGACTTACTACAAGTGCTGGAGAACAGACCCTACCACTTTGCGTACTGAATGGTTATCCTTCAGAGATGGGAACCCACCACGTCAGAGCTCTTCCCCTCACAAATACCCTTCTGGATTCGTCTCAAAGGGATACCACTCCACTATTGGAAAGCTGAAACCCTTCTCAGCCTCGGACACCAGGTTGGAACCTTCATGGACCAAGAGCTAACAAAAACAACTGCAAGAATACAAGTACTGGTCAATGGACTGGAACCTCTGCCACAAGAGTCTATACTCGAATTTGCCAATGGAGATGAAGCGATAGTCACACTAGAGTATGAGCGACTGGAAAACCACTGCACAAAATGCTTCAAAATAACCCACACGAGAAAGGACTGCCCAGAATCAAAACCAAAAGAAGATCCTCGAGATGGTACCAGGACACACTCGCTGAGCCAGTGGGAATACAGAGAAAGAGATACCACGAGACCTAAAACTTTTCCCGACTCTACAGGAACTTTGTCTAACAGAAAAGGAGAAGATGGAGGCTCCCCTTTACCTACAGCACACCAAGAGGAGAGAAAATCTCTTCGGTCTTTCCAACAAAGACATGATAGACATGGACGCCCTTTTGGTGAGAGAGTCTCTGAACTCAGTCAAGCTGAGAAAGTGCGATACGAGCTAGACTATAAACAAAGGCAAAGAGAAAAGGAATCAATAAAGCACCCTGTTGACCATCAGCGCAGAGAGGCACGCTCTTCAGATAGAGAGAAAGATCTTACCCGATCAAAGGACTCCTATCAATCAATTCAAAGCCCAAACCCTCGCGATCTGCGCAACCACCTAAACAACAGAGGAAGAGGAAATGAAAGGTATCAATCACCAGTACAACAGTGGAGAGAAAAAGTAAAACCTCCCGTGAACAATGCTCACCAGCTGAATGTACAAGACTCTTCGGACTCCTCCAGGATCAGACCCTCCCTCCACGTGAATCTGACAGAAACAGTATTTTCGCCGTCAAAACAGACCCCAGAGGAGGTGATGGAGGATTTGTGTGAAGTTACAGTACAATATACCTCCTGTGCAGACCCAACAGAAAGTGCAGCTCGCAGAATGAGGGTCCTATATGGGGAGGAAAGAGGCCTGATGGCAGAGACGGCGGCATTCATTGTAGCTGCATCCTCAACAAGCCCTTCACTCATCCAACGAGAGGAAGAACCAAACAGCAACATATCTCCAGGCTTACTAGCTAGACTTGGCCCACCCCAGGAGGTACCAGTAAAAAAAAAAGAGGACGCCCCCCTGGGAAACACTAACAAAAAACTCATGTCAATCACAGCCCCCATGCCCTAGCAGGCACAAGCTCTAAAATCAGGAAGCTAAGATACCTCAGAGCATCGCCTAGAAGATCTGCGAAGAACCAGAAAAGCATCTTAGCAGCGAGAGGACAAGACGGATTGAGCATTATACACTCAAATGCTGGAGAAGCAGGACCAAGTATGACAATCATTCCGGCAATTACAAGGACATCAGGGGATTTTCGGCTTCCCCAAAGTCCTCATCCTTAACAATAGTATCTTGAAACTGCCAGGAACTGGGAAACCCTGGTACAGTTTGACGATTAAGGGCTATCCACCAGGAAGTCTCGCCGGATATCACCTTCCTATCAGAGACAAAAAAACGCCGATAAAATTGTCCTCAAAGCCACATAGGGGATGGGATTCACAAATAATGTATTAGTTCAACCTGAGGGACATGGTAGAGGGGTTTGGCATTACTCTGGAAAAGCGATATCAGCCTGGAGGTCTTCTCAACCTGTAAAAACTACATCGAAACCCAAATCAGATACAAAGGAAAATCCTTTGTCGCCACCTTTGTCTATGCAGATACTGATAGAAGTAAAAGAAGAGATATCTGTAAAACACTACAATACTGCAAGATGGGCCTTGGTTTACAATGGGGGACTTCAATGACATCTTGGAAGAATCAGAAAAAATAGAAGGCTCTCAACGACCTGAGGGATCTTACTCTGACTTCAGGACTTTTGTCTATGAAATTGACTTCTATGATATACATCACTCGGGAAACCTCTTATCGTGGAGAGGCAATAGAGCAGACAGGAAAACTGTAAGATGCCGCCTTGATAGAGCAATGGTAAATAGCGCATGTGCAGATCTGTTCCCCTCGGCTAGATGCCAATATCTTCGCATGGAAGGCTCGGACCATATACCCATTATCTCGGTCTTTGAACCGGAAAGGAAAAGAAACAAAGGCTTGTTCAGATATGATAGGAGGCTACGCTATAATGAAGAGGTAAAGAAACTAATAGAGGAAACATGGAAGAAATCTATTAACCTCTCTGTGGAAAGACGCATGGCTCGAGTTCGATGGGCCATTATACAATGGAAGAAGGCACAACACTTGAATAGCCGAAAGCAAATCGAGGAAAACCAAGCAGCTTTGGAAGCAGCCCTGTCTCATACACAACACAACGAAGCCCTCCTGATAGAGATCAAAGGAAAGCTTGCACAAGCATACAAAGAGGAGGAAGAGTACTGGAAACAGAGAAGCAGGTCATTATGGCTAAGCCTAGGAGACCGTAATTCTGGTTACTTCCATGTTATTACAAAAGGGCGAAATGCAATCAACAGATTCACCGTCATTGAGGACACTCAAGGGAAAGCTTTCTATGAAGAATCAGAGATAGCACAAGTAATTACCGAGTATTTCCAGGAGCTCTTCCCATCCTCGGAGACGGCTAACTCAGATATTATCAATGAAGCCCTACACCCAAGAATATCTGCAGACACGAATGCACATCTCATCAGAATCCCTTCTGCAGAGGAAGTAAAGCAAGCTATCTTCTCTATCCACGCAGACAAAACTCCTGGACCAGATGGCTTTTCTGCAAGTTTCTATCACTCTAATTGGGAAAACATTGGAAATGAGATAACCAAAGAGATCCAAGAATTCTTCAGGGTGGGAACTTTACCGAGATCTGTCAATGCAACTCATGTGAGGCTCATCCCGAAAGTCCAAGGAGCGAAAGCAGTAGCGGACTATAGGCCTATAGCGCTATGCAATGTATATTATAAGACCATCTCCAATATCCTCACCAAGTGCCTCCAGCCACTACTCTCGGAGCTAATATCTGAAATCCAATCCGCTTTTGTACCTGGTAGAGAAATTTCAGAGAATGTATTAATCACACATGAAGTCCTACATTATCTGAAAACTTCCTCAGCCGAAGTACAATGCTTAATGGCAGTTAAAACCGACATGAGCAAGGCATACAACAAGCTAGAATGGAATTTTATAGAAGGGGTTTTGAAAAGACTAGGATTCCACTCTAAGTGGATCAACTGGATCATGCAATGTGTATCTACGGTCTTATACTCCTACCTGATCAATGGCGCTCCATATGGAAATGTCCGACCAAAACAGGGCATCCGGCAGGGAGACCCCCTCTCTCCTTACATCTTCATACTCTGCAGTGAGGTCCTCTCGGGCCTCTGTCTCCAAGCACAGAGTAATGGCAAGATGAAGGGAATAAGAGTGGCCAGAGGGTGTCCTCAAATAAACCATTTGCTCTTCGCCGATGATACGATGTTCTTCTGCCAAGCAAATAAGGAAAATAGCCAAGAATTAAAAGAAATCCTCTCCAAATATGGGAAAGCGTCGGGACAATCCATCAATAAAGCTAAGTTTGCTATTACTTTCTCGCATAAAGCTCTTAGTGACCTAAGAGAAAGCATAAAGCAAGAACTAAACATATTAAAGGAGGGGGTGTTGGTAAATACTTAGGATTACCTGAACACTTCAGCCGGAAAAGAGGGACCTCTTCACGGGCATAGTTGACAGGATCCGACACAAAGATATCTCCTGGTCGTCCAAGCTTCTATCCCCAGCAGGAAAAATGACAATGCTGAAAAGTGTATTAGCCTCTATGTCAGCCCATGCTATGACTTTTTTCAAGCTCCCGGTTTCCCTCTGCAAGCGCATACAATCAACCTTTGTGAGATTCTGGTGGGATACTAAACAAGATGAGAAAAAGATGGCTTGGGTAGCTTGGGTGGCTTGGAACAAAATGACGCAAGCTAAAGATGAAGGAGGACTGGGTTTTAGAGACTTATCTTGTTTCAATGATGCCCTGCTAGCAAAACTGAGTTGGAGACTGCATTCTAATCCGAATTGCCTACTCGCCAGACTGTGTTTTGGCAAGTACTGCCCCAATACACCCTTCCTAGAATGCAAGAAATCCTCCTTGGTATCACATGGATGGGCTGGTATTTTAGTGGGACGAGATCTCCTTGTAAAACAGATAGGATGGGCTATTGGGAATGGAGAATCCATCAAGGTGTGGGGAGAACCCTGGATCTCTCTGGACCACAAACTAGCGCCTATGGGACCAGCTACAAAGGAATCAACACACTTCAGAGTTGCTGATCTTTTCCTCCCCGGCACCACGTCATGGGACATCAGGCGAGTCTTTGAGTACCTACCAAACTATACCGCGGAGATCCTCAGCCTAAAACCAATCAAAGCAAGGTTAGAGGACAAGTTGATCTGGTTAAAGGACCACTCGGGGAACTACACTACAAAATCCAGATACTATGCTGCTCTAAAAGAAAGACCATCCGAGATCTCTGACATGACTGAGGACACTACTCAAGGGATAAAATGGATACCTGATATATGGAAGATTAAAACAGGACCAAAGATCCAAATGTTCCTGTGGAAAGCAGCAAGGGGAGCACTCCCGGTTGGAGAGAGACTAGAATCCAGGAAGATACTCCTCGACCCAACATGTGTACGATGTGGAGAGCTTGAAACCATTGTCCATGTCCTCTTCCACTGCCCGTTTACAAAGAAAGTGTGGGAGACAGCACCTCTACATGGATCGAGCGTACCGGCTCATGACTGGAACTTCGCAACGGGATGGGCCCATCTTAGACGACTCATCTGCTTCTCTGCCCATGTCATCACGATGACACCTCTGGTCTCGTGGATACTATGGAATATCTGGACAGCACGGAACAATCTCATCTTCAGTAACAAAGCGTTCTCGGAGGTAGAAGTGCTAAACAAAACAGTCATCAATGCTGTGGAATGGACTGCAGCTCAACCGACTGTGCGCAAAGACCCGAACCACCAAACCAATCAAACTATCGGAAGACAAAGCGACGACACCTATGTTTACTGTAAGACAGACGCGGCGTGGAAAATAGAGTGCAAGACGGCGGGATTGGCCTGGACTTTCGACGGAGGGAAAATCAACAAACAGATCCAGTGCACAGAGATCTCCCATTTTGTCTGATCCCCTTTAATAGCGGAAGCTTTGGCCATCCGATCGGCAGTGGAGGATGCACTGAAGCGCGGTTTCACCAAACTTAACCTCGAATCTGACTCCATGCAGATGATCAAAACACTAACGACGGCAACGGAGTTCTCAGAGCTCCATGGAATCGCCGGTGACATCCGATCTTTAGTGCCCTGCTTCGAAAGCATTAACTTTCTTTTCACCAGACTCGAATTTAATGTCACTTAGCAAAACAGGCCTTAGCCCAGTGTAACACTCTCCCCTTTTGAGTTTTAATCAAAACAAGTTGGCCCAAAAAAAAAAGATTATGTGTCTCTTTCCTCTATAACTCATACCGTAAACCTTACCATCCACAGCCACAGCTTCAGTCACAATTCTTCCATATGTCCCATAAATCCTTCTAGAACTAAACCATATATATAAGTGGAGATAATCTCTTACGCCCATCAATGAACACATCCGTGCAAGTTCAGGAGAAAGGAAAAGTGACCAGAAGCTTATGGAAACACAAGAGAGGAGTGGGTCGTACCGTCGTAGCGTTTCAGTACACGGGCTAAACAGTTTAAAACGACGTCGCTTGGTAGTGACATCAAAGAAGATTGGTCATCAGCGGTAGTAAAGGCTGTGGTGAAAGACAAAGTCATGCATAGATTAAGGTATCCATAGATTAAGTTTCTTCTCATGAGTTTACATTGATGGTTGTTTTCTTGCGGTGGCTCAATATCGGCGTTGGAGGCGACTGCGGTAGACATATCAGAAGTTTAGTATTTACGAGGAGAATGAAAATACAAAGGGTGTAGAAAGGAGCCATAATCAACAGAAGTCATGTTATTTATATAAGTACATAAATCAACAACCAATCAAAACATTTTCTTAATACAAGTCATCTATTTATTTTAACTTTAAAATTTAAACCCATTAAAAACCCAAATACTTTTTATTGTTAATTTTAATTTTATTTTTTAGTCAAACCCAAGCCCAAATAATAAATAACAACAAAAAATTATTTTAATTTTTGCCAAACCCAAATCCAAATAATAAATAATAGCAAAAAAATATTTTATTTTTTTTTGCCAAACTCAAACAATAAATAATAACAAATTAAAAAATTAAAATTTCTAGCTACATATGATTGAAGAAAATGTAGGTCTATCATCAATTATACTTCCATGACAACAAAACAAAAAGCCTTATGTTATAAGAAGCTCACACATCAGCAAAAAAATTAAAATAATATAAATATAACAATAATACATATCATCAACACAATAATAAAATCAATTTACTATATTGCTTACCCATTAAAAAGCTCAAAGTTTACAAAAAATAAAGGTCGACAACAAAGGAGGAAAAGCTCATACCACGACAGCTAGGAGATTCGCACTTTCGGTGGTTATCCAGAACTCGATAACTTTTTGATTATTCTCCGTCGCTAAGCCTCACATGAGAACTTTCTATCTCTCATGGTTTCAATTATTCTGCTGCTTTGTCTCCACTTTTGCAGCTTCACAGCTCGGGCTTCCACTGAGTCATTCGGGAAAACCTCAATCTCAGCACCATTGACATCGGAAATGTCGGAATCACCTCTGTTTCTGGCTCAGTCATTGCTAAGTTTCTCGGGTTTTGACGTGAAAGCAAAATTTCATGGTTTGAACAGGAAAACAAAAATTTTTGGAAAATGAAAATTCTCAGTTTTGACAGAAAATAAAATTTTCGAGTAATGATGGGAAAACAAAATATCTCGATTTTGATAGGAAATACGAATTTTCGGTTTTGGTGGCCAATACAGTTTTTTTTGTTTTGATAAATAATACGATTTCTTGGTTATCACTGGAAAATACAATTTCACGAGTTTTGCGAAAAATGCAATTTGACGATTTTGGAAGAAAAATATAATTTTTAAGTTTTGTTAAAAAACACAAACAAATTTTCTCAATTTTGACGGGAATGAGGGATTTCTCAGTTTTTGCGGGAATATGAGATTTTTTGGTTTTGGCGAGAAAATATAATTTCTCAGTTAAGGCGGAAAAATGCGATTTCTCGGATTTGACGGAAAAATGTGTTTTCGGTTTTGGAGGGTAAACAAAAAATATCAATTTTGAATGGAAAACAAAATATCTTGGTTTTGAGGGAAAAATGCGATTTCTAGGTCTTGATGGGAAACAGAACTTTTATATTTTGACGGACAAATACAATTTCTCGGTTTTGATGGGAAATGAAAATTTTGAGTTGACGGATAATGCGATTTCTTGGTTTTCGTAGAAAAATGCGATTACTTGGTTTTCCCGAGAAAATACATTTTGACGATTTTGGCAGAAAATGTAATTCTTCGGTTTGATGGGAAAAATAAAATTTTCAGTTTTGGTGGGAATAAGCATTTTCTCGGTTTTGATGGAAAATGCAAATTTTATTTTTGACAGATAATGCGATTTTTATTTTTTTGTGGGAAAATGTGATTTCTTAGTTTTCGCGGGAAAACGTAATTTCTCGCGAGATAATGCAATTTTCTGTTTTTGCGGGAAAATGTAATTTCTTGGTTTTTGTGGGAAAATGTGAATTTTGGTTTGACGAGAAAATAGAATTTCTTGATTTTGGCCGGAATAGGCGATTTCTCGTTTTTCGAGGAAAAATAATTTTTTTGGTTTTGACAAAAAAAAATTTTTGTTTTTGTATGAAGATGAATTTTTTTTGGTTTTGGTGAGAGAACGTGATTTCTTGGTTCTGGCGAAAAACACAGGTTCTCGCGGGAATATGTGTTTTCTTGGTTTTTGCGGAAAAATACAATTTTTTGGTATTGGTGAAAAATGAAATTTTTGGTTTGGCGAGAAAATAAAATTTCTTGGTTTTTTTGGGAATATGCAATTTCTTAGTTTTCGTGAGAAAAAGATTTTTTTATTTTAACGAAAAATGTGATTTTTTCAGTTTTTGTAAGAAGATTAATTTTTTTGGTGGTAAAATTCCAAGTTACCATATGTTTACAGTTACCAAAATTTAATTATTTAACTTATGCTAAATAGATATTTCAACAATTCAAATAGAATTTTCTATTTAATTCTAAAACAATAATAATGGTTTTGATATTAATGTTATTGATTATAGTTTGGTGGTTTTAAACATATGTTTATAACAAATATTTAAAATAATTATATTAATTAATAAATTTTTTAAAATTATATTTTGCTTTATATAATTATAAGAGAGGATCAAGTGGCAATTTAGTATTAAAAAATAGATTATATTTGCCAGTAGTATGAAAGTAATTAAAAGTATATTATTTTATTTTTACATATACATTTACAGTTAATTAAACATATTTTATAGCAAATTACAATTTCGAAAAATAAAATAAGGATATACAATGTTAATTCAGATTTAAAACATATAAATACATAACTTAAGGTAATATATAATATAAATAAAATATTATATTTATTTATATTATAAAAATAATTTTATTATATTAAAAATATCTAAAAATTTTAGAAAAATACCCTGCAGCGTAGCACGGATAAATACCTATTCTATACTATAAAAGATGGGATTCTTGCAAAAATGACCTAAAATTTGATTTGAATTGCAAATCTAACCCACAAAAATCACCTTTCCAACATTTGCCATTTTGTGTCCAAACAATCCTTCATAGTTTCAGTTATTCACGAAATTGCCATTATTTTTAATTAATTTCTTTTATTTTCAGAAATCCAAATGACCAACTAATTCTCATCTTCTTCACTTATTTACGAAAATGCTCCGAAAGTAGACTTTTCTCGGTCCGAATGAAGTCTACTAGTTAACGCCCAAGTTAGTTTTGCAATTGACCGCATGAAAAAGTAGACTTCTTTTGGTCTGAATGAAGTCTACTCTATTTCCTTTGATAACAAAAAAAATGGAGTAGACTTCTCGAGTAGACTTCTTTAGATGCAGGTCATTTTTGTAATTGACCAACATTTGATTTGTAGAGTAGACATCTCTATGAAAAGTAGACTTCTCCGAGAAGTCTACTTTCGTAAGTAGACTTCTCGCAGGTCATTTCTGCAATTGAAAAATATTTGACTTTTTTGACTTCTCGGGGAAGTCTACTTTCGTAAGTAGACTTCTCGCAGGTCATTTTTGCAATTGACCAAAAAGTCAAATATATTCAGTTGCAAAAATGATCTGCGAGAAGTCTACCTACGAAAGTAGACTTCCACGAGAACTCTACTCTGAAAAGTAGACTTCTCAGAGAAGTCTACTTTCGTAAGTAGACTTCTCGCAGGTCATTTTTGCAATTGACCAAAAAGTCAAATAATTTTTAATTGCAAAAATGACATGCGAGAAGTAGACTTCTCCGAGAACTCTACTTTTCATAGAGAAGTCTACTAATCTTTTGGCAATTGCAAAACTAATCTACGAGAAGTCTACTTTTATCCGAGAAATCTACTTTTCTTGTTTTTTAAAAAAAATCATTTTTATACAATATTTAACGAATTTTTAAGATTTTCGTGATCCTAAGCTTCTGTTATTAAGTTTTCTTGCTTATGCATAAGTTTTACATATTTATATTTTATAGATATAGTCGAATCAGTTTTCATGTTTTATATGATACTTAGCTTATTAAGAGTAGTCTTCTTAGTCAACTCTAGAAGTCTACTAAGTAGACTTCATCTGACTTTCAGAGAAGTCTACTTATTCAATTTTGATGTCTAATGTGGTTTGGATTTTGTTCATTTTCACAGAGAATGGTTTACATACTCGCTGTTTATGGAGAATAGGTTAAGAGTGAATCAGTGTGGCAGTTCGAGGTGGATAATAGCAAAGGAGGGCGAATGTTGTTCTTAAGAGATGATTGCACACATGGTGAGCTTCTTGGTGTATGTTGGCAAAGGAGGGCGAATAGCAAAGGAGGGCGAATGTTGTCACCTTTAAGTTATGTAAAATTAATGTCTTTAAGAAGTCTACTCGAGACAGGAGAAGTCTACTTCAGAAGTCTACTCGAGATAAGAGAAGTCTACTCGATTGACAAGTTATATGATATAAATGAGAGAAATGTCCCTTTGAATCACTTTAAAGTTATGTAAAATTAATGTCTTTTAGATATCTACTCGAGACATGAGAAGTCTACTCAAGACAAGAGAAGTCTACTCGGTTGACAAGTTATATGATATAAATGGGAGAAATGTCCCTCTGAATCACTTATAAGTTATGTAAAATTAAAGTCTTTAAGAAGTCTATTCGAGACAGGAGAATTCTATTTTGTAGAATAGATAAACATAGATAATTTAGGAATTTGATACAAAACATTCAATGCAATTCAACATTACATAGAAAATAACCCTCTAAACAAACAAACATTTAAGGATCACTAATTATAAATCTTAAAACTGACATAAGAAATTACTACTAAACTAAAATCTCTAAAAATTATGTATGCAACTAAAGTCTGCTTGAGAAGTCTGCTCGAGATCGAGAAGTCTACTCGAGAAGTCTGCTCGAGATCGAGAAGTCTACTCGAGAAGTCTGCTCGAGATCGAGAAGTCTACATTCAGATCAGCAAAAAAATCAACAAAATTCAGCTTTGCAACAATAACAAAAAATTTAGATCTGCAACAAAATTCAGATCTACAACAAAATCTATAAAATTTATACAACAATAAACTCAGATCTACAAATATAAACTTAGATCTACAACAATAAGCTCAAATCTATGAAGCTCAGATCTATAATAATAATCTACTATATTTATAACATTCAGATCTATACAAAAATCTACAAAATTCAGCTCTGCAATAATAACAAAAAAATTTACAAAATCTACAAACTTTATACAACAATAAGCTCAAATCTATAATAATAAGCTCAGATTTGCAATATGAACACAAAGCAAACAAAAAGAGGAACACAAAAGCTCAGATTTGCTTACCACTACCATAACCTGCAAGTGAGAGGAGGTTGAATGCAAGATAGAGAGGATGAAGAGGATATTGATATCAAGAGAGGAAGGAGAAGAAGTTCATGGCCAGAGAGAAGGGAGAAGAGAGAGAGGCATTTTTAGATAGAGAAAGACTTTATTGTTAATACAATTAGGTTAAACTCTCCTTATATATGTAGAAAAAAATTCGTTTAAGTAGACTTCTCCAAGAAGTTTACTCGAGAAGTCTACTCGAGAAACCGAGAAGTCTCTTAGTATTGATTTTTATCCTAATTTATCTATGGTGATTTAAATTGATTATTTTCTGTCAAATTTTATTTTTAATAGGTGTAAAAAAGTATATATTTGTTGTTATGTATCTAATTTTTTTATCAAATTATCTTTTATGATTTTTAAAATTAATTGTAAACATATTATTAAAGAGTAGACTTCTTGGAGAAGTCTACTCGAGAAGTCTACTTAACTTCTCGAGTAGATTTCTCTGGGATAAAATAGTAATTGAGGTGGACATTTTTTTGTTTGGTCATTAGGGTTAAAGTTGTAATTTTACTACTTCTGTGAGTTATTTTTGTCAAACATGCAATAAGGGGTCTAGTTTTGTATTTCAACTCAAGTTTTGAGTCATATTTAGCAATTCCCCCATAAAAGATAGCTAACTCTCTTCATATGAGTGTCACCTCATCATTTTAGTTTATTGTAAAAATGACATGTGTCATTTTTTAAATTTAATGATACAAATTATATAAAATACAGTTAATGCATAAATTTAATGGATTATTAATCATGATACCAAAATAATATGAAAAATATGAAGTATTAGATAATATATTTTTATAACAATATATACTTTTTATCCAAAAATAATTATTAAATATCTATTTTATGACAGTTTTTAAAAATCATTAAAATATTAATTTTTCTTATTTAAGAGTGTTTTCTTATTTCTAATTAATATCATAAGTTATTATTATAAAAAATTATACAAATGTAAAAAACAAATTATTTGATATTTTGAACCTAAAAAAATCAGACAAAAAATGTATACAATATTATAATAAACTTTAAAACAATTTCCTTATAAACTAATAAATATTTGATAATTTATTTTATTCAAACTTGATCCATTAATAATTTTTATTAATAAAAAATCAAAGTCCTAATATATTTAATTATAAAATTTTTAATGCAATTATAAATCAATTATTTAAGCTCAGAAAATATAAAACGACGGCGTTGCTATTGTGTAAATCTACGCCGTGAACAAATACTATCTGTTAAAAAGAGTCGTCTCTACCTATGTTGTGCTTGCAAAGTTTTTCTAATTAATTTTTGTTATATAATACTTCTCTGATTTGCAGTATATCCATTTAATATATTCTATGTATACAACATATAACATATTTCACATTTTCTTATCAATAAACCATTTATCACATATATAGTTAATATCCACATAATATGTAATTATATATTGTATGTTTATTCAAATATACAACTTCCTTAAGAAAAATTTAAAATACGATAAAATAAATTGTAACTACACTTTTTAACAAATTATATTGTAATAAAAGATCTGCGCATCGCGCGGATACTCATCTAGTAACAATAAAGGATTTTGGGTTACAAAATTCTTCTATGGCTACTCAAGGATGTATTAAATAAAAAACAGAAGTCATTATCTTCCTTTGATGAACTTTATACATATAATCATCATTGATTCCATCGACATTCCGTAGGAGGAACAGAAAATCTAGACCGATCCGAACAATAATCGTAGTTCATGAACTTCGCTCTCACATTCTTCAATGCCTTAAGTTCGTATGCACTTAACATTCTATACTTCCTCGTATTCCACCAGTATGTTGCTGAACCACATACTTTGGCGTTAATGTTCCGACCATCCGCATGACAACCAGAATTAGCAAACCTTTGGAAATTGGCTTTAAAAGGAGCGTACGACCAATCAGTTTTGGCTTTACCACCGTCTGTTGCCCATTTCTCGCCGTTCCACAGACTAGCCACCACTTTCATGGCCTTTGATGGATAGCCTACGCCATATCTTCTGTTGTTTTTGAATATCCTTATTGGAATTTTGTCCACATAAAACCTATTATCGTGAGAAAGTAAAAAATGTTATCATTGCATCATGGTACTCTAAAAGATAATTACATGAAACTGACTACTAAAATGTTTTGAATTGTTGGGTCTAACGTCTGTATTCATCTAACATTCCAAAAGAATTTCGCCTTAATTTAGTTAAAACTCTGCGATATTGTTAACCTCTGAATTTTATGGTGATGTTTCTATTTTCTATGATAGAAGAAAATAAAAAAAATGAGTGTGTATATTTTCTGCCTAATGGGTAATTATGTAAACAAAATATATTCAAGGAGAAAAAAAACATACACAATTTGATACGGATTCCAAAGAATTCCATAAGTGTGGAAATCTTGGGTTGGATCGAACCAAAGAACAAACTTTTGTTCTCTATTTCCTTGACCATTTGTAAAGACATTTGTTTGAAGTGCTATCGGTCTTCCTCCTCTATTCCCCAAGAACTCAAAGTCAAGTTCGTCGTGGGTGTTTCCCTTGGAAGTTAACTGTAACCAATACACAAATGATAAATAAACAAATTCACAATGTTGAAAGTTGAAGTTAATTATAAAAAAAAAGTTGTTATGAGTAAATAAGAGGTGAGCGTACATAAAAAGCTGTGACAACTCCAGCGGAATCTTGTGCAGGTAGTTTGATCCTCATTTGGAAGAATCCTGATCCGTAGTTGTGCTTAGACTCAAAGGCAGAACCTGTTTGTAAAATAAATTAACAAAAATAAAGTTGTTTTACTAAAACTAAAAAAGTAAGAACGTAAACTCTGAAACTGTTTGAATTATATGTAATAAATTTTTTATTGGTTGAATTATTTTAAAATTGATGATAAAACAGTTTTTATTTGTATGTAAAAATCTTAAACACCATCTAATAAAAATGGAGTGAATATTATTTTAAATTTTAAAAAGATTGTATTTTGAAAGGAATAAATTAATGTACCTGCAGCTTTATCCATGGAGAGCTGGACTTCTTTCCCTTGGTTGAGTTTCAAGACATTTCCCCACGTAACAACATAGTTCTCATCGAACGCTCTACCTCCACGAGCCCTAGCATCAGCCATAACGATTAAGAACATTATTGAAACAAAATATAATATTGGAGATGTAGACATTCCCTTATTCATTTTAAATGTTGTGTTTTTTTTGTCAATTCTCTATTCTTCTTAGAACGGATCAGAGATCCAAATCCTTGGTAAATATCATGTTGAGTGGAGAGATATGCCTCTTTTTATACTCATGTGTATTAAGGGTGTTAATTAGAGAATTGATTTGGTAAAAAAGTTATTTTGGTCAACAAAATTTTAGTTTTGGTCAATAATATTTTGGTCAACGTTATATATTGTTATAGTATTATTTTTTATAACTATTTAGAAATTAAAGCAAATAAGAATATGGAAAATTTTGAAAAATACTACCATTAATTAATATGTTTATAGACTATTTTACCCTTAATTAAAGTTTCATCCAAAATTTCATCGAAACAGCTTCAGATTTCTCCGATGTGATTCCGCCGACACGATCAGATTCTCTACCGGCATTTTTCATCAATGTGATAGTGCCGTTTTATCGAGAATGAGAGGCATTTTGTTCTTCGAATTTACTCTATCTCCAATTTCAATCCAAATCTCTCGATGCTTTCGATAGAGAAGTCTTTCGTCGCTCTCAGCTTCCGCTCCTCCTTCCTCTCTCCTCTCGATGTGCTTCACGGTGACATTGGCGTGCTCTCATCCTGTGATGTTTTCGTTCTTTTCAGAAAATCTAGTCACCGAAGAGCTTATCCGTCTTGTACCCTGTGCCAGAACTAAAGGTGCTACCTATTCTCTCTTACGTCTATTCCCGGTAATCCAATTGCCAGAGTTTGTGATTTTCCGGTTCAGAGGGAGTTGTGTCCATTTAATCTTGCTCATGTGACTTTTACGGTGATCCAGATTGTGTTCGGTGTTGCACACACTGCTAGAAATCTGACCAAAGATCCTTAATTTTTGGCAAGAGCGTAGGATCAGCAAGAGCTTAATTTTC
The DNA here is from genome assembly GCA_911865555.2 of Thlaspi arvense. Taxonomy (NCBI): domain Eukaryota; kingdom Viridiplantae; phylum Streptophyta; class Magnoliopsida; order Brassicales; family Brassicaceae; genus Thlaspi; species Thlaspi arvense. The sequence continues at coordinate 66,434,506 of OU466860.2, forward strand.
AAGGTATGTTCTCGGAATTGCTCCTTCTGAATTTCAATCGATTATTCTATTATACTGATTTTACTAGATAATTAGATTAGGAACCAGTAGGATTGATTCGAAAGTGATCAACACAACAATGGGAGTGAATGTATTAGCTGTTTTGCGGGTAAAAGATGTTATGAAAAAGAAAGATGAGCTTCCGATTTGTAAAGAAAGAGACCTGATTATGGATCAATTGGTGAATCTGACTAGCAAAAAATGTGGATGTTTACTTGTGGTTGATGAAGATCATCGCTTGCTCTGATAATAGCCAAGAAAAAATTAATAAGTCCATCACAAATTTTTAAGTAACTCCATCTCAGGTCTATTGGTATCCAAATGTTTGCAGAAGCACTTAAGAGTTATAATCTGTACATGAAGAGGAAAACTAGTAATGAAAAGATAGAAAGTCTATATAATCAAAACTGTAAAGCTTCTTTCTTCTCTTTATGCTCAATTCTATAAGTGTTATCCACAGTTTCAATTTGGGGTTGTATTTGTTATCTGTTTGTTCTTATCGAGAACTTTGGCTTGTTTGTCTTGTGCTTTTGCTATGTTTACATGTCCGTTAATGAGCAGCACGAGAAGCGAATCACTAAGGACAAGCCTTAAACCCCTTTTCATGGAGACTTATGTTAATATCTACTTCGTCTTCTAAGACCATCTCCAATCTATTTTGCTATTTTTTCCTTTAATATAGAGGATCTATAAAATAGAGGTAGATTTCTCTCCAATCCACATCTATTTTAGAGGAATACCTCTATTTTAGAAGAAAATATAGAGGAACCTATTTTTTCCTCTATATTTGGAGGAAAAAGTAGCATCTCTATTTTTTCCTCTAAAATAGAGGTGGATTGGAGAACAAAAATGACACCTCTATTTTTTCATCTAAAAGTAGAGAAAAAAATAGCAATAGATTGGAGATGCTCTAAACATCATCCAAAGAAGTTATGGACTGGGCAACACGAGTTAAATCCACTGCTGGTGCAGTTTTTGGACTGGCTTATCTTCCTGAAGATTGTAAGCTTAAACCTTTTTAATTATATCTTCTTGTTTTGGATGCTAACTTTCATAGTGATTAATGAATCATCATTAAAGATAAGTTCTTTGATGTCTTAGTGGTAGGCTCTAAAACCATTTGGCTATTCTTATTATATTTTCTGTTGTTAGGTCATCTGTGTATCATACACAGAGATATTAAGTCATCTAACATTCTTCTAGAGGATAATTTTGATGCTTGGGTATGCATTACTCTACTCTACTTGGCTTTTCAAGGTTTTCATTTACATGATGGCTTTACCAGTCTTTTGATCTCTCATGTTTTGTAGGTTTCTGACTTTGGTCTTGCAAGATTAGCTCTTGATTGGAACATTCACATCACCACACGAGTTATTGGAGCAATTGCTGTCAAGTTTCCTGAGCTTCTAACCCAAAATCAATTGGCAATGAGTAGATTGGCCCAAGTCCTTTATATATTAGTTAAAGTCCTTCCCAACTTCAGATGTGGGACATATATTACACACACTCTCTACAGATTAATGCTTCATGGCCCATTAACCTATATATTATCCAATACTCCCCCTCGAGATAATGACTCTTCTAGCCATTAATCTCGCAGACCATCAATTTTGGATCAAGGAACAAGGCCACTTTTTGGGCCGGAAATAAACCCTAATTAGACCACTTTTGGGTCAGGGTTATGAGAGTGTGTGGATCGGGCTCTGATACCATGTTAAGTTTTCTGAACTTCCAACCCAAAATCAACTGGCAATGAGTAGATTGGCCCAAGTCTTTTATATATTAGTTATAATCCCTCCCAACTTCAGATGTGGAACATATCTTACACACACTCTCTAGAAATTAAGGCTTCATAGCCCATTAACCTCTATATTATCCAATAATTACTCTCCATGGTGGATCTCATTTGCTTAAATAGGAAAAAAAAACAATTCTTTTGGTTATTGCAGACAATGATCGAAAACTGATTTGGATTTTAACGATGTATTACACATTTATAAATATTTTAAAAGAGCTTTTAAATCTTTATAATAACTAAATAATTGTTGAATTAATGATTCATGAGACATATAACCACTAAACCATATCTAATTGTTCCATGTAAAAACATATAGCTATAAACCACATCTATTTATTCTTCTATGTAAAATTTTATTTGTTTATAAAAAATATAGATTGGTTATTTATAAAGATTTTAAAAGAGGATCTTTTTAAATCTTCATAAATGAATTTATAATAAAATCATTTTGTCCAATACTCGAATGATTGTTTGGCATCGTGGCTACATACGCTACCAAATTACCTATAATATTTTCGATTTTGTAAAAAAAATTAAAAGAATTTAAAAATCTCTTTTTTAAATACTTTTTAAAATTTAATAAACACATAACAACATGATTTGCACAATTAACGAATGGGTATGTGGCCCAGTAATTACACATCTCTACTAAAAATCCGGATGTCAAGAATTCGATTCTGCAAAATCCTTTAAAAAGATTTTAAAAAACTTCTTAAAAAGAATAATTCATCATCTTTGACAAACATAATTGAACTTCAACATCGTTGATTTAAAATAGCATCTACGAGATTCTCTTAGACTTCTGGCCTATGTTGATAATTACACATCCCTACTAAGAATCTAGATGTCTGGGTTCAGTTATGCAAAATCATTCTTTTTAAAAGTTTAATAGATACATAACAACAAAACATCTTATAGATAACTAATGAGTGTGTGTGGTTTGGTGGTTACAACTTACAAGCATAAACAAGTTTTTTATATTTATAGTTCCAGACCTAATATAGTTTTAAGATTTAAAAACTTTTTTAAAAACCATTATAAATAACTATATAAATGCATAGTATATATAAACAAATAAATTTCCACATACAACAATTGCGTGTGTGTGGTTTGGAGGTTACAACTTACAAGCATATACAAGTTTTTCATATTTATAGTTTCAGGCCTAATATATTTTTATAAATGATACAATATGGAAAAACACTAAACCAAATGTCTTCATTATCTGGATTTATTATTAGAATTTTGTCTTCAAAATTATAAAATCAAAGGATTCTCATTCAAGTCTAAAGAGAAATTTGTGTCAAGAAGACTTTTATTTGATTTAGCTTATTTTTCTCCTTTTGTATAAATGTAAATAATTTTATTTAAGAGTATTTATTTGTAAAGATCATTTGTAAGAGCTATAAAAGTTCATTGTTCTTATTGTAATAATATATAAAAAAATTTGGAAATTAAAAGAGACTTTTCTCTAAAACTTTGGCATTGTTTTTTGTTTATCGAAGCAAGATGAAATTCTTCACTTAGTAGACATTTGAATCTATGTCTATTGTGTGCGATGCCTTGAGACTAGGTTTGTGAATTCATCACAGGGGCTTTCACACTCTTGAGTGGCGTTCTTCGATCCACCCATCTATTCATCTCATCCACTGATCCAGCCTGAACGAGACTTGAGTCCAGCAGGATTGATCCCATAACCATCCACTTTGATCATCTCTTGAGCAAGTAGAAAGGGACTTCAGTCTAGCTGCGTGCTTCCACCCATTCACCCAAGCATTTTAAGATCATACTCATTGATCTTATATCTTTTGGTACCAGAGCTAAAAGTTCCTATCCTCTATCGTTTTTATTTCTGTTTTGTTTTTTTTTATCAAGATTTCCATTAAAAAAAAAAATTTTGGTTATTTTTATTCATTAATTTTTATAAACTTAAAAAAAAACTCAGAAAAAATAGTTTTATGTTTTTTTTCTTTGATTCATGATTTTTTTTATTTAAAAAAAACCTATAAAAAACAGTGTTTTCCCTTAAAATTGAAGTTTGTTTCTTTCATTTAAAAAAAACAAAATAAACTCTATTTCTATTTATGTTTTTGTTTATTTCGATTTTTCTGTTAAAAAAAGTTTTATTTATTTTCTAAATATCATTTGCTAAAAAGTTTATTAAAAAAAAATTAGTTTTGAGGACAAAACCATTTGAAGAGGGAGAGAATGATACAATATGAAAAACACTAAATCAAATGTCTTCATTATCTGGATTTATTATTAGAATTTGGTGTTCATCATTATAAAATTAGAGGATTCTTATTCAAGTCTAAAGAGAAATTGTGCCAAGAAGACTTTTATTTGATTTAGCTTATTTTTCTCCTTTTGTTTAATTGTAAATAATTTTATTTAAGAGTATTTATTTGTAAAGATCATTTGTAACAGCTATAAAAGCTCACTGTTCTCATTGTAATAATATATTAAAAAATTTAGAAATTAAAAGAGATTTTTCTCTAAAGCTCTGGCTTTGTTTTTTGTTTATCTAAGTAAGATGGAATTCTTCACTTAATAGACATTTGAATTTATGTCTTTTGTGTGCGATGCCTTGAGACTAGGTTTGTGAATTCATCACAAGGGCTTTCACACCCTTGAGTGGCGTTCTTCGATCCATCCATCTATTCATCTCATCCACTAATCCAGCCTGAAAGATACTTGAATCCAGCATGATTGATCCCATAACCATCCACTTCGATCATCTCTTGAGCAAGTAGAAAGAGACTTCAGTCCAGCTGCTTTCTTCCACCCATTCACCCAAACATTATAAGATCATTCTCATTGATCTTATATCTTTTGGTACCTGAGCTAAAAGTTTATATCCTCTATCATTTTTATTTCTGTTTTGTTTTTTTTTATCAAGATTCCCATTAAAAAAAATGTTTTGGTTATTTTTATTCATTAATTTTTATAAACTTAAAAAAAACTCAGAAAAAATAGTTTTATGTTTTTTTTCTTTGATTCATGATTTTTTTATTTAAAAAAACCTATAAAAAACAGTGTTTTCCCTTAAAATTGAAGTTTGTTTCTTTCATTTAAAAAAAAACAAAATAAACTCTATTTCTATTTATGTTTTTGTTTATTTCGATTTTTCTGTTAAAAAAAAATTTATTTATTTTCTAAATATCATTTGCTAAAAATTTTATTAAAAAAAAATTAGTTTTGAGGACAAAAACAATTGAAGAGGGAGAGAATGATACAATATGGAAAACACTAAATCAAATGTCTTCATTATCTGGATTTATTATTAGAATTTGGTGTTCATCATTATAAAATCAGAGGATTCTTATTCAAGTCTAAAGAGAAATTTGTGCCAAGAAGACTTTTATTTGATTTAGCTTATTTTTCTCCTTTTGTTTAATTGTAAATAATTTCAATTAAGAGTATTTATTTGTAAAGATCATTTGTAAGAGCTATAAAAGCTCACTGTTCTCATTGTAATAATATATTAAACAATTTAGAAATTAAAAGAGATTTTTCTCTAAAGCTCTGGCTTTGTTTTTTGTTTATCTAAGTAAGATGGAATTCTTCACTTAGTAGACATTTGAATCTATGTCTTTTGTGTGCGATGCCTTGAGACTAGGTTTGTGAATTCATCACAAGGGCTTTCACACCCTTGAGTGGCGTTCTTCGATCCATCCATCTATTCATCTCATCCACTAATCCAACCTGAAAGATACTTGAATCCAGCATGATTGATCCCATAACCATCCACTTCGATCATCTCTTGAGCAAGTAGAAAGAGACTTCAGTCCAGCTGCTTTGTTCCACCCATTCACCCAAACATTATAAGATCATTCTCATTGATCTTATATCTTTTGGTACATGAGCTAAAAGTTCATATCCTCTATCGTTTTTATTTCTGTTTTGTTTTTTTTATCAAGATTCCCATTAAAAAAAAAAGTTTTAGTTATTTTTATTCATTAATTTTTATAAACTTAAAAAAAACTCAGAAAAAATAGTTTTATGTTTTTTTTCTTTGATTCATGATTTTTTTATTTAAAAAAAACTATAAAAACAGTGTTTTCCCTTAAAATTGAAGTTTGTTTCTTTTATTTAAAAAAAACAAAATAAACATTATTTCTATTTATGTTTTTGTTTATTTCGATTTTTCTGTTAAAAAAAATTTTATTTATTTTCTAAATATCATTTGCTAAAAAATTTATTAAAAAAAATTAGTTTTGAGGACAAAACCAATTGAAGAGGGAGAGAATGATACAATATGGAAAACACTAAATCAAATGTCTTCATTATCTGGATTTATTATTAGAATTTGGTGTTCATCATTATAAAATCTCAGGATTCTTATTCAAGTCTAGAGAGAAATTTGTGCCAAGAAGACTTTTATTTGATTTAGCTTATTTTTCTCCTTTTGTTTAATTATAAATAATTTCATTTAAGAGTATTTATTTGTAAAGATCATTTGTAAGAGCTATAAAAGCTCACTGTTCTCATTGTAATAAGATATTAAAAAATTTAGAAATTAAAAGAGATTTTTCTCTAAAGCTTTGGCTTTGTTTTTTGTTTATCTAAGTAAGATGGAATTCTTCACTTAGTAGACATTTGAATCTATGTCTTTTGTGTGTGATGCCTTGAGACTAAGTTTGTGAATTCATCACAGGGGCTTTCACACCCTTGAGTGGCGTTCTTCGATTCATCCATCTATTCATCTCATCTACTAATCCAGCCTGAAAGATACTTGAATCCAGCATGATTGATCCCATAACCATCCACTTCGATCATCTCTTGAGCAAGTAGAAAGAGACTTCAGTCCAGCTGCTTTCTTCCACCCATTCACTCAAGCATTATAAGATCATACCCATTGATCTTATATCAAATGGTTTTTAAAAAGATTTTTTAAATCTTTATAAAAATATATTAGGCCTGGAACTGTAATTATAAAAAAACTTGTCTATGCATATAAGTTGTAACCACCAAACCACACACACATAATTGTTGTATGTGAGAATTTATTTGTTTATATACTATACATTTATATAGTCATTTATTATGGTTTTTAAAAAGGCTTTTAAATCTTTATAAAAATATATTAGGCCTGGAACTATAAATATGAAAAACTTATATATGCTTGTAAGTTGAACCAGGTAACCACACACACAATTGTTGTATGTGATAATTTATTTGTTTATATATACTATGCATTTATATAGTCATTTATAATGATTTTTAAAAAGGTTTTTAAATCGTTATTGATATAAGATTGGAATCACTCCAACTTATGATCACAAGATGATCAAGAGAATTTCAAGCTTATGGTGCGGAATGTGGGATGAAGTCGGAATGGAAGTGGAACTGTTATTGATTGACTCGCTCAACCGGTGGGTTGACTGACTCGCTCAGTCGGTGGGATGGCTGACTCACTCAGCCGTTGGAACTAGCCTTGCCTGAATCCCACAAACAAATATATCCCAAAAATCAGTTGAAACAAAAGAATCACTCTATTGAATCTAAAGACAAGCTGTTTTAAACAAAGAACAATCTTTGAATAAAAAGAACAAAGTTTTTATATTTTTCTTTGATAAAAGTGGTGTGCTACAAATGAAACAACTATGAGCTTGCATAGTTCTCATTTCGTCCTAAACAATAACTCTAAAGTGAGAATTAAGCAAAAATCAAAGAAAAATCAAAAAAAGAGATTAAATGAATTTTTGACCTATTTAATGAGAGGGATTTTTTGACTTGTATCTTTGTGTCTTGATGATGAATAATCTCCCCAAGTCTTGCTTATCTCGGATCATGAAGAGAAGTAGCCGTTGGTGAGTTATGAAGCCAAGTGTAAATGCTTCCATATATGGTAAGTAGAAGTGTGACATGATCCGCCTGATCATGTGGGTGCTGGTGCATTGGAAGATGTTTCCTGACTCTCCTGGATTGTTAGATGTGTCTCTTGAATGCTTATATGTCTCTCCTGGTCGCCAAAGCCTTCTTTGTAAGTGATTAAACTCGTGACCTTCCAAATAAGGCAAGCTGAGCATCATCCAGTTTAGAAGTTAAATAAATTATAAACCATAATGAATTTCAGCATGAATCTAATTTTCCTAGGTTCTCTGATGAGTTAAGTTTCCAAAACATTCGGTCTTGTGGCTTGATTCGTCGTCGTTTGGCCGGAATGATTTTATTAGTGGTCACATGTATCTATCGGATCCATTGAAGATCTGCCAATTTGTATCTTCAATATCTTCTTCATGTGAACTCCTTTTTAGCTGATTCTTCCTCGTGGTAAACTCTGGATTAGTTGAGTATGCTCTCCAAGTGTTTTTTGGGTTTGAATGTTTTATATCAACCTCCGTTTGGGCTGAACTCCACTCGAATGCCTCTTCAGCTCTCCTCAGCTTCATGTTCTCCACTTCATGACTCCTGGATCCGTGGTCCTTGGCTGATGATGACTTGATATCCGTATCATACTCACCCTCTTGAAAAGGTTTCGACCTCGAAACTATATCTCCTGTACCAAAAAAGAGCAAGCTAGTTTCCATTATATTTTTTGAGTTTAGAGTCTTACATTGATGCATCCTTGGGTTGGTGAAGTGTGGAACGTCTGGTGGTCCTCCTTTGAGCAGGAAGGATAGGATAGGTCCTATGTTCTGGCCTGGGTCGTGGTTCCTCTGTTTTATGGTCTTGATAACCTTGGTCTTGTCCACCTTTGGTGGTGATGCTTGTTTGCTTTGGTTTAACAACAAGTTCTTCTCTTGTGGAGGGTCTTTATCTTTTATGTCCTTAGTACCTGAAACAATCTCAAATTTTTGGACAAAAATTAAGTGCATTATGGGTTTTTTATAAATTTTTAAACTTGTTAAGCCTAATTTTTTTTGTTGCAATTGATATATCATGGTTTTTATGGTTTTTAACCATGATATAAGTCCTTTTTTATTGAGTCTTTTTGGTATTTTTAGAGTCCTAGAAGAGTCTTTGCAGGTTATAGCATGTCTGGAGCATAATTGGAGATTTTGGAACCTTTTGGAGCATTCTGAGTGGAAGCCACGAAGTACCAAGCTCGAAGCAGAAAAGTATCGCATATGGTGACGATCGTCACCCCTTTAGTGACGCTCGTCACCCACTAAGGAAGGAGCATGGCGTTTTATTAAAAGTATCAAGAAGAATTGCAGAATTTACCCAGAAGTTTCCTTTATTTACATGAAGACCCCAGGTCATGTTTAGCTTCTATTTATTAGGTTTTTCAGCCATTGTTGGCTATTATCTAAGTTTTTAAGAATTCAGAGAGCTAGAGAGAGATTTATTCAGAGCTTTTTGGAGAGACAAATCATGTACTCTTTTGAGAAGATTTCGAACCCCTTTTGTTTTTTACTCTTTCTCTTAATGCAATTTTATTCAGTTATGCTTTGTGATCTCATAATCATGTCTGAGTAATCTGCTAGTTAAGTTAGGGTTTTTCAAAGGTTGATAAAAAGAGTGTAGAATCGCTATCTGTTAGGAATATCTCATGGTTTTTCATCTCTGCTTGCTTTAAAATCGAATTTCTGAGACACATCATCTAGGAATCCGAAAATCATAGGTTGTTAAATATATGTGAGAGCATTATTCATAACCTGAACTAGTATTTGATGAGCAAAACAACTTAGTACAAAGAGATTTGGCTTAGGAGTTTTGTAAACAATTGAACCTGATCATTACTGCATGTTTAGGTTGTTAGGGTTTACAAAGAGATTTGAAACTCTGTGATCTAGGTATAGATAACTTTTGCAATGAGAATTGATTAGTTATGCATTAGAGATTCATGTTTAAAACGGTTCTTAATCATTCCTGATTTCCTGCATCATACATTCTTGGATTCAAACCTGCGAATTACCCTGGCTTAGCGCTTTTAATCTTCTTGAACTTAGATAACTTCACACATTCGTTTGCTTACTTTTATTGATCCATTCGCATTACATACACATATTTTGCTTAGCTTAGTCCGAAACTATACTCGATAGTGTAGTTTGCATTACTCTCTTGGGATTTCGATACCCCTTATACTACATCTGCTTTTGCTGTGCACTTGCAGTAGTTTTATTTGGGTAAAACATTGACCCTATCAAGTTTTTGGCGCCGTTGCCGGGGAGTAATAGCTGCCTATCGATTTTTAGTATTAGGATTTTGTCTAAGTTTTTATTTCTTTACTGATTTTCAGCTACTTTTCTTTGTTCCTGTTTCAGGTGTATGCCTAATCTCAGAACCAGAAGCAACAAAGAGAAGGAGCTTGTGACTTTGAGCATCGACGAGCTTGCTAGGTTGGAGAGAACTAACAGGAAAGCTAAGAAGCAATCTACAATGGTCGCTCCACTTATCTTGGTTGAAGATGCAGAAGGTCACTTGGTTGACAGGGAAGGAAACAGGAGGAACGAAGAGGGGCAGAGAATTGATCAAGAGGGGAATGTCATTGTTGAACAGCAGGTTCAGCAAGTGGCTGAGAACGTGGGAGTCCCTGCTGCTGTCAATAACGCTGCTGGGCGTTTTGTTCAGAGGACTCTAGGTGATTACAACAGACCTGATCAGTTCTATGCCAACAGAGCTGCAATCCGACCTCCTGCCTTCCAGAGGAACGATTTTGAGGTTAAACCTGTCTACTATCAGCTAGTTGGACAGCATCCCTTCCATGGTTTACCTCATGAGCATCCTATGGATCACATAGAGAGATTTGAGGACTTGGCTTCCAGTGTCAAAGCTAATGGGGTTAGCAATGACTTTCTGTTCTGCAAGCTTTTTCCATACTCTCTTGAAGGAGAAGCTGCATATTGGCTGAAGCAACTGGAACCTGCTTCATTAACTACATGGGAGGACACCAAGAATGCCTTTCTGAACAATTTCTATGATGATGCCAAATCAGAAGACATGAGGACGAAAATTGCATCATTTACACAAGGCCCTACTGAAGCTTTCAAGGCTTCTTGGATCAGGTTCAAGTCTTATCAAAGGGACTGCCCTCATCATGGTTTCAGTCAGGTGCAATTACTTGGGATCTTTTTCAGAGGCATTGACTGGAAATATCAGATGGCGCTGGATGCAGCAAGTGCAGGGAACTTCAACACCAACAGACCAGAGGAGGCGGTGAGACTGATTGAGAACTTGGTCTGCAGCAACAGCACTAAAAATGCAGACTTTCAGAGAATGAAACAAGCTGGTGTAGCTGATGGAAATCAGATTGCTGAAGTTAAGGCTAAGTTGGATGATATGCACAGCCTTTTGGTAGGGAAGAAGTCAGTTCACTTTGCTGCAGAAGTAGAGACTTTCGAAGCTCCAGAGGAAGTTGAGCAGGAGGATGTAAATTTCATCAATTCTGGCAGATTTCAGGGACAAAGGTATGGGAATCAGCAGTGGAACAGAGGATACAGCAATAACAATCAGAAAAACGCCCTTACAGGAGGACAGAATACGCCTGGTTTCACTCCTAGACCCCCTTTCCAGAAGACAGAGTATCAGAAGCCATTCCAGAACAGTGGAAATTACAGAAACTATGGTTCTACTTCCTATCAACCAGCACCTCCACAAGAGAACAAAATGGAAGCAATGTTCGAACAGATCTTGGAAGGACAACAGAAGCTTACTGTGAACTTCAATGGCAAGATAGATTCGCTCTATCAGGACTTGAATGGGAAAATTGAGAGTCTGAACTCTCATATGAAGAAGCTTGATGTTCAAGTTGCTCAAACTGCAGGAGCTGTTCAAAGGCAAGAAGGATTCCTTCCAGGAAGAACTGATGCTAATCCCAAACACCACGTGAATGCCATCACATTGAGGAGTGGAAGGAACCTGCAACCAGTGTTGCAGAAGGATTTAACCTCAAGAAATTTCGTAGGTATGGAAGAGTATGAAGATGAAGAAAATTTTACTGCAGACCCATTGGTGACGCTCGTCACCAATGATGGGTGTCGCTCGTCACCCATTGAGGACAACCCCAACCCCGATTCTTCACAAATTAGTGACGACCGTCACCAAGGGGGTGACGCTCATCACCAATATCCAGTACTCGACCCCGACTCGTCCAAAGTGAGTGACGCTCGTCACCAACCCAGTGACGCTCGTCACCAGACACCACATGTTGCAGTTTCGCCTAAGACTTCAAATAATGCTAAGGAGACCGTGTATAAACCCAAGATACCTTATCCTAAGCATCCTAAGAAGTCTAAGCAGGAGCTTGAGGATGCAAGATGCAAGGCTATCATGGACAAGTTGGTAATAGAGATCCCATTGATTGATGCTGTAAGGATAACTCCTGTTATTAGGAGGTATGTGAAGAGAATGGTGACCAATAACTTGAGTCTTGAGGTTGGGGCTATGATGATCAACGAGCAGGTCAGTGCAGTGATTCAGAACAGAGTTCCAGAGAAGCTTTCAGACCCAGGAAGCTTTGTTCTAGACTGCACCATCTTCAATGAGAAGTTTGAGAGGTCATTGTGTGATCTTGGGTCTAGTGTGAACCTCATGCCTCATTCTGTTGCCAAGAGTTTGGGGATGACCGATTTTAAAGCTACAAGAATATCTCTTGTCCTAGCTGATAGATCAGTTCGAGTTCCTGAAGGGGTGATAGAGGATGTTCCTATCAAAGTAGGAGATTGTATGATCCCTACTGATTTTGTGGTTCTAGAGTATGGAGAAGAGCCCAAAGACCCCTTGATTCTTGGCAGACCCTTCTTAGCCACTGCAGGAGCTATTATTGACGTCAGGAAGGGTAGAATAGAGCTGAATGTTGGCGATTTAGTGATGAAATTCGAAATGGATAAGCTGATGAAGAGGCCAACCATAGATGGACAGACTTTTTATGTTGATGTTCTCACAAACATTGCTGATCAGATCTTCCATGAGATGAGTTCAGAGGACCCCTTGGAAAGGGCGTTGACCACTTCTACAGCTGAGTATGAGCATTTAGATGCTGCTGCAACAGGCTACACAAAGATGATGGATGCTACTGCACAAGTTATGCAACTGGTTGCACAGGATGAACTTGTCTCCACATCTGCAAAAGCCGCCACAATGGGTGACTGGTCAGCAGCAAAAGCACCAAAAGTTGAGCTTAAACAGCTCCCTGCAGGGCTAAGGTACGCATTTCTAGGAGAAAACTCCACCTATCCTGTTATTGTTAATGCTTCATTGAACAATGCAGAGCTCACCCTACTGCTAAGTAAGCTGCGAAAATTTCGCAAAGCTCTTGGCTATTCTCTTGATGACATTTCAGGTATCTCTCCAGACTTGTGCATGCATAGAATACACTTGGAGGATGAGTCGAAATCATCAGTTGAGCACCAGAGGAGGCTAAATCCGAATTTGCAGGATGTAGTCAAGAAAGAGATCATGAAGTTGTTGCAGGCTGGTATCATCTATCCTATTTCAGACAGTGCTTGGGTGAGTCCAATGCACGTGGTACCTAAGAAAGGAGGTGTCACCGTGGTAAAGAATGACAAGGATGAGCTGATTCCAACCAGGACTGTGACAGGACACAGGATGTGTATAGACTACAGGAAACTGAATGCAGCAACAAGGAAGGATCATTTTCCTCTACCTTTCATCGATCAGATGCTAGAGAGGCTGGCGAATCACAAGTATTACTGCTTCCTTGATGGGTATTCAGGCTTCTTTCAGATCCCCATCCATCCAGATGATCAGGAGAAGACTACTTTTACCTGTCCCTATGGCACTTTTGCATATCGCAGAATGCCTTTCGGTCTGTGTAATGCTCCTGCAACCTTCCAGAGATGCATGATGTCAATTTTCACAGACATGATAGAGAAGTTTATGGAGGTGTTCATGGATGACTTCTCTGTTTATGGATCTTCTTTCAAGAGCTGTTTGGATAATCTGTGTGCAGTTCTGCAGAGATGTGAAGAGAAGCACTTGGTTTTAAACTGGGAGAAGTGTCATTTTATGGTGCAGGATGGTATTGTAGTTGGCCACAGAGTCTCAGGAGACGGTATAGAGGTGGATAGGGCGAAAATTGAGGTGATGACGAGTCTGCAAGCACCTGATTCCGTCAAAGCAGTGAGGAGTTTTCTGGGACATGCAGGCTTCTACAGAAGATTCATCAAGGATTTTAGCAAGATAGCACGCCCACTTACTGCTCTCCTCTGCAAGGATGTGAAGTTTGAGTTCACAGAAGAGTGCAAATCCGCTTTTGAACAGATCAAACAGGCTTTGGTCACAGCCCCTATTGTGCAGCCTCCTGATTGGGACTTACCTTTTGAGGTAATGTGTGATGCCAGCGATTTTGCAGTTGGAGCAGTGCTGGGATAGAGGAAAGACAAGAAACTCCACGCCATCTACTATGCAAGTAGGACTTTGGATGATGCTCAGAAGAATTATGCAACAACTGAGAAGGAATTGTTAGCTGTTGTGTTTGCTTTTGAGAAGTTCAGGCAGTATCTTGTTGGCTCCAAGGTCGTGGTTCATACTGACCATTCAGCACTGAAGTACCTAATGCAGAAGAAGGATGCAAAACCAAGGCTGTTAAGATGGATCCTGCTTCTTCAGGAATTTGATATTGAAGTGAAGGACAAGAAAGGGGTGGAGAATGGAGTTGCTGACCATTTATCCCGGATTCAGGTCGAAGACAGTGTCCCCATCAATGATTTCTTGCCTGAAGAGAATGTTTACTTAGTAGAAACCAGAGAACAGGAAGAAAGTGTTGAAAACCTGCAGTTTTCAAGCAACTGCAGGGGAGTGACGAGCGACACCAGGAGGGTGACGCTCGTCACCAACCAAGACCATTCGCGACAAAAGTATACGAAAGAGGTGACGCTCGTCACCAACATTGGTGACGCTCGTCACCGATCTCCACACTTATCTGCGATTTGTGCAAGCTTGGGGAAAGCTTTTGCAGAGCCTGTTTATGCTTTACATGCTCCACAGAGACCCTGGTATGCTGATATTGCAAACTACCTTGCTGCAGAGGATGAACCACATGATTTTAAAGGCTATGCTAAGAAGAAGTTCTTGAGAGAACTTAGGAGATTCTATTGGGATGAGCCATACCTCTACAAGCATTGTGCTGATGGTATTTACAGAAGATGTTTAGCAGAAGAAGAAGTTCAGGACGTGCTCTTCCACTGTCATGGATCAGACTATGCTGGACACTTTGCTACATTCAAGACTGTCTCTAAGGTTTTGCAGGCTGGATTTTGGTGGCCTACCATGTTCAGGGACGCCCAAGCCTTCATCACAAGCTGTGATACTTGTCAGAGAAGAGGAAAAATCAGCAGGAGACATGAGATGCCACAGAACTTCATTCTGGAAGTTGAAGTTTTCGATTGTTGGGGTATTGACTTCATGGGACTTTTTCCCTCATCTTATGGGAATAGATACATTCTGGTTGCTGTTGATTATGTATCTAAGTGGGTAGAGGCGTTGGCTACTCCTACTAATGATGCTGTAGTGGTTTTGAAGCTGTTTAAGACCATTATCTTTCCCAGATTTGGTGTCCCACGGATTGTCATAAGTGATGGGGGTTCTCACTTTGTCAACAAGGTTTTTGACAAGCTGTTGAAGAAGTATGGTGTACAGCACAGGGTGGCCACGCCCTATCACCCCCAAACAAGTGGACAAGTTGAGGTTTCCAACAGACAGATAAAGCAAATTCTGGAGAAGACAGTTGGGAAGACAAGGAAGGATTGGTCTGCAAAGCTGGATGATGCATTATGGGCTTACAGGACTGCCTACAAAACGCCACTTGGGACTACTCCATTCCACCTTCTCTATGGCAAGGCGTGCCATCTACCAGTAGAGCTGGAGTTCAGAGCAGAATGGGCAATCAAGAAGCTGAATTTCGATCTGAAACCTACTGCAGAAAGGCGCTTGATTCAGCTCAATGAACTGGATGAGATCAGATATCTAGCCTATGAAAACTCCAAGTTATACAAGGAGAGGACAAAGGCATATCATGATAAGAAGATCATCTCCAGGCATTTCGAGCCCAATGACCAGGTACTGCTCTATAACTCTCGTTTACAGCTTTTTCCTGGTAAACTGCGTTCTAGATGGTCAGGTCCTTTCACTGTCAAAGAAGCTCGCCCACATGGTGCAATTGTCCTGATAAACTCCAAAGGAAAGGAGTTCACTGTCAATGGACAAAGGGTGAAGCATTACTGGGCACAAGCAGAGATTCCAGCAGGACACATTGTGTCTCTGAATCAGGCACCAGCTGTCTAAACAGCCAACCAAAGTCAAGCTAATGACTTTCAAAGAGCGCTTAGTGGAAGGCAACCCACTGGTAAGTTGTAGATATATTACTTAGTATTTATTTTCGTGCTTAGGATTATTAGTTACAATTTTATTCAGTTAAAAAAAAAAAAAAAAAAAAAAAAAAAAAAAACGGTGACGATCGTCACCCTTATGGTGACGCTCGTCACCCATCAGAATCGAACACGAGACTTAAGCTTTTCTCTTCTTCTTCCTCGAGCACACCTGCAAAATAACCGAAACTAGTTAGAAAATAGGAATTTCATAACTTTTGATTTTCTTAACCAAATTGAGTGATTTAAGAGTCTAATCCGTGTGGATTTTACTCCTTTTTCTGAATATCAACTCAGTTTTTACGATCTGCAAGGTATGTTTTCGGAATCCCCAATTTTCAGTCCGCCATAGGTTTGGTAAAATCCGATTTTTGACTTGATTGGCTTGATTTAACTGTTGAATCATGGTTAGTTAGGTTGTATTAGAGGAATGGAACCATCTTTGTGAGCTTTTATCGGTTGATTGCACTATTTTGAATTTTCGAGTTCATGATGAAAGTTGCAAAAATCTGGAAATTTTGAGTGATTTAGGTTGAACTGATGCTTGAATTGTGTTCCTGGTAGTACAGTAGTTGATCGCCATCAGCTATTCCATCATGTTTGGTTGATTTTTCGAATTTTGAAAAATTTGCTAATTTTTGAGATGGTTTTGGTCGATTTTGGTGTTCAATTTTCAGATGCCTCGTCAGGAGAAACGACCAAGACAAAGCTCATCTTCCAGCACTGCAACAGGGTCTACAGATTCCTTCAGTCAGCACCCGGTTTGCAGGCCCCCATGGCCCAAACGAGAGGATCGGAAAATAGCCTCAGGAGTGGCTTGGGCAGGGACTCCGAAGCAAGAAGTGGCTCGGGATACCTGTGTATTCCGTGATATTCAGGAGGAGTGGGATGAGTATGACACGCTGTTCTACAATGCGTGGTTGGGAGTTAAGATTATCCCCACTCGACTCGCGGATCCTGCTGTTCTGCAGAAGATGGGGATCTTTGAGGAGGTTTATGAGATTCTAGAGCGCATTGGCATGGGGACTATGCCATTCCAGCAGTACGATCTGTACCCAGATTTGGTCCGCCAGTTTCTCTCTACAGTTCGCATCTACTACGCGAATGAGCTGGCGAAGCGTGCTCAGGAAGGCACTATGACATTTCTGATCCGAGGGATTCGATACCGGATCAGTCTGATGGAGCTTTGTGGGATTTATGGCTTCTCCGACCATCCCACAGGCGTTCTCCTTCCCTCTCAGTGGACCCATATGAGGATATTCTGGTCCAAGTTCGGGAATGGAGTCTATGATAGCAAGACCAGCACGCAGACAGAGGTTAGACATCCGGTTTTGAGGTACCTTCTGCGCCTCTTTGGTCATACTATTCTGTGCAAGTCTGCGCCCAGCAAGACTCGAGTTAGCGAGCTGATTCTCCTCTACTACGGACTTTATGAGATGCTGGATGATTCGATACCAGTTGATAGTATGGTTCGCACCAACTTAGGTGCTGTTTTCGCTGAGCATTTGGTCTCTTTGAAGACCAAGCCATTTACCAGTCCAGGGGAGAAAACTGAGAGTGTGGGCAGCTTGTTGACACCGATCTTCCATCATTTCCAGATCGATGTTACCCCTTGCAGTCTGCGCAGTGATAGATCGCTTATGGATGAGCAGTATCTGCGCCATGTCACTTGGATGAAGACTGGAGTTGTCTGGACTTTCACTACTACTTTTGGAGAGTATGTTGGCATTAAGTTGCCACAGAGAGCCCTCACTACTATCCAGACAGACCCACGCCAGCTATTCTTCATGCCAGCACAGACTCTTCTGCGCCCCTTGACTCTGCGCCCTGCTAGAGCTGCTACAGCTGGTCCCTCTGCCTCTACTGCTGCTGCTACTGATGCTGGACCTTCTACGCGTCAGAGTGGCTCTTCTGCTGCCTTCAGGCGTCCTCCACGACCACAGACACCTATGGATATGGCTGCTTTTCAGGAGTATGTCATTGATAGCTTTGAGGGACTCTGAGATACTGTTGCTACACTTAGCAACTGTGGTTGTGTCCGCCCCCACTACACTACTGAGCCTTGTGAGGACGAGGATTGAGGTTTCACTATCTGGTTACTTGTTTCTTTTTCCCTTTTATTTTTCCTTCTCTTGAGTCATTTTTATGTTTCCTTTGAGTCAGTTGCCAGTTTCTTTGATGATGTTTTGTGAGATTGTTGAACCAGGTTATTATTGCGATGTTTGGATGTTGTTAATTATGTGTTTGAATGCTCAAAAAGTCTAACTTTCGAGTACACATGCAAACACTTCGTTAATTAACATCTAACATAAGATTTGGGCAATACAGGTCGTGGTGACGCTCGTCACCAGATTGGTGACGCTCGTCACCCGACCCCACGCGAGGTACCACTTTTCTGACTTGGTTTTTCGACCTCTCATTCATTTTTCTGACCAACTCTTGGCTTAATAACACTGGGGACAGTGTTGTTCAAGTCTGGGGGAGGTGGTTACTGACGTTGTGTGCTTTGTGTCATGTTTATAGAGTCTTAAAGTTGAGTAAAAAACCTGTTTTTCTAGAGTCAAAAATTTTGAAACTGTTAGTTTTTCTTGGAACTAGCCATAGGACGTTTTTGCTGATAAGAAACATTGCCACAGTAGTTGATTACAAGTCTTACTAAGTTGAAATTCATAGGTAGATCAGTCTAGCAATGAAGGTTTAGGTTCTTAGAGAATCTGGAAAATTTTCTGTTAGCTCCACCTTAATGAACTTTAAATTTCTTGTCTTGGTGATTGATTCTTATTGATCTTGATTCTCTCTTTAAGCACTGACAATAAGGTTAAGATACAGTCTCTCTTTGATCTTCCCAGATGTAGTTTTTAAAAGTTTAAGTTCAAAGAATGTTGCATTCATGATCCTGTCTCCTCACAAGGAACAACAGTAGTGAACTCACTCAAGAACCTGTCTCCTCACAAGGAACACAAGTATTGAGTAGCATCATATCTTAGACTGAAAAATTTGAGAAAAAGAAGTGAAAAATCGAAAATATCCTAAGGAAAAAAGATTTAGGGAAGAGAAAATAGGAGAGCTGTGTTGAGATTGATTTGTTCAGTTGTTAGGAAGGGAAAAGAATCTGTAAAGTGATTAAGATGATAGAGCTTTGATGAGACTTCACACTTAGATAAAAATAAGGAGTTGACAGTAGAAATTTCGGATTTCTTGAAAGGATTTGGACTGGACTTGAGAGATTTGCTAAGCTTGTGATAATTAGACTGAAATTTGATCTTGTGTTGACTATGTGGTATGTGGATTCGAAAGCTTTAACTAGTGTGGTGTTTCTGAATACTGACTGACTGTTTCTTGTTTTCAAACCTCGACCTTATTCTTTGTCTAATGTTTGCTTGAGGGCAAGCAAAAGCTAAGTCTGGGGGAGTTGATATATCATGGTTTTTATGGTTTTTAACCATGATATAAGTCCTTTTTTATTGAGTCTTTTTGGTATTTTTAGAGTCCTAGAAGAGTCTTTGCAGGTTATAGCATGTCTGGAGCATAATTGGAGATTTTGGAACCTTTTGGAGCATTCTGAGTGGAAGCCACGAAGTACCAAGCTCGAAGCAGAAAAGTATCGCATATGGTGACGATCGTCACCCCTTTAGTGACGCTCGTCACCCACTAAGGAAGGAGCGTGGCGTTTTATTAAAAGTATCAAGAAGAATTGCAGAATTTACCCAGAAGTTTCCTTTATTTACATAAAGACCCCAGGTCGTGTTTAGCTTCTATTTATTAGGTTTTTCAGCCATTGTTGGCTATTATCTAAGTTTTTAAGAATTCAGAGAGCTAGAGAGAGATTTATTCTGAGCTTTTTGGGGAGACAAATCCTGTACTCTTTTGAGAAGATTTCGAACCCCTTTTGTTTCTTACTCTTTCTCTTAATGCAATTTTATTCAGTTATGCTTTGTGATCTCATAATCATGTCTGAGTAATCTGCTAGTTAAGTTAGGGTTTTTCAAAGGTTGATGAAAAGAGTGTAGAATCGCTATCTGTTAGGAATATCTCATGGTTTTTCATCTCTACTTGCTTTAAAATCGAATTTCTGAGACACATCATCTAGGAATCCGAAAATCATAGGTTGTTAAATATATGTGAGAGCATTATTCATAATCTGAACTAGTATTTGATGAGCAAAACAACTTAGTACAAAGAGATTTGGCTTAGGAGTTTTGTAAACAATTGAACCTGATCATTACTGCATGCTTAGGTTGTTAGGGTTTACAAAGAGATTTGAAACTCTGTGATCTAGGTATAGATAACTTTTGCAATGAGAATTGATTAGTTATGCATTAGAGATTCATGTTTAAAACGGTTCTTAATCATTCCTGATTTCCTGCATCATACATTCTTGGATTCAAACCTGCGAATTATCCTGGCTTAGCGCTTTTAATCTTCTTGAACTTAGATAACTTCACACATTCGTTTGCTTACTTTTATTGATCCATTCGCATTACATACATCATATTTTGCTTAGCTTAGTCCGAAACTATACTCGATAGTGTAGTTTGCATTACTCTCTTGGGATTTCGATACCCCTTATACTACATCTGCTTTTGCTGTGCACTTGCAGTAGTTTTATTTGGGTAAAACATTGACCCTATCAGCAATTTTAAACAAGGTACTGAGTTCTCACTTTTTCTCAATTCTAGTAAGTTCATTACTTTTGAATCTTCAGAAATAATTTTAGCAAATGAATGACTTACCTGAGGAACACTCTTAGTTTTCTTGCTTCCCAAATCTGTAAAGTGATGCAGTATTTGGTACGGGGCTTCTCTTTGAGGTTGTCTCCTCTTTCAGCATTTTGGATTATGTCTATACCTGATAAACTTCTCAACGACAAAATCAAGTGTATCATATCTGAGTTTAAAATTATAGAAATAGGCTTTGAAATATTTAAACTCACAATGATGGTGTTAGCTAACTGTAGCAACAATTGCTCTTTGTTTACTTAAACTCTATGGTTGTTGTTTTCCTCTAGTTTATAATATAAAAGATGGTCAACTCTCTCCACTTTAGTGCCACGTCAGCATTGGAGAGAATGACACCTGTCATTTTAAATTTTATAATTAAGGGAGAATTGCTGAATATGACTCAAAACTTGAGTTGAAATGCAAAACTAGACCCCCTATTGCATGTTTGACAAAAATAACTCACAGGAGTAGTGAAATTATAACTTTAACCCTTATGACCAAACAAAAAAATGCCAACCTCAATTATTATTTTATCCCAGAGAAGTCTACTCGAGAAGTTAAGTAGAATTCTCGAGTAGACTTCTCCAAAAAGTCTACTCTTTAATAATATGTTTACAATTAATTTTAAAAATCATAAAAGATAATTTGATAAAAGAAATTAGATACATAACAATAAATATATACTTTTTTACATCTATTAAAAATAAAATTTGACAGAAAATAATCAATTTAAATCATCATAGATAAATTAGGATAAAAATCAATACTAAGAAACTTCTCGAGTAGACTTCTCGGTTTCTCGAGTAGACTTCTTGGCCATATATAAGGAGAGTTTAACCTAATTGTAATAACAATAAAGTCTCTTTTTATCTAAAAAACGCCTCTCTCTCTTCTCCCTTCTCTCTGGCCATGAATTTCTTCTCCTCCCTCTCTTGCTATCAATATCCTCTCCATCCTCTCTATCTTGCATTCAACCTCCTCTCACTTGCAGGTTATGGTAGTGGTAAGAAAATCTGAGCTTTTGTGTTCCTCTTTTTGTTTGCTTTGTGTTCATATTGCAAATCTGAGCTTATTATTATAGATTTGAGCTTATTTTTCTAGATCTAAGTTTATTTTTGTAGATCTGAGTTTATTGTTGTATAAATTTTGTAGATTTTATTAATTTTTTGTTATTATTGCAGAGCTGAATTTTGTTGATTTGTGTACAGATCTGAATGTTATAAATATAGTAGATTATTATTATAGATCCAAGCTTATTAGTTTAGATTTGAGCTTATTATTGTAGATCTAAGTTTATATTTGTAGATCTGAGTTTATTGTTGTATAAATTTTATAGATTTTGTTCTAGATCTAAATTTTTTGTTATTGTTACAGAGCTGAATTTTGTTGATTTTTTTTGTAGATCTGAATGTAGACTTTTCGAGTAGACTTCTCGATCTCGTGCAGACTTCTCGATCTCGAGCAGACTTCAGTTGCATACATAATTTTCAGAGATTTTAGTTTACTAGTAATTTCTTATGCCAGTTTTAAGATTTATAACTAGTGATCCTTAAATGTTTGTTTGTTTAGAGGGTTATTTTCTGTGTAATGTTGAATTGCATTGAATGTTTTGTATCAAATTCCTAAATTATCTATGTTTATCTATTCTACAAAATAGACTTCTCCTGTCTCGAGTAGACTTCTTAAAGACATTAACTTTACATAACTTATAACTGATTCAGAGGGACATTTCTCCCATTTATATCATATAACTTGTCAACCGAGTAGACTTCTCTTGTCTCGAGTAGACTTCTCCTGTCTCGAGTAGACTTCTCATGTCTCGAGTTGACTTCTAAAAGACATTAATTTCACATAACTTAAAAGTGATTCAGAGGGACATTCCTCTCATTTATATCATATAACTTGTCAACCGAGTAGACTTCTCTTGTCTCGAGTAGACTTCTGAAGTAGATTTCTCATTGTCTTGAGTAGACTTCTTAAAGATATTAATTTTACATAACTTAAAGGTGACAACATTCGCCCTCCTTTGCTATTCGCCCTCCTTTGCCAACATTCACCAAGAAGCTCACCATGTGTGCAACCATCTCTTAAGAACAACATTCGCCCTCCTTTGCTATTATCCACCTCGAACTGCCACACTGATTCACTCTTAACCCATTCTCCATAAACATCGGGTATGTGAGCCATTCTCTGTGAAAAAAGAACAAAATCCAAACAACATTAGACATCAAAATTGCATAAGTAGACTTCTCTGAAAGTCGGATGAAGTCTACATAGTAGACTTCTAGAGTAGACTTAGTCTACTCTTAATAAGCTAAGTATCATATAAAACATGAAAACTCATTCGACTATACCTATAAAATATAAACATGCAAAACTTATACATAAGCAAGAAAACTTAATAACAGAAGCTTAGGATCACGAAAATCTTAAAAATTCGTGATATATTGTATAAAAATGATTTTTTTTTTAAAACAAGAAAAGTAGACTTCTCGGATAAAAGTAGACTTCTCGTAGGTTAGTTTTGCAATTGCCAAAATATTAGCAGACTTCTCTATGAAAAGTAGACTTCTCCGAGAAGTCTACTTTCGTAAGTAGTCTTCTCGCAGGTCATTTTTGCAATTGAAAAATATTTGGTTTTTTGGTCAATTGCAAAAATGACCTGCGAGAAGTCTACTTAAAGTAGACTTCTCGGAGAAGTCTACTCTACAAAGTCAAAGGTTGGTCAATTGCAAAAATGACCTGCTTCTAAAGAAGTCTACTCGAGAAGTCTATTCTATTTTTTTGTTATCAAAGGAAATGGAGTAGACTTCATTCGGACCAAAAGAAGTCTACTTTTTCATGTGGTCAATTGCAAAACTAACCTGGGCGTTGACTAGTAGACTTCATTCGGACCGAGAGAAGTCTACTTTCTGAGCATTTTCGTAAATAAATGAGGAAGATGAGGATTAGTTGGTCATTTAGATTTCTAAAAAAAAAGAAATTAATTAAAAATAATGGCAATTTCGTGAATAACTGAAATTATGAAGGATTGTTTGGACACACAATGGCAAATGTTGGGAATGTGATTTTTGTGGGTTAGATTTGCAATTCAAATCAAATTTTAGGTCATTTTTGCAAGAATCCCTATAATTAATAGTTTATTATTTTAATGCAATGAGAATTAGATTAATTAATTATTTATCTTTTAATTACATACTAATTAAATTTATATTTACTTTATAAATGCATAAAACAATTTACATTTTCTGGTGATTCACATACATAGTTATAATAGACCAAATTTATATAGATGTATTATATATTTATTCAAATACGCATATTTTTTAGGAAAAATGCATATATAATAAATTATCATTAAAAATTTAAGTTTCTTATTCAATAATAAAATATGTAATATTTGATGAGTGCTCTTTTTTATTATAGTCAAAATATGTAATAATATATTTCTTTAATTATAACATATTTATAAACTACAGTCAAAAGAGGTTGTATCATAATATTAAAATAATAGAATGACTAGAAATCAAAGCCAAAAAAATATTATCACTGTTCATTAAAAAATATATAATATAAATTATAACTAAACTTTTTAATAAATTATATTTTGAAACACTTCTAGTCTCATCGTTTCGGCTTTTACTAAATTAGAGTCAAATTGTTCATAACTAACTAATCTCGATGATGCCTTCACTCGCCGCCTCTAACCCCGATGATCCACCGCCGCCTCGAGCATTCAACCAACCTCCGTCGCCGTCATTGTTTTCACCGCCGGTCGACATCGTCTGGAACATCTTAGCCCGCGTCCCGAAACGCTATCACCCAATCCTCTGTTGCGTCTCCAAGAAGTTCTGTTACCTTGTTCGTTCGCCGGAGATTCACCGGATTGGGTCTCTCCTTGGCAAAGATCGCTATACATCTGCTTCAGGGACAAAAACACTCGCAGGAACACCCTAAATTGGTTCTATCTCCGCTGATACTGGTTCACCCTCCGCAGGATCGAGAACAACCCAACAGAGAATCAGTTCGCCGTCGCCACCAATCTCGTGTTTCCTTACGATTACGATCCCAACCCTTCGGCGATCGCGATTGGTCTGGAGATTTTCTTTATCTGCGGAGCATACACACCCTCGTCAAGGTTGCTGATCTTTGATACCCGATCTGGTAAACTTCACCGAGGACCTAGCATGCTGGAGGATTGATTGAGCAATACCGCGGGTTTAGTCGGCGGCAAGATATTCGTGATCGGAGGCTTTAGAGGCGACGAGATTCAGGAGGAATCATTTGACCTAAAGACGCAAACTTGGGAACAAGTGCCAGATCCTGAGGAAAACTGGTGGTGGGATCGTTCGAAATCTCTTGTGTCGTTGGACAAGAAGGTTTATGCGTTACTGTCGCATGAACAAATCGCTGTTCACTACGACACCATAGACGGTTCTTGTGGGAGCTTTGTGTTGCCAAAGGACGATGACTTGTGCGAAGCGGGCGTGTGCGTGGCGGAGAACGTGCTCTACGTTTACTACGCAAGGTTCGGGCTGATGTGGTTTGACTCTGAGCTGATGCTGTGGAAAGTGGTCGAGGGACTGAGTCATCTCAACAAGGTTCGATGCGTTGGAATGGCGGAATACTATGGAAAGATGGCGGTTCTATGGGAGGAAACGAGAGGTGTTAGTGGTGAAAGGAAGGAGATTTGGTGTAGAATGATTGCTTTGGGCAGGAGTGAAGTAGGGATCCATGGGACTGCTGAAACGGCTAAACTTCTGGGGAGTGTCCCTCTTGGCTATAGAATGGAGTGTTGTCTCTCTGTTTTGGACTGAAAGAGAATGAGATTTGTTGGAGCCTAACGATACTTTGTAAGTCATCATTATAGTTGTACATGAATATGAGCTTTGTTTGCATAATGTGATCTGTATATTGATCAACGAAGATAATGAATATGATGTGTTTACTTACTAATTTGACAGATTTGTAGATTCTCTCAACTCAGTGGTTTGCAAAACACTTGAATTGGAACTATGATCTGTTTTTTTATCTACTTTTTTTTTTGAATTGGACTATGCTATGTTCTGTTAATGATCAACTCTGATGCCAGTAGTTAATTTCCATCAACCTGAGACTAGTTACAATAGATGGTTTGATATGTGCGGAGCTAACTTGTGTTTCACGTATCTACTCTGTAATGGTTTTGAATACATATGCAGAACCGCATAAAACTTGAGAATATCCGTCGTTGGATCTATTTGTTAATTTATTAAGTTTTGTTGAACAAAATCCACTTTCCTCTATTTTATTTTATTTTATTTGATAATGGTTTTTTTATGTATAAATATCATGATTAGGGCCCGTGACCACAAAGCCAAAAGGCTCAAAACCAATAGAAAAAAAAAGTAACCCTAAAAATCCCAAGACGATGTCAACTGCCGCCGCTTCCAGCACTAACGAGCCACCACGAACAAACAATGAGCATCCACAGTCACCACCGTCGTCGTCGTCTTTTTCCTCGTTACCAAACGACATCGTTTTAAACGTCTTAGCCTGTGTCCCTAGACGCTTTCACCCAATTCTCTCTTGCGTCTCCAAGAACTTCAGATCTCTTGTACGTTCCTCCGAGCTCCGCAAGACATGATCCCTTCAGAGAAAAGATTGCTTCTACATCTGCTTTAAAGAACGTCATGGTTCCTCCTTAAACTATCATTGGTTCACTCTAACTGAGAATCGTCTTTTGGTCTCGATCCGGTTCCCTTCTCAGCTTAAGCCATACTCTGTTGCTATCATGGTAGGTCCAGAGATCTACTTCCTCGGGGGTTATTACAATCACCCTTCCAGGGACATGTGGATCCTCGATTCCCGATCTGGAAAACGGAGTCAGGGTCCGACTATGTGAGTGGCTCGTGGTTTCACAGCTGTGGGACTAGTTGATGAGAAAATCTACGCTTTTGGAAGGTACGAAGAGGAAGATGAAGAGATCAAAGCGGACGTGTTTGACACAAAGACGCAAACTTGGGAAGTCGCGGAAGTCGCGCCAGTTTTCAATGTGGAATGGTCATGTCTATGGATGTCGGTGGTGAGCCCGTCACTAGACAAAAAGGTTTATGTGAGGAAATCTGCACAAGTCATAGTTTATGATCCGAGAGATGGTAACTGTGAGAAGATTGATATACCAAATGATCATTTGTTCGGTTACGACGTGTGTGTGATAGACAATATGCTATACATATATTGCTCTTATGTTGGGTTAATGTGGTATGACTCTAAGGAGAAGTATTGAAAATTAGTTAAAGGTTTGAAGCTCGACGAATATTCTGCCTTTAATATCAGAATGGGAGAATACAGTGGAAAGTTGGTGATTTTGCAGAACCCTTGTTCTTTGGAAGAAGATAAAAAAAGGGAGGTTTGGTGTGCAATGATCGCATTGGATAGAAATGGAGTAGAGATTACAGGGAATGTTGAGTGGTCTGATCGCGTGCTCTCAGTCCCTGGTGACTATATGATTATGCATTGTTTTGGTCGTACGGATTAGGTAAAGGTATGCATCTATTGAGTAATAATGAAGGTGTGATCATGTAGTCTCATATGACTATAAGGTTATGCGTTAATTGTTTGTGTCGTATGGAATAGATAAAGGTATGTGTGCATGGTGTGGTAATTAATGAAGGTGAATAGAGATAGGATTTGCTCTCGTTTGAGAAGATGAGTTTCTATGCTTGGTACAAACGGGCCATGTTTGAAGTGAAACAGAAGCTATTGATGGTTCTTGGGAAGACGAAGAAACAAACCGTGTAGACTGGATTTTGGAACTACAGGATGGCACAATGGGTTTTCTTAGGTAGTAGCTGAAACATGTCCCCGTCCACAAGGATTGAATGGTCTGATATGGACCATGACCAGATTTGTTTTTTAAAAAATTGCTTCTGTTTACGTTTTGTAACAAATTCAATGCAGCTGACCTTAATTTATGGTGTTAAATCCAGAGGCATTACCAGATTTCTTACCAAAACTAGCAATTTTATGTGAATACTTTCTGGAGTTTATTTTTGTTTCGGTGATATCAAAACGAATTTATAAAGTTGTTACAGAAAATTCAGAAGCAAATTATTATATAATCAGAAATATGTGTCAATAGAAACTAAATAGTATCTAATTTATTCAAGTTTTTACGATTTGAAAACATGATTTCACTGAGTATATACCATTCATAATATAGTTATAAAACATAATTTTGTCAAATACATACCATTCACAATATTAAGTATAGTATGATAAAAAATGAAAATTAACAAATTGTTTTTTTTTAAATTTATCTTGTATATTTTAAATTTATAACTAGTATAGACAAAAAGTTATTCATCAAATAGATACTGAGTTTGACTAGTATGTCAGATTAATAGCAATAAATGGATAATGGAAGAATTATTAGCAAGATGAACTGAACTGAACTGGATAGTGTTTTTTGCTGAAACATTGTAAAACGCTAAAAAGCTACCTTTAATAGATTAATCACATTTTATTTTCTCTATTTATATTTTTAACATGCTAGCGCAATCACGTTTTAAAAACATAAAAAACATCATGAATAATACGAATGGTAAAAAATAGTGGAATCACGTTTTCAAAACATAAAGACGTGAAAAGTTGCATACTATTTTTGCTCAATAGTTTTTTGATATTTTCAATTTATTCAGTTTTCAGTTTTTACAACATAATCGGTTGGACTGATATGTTAATTTAATAGAAAAATTGCAGAATAGCTGAATCGTAAATTAGCAGAATCGATAAGATAAATAAATTCAAAACTAAATAAATTTAAAACACTAAAAATTACTATCACGTTTTCATTCACAACAACAAGCACTTTTATCATTCAGTATTTATTATCATGAATGATATATATTTAGTGATATTACATTTTCAAATCGTGGAAACCTGACAAAAATTACATATCATTCTCTTTTTTTGTGTGCAAGACTACATACCATTCAACCATATTGATTCTGATATATTATTTAATTTCAAGTTTTTCATCTTATTAATTATGTTATTCTATTATTTAACTATTTAGCTATTCTGTTATTTATTTGACATACTAGTCAAACATTGACCCAATGTTTTATCAAAGTATGTCAATATTTATAAAATATGAGAAAAAAAATTTAGTTAGGTAAGTAAGTCAAAAACAAAGCATTTGAAGAATAGTTACTTAAGACTTCCTCAGACTTTCTATAACTTTCACAGATTTTTTTGTTGAATATATCAGCCTTCTCGATTTTGTAATGACAAGTAATATTTAACTGTCATATTCTTTTTTATGGATTTTTAATTAATATATTGAAGATGTTTTTGTCTGAATTTCAGCACATAAGTCATACTTAACAAAGTTTGGTAAGAACTTTTCTGATAAAAGGATTAGCTCTAATCTTCTAACAACCACATAAAACTCTCTCTATATAGGTTTTCCTCTCAAATCGGGAAAACCCTAGTTCGTAAGATTCTTGCTAGATTCGCAGTCTTCTGAGTTGATCCTTGGAAAAAAAAATTAAAATTAGCAGATTTGTTTCGATCTATTCGAGAATGAGTCAGCCTTCCGTGATCCTCGCAACGGCTAGCTATGACCGTACGATCCGATTCTGGGAGGCCAAAACCGGTCGCTGTCACCGAACCATTCACTTTCCTGCTTTGGTCTCTCTCTCTCTCTCACACTCTCTCTCTCTCTTCCCTTTTGATCGCTGACGAAATTTTCAACTTTTCATTTCATCTAAAACTTTGTTGTTTCTTCAGCCTTATCAAGAGCTCGGGACAGAAGAGGATACGCCTCAGCAGATCGCGCATAAACAAAACAAGCCTCAGCATGTGAATAGGCTCGAGATAAGCCCAGATAAGCTAACTCTAGCAGCAGCTTGCAATCCTTACATACGAGTCTTTGATGTCAATTACAGTAGTGAACCTGTAAATATATATCATATTTTTTCATATTGTGGTGTTTAATCTTGTAAAAATGATCTTCGTGGAGTCCTAACGTACGTGCGCGTCATCAGGTGAGGACCTTCGTTGGACACTCCAGCAATGTCATGGCAGTTGGATTCCAACGTGATTGCAAATGGTTGTATTCAGGATCTGAGGATGGCACAGTTAGGATCTGGGACCTGAGGTAACAATTAACATTCTTTTTAGCTGGACATCAAACTTTAAATAATATTCATTTATTCAAGTGTGGATTCAATAAAACGTATTGTCACCATAGGGATTAGTGGGATGGTAAAAAGCTTGATTCACCTCTTTGATTATCAAAACAAAAGTGTGTGTAGATTCTTGAAAATGCATTAAAAACCCTGGTGATTGGTTTACTTGACGATTACATTATATAAGGATTAGTCGAGTGTTAAAAAGGGATGAATCAATTCTTGGTATTAAAAACAGAAGTGTGTTGATTCTATAAAACGTATTAAGAGACCGGTGTTTGACTATTATACTCATTGTCTGAATCACTTCTTGGGTATCAAAAAAAAAAAGTGTGTGGATTCTTGGAAAAAAAAAGAGACGAAATATTAGATTCTGAAGTTGATTTTGCATGATCTTAACAACACATTGTTGACTCGTAAATGCAGGGTTCCTCCTCCTCCCGAACCCGAAACTCCACCAATGGAGGAGTATCAAGAGTTTGCATACATATGTGGGTATGTAAATGTTTCCGCAGTTAGCACAATTGTTTTTACACCAAAAAAAGGAGATTCTTAAGTTGATTTGCATGATTTTAACAACACATTTTGTTGACTCGTAAAAACCGAAATGCAGTGAAATCCCTCGTCCTCCGAGTCCCCCAGTCAATTATGAAAGAAATTGCGTAAGGGGATATGGAAATGTTTCCTCAGTTAACACAGTTGTTTTACACCCAAATCAGGTACATATCATCAACTTTATAGCCAAATTCAATTGTTAGTAATATGTGTTGTGGCATGCAATCTATCATCTAGCTTTCATTACTTTTGTGCCGTTGTTGAAACATTTGTTCTTGCTTTTAGTTTTCTAGTATACTTGCCTCACTTGTCATCACTTTATACATATATCTGTTTGGTCTTTGTTATTTTATCAGAAAGAACTGATATCTGGTGACCAAAATGGCATTATACGTGTATGGGATCTGAGAAAGGATTCGTGCAGCTATGAACTGGTACATTTCTTTATACTATAGTTACATTTCTTAGAATATCCATTGATAATCACTCGGGTGTGTATAAACTATATATATATAGGTACCAGAACCTGATATAGCCATACGGTGGTTATCGGTGTCGTTGGATGGGACAATGCTGGTTGCTGCTAATGACCGTGGCATATGTTATATATGGGGCATGTCACCTGGAAAAGAAGTACTTTGATTTTCTGATATGCAAATCTTTCTCTTTATACATACATATATATATACATAATTTGAGGACAAGTATGATGTAATTGTCCATGCTATTTAAAGTCCTTATCTGTTTCAGATGACGAGTGAGTTTGAGCCTCTTTGTAAGCTACAAGCTCATGATACCCTTATCCTCAAATGTGCACTATCTCCTGGAAACAGGTAATGTGTTTGTCAAGTCTCTCTCTTAAAGCCATTTCTTTCTTCTTCTTCTTCTCCGGCTCTTCAAATCTTTTTTTATATATTTGTTAATAATCAGGTATCTAGCAACAGCATCATCTGACAAAACTGTCAAAATATGGAACGTTGGTGAGGATTTCAAGCTAGAGAAAGTTTTAACTGGTATGGTCTCCATGTTTTTCTTTTTTGTAAAATAGTATTCGTTCTCCATTACACTATCATCATCGTCGATCTTGTTTAACAGGACATCAAAGATGGGTCTGGGACTGCGCCTTCTCAGTGGATGGAGAGTTTCTTCTCACAGGTACCAATCTCTCTATCTACTTGAAAGCTTGTGCGAGACATTAAGAGTCTTTTAAACCATGGTATTGATATCATTCTGTAAATTGCACAGCGTCATCGGACGCGACGGCTAGATTGTGGTCGACAAAAGCGGGAAAAGAAATGAAACTGTTCCGAGGCCATCGCAAAGCCGCTGTGTGTTGTGCACTCCGCGATGATTAAAAGATCCTGAATAAGAATCAAAAAGGCTTAAGCTTATGAACAAATCATGCTTGTGTTGTTTGTGTTTTTGAAAACTTTTGTTACATTTCAACCGGATCGGTTGTGACTGCTCCTTTGATCTCTTCGTGATTAAACATTTCTCTCTATTGCAAAACATAACCTAGCCTTTTTTTAAGAACCTTGAAACACAAGTAAGCTCTGAACATATCGAACCTCGTTTAGCTGTTGATAAACTGATAGGCAAAATAAGTGGTCTCATTGGTTCCGTGTGCAACCAATGCTTGTTTTATGAATATGCTATTGAAATTTCTGTCTTTTTTTTCTAGCTTTAAACCCTTAATTAACAGCTTTCTCTAGCTTTATTAGCGAAAGAGACTCTTATATATGTCTGTTGAAGATCATTGTTAATTTGGTCGCGGCGGTTCGTCGGCTTTGGAGGAGGTGGCGGTAGACATTTTTGAGGGTATAGATTAGGGCTTTACCAAGACCTAATCATCATGGGAGTAAAAGTCACGAAACCCTAATCCTAATATTTAAGCAAAGACTTTGGATATCATTTACTTCATGACACTCCAAACGCACCGTTTTGATCATTATTATATCTGTAAATGATAAGCGTTTCGGGTCACTTTCTGAACAACAGAGACAACACTCGACAGCAGCCAGAGTCAACGTGGAACTCGTGGGCGTTACATTTTTTTTTTTCATTAAGCAGTAGCCGACAGTGGCCTTACTGCTTATCACGTGGTGTGACGAAAGAGCGAGTAGAAACATTTAAATATTATAATGTATACTCTCAGGTGGACATGGTCGTGTGTCTATCGGAAATTGGCAAAAGCCCCCGATGATTTGTCAACGGTGGCCTCGTCACGTCCCGTTCCGTCGAATCTCATCGTCTTTACAACAAGTTGAATAGTTACAGTTAACATACATTACAAACATTAATGCATACGAATGTTCTTGACAAATGAAGTGAAAATGGTTTAAGAAAAACCTCTCATCTTTACCAAAAATATATAAAAAATCTACAACTTGTAATTATAAAAAGTAAGTTAAAACTCTTATATTAACAACCTAAAATCTATCTAACATATATTTTTTTGTTAAAACAAAAACAGATAAACTTAATTGACAATTATGATTCTCAACACTTCTTTGATGATTAATGCTCAATATTACCGAATTCATCCAGACATAGCATGTAGTGATGTAGACTTCGTTGTGCAATGTTCCTTAGATTAGCATTCTGTTTAGTAAACCAAGATTTATTATTAGTGTAGTGTTTTTTTATTACTAGTAAAAAATAATAATATTATTAGTGTTTACTTTTTTGCGTTATTTGATTATGAACACGTTACATCTGACACGTGCCCAAATAAACGTAAGAGCGTCCGCATCATAGACTTTTCTGAGTTTTTCTCATCTCGTTTAAAAATTTATTACAGTGATCATCAGAAACAGAAACACAACAAAAAAATTAAAAATAAAAATAGAGAAGACGGACCGTTGCGTACGTCATCTACACCGACACGTGTCAGTCAAAGGCCCACAGGCCACACGATCCATTGGCTCGTTCGGTGTTAGCCTCCGGTCTCTGATTCCTCCGCGCTGTTTAGCTTTCCTCTCTCTCTCTCTCTCTCTCTCTCTCTCTCTCTCTCTTCTTCCATCTCTCTCTAATCCCCAAAAATTTGGGCGCAGAATCTCTCTCTTCCAGGAGAAAAAAGGGAAAAGTCTTCACCTTTTTCATGAATAGCAATTAAAAAAACCCTAGCACGAGTCCGCCGTCTTTGGTTCGCATCTTATTGAGGACGAGGTTCAGAGTTTGATTTCGCGGCAGATTTGGTGGGTTAATCGTTTGGAATCGTATCTAGATGTCAATTTCTCCGGTGAGTTTGGAATTGGTTTTTTTTTTTTAATTTCCTTGTGTTCTTCGTTCTCGAGACCTTGAAACTGAATAGCTTTATGTTTGGTTATAGTTTGTGTAAATCGCTGTTCGTTCACCATTTTTAGGTGATAAAAGAAGAAAGTTGAAATTTTTCTTCGGAACTTTGGTTTGATTAGGAAACTTATGCTGGCTTTTGTTCTTCTCTCCACAGCTTCCCTGAATCATTTTCCAAGCTCTTGTTAAAATTGGATTTTCAGACCGCTTCTTTGTAATTGGTTGTGTTGAAGAGCTTTTGAGTTAGGAATCATTTCTGAATCTCTGCGCGGTATTGTCAGAGCGTTTTGAGTCCTTTCAATGCCATATGGCTGAAGACAGCCTACGGGTTAGTATGATTTCTTCCGGTTTGGCTGTTTTACTGAATGGTGAAGATGCCAAGGAAAGTTCATCAAAAACTCGCATTGTTCCACATTTTGATTATTCCGGTCACCGGCCTTTAGAACGGACCATCGAGTTCATATTTGGTCTACCGGAAAAGTCGATCGGTCCACTGGATGGCAAAGTAGATAGCAGCTTGATTCGGGCAATAATCAAGAATCAGTTCTCCAAGCTTCACTGTGAGGTAGATGCTTCAGCTAGTCATAGAGATGGAATCTCTGTAGTTCATCACGGTGTTGGACCTCCCGTTGTTGGTCTCGAAGAGTATAGCATATGCGGTGATATCAGGATCGTAAAGCCGCCTCTTGTATTGGAGAGCTTGGCGCTCTTCAGCAGCTCCAGGGCTAATGCTTGTATCTGGAAAGGGAAATGGATGTACGAAGTCGCTTTAGAGACCTCGGGGATTCAACAAATTGGTTGGGCAACCATTTCTTGTCCTTTCACAGACCAGAAAGGTGTGGGTGATGCTGATGATTCGTATGCTTTTGATGGTCGAAGGGTGAGCAAATGGAACAAGGAAGCTGAGCCTTATGGGCAATCATGGGTGGCTGGTGATGTCATCGGCTGCTGCATAGATTTGAACGGTGATGAGATATCTTTCTACAGGAATGGCGTCTCTCTCGGGGTTGCATTTTCTGGTATCCGAAAACTTGGACCTGGATTCGGGTATTACCCTGCTGTTTCTCTCTCCCAAGGTGAGAGATGCGAGTTGAATTTTGGTGCTTACCCGTTTAAGTACCCTGTAGAAGGTTTCCAGCCTCTTCAAGAAGCTCCACCTCGAAGTTCTTTTGCGACAGAGCTACTAAGATGCTTCTCGAGATTGCTGGATCGACCGGACCGCTCCTTGGTTGATACGTTATGTAGACTGAGGAGGTTTGCCTCTGTTGAAGAACTCTTCTCTCCTGTTTCTCGTGCCATATGTGATGAGCTCTTCTACATACTCGAGGAAGACCCTTTGTTGCATGAATACTTGGGACGGGGTGCATTTCTTTCGTTCCTCTTGGAGATTTTCAGAACTCAAGCGCCACATGATTCTTCTAGCTTAGACAAAGTTCTTGATGTGCTTCTTGAGTTCCCACAATCTCATTCGGTCTTTGAGCATGTATTAAACGCTCTTGCTTGTGGCTGCAAGACGGCGACACTGGTTCTAACCGAGTGTCCATACTCGGGACCTTATCCCTATCTTTCGCTGGCTTGTCATTTGCTAAGACGGGAAGAATTGATGGTACAGTGGTGGAGATCGTTGCATTTCGAGTTTTTGTTCGAAGGTTTCTTGTCATGCAGGAGTTCCAACAAGCATGACTTACAGCAATTGATGCCTGTTGTTTGGTGGCCTGGATCCTGTGAAGATATATCTCACGAGAGTAGCATGGGATTTACGATCTCTGCTCTCTCTGAAGCCATTAACAAGGTATGATAGAATCTTTCTGACTGATTTTATTTTGCTATAAAAAACACGCAGGCATAAATCTGCTCTGGATGTAGTTGTCTGGAACATGATTAACTAATTCTTCTTATTGGAATTCAGATTGAGGAGAAGCAGAGGGACCTATGTCTCCTGGTCATACAATTCGTACCACCTGTATCGCCTCCGCAGCTTCCTGGTTCAGCGTTTAGGGGATTCCTACAGAACCTTTTATTGAAGAACAGAGGCGCAGATAGAAATCTGTCCCCTCCCGGAGTTACACGCAATTCAGTTCTTGTCTCTCTGTTCTCGGTTATACTCCATTTTCTGTCAGAAGGTTTCGCGATGCTGAAGAGTAGTGAAACCGTCCATCACAATGTTGGTTTTCTTCACAGAGGTGGTCAGCAGAAGTTTCCATTGAGTTTGTTTCTTAAAAACGACCCTCATCGAGCTGATATCACTAGGCTTGGTGGGCTGTTTAGTCATATATCGAAGTCATACCCCACAGATGATCAAGATGAAGAAATAATGCGGTGGGAAGAAGGTTGTATGGATGATGAACAGAATAGAGTAACTCACGCAACTGAGCAGAAGCCATGCTGTTGCTTAGCCTATGATACTGACCTTACGAAATCCTCGAAGGATCGAGGAAAAAATACTGCAAAAAGTTCCCGTGGTCAACGCAGCTCCATTCCTGAGAGATCCTCTCATGTCGCTGCAGAATGTAGTTCTGGAAGTTTCAGTGAAGAAATAGAGGACAAACCTAGCACAAGTAATCAGTCTGACCCCGACTTTGGTTATCGTCCAGTAAGATTTATGATGACTGCAGTACAAGAGAGTAGAATATCATCGGCTATACTAAGCGAAGAAGAGCTATTAGATGCCGTATTGCTATTATACCATATTGCTGTTGCTCCAAATTTTAAGCAGGTAAGTTTAGTTTTTCTCTCTTGTGTAGATTATCTTGTACTGTTTGTATGATACATTCTGCAGAATATGCTTTAAAGGCTGATAGGTTGTCCTTTTGCTTAGGCATCATATTACATGTCTCACCAGTCGCAATCAATATCACTTCTCGAAGAAACGGATAAGCAGATAAGAGAACGGACTTCTAGTGACCAATTAAAGCGCTTGAAGGAAGCTCGCAAGAATCACAAGGAAGAAGTGATGGAGTGTGTTAGACATTCCGCATGGTAAATTTCACTGAACTCTTGGATGAAGTGATAAAGAGGTTTTTCAATCAAACTCATGTGTGGTAATGTCATAATGCATATACCTCTTATGTTTTCGCCTTTCTCACGTTTTATAGGTTTCGCATCTCATTGCTATCTCGGTGGAAGCAAAGGGGAATGTATGCATTGTGCATGTGGGTTGTACAGTTACTTCTGGTTCTCAGCAAAATGGATTCCGTGTTTGTTTATATCCCAGAGTTCTACCTTGAATCTTTGGTAAATAGCTTTTGACCATTTTGGATAGTTCTTGGTTGAAATGGACATGTTTCAGTTTCTCTTTGATCAGGGCCTCCACTTTAGAAGAACTTATTTTGTTGTGTTATCTCTGTTTTTCAGCGAAATCCTTAAGTTTACAGTCTCTTTGATATTCTCCTCAGGTAGATTGTTTCCATGTGCTTCGCAAGAGTGATCCTCCGTTTGTTCCATCAACAACATTCATCAAACAAGGACTTTCATCATTTGTATGTCTTAATCTCTTGTCACCCTTTTTCTGGGGTCTTTTTCTTATTCATGGCTGAGCTTAGTTAATCAGCTTTAGGTCAGTTGCACAACGGCTCTAACATGGTCATTGCAAATTCTTGGGGTTTTCAGATCACTTTTGTAGTTACGCACTTCAATGATCCGAGGATATCGAACACAGATCTTAAAGATCTACTTCTCCAATCAATAGCCGTCTTGGTACAGTACAAAGAGTACTTGGAAGCTTTTGAGAACAACGAGGCAGCTACTCGGCACATGCCCGCATCTCTACTTTCAGCATTTGACAACAGATCTTGGATCCCTGTCACAAACATATTTCTTCGTCTTTGCAAAGGTTCCGGTTTCAGTTCTTTAAAGAACGGCGAGTCTTCGTTTTCATCTACTGTCTTCCAGGTTGGTTTGATTGATTTAACTTTGTTCTTATTTGATCGCCTCTTTACATATTGGATTCTGACTTTCTTCTCTTTTTAATGTCTAGGCTCTTCTACGAGATGCTTGCATCAGTAACGGCGAATTACTCTCTACTTTTCTTAACCGGCTATTCAACACGCTGAGCTGGACCATCACTGAATTTTCTGTCTCGGTGCGAGACATGCAAGAAAAGTATCAGGTCAGATAATAATAAGCTTGGATCTCATTTTACATGCAAGAATTGTGGACTTGTACGAGCTTTTCGTTGACCGGTTTTGATTCTTTCTCATCTTCATGCAGGTAATGGAGTTTCAGCAAAGGAAATGCTGTGTGATATTTGAGCTTTCGAGCAATCTCGCAAGGGTCTTAGAGTTCTGCACATACGCAGTACCACCAGCATTTCTTGGTGGGACCGACACAAATCTTCGTAGGCTCACTGAGTTGATTCTTTTCATCTTGAGTCACATGACCTCAGCAGTAGATGACGAGTTCTTTGATCTGTAAGTTCACTAAAAAATGTTCTAAACAGCTCTAAAAAACTGTTGAAAAAACCGCTCAGTTTAATAGATTTTTTCTTCTTCCTCGGGGCAGGTCACTTAGACGGCAAGGACAACCTTCAGAGAAAATTAGCCGAGGGATCTTATTAGCTCCTTTGGTTGGTATAATCTTGAATCTCTTGGAGGCTAGTGAAGACTCGAACCATAAGCAACATGATGTTATTGGTCTTTTCGCAAGCATGGACTGTCCCGATACAGTCTATTACGGGTTTCAATATCTTTTGGAGTATAATTGGGTACGTTAAGCTCTTAAATCTAGTCTAAGCTCGTTTTGCTTCCGTGACCGACACAGCCTTTTGAACATTTTTTTTCAGGACGGTTGTGTAAGCGGAGATGATGCGTATGTAAAGCAACTTGGACAACTTGAAAGTTTCTTGAACCATCTCATAAACCGGGCTTCATCGCAAGAACCCGAGAGAGAAGAAGAATCGTTCAACAAAGACACGACCGAGTCAGAAGACAACACATGCTGTATCTGCTACGCGGGCGACGCTGATGCGATGATTGTTCCGTGTTCGCATCGATCATGTTATGGCTGCATAACTAGACATCTTCTGAACTGTCAGAGATGTTTCTTCTGCAACGCTACTGTCATTGACGTTGTGAGAGATAATAACAAGGAAGAAGACGGAGATGATTATCACAGAAGAAGCGCCTGAAGCTCAGGTTAGTTGCAGCAGCAGGTTGATGTAGTAAAGGAAAGAAAGGATCTTTAGTTGGGGAGCAAAGGAAGAAAGATTATAGTTATAGGATAAAATAAGAAAAGAAAAAACAAAAAGGTCTGTGATAATTTTGTTAGGACCTGTTCTTGATGGTCTCTAGGCTTCTTTCTTCTTGTATATATGAGAATGGAAAAATATTTAAAGGCGCAATGTTTCAACTCGTTTCTTACTTGTTGAGCTGCCTATCCGGTCGGTTGGACCGGTAAACCTGTGATTCAATTGGTTATAGAAAATCTGCTTAAGCTTGAAAATAATTACACATTTTGGCCGGTTTTGCGGTCAAAGTCAAACCTTTTGTTTTAGTTAAACCATTTGAAATTTAATAATAATAAAAGTTCATCCTGTTCAATTTCTTTCTTTTTTGATTTTTCCCTACTTAGAAGTGGAGTTTTCTTATGTATTCGATCGAGTTTGAAATTATGTTTTCATTCAATTAGGTTTGGTTTATTTGGATTGAAAAAAAACAATTATAGCTTAGGGTGTTTGCTTTTATAATTACTAGTGTTTTGTCCACGCGTAGCGTTGTATAATTATATTGTAGTTTTATAGAAGGTTATCAGTTAATTTTGTATTTAATATTGTGATAAATCATTAAATAGTATATTTGCATGTGATTCTTAGATTTAGTCAAATGGAGTAAATATAATAGAAATATATATATATATATAAAGATGAAGGAAACTTTTGTATAATAATTTGAAGGTAGATTAATGTATCTTATGGGTTAGTTGAACTTATTTTAAGAATTAATGCATGTTTTTGTAAATATGAAGGGTAAAATTTAACCATTTTGTATAATAATTTGATTTGTTATATATTTTATTTATGTGAATAGTATCTACATGAACTATATATTATATTAGAAATTTATTGTCTAAATTTGGACATCTTATGTTATAATGTTATTTCTTTAGTGAACACCATGAATATTATTTTTCACTTTCATAAAATTTTTGCATAATCTTCTCTTTCGCTTGATGCTTTTAAAAAGAAAATCTTAATCCTTATTCAATTTTTGTTTCATATTGTATGTTAGGATTTTATTTTTAATTTTCATATAATATGCAATTCTCTACTTAACAATTTTTAAAGATTTAGTGTGTACATAGATGTTTTATAATTAGAAGAAACCAAATAGCGATTAATAATAAATTTCTTTATTATATGAGTTCTTTATTAATTGATAAACTATTTGTTTGATAGTTTAGCTAGCTCGATGATTTGTCAATACTAGTGATTCTGATGAATAGTGTAGAACTTTATAGTTATATGTTATTTGAAAAAAAGACTTTTCAGTTTTATGTTTCATGAACTTTTGCAAATGAGATTAAGAAATAGTGAGTAATTGTCTTCAATCATCTATTGTACCTTATGATTTGTTTCATTAACTTCTTTATTATATGACTAACTGTTATAGTTATATATTGTACCTTAGGATTTTATTTTTAATTTTTATATATTATGCATTTCTCTACTTATCAATCTTTAAAGATTTAGTGTGTACATAGATGTTTTATAATTAGTTCATATACTCAACGAAGAAAACAAATGACAATTAATAATAAATTTTTTTATTATATGGGTTCTTTATTAATTGATATAATATTTGTTTGATAATTTAGTTAGCTCGATCATTTGCTAATATTGGTGAAGAGTCTGGAACTTTATAGTCATATATTATTTTTTTTAAAAAAATTCAGTTTTATATTTCATGATACAAATGAGAATTAAGAAACGGTGAGTAACTGTCTTCAATTACCGGTTGTTTAGTTATGCTTTTACGTCGGTTTCTCCACAATGTCTGACTACAACAAACAATATAAAATTTTATATCAGCTTTAGAAACTTGAGATCTGTTATAAGATCAATTAGGTACAATTGTTTAAATTATTTTTCTCTAGAAGAAAGATAACCGAGTCACTCCTCAAGTTTTACTTTTGGCGAGAAAGACGTTCTCCAGCTCCAGCATTACTATGACTAAGACTCATTCTTGCTCGATTCACATTATAAATATAAATGAAAAACAGTTGTGAGATTGTATTTTTATGTTGCTTAGAGCTGTGTAAAATTTATATCCTATATGGCTCATCGCTATGTTTTTTTTTTTGTTTTTTGTTTTTTACATCCTCATTGCTATGTTTTTTTGGATTTCACTTATTTGTGGTCCACATATTTAAGTTTTATTGTTTATTGCCAGTTTGATTGTCATTAATTAAAGAGTAAAGTCTGTGTTTAGTAACAGCTGATTCTGTTTCTGGTGAGTTAGAGACGAAAAGATTGGAAATCGAGAAGACTATAACTCTATAAAATGAGCTTTTATTTGAGCTTTATAATTGAGCTTTATAATTTGTTTTTAGATTTTTTTTTTTGAGAATTTAGTAATTATGAAAGTTTTTTGTGGTCAGAATTTGAAGAAGTTTTGATTAATAAATTATTTAATGAAATGACTTTAAGTTATTGGTTGAAGAAGGTGACATAGCAGTTTTGGAGTCTACCATTGGCTGATTATTTTTCTGATTATTTTTGTTGATATGACAGCCCTTAGAAGCCTTGAAATCTTTCCTTTTTATATAAAGAAGATTTAAAAATTAATAAATTAAAAATCTATAAACCATTAAGATCTAAAGATAACTAAAATTTACTGCCACATAAGATATGATGATCATGAATAGGATCAATAAATCGCGTATGTTAGATGGTAAACATGAAAATAATGCTACAAAAGTTTACAAAATTTTGTTTTATTTAATATAAGTAAAACATGTAAAAAACGAAAAAAAGATTAAGCAAACAGCTCACACAAAAAAAAAAAAAAAAAGAAAATGGAAGTAAGGAATCTAAATACCATAAGTAAACATGAAGAAGACACAAACACAAAGACAAGTCTTTAGGAGTGTTAATCAGAATCAGTTGATTTGACCAGGTTTCCCTGAGCTGTAAGGTGGTCTTGGTCTCCTTCTTAACAATCCTGTAAACTTCGCCATAAATCCTGTTTCTTGAACCTATATAATCAAACATAAATATAGCTTTTATTACAAATATTATGACTTCTGACATCAAATTCAACTAGGGTTTAGTTCCAAGATTCCAAAGTTAACTCTTTTTTTTCCACGTTTAATTCCTAATGATTTGTGTTTCTACCTTTCTAGATGTTTCTGCTTAGGATTGGCTCGCTAATCTTTCTTAATGTTATTATTAATTTGTTTAACCATAAGATAATAGCTGACCAGAGTTTGAACAAAGAGAAGAGCTTACGATTTCAGTCCCCGGGTCTTCTTCTGTTGATGGTGAAGATGATGATGATGAGGATGATGGTGATATTGACGAGGATGACTCAAGACCAAGACACCTCAATATGGCTTGAACCGTTTTGTGAAAGGCAGAACATGGAGAGTTGAGAAGAGAGTAATAAACTTCTTCTTCTTCATCTTCTCTTCTACTTCTCTCTTCCTCTCCATTAACTTCCATTTTTTTTTTTCTTCCTAATTCTTCTTCTTGTGCTCAATGCAATAACTATTGTGTCTCATTTGACCTCACCTGCTTCTCTGTGTTCTTACACACACACCCTACCTTGCATTTAATACCTTTTTATTTTATTTTTACTTTTTTATTCATAGTTTATACATTCTTCATTTAATGCTTAATTTAACTTTATATTCATAATTTATACATTTAATGACTAAAACTACTAGGGTGCCAAATTCAACTAAACAGCATAAACCATCAAAACCGATAAAAAAAAAATAGATGATGTTAACATCATTACAATCATCTTGAACTGAAAAGCAAACAAAGCTTAATTTACATTAATGGCATATCTTGGCTTATATAAATTGAAACCGTATCAGATCAATCCAAAAACACTTCAATTCTTATATTAAAAAGGAAGAAAAATTCGAATAGAAAAAACTGGATTACAGTGCATTCTAAAGATAACAATAAAAATATTTAATTAGTTAGATTAAATTCATATAGTTGAATTGATCTGAAATGCATGACGGTGTTGGCCAACTCAGAGAGCTTTGTTTCTTACTGTTCATCATTTTGCTTATGGATCTTTATTTTTGTCGTCCTCTTACGTCTTTGTACCAAGTTCCTTTTGCACTAGAGAGTCCACTCTTACGAAAACCACAAATAAATGTTCGTATTTATCATTCTCGATTTCAACCTTTTATTTTGTCTTCTTTTGTTACAGGCTAAAATAATAAATTTCGTATTTTTTTGCTACTGTATATTCTATGTTTAAAATATTGAATTATTTCCATGTCTTGTTATATTCTATTTTATCAGAAGTTAGAAATTTAACGTTAGATATAAATTATTCTTACTTGGTTTAAAAAATATTATCGGTCTCTCGTCTCGATTCACTTGTCTTTTATTCTTTCCCTAACCAAATACGTTGATATTTAATTATTTGGTTTATTTCAAAGATGATGCAAGATTAAGATTATTGACAAATTTTCTACCACATTCTACAAGTAAATGCTAATTAAATCGATATTTTATATTTTATAATAGTTGCGATAGCCCTTGTAAACAACTACTATAATTAAGTGTACGGGTCATCAGAGTAACTTTCTTTTATGTTTCCTTCAACTATTATTATTTTATAAATTTTATTTAGTCTTGGAATTTGTTCACATTCACACGCAATTACGCAAACATGTTGTCATTTGTATTAGTCTATGTCAAAAATATATACACGCAAGACCAAAAATCATCATCATACATTGATTGATAGGCTAAATTTAAAAGATTTATAGATTTCATCGTACTATGGATTATATATATACTTGTCAATCCGAAAATATTTTAAATTTATTAATTCAACTAACCGTGTTTGTGTTGGTTACAAACTTACACGATCACACTTGGACTTAGAAGATTTAATTACAG
Organism: Thlaspi arvense; assembly: GCA_911865555.2. Taxonomy (NCBI): domain Eukaryota; kingdom Viridiplantae; phylum Streptophyta; class Magnoliopsida; order Brassicales; family Brassicaceae; genus Thlaspi; species Thlaspi arvense. The sequence continues at coordinate 66,478,449 of OU466860.2, forward strand.
CCGATTACACACTTGAACGTTGACCTATACAAACAATAACGACTTATTGTATTTTTGGTAACTATCAGGTGATTTGTTTTCAATATGTTTTGAAATTAACAGCCTTTTCTCCTACTCTTAAAATAGAGCATAGAGCTGGCTGATCACACTTCAAAATAAAAACAACAACGTACTATATATAAACCATAACCAATATAACGCAAAAATTTAGAACTTTTTTAAACCACTCCAATTTCTAAACAAAAACAAAATTAAAAAAAAAAACCTAAAAACACAAAGGTGTGGTGGAAGAAGCCAAGGAAAACAGTGTAAATTAATTATTAACCTTTTCTAAAATAGAAAGGCGATATATTCGGAAAAAAACGTCGTCGTATCTTCTTCGCCGACGTCTCCGTCGTTAATGGGGGAGCCACGGCCAAGGGAAAGCGGTGATTCTTCCTCCACCGACTCATTTTCAACCCCTTCGGCGTCTCCGTGCCCTTCACCGTCTCCGGCGCCACGTCAGCACGTGACGTTAGTCGAACCATCTCATCAACACAAGAAAAAAGGCAAAAAAGTCTTCCGGGTCTTCCGTTCCGTTTTCCGCTCTTTTCCGATCATAACACCGGCGGCTTGCAAAATCCCCGTCCTCCCGGGCGGCAGATTACCAGACCCGCACCGGGGCGGGTCAAGCGGGTCAAAAGTCACCGGGACTTTATTCGGATACCGTAAAGGCCGTGTAAGCCTCTCAATTCAAGAAAGCCCTAGATGTTTACCATCTCTCGTCGTGGAGCTTGCAATGCAGACAATGGTGTTGCAAAAAGAGCTAAGCGGAGGAATGGTTAGGATCGCTTTAGAGACGGAGAAACGAGGTGATAAAGAAAAGATCAAGGTAATGGACGAGCCGTTATGGACAATGTACTGTAACGGTAAGAAAACGGGATACGGTGTGAAACGTGACGCGAACGAGGAAGATCTTAACGTGATGGAGTTGTTAAGACCAGTTTCGATGGGCGCCGGAGTTTTGCCAGGGTACTTGGAGGCTGAAGGTCCTGACTCGGAGATGGCTTACATGAGGGCTTACTTCGAACGAGTCGTCGGGTCTAAAGACTCAGAGACTTTCTATATGTTGAGCCCCGAAGGGAACAATGGACCAGAGCTTAGTATTTTCTTTGTAAGAGTATGAGTCGGGGACATGGGAACGTACGTTCTTGATTGTATATGGACAGAACATTGCCGGAACAGAGACCGATCTCGGTTCGTGTGGATTGATATGTGTTTATATGGTCATGATGATATGTGTGCATATGGGACGTTTTGGTGGTGTGCATGTGGAATGTGAGGATTGATTTGGAGGTGATGTATTATTCTTTAGGATAATTTATAAAAAAAAATATTTCAGGTTAATTAAACATGCAAATTTATTCAGGTTTAAATTTGTTTTCATTTATAAATTACAAACTTTATATAGAGTTTCGAATAGAACAAAGAGTGAAACTACTATAGTGGGTCGAACTGAATCTGCTTCACTCAGATACGAGTGGATAAAAGCAAAACGACACGTAGTTCAAATGTTTCCTTTCGATTGAAAAGCAACGTTACTGAGCCAAAAGTGAGCCACGTCGAACAATATCTTGCCACCTCACAAAAAACGACACGACGTGTACAATTGGTCACCATGTAGATTCCTTTCTTCTTTTGTTTTCCCTCAATTCTCAGTTTCCTGCTAAAAGATTCCTCCGGATCATCGGAAAATGGCTATGGCTACGCGTGCGATTCGATGCCAGTTACTGTCGCCGAGACTTGTTGTTCCTAGGTGCGAATCATCGGAACCGATTAAGCAGATCCAGATCCAACAGCGACCGAGAGGCGGCGATATGGCCGAGAACGGGAAGATCGTGCTTCAGCCGAGGCTCTGCACGCTGAGATCTTACGGATCTGAGCCAGGTGCGATGGTCGTCGCTAGAAAAGACGGCGGAGATGTCGGAGGAGGAGCTGAGGCAGAGTTAGCGACGCCGTTTTTCGAAACGCTCACTGATTACATAGAGAGTTCGAAAAAGAGTCAGGACTTCGAAACAATCTCCGGCCGACTCGCCATGGTAAACCAAAACCTAAATTCGAAGCTCCGAATCTCGATTTTCCGTCTTAACTCTGAGGTTATTTTCGTAATTTACAGATCGTGTTTGCGGCGACTGTGGCGGAGGAGGTTGTTACCGGGAACTCGTTGTTCAAGAAACTGGACGTGGAAGGATTGAGCGAAGCCATTGGAGCGGGTCTTGGAGCGATGGGATGCGCAGCCGTATTCGCCTGGCTAACGATTTCTCGGAACCGAGTCGGACGAATCTTCACAGTGAGCTGCAACTCGTTCATTGACTCGTTGGTGGATCAGATCGTCGATGGGTTGTTCTACGACACTGAGCCTAGTGATTGGTCCGACGAAGTTTAAATCCCGTCACAAACGTTAAAAAAACCCACTACGAATGTATAATTAGTGTACAACATAGTCTGGTCTTCAATCATCGTTTCTTCATATGGTGCTTGAAGATGATATTGAAAGTCTGTAACTTTTGCGTCTATATATAAAAAAGATATGGAATTTTCAGTGTTCTTTGATTCAAAAGTAGACAATAGAGAATGTTCATTGTATTCAGAGACACTAGGAAGCTGTCTCTATGGTCTTAATGCACTCAAGAACACTTGCTTTGTTGGACATGGCAGCCATTAGAGCTTCATGGACTGTCTTGTTGTTCTTCAGGAGAGAAGCAGAGTAGAGAACCTGCATAACGAAAACAAAAAGATTCATTAAATAATGTAACGAGAGATGAAAGTCTGCTATGTAAAGAGAAACCTACGGCCCATCTTGTTAGATTTTGCTGCTGTGCATTGCTGATTTTGGGTTGGCTTCTGTTTATGAACCTCTGCAAGAAACAAAAAAACGCTTTTATGACTCAATGTTTGTGAGTGTGTGAGTGTTGAACTTGAAGTGAGTGATGATGTAAGAAGAACCTGAAGAGAGAAGAGATCCGCAGATTGGCCGATAACTTTGTCATACTTGAGACCCTCGGCGGCGAGTCCAGCCATTGCGACAGCAGCCAACCTGAGAAACCCGAAGAAGAAGATTCAATGGGTTTTGAGATTTGATCCTTCTTCATTCTCTCTTGGGTTTGTCCAACATTAAAGAAACTCTTACCTATCGAGCTCCTTTGAGTCAAGCTGGCCACTGTATATAAGTTTAGCAAGTCTCTCGTCGATGAGATTGACGTGTTCTTTACCGATGTCTAACGAGTACCCGAAGATCGGAAGTCCGATCAAGTAAGCCACTGGAAGTTGCAGGTTCAAACACAATCAGAGAACATTGCACTTGTGTAAGAAAGGTTTGAAACTTTTAAAAGAGGTACCTAAGAAGTGGGCTGCTTCATGTCCGGCAATACGTTCTTGATAATCAGGGAAGAACGTCGAAAACCCTGAGATCGCAGCTTGAAGAAGCCTTTACCCAACAAAAACAGCAGAAGATATCAATCTGTAAATTCAGAGAACATAAATGTTAACAAACATGAAGTTGGTTTACTTCTTTGCTTACCCCGGTGAAACGCTTCCCACGGCTAAAACCACCAACGAGATGCTCCCGACTAAGTAAGGCACAAAGAATCCCCAGTCCTGCCCACATATTCAACAGTTATCCATCAGTCTATGACCAATGAGATTGGTCGTGCCACAAGAATGGCAAAGGTGTCTTCTTCTATCAAGACTAAAGATTTCTTGTGTCTTGTAACATCTGGGAAGGTTTACCCCAGGAAGCTGGCCGGCGATTACAGCTAAGAACCCGGTTGTTCCAACCACCGTGAAGAGAAAAGCCGCCTGCATTACTCAAAACTCAATTAGAAGAACCTCCATTAACATACACTGTAGTCTCAAGAACTCTCTTTTGAGTCCAAATCTTAGTTACAAGACATGTGACAAAAGTTTAACCAGACACAACTTACATCGTTCCTGACACTAGGGATGGCGAGAGTCTCTGCATTCTTGATTCCAAGCGTTGTCAGCTCCCGAAGCGATGTCTGATTCAAAAAGACACATCACTTCTTCACTCATCCACCGAAAGAACGCAATTTTGTAAGGAGTAAGCTTTAGATAGAGAGATCGATATACACCGTACGGCGCGAAAGGTAAGGCTGAGAACTCCATTTCTTAGCCCAACCTTCTTCGCTCAATCGATCAAGAGCTTCCTTAACACCGTTACTATCTTTCTGCCGTCAATACATAAACCAAATTTCAAGAATCACGCTTTATGCAGAGTTTCATTGAATAAAAATGAAAGCTTGTAAGTAAATAAGAAAAGACCTTGTTAATTGCGGATTCGAGGGCGCTAAAATCAAACTCAGAGGAAGCAGTTGTAGAAGAAGAAGAAGACGAAGGCGAAACCGCTATCTGATTCGGAGGGTTTCTAGGATTCAATCGTAAGCTCCATGGATTTCCCCGGATTCTACAATGCCGGTGAAACGACGCCATCGGAGTAGTAATACCCGACGAAGAAACAGCTAATGCAGTCATGTTTTTTCTTGATATACAAATTCTTAATCGCTTCGCATTTGAATTTTTGACGAACGTAGAATCAGATAATGCTTCATCTTCGTCTTCTTCTTCTTCTCCCAGTTTGAAACGTCGGACGAAAGGAAGGTAAGAGAGCTCGTGGCGTCTTTCAGACCACGGACCATGCTTTCCGCCACGTCAGCAGTTATAGATAACGGCGGTAACATCGGTTTACCTCCGGTTTATTGTTTTTTGAAAAAAAATTCGTCTCAGATCGGTGTGATTTTGTCCGGATTCAAATATCAAATCGAACCGGATAATTAATTGTTATCTCTTCAAATTGAGGAAAGAGTCACACTGATTAAATCAGATCCATGGCGGCTACAACGAGCTCCGGCGACGAGCCACCGGGAACGCAAACGCCGGCGCAATTGATTCCGTTACTACCAGACGACGTTGCTCTGAATTGCCTTGCCCGCGTCTCTAGGTGCCACCATCCGATCCTCTCTCTGGTCTCCAAGACTTTCCGATCTCTCCCCAAATCGCCTTTGCTCTACGCCACACGATCTATCGCCGGAGCCACCGAAAACATCCTCTACGTCGCAATCCGACTACCTCCTCAATCCGGTGCGTGCTGGTTCACTCTCCACCAGAAACCACATAAAGCCTTATCGGATACGACGGATTCGCACCTGCTTGTTCCTATCCCGTCGTGTCCTTCGCCGTCTCTTGTTGGATCCGCCTATGTCGTGGTGGGTTCGGACATTTACGTAATCGGTGGATCGATCAGAGACGTGCCTTCTTCGAGCGTGTGGGTTCTCGATTGCAGGTTCCATACTTGGCGACGAGTCTCTAACATGAGGGTAGGCCGCGAATTCGCAGCAGCTGGAGTAATCGGCGGGAAGATTTACGTGATTGGAGGATGTGTGGTTGATAATTGGGCTCGTTCGATCAACTGGGCAGAGATGTTTGACATAAAGACTCGAACTTGGGAGCCAGTGGCTAGTCCGGGCATGGAGGTGCGTGAGAAATGGATGCACGCAAGTGCGGTGATGGAAGGGAAGCTCTACGCGATGGCTGATCGGAACGGCGTCGTTTACGAGCCCAAGGAAGGGAAATGGGATATGCCGGAGAAGAGGCTTGATTTGGGGTGGAGAGGAAGAGCTTGCGTGATTGAGAACATACTGTATTGCTATGATTACTTGGGGAAGATAAGAGGGTATGATCCAAAAGAGAGGATCTGGAGAGAGCTGAGAGGTGTGGAAACACTTCCAAGGTTTCTCTGTGGTGCTACAATGGCGAACCGTGGTGGAAAGCTTGCGGTTTTGTGGGAAGGAAAAGTAGGTAGTGGCGGCTGTAGAAGGATGGAGATTTGGTGCGCAGAGATTGATATCGAGAGACGTGGAGAAGGGGAGATTTGGGGGAAGATTGAGTGGTCTGGTACTGTGCTCACGGTTCCTAATGAATCCGGCATTGTGAATTGCTTGGCAGCTACAGTTTGACGATTTACATCTTTAACTCTCTCTGAATCATCATCATCAATTCATCATCCATGCCGAACCAACCACAGGTCTGCTTCTGATTCAGCGTGATTGGTTCTCTTATGATTGTCTGTTTGTTACGGTCATTGTGGTGAACATAGTGATTTAGACTTCTTTGTCAGAAATGGTGGATTGACAAAGAGTAAAGCTTTGGCACGAGGCCCTGAGCAAAAATCAAACAACTTGGCAGTGTATTGTAGTTTATAGATTTGCTTCTGTACTTTGGAATGAATCATTTTTCTTCTTCTTCTGCATGTTCTTTTCCAACTCATTTCTTGTACCTTCAAATTTGAATAATAACAAGTAAAATTTCTCCATACACTTGTCTTGCTCCTTCCTCATCTTAACAGAAGGGAGAAGAATGATAAACAAAAAAAACAGTATTTATTAAGTTTATATACATGTATATGGTATCTTCTTAAATAAAACATTGTTTCTGGTTTTCCACAGTCAAAATTAGACTCGTGTAAGGATGAGCCGAAGCCAGGTCGTCTTTGCCTAGAAAGCTCTGAACTTGCTCAAAAGGGCTTGGTGATACAGTATGTGTGATTTGCTTTGTTGATTTGATTGAAAAGATAGATGTAGAGACAGAGAATTGATGGCTGAGAAGTTAGAGGTCGCCGTCAGGGATCTCCATAGTTTCTTCTTTTTCTAGATAGCTCTGAACTTGCTCAAAGGCCTGGTGATAATATGTGATTTTGCTTCGGTGAGTTGATTGAACACAGATCAATGATGAAGCGACAGAGAAAGGACATGACTTACCTCAATGGCGATTTCAGCTGGTGTGAGATCTGAGACATCTTTATAGCCACGCTTGACTGCAATATCTGACATTTGGAAGTACAAGGAAGAAAAGCTAAGTTACTATCTCTCTGAGCACCATACATAAGTTCAAGAAGAATCACACAGATTTAACAAAAGGCTAAAGCAGATGGATGTAGAAGACATACTTTCTAAGGAGACTCTGGCATTTGCGTTTGTGTATGCTTCACCGCGCTCATCCCAAATAGTTGAAAGACGCTTAAAAGCCTGCGTGTAATTCATTCATTGATGATCACAAATCCCACAAAAAAAATGGTTTCTTTTGTAAGTATCCAAGGGCTTATGATTGTAGAAAAGTCAGATGAGTACCACAGTGTATGCATCTCCTGATTCATCGTGTAATAGTGGCCGTGAATCGGTTCCAACAGCTGCGATTCTATGGGCTAAGGCTTCTAGAGGAACATCTAGCCAAATGCTGATCCCTTTATGCATATATTTCCTAATAATGTCATCAGATTACCAAGTAAATTCAACAGAGAGCTCAGTTTCATATGTTACGGCCTTGGGGAATGAAAACGGAACACACCAGTTAATGGGTCTTATAACTGCACCTCCACCAGTGGAAACAACAACTTGATACATCGAAGAGAGCTTCTTTAGTGCATCGGTCTAGAAAGAAAGTAAGTGTTTCAAAGCTTAGAACACAATACAGTGAAACTCATTGAAGAAAAGAGTAGGCGAAGAAGAAAAGCTTTGAAACTAACCTCCTTTCCTCTAAAGAAACTCTCTCCGTGATGCTCAAATATCTCTGCTACAGAAGTTCCGTTCATCGCCTGCTCAATCAAAGTGTCACTGACACATCCACAAAACTTAAAGATGGTTACACATCCAGAATACAAAACCACATTCAGCACTCACTCTAAATCAAGGAACAACTCAATCCAGGAGACTCTCATCGAGTTTTTGAAGATAAAAGATACAAAAGCTCTCCTTCAGTTTCTGTTCATATTCACATAGTAGCAGTAGCATATACATACCAGTCAAAGAATGAATAACCGAGCACTTTCGACATTAACTTTCCCACTGTTGTTTTCCCAGAACCCATCATTCCTATGTTCACAAAAGGAATCATTGAGTTAGAAAAAGAGTATTAAGAACCAACCATGTGCAAACAAAGGAGCAAGCAAAGAAACTGACCAACAAGGTACATAGATCGTCCATGCAAATACGGCTTAACCTCTTCTGCTTTCCTCTGCAAACCGCATGTATCCATTGTCCAGTAAGATTTTTATAGACGAAACAAGAAAATATAAAAACAAATCTACATGATTACAAAAGGGTATTCATTATTACTTGCCTTCAGTATCAGATCTTCATCAAATGAATGAACACTTCCCGCCTGCAACAATGCTGCAAAAATCAGAAGAACGAATCAGATTTCCTTCATCAATTCGAGACTCCCAAGGCGATGGCATTTCATACGCATCCAAATGCATTTACAAACTACAACAACCTGAAGAGTTTTTATCAGAACATGAAACCTCAGAAGAAACCGATCTTGCTCGTTCATTTCTCTTGTCAGGTAGCAAATGAGCCAAAGCAAGACCTCTGAACCTTTTCTCTTCCTTAGCTCGCTGAGCATACCGCAACGAATTTAGCGGTTTCCTCTCTAACTTTCTACAATCAACCCATGATGGGTACTGAACCCTCTGAGCAATAGCTGCTTCCATATATAAAACACTCAGTCAATCTTCAAAACACAAAATTCAAAATCCCTGCAAAAGCAACATCAAATGGATTCAGCTTTCTCTGCAACTACCAACACCAAAAGAGCATCATTTTGACCATTTCTTCCATATAATCAGACATAAATTTCACTAAAAGAGGAGAACTTGGCAACAATTAAGGACAATCAATGCACCATAGACATCAGTTTCACTAAACCCTAGCAAGATTCTTGTCTACATCGACCAAAAAAACCCTTATGAACCACATCAAACCGTAGGACAATGGAAATCAAAACCCGAGATTTTTCATCAAATTTCAGACAAAATTCAAAATTAACTCTCTTCCTTACAGGATCAGCAGCAATGAATGTCAGCTTCGATCAAATCAAATGAGGATTCTTTTTTTTTCTTTTTACTGAAACAGAGTACATAGCAAAAAGAAACCAGAATAAAACGATGAAGCTGTGGCGAAATCAATGGAGAAACAAAAAGAATGATCACCCAGTGGGAGTGTAATCTTTTTCTCCCAGCTTCCAACTAGAAAATTCGAACTTTCCGGGAAGAAACAATGATCACCCAAATCAAATCGAGACGCAAAAGTAAAGGAATGTTTTTTCAAAAAAAGAGGACACTTTCCTCAACCAAAAAAAAAACATATAAAAATCATAATTAGATTAGACCCTAAGAAACTCCATTAACGAATACAAAATTATACAACCTACAAAAGAGTTTCACCTGAAAGTTTTCTGCCGCCGGCAGAGAGGAGACCTCTCTCTATATCTGTAATCTCTCTCAGATTTAAGGTTTTTTTTTTATTTAAATAAATGACTAATTCGTTTGGGTGGACAAATTAATTAATAGTATTTGATACAGAAGAACAAATAAAAGGGGGTTGGTGAAGCAGAAACAGTGATGGCCTTTGAGCCTTTAAACGTCTCATTAGTTGGTCTTGACCATAAACATTTCTTAACCACTTTTTACCAATTTTAAATTGTTTTATTTATTAAGCCCAATCCTCTAACAAAATGTTGATTGTAGTATTGCACACAAACAAACAAAAAAAGAGAAAAGTTTGATAAAGTTGATCCTAATTCCAAAATAGATTGTGTTATTAGCTCAATTTTCCTATTTTGTAGCTCACACCACTGTTGATAAATCACTAATCTATGTTTGTTTTTCAAAAAAAAAAAATTAGAATAATTACTTGTAGAAATAAAAACACAAATATTTTAAGGAGTATGAGAAGAAGAGTAAAAATATGTATATATTTTCATGATTCTTGTTACAAAAAAAATCTATATAAATGAATTGGAAGATGTTGGTGGCTATCTAATCCCAACAACAGATTTATTGCACTATTGAAAGTTGGTGTCGATGTTACCATCTCCATTATAGATTGTGACACCTCTCATTTTTCACATGCTTTTGCCTTCGTCCGGTACTGTGGAACTTCATGCTTGTTTTTTTTTGTAGCTTTTTTCATCTATAAAATATATTAGAACCGAAAAATTCAAAAGACACACCAATAGAATTTATAGAAACCTCAAAAATTGTTAAAACGAGGTTCCTCTTTATATTATATATTTAATTTTATAACTTTTTTTAGGAAATTTTCAATAAAAATTGGATAATTGTGATGAACTTTAAAAAATAAATACACAAACGAATAATCTAAAGTTCTAAACAAATAATCAAATGGGTATGGACCGTATGGGCTGGAAAGTTCGTGGTCCCGAAATGATGAGAAAATCTATCAATGAATACAACAATTATGAGGCCCAACAAAAACCCACAAGATATCTCTCGATTTTGGTTTTGAGGATTGTGATTACAAATTGTTGTGTATGAGTATGACCAAAGGAATGGATTTTCTAGCTAAAGAGCTTCGGTTTTGACATTGAGAATGGAGAACGATTGAGAATTGTCCTCCCCACTCTCCTGATACTCTTCCTTAATTTAGAGGTTTAGTGTAATTAACTTTTTCATAATTCGAAATTTCTTTGATTTTCCCATTTAATAGAGATTAAGATTTGGAAAGAATACAAATATTTAGAAAACTATGAACCTAAAATAAATATTTCATCTTCACATATAAAATGACAATCAGTTTCCATATGCTTTGTATGCTCATAGAAAACATGATTAGCACTAAGATGAATGGCTGATTAATTGTCACAATAGAGAAGGATAATGTGTAGTGAACTTGACACCAAGAGACGTAAGAAATTGTTTAAGCCACAATATCTCTTTGAATGTAAATGACATTGCTGCTAAATGTGTATTTCCTGTGCAGAAATATGAATCAAGTGAAGTATGAAAGTTCAAAACCTGCGGGACACTGGATATAGTTTGATTATGGGATTGTGCTATGCAAAAAAATACGGAGTCGGGAGATAAAAAGCTAATGGAAAAATTTCAGTTGCCGTAACTCAAGGCAATTTGTTGGGATCGAAGAAGAAGAGTTATACATGATCAAATATATTTTTTAATATTCCACGTTCAAGTCAACGTTAAAAAGAGTGAAGTCAGGTTATCCTGTTGTTGTGGATTATATTTGTTTGTGGGATGAAGATCGAAGAGAAAATTTATTGGAGAACGTGGTGTTATTATAATGAATGTGCGAGTCATTAATTTTGTAAATGTGGCCATATGCAGCTAAGTAATGTGACTGGGATTGGTCATAATAGATAGATGAATGTCAACCTCTGAGATAATGACAATTGATATCCATATGATCGTAGTACTATCTTTTGACATTCATATGACGGCAAATGGAGTTCGTGACCATATGATCCAACAAATACCCATAAAATGTTGTGTGTGCAGTATGAGTATGATAAAAAAAAAAAAATTTTAAACCAAAGAATTTCGGGTTTTGACATTGAAAAAAGAAAACTAACGATTGAGAATTGTCCTCCTCGCTCTTTAGCTACTTATCTCATTATTTGAAGAGTGAGGAGGACTATAAAAATGCATAGCCTTTTAACTGATAATTATAATTTTATATATTACAAAAGCAACAATACTTTAGGCAATAACTGTATATAAAACAACCGTTTCAAAAAAAAAACTGTATATAAAACATATGTATTTTGCTCATTAGTTTCCAATCTTTTTGACTCTCATATATTATTATTATCAGACTTAAAATTTTAAGATGGGTGACTTCCGACTAGACCCTGATATGATCTTTTTAAAAAAGCTATCAAATAGTGATGTTAGCAGTCTTAACAGACATTGTCGTATGTTAATACCAAAAATATCAAATGCTGTCTGTCTTAAAAAAATATTTTAAAAATGGTTACAGATAAGAGTTTGCGAAATGGTATTGAAATCGAAGTCTTAGACATTGTTATTAAACACTTCATTCTTTGTTGCCCTAAGATACTGTATTATTATTCTATAGCTCTAAAGCATATCTAAAACATATCTTTTGATATAATCAGTTGCAAGTATCTTCTAAGAAATTAAATGGATATTTATATGGATGTCAAAATTTGAGATTCAAGAGCAAGAGTCACTGGAAGCATTTGTTCTTCTCAAGAGTAACAAATGAGCTTGTAAGATAACTCAAAGTGTGGTCAAATAAAAACAGTTGGCAATGAAGAACTGTATTTAGAAAATTTTGTAATGCCCATAATTTAGAAAATTTTGGGAGATAACTTGAGAAGCAAGAAAACTATACAAAATATTCTGAGATAACTTGAGAAGCAAGAAATTTTGTAAGAAGATATTTGGAGATAATTTTGATAAAGAAACCGTAAACGAAAATCAATAGTGTAAAGCCCATTATTTAGAAATTTTTTGGTCCTCTTTTACCAATTGGAGGTATGTTCTGAAGCGTTTGAGACGGTTTTGAGAACGCTAGATATTGTTTATCAAAACGCAAAAGCGGCCAATCTATTCTTCTCTTCTGTGCAACAAAGTTTCTAACTTTATTTACGCAACAGTGATTTCAAAGTCGACACCGGCGTCACTCAGTGTTACAAAACGGATTAAGATGGTTTCAGACAGACGGAGAAGAAACTCAGATCTGCTTCCGATTGATCTCATAATGGAGATTTTCAAACGATTACCTGTCAAAACCCTAGCAAGGTTCCTCTGTTTGTCCAAGCTTTGGGCATCCATGATCCGCCGCCCAGATTTCATGAAACTGCACCTCGCCGAGTCCTTGAATCGACCGGGTCGTCTCTTCATCTCCGCCACGCTTGACAGAAACAGTGTCTTATACTCGTCGCTTCAAACCCATAATCCAGGTGAAGCCTCTGTAGCTACCTACCTAACGACGTATCCTTCAGATTCGAACGCAATGAATCTTGGCAATGTTCATGGTTTGATTTGCTTCGAAACTGCTTCTCCCTCCGAGCTTGTGGTATACAATTCAAGCACCAGAAGATCCATCACGTTGCCCAGATTCGAACCCAAATATTTCGTCGTTAAACACTTGTTGGGCTATGATCCCATTGATGGTGTTTACAAAGTGATGTGTTTGACCCAACCAAGGACCGGACCAAGGAATATTGTTTTTCAGGTTTTGACATTGGGAAGTGGAAATTCGTGGAAGGTGATTGAAAACAGTCATACTCAGTCTTGTCTGACAAGCCAGATATGTATCAATGGTGTTTTGTACTATGAAGCTTATAATCAAAAGTTTACGGAGGCTGTAGTCGTCAGTTTTGATGTCAGGTCTGAGAAGTTTGATCTTATCGAAAGACCTGATACCCTTTCTAAGATTGGTAGTGATATAGACATGATAAGGTACGGAGGGAAGCTAGCTATCACGTCAAGAACGATTCCTCATTATGGTGGAAGTATTGTTTTGTGGGTTCTAGAGGATGCAGTGAAACATGAATGGTCGAAGAAGGTATTTGTTTTGCCTCCTTCGTGGACAAGTTTAACTCAGTACAGGTCACTTTCCTATCATCGTTTGGTTGATGTCACTGACGCGGGTGAGCTTCTTTTGGCACCGAATCTATTGGTTGATCCGGTTCGAGCACCATACTATGTTCTCTATTGTGATCCAGAAAGAAATAGTGTGACAAGAGTTGAGATTGAAGGAATCACAAATCATAAGGTGCCACGTCCCAAGAAAAGGCGAACTCCTCTTTTCCAACTCTCCTCTACTCAGCTTGAGAGTCTAATGTTTCTCTAAGTTACATGTTCATAGTCTCATCAGTTTTATCTCTGGTTGCTTAGGTGTTGCAGGTTTCTAATGATCTTTTTCTAATTACAAGTTTCTAAAATTTAGCTTATAACTTTTTAAAACTCGAGCAGCAATGAAAGCAGAGCCATCTCTGACACTGACAGAACCAGATTTTTATTGTTCATGTGGAAACCCAATTGAAGTTTAATTTCTCTAAAGAAGAATATGATTCAATGGTTATTACAAAATTTAATGTCGCAGGTTTTTAAGAGCATGCACGTACCTAGAAAAATGTGTTCGCATCACCACCACATGCATGCTCCTCATACTATCTTTGATGTGCCATCATCTATGTCATGTATGTCAAAGTATCTAGCTACTATACCATGTGCACCTTGAGCCTAATTATTACCGTGATAAAGACCCGTTGGGTATTGCCCACCATATCTCATATTTATCGGTCCCAAGAAGTTAGTGGGTTCATGTTTGAATGTTCTCTAAACTCTAATCCTTGCACAAATGATTGCGGCCATATATAGATTAGCCACGGAAAAGCTAACCACCATATTGCCACCATGTCCAGCGCTTTGACATGTGCCAACAGTGCATTTTCACTGGAACCAAAAAACTTTGCTTTTAAAACTTTTTTTTTATAACTATTATAGGATATTTTTTTGCAAAATTGTGTACATTGTTCTTACAAAATTAAAACCAGTGCACGTGGCCCATGAAAGTAATAAGGGTATGGTGGCCACCACAAGGCCACGGAAATTAATAAATTATAGCCATTCTACGTCTAAATGCATGCTCCCAATCTATATATAGTAAATGAATCCCCAAGTGGCTCAATTTATAGTCAATTAGCCACTTGCAATGGCAACGGCCATTGAAGGCAAGATATTAGCCATGACAGAGGAACGATTTAGCCACGAAGAACCAGTGACCAGCCGTGATCATATATTTAGCAAGTAATTGTGTTGTTATTTTAAATAAATGTTATCGTGTATGTGTGCTAAATGCTTAAATCGAAAATCTAGTGATGCAAAAATACGGTCGGATTAATATTACGTACGTATGAGCATGGTTTTGGGGACAATGCTACGTAGCCATATCATGGGTGTGATGGATGAGAGATATGATGGGAACAATACCCAACGGGTCTTTATCACGGTGATAATTAGGCTCAAGAGATGTCGATCAATATTGTGCACATATGGTAGTAGATACTTTGACATAAATTACATAATTTATGGCACATCAAGAATAATATGAGGAGCATGCATGTGGTTGACGCTAACATGTTTTTCTAGGTACGTAACGTGCATGCTCTTAAAAACCTGCGACATTTAATTTTGCAATAGCACTGTACGAGATTCTTCGATCTTTAGGCGAATTAAATTTTGTTAGGAAAAAATAAACTAATGAAAATAGCATTGGTACATGAAGATAAAGATTCAACCCATTATAATAATTTTTTTTTAAATTGGAAATGTTAAATTAATCCAAACAAGCCTGTTTTATAATGACTGTATCTTTTTGTTTGTTGTTACTTTTGAAGAGAGAAACTATTGCATTTTACAACTGTGACTATCTATTGGTACCAGAAAGTTGCCATGCTTCGCTCATAGTGTCACCCATTCTTCGAATCGTTGTGATCCTGTTGTGATTCTGTTGCGAATCTGTTTATCTATCTCACGGGTCACTGTTGAACTAAGCTTGAAATCATATCAAGATTAGGATACCTAAAGTGTTTAGAATTAGAGATATTTAGGAGCCAGCTAATGCATTCTCTAATAGAGTTAAGAGTTATCTAACAACTATATAAGCAATATCGAGTTGTGACATTAGCTTTAGAAAAAGTTTGAGAGTTTAAGGTTTTAAGTGATTTTCCTTAAGCTAATAAGAGAGTTACTCTTATCAATCTTTAATCTTTGAGTTCTTAAGTTCTTGTTACAAACAATAATTGGTATCAGAGCTTCATAACTTTGAGAATCTGAGAAGCGAACCATGGGAGATATTGTTGCAGCAAACGCAGCAGCAACAAGACCTAAAGAAGGAGGAGGACCACCCTCAATTACATGTCCGATGCTGAACACAACTAACTACACGGTTTGGGCTATGATAATGAGAGAAATGCTCAAAGTCCATAAAGTTTGGGAAGTTATTGAAGCAGAAACAGATCCACCTGACGGTGATAAAAACAACATGGCTATAGCCCTGCTATTCCAATCGATACCTGAGACACTCATTCTACAGGTCGGGGAACTTGACACAGCAAAGAAGGTTTGAAAATCCATAAAAGCAAGACATGTAGGTGCTGAGCGAGTGAAAGAAGCTAGATTACAGACGATAATGGCTGAGTTCGACCGACTTAAGATGAAGGATACAGAAAAAATCGATGACTTTGCAGGAAAATTATCGGAGATCTCCTCGAAATTGGCTGTCCTAGGAGTAAGCATTGAAGAGTCGAAGCTTGTAAAGAAATTCCTCAAGAGTTTACCGCGAAAAGAATATATACATATTGTTGCTTCCTTTGAGCAAGTATTGGATCTCAATACCACCAGCTTCGAAGACATTATTGGGAGATTAAAAGCATACAAAGAACGAATTTACGAAGAAGATGATGCTCAAGAGAATCAAAGCAAGTTAATGTACCTGAATGAGGAAACACAAAGCAACCAAGCAAGTCGAGAGTACAACGGAGAGTACATAGGCAGAGGTCGAGGAGGAAGAAACAGGGAACGTGGTCGCAGACGCTCGAATGGTGGAAGAGACACTTCCAAGATTATGTGTTTTCGATACGACAAGATGGGACATTATGCATCAGTATGTCCTGATAGGTTACTTAAACTGCAGGAAACCCAGGAAGACGAGGGCAATGATACACAAGACGCGGATGAACTTATGATACATGAAGTGGTATTTCTGAACGAGAAAAAGGTTATACCAAGCAAGTATGAGAAAACCGCCAAAGAATCAAATGTATGGTACCTCGATAACGGAGCTAGCAACCACATGACAGGAGATAGGAGATACTTTGATAAAATTGACGAGTCTATTACTGGGAAAGTAAGGTTTGGAGATGACTTGCAAATAGATATCAAGGGGAAAGGCTCAATTTCTTTCATTGACATGAATGGAAAGGCACGGACAATGTATGACGTCTACTACATTCCCGATTTAAAAAGCAACATTATCAGTCTGGGACAAGCTACCGAGTCAGGCTACGACATAAGAATGAGAGGAGGAGTCTTAACAATGCATGATTCAGAAGGAAAATTGCTTGTTAAGGCAGAAAGAGCTAAGAACAGACTTTACAAAGTACACATGGGACTACGGGATACCACATGTCACACATTGATGCAACAAGCGAGTCGAGTAAATGGCACGCTAGGTTGGGACATATAAACATTAAAACAATGCGGTCAATGATCCAGAAGGAGCTGGTTCGAGGAGTACCTTGCATTACGATCGAAAAAGAAATTTGTGGTTCATGTTTACTTGGAAAATAATCTCGGCAAGTATTTCCGCAAGCTTCTTCTTATAGAGCGACTAAAAGTCTTGAACTTATACATGGAGATTTGTGTGGCCCGATCACACCAAGTACAGCCACTGGGAATAAGTATATTATCGTACTTATAGATGATCATTTATGTTACATGTGGGCGATTTTGCTTAAAGAGAAAGGAGATGCATTTAACAAGTTCAAGAACTTTAAGCGACTAGTTGAACAGGATCCAGGGGAGAGTATAAGAACCTTCAGAACAGATAGAGGAGGAGAATTTGTGTCTCAAGAATTTAAATCTTTCTGTGGAGAAGCTGGTATTCAACGTCATCTCACAGCTCCATACACTCCGCAGCAGAACAGGGTGGTTGAGAGACGCAATAGGACCTTATTGGAGATGACTCGAAGTATCATGAAACACATGTATGTGCCAAACTATCTATGGGGTGAGGCAGTTATGCATTCGACATATCTTCTGAATAGAGTAGGTACCAGGGCGTTAAAGGACAAAACCCCGTATGAAGTCTTTAAGGGAAAGAAGCCAACAATTAGTCATTTTAGGATCTTTAGTTGTATCGGTTTTGCAAAAATTGACAAACCACATCTAAAGAAACTAGATGACAGATCGAGGATACTTGTTCATCTTGGAATAGAGCCTGGATCAAAGGCCTATCGACTTCTAGATCCAACCTCCCGAAAAATAATAGTAAGTAGAGACGTTATATTTGACAAAAATAAGGGGTGGAACTGGAACAAAAACAAGAGCGGGATGAAGGTTTTACTGTAAACTTTGGAGATTTCGGAAATCACGGCATCCGAGAAGAAGAAGAGAACATCGAGATGGAGAGAACCACTCTTGATGAGTCTGGTACACATATCGATAATGGAGATATGCCGGCACAGGAAGTAGACAGAGAACCTATTTATCAACAAATAGAGGATCGCGATGTATCTGGGTTCGCAAAACAGAGTCCGGCGAAACAGAGTCCGGTGAAGCAAAGTGCTGTGAAACAGAGTACCGTGGTACCCCCCCTAAGGCGCACCGAAAGGCAAAGTAGCGTACAATCTTACCTTGAGGACTATGTACTGATTGCGGAAGAAGAAGGTGAGATGTTGTTACTGAGCTTAAACAATGAGCCAAGAAACTTCTATGAAGCAAAAGACTCGAGAGAATGGACTCTCGCTACAGAAGATGAAATATACTCCATCGAGAAGAATAACACATGGAAATTGGTTAACTTACCAGTTGGAGTTAAACCGATTGGCTTAAAGTGGGTATTCAAGCTTAAGAGAAATTTGGACGGAAGCATAAACAAGTACAAGGCTCGGTTATTCACGAAGGGGTACGTACAGAAATACGGAGTTGAATTCGAGGAAGTTTTCGCTCCAGTAGCTCGTATAGAGTCTATACAACTCCTAATTAATCTTGCAGCTTCCAACGGATGGGAGATACATCACCTCGATGTAAAATTGGCGTTTCTGCATGGTGAGTTGAAAGAGACCGTCTATATCACACAACCGAAGGGTTTTTGTAGTTAAAGGTCAAGAGGACAAGGTCTACAAGCTTAACAAAGCGTTGTATGGACTCCGGCAAGCACCGAGGGAGTGGAATAACAAGCTCAATCAGATTCTAATGGGATTTCAGTTCAAGAAATGCTCAAAGGAACCCTCTGTATATCGAAAGGATATAAGTGGAGATCTTATTGTCGTAGCAATATATGTTGATGATTTGTTTGTCACGGGAACAAGCATGAGAGTCATCGATGAGTTTAAAGCAGAGATGGCCTCGAAGTTTGAGATGAGTGATCTTGGAAGGCTAACTTACTATCTCGGGATCGAGGTGTGTCAGCATGATGGTGGAATAGTTCTAAGCAAGAAACGGTACGCTCAAAAGATTCTGGAAGAAGCAGGTATGAAGGAATGCAATCCGGTGTATGTACCAATGGACTCGTGTCTGAAACTATCGAAATCAGAGGATGAGAAAGAGATAGATGCTACCAGTTTCAGAAGAAACGTTGGATGTCTACGTTACCTGCTTCATACAAGACCTGATTTGTCCTACTGTGTTGGAGTTTTGAGTCGTTACATGCAGAGTCCAAGGGAATCGCATGGAGCTGCTATGAAGCAATGTCTACGATATCTACAAGGTACTACTACCCTTGGATTAACTTGCGTGCGATCAAACTCTAGGATCCCTAAGCTGATAGGCTATAGTGATAGTAGCCATAATGTCGATCCGGACAATGGAAAGAGTACGACAGGACATATTTTCTATCTCGGTAGTAGTCTGATTACTTGGTGCTCGCAGAAACAGGACATTGTAGCATTATCATCCTGCAAAGCTGAGTTTATGGCAGGTACAGAAGCTGCGAGACAAGCAATTTGGCTTCAAGACCTGCTTGGTGAAGTTACTGGTGTTCCATCTAAAAGAGTTGTTATTCGCATATATAACAAATCTGCTATTGCACTTACAAAGAACCTGGTCTTTCATGGCAGAAGTAAGCACATTCACACTCAATACCATTTTATACGAGAATGTGTTGAAAATGGTCAAATCAAAGTCGAACATATTCCTGGAAATCAGCTGAAGCCGGATATACTAACTAAGGCACTAGGAAGGATCAAATTCAAGGAAATGAGGGACCTCATCGGCATTCAAGACTTGAAGGAAATCGATTTCAAGCTTATAGGGGAGAATGTTGAACTAAGCTTGAAATCATATCAAGATTATGATACCTAAAGTGTTTAGGATTAGAGATATTTAGGAACGAACTAATGTATTCTCTAATAGAGTTAGGAGTTATCTAACAACTATATAAACAATGTCGAGTTGTGACATTAGCTTTAGAAAAAGTTTAAGAATTTAAGGTTTTGAATGATTTTTCTTAAACTAATAAGAGAGTTATTCTTATCAATCTTTGATCTTTGAGTTTTTAAATTCTTGTTACAAACAATAGCCACATGAGTGGGTGAGAAGAGGTTCATCATGCTTCATTCGATTCCGTTCACGCCATATAGTGTGGATAGCTGTTTGGAAGGGTATGCAAAAAAAAAAAAAATATGTATGGGCTCTTTTCTTTTCATCAAACTACTCCATATCCATCTTTCCTGACGATGACATGTCCTCTTGATATGAAAGAGCCTTGATCAATTTTTACAATGTACACTTTGATACGAATTGTGAAGAATTATCTAACTTCATTCGAATGGAACGCAAAACAAATTGATTTTCTCTTCACTCTCGAGTTACACACACTTTGGTCTATATGATCACTCTATGGTAACTACAAAGTGTTGTGTATGACGATATGAAACTTCACCTAACGATTTTCAGGTTTCATGCATGATTTTTTGTTTGCTTAGTTTCTCCGATATTCATGGCTAAGTCTTTGCTTTCTCCAATATCACTGTTTAATTAGTTTTCAACTTTTCAGATCTATTAAACAAATGTTTGCTCTTATTTTATTTTTTAATATTGTTACTTTTTTAATAGATTTTAATTTGATATCCATGCTACGCGACGCTGTTCACACATTCTATAATAATTATAAAATTCTGAAGCACAAAAATATCTATTACGACTCCATAACGCTATTAATCACAATTTGGTGTTCAATCTCATTGTTATAGCAAATCTTAGCTACACATCTTGGTAAACCAAAATTTAGTTTATTTAGATTATATATTTATATTTTGAAATGAATCTTATTTGCTTTTACATCTTTTAAATTTTAGTTTATTTTGATATATGAATCATACAAGAAAAATATATATTTATATACAGCTTACAATATGTATAATGTGTGGAGAACTTTTAGGGGAGACATATGAGAGACGGACACATGAATATATTTTGGTCACTTATTGTCCTTTGAGCTTATGAAACCAAACATCTCTTAACAACTGTGACACTGAGACCATGCTTCATGTGAAGAACTATGGAAGAAGCTGGCTCGATTTTGTGCCCTTCAGTGACCTTGATGTCATAGTTTTGTATGACCTCAGCAGCTACTATCTTCATCTGCAAGAAAGACAATTTTTTCCCCAAGCAATTTCTTGGACCAGAGTTAAACACGAAGAACTTGAAAGAAGGTTCATGTTTTAAGCCTCCGTTTCTCTCAGAGATCCATCTCTCTGGTTTGAATTCAGACGCGTCCTCTCCCCACACAGCTTTCATTCTCCCCAACGCATAGACAGAGAATAAAATCTTCCAATTTGCATCGACTTTGTGTCCACTCGGAAGCACATCTTCCTTTATGGGAGACTTTCGCTCGAACGGGATTGGAGCGAAGAGCCTTAATGCTTCACACAACGCACCATGTAAATAAACCATCTTGCTTAACTTTTCCGGATCGAAACTCTTGCCGGTTCTTGGTAGATATGTGTTGATCTCTTGACGGATCTTGGTCACAGCTTCAGGGTTCTTGGAGAGAAGCCAGAAGAACCAAGTGAGAGTTGTTGCAATGGCGTCTCTTCCGGCAAGCATGAAACTCTTGATGATGTCTTTGAGGAAGTTATCGTCGTTTGGGTTCAAAATCTCATACTTGGAAGTATCTAGATTCATATAGAAGCTTAAAATATCCTCATGATCATGAGCCTTTTCTTCAATAGTGGAGTGTTGATGAATCCTCTTACTTGTTATCTCCTCTCTCTTTGCAGATATATACTCAGCACAAGATCTGTCAAAAGCAGCGTTAGCTTTTGTCATCTTCTTCTCTTCTCCGAGTCCAAACCACCTTTGCAGCTTCCACAAGATCATAGGCTTGACATGTCTGACCACAACCACTTCTTCAGCATCATCCATAGCCTTCGCATACTCGTTCTCCGGCATTTCAATGGAAAGAGAATTAGCATCGTAACCCGTTACCAGAGTAAGGGTTACATCGAATGCTAACCTCTGGAACACGTCTTGTAAATTGAAAACCGTATTCGCCTCTGCAAAATGATCAAGAACTGGCATAAGCCCGTTCTTGATTTTACTGGCGATGGTCTTCAGTGAGAAGCTTTGAAACCCTTGATGGCTAAGCATGACCAGTGAGGATTTCCTCATTTCCTCCCAGAGCTTCGAGTCGGCGGTGAAGATTCCTTCTCCTAAAAAATCAAAGATCTCTTTGAACTCCGACCCTTTGTCATAATTAGAGAAGTTGGAACTGAAAACGTATTGAACGTTCGCAGGATCTGCAGTGATCAGCATGTTCATTCCAGAGAACCATGGGCCTTTGAATACAAAAGTCAAGCTGGAGACCTCGAGAATCTCTGCGAGATAGCCATTGATCCTGTAAAGCATGACGAGCACACCAGGAAGCATCCCAAGAACAGGCCAGTTTCTAGGTAATATTTTATAGGGTTTCTTGTGGATCAAGAAATGGAAAAAGATATAGACAAGGAAAGCTATCAAGACTTCAAGTAAGCCTATGTAAGCCATTAGTTGAAGAAGGTTTGTTTTTTTTTCCTGGAAATCACCAAATATAGAGAGACAAGAAAACTTGATTTGACTCTTTGGTGTATTTATTTTTTTTGGTCGAACTCTTTGGTGTATTTATAGTTGTTAGGAACCTTAGACTTTAATTTACAGATTCTCTCTATGTTCCAATTAAAACTTTATAAACCAATAAAAAGACTAATTAGCGCACTACACATCTTACAAGCAAGAACTTTGCGCTACGAGCCGATTATCCATATTTAGATGTTTGTTAGTTAGTATATACACAATAAAACATTATACGCATTTGATAGTGTTGATTAATTAATTAATTGGACATTTTTGTTGGTTTATTCAAATGAAATGAAAAAATCCAACTAAGTCGGTGATGATATTTTCGGGGTTCCATCTGGAATTAGATGATCATTTTGTTTTTTTTTTTCTTGAAAATAAACTTAAACATACATTTTTATGTTTTTAATATGTTAAGAATCATTATAAATTTGAGTTCTTACAAAAAGTTAATAAATAATTAATACAACAAATTTGCTTCCAACAATAACTTAAGAATTTAAAAAATAGATATATACATATATATAAATTCCTCCTTGTTACACTTTTTTTACTTTCTAATAGTTGTTCTATAAAGTTCATAGACGTAGTAATTATTTTTCAAGTGGAGCCAGTTAAAAAATGGAGGCCCCATATAAATCCATACACACGTGACGCATAAGGGCAACTGGAGTGAGATTTACGAGTGAGTAGTGACCACTTTTGTATAGTTGGCGACATAACTCCAATCTTGTCATGGTATGGTTTATGGTTCAGAAATTCATATCGGCTAAACGCCCATGGCATAGATCATGGAGCATTGGCGGGCGGACCCATGATACGGTGCGGATTATGGGGGTCACATGACATGACCTAGGTTAAATGTCATCGTACTATTGAAGTCATAATTATGATAGACTTGTCTCATTCGACAAACCCCACTAGTTTGAATAGTATATTCTGTAAATGGTTTAGTCGGTGGCATGGTTCATATCCATAATAGTGTTCGAGTGTTGGTGTAATATTTTACGTATTGTAAGGGTTAAGTCCTACACTACCTTAATCAATACAACAATAACACTTTTATTAATGGAGGAATTCATCTTTATAACCTAAAATTTGATTTTTTCTCAATATGTAGATTCCTTATTGAATGTTTGGCAAAACTAACTCAAAAGGGTAGTGAAATTACAGCTCAGTCCTTTGTGACTAAACAAAAAACGTCTGCCACAGTTACGATTTTATCATTCGAGAAGTCTACGTAAGAAGTCTACAATCGTTGTATGTAAACTTCAAAAGAAGTCTACTACATAATTCATTTTTTAGAAATTAATTAAAAAATATAAAATAAATAAATTTCTAAAAAAATGGTAAACATAAGTAAGACATATATATTTGACATGTATAGAATACAAAATTTCATACAAATGAATCAACTTAAATGCAGAAAGAAAATTAACTAGAAAACATACAACCCCTTAGAAAACATACGTATGCAGTAGACTTCTCGAGTAGACTTCTCCAGTAGACTTCTCTAGTAGACTTAAAAAAAACATAGCGGAAAATCAAAATTATTTAACAAATTGGGCGGGAATCGGAACAAATTAGGCGGGAATCGAAATCAAAAAAATATATTGAAGTAGACTTTTCGAGTAGACTTCTTAAGTAGACTTCTTAAGAAGTCTACTGGACCGAAAATTTTCCTACATATATAAGGAGATTAACCTAATTGGGTTAAAAATAAAGTTTTCTCTTCCTCTAAAAAACGCCTCTCTCTCCTCTACCTCCTCTCTGGCCATGAATCTCTTCTCCTTCCTCTCTTGCCATCAAACCCATCTCTATCCTCTATCCTCTCTATCTCAATTATGGCGATGGTAAGCAAATCTGAGGTTTTGTGTTTCTTTTGTTGTTTGTTTTGTGTTCATATTGTAAATATGGGTTTATTAGTGCATATTTGAGATTCTTGTTATAGATCTGAGTTTATTCTTGCAAATATGCGCTTTTTATGGTATAAATTTTGTAAAATTTGTTGTAGATCTGAATTTTGTTTATTTTGTTGCAGATCTATAATTTTTTTTGTTGCATAGCTGATTTCTTTTTTTCTTTTTTGTTGTAGATATGATGTTTGTAAATATAGCAGATTTTGTTGAAATATGAATTTTAACATTTTTTTTTCTTATTGTGCAGGCCTGAGCTTATTTATTTCTCTTTTGTTTTTGTTGGAAGCAGACTTCAGCTGCAGATGTCTCGAGTAGACTTCTCGGACAGACTTCTCGAGCAGACTTCAGTCACATACATCTATTTCAGACATTTTGTTTTTATATACTAATTTTAAGATTTATAATTAGTGATCCTTAAATGTTTGTTTGATTAGAAGGTCTACTTTATATGTAAAGTTGGATTGTAATTAATGTTATTTTTATATATTCTTAAATTATGTGTGTTTTATCATATTCAGATTTCATATGCAGACTTCTTTGTCAGATTTAGTCATCACCATCTTTGAACCTCTAATAACACAAGAAAATTAATTCAATTTAACTATACAAAAACATGTAAAACTCATAACAAAATAACATGTAAAACTACTTAGAAATACCACAACTAGTCTTTCTTCACACATTCTCAATAAACAGTGGGTATGTGAACCATTCTCTGTAAGAAAACAAAATTCAAACCACATTAGAAATCATTGTCGAAAAAGTAGACTGCAAATGTAGTCTACTATGTAGACTTCAAATGAAGTCTGCGGACTATTAAGCTAAATACCAAATAAAAGAAGAAAATTAGTTAAAGCTCAACTGTAACAAAAAAAAATTCAAACTTATACATAAGCAAGAACAATATATCACACACTTAAGAGTCAAATGATAATTTTTATTTGTTACATATATCTGATCACTTAAATTTATAAAAAATTAATGTCACAGACTGCAAACGAAGTCTACAGACTAATAAGCTAAATACCAAATAAAACAAGAAACTTGATTTTACCAAATATATATAATATAAACATGTAAAACTGATACAAATGTAAGTACACTTACTAAAACAATCGTAAGACCAAAAAAATCTTAATAATTCGTTGTAAATTTGATAAAAACGCATTTATAAAAAAGGTGAAATAGTAGACTAACAACGAAGTTTACAAAAGTAGACTTCGTATGAAGTCTATATTTTAGGTTACTTTTGCAATTGCCAAAAGATGAGTAGACTTCTTCAAAGAAGTCTACTCACTCCGAGAAGTCTACTCGAGAAGTCTACGTAAAAAAAGGTTAGTTTTGCAATTGACCAAACTTTGACTTTTTCGTAAGAAGTCTACTTGCAAAAGTAGACTTCTTCGGAGAAGTCTACTTTTAAAGTAGACTTCTTAGAGGTTAATTTTGCAATTGATCAATGTTGACTTTTTAAAGTAGACTTTGTTTGAAGTCTACTTCAAAAGTAGACTTCAAACAAAGTCTACTTGGGTTAGTTTTGGGGTTGACCAAACATTGAATTTATTCTCGAGTAGACTTTTTTTGAAGTCTACTCAGAAAGTAGACTTCAAACGAAGTCTACTCGGAAAAGTAGACTTCAAGCGAAGTCTACTCAAAAAAGTCAACATTGGTCAATTGCAAAACTAACCTCTAAGTCTACTTTTAAAGTAGACTTCTCTGAAGAAGTCTACTTTTGCGAGTAGACTTCTTACGTAAAAGTCAAACGTTGGTCAATTGCAAAACTAACCCCTTTTTACGTAGACTTCTTTTGAAGTTTACACTATTTTTTTTGTTGTCAAAGGAAATGGCGCAAACTTCAACTGAAGTCTACTGTCAGAAATTGGTACACCCGGTCAATTGCAAAACTAACTTGTGTGTTGACCAGCAGACTTCTTTTGAAGTCTACTACCGAC
The DNA here is from genome assembly GCA_911865555.2 of Thlaspi arvense. Taxonomy (NCBI): domain Eukaryota; kingdom Viridiplantae; phylum Streptophyta; class Magnoliopsida; order Brassicales; family Brassicaceae; genus Thlaspi; species Thlaspi arvense. Next base: position 66,504,998 of record OU466860.2, read on the forward strand.
AGTAGACTTCTTAAGAAGTCTACTTTCGCGGCACATATCTGAAAACTCACGAAAATTGACTGAAAAATCACCTACCAGTGGTATTTAACTTATTCAACCACCGATTTCTTTGATTCCAGCCACCACCAAACAAGCCCAAACGATTTGCCAGACCAAATCACCAAATATGGCAATATCTTAAAACATCAAGTTTCAAAAATTAAGATTAGAGAGTTTTTGTGCTGAAAATGGTGAAAAAATGGAAAAATAGAAGGTTAAGAGAAGAGGAAATGAGGTTACAAAGCTAAAAAATGGGTCTTTGAAGCAATAAAAGCTTCAAATTGGTTGAAAATGGTGGTTGAATGAATTGATGGTGATGGTATTTTCGTGAATAAGTGAGGAAGATGAGGATGGTTTGGTAAAATAGATTTCCGAAATAATAATAAAAAACAATAATCTAATGGTATTTTTGTGAATAAATAGAACTGATAAGGATATAAGTGAGATAAAGTGGTTAATTTCAAAAGTGGTAAAATGAGAGGTTAGTTTAGCAATTGACTTGAATTTATGGGTCATTTTTGCAAGATTCCCTTTATTAATACACATATGACACATTAGTTTTTTTAAACTTTTTAAAGTTGACACCTCAGCAAAAAAAACTCCAATCAAAACATTTTATTAATACACATCATCTACTAACTTTTATTATTTTTAACTTAAACCAATTAAAAAATCTAAATATTTTTCTTTGTTAATTTTTGTTTTATTTTTTGCCATACCCAAGCCCAAATAATAAATAACAGCAAATAATTTTTTCTTTTTTACCATCCTCAAATCCAAATAATAAATAACAACAAAAAATAAATCATTGTTTTATATTTTTGCCAAACCGAAACTAAAATAATAAATAATAACAAATTTTTTTTTTAATTTCTTAACTATGTGATTGCTTGATAGAGACATATATGACTGAAGAAAGTGTAGACTCATTATCAACTATACTTCCATAACAACAACGTAAAAAGTGTTATGTTATAAAAAGCTCACACATCAGCAAAAATTTGAACCAATAAAAACATAACAATAATACATATCATTAACACACTAATAAAATCAGTTTACTATTTTGCTGACCCATTAAAAAGTCTAAAGTTTACAAAAAATTAAAGTCGAAAGCAAATGAGGAGAAGCTCAGACCACAACAACTTGGAGATTCGCATTTCTGGTGGTTATCGAGAAAAAATTTTCTTGGGTTTGCGGGAATAGCGAATTTCTTGGTTTCGGTAGGAAAATGTGATTTTCAGTTTTGGTAGGAAAACATAATTTCTCGGTTATGGCGAAAAAATGAATTCTCGGGTTTGGCAGAAAAATGTGAATTTTTGGTTTTGATGATAAAAAAATTTGATTTTGACGAGAAAATGCGAGGAAAATACAACTTTTCAATTTTGACGAAAAATACGATTTCTCGGTTTTGATGGATAATGTGATTTCTTGATTTTTGCGGGAAAATATGATTTTTTAGTTTTTGCGGGAAATTGTAGTTTGATAATTTTGGTGGAAAATGCAATTTATCGGTTTGATGGGAAAACAAAATTTCTCGATTTTGGCGGAAATAAATAATTTCTTGGTTTTTATGGGAAATACAAATTTTCAGTTTTTGACATATAATGTGAATTTTTGGTTTTCGCGCGATAATGAGATTTTTTAGTTTTCGCGGGAAACGCAATTTCTCATGAGATAATGCAATTTTTGGTTCTCGCGGGAAATTGTGGTTTATCGGTTTTGGTAGGAAGGCGTGATTCTTGGTTTGACGAGAAAAAATATTTTTTTTTGTTTTGACGGGAATAGATGATTTCTCGATTTTTGCAGGAAAATATTTTTTCGGTTTTGACGGGAAAATATGATTTTTTTTTGTTTTGCAGGAAGATGAAATTTTTTGGTTTTGGTGAAAAAACTTGATTTCTCTGTTTTTGCGTGAAAACACATGTTCTCGCGCGAAAATGTGATTTTTTGGTTTTTGCGGGGAAATGCAATTTTTTGTTTTGGTAAGAAAATGAAATTTCAGGTTTGATGAGAAAATAATTTTTTTTTTGGTTTTGGCAGGAATATGCGATTTCTCAGTTTCGTGGTAAAATGTAATCTTTTTATTTTATCGGAAAATGCAATTTCTCAATTTTTGTAAAAAGACAAAATTTCTCTGTGCTAAATTTTCAAGTTAGAATATGTTTATGGTAACCAAAATTGAATTATTTAACTTCAACTAAATTAATATTTCCACAGTTCAAACAGAACTTTCTATTTAGTTCTAAAGCAATAGCAATGATTTTGATATGAATGTTATTGATTATAGTTTGGTGGTTTTGGAAACATATCTTTATAATAAATATTTGATAAATAAATTAATTTTATAATTCAAAATAATCATATTAATTAATAATTGTTTTTCTTAAATGACAATTTGCTTTATATAATTTCAAAAGAAGATTAAGTGGCAATTTAGTAGAGAAAATAAATTACATTTGCTATTAGTATGAAGATACTTAAAAATATATTGTTTTATTCTTACATATACATTTATTGATAGTTAGCTAAACAATTTTGATAGTAGATTATAATTTAAAAAAAAATAAAAAAATTAAAGATATATAATGTTTATTCAGATTTAAAACATATAAATACATAACTTAAGCAAATAAAAAATAAAATAAAATATTTATTTATATTATAAAAATAATTTATTATATTAAAAATATATATAAAATCTAAAAAAATATCCCGTAGCGTAGCGTATGTGTTAAAATAAACTAATAATAATAAAATCCTACTATGTTTAAACTATGGATGGTTTGCCTTCATGAAGTTTTTTATATGTCTAACTTATTATAATTACGAATAAAATGTCAATTATTATAGTTATCAAATTTAAATAAATGATGCTTTAAGAAAATGATATGAGAGGGTAAAAAATTAATTGCAGAGTTAAATAGGGTGATTTAATTACTAGACGACAACAGTTGGTTGGTTCTTTGTGGTAAAGGAGTTGACCTTCAAAATTTGTTGGTCAAGGACGTGTTTTCTACATTACATTACACCTACTCACTTTTAATAATTCGAATTTTTCTAGATCGAACTCAGTAGTGAGTTCTAATAAATATTAACTGCAAAATTATATCTTGTTAGATTGCTCTACAATCAACCAATCACATTTTCAAAATTCAGTTAAACCGAGTTGTTTGTAAGTTTACTCAAGTTAGGACTAGTTCATCACTTGATATCCGGAATTTGACTACTTTAAATTCTCATTAGATTTTTGGTTACTTTAAGTATTTTTGGTTATATTATATTACTTTTGATTACTTTCAAATAAAATTACTGGAATTCAAATCTGAATTTTAAAAAAAAACTGGATCCAATGTTTTTATCTTAACTGAACCATCTCTCAAGAGTGAAGAACATGCAGAGGAGGTACGCATCAACTTGTTTAACTTTTTCCACTCGTTGTCAAACAGGAAGGCTTTATTCATGAGTCTATTCGTTTTCGAAATAGAAAATTAACTACATCAACAACACCAAAATCGTTTAGCAGAAGCTAGAAATACAATTAGAAAAAAAAACATGTACTAAACATGACGAGTCCCACGTTATGCGATTGCCAAATAACTTTCCACGGAGATTAGGATATATATTGGAATATATCAACAAGCAGTAATCTGACAGTCCGAGTCTGTAACACTCTTTCCTATTGGAATATATAAACAAGTAGTAATGACTTGATGCTTCGCCGTTACTGGGCTTGTACTCTCCAGAATTTCAAAATAGATTTCTGTAACACCTAAAGCTGAGAATGTGAAATTGTTAATTGCTTAGTTGGGTTGGGTACACTTAACAAATATTTTAGAGTACTAGACTAATACCCGTGCATATACACAGATTTTACTTTTTAATTTTATTTTAAATTTATGTGTTTTATCAAAGTAATATATTAACTAAATAATTGTATAATGGTAAAAAAATTCAATTTAGAAAAAAAATATATATAACTGTTCATACTATATAGAGTTACAGTACAAAATGATAATATTGTTCTAGCTTTGATAAGCTATATAACAAATATGCCTAAAACATTAGCATAGTTCTATGGAAAGACAATCTATTTCTCCACCCAAAATATCATATAGCACTAGATATCTCTCGAACTATGTACTCGTTCTATATATCCTTGAGATTAAAGTTACAGATCTGTATCCACACAAATATTGTCCGATGTTGGTTTTACGTTAACCCGATACTAAACCGAGTAAAAACCCAGATCCACCTATAACCGGACCCGTTATCAAACCTGTTGACCCATTTAAAATACTCAAAATTGCAAAAAATCCCTAAATCATAAATCATAAATTTCTTTGAATCCTAAATCGATTCTACATAATCGTAGAATCTTACTACAATCGTAAATTCTTAAAATCCAGTATAAGTTCTTCATTATTTCGTACTCTCATTCTTCCATTCCATACCTACATCGCGATTTTCAATTTTTTTTGCTTTGTTGGTTCTGGTTTTGTAAGTCGATTCCGATGATGTCTAGATCTACGAGTAGTGTGTCAGGAGCGTCGACTGGATCATCAACTGGTCAGCCAAGAAGTGGAAGAGTTATAGGCGTGCCCAAGAGATGTTGGTGTGGCCAAGAGATTGTGGTTTTGCTGTCCAAATCCGACAACAATCCTTACCGGCGATATTTCCGTTGTGGTTATGCTGCATCAAAAAAGGTAATAGAAATGCATTTTGATTTGTTTTCAATCGCTTGTGATTCGGTTGGATGTGATTGTTAATAGAAACGCTGTTGTTGATTTTGTTTTATTTTCAGCTTATGAATGATAATCATATATTCAAATGGATTGATGAGGCATTGTTGAACGAGATTGAGTCATTACAAATCAAAAATGAAAGACTTGAGCAAGAATTGAAAGAGATAATAACATGGCGTATGGGGTTTGAGAAGAATGTTTTTGAGAAATTTCAAGTGAGGCTTGAGAATGAGATATTGGAGAAGGTTGAAGATGTTTTGGTTGATGCTAAATGTAGCATGAAGAAGATGATGGTTCTTGTGGTCATGGGGTGTATGATCTTTGTTGGATGCATAAAGCTACTTGGTTGAAGAAAATGGATATCTTATATGATTATGTTTGATCTGTTTTTAGTTTCGGGTTGTTGTTTTTGAATTATGTGAATCAGGTTTCGGATGTAATCAGGTTTCAGATGTAATGACATAAATTTGACAAAATCATCTGCATTTATTGTTTTCGGATCAAGGCAATAGTTCATTAACTTAATGAGACACAAAAATCAATCTGGTTATTTACCAAAAGCATCCGAGACAAACACAAAATATAATTGTCAAAATGAGACCATAATATAGTAACCAAAAGCATCTGAGACAGGACAATATATAATCGAAAAACAATAAAATGCGTTCTCCCTTGCCTAAAACTCTAAAACTGCCCATAATGTAATATCAAAAGATTAATCTTCTTCTAAGCCGAGAAACACCAAAAGACTGCAATAAACGCCGCAATAAGCTGAGAATAACCAAAAACCTGCAGTATGCCGAGAAACACCAAAAGCGTGCAATAAGCCGAGAAACACCAAAAGCTTAATCTTCTTCCATGCGTGACTAAACTTGAGTGAGAGTGCTTTGAGAGGGCTCACTTTGAGAAGCCTGCAATAAACCAGAAACACAAACAAACATAGCTGAAACCCACATTATTCGTTTCTTATCTTTTGGCGCCTTCTTTGTTAGAGACTCATTCACACCTTTCTTCCTCTTCTTATCAGCTTTAGTTTCCTTCTTCCTGCCAGGTTGATCTGGTTCAAGAGGAACATGTACATTAGGATGATCTGTTGATGGCCAGAACCGTTCACCTCTCACAGGAACAAGGCCGTCTTCATAGTTCCTCCTCCACATTGCTGTGCGAAACCAATGATAAACGAAATATTCGGCTACAAGTTTTTTGTTCATTATAACTTCATAGGCATACTCGCAAGGGATACCACAGATATCAAACTTCAAGCAAGAATAAGTCCTCTTCTCCAAGTTAACACAGTAACTGCCACTACGCCTTAGTTCATAATATCCATTTGTACCTCTAGTAACAGTGCATAAAGAAGCTGATTCATGCTCGCCTGCAAGAAACTTAGTAATATATGGCGTACAAATCCCTAAAACAAAAAAAAAAAATTAAGTTAAATACCCTAAAACACTTAAACCGTTAACAGAATAATAAAAATTTTACCTTTGTGATTATGAGCTTTTGACTGATCTTTTGGCAATACGAACCATAGACAATCTTCTTATGGTCTCTAGCATAGGAATAAATGCCTTTTCTCTCGCCTTCTTAATTGTGTTATTGAAAGACTCTGTGGAATTGTTTTCCACATCTTCACAATAGTTCCCCATCTTGTAGAAAGCTCTGCATCAAGTCCTTGGATTTGTCTTTTGAACATCATGGTAACGCCACTATCATAGTTCAACAGCCTGTCCAAATTCTCTCGAAACTGTGCTTCATTGTAGCTCCACGCCAAATTCCATATGAGTGGCTTCATGTGTTTTTTGCTACCATGATTCTTCTTCAAGTTCCCATAGATATGTCTCACACACATTCTATGTTTAATCTTTGGCAATTCCTCCTTAACGGCTTTGATCAATCCCTTAAAAAAATACCAAGTTAATGAAATATACAAATACAGGGAATGTACACGAGAAGACCAAGTCAAATAAACAAATACATGAGGCGATTTACTAACCTTTTGACGATCATATACCACGATATATCCATTGCCATCGTCTAGTCCCAAGTCTTTCTTCACATTTCTCACAAACCATAACCAATTATCAGTGATTTCCACTTGTACACAACCCCATGCTATAGGATAAATAACATTGTCTGCATCTCTCCCTAGAGAAACCAATACTTGTCCCTTGATTTTTCCTTTTATGAATGTACCACCAAGTCTAATGAGCGGCCTACAAATCTCTTTCCATGTTCTTCTCAATACATCAAAGCACACATAGAAACTTTTAAACACATCTAGACCTTCAGCGTTTTTAAAGTGTCAATCTCCACAGTTGAATCCTTGTTTGACTCTAGTAACTCAGCAGCATAATCTCTTAGGCGAGCAAACTGATTATCATATTCATATTCGATCCACTTCAATGCCTTATTCCTAGCAGCTTGACATTGAGGCCTAGATACAACAATCTTCCATCTTTCCATCATAATTTCCTCAATCTTCATAGGCATATAGTATTCAGGTTCTTCTCGAATCATATCAACAAACATTCTAGCAATCACAGGAACCTTAAACATCTCACATTCCCCATCAGGAATACAACTATGCTCTTCTATGAACACCCTAACTCTCCACATTGCATCATTTGGAAGGATTGAAACATATTTTTTCCATTCACAACCTTCGACTATGCCTTCTTCGATATCACTAACACCACCAACACACTTAAAGCCTATCTTATCCTTATCATACCTATATTGCTTCAAATTTCGGCCTGTTCTTAAAGCATAGTCGAGAACGCACACCCTTGAAAGCAACTCCATTGAAGAATGTCTGATTTTTGTACAATCTCCCATCACCACGCTGGATATGATTTGCCTGTCTTTGTATCTCTCGACGACCACCTTCTTCTTCATTGTCGCTGTCGCTTTCAGTTTCTGGATACACGTCGTGTTGAACTGGATCATCGTCGACAAACTCTTCGATAAGCCTTTGGATTCGATATTCTTCTTGGTCCATTGCTTCTTCATCGAATTCTCCTTCGCCAACCCCTTCTAGATTCACTAACGCCATTTCAAACACCTCAATTTTGTATTCAAACTTCTAAATTGAACTCTGATTCTTAGGATTTGGAGATTTCTGTGTTTGAGATTTTTTTTTGTCTCTCTTTAGAACTTGCGATTTGGGGATTATCCGACTAAGAGTTAAGCATTGGTTTACTATTTTGGTTGGGTCATCAATCGGGTATTAGTGTTGCAATCGGGTCAAACTTAGGTTTAGTTTCGGTTTTGTGTTGGTTAGTGATTTGTTAGAAATTAGTAAACCAGGTAAAACCGAGGTCTATGGGTTTTTAAAATTTTAACATTAATTTCGTGTGGATACAGCTTTGTAACTTTAATCTCGAGGAGATCTAGATCTATAACTTTAATCTTAGGGATATATAGAACGAAGGCATAGTTAGAGGGATATCTAGTGCTATATGATACTTTGGGTGGGGAAATAGATCGTCTTTCCAACTATTAATTGAAAAGCAAGTTGGGTTATGATGAAGAGTTATGATGGTTGATTATATTTTGTTCTTTATGTGAATTTATTTTAATTATCCTTAATGAAATTAACAAATTAATATAATCTAATTTTTAATTATTTTTTTTTTTAAATCTCTATTTCCAAATTTGACTTTATATCATAAAAATATTCAGTTTACTAAAAACAAAAGGTAATTAGCATAAATAAAAAAAAATCCTAATTATTTCATTGAATTAATTTTAATATGATTTTTTTAACCTACTAATATTTTTGATTAACATAATTGATTTATGCGAACACAAGTAAAACTCTAATTTATTTAAAACCTTTTAAAACTCTCTATATATTAATTAATGTTAACTTGATATGAAACAATGATCCTTTGGTTTTTGTCGTTTTGGATTGCTATGTTTTTTTTTATTTTCAAACTTTAAATTACATTAATCTTAATCTACCAATTTACATCAAAAGAAAAGAGTTATTTATCATGTTTGATAAATGCAACAAAACAATAAAGCATACACATAAATTTTTATGGGATAATATAAAAGATATTAGAAAATAAGATATAAATAATATATTTTGCTTTGTCACAAAAAATAATATACTCATGAAAATTATCATATTATTAATTGAGAAGCAAGTTGGGTTGTGGTTAAGAGTTATGATGGTTGATTACCTTTTGCCCCTTATGTGAATTTACTTTAATTATCCTTAATAAAATTAACAAATTAATATAATCTAATTTTTAAATGATTTTCGTTTTTTTTAATCTAAATTTCCAAATTTGACTTTATATCATAAAAATATTCAGTTTACTAAAAAAAAGGTAACTAGCATCTACTACTAATAAAAGTTGATGCCAAATATCTCTAAAAGTGTCCAAATAGAATTTAAAGATTCAATTATATTGGTACACATCATCATTATCTTTAGTTAATTATATATTGTATATTAAAATTAATTAATTCGTTTTAATTATTATAAGGAAAGTTTCTATTTTTTAATTAATTTCATTTTTGTTGTTATTAGGAAAATTTTTAAATTTTAAGTTAGTTATTAATGAAAAAAAGTTTTGAAAAAAGTTTCAAATTTGACTTTGTATCATCAAAAATATTCAGTTTACTAAAAAAAGTAACTAGCATAAATAAAACAAAAATCCTAATTATTTCATTAACTAATTTTAATTTGATTGTTTAACCTATTAATATTTTTGACTAACCTAATTGTTTTATGCGACCACAAGTAAAACTCTAAATTATTTAAACCATTTTAAAACTCTATATATATTAATTAATGTTAAGATGATATGAAACAAGGATCCTTTGGTTTTGGTCATTTTGGATTGCTATGTTTTTTTTTTATGCAAACTTTGAATTATATTAATCTTAATCTACCAATTTACATCAAAGGAAGATAATTATTTATCATGTTTGATAAATGCAACAAAATAACAAAGCATACACATAAGTTTTTATCGGATAATATAAAAGTTATTAGAAAATAAGATATAAATAATCTATTTTGCTTTGATATAAATAATCTATTTTGCTTTTTCACAAAAAAATAATATACTCATGAAAATTGTATTTTTTTTAATTGAGAAGCAAGTTGTGTTGTGATTAAGAGTTATGATGGTTGATTACATTTTGCCCCTTATGTGAATTTACTTTAATTACCCTTAATAAAATTAATAAATTAATATAATCTAATTTTTAATTAATATTCATTTTTTTAAATCTAGATTTTTAAATTTGACTTTGTATCATCAAAATATTCAGTTTACTAAAAAAAGATAGCTAGCATAAATAAATAAAAATCATAATTATTTCATTAAACTAATTTTAATTTGATTGTTTAGCCTACTGATATTTTTGACTAACCTAATTGATTTATGCGACCACAAGTAAAACTCTAAATCATTTAAACCCTTTTAAAACTCTATATATATTAAGTAATGTTAAGATGATATGAAACACAGATCCTTTGGTTTTTGTCATTTTGGATTGCTATGTTTTTTTTTATGTAAACTTTGATTTTTATTAATCGTAATCTGCCAATTTACATTAAAAAAAGAATTATTTATCATATTTGATAAATGCAACAAAACAACAAAGCATACACATAAGTTTTTATCGGATAATATAAAAGATATTACAAAATAAGATATAAATAATATATTTTGCTTTGTCACAAAAATATAATATACTTATAAAAATTATATTTTTAAAAATTTATTAAGTTTGATTTCAAATCATTATAAAATCTGATTTTTTATCTATAAATAAACTAATTTTATATTTTTTTTAAAATTAATCGAAACCCGCCACAAGGTGCGGGTAAACACCTAGTTTTGTTAATTTATAATAAAATAAATTTTAAATAATTAAATAATTAAAAATTAGTGATGTGTTTCTTCACCTGAAACCTTGTGAGTGCATGTCGGGATCTAGTTCCGATTTTCCTTTTAACCTGATCCAAAGGAAATAAAACTGTTGTTGTAAAATGAAGGCTGGAAGAAATCTTAGATATATAAGCTTCGCCGTTGCTGGGCTTGTACTTATGGTAATCGCCACTCCTCTTAGCATCACTACAGCCTGCCATAGGGTAAAAAAATGCTACTACACCTTTACTAAAGCCATATAAGATTTCACATCTTTTGGCTCTTGTTGAATCTAACATGAATTGTTTCAGTCTCGGTTTTCTCTAGCCCTTGTACGTCTTTTATTCATTCAGTTGAAGCAGGGTTTGCGCCATTGTTAAACTTAGAAAATTAAGTCAGTGAATATAATATACATAAACATTGTTTTAAACAAGCAAAACGAAATGAAAAAATAATTATTTCAAATTGAAAACATAGAAACGGAAAAAAGAGCTTCCAGGACTGATCACCACTCTTTCTTGCAGGTTTGAGATTTTCGAGCCCTACGTCGTGCCTCAACGATTCGTAAGACGTAAATAATTATGAAGATGACCAAAACCCGTCCGGTAACGTTTCCTCTTTGGAAGATCTTCGAGTACTCTTTCCTACAAGATGTATATATGAAACATGAGTATTTGGAAACGTGAAAAACATTTAAAAAATAAAAAATATTTGTCTCTATGACTGAATCCAGAAGCATTTCAGAAACACAAACAGAAAGTTACACTTTTTCTTCATAATTATCATTAAGAAAAACCTGCCTTTTGCTCGTGCTCTCGATAGCGCCTCCTTTCTCGCCTAGACTCCTGAATATCAGCCTCCTGCTTGACAACGAGTGGAAAAAGTTAAACAGGCTGCTTCTAAAATGGTTAGATAAAGGTATTGATGATACAGAGGATGCTTACCTCCTCTGCATGTTCTTCACTTGATAGATGGTTCCTGAAATCATCAAGGCTTTCGCATTCAAATTTGCACACTTTGCAATAAAACGTTTCGGTAGATTCACCCCTTCCACTGCACTTGTCAAGAACGTGTCTTCTTGTCTCTGATATACAAGTGGAAAAGAAAAGACTTTAGTAAAGCTCAGAAACAGTAGTGGATGAGATGATGAGAGGGCAAACAAGCACCTGCAACTGCAAGTAAGCTTTCCCAGAGCCACTCTGCAGAAGTGACCAGGGCCAACATTTGGTAAGGCCTATATGAATATGCCAGAATAATGTTGTATTTACTCATTTGTTGTAATCAAATCTTCCACACGATCGGATATGAGCATCATTGTAGCCGGAGGAGGATTATGAAACCACCACATCGCCATATCGAAATGCATGTTACTGTATATGACTTCTGTTTCGGTAAAAGGAAAGCATATTAGTAGGGATAGTTGAAATTAAAACCCTAAATTTCAGAGATGGACTAACCGGGAATGGTATGCGCAACAGCGACTCCAGTGGAAGAGAGCCCTCGCAGGAGGTGCTCAGGGGCTTGTTTTAGGTCGCCGTAGGCAGTGATGGAGACAGGACCAGAGTAGCCTAGTTGCTTGAACGCCGCTTCCATACTCGGACGGACCCGACGAGCATCATAACCCTCGGGAATCGGACAGGCCTTCATGTCCCACCACACCGCTATCTTAGCTGTCGCGTATTCAGGCCTCGCCGCTGTGTTCCCAAACATCCTCTAAACCTACACAAATCACAGACACACAACACAAGCCCTCGATCCGCAGGGTTCCTTTTCTAAGTTTAATGTGTTCTTATAAAGAAGTACACACTATTCCTTGATCCCCAAGGTTTCGTTTAGCAGAAGCTAGAAATTTGAATACAATTAAACTAATGGGCCTAAATGAAAGCCCGTAAGGGCGTGGTCAGGGCTGGATATTCGGGTTACCAGATCCAATTTCGCTCTTGTCATCTATAATAAACAAACACAGTCAGGCTCATATGGAAGATAGATAAACACAGTCAGGCCCATATCATTCCTCTTTTACTAAATAACTATTCCTGTTGTTATTTTGATAGCATTTTTTTAGTAAAAAATTATTAGATATATCTTTATTTTGGTTATTTTTTTTTCCTTTTGAATTCATCCAATTTATTAAATTTTAAATTTATTTAATGGGGCATATTGGATTAATGATTTAGAATGATTTAATTATTTCTCAAATTTCTTCTTATTGCATCTAGCATTTAAAAAAATACTTAAAATTCAAGGTTATTTAATTAGTCATTTAGACAAATTCATTAAAATCTTGCCTTATTGAAAATTTGGGATTTCACTAATGAATTATTTTATTAAAAAGATGATTTGAAATTATTTGAAAAGTAATGTAGAGTTAAAAACCATTAAATTGAAATATCATCTCATATGATGGTATTTGAGAGAATTTAGAAGGCAAAAGTTATTTGAATCATTTTAAAACTTTAAATTTATTAAAATCTTTGTAAATTTGAATTTATTCAAATAACTAATCTAATTTGCCCTTCTTCATCTTTTTTTTTATCAAATTTTTAGTTTCTTTAGTTAAATATTAAAATAAATTATACATACTACTAATACACACTTGTTTGTATGTCCGTCTGACACCGCTAATATTATGTTAAACTTTTGGTAGAAACTGTTACCAGTCCAGCTAAATCATGTTGAAGGTTTCACTTCAGTTTTACCATATCTTATAGATAACAAGCATTAAACAAAAAGCTTTAGGCAATAATAGTAAGCATTGAACATACTTTCTGAAACAAATACATGAATTAGAGATGAAACGCAATAACATATGTTCAAAAATTAAAAAACTTGTTTTATTAATGTCATGTATTCTCCAAAAAGGAAGTATAGATCAGTTTGATGGCTCTTTGTGAGTATAAATTTGCACAGAAAACACACTAGCAAAAACTATATCATTCTTTTTACCATTATATCTCCTTCAGCCTTCTCTTCTTAGAAATGGTATCTCTAGGAGGAAAAAGCTCAAGCTAAGCTAAGTGGACTTGTAAAGAAAATGAAGACAAAGAAGATAGCTCGTCTGGTCCTTCCTTCTTCCTCCCGTAGTTATTATTTCTCTTCCAAATCAATACTAACCAGGTTTTTCATTTGTCTCTATGTTGCCACCTCTTTTGTTTGTCTTTGTATCCTATCTGAGATTCCAAAGAGAAGGCGGGACGATTCTGCTATAGCTTTTCTAGTTCGGATGTAAGAATTTACAAAAGAGTGGATGTCTAGTTTTTAAGTAAGCAAAAGAAGAGGAGAAGCCTGAGTTGTTTTGTTTTTAAGTAGTATGATTAAAGGTTGTAATTGGTCGACCCACACCGTCGACTCTTGTTAAGTATGATGTTTGGTGTACCAATATGGAGAGGGTTGCTCTCATCAGCAAACATATTGTCATTATCACCAACAACAAACTTAACCCTGTGTGCACGTTTGATGAGACAATACCTATGAAAGGTGGAGCTTGGGCCGACAATGGTGTCTTCATTTTACACTATTTTGAATGCTATCAGATACCGTCGTCCTAATGGAATTAGCGGAAGCATACAAACCTACACTACAAGAAAATAGAAAATTCGTGACAATGCAGCGTAATCGCTAAATATACGACTATTTAGCGACTAACTCATGTAGTCATAAATTCTTAGTCGGTAAAGTTTGCAGCCGAAATTATAGTCACTTATTAACGACTACGTTACATTGTCGTAAAAGTAGTCGTAACATCGTGTTACGTCTACAATAACATTACGATTAATTTACGATTAGTTTGCATAAATACAAGAGATTGTTGTTGTACTACTCATTATTCTCTAGAGTGACGAAGATGTAGTAATATACCTTATGGTTTTAATTGTGACGTGAAAACATCATATTTGTTGCTCATAACTTGCTATTTACACCGCTATTTTAGCTGTTGCGTTTTCAGGCGTGGCTGCATCGTTCGCAAACATCCTCTAAACCTAAACAAATCACAGACAGGCAAGTCCTTGATCCGTAGGGTTTCTTTTCTAAGTTTAATGTACTCTGTATATGAAGAATTACACACAATTCCTTGATCCCCAAGGTTTCTTTTCTAAGTTTGATGTACTAATGTTATATACACGAAACTAATGGGCCTAAATGAAAGCCCGTAGAGATGGATATTATAGAAAAATTATATACTTGATGATGTTAGATGTCACTAGAAGTAACTCACAATCCTTTTTTTTTATGGGAGATTGTCATGGGACGAGATTGTTAATACGGTTGTGACAAGAGCTCAGCCTCACAATCCTTTTTTTTTTTGTGTGCTTCTTTTGAAATATGTAAAACTGGTTAATATCTAAAACTGGTTACTGCAGTGCCTAGCTACTACGAGTATTTTTGGAGTTTTCCAATTGATCTAGATGGCAAAACAATTTTCAAGCGGCACGAGCTCAATAATTCCCATTTCGAGATCGAGACTAATTGTATTTGATTCTGATCAATATATATAAGTATTAAGAAACTTTGTAATACTGGACGACGACGACAATTAGTTGGTTCTTGTCCTTATCTAATGAGTTGACCCCTCGATATTTGGTGGTCAAGGACGTGCTTATGCTAACTTCTAATTGACTCGTATATTTATATTTTACATTACACCTACTCACTTTTAAATAAATCGATTTTTAACTTTAATTTTCTAGAACTCAGTAGTGAATCATGTATGACGTAGCTTACTATTTTTTTAATGATAGTAAATCATTTAGAAACAACAAATTAAATCATTTAGCAGAAGCTACACATTTAAATATACAATTAGAAAAAAAGCTGAAATTAGCTAGTTATTTTTATGAGAAACCATTTTTTTGTAAAAAGATCAACATCATATATGATATTTGCTCAACTTCGTATAACAGAAGAAATTAAAAAACACGATTACAATTCATTTTTTTATTAATTTGACCCCCCCAAAAAAAAGAAAAGAAATACGATTACAAATAAGTACTAATTAAGCGAATGAGATAGTTAATTTGGAGGACGATACTCATTCTAATTAATAACGACATATGTTGCGTTTCCGTTATACATGATAAATTGTTGTATGGAAAATTAAACGAATAATGTGCTCGAATCTAGAATTGTGAACCTGTGAGTAAGCAAATGGTGTACTACAGTACTAAACATGACTAGTCCCACGTTATGCGATTGCCAAATAACTTTCCACGGAGATTAACTTTCCATTAATATTAGGATATATATTGGAATATATCAACAAGCATAGAAGAAAAAATGTCCATAAGACTCATGTTAAAAACACCGACTTTGGTTTTTGTTAGGGTTTGCGAAGATAAAGATGGCAGAAAAAAAAATTCAGGGACTAGAAAAAAGTGAAAAATGGTTTTGGCTTTATCAACCATCATATTAACCGAGTTGTGTTATCGGTGATATGATGTGTATGGTAGGACACACCTCTTCTCGGAATTTCAAAGCGAATGAGTCAACGCGACTAAGTCAAACATGGGACATCGAGTATATATTAGTACGTGTTTATAGCAAAAACTAAAGCTTATATAGTTATATGTGTGTGACTTGTGAGGAGAACCCCAAAATATAAAGCTTAAAAATAATAGAGAGTTAATCTAATTTAACCATAGTTAATGAGGTTTAAGAAAAAGCAGCCAAAATCTTTTCCGCTAGTAAATTTTTCGCGCATGATCAAAAACGAGGAATATTATATCCTATAAAGTGGGTCCTGAAATCACGAGCGTTAGGGGTGGGCGCGGATCGGATAACCGGAAATTTTTAAGTATTTGTGGTTTGCTCCGTTTTTAATAGATATTTAATTTAATGATTTGATTTGCTCCGGAAATATACGGATATCTAGATTTTCAGATATCCGAAAATTTTACAAGTATTTGCGGATATATACGGATATTTATGAATATTTAGTTTGATCCGTTTAATATACACAAAACTGAAAGTACATCAATTTTTATTATAAAAAATATTTTTTTATCTAAACTGTTAAGTGAAAATAATTAAAAAAAACATTTTATTTTATAAAAAATCTATAAAAATTAAACCTATAAAATTAAGATGAGGAAAAAAATAATATTTTATATTTAAAAATAATATTAACTATTTGAAACTTTAAATATTAAACTTTACTAAAAACCTTTGTTGATATTTATTAACTAATATCAAATGAATTATGATTTATTAATATATTTTAAGTTTAAACATATTATTTATTTTTTATGAATGGTTATTTAGTCATTTATTTTATATAATCTAAATAATTTATAAACAATTGAAAATTTAGGAAGAAAACGAGAGTATATTAATACAAATTTATAATATAATTGATATATACATGATAAGATATACTAATATATAATAAATTTATAAAGATACGGATCAGATCGGATATCCGATGTTGTCTAAAAACATATTTGTTATTTGCTTCGTTTTGTACAGATACTATATTTTGCTATTTGCTTTGCTCCGAAGTTTTACGAATATCCGGATTTTTCGAATCGAATCGAAGCAAATATCGGTTCGAAGCGGATATAATGGATATTTTGCCCACCCCTAACGAGCGTATCAATCTTGCTTCACAAGTCCGCCTATAAACGAACGACAAAAATCCGTACTAATATTTTACATTATTTTCCTTAAACCAATTAATTAGTTCCCGCTTCACAGCAATCAGCAAACGGAAAATGACGTAAGCAGGTTGACGTCATCTCTCTGATGTCATTTGCATCCGACCTTATTAAGAAGAGAGGCTATGAAGTAACTAGCAAGTTTAAAATCTCAACATGCAATAAGATAGTAATAATTAATACTGCAACTATTACGCCTAAATATTGGTTGCTCGAATTTTAAATTTGATAAACTCAAATATTGGTAACAATAGGTGCGCGTCCTACATGGGTTTTTTGAAAAGTCGCACTTTACATGTTCACAAGCTTTTTTAATCGGCATATTATTGAATTTTAGTTAAAGATTTGATATAGTTTTAAGTAGCCACTGGCCAAAAAGAAGAAAACTATCAGTGATTGTAACAATTCAATTAAATATTTTTTAAATGTGATAGGTGTTTTGATTATAAATTAACTTGGCGACGCATGCAAAGGTTGGTGTTTGACCATAATTAATTACAACAATTCTACTACTTGCCCTATAAGGCTATTACTCTTACAATTAAATATATATAGCAATGCAACTACTTCTCCTATAAGCATAAGATCCGTAAAAGATAAAAATCTGAGCTAAAAGATATCTTTTTAAAACTTTTAAATATTAATTTTTTCATGGTTAATTGGTTGTTGTTATTTTGATTAGGCCAAAGTTCGAAAAACTCACGAGAAGTGGTCCCAATTTGAATTTCATTTGCAGCATACAAATTTGACGTTTCTATATGCCCGTTAATCCACGATAATTTTGACTTAGGTCCACATTACATAATTATAAACAACTTGTCAACTACAAAACTTAATATAATTTTTACTAATTTGATACAGGTCCTTGGATATTCATGATGGCTTAGATGAATTATTAACAAGTAAGAACACACAAATACGTACTATATTCTAAATATTTAATCACTTTCATGATTAATCAAATGTTACGATTTCTTGTGTCACGACTCACGACAAGATATATACTACGATATGTGTAGTAGAAAAAACGGTTATAAGCATTAAATAATTATCATTAACCAGAGCTAGGTTTTCGGTGAGATTTTGGACCCATCATATATAGTGGCTCGTTTGCTAGCTAAATCCCCTCAAGATCTAACTTTTTTCAAAAGTACTGATTAATCAGTGTAGTATTATAATTAAGGGACCCGTGATGTTATACATAGATTTTTACTAGAGGATTTGATTGGACAACATTCCAAAATAATTTCTTTAACCTTAAAGATGTGAAAAAGTAAACTTCCCACTTTTATGGGTACTTTATTTAATACAAAACAATAAAGAAAATCACTTGTCGTTATAGCAATTCCATTCAAGAAGCTTCGTTGAATCTACGCATGAAAGTAGCCATGAAAGTTATTTTATCAATTATTTAAATGCAAATAGATTTTAATAATATTGTATATTTTTTCCCTTGATTTTTGATGTGTATATAAACAGTATATCTGCTTAACAAAGATCTCTCCTCCTCTTAGCTCCAACAGCCGACAACACGAAACAAACCTTCTTCAACTAAGAAAATGAACTACCCTTCAAACCCTAACCCTAATTTCACAGATTTCGATGAAACTTTCAAATTCGATGATTACGATTATACTTTTCAGATGATTATGGACCAAATCAGCCTCGAAGACCACTCTCCCACTTTGAGCTGGACTTCATCAGAGAGATTAGTGGCCGCAGAAGTCACAAGCCCGCTTCAAACAAGCCTGGCTAGTTCACCTATGAGCTTGGAAATGTAAGTCAACTTTTGATTTTACGTCTTAGCATATAGGTTGTTCTTTATAAGTGTTATTGCAACAGTGATATGTTTAATAACTATGATGATCTTATATAGAGGGGACAAAGATGGGATCAAGAAGAGGAAGAGACACAAAGAAGACCCGATCATCCACGTGTTCAAAACAAAATCGCCGGACCATTCATTGGACGACGGTTATAAATGGAGGAAATACGGCAAGAAACCGATAAGGGGTAGTCCACATCCGAGGTAAATCGTTGATTCTAACTTCGTATAGAATGTATAATAGTTCATATGCAAATTTTATTACTCAACTTGGAGGATAGTAGTTGAATATGCTATAGTTTGTGTTAGTTGATTTGAGAAATGCTATGAATGTGTCCACTTGATGAATTAAGAAAGAATGCGTCGTCTCTTAAAGCGTAGATTAGTTAAGTGTCATATGGACAACTTGAGACAAATTATCTACTCGTGGCTGTCGAATTTTACAAGTTAATTACTCTCCTCTTTTTGTATTAAGCTAATCGATTAGTTAAAAAAAACCCCAAAACCTTGTTCATCCGTTCAGCAAGAACTACGAAGAAACCAAAGCATAGTAGTTTCATTTTCTCTTTGTCACACATTTATTCATTGCAGAAATTACATAATTAACAGTTTCACTTTGTCAAATTGATATGACCAATTTCTAGTTTCTACCGTCGAATCCTATCACGTACATGAAATGATAATTTTTTTGATAATCACTTTACTTATAAAAACAAGTGACATCCCTTTACTTATAAAAACAAGTGACATCCCTTTCTGATTTCGATCCATAAGTTATAGATGAATTTGTATAAACCCCTTCACTAAGAATTTACATGTGTAGGTACTGTATAATATTAAATATGGTTAGTGTTCCCTCTTCAGAGGAGATGTTTCTTGTCCAGATGCATGTTTCTATATGTATGTTTATACTTTACATGTGTAGAAGCCAACATGCAGCTATATATATATATATATTATCACCAAAGCTATATTTCCATGTGAACCATGTGTCCTGAATACAAAATTATTGTAAGGCATATATATATAAGCATATATTGAACCTCTACTAGTGAATACAAACTAATTAAAAGAATCAAGTTGAATTTGTTAACTAAAAACCGTTTGTTTGTATATATGTCCACTTGTCACAAGTTGTGATATATATATAAGCTAATAACAATTAACAGTTAACACTTGAGAATATCATACTTGAGTTCTTTGTTGTATGTTACCTTTGTTTTTAAGTGGGCATACAGCCGGCGAAATTGTTATGCTAACTTTGGATCTATTATTATTGGACCACATTATATACTATAATCAAATCATTATCACTACAAATCTTACAGAATCTTATCAGAGTTTTAGTAAATGATTTTTTTTAAATTATTTGGAACAGGCATTATCACAAGTGTTCGAGCCCAAATTGCGTCGTAAAGAAGAAGATCGAGAAAGATACAAACAATCCAGAATATGTGTTGACAACCTACGAAGGGATACATAACCACGCAAGCCCTTCTGTAATATATTGTGATTCAGACGACTTTGATCTTTCCTCTGTCAACACTTGGTCCTTTCAGACACATACTTATAGTTTATCACATTCGGCTCCATGATCAGGACTTACAAAATTGTGTGTATAGGTACGCGTTTGTGTATATATATGTGCCTAAAGTGTATATCATCATCATATTCATGCGTCACATGTATCCACATATACCTTGTTGGGTCGGTTTTGTAATGTACCGATTTGGTGGATGTGTAATGGGAAACATTGTATGTGAGGTGTGACGGTAATTTTTGTAATATATTAACTAATTTGTACATGAGAGTATGAGACTCTTTTAGTTCAGTGTAGTACCTAGTAATGTCTTCGTTTTTTTTTTTTTGAGTTAGCAAGTTTAATATTTGCCAACAAAAAATTACTGTGGATAACATACATATAAGAATGGAGGATAACAACAATTTATATAGTGTTTGAGTCTTGCAAGTGCTAGGTTGAGGCATTTGCTCTTTAACAAAAAGAAATATTTTTTTTTGTCTAAACTTTATTTTGATTTCTATTTCTATTTCATAGAGATATCTATCTATTACTAATAAAAGTTGATGCTAAATGCTTTAAAGGGTGTCCACATAGGATTTAAAGATTCAATTCTATTGGTACACATCTTTTAGTTAATTATATATTATATATTAAAATTAATTAATTCATTTTAATTGTTATAAAGAAAAATTTTAAATTTTAATTAAATTTTTTTTTGTTGTTATTAGGAAAGTTTCTAAATTTTAAGTTAGTTATTAATAAAAAAAGAGTTTTGAAAATAGATCTTATTTTTCTATTAACAATAAAAAGGTAAATTAACAGATAAATAGATTATGAAAGAAAAATTGTATATATTGAACAAAATTATTCAAAACTGTATTTAAAACCATAATTAAATTATTTTAAAATTTTATTCACGACAAACAATTAAAATCTGAATTGCTAACTTAAAATATATTAGTTGTGGTTTGTATTGATGTTTTAGGCCAATAAGAGCGTGCACATATGAAATATATACTCAATCTTATTAGTCTATATCATCGTTTTTTATTAAACATAAAAAATAAAAATAATATTAATAATTTAAATAAATTAAAACATACAAAAATATAAAATTATCACAACAGAATGGAAAATTAAGATATTTTTTAACTAAATAAAATAAAGGGGGAATTGCTGAATATGACTCAAAACTTGAGTTGAAATGCAAAACTAGACCCCCTATTGCATGTTTGACAAAAATAACTCACAGGAGTAGTGAAATTACAACTTTAACCTTTATGACCAAACAAAAAAACGTCAACCTCAATTACTATTTTATCTCAGAGAAGTCTACTCGAGAAGTTAAGTAGACTTCTCGAGTAGACTTCTCCAAGAAGTCTACTCTTTAATAATATGTTTACAATTAATTTTAAAAATCATAAAAGATAATTTAATAAAAAAAATTAGATACATAACAACAAATATATACTTTTTACACCTATTAAAAATAAAATTTGACAGAAAATAATCAATTTAAATCATCATAGATAAATTAAGATAAAAATCAATACTAAGAGACTTCTCGAGTAGACTTCTCGAGTAGACTTCTTGGAGAAGTCTACTTACACGAATTTTTTCCTACATATATAAGGAGAGTTTAACCTAATTGTATTAACAACAAAGTCTCTCTCTATCTAAAAAACGCCTCTCTCTCTCTTCTCCCTTCTCTCTGGCCATGAATTTCTTCTCCTTCCTCTCTTGCTATCAATATCCTCTCCATCCTCTCTATCTTGCATTCAACCTCCTCTCACTTGCAGGTTATGGTAGTGGTAAGCAAATCTGAGCTTTTGTGTTCCTCTTTTTATTTGCTTTGTGTTTATATTGCAAATCTGAGATTATTATTATATATTTGAGCTTATTATTGTAGATCTAAGTTTATTTTTGTAGATCTGAGTTTATTGTTGTGTAAATTTTGTAGATTTTGTTAATTTTTGTTATTATTGCAGAGCTGAATTTTGTTGATTTTTGTACAGATCTGAATGTTATAAATATAGTAGATTATTATTATAGATCCGAGCTTATTAGTTTAGATTTGAGTTTATTGTTGTAGATCTAAGTTTATATTTGTAGATCTGAGTTTATTGTTGTATAAATTTTATAGATTTTGTTCTAGATCTAATTTTTTCGTTATTGTTGCAGAGCTGAATTTTGTTGATTTTTTTGCAGATCTGAATGTAAACTTCTCGAGTAGACTTCTCGATCTCGAGCAGACTTCTCAAGCAGACTTCAGTTGCATACATAGTTTTCAGAGATTTTAGTTTACTAGTCATTTCTTAGAGCAGAGCTGAATTTTAGATAAGAAATGACTAGTAAACTAAAATCACTGAAAACTATGTATGCAACTGAAGTCTGCTTGAGAAGTCTGCTCGAGATCGAGAAGTCTACTCGAGAAGTTTACATTCAGATCTGCAAAAAAATCAACAAAATTCAGCTCTGCAACAATAAAGAAAAAATTAAATCTAGAACAAAATCTATAAAATTTATACAACAATAAACTCAGATCTACAAATATAAACTTAGATCTACAACAATAAGCTCAAATCTAAACTAATAAGCTCGGATCTATAATAATAATCTACTATATTTATAACATTCAGATCTGTACAAAAATCAACAAAATTCAGCTCTGCAATAATAACAAAAATTAACAAAAACTACAAAATTTACACAACAATAAACTCAGATCTACAAAAATAAACTTAGATCTACAACAATAAGCTCAAATCTATAATAATAATCTCAGATTTGCAATATGAACACAAAGCAAATAAAAAGAGGAACACAAAAGCTCAGATTTGCTTACCACTACCATAACCTGCAAGTGAGAGGAGGTTGAATGCAAGATAGAGAGGATGGAGAGGATATTGATAGCAAGAGAGGAAGGAGAAGAAATTCATGGTCAGAGAGAAGGGAGAAGAGAGAGAGAGGCATTTTTTAGATAGAGAGAGATTTTGTTGTTAATACAATTAGGTTAAACTCTCCTTATATATGTAAGAAAAAATTTGTGTAAGTAGATTTCTCCAAGAAGTCTACTCGAGAAGTCTACTCGAGAAATCGAGAAGTCTACTCGAGAAGTCTCTTAGTATTGATTTTTATCCTAATTTATCTATGATGATTTAAATTGATTATTTTCTGTCAAATTTTATTTTTAATAGGTGTTAAAAGTATATATTTGTTGTTATGTATCTAATTTCTTTTATTAAATTATCTTTTATGATTTTTAAAATTAATTGTAAACATATTATTAAAGAGTAGACTTTTTGGAGAAGTCTACTCGAGAAGTCTACTTAACTTCTCGAGTAGACTTCTCTGGGATAAAATAGTAATTGAGGTTGACGTTTTTTTGTTTGGTCATAAGAGTTAAAGTTGTAATTTCACTACTCCTGTTAGTTATTTTTGTCAAACATGCAATATAGGGTCTAGTTTTGCATTTCAACTCAAGTTTTGAGTCATATTCAGCAATTCCCCCAAGAAAGAATATATGTGGATAACAAAATATTATGTGGATATGTAAATATTAAATAATATGTGGATAACTAAATATTAAATAATATATATACACATAAATTAGATGAAAAAACAAAATATATATACACAAACAAAATATAATAAGAATTTTTGTAAAAAAAAAGAATATAATAATAAGCAAATAATATGAAATACAAATAGCTTAAAAGTGATTACTAAAACACTTATGATAGCAAAAAATAATAGTTAATTAAAACTATATATCAAAACTTTATGACACACGCCTACTAACAGGTAACCGTGTAGGGATGATAGGATTGGGCCGCTGGTTGTTCAACTCTTTCGGCTTGCAATCAGTGGATGGACTATGGAAGGAAGTGGATCGAGATGGAGCTCAAACAAAGAGTTGTGCCACTCTATTTGTAAGAACTAAAGGATGAGGTGAATAGAAGGATGGAACGAAAGTCGCCACAAGGCTTTATGGATCTAAGCCTTGATAAGACAAAGAACTCTCAAGCAATGAATCACACAAAGCTTTAGAGAACAAGAGTTTGGTACTTAGCCAAGAAGTTCGATCTTTATTGATATGGTGAAAAAATACACGGCTGTGAGGGGACTTTATAAACAGTCCAAACAGCTTTGTCCTTCTAGGGGACTTGAAACAGATTACAAAACCCTTAGGTTAAACTACTTGGCTAACAATGCCTTAAAACGAAAATGTAAATAAAAGGTGGCCAACATGCCTTATACTAAAGTTTAAATGAAATAAAAACTAAACCAAGAAAACAAAACAGAAAAGATTGATTAGTAGAACTAAACCATATTGAAATTAAGGATTCGGATCATACCTTGGTTTAGCTCCAAATGAGGCGGTTTACTTAGCTGACGTGATGGTGAATAAGGAAACTCCTTTGTTGGCATGAATCAATGGCCAGTCACGTGTATAACCTATGCTTTTGATGAGAGGGTCGTTGGTGATGTCTAAACCGCCTGCTTGCTCGTTGGGAAGGTCTTCTTGCTCAATGCCCTCCTCGTCTAGATAAGCCCTTGCCATTGCTGCTTCCTTGGCGATGCTTAGTTGACTTAGTTGAGTCGTGATATCCTCTAAGTGTTGGGAAGTGATCAGCGTCTCTACTGCTTGGTTGAAGCCATCAGCTAAGTCTTTAGTTCCTGATCTTGTTCTTGGAGCTTGTCTCATGGTAGGGATGCCAGCTTCAGCTCCTAAGTTTGTATCATCCTCTCCCCCTTGGAAAGGTTCTGTCCTCAGAACTGATTCACCTACATCAAACGGCAGCAAGTCAGATACATTGAAAGTATTAGAAATGTTAAACTCACCTGGAAGTTCAATCTGATATGCATTGTCATTGATCTTCTTGAGGACTTTGAATGGGCCATCTCCTCTCGGTAACAGCTTAGACTTCCTCTGAACTGGAAACCTCTCGGTTCTCATGTGCAGCCACACCCAATCGCCTGGTTCAAAGGTGACTTCTCGGCGACCCTTATCAGCATTCTTCTTGTAGTGCTCGTTCCTCTTCTCTATGTTCTCCTTGACCTTCTTGAACATAGTCTTCATTAGCTCGGCCTTACTAACTCCATCTTGACTCACTTGTTGCACCGGCGGTAAAGGAGTAAGATCTAAAGGAGCAATGGGTCTAAAACCATAGACAATCTCAAAGAGTGAAAGCTTAGTAGCCGAGTGGGGGACTCTATTATAAGCAAACTCAATG
This sequence comes from Thlaspi arvense, assembly GCA_911865555.2. Lineage (NCBI taxonomy): Eukaryota > Viridiplantae > Streptophyta > Magnoliopsida > Brassicales > Brassicaceae > Thlaspi > Thlaspi arvense. The sequence continues at coordinate 66,530,910 of OU466860.2, forward strand.
AAAGGTAAGCAGTCTAGCCAATTCTTTAAATTTTTACCAACCGTAGCCCTTAAGAGGGTGGAGAGTGTACGTTTGACTGCTTCAGTCTGTCCATCGGTTTGGGGGTGACAAGTTGTTGAGAAGAGAAGCTTAGTCCCCAGCTTCCTCCACACGGTTCTCCAAAAGTGGCTCAAGAACTTGGTGTTTCGGTCAGAAACAATGATTCTTGGAAGTCCATGAATCCTCACCACCTCCTTAAAGAACAAATCAGCAATCTGAGTAGCATCATTAGTCTTGGCACAGGGGATGAAATGCGCCATTTTAGAGGAACGGTCCACCACTACAAAGATTGAATCCTTGTTTCTGATCTTTGGTAAGCCTAAAACAAAATCCATAGAAATGTCTACCCATGGTAGGTCAGGTATAGGTAAAGGAATGTATAAGCCGTGGGGATGCAACCTGGATTTTGCTTTCAAGCAAGTGATGCACTTGGAGCAGAACCTCTCAACGTCACGTCTAAGGTGAGGCCAAAAGAAGTGCTCCTTGACGATGCTAAGTGTCTTGTCCATCCCAAAATACCCCATGAGGCCTCCACCGTGTGCCTCCCTTATGATGAGTTCTCTAACCGAGCTTTGGGGTAAGCATAGCCGGCGGTCCTTGAATAGAAAGTCATCATGCCTGTAAAAAGAACCAAACACTCCTCGGCTACATTGGTTATAAAGCTCTTTGAAGTCAGGGTCCTCTCTGTATAGTTGCTTGAGATGCTCAAACCCCATGATTTTAGCCTCCATTGTTGAGATGAGGGCATGTCTCCTTGATAAAGCATCCGCTACAACATTCTCCTTTCCCTTCTTGTATTTGATTACATAGGGAAATGTCTCTATGAACTCAAGCCATCTAGCATGCCTCTTTTTCAAAGTAGTTTGGCCTCTCAAGTACTTGAGGGTCTCATGATCTGTATGAATAACAAACTCTTTAGATAAAAAGTAGTGCTGCCAAGTTTCAAGAGATCTTACTAGAGCATATAGTTCTTTGTCATAGATAGGGTAGTTAAGGGTTGCTCCATTGAGCTTTTCACTGAAGAAAGCCACGGGTCTCCCTCCTTGAGTAAGAACAGCTCCGATTCCTGTCCCTGATGCATCACATTCAACTTCAAACATTTGGTTAAAGTTAGGTAATGCCAAAACAGGCGCATGTGTAAGGCTATCCTTAAGCCTTTGAAACGCTAGCTCCTGTGCCTCTCCCCATGAGAATGCTACATTCTTCTTGATCACCGAGGTTAAGGGGGCGGCTATGGTACTGAAATCCTTCACGAATCGCCTATAGAAGCTGGCTAGACCGTGGAAGCACCGGACATGACCAATGGTGGAAGGGGTTGGCCACTCCTGAATCGCCTTGATCTTCTCTTCATCCACTTTTAGCCCCTGTGAACTTACTACAAAGCCTAAAAACACTAACTGATCAGTGCAAAAGGTACATTTATTTAGGTTTGCATATAAGCCCTCTAACCTTAAGATTTCTAGCACTTGCTCAATGTGTTTAAGATGATCATCTAAGCTAGAGCTATAGATCAGAATGTCATCAAAATACACAACTACTGACTTACAGATGTATGCCCGCAGTACATGGTTCATGAGCCTCATAAAGGTGCTTGGTGCATTGGTGAGACCGAAAGGCATGACCAGCCACTCATATAACCCTCTCTTGGTCTTGAATGCTGTCTTCCATTCGTCTCCCTCCTTCATTCTGACTTGGTGGTAGCCACTCTTGAGATCAACCTTTGAAAATATGGTAGCTCCACTCAACTCATCCAGCATGTCATCTAACCGGGGAATGGGGTGCCTATACTTGATGGTGATGTTGTTTATGGCTCGGCAGTCTACACACATCCTCCATGATCCGTCCTTCTTTGGCACTAACAAGACCGGTACAGCGCAAGGACTTAAGCTTTCTCGGATGTATCCTTTGGACATAAGCTCCTGAACTTGTGCTTCTAGCTCCTTTGCTTCCTCCGGGTTAACTCTATAAGCTGGCCGGTTGGATAAAGGTGCTCCAGGTATAAGGTCTATCTGGTGCTCAATGCCTCGGATGGGTGGTAAACCAGCTGGTATCTCCTCAGGGAAGACATCTTTGAACTTCTCCAAAAGCTCATTCATCTCGGCGGGTAAAACAGTCTCCTCTTGACCTGAAAACAACCCTTCTCTAAAGATCATTAGTAGCACCTGCGTTTTGGATTCTAAAGCCTTTAAAACATTACTAGGAGTAACATAGAGGCTAGTTTTACTTACCTTAGCTCCTTTGTCCATAGCCTTTTGGAGATTAAAGACTTCTTGGGGTGTAAGTGGAGAAAGGTTATGCTTCTTCTTGTTGTGAGAGAAGCTGTAGAAGTTGGTACGGCCATTGTGTATCGTCTCCTTGTCAAACTGCCATGGTCTACCAAGCAGAATGTGGCCTGCTTGCATGGGAACTACGTCACATAAAACCTGATCCTCGTACTGGTCAATGCTGAATGGTACTAACACTTGCTCTCCTATCTTTAGCTCTGTCTCGTCATTCAGCCATTTGAGTCTGTAGGGCCTCGGGTGCTTTGTCTTTTTGAGACCTAGCTTATCTACAAGATACTTACTAGCCACGTTAGTACACGAACCACCATCTATAATGAGACTACATACCTTGGTGTTCACGGTACAGCGTGTATGGAAGATGTTCTCTCTCTGAATGGTTTCTAGATCAAACATGGCACTGAGAACTCTCCGGGTCACTAGTAGCTCTCCCTCGTCAGGAAAATCAGTCACTTCTTCCTCTGATTCATCAAACTTGGCCTTGGCTTCATCTTGGGATTCATACTCGCCATCCTCCTTGAGTAGCATCACCCGTTGATTTGGACATTCCCTAGCGTAATGGCCTCTTCCTTGGCACTTGAAGCATGTAACATCTCTAGCTCGCTGGTTTTGGGGCTTGCTTGACTCGCCAGTAGCTGCCTTAGACGTCTCTACAACCGGCTTCTTGTACTTGGAAGCTGCTTCTGGTGCTTTGCCTCTATCAAAGGCTCTCGGCTGTGAACTCCAAGTGGGCTTAGCTCTAGCAGCAGAGGCTGACTTCCTCTTGACGTGCTGCTCGGCTTGTACAGCCAAGTGTAGGAGCTCATCAAGGTCTCGGTAAGTAGTCCTCTCCACCTTTCTTGCTATCCGGTCATGTAACCCATCAATGAACTGCGCCATGAGTGTTTCTTCTGTCTCGTTGGTCTCCAAGCGGTTTTTGAGTAGCTCAAACTCCTCAAAGTACTCCTCAACGGATCTAGTACCCTGTGTGAGCTTTCTGAACTTCTTCTGTAGGTCTCGGTGGTAGTAGGAAGGAACATATCTCTTCCTCAAGTGGTATCGCATCTCTGCCCAAGTGGTGATCTGGTCGTGTCTATGTCTCCTTCTCTCCGAAACTTCTCTGTCCCACCAGGCAAGAGCATTCTCGGTGAGTTGTGCAGCTGCTAAGGAAACCTTCTTGGCATCATGGTACTGGTAGTAGTCGAAGATATACTCCATTCTTCTCTCCCAATCCACATATGCCTCGGGGTTGACTCTTCCAGCGAATGTGGGGGCTGTAAGCTTGATATCCTTTCCTCCAAGCCACGGTTGATCATCTTCTCGGCCTCTCCCTCTTCTAGGACGATCATGGTACCTCCTTTGCCTCGGGTTGGGATTGTCTTCCTCCAAACTCGGCATGTCATCGTCAGTTTCACTTCCCCCTTGTGTTAAGGGAGTCCCCTCTCGGTTTCTAGGGCCATTGGGAGCTCCGGCGGGAGGTGGTGGTGGCAGTCGCTGCTCCAACTGATTCATCCTAGCACTGATGCCTTGAATAGACTCGAGCATTTGCCTCATAACATCAGCTTGATCGGCTTCTCCCATCTTAGTACCTACAAAGTTTCAACGATCAAGTGCTTAATGGGTTCTAATATAAGTCAAGTAAAACAACAGCTTGTGGGCTATAGTCCTAATGCTCAATACTAGGAACCATCCTAATCACTAGCAAGGTAACCTCACAATGTAAAGACAATATGCAATTAATCCAAAACAAGTAAGAACTAATTCGCAATATGACCGTTATGGAAAGAGTTCTTGAACCGAATATGCAACTTTAAAGCTGAATAATTTTTTTATGAATTTTTTTTTTGTAAGATATGAAACAACACGAATTGATGCAATAATGAAACTTCTTTTGGGGTTTTTGAGATTGAAAAATCGAGTCAAAACAGTAGATAATGAAAACTTTTTATGATTTTTTTGAATGATGAATGAAACTAAGAACCAAAGCGAAAACTAAGAAAGAAAGATGCAAAGGATAGAGTACACCTGTTCAGGGAGCCTTTCGGCTCTGATACCAGATGACACACGCCTACTAACAGGTAACCGTGTAGGGATGATAGGATTGGGCCGCTGGTTGTTCAACTCTTTCGGCTTGCAATCAGTGGATGGACTATGGAAGGAAGTGGATCGAGATGGAGCTCAAACAAAGAGTTGTGCCACTCTATTTGTAAGAACTAAAGGATGAGGTGAATAGAAGGATGGAACGAAAGTCGCCACAAGGCTTTATGGATCTAAGCCTTGATAAGACAAAGAACTCTCAAGCAATGAATCACACAAAGCTTTAGAGAACAAAAGTTTGGTACTTAGCCAAGAAGTTCGATCTTTATTGATATGGTGAAAAAATACACGGCTGTGAGGGGACTTTATAAATAGTCCAAACAGCTTTGCCCTTCTAGGGGACTTGAAACAGATTACAAAACCCTTAGGTTAAACTACTTGGCTAACAATGCCTTAAAACGAAAATATAAATAAAAGGTGGCCAACATGCCTTATACTAAAGTTTAAATGAAATAAAAACTAAACCAAGAAAACAAAACAGAAAAGATTGATTAGTAGAACTAAACCATATTGAAATTAAGGATTCGGATCATACCTTGGTTTAGCTCCAAATGAGGCGGTTTACTTAGCTGACGTGATGGTGAATAAGGAAACTCCTTTGTTGGCATGAATCAATGGCCAGTCACGTGTATAACCTATGCTTTTGATGAGAGGGTCGTTGGTGATGTCTAAACCGCCTGCTTGCTCGTTGGGAAGGTCTTCTTGCTCAATGCCCTCCTCGTCTAGATAAGCCCTTGCCATTGCTGCTTCCTTGGCGATGCTTAGTTGACTTAGTTGAGTCGTGATATCCTCTAAGTGTTGGGAAGTGATCAGCGTCTCTACTGCTTAGTTGAAGCCATCAGCTAAGTCTTTAGTTCCTGATCTTGTTCTTGGAGCTTATCTCATAGTAGGGATGCCAGCTTCAGCTCCTAAGTTTGTATCACTTTAAGACATATAAAATTATAAAAATTAAAATAACAGATAAAAAACAAAGATTTTACATTTAAGCAACATGAAACTCAAATAATAAAATCATACAAAAAACTATAACTAAAATTTAACAACAAATAAAATTCTCTAGCGAAGCGTGAGTCAACCACTAGTACTGTATGAAGGAAGAATTTTCACTTTATTTTTATTTTTTTTGGTCAACAAATTCAGTTTAATTAAACAAAGAGAAACCATATCCTAAATTTTTTATGAACAAATATCAAAAAATTTATTTTTATAGTCGTTTTAAATTTCTTTCCGTATAGTCGATCTCTAGTTTTCAATCTCAAACTCATGAATCGGTGTCTTAAGTCTCATCAATCTGTTGGAAATAACATAGTCATGATACTTATATTAATGTTAAGGGGCCTTTCACTGTTACGATGGGACTAGAAGTAGGCTAAATACTATGCGGTAGACAGCCATATATCGTAACATTAATCTTCGACGTGTTGACAGTAAATGTTAAGCGGTCACTTCTGTCTGTGTAAGAAGACCAGCTTGTTTCAATATGTTAAACCACTTTTTCTTGTTAAAATTCATCATTAGAATGTAAATAGCGTAACGATGAAGCTATTTTTAATAGTTCATGAAAAATGGTTTTATAAACAGAAGACTCAGTTTTTTTTTTTCGGCCCACTAGGAGAAAGTAAAACTATGTCAATTAGCTCAGAGATGCAGAGTAGAATTTGTTTTAGGTGTTACGAGAACGTAAAACTATATGTCAATTAGCTCAAAGATACAGAGTAAAAAAGTTTGTATTTAAAAGAGAAAATTTTGTTTTAGGTGTTATATCCCTCTGTTCATAAATAAAATATGTTTTAGAAAGAAAAAAATTGGTTCATATTGTTAGATGTTTTCAAATTTTGGTTCATATTGTTAGATCTTACATCAATAATTAATAAAATTAAGGATAGAAAAGTTCTTTGTTGAATTTTCCTAAAATGTGTAAAAAACTCAAAACATAGAAACAGAGAAAGTAGTGTTATTAGGCTTCACCAGTTTATTATAATGTCACTTGATAAAACCACACAATATATATTTTTCGTTAGTTAAAAACGGATAAATGATAGATTTATTATGTGGAAAAAAAATTACGAGGGACACAAGAAACTATTTCAAGCACCGTGACAATTGTTTGTAACGTACCCCTCCGCATCGTCTTACACAGTTTCTCATCGCAGCCAAAAATGACCCAATTTACAAAAACAAATCAGATTATATAATTGACAGCTACAAGTCCTGTCATGTCAATGACCAACAAAGAGATGAAAAATTGTGAAGGCAAGCACGATCTGGTCGACACCTTATCATCACTAAATGACATTTCCGATTCTCATTTATCTATTATCCTCTTTTTTTTTTTTTTTCTATTTCACATTTTCACTTGTTAATCGTCTATTTCGTTTTTTTTAGTCTGAGATCCCAATAATATCATATTATTATCATAAAAGTCTACCACTTAGAAACTAACACAATTCTCCCACTGCGTGAGCATGTCTTTGTTACTCATGAAAAAAAAAAAGAAATGTTCACAACTTGATACACGTATTGTCAAACAGCAAAATGTTCACAACTTTACACGTACGTATCCATTGACTTTTAATTCATATCCTAAAATTAATTATTTTGCTGATCATTAGCTAATTGTTAATGAATTGGCGACCAAATATAGTCATTCAAAAAAAGAAAAAAAAAAAAAGAAAAAAAAGACAACTCAATTCTCCTGTAAAGTAAGTGATTTATTTTTGTTGTCTATTACCTGTAAACTAAATGATTTAAAAGAGAAAAAATCTATATTTCTTTAATAATGATTGAATTGAAAAAAAGGACTTGGTTTTTTAGATTCGGAATCGTATTCGCTGGCTTGGCCTAACTATTTGCTTTTAGTTGGCAAAGGATTCACATGGCTTCTCTTCACATCAACCAATATATCATAACACGTGATAACTGATAACGGACCCTTTTCTTGTTGATTTTCTTTCTTTTTCATTGTTTTTTTTTCCAGAAGATAGAAGAAGAAAGATCATCAAGACCGATCTCGTAGACTTTTCTTTCTTTCGTCTCTGTCCAAAAACCAGAAAGAAACTTTTTCTTCTCGTAGATCCTCGAGTTTCTCTACAATGGAGTCTTTGAAGAACAGAACATTGCTTAAGGTCATTGTCCTCGGAGATAGCGGGTAATAATTTTCTCAGATGATCGAGACTTCTCTTCTTGATAATGATACAAATAGAGAGTTTTCTTTTTTTTGTTCTTTCTTTTAGAATTCTGTTTCTTTGTGGATTTTTTGTCTTTTTCTGAATCTTTATTTATGCAGGGTAGGCAAAACTTCATTGATGAACCAGTATCCGTTTTTATATCTTTACCCTTCAAACTTATAAATTGGTCTGATTTGTATTAAATATTCGGTTTGTTTTATGCTCAAGCTCTAAATTATATCTATGTTTCTGCTGTCTTTGTAAGAAACCTTAACTTGTGACTTAAGATACGTGTACAAGAAATTTAACCGGCAATATAAGGCCACGATAGGAGCAGATTTCGTCACCAAGGAGCTCCACATTGAAGAAAAATCTGTCACTTTACAAGTAAATTCATAAAACATCCCTTGTTTCACAAATTAAACATTTTCCGATGCAGAAAGATCTTTATGGAACTCTTTTTTTAGATATGGGATACTGCAGGACAAGAGAGATTTCACAGTCTAGGATCTGCTTTCTATAGAGGTGCTGATTGTTGCGTTCTTGTCTACGACGTGAACAATCTCAAATCATTCGAAACTCTCAATACTTGGCACACGGAGTTCCTCAAACAGGTTTTGCCCTAACCTTTCCTTTTCTTGCGCAATAAGTTATAGCTACCGTGCATTTATTTCACAAATCTGATCGATTCGATCCCATTTTCTGATACATTCCAGGCCAATCCGATGGACCCTGAGACATTTCCGTTTGTTTTGATTGGGAACAAAACCGATATAGATGGAGGAAACAGCCGAGTTGTAAGACGGATACTCTTTATACAATTCCTCTTTATACCCATTATAAACCCTGATATCCGCAATTTTTCATACAGGTTGCGGATAAGAAAGCCATCGAATGGTGTGGCTCAAAGGGAAATATACCGTACCATGAAACCTCTGCAAAGGAAGATATCAATGTCGACGAAGCTTTTTTGGGCGTTGCACACAAAGCTCTCTCCAATGAACGTAAACAAGACAACGTGTAAGTTTGTATTTCAGTTTTGATTCATAGATATCTCTTTTCTAATTTTTCTCTATAAGGTTTCATGTTTGATTATTTTGTCTATGAATATGCAGATATTTCAGAGACATGTCAGTATCTGTTACAGATATTCTTGAGGAGCAGCCAAGAGGTTGTGCTTGTTGATTCATAATTAACATATCTGATCGATAATATCGATTCCCAGCTCTTTTCTTTTCGATCTTTGTTTATTTTATTTGATTATATATTTGGTTAATATCAATCATAGAGGTTTATTAACGAAAAAAACTGATATATGCTACGACCTGAGTGTTTTGATTCATGTATAGCATTCTTAATTAATTTATCTTAAAGTTTTTTTTTTATATATAATTTTATGTTAAAAGTTTTTGTTGATAGATTCATGCAACCCAAATTCACTTGGTACTTTTCAACTTATTAGTGTTGCATTGAATTTTTATGTTTGGCATGTAGAAAAGAAAACACATTTTGGCTGTTCTTGTTGTTCAACCAATTTTGTGGGATGTAACAAAAGAACAAAAGTGTTATCGCAGTCGCTCATGTAAATTTATATTGGAATATAATTAACATTTAACCCAAACAAAAAATGTAATTTCTATTTAGAACAATTATCTAAATTCAAACACAATCGCAGATAAGCAAAATTAATTTCCGTTCAGAATAAATAACAGTACATACAATAAAATCTCTATAAATTAATAATATTGGAATTCTCAAATTTTATTAATTTATAGAGTTATTAATTAATCGATAAATTAATAATTATTAATTTATCGATTATTAATTTATAGAGATATTTTTAGTTTGAATTTTTAATATTCATAAAAAATAAAATCAATTTTTTCAATAATATAAAATTTTTACAGAAAATGTCATAATAATAAATTTAGAAGATAAATCAAACAAGTTTTATAAACTTGAAACAACAATATTATCATAGTTTACTATATTATATTATTAATATATGTCTAAATATATAATTATTAATTTATATTATTATTGGGACTATATGTTTATATAGAACTTTCAAAAAAGTATTATCTTATTATCTTATCGAATTTTGTCAATTTTTACATACGCCCAACTTGAAACCGATAAAAATTATTAATTTATAATGATTATTAATTTATTGAGTATTAATTTATAGAGGTTCTACTGTAGTTGACTAATAGCTGGTGGCTTTTCACCATCATCTCTCGAAGCGGTATTGAGCTCAAATACCCACTTAATAAAATGGTTTAAAGTATTGGGATGACTAATAAAATAAAATAAACAGTATTCTAACTGTTTCATGACACTTTCATATTTGACCAAACTTTTTGACCGTGCTTGTAAATTACAAATAAATAAAAGCAATTTAGTTGGAAAAAAAAACATGTTTTATGACAATTTGTAGTTTTTAAGATAATTTTCAGTAATATATATGGGTTAGTGATTTTTTGATTAAAATTAAGAAAAATATATAGGCTCATGAATTTTTTGTATTAAAATTAAGAATATTTGTTTTTTTACTATTAGAAAATGCAATTAAAAAAAATCAAAACATAATGATTTTTGGTTTAATGTTTGAAAAAAATACTTTGTTAATTGATGATTTGAAAATGCTGCTATTTCCAAGGGTAAAAAACAAATTGCAAGCGTTCCAAATAAATAACATTTGCTATATACATATTCAGATAAATCTCAGCCGTTGATCACTAAATCTACGCTGTACAATCAAGCAGGAACTCCGTAAAATGGTGGCTTTACTTCTGGCTCCGTCGCTCAGTCTCAGATAGGGATCTCAACGCAGTCCAAACCCTAATTTCGACAAGCTCAGAGAGAGATTCGATTTGAAAAATGGCGTACGCTTCTCGCTTCCTCTCCAGATCTAAGCAGGTAATCTCTCTCTCTCCGCTGAATTCTTCTGATTCATTAAAATCCTTTTGTCTCCAGCGAACGACATCGCTATTTGCTTCTCCTTTGTTTTTGATTCGCTTCTTCGGTCTGTTTGACTCTTTTTTCCCCTTCGATTTCTGGGTTTTACGTGTTTGGATGCGATGATTAGAGTGGGATGATGGATTTGATTGTATCATAGGGTGTGTCGTTTCAATGTTGCCGTCGTGTGTGCTACCGAATTTCTGTTATCTTCTGTACAATCTCAATCGGAGAGTTTGTTGATAATCCAATTATAAAACTTTAATGGTGGGAATATGGATCCTTTGCTGCTCTTTGTTTGATTGCTAATATAGTTCGAAATGAAATTATGATGGTTTGCAGAAAGTACTTACATTTCTGATTTTCATCGATTTGCTGCTACTGATCTTACATTCATTACGCAGCTACAGGGGCATCTGGTGGTTTTGCAGCAGCACAATGCTATTCCAGTGCGCGCTTTTGCAAAGGAAGCTGCTCGTCCAACATTTAAAGGAGATGGTTGGTTAACAAACTTACATCTTTGATTTGCAATTTTGTTTTAGAACATTCTGAATTATTATGAAGCTGATACTTGCGATTTCACTTGGATTCCTTGCTTCTGGTTGCATTATTTAACTAAAAACATTTGCTTTCCTTTGTTTGGCTGTTCATGCTTTTGAGGTTAACATGGTGTCTGGTTGAGAGAGTGTCAAGTCACTTTGTTTATTCGAGATTTGTAGAAAAATGATGACCCTGTTCTTAAAGGCGAATATTTTATTGGTCAATGCATTATAATCTTGAGAAACTCACAGGGCCATGATAGCTAGGGACTGTTGTTCTGCAAGTTATCTTGTGAAGAAGTTGATTATCTCGTAACTTCTTTTGTTGAGTTTATATGCATTCTGATATGATGGACTATGTTCAATGTGTTGGTGAAATCTGTAGTGTGTGTTTAGAGTGAACCTAGAGCATTACTGTTTACTATATTATTAACTAAAGTTATACACTTTTCTGACAGAGATGTTGAAGGGTGTCTTCACGGAGATCAAGAACAAATTTCAGGCTGCAGTTGATATTCTCCGTAAGGAAAAAATCACCCTTGATCCAGAGGACCCAGCTGCGGTAAAACAGTATGCAAATGTCATGAAGACCATCAGGCAAAAGTAGGCATTTTGTTACCATTCTCTAGGTGTTTACTTTTCGATTGTCCCGTATCCAATTTCTCATATGGATCAGGGTTATTAAAATACCTTGTTAATTTGTTTGCTTGTTATGCGTTTTCCTGGTGTGCAGGGCAGACATGTTCTCTGAATCTCAACGCATTAAATATGATATTGAGAACGAGACTAAAGATATCCCAGATGCTCGTGCATACTTGTTGAAGTTGAAGGATATCCGCACTAGGTGAGTGTTTTTCATTCACCCATTTGGATAGTTTTCCTCACCAGTCAAGTTACTCTTCTTACGTTAGTAAATTCAATGTCAGTCTTGAATTATTTTTCTGCTTGTGATATATCTTGCAGGAGAGGGCTTACTGATGAGCTTGGTGCTGAGGCCATGATGTTCGAGGCTTTGGAGAAAGTTGAAAAGGATATAAAGAAGCCTCTCTTGAGAAGCGACAAGAAAGGAATGGATCTTTTGGTTGCAGAATTCGAAAAAGGCAACAAAAAGTGCGTCGTCACACTCATCAACTTCCATATAACAAAACAAGAACGAATAATTCCCATCGCTAATGAAATAACATGTTTGCATCTCGTTAATCTGAACAGGCTTGGAATAAGGAAGGAAGATCTTCCTAAATACGAGGAGAAGCTGGACCTCAGCATTGCCAAAGCACAGTTGGATGAGCTTAAGAGTGATGCTCTTGAAGCAATGGAATCTCAGAAGAAGAAGTAAGTTTTTTTCACTTTCTTCTTTTTGTGTTCTCATCTTCAGTCTTTTGAATCTTCATCATGTTGTAACACGATTTGAAACTTGCGATTCTTCAGGGAGGAGTTCAAGGATGAGGCAATGCCTGACGTGAAGTCGTTGGACATCCGTAACTTCATCTAAGGTTTGATCCTCAGATAACATTTGATTTGTTGTAAGAAAGGCAGAAGAAAGATCCTCTCTCATGTCATATTTTGTTCCCTTTTGCTGTTTTTGGTTTTGGTGATTAATAAGGTCTCACCATGGATTTGAAAATATACCAAATGGGGTCTAACTTTCTCTTGTGGTTATTACGCTTTGAGATTTTTAGACGCAAACGTGGTTTCATGTTTTTGATAATGGTGATAAATGAAATTTGAGAATGCTTAAATAAAAGTTGATGTTTCGAGTTTAATCCACATAAAACTTTACAAAGAAGCTGTTTTAGATTTGAGTAAGTCGAGATGACATCATAACTGCAAGAAAACAAAATTTCAAAGAGACGAATACAAATTACTATTAGTTTCAAAATGGCTATTGAACCAATCAAAATCCAACACGTGGCGTACTTGTGAACAATTATAAAGGGTGAGACGTATACAAGCTTTATACTGTAACTTGGCCAATCGCTATGTCGATTTCTCTGAAACCACCTTCTCTTCCCGGAACGAGAGCTTCTTCTCTCTTACTCAGCCGATTCGTCACCCGTCGAACGGCTTTCTCTCCGGTCAATTCTCGCCGGAAGCTTCATCCTTCCATAGATGACACATCGTTTTCCGGACGGAGAGTTGGTTTCCGCGCGCGAACTAGTATTACTGTTCGCTCGGTTTTGGAGACGGCGAAGAGTACGATGTCGGAAGAGCCTGAGCCTCCGGTAAGATTAGTTGCTATCGTCGGGAAAGGAGAAGTAAGCCCACTCAAATCCACCTCCTGGGACGAAGTTATGCTCCACACTGTAAGTGTTGGTTACAGTTACATTTCTGTATCGTATGATCTGATTACAATCTTTTTCGCAAAATCTGATTTTTTTTTCCATTAACAAGGTAAAGAGACTGAAATGGGTTGATGAAGGATACGAAATGCTCGTCTTTGATGATGAAATTCTGAGCTCAAATGATCAGAGAGCTATGAATCTGAAACAGGAGCTGGATCAGACTGATATATTGGTTGTGGTTGCTGTTAATAACCCTGAATCAGTGAAGTGGATTCAGTCAAACAGCAAATACATCAAGAACATAATTTGCTTCGAGTCTTCTCCTGATTTGATGAACAGGCTCGGAGGAATTGATTTTGGAATCGGCAAGAAGGACAAGGAAGCAAAAGAGGTTGTGAAGACAGTGGGAGATGCTTGGGAGCGTCGTAACTCTGATGATATAAGGTTCTGTCTGCTTGTGATCATCAACGCCTACATAAGACCAGTCCCTGTTTTGCAGAACTTGAGGTCCAAAGGGTTTTCGACGCTTGGTTGTATGGTTAAAAACTGTGGGCCTCAGATTTTGAACTGTCTCTTGGATCCGAATTGTCGGAAAGCTCTTCAGTGTTTGAACCAATGTAGTCCTGTGGATCAAGTGTGCAGTTACAGATGCATTGCTTCTTATGAGAGTCCACACTTTGAAGCATTCTCTCTCTGTGTACTACAGAAACACAACTGTCTAGAACTGGATGCGAAGATCCCTGAGAAGCCTTATGTGCCTCCCATGACGAGTTTTCGAGGGAAAGAGTTGTGTCATGAGACAGCAGAAGACTTGTTTGTCGGATGGTTAGGGGACTTGGATTGGAGCTGGCGTGTCGTGGCCGGACAAAACCCGGCTTATGATCAGTTCCCATGTCAGTACCAGCTTTTCTACAGAGGGAAAGGGAAGTCATCGTTTTGGTATGAGCCTGTGTTTCAGGTGAGGACGCTTGAAGGGAAGCTGGTGTGGAGAAGGAGAAGATACTCGGTCAAGAGAGGAAAGACCCCTGCGACGTTCCGGTTCAGTGTTTTGGACAACGGTGTGGTGTCAAACGAGTTTTGGACTATAGTTGATGTGTCTGATGATCTAAGCTGGGGACTGTTCCATTACAATGGAGCGGCTCGTGTTGCGGGACAGTCTTACACCGGGGCTGTGCTCGTGACGCCGGATGGTTCGTACCCGGCAGAGAAGGAAAAGGAGAGGTTACAGTCTGCGTTGGAGAAATGTGGGATTAAGGAGTGGGAACTCTTTGCTGTTGATAACTGTTCTTGCGAGAATCCACCATTGGGGATTCCAGAAGGTTCAAGACTACATTCAAGAATCAGCATCATCAAGGAACCAGACTCGGTTCAGCGTATAGAGATGTGAGAAAGTTTCTCCAGAGGTAAACAGAAGTTGAAAACGAATATTACAAACACAAGGAACCAAAATGTAGGAAGCATATATTGTCTTAAGACTCACCATCTTGGGTATATCTCGAGGAGATCTTGCTCTATGTACATAAGATGGATGTCTCGAAGTTGATCCTCTTTTGTTGCAGCTTCAAGGCCATCCTGTGCATGAACCGAAAAAGAATACAAAAATTGTTGAAATCATATAAAACAAAACAAGATATGATTTAGAGTGTTCTAGATTAATTCTTTACCGTAGAAGACATTATGCACTGTATATGAAACGCTTCCTTGCAGTGCCCGCATGAGTAAATCTTAGCGTTGCATTGTGATCCACATAGAGAACAACTCTTGCCTTCCGACGAATATGTTAGCTCGACTGTATGTTGATGTCGTTGATTCTTCACCATGTTCGGAAACCCAACACATTCTACATGAGCACTGAATCCACAATCAACACAGCCGTAGAAGGACGCACCACAACGTCTAGCACAAACACTACAGGCGCGAGTTGAATCTTCATCCCAAAAGTTATAGAGACAGTGAAAGTGATACTTGGTCGTTTCGGATAGTCCAACAGCTTTGACGCATTTGGAGTGGAAACTGACTTCGCATTTGCGACAACCATAGCCATACTCTGTAATGTTCAGTTTGCAGACAATGCATTTGGATCCACTTACAGCGAAAAATCTAAGCTTGTGATCAGGGTGAAGTGGATGACTGCGTAGTTTTCCTTTCACTTCCAAAGCTTTAATGCACCAAGGATGACACACTTCTCTACAATCTACACACGACACAATCTTCCCACACAGCCTCTCTTCACAAATAGTGCAAGTAACAGGATATGAGCTCGAAACAGTAACTCCAAATGAGCTATGGTTCTTGAGGCAAGACGTTTCTCGTGTCCTAACCATGAGTTTCTGCCCTCTATGTAACGTGCCAAGAAACTGGTTATCTTTCAAGAGGCATTTAACATGGAGTATAAAACTGCATATGCGACAGAAGAGGTTGAAGCCAGAGATTTCCTCTCTGCAAATGTCGCAATTCGTACTAACACCTGGAACAGGGGAATAGGCAGGAGAGTCAAAGGATGGTTTGCATGAAGCCTAGGCCTTTGCGGTCTGGAAGCTACAGGTCTCGCATTTACATGCGTTACCGTATATTTTCCCATCACATATGTTGCAATCTGCACGTTCATCAAGCTCGCTTAAATCCACGAATCTTAGCACATGAGTGTGGCTGACACCATTAACCTGGGATGTTATTTATTAACTTTTGAGTCAATCCAAAGAAGAGCATGTTGGTTTTGTTTATAAATTATGATAAAGAATCACACCATAAGCTTGTTTTGATCTAATTTGATGGTTTTGCAGTCATCTTGATCCGTTGGTCGTGTGATGCCTCCGCCACAAGAATACAGATCTTTCAGATACAATGGAGAAGGCGCTGCTCCCTGTTGATTATCATCAGTAAGAGAGTAGATGCTTCTCATTACCATCATCATCATCATCAAAAGTTAGTAATCGCAAGAAAATATCAACTCACCTTGCGTAGAATGCATTCAATGTGGCCAAGAAAATCACATTTTCCGCAAGAATAAACATGATGTTGTTCGCGAACTACCAACTCGCATACGCCACAGTACAGTACTCCAGAGAATCTACACATGCGAATGTTAACGAGCAAGTATGTTGAAACTCACATCTATCTATGTCTGTTTTTCTTTTCTTTTGTTTTCCAAGCTGGCCTACTAAAATCTTACATCTCACGATTCTTTCTAGATCTGTAAGACCTCTGCGTGCAGCGATAAACTGCCTAGGGAAAGCAATTAACAGACTTGGCATATCGAAACCGAGAGTGGTTATTGTCTCTGACACGCCATCTGTAGTGAAAGCTATCGAACCAAATATCAGCGCATTTGCTGAGGTATGAATGACCTATGCAACAACTCTCTCTTTCTCTCTCACTCTAACTTTCTCAGTAGATGATTCATTTCTATTAGCGGCGAGGTAAATCAGTTGCAATGGGTTTGGCAGGTTCTACATTTTGACTATAAGCTTTTCCGTGGGAACATCGTGCAACGCGGCCGCGGATTACCGATGTTAGATTTCAGGATAAAGGATTGGGGTCTGGCACCAAGATGGGTTGCGTTTGTAGATTTCTTCCTCGCGTGCCGTGCAAGACAAGCTGTGGTCTCCGGTGATCAGATCTAGAAAGAATCATGAGATGTAAGATTTTAGTAGGCCAGCTTGGAAAACAAAAGAAAAGAAAAACAGACATAGATAGATGTGAGTTTCAACATACTTGCTCGTTAACATTCGCATGTGTAGCGAAATATCATGTTTATGGAGCATCTCTTTGGCGTCCTAGCCTCTGAAGAAGTTCTCCATTAGCGCACAGCTCAGATCCAAGTGGATCTCGCAGTCTTTGCACTCGTAGAAGCTTCCAGAAGACATGTTCCCACACGCGCTGCAAATGATGTGACTTGGCCTCTGATCGGTTTGGCGAAGACGAAACTGCAGAGGGTGGTGCTTGGAGTGAAGATCGTGTGAGACTCTGTGAGGTAGAATGGAGCAAGTTTTACAGAGATCGAAATTGCAAGGCTCGCAGGAGAATTCGAACGGGGTCGTCTTTGTAGCAGATGTTGCAGATCCCGTTTCCGGCGAGTTTCGGCAGGGTTAACACACATTCATGGGAGACGTGCTTGAGCTCAGCCATTCCATCGGGTGGGAAGAAGAAGAAGAAGATCGAAATCAATGGCGGAGTCCGTCGCTATTTCGGCTGCTGCTGGGTTTTCTCGGTGGCGTGGCTGTCGAATCGTCTTCTTCTCCGGCGAGAGATGTCTGCGTTTTTTCTGTTTGGTACTCTCGGTTTAGGCTGGTTTATTTTAATCTGATTTTGCAAATTGTAAACCGCTTCCAATCCCCGGTTTTCGGGTTGGTTTTATATCTTTCTTCTCTGCCAACTCAGCCACTCGCATTTCTTCAGTATCTGCCACCTCAGCTTCGTTGACCACTCGAGTCAACAAATGCTAATGAAGATTTCCTGTGTAGAGTCAACAAATGCTAATGAAGATTTCCTGTGTAGAGTGGTTGCAAAAATTTAATTATTTATAATCTTTTTATGATTCTGAAATAAGAACTGAGTAAAACTGATGTGTTGCTTCTATGAATCTGAAACAAGAACTAAGTCACACAAGTTACTCTCTCAAGAAAAGACAATGAAAACATCAAAAGATAAATGTACAAAAGTTCAAAAAGTAAATTTAATTCCATTATTATTATAGCATCAAGGATACATAATTCATAGAATAGACCCCGGGAAGATTTTGATACAAATGCTTATGAAGATCGTAGTCCTCTCAGCTCTTTCGGCAGAGATGATCAAGAGACAATCAGGAAGTGTTCTCACTTGTTTGCAACAATCTCTTGTAAGAGATCTGGGATCATTATACGACACTAGTTTCACTGCATCAGAACATCCAGGCACTTTATCTAACACACCATATGTGCTATCATACGGACATATGTCCGATTGAGCTTCTGATGGTTGAAGAATCAATGCTGGGATTAGGGTTAGAAAGATAAACATCACCTTTTGCTTTGATTTCATTTTTGACAGGATTTGAAAAAAAAATGGTTTTCTTTATTTTGGTAAATATAACAAGACTTGGTATTAGAATGTTGTGTAGTGAGTTTTCCTATATATATATATATATATATAAGTTTGGAAATATTTTAAAAGAGGAAATAGGAAAATAGTATGATTTGTTACCTAAAAACTAAAATCTCTTAAAATCTAATAATTAAATATAGATTTTATTTTACATAGGATGGTTTTACTTCTTTCTTCTCTGCCAACTCAGCCACACACACATTTCTTCAGTATCTGCCACCTCAGCTTCGTTGACCACTCAAGTCAACACCCTTTCTCTTTGAGTCACGTAAAGAAATCTAAAGGATATATGTCACTGATGAATTTGAAACGATGCAAGACGATAAATCGTTTCAAAGACACGATGCAGCTTTCCCAAACACCTCTTCTTGACAAATATCACAAACAATTTGATATTGCTTGTCTCTCAAAGAAACGAATGCTTGTCTCTCAAGCAACGTCCTCTCCAGATTCCAGCGACTTTTGGCCCCTACCATCCCTAGAAAATGTTTGCCTTTCATGGTTCAAGTGACGTGGATGATATATAAATGCATGCATATACGACAAAACAGATTGAACCTTGAAAATAGACATGCACGGGATGTTCTACTATTGTGTTGATTGACAAAAATAACTCAATGAAACATCAAAAGGTAAATTTAGTTCATTATTATTATTATTATAATAATGCAAAGATACAAAAGTCAAGAGATAGACCCAGGGAACTTTCTCATACAAATGTTTATGATAATAGTAGTCCTGGTAGCTTTATCAGAAGAGAGAATAAAGAGACAATCAGGAAGTGTCTTCACTTGTTTGCAACAATCTATCGATAACCATCTGGTATCATTATACGACGCTAGTTTCACTGCATTAAAACATCCCGGCACTTTCTCTAATATACCATATGTTGATAACGGACATAAGTCTGATTTCTCCTGAGCTTCTGATGGCAGAAAGTCTGATTTCTCCTGAGCTTCTGATGGTAGAAACATCAATGTTGAGATTAGGGTTAACAAGAAAAACATCACCTTTTGCTTTGATTTCATTTTTGACAGAATTAAAAAAAAAAAAAAAAAAAACAAGGGGTTTTCTAGGTGTAGGTTTGGATTGTGTAATGCTGAGGTCTTTGTTTCGGTATATATAAACAAGAGTTGGTATTAATTAGAATTAAATGTTGTGCATGGAGTTTTCCTATATATATAAGTTTGGAAATATTTCAAAAGGATTTGAGAGGATTTGGAATATTTGGAAAAAAATTGAGGAAATAGGAAAATACTACGATTTGCTACTTAAATTTTAAAATCTATTAATTTAAATCAACACAACAATAATCCATAAGTCTCTTCATGGCTTGACACATCAGCATTTTCAAGCTTTTAAGAAATGACACTTCAGCAAAAAAAAACACCAAAAAAACCTTTCATTAATACAAGTCATCAATATATTTAACTTTTAATTTTAAACCCATTAAAAATCTAAATATTTTTTATTGTTAATTTTAGTTTTATTTTTTGGTCAAGCCCAAACCCAAATAATAAATAACAGCAAATAAAAAAACTTTGTTTTATTTTTTTGCCAAACTCAAATAATAAATAACAACAAATAATAAAATTAAATCTTTGTTTTATATTTTTACCAAACCGAAACTCAATTAATAAATAACAGCAAAAAAAAATTAAAATTTCTACCTATGTGTTTGCTTGATAGATACGTATATGATTGAAGAAAGTGTACACTCATTATCAACTATGTTTCCATAACAACAATGCAAAAAGGGTTATGTTATAATAAGCTCACACATCAGCAAAAAATTGAACCAATAAAAACATAACAATAATACATATTATTAACACACTAATAAAATCAATTTACTATTTTGCGACCTATTAAAAAGCCCAAAGTTTACAAAAAAATATGGAAGGCGAAAGCAAATGAGGAGAAACTCATACCACCACAGCTTGGAGATTCGCATTTCCACTGGTTACCGAGAACAAATTTTCTTGGGTTTGGCGGAAATAGAGAATTTCTTGGTTTTGGTAGAAAAATGTGATTTTCAGTTTTGGTAGAAAAACATAGTTTCTCGATTATGGCAGAAAAAAACGAATTCTCGGGTTTGGCGGAAAAAGGTGAATTTTTGGTTTTGGTGAGAAATAAAAAAAATTAATTTTGACGAGAACATGCGAGGGAAATGCAACTTTTCAATTTTGACGAAAAATACAATTTCTCGGTTTTGATAGAAAATGCAAATTTTCGGCTTTTGATTGATAATGTAATTTCTTGATTTTTGCGAAAATTTGTAATTTGACAATTTTGGCAGAAAATGCAATTTTTCGGGTTGATAGAAAAGCAAAATTTCTCGATTTTGGCGGGAATAAACAATTTCTTGGTTTTGATGGGAAATGCAAATTTTCAGTTTTTGACATATAATTTGATTTTTTTTGTTTTCGAGGGAAAATATGATTTCTTAATTTTTTTCGGGAAACACAATTTCTCATGAAATAATACAATTTTTGGTTTTCGCAGAAAATTGTAGTTTATCGGTTTTGGTAGGAAGACGTGATTCTTGATTTGACGAGAAAAATAATTTTTTTTTGTTTTGGTGGGAATAGACGATTTTTGCGGAAAAATATCTTTTTGGTTTTGAAGAGAAAAAACTTCTTTTTTTTTTTGCAAGAAGATGAAATTTTTTGGTTTTGGTGAAAAAACTTGATTTCTCTGTTTTGACGGAAAAACACAGGTTCTCGCGGGAAAATGTGATTTTTTTTGTTTTGAGGGAAAATGTAATTTCTTTGTTTTGGTAGGAAAATGAAATTTCAGGTTTGACGAGAAAATGAAGTTTTTTTGGTTTTAGCGGGAATAGACGATTTCTCAGTTTTGTGGATAAATATATTTTTTTGTTTTCTCGGAAAATGCAATTTTTTAGTTTTTGTAAAATGATAAAATTTCTCTGTGCTAATTTTCAAAGTTACAATATGTTTATAGTAAACAAAATTGAATTATTTAATTTCAACTAAATTGATATTTCAACAGTTCAAATAGAACTTTCTATTTAGTTCTAAAATAATAGTAATGATTTTGATATGAATATTATTGATTATAGTTTGGTAGTTTTAGAAACATATGTCTATCCTAATTATTATTTGAGAAGCATGTTTACTAAAAAATCCTATGTGTCAACACCTAAAGAAAAGTTAGTGTAAAACAATGCCATGTCATAAATGTGACATGGCAAATTTCCTAAAATAAACGAAATATTTTGATTGACTAAGTTAAAACTAAATAAATTTCATTTTTAAATAAGAAAAAAGTTTATATCATATGTGAATAAATTTTTATTATATAGCAAGAATTAGAAATTATAAATGAAACAAAAAAATAAACAGAGAGAAAAAATAAATTATAAGTATCTTCTTAGCCAACTTTTTTATTATAATATTGTATATATGAATAATAAGTAGAAATAAAAGTTAAAACGAATCTTACGACTTTGGTTTTATATACAAATCTCATGTTATATTTTTGATTTAAAGCATCTCCAACTCACCTTTATTTTTAATGTTCTAATTTAGAGGAAAAAGAAATTTTGTTATTTTTTTTTCAATTATAGAGGAAAAAATAATAATCTTTATTTTTTATAAAATAGAAATAAGTTGAAGAGAAGTCCACTTATATTTTAGAGAAAAAATAAAAAATACATCTGAGATGATCTTAATGTTAAATATATTATTAAAGGTTAAAACAAATGAGTCAAAGAAGAGAAAAAAAAAAGAATAGTTTTGATCGATTATATGTTTTTATTTCAAATATTTAAAAATATTATCTTATACATATTAATTCTTTCATGCATATATTTTTTTCAACATATTAAAACATTATTTCATGAATCAATTTTTTGTATATATTGTGATCCATTATATTTTGTATTAACAAATATATTAAAGTTAGGAACAAATCAATTCTTACTTTTTAATATAACAATCAAATATTAAATCATACACAAATAAGTTTGGATCTGATTGGCTTAAACGATTATGTTACAAAGAGTTTGTGGAAGCGAGCGATTGCGGATTATTAAAAATTTTGACGAAGAGATGAGCGGAGAGCTACCGGAGAATTTTATAAAATATTATTTCATAAATTTTATAATAAATATTTATTATATTTCTATTGAGAAACCGTATATCACAAAACGGTGAAAAATAAATTTTTTTGATTAAATACAAAACGATAGAAACGGTTTTCATGATTGTTGTTAAACATCAATAACTGCATCGTATAAAAACATAACGTTTGCAGAAAATATCAAAAAAACTTACCAACACCTAAATATTACAATTCACTTATTTCTAACTCATACCAAAATGCATAAATATACTTATTATTATTTTTTAAAAAAAATCAACCATAAGTTATAAAAAAATGTATTACAAAACATATACTTTGTTATTTTCTTTTAACACATAAAAGCCATACTTCGGTTTTCTTACAAATAGGCGTGTAGATATAAATATTAATTGTGTAAAAGTCAAAAGTGCATGCAAATTTATCGTGCATACATTTTGTTAACCTCGATTACACTCTAATTTTAATTTTAGTTGTTAGACAATTTTTTTTTTAAAAAAAATATTTATATGTCCTAAGAGCGGTGAGGTGGTTGGTACGCACGAATGTGATTTCTCTAAAAAAATCTTTTTAGACTTCTCTTCTCTCGAGTAGACTTCTCCTGTCTCGAGTAGACTTCTAAAAGACATTAATTTTACATAACTTAAAAGTGATTCAGAGGGACATTTCTCTCATTTATATCATATAACTTGTCAACCGAGTAGACTTCTCTTGTCTTGAGTAGACTTCTCCTGTCTCGAGTATACTTCTAAAAGGCATTAATTTTACATAACTTAAAAGTGATTCAGAGGGACATTTCTCTCATTTATATCATATAACCTGTCAACCGAGTAGACTTCTCTTGTCTCGAGTTGACTTCTGAAGTAGACTTCTCATTGTCTCGAGTAGACTTCTTAAAGACATTAATTTTACATAACTTAAAGGTGACAACATTCGCCCTCCTTTGCTATTCGCCCTCCTTTGCCAACATTCACCAAGAAGCTCACCATGTGTGCAACCATCTCTTAAGAACAACATTCACCCTCTTTTGTTATTATCCACCTCGAACTGCCACACTGATTCACTCTTAACCCATTCTCCATAAACAGCGGGTATGTGAGCCATTCTCTGTGAAAAAAGAACAAAATCTAAACCACATTAGACATCAAAATTGCATAATTAGACTTCTCTGAAAGTCGGATGAAGTCTACATAGTAGACTTCTACATTAGACTAAGAAGTCTACTCTTAATAAGCTAAGTATCATATAAAACATGAAAACTCATTCGACTATACGTATAAAATATAAACATGCAAAACTTATACATAAGCAAGAAAACTTAATAACAGAAGCTTAGGATCACGAAAATCTTAAAAATTCATTATATATTGTATAAAAATGATTTTTTTTTTTAAAACAAGAAAAGTAGACTTCTCGGATAAAAGTAGACTTTTCGCAGGTTAGTTTTGCAATTGCCAAAATATTAGTAGACTTCTCTATGAAAAGTAGACTTCTCGCAGGTCATTTTTGCAATTACAAAACATTTGACTTTTTGGTTCATAGTAGACTTCTCCGAGAAGTCTACTTACGGAAGTAGACTTCTCGGAGAAGTCTACTTTGCATAGAGAAGTCTACTCTACAAAGTCAAAGGTTGGTCAATTGCAAAAATGACATGCTTCTAAAGAAGTCTACTCGAGAAGTCTACTCTAGTTTTTTGTTATCAAAGGAAATTGAGTAGACTTTATTTGGACCAAAAGAAGTCTACTTTTTCATGCGGTCAATTGCAAAACTAACCTGGGCGTTGACTAGTAGACTTCATTCGGACCTAGAGAAGTCTACTTTCAGAGTATTTTCGTAAATAAGTGAGGAAGATGAGGATTAGTTGGTCATTTGGATTTCTGAAAATAAAAGAAATTAATTAAAAATAATGGCGATTTCGTGAATAACTGAAACTATGAAGGATTGTTTGGACACAAAATGGCAAATGTTGGGAAGGTGATTTTTGTGGGTTAGATTTGCAATTCAAATCAAATTTTAGGTCATTTTTGCAAGAATCCCTGCATTTTTTTATCTAAGGAAATATGTTAAAATCTTAGTTGATAGTTTTTATCTTCATTTTCTTTTAAAATCTTTAATAATTTATATTTAATTTATTATTTTATTATTAATACATAATTAATTATGTACAAATGAAATATTTTCAATATTATACTAATAATAATTAAACATATTAAATATTTTATAGCCTGCACACGGTGCAGGCCGATCACCTAGTAATAAATATTTGATAAACAAATAAATTTTATAGTTTAAAATAATCATATTAATTAATATTTTTTTAAATAGTAATTTGCTTTATATAATTTCAAAAGAGGATCAAGTAGCAATTTAGTAGAGAAAATAAATTACATTTACCATTAGCATGAAAGTACTTAAAAATATATTGTTTTATTCTTACATATACATTTATAGATAGTTAGCTAAACAAATTTGATAGTAGATTATAATTTAAAAAAATTAAAAAATTAATTATATATAATGTTTATTCAGATTTAAAGCATATAAATACATAACTTAAACTAATAAAAATAAATATAATATCTATTTACATTATAGAAATAATTTTATTATATTAAAAATATATACAAATCTAGAAAAAATATCCTGCAGCGTAGCACAGGTAAATACCTAGTCTTTCCAATAACAGTAGATTTGATATTTGATTGTATATTTTCATATAATAACACTGAAATTTAATATACCAAATTCTACATCGAATAATACATCTCCTTGTAGGTGAAGAAATTTTGCCTATACAACATAAAAGATTTGGAAAGTTTATATATATGATGGATCATGGATGTGATGGCATCACAGTGATGCTATCACGAAAATTTTATATTACCTTTTTTTTTACTATATTACCGGTTTCCACCGCAAGCTTTTCTTCTCTCAAACATAGAAAAATCATTTTATTTATGGTTTAAACATAATTATACTGACTGGTGAATACATAGTTTCGTTTGGGTTCAAATATGAATGAGACATTGCTAAGATGATCAAAGATAATTTTAGACAAAACCCACTTACAAAGCAGATGTATCCTCTTGTATGTATACAACCAGTCAGAGCTAAACTCACATTAAAGACTTCGCAAACAACATAATTAAAAGAATCCATCACAAAGTGAACACAATATTAAATCACTAGAAGATTGAAAGGCGTAACTCGCAAAAGAAATAATTCTCAGACAATCACTCTACTGTTTTGTGTGACAGCGTTCTAGTTCAAATCATGTGGAGAATGAATCTGTGAAGGACCGTTTTCCACTTCATGATCAGTCGTTGAATGAGCAAGAAGACACGTTACCAACACTCAGGATATAACTGTTTTGTTTCTGCTTTCCAACACCGAAGAACAAAATCTGATGAAACTGAAAACTGTGTGTATTCTCTAAAGAAAAGCAGAAGATCGAAGACAATGTGAGGGAATTATTTTTGTGATCGTATGTCTTGAAGAAGAAGATGATTGCTTTTCTTATATAGCTCAAATGCTCAACAAGAACCATAAAGTGGAGATCGACATTTTGATTATCCCATAATGACGTGAATTAGCTTAGTGTGTTACAAAAGGAATTATGTTTGAATTTGCCATTATGTGCTCAACATGAGAATCAATTCTCTTCAAGTCAAATTTTGGATTCCTAAAAGAAACTTTTTTTTTATCATAACTTAAGAGAGTAAAACAGAGATGTTTTAGTGGGTTCTCTCAAGTTATAATTAAATTATTGTTCCAAATAAGGAGCGATCGTTTTCTCGACGTGGAGTGGTTGCAATAATAAAATTATCTTTAATCTTTTATGAATCTGAAACAAGAACTGAGTCACACTGATGTGTTGGTCTTGGTTGTGGTTGTTGGTAACAACAGGAACATAATAATATGCTTGGAGGACTAATGGTGAACTATATAAGCAAAAAAAGAGGACTGAATGAAGATTTTACTTATTAAGGTGGACCAAGTCTTCATTCAAGAAACATGCAATTGAGTTTATGTTACTCTGGTTAATTATCTCTTCTTGTTCATATCTAAAGAAGAAAGGATAGTGATTACAAATACAAGATGGAATAGTAACTCAATCCCACATCGGTAATAATCGAAGAAATAATCTAATATATAAGGGTGTAAATCCTTTATTTTGATTGTCAATTGGTGGGAGATAGGAGTTCATGATTCATTTCGTGGAGTTGGGTCTTGATAAAAAATTTAACATCGCTCAAGTCACTATTCTATTGGATAGTCATGGGCCAACCTACTCTTACCAATTGACTATTTTAATTATTTTTTATATGTGTTTTCCTCTGACCGTTTTAGATTTGAAACATGTCTTAACTTTTAACAATTTATAAAATAAAGTTTGGTGCATCAGATTCTCACCAAAATTCAACACATCAAACAGTAAGCAAGTGTTTATGGCTGTAATGGAGCATTTCTCTCCCGTCCCAACGGGATGTTTTCTCTGCGTGGAGTGGTTACAATAATTTAATTATTTTTAATCTCTTATGATTCTGAAACAAGAACTGAGTCAAACTGATGTGTTGCTTTTATGAATCTGAAACAAGAACTAAGTCACACAAGTTACTCTCTCAAGAGAGACAATGAAAACATCAAAAGATTGTACATGTACAAAAATCAAAAAAGTAAATTTAATTCATTATTATTAGAGCATCAAAGATACATAATTCATAAAACAGACCCCGGGAATGTTACAATACAAGTGCTTATGAATATCGTAGTCCTCTCAGCTTTTAAGGCAGAGAGAATCAAGAGGCAATCAGGAAGTGTTCTCACTTGTTTGCAACACTCTCTTGTTAGCAAACTGGTATCATTATTATCCGATACTAGTTTCACAGCATCAAAGCATCCCGGCACTTTATTAATTATAACATATGTTCTGTCCGGACATATCTCCGACTGAACTTCTGATGGTTGAAAAATCAATGTTGAGATTAGGGTTAGCAAGAAAAACATCACTTTGGTTTGCTTTGGTTTCATTTCTGACAGGATTAAAAAAAAGGTTTTTGTAGTTGTAGGTTCGGATTGTGTAGTATCAGGAGAAGCGGAAGAAGAAACTCGATAAGAGAAAATGACTGTATTTCTGATTAAATTGTAACTGAACGTACAGTACTCTCTTATATATACAACTGTATAAACTTAATCTAATTGTGCCAGCTCAGACATTAGTGTTCACACTTGTTACTCTCTTATATATACAATTCTATAAACTTAATTTAATTGTGCCAGCTCAGACATTAGTGTTCACACTTGTACACACTCATAATATGTAGTCTTTTGTTCCGGTATATATACAGACAAGAGTTGATATTAGATTTAAAATGTTGTGTAGGGAGTTTTCCTATATATAAGTTTGGTAATATTTGAAATGGATATGGGAGGATTTGATATATTTAAAAACAAAATTGAGGATTTGATATATTTAAAAACAAAATTGAGGAAATAGGGAAAATAGTACGATTTGTTACTTAAAATTAATATTTCTTAAAATCTACTAAATAAAATATTTCTAATAATACTATATTTGTTATTTGATTGTACAGTACATTTTCATATAATACAACTGAAATTTAAAATAAATTATACCATATTCTACATTGGACACATGCCCCCTTTGTAGGTGCAGAAACATAAAAGATTTGGAAAGTTCATATATTTGACTGATGTGATGCTATCAAGAAAATTCTATATTACCGTTTTTCCATCGCAAGTTTTTCTTCTCTCATAATTATTATATTGACTGGTGAATATTTAGTTTCGTTGGATTCAAATTTGGATAAGATCATGGCTAAAGAGTAAAGATGATCAAGTTTATTTTAGAGAAAACCCACTTACAAGCAGATGTTCCTCTTGTAGGTAGAAAACGAATCAAAGTTAAACTCACATTAAAGACTTCAAACAACATAATTAACAGAATCCGTTGAAGGCAGATGAAGCAGCAGAGGACCATATCACTCAACACTTGAGTAACGATTTCAACACTCTTTCTTGCAGGTTTGAGATTTTCTTGCCCTACGTCGAGCCTCAACGATTCGCAAGACGTAAATGATTATGAAGATGACCAAAACCCGTCCGGTACGCTTTCCTCGAACGTTTCCTCTTTGGGAAATCTTTGAGTACGCTTACCTACAAGATGTATGTATGAAACATGAGTATTTGGAAACGTGAAAAATATACAACTGTGGAAACCATTTTCTTTTTAAAACAAAAAAAAACTTTGTCTAGAAGCATTTCAGAAACACAAACAACAGGTTACACTTAAACTTGCCGTTTGCCAGTACTCTCGAGCGTAGTCGTTTTCTCGCTTAAAAGAAAGTAACAATCTGTATAGCTCAGAAACAGGGTAACTAGATTTCGAACCGTAGAGGATGAGAGGGTAAACAAAACACCTGCAAGTAAGCTTTCCCAGAGCCACTCCGCAGAAGTGACCAGGGCTGACATTTTGCAAGGCCTATATGAATAGGCCACAAAAAGGTTGTAATTCGTCATCTGTTGTTCAAGGACAAGATTAGGTGAGAAGACATTATCCACACCATCGAATATGAGCATCATTGTAGCCGGAGGAGGATTACAATCTTGCCAGTCCATCCAATCTAAACGCATAATATTGCAATGGGCTTCTGTTTCAGTAAAAGGAAAGCATTTCAGTAGAGATACAAAACCCTAAATTTCCAGAGATGGATAACAAAATGGACTAACCGGGAATGGTGTGTGCAAGGGCGACTCCAGTGGAAGAGAGCCCTCGCAGGAGGTGATCAGGGGTTTGTTTGTGGTCGCCATAGGCAGTGATGGAGACAGGACCAGAGTAGCCTCGTTGCTTGAACGCCGCTTCCATACTCGGACGGACCCGACGAGCATCATAACCCTCGGGAATCGGACAGCCCTTCAAGTCCCACCACACCGCTATCTTAGCTGTCGCGTATTCAGGCGTCGCCGCAATGTAATTAACAACCATTCTCTCAACCTAAACACAGACACACAAGTCTTGATCCGCAAGGTTTCTTTTTAAGTTTGATGTACTACTTTATATACGCCAAACCAATGGGCCTAAATGAAAACCTCAACCTATACAAATCACAGACACACGATTCCTTGATCCCTAAGGTTTCTTTTAAGTTTGATGCACTACTGTGTATATACACTAGTCCTTCAACTCTCGGTCCGTAAGGGTTTCTTAAGTTTCATGTAATACTCTGTATATACACCAAACAACTGATGAGCCTAACTGAAAGCCCGTAAAGGCCCATTTTCACCACTCTCATGTTGTTTATTAACGACGTAGTTTTCTGATACGTACGGCATAGCTTCCGATGGTCGGAAAATCAAAGCTGAGATTAGAGTTAATTAAGACATCATTTTTTATTTACTTTTGGTTTAGTATTCTGGTTTTTAAAAATATATGCTGAGAAATATTTAATTATGAATAAGATCATATATAGACTTTAAGACAGAAGAAACAAGATGAACATGAAACCTCAAACGCAGCAAAGGATCATGAAACATTATAAAGAGACATGCTTGTACAAGATATAAAAAAAGGTAAAATTTAATTCATTTTTATTATAGCATCAAAGATACAAAAGTTATAAAATAGACCCTGGGAACTTTTTAATACAAATGCTTATGAAAATAGTAGTCCTCTCAGCTTTTTCACCAGAGAGAATCAAGAGGCAATCAGGAAGTGTTTTCACTACTTTGCAACAATCTCTCGTTAGCCATCTGGTATCATTATACGACGCTAGTTCCACTGCAGCAAAACATTTCGGCACTTTATCTAACGTACGATGTACTGTATTCAAACATATCGAATTCGACTGAGCTTCTGATGGTCGAATAATCAACGTTGAGATTAGGGTTAACAAGAAAAACATCACTTTGGCTTGCTTTGGTTTCATTTCTGACAGGATTCAAAAAAATAAAAGAATTGGTTTTTTAGTTGTAGGTTCGGATTGTGCAGAGCTGATGTTTTTGTTTCGGTAAATAAATAGACGAGACTGGTATTAGAAATAAATGTTATGTAGGGAGTTTTCTTATATAAAAGGTTGGAAACATTTGAAAGAATATGAATTTTTAGATGATTTTGGATAAAACAAGAAAATTGTAGATTTGTTACCTGAAATCTTTTAAAAGTTTCTAATTAAAATATTTCTAATAACAATGGATTTGAATGTACATTTTCTTATGATAACACTACTATTTTTAAAAAAAAAATTGTATCTGAATAACAGATGATTCCTTATTTTTAAAATAAATTACACCAAATTCTACGCTGTATACATCCCCTTTGTAGGTGAAGAAATTTTGCCTATAAGAAACAGACAAACCTGACTAAGATACTCCCTTTCTAGTCCTCTTATTTTAGGTATTCAAATACTTATCAGATAAAGAAAAGGAAAAAAAAAACATAATAAGATTATTTTATGATATTTGTTTTTTCAGAATTCATCTTGCATGACACCAAGTCAAAACATATTGACGTAAATAAACAAAACGGTAGAGGATGTTGAGAGTGAAAATCATAAACACACAAAAAATGGAGTATCAAATTAAAGATAAAAAGGGTAAATTTAATTCATTTTTATATTATATCACATCAAATATATAAAAGTTTGGATTAATAAAACTCTATTATGAGGATAATTTACGTATAAGGTCATATACAGGATATAAAACAAAAGAAACTTTGACCAAACAAAAAAACAAAAGAAACAAGATCAACATGAAACCTCAAAGACAGCGAAAGACCATGAAACATTAGAAGATATATACATGTACCAAAAGTTTATAAAAAGGTAAATTTAATTCATTTTTATATTATATCACATAAAATATATAAAAGTTATAAAATAGATCCCGGGAACTTTTGAACACAAATGCTTTTAAAAATACTAGTTCTGTAAGCTCTGTCAGGATATACCATCAAGAGGCAATCGGGAAGTGTTTTCACTGCTTTGCAACAATCACTCGATAGCCATCTGATATCTTTACCCGATGCTAGTCTCACTGCATCATAACATCCCGACACTTTATCTAATGCCCCTGTATTTGAACATATGTTCGTATTCGACTGAGCTTGAATCATTGTTAAGATTAGGGCTAACAAGAAAAACATCATTTTGGTTTGCTCTGGTTTCATTTTTGACAAGATTCAGAAAAAAAAGAAATTGATCTTGTAGTTGTGATCGGATTGTTCAAGAACTTGTTTCGATAGATAGATAAACAAGATTTGGTATTAGAATTAAATGTTGTTGTAAGGGGTTTAATTTTCTTATATAGAAGCTAGGAATTATTTAAATAGACTCTAGAGGATTTGAAATTTTTGAAAGAATTTCAGGTTTTTATGAGTTTTTAGATGATTTTGGTTGAAATTGAAATACTGTATTATTTGTTACTTAAAATCTCTTAGAAAGTTGACCCCCAAAAATACATTTTCAAACAATTAATAACATTACAGATTATACCAAATTCTACATTGAATACATCTCCCTTGTACGTGAAGAAATGTTGCCTATTAAAGATTTGAAAAGTTTATAATATTTGATTGACCTATATGTTGTATGGGATGCTTTCAAGAAAACTCTCTATTAGTTTTTTCCATCCTACGTTTTTCTTCTCTTATATATAGAATAAATATCATTTATGGTTTAAACACATAATTAGATTGACTGCTGAATATTTAGTTCTGTTGGGCTCAAATTTTGAGTAAGACATTGCTGAAATAATCAATCAATTATTTTAGAGAAATTAAATCACAACTTTAAACGTGTTAGTGACGACAACTGTTGAGAATGTAAACTTTTGACAAAAAAAAAAAAAAGGAAAAGAATCTCAGACACAATCACTCACTCTACTGTTCATGTCATGTGGAGAATGAAGTCTGTGAAGAAGGACCGTTTTCAACTTCATCAGTCGTAATAGCTCCATTACGAGACATGAGAACTCTGTATATCCTCTTTGAACCGACTTTCCCTAACCTTCTGTCATCTCCTGTTACCCCTTCCAAGTTCAAGTCCTCTAGAAGAACCTCCTTCTCATGTTCCTGTTCCCATTTTCGAGTTACTTCAGAAACCATTACAAACAACAAAACCGAAAAAGGTAGTTTGTTTCGCAAGGTTCACTTACCGATTTGTTAGGGTCCATGTAAACCTTAAGAAGAGACTTCATGGATGGATACTTCTTCCCCACTGCTACTGCGTATCTTGGCTGTACCTTTGGTATTGCTACTAACGCTTTTAACCTATACACCCAACAAACAAACACACCGTTGCTTGTTTTGAAAGACTTTAAAACAAAACATATAATTTAGAATGGTTATTACTCTAATTTACCATGGACTCTTAGTAATCAAGTGCTTGTCAGCTGAATTCATGGATGCTACCACACCGTTAGCACTTACTGATAACCAAGAACTCTTCTTCCTGTGCATCAGATTGTCAAGACACGATTAGTTTACTTCAAAACCAAACAGGAGAACACGCAAGGCCACGCGTATAGGTATTAGTACCTGAACTGGCAAGAGGCCAGGCTGAATGTTAAACCAGTAACATGTTCAGCCACCTCAGGATCGTCAACACAATGCCTGGAGTGCACTCGATCATAGTGAGTTGTTAATTTTGCAAGAACCTGTAACACATCAGATACCCGAAAGAAAATATAGTTAAGGACGCAAACAAAGAGAGTTTTGCTCAAAAACATGCTCTTTTAAGTACTGTGATACCTCATTGATAGGAGGCTGCCTCCAACCATTGGATTTTCCCGGGTTCTTCTTATACTCTTCCTTTTCTCTGTAAAACCAGATTACTCAGCTTCGTGACGGAACATTGACGCAGCACAAATTTAACTTAGCAAACTCACCTTTTGTTTACGTAGGTCATTAACTTATTGGTGAGGCAGCACACAGTATAAGATGGGTATCGGTCCTGTACTCTTGAGACTCTTTCTAGAAGACTTTCGTTAGCAACAAGATTACAAAACTCTTCCGCCTCATACACAAGTAATACATAAGGAATCTTGGTCCCTTCGGGAGAAAGCTACAACACAGAAAGAAGATGCAATTCAGAGGAAAAGAAAATACTCGGTACAGCAATTCACATAGTTTAACTGAAATACGGATTTTATAAAGTCCCTTCAACCCATAGCACAAGGATTCATTCTTTACATCACCTAATATTTTACAATCTGTAACATTCGATGTTAAGTTTTATGAAGTTATCTCATTCTTAAAGATGGATGTTGAAAAGAAGAAGAAGAAAAAAGAAACACTCTAGCAAAATGATTTTGACAAAATAGTGGATCTGAACAGAATAGAGCACATCGAACTTTAAACAATTATTTCAAACCTCATGCGAGTCTCAAGCCATTCAAAGAAAATCGAAGAGATGAGAATAAACAGCTTTGACTACCATCACTAAAAGGATGATGAAATGAAATCCGTAACAAAGAAGAGCATGATGCATAAGTCAGAGAAGAACCACAGGTTCAACTTACATCCTTGTCCTCACAATATAGAATTTCGCAAGTTCTGTGTTCTAAAAAAATCTCTCTTGTGTGCAAACATATTCCTTGTCCTCACAATATAGAATTTCGCAAGTTCTGTGTTCTAAAAAAATCTCTCTTGTGTGCAAACATATTCCAATTGGGCGATTCAAGATGCAAACAAATAAATTTACATTTTCCAAAACGTTCTACCTGAGACTCCTGTGGAATTGACATTGTCCACACAATGGATCTCTCAACTGGATTAGTGACTAGGCGGTATGAAATGCCTTTCTCTGCGAGCCTTGAAAGCAGAAATCCTATGTTAACATTTAAGCAAAAGCATTCAGTCTCAATACTTTAGTGATTGAGTAATATGTTGAAGAAGAGTAATCAAAGAATTTGAAAAGGTCATTACCTCCAATGGATCCTTCAACCACTTTAGTATCAATCTCGGCAACAATAGATTTAAGGGCTAACTTTCCCTTTTCCCATTTCTGCTTTTCCTTCTCCAACTTTTTACGCTCGGCTTCTTCTGCTTTCAGAGCTGCTTTCTGTAATTTCTCTTGCTGTACGATGGAAGCCAATTAACAATTGGTCCATGGAGAATACAAAATAGAAAAGAAAAAAAAAGGCATGTCAAAGGCACTCACTTCTTTTCTTAACTTCTTTTCCTCTGCCGCACGGATTCTTTCATCCTTTGACAACTTCTTTTTTGGCACTGCTTTACCAGAAAGAGATGCACTTTTAGAACTTGTGGTCTGCTTCCCTCCACCCATTTGCTCAAGACTTATGTCTTCTTTCTCTTGGTCAGAATCGACCTGATTTTCGCAAGTAGATCAATCAAACATAAGACGCAAAGCAGACTTTTTTACAGCTTGTAGTAATAAGATGCATATAACACACAAACAAATGATACATAGGAATCCCAAATTCTCCAGAGTTCTCTAAAAGAAAGCTTTTGGGGATCACAAAACGAAAAGACGCAGATAAGTATACCTCAACAGCATCGTTGGGAAGTGAAGATCGAAAACTGGCTCTCTGCATCCAATCAGTATTATTATCTGAAAGAAAACAGCAACCAGCAATTTATAAGTGCAAAAGAGAAAAACTCCTTTGAAAAACAATCATATTTTTGTAGTTGATAACAACTTCTCCGGCGTAAAAACACTTATATGCTTGTATCCAAGTCAGAGCTCCCCACTCACCGGAATCTTCATCAGTGGTTCCACACTCCAATCCAGTGCGTGGCTGCCTAAAATCAACAGGCATGGACTCATACTTGTTTGAGGTTTCAGGTCGAGGATTGTCTTCGGAATCAGAGTCAAGTGATATTACTCTTTTACCTGATGAAGATTTTCAATTCAAATGAAACATAGACAAGTATATGGAACTATTGTTAATTGAATGTAAAATCGAATTCATAAGTAAGCATCATCATCATCAATTCATCATAGTAGAAAATTCACCAAAAGTGATTCGTCAGCGAAATAGAACATGTACAGTAAAACCCTAAATTGACCTCCCGTAAGTTCAAATTCCCATCAATCGATAGATACTAGAGATGACAAAGACGGATTGAGAGAGATTTCTCGAATAGTAAGGATAATTTACCGGAAAACTTGTCTTCTCGGTGTGAAGAAACTCGAGCTCCGGAACACTTGACGACGGTGACATCGCCAGCGATAGGTGACTCGTCGAGGAGCAACGGAGTAAAAGCGGATCCCGGCGGTGGCGTATCGGAGCCCAAGTTCAGAATCGTAGGGGTTGGATTTTTTCGAGCCCTCTTTGACGGATACGGAGGTGGAGTCGCCTCATCGTCATCGTCGAGAATCAGAATGGGATAGCTCATGGCGAAACTCACAGAAAGAGAAAGAATTTGAATTTGGCAAAAAAGTATCGAGTACGGTTGTTGTGATTGTGAAGGCGGGACTCTCTACAAGAGAGAGTGATAAACATTTCAAGTGTTTGGATACACGGATAATTAGTTGGTCCAAAACGTTTTCAGAATTTTAACAAAATTGAAGTTGGTCATTATTCATCTCTTACTAAAATATGTTCGTCTTTCCAAATTTCTTTTCAAGTTATAAATTTTCATTTCAATTGAATTTTGGCTAAGTAATTCGAAGGTCGAGAATCGGATAAATCACAGTTCGGTGAAGTTGGAAGTTCATATAGAGATTTGTTCAAATTGCGTTTCCACTTTCCATTATCAGTGAGCAGTTCTGCAGTTTGCTTGTCCTCAAAGCCTAATTTCTCACAATGGATAATTATATTGCAATGCTACAAATACTCGAATTTCTCAAACCCAAACAAAAAAGATTGATACTTGCAACGATTTTGAAGTGGAAGCGCATAAAAACACTGGAAAATCTTAGATTTTGTAATATAGACATGAATAATTAGCTGAATTATTCGACAAACCAAAGAACGCAGCTTAAGCTGCAGATTTCAATATGAAACAAAAGCAATAAGCAAAACTCGAATGTTCTAAAGGAAAAAATTGAAAAGAAAATTAAAGATCTCAGACATCCAAGGAAGGAAAGGAGCTGCATTAGCTCTCAAGCCCGGCGAAAGGCGAAAGCTTTAGGCGGCAACTGCGAATGTTTTGAGAAACAAGCCTTTGGATTTATCATCATCGATACATAAGGACAAGACCAAGAAAGCAAAAAAAAACAAAACAAAGATATCAATAAGTCTCAGACATCCAAGGAAGGATGAAGAACAGCACTGACTCTCAAGCCCGGCGAAAGGCGAAAGTCTTAGGCGGCCACTGCGAATGTTTTGAGAAACAAGCCTTATGGATTTATCATCATCAACGACTATTACCAGATTTCAAAGAAAAATATACACAAAAAATATCGACTGAAGCAAAACACAAAAAGAAAAACGGAAAATCAGTGGAGAATCGAAGAGCATGAATTCGAATTGTACGACTTTTGGGTGGAGAAGAAGGGATGAGATGTTTATATATTGAGAGAAAGAAGAAGGGTTGTCCGATGATGATTAGGGTTTTGTTCTTGACCACAAGATGAACGGCTGAGAATTGTTTGCTTCTGTCGGGGCTCTGTGTGGGCTTTAATTTAATTTACTGTGGACTAACTAGGCTTAGCACTATGCCCATTCTGAAGAAATGGAAATTTTCAATTTTGTCGAAACACCAATCAATAGGTTGGGTCGGAGTGGCTGACCGATCGGTTGGCATAGCCAACGAACCGAATGATCCAACGACCAAATTAGCTCGGACATGTACTAACAAATTTGAGATAAGGAAGGAGAAAATAGTAATACAGTAAAAATTATATAAATTAATCTTCAATAAATTAATAAATTTGATAAATCAATAATTTTATCTGATTTAAAAATTTATTATTAATATTTATAAATTATTAAAATATTAAAGTTTTAACATTATTAATTTATAGAGTTTTATTATTTTTATTAACATAATCTCATTAGAAACAAAAATCAAAATACCAAAAAATGGTATAAACCAGGAATTTATAAACGGTTTGGAAAACATAAAAAATAAAAATAAAAAATTATTGAAAAAGCAAGATTTCGAACTTTCTCATCTTCTTATCTCGTTCATATTTTAATTTTTCTTCGACTGTATTTCTCACATCCAACTCTGCAATAACAGTATTTATTGATTACAAAAATGTTTGTACTAGCTTCAAATTTTTCTGAAATTTTAATAACAATTTATAGCGATCGAAAGTTTGGAACATTTATATATGTGGCTTTCACAATTAAACTAAATCTGCTGCTTTATCATATTTATTAAGTTGTTTTTCAAACTGTGTAATGAAATTATAAATAAAATATTATAGCTAAGGTCCAACTGTCTAAGATTACAAATAAAATTTGTTTAACTTTTACACATGTGTTACTTATACTTAAAAAAAGTCAAATGAAAATACAGGTTTCTTTAATTTTGTTCTATATTAATTAATACAATTCTGTTTGGATATAACGATTTCAGGTTAATAGTCACGGCCCACCCAATATCCATCCAGAATAGTTTTTCATTTCACTTCCAAATATGGACTGGACTATAAAACCAAGACTTTTTTCGATCCTAAATTGTTTTTCTTTCTGCTCCAAATCTTTGATATATGTTTAATATTAGGGAAATTAGCTCATATAACCATATCAATACCTATAATTCAGAAAATAATCATATCAATATAAAAGTTATTATATTCTTTGTATATTATACAATATATACAAAATTGTTCTTAGTTGTTTTTCTTTCTCTTTTGATGTTTTCTTCTTTTTGCATCATTTTCCCCTCACTTCCCCTCTCCTCGTCTCCACTCATCCCATCTCTTCTGCTTCCCTTCCCCTCTCCTCACCTCCTTCCTTCCTCTTTTACTGTCTTCTCTTTTTTTCTCTCTCTTAATATAGTATAGTAAATATAATTAAAATTTCAAATATTATACTATATTAATTTTGTCGTGTAAGACCATATATTATAGTATAGTCCGAAAAAATATTATTTGTTATAACCAAAACAATATTCTATATATGTTCTCGGTTTAAAACAAAAAGAGTTTTTAATCTTTTTAATGTAGAGTATGATTATTTTTCATATTTTTTGAATACCATGACTATATTCTTGTATTCTTTTACAAATATGATTAGATTGCAAATTAAACCTTAATATTATAGGCCGAGACTTCCTATAAAAGAATCAGATAAACATTTCGTAATATTTATTTTATTTGGATACCCGTATAATTGGTTTCCCAAACGTTTTCAAAATTTTATTTTATATCCGAAGGACCTTTAGCATAATGAAGTTGCCTTGGCTTGTACTTGTTTCCTACAAAGGCCTTAGCATCATCATCATATATATTATCGTTACATAACCTTATTGTTCTAAGACAGAAGAGAACTTGGATTACAACACAAAACTCAAAGCAACATTATTAACATATACAAAATCAACGAGCAGAAAGCGACCGATAGTCCAAAAGACATGCTTTTACGTTTTAGCTTTGAAAGACCAAACTTGCCAATTTTAACTTCCACAGGCGAGACAATCATCAGGGTTTGTCAAGGAACAAACCATCTGTGCCATTTTAGTTTCATTGTCTTCTACTTCTTTTACTTGGTTGTCTCCTTCAGCTATCACACTCGGCTTCTCCTCCTACTCCAACAACAACAATTCGCAGGTAAATAAAATTTCTAAACTCAACAGGAAGAATCAGTTTTACGAGTGTTGTCTTGTTGTGTTTCTTTTACCTTGAGCATGGCTGTATCAACTGTGAACTTTATTGCGTCTGCTGCAGCACGTGATCGCAGGTAATACATCCCAGTTTTCAAACCCTTCAAGGTAGTAAGATAAGATATTACCCACAGGACTAAAGACTACTACTTATAATATCATTACTAGTTTTCGAAATTATGAAACGAGTTTAGTATATGTTTAAGGTAAGCTTGTACCTTTTTCCACGCATAGAAATGTAAGGAAGTGAGTTTTGCGAAATTGGGTTTGTCCATGTGAATGTTCAAACTTTGGCTTTGATCTATGTAACATCCACGATCAACAGCCATGTCCACCACCGTTCTCTGCTTAATCTCCCAGACAGTCCTGTGTTGTAACGAAGGAGTAACAAGTCAAATCTTTGGTATCTGAACACAGAAGTGAGTGAGACCACAAATTAAAGTGAGAGTTGTACCTGTAAATCGCCTTCAGGTCATCAGGTATCTCCGGGACATTTACTATCGAACCATTCTCATGAATCATCTTGTTTTTCAGCGTCGGAGTCCAAAGTCCCATATCAGTTAAGTCATGGAGAAGATGCTTGTTCACCACTACGAATTCACCACTGAACAAAGCAAAGACTACCCAATGAGTAAAAGCTAGAAGGGAAAACCAGAAACATACATACATTTTCAGATGATTTGATCATAAACCTCAAGACTCTGCGGCTGTAAATGTTTGAGGTATACGGCTCAAAACATTCGTTGTTACCAAGAATCTGACTAGTTGAAGCAGTTG
Organism: Thlaspi arvense; assembly: GCA_911865555.2. Classification (NCBI taxonomy): domain Eukaryota; kingdom Viridiplantae; phylum Streptophyta; class Magnoliopsida; order Brassicales; family Brassicaceae; genus Thlaspi; species Thlaspi arvense. Next base: position 66,570,978 of record OU466860.2, read on the forward strand.
GCATAGGTGCCACTAATAGAGAGTTCCTCACTCCATTCTTTGAGATCGCATCCCTAAGCGAAGCCCAGTCCCAACGGCTTGATGGAGTTACATTCCACATGTCAGGTTGAAGGATTCCCTAAAGATTCATCAAATAAAGTCAACCAAACAATCCACAATTGGAGGTTTAAAAGATTGGTCAAAGGATATTGAAATAATCGCGGGCTGAGATGCATACCTTACTCACGGGACTTCCTTCGTATGTCTCATAAGCACCATCTCTAGCGGCAAGCTCTGAAGATGCTTTGAGTGCATGGTAGTATATGGTTTCGAATATATCCTTGTTCAGTTGTTGAGCCTGAGTAACAAATCAAACTGCTTAGAAACCGCGTACAAAAACTTATACTAAGTGTTGATCATTACGCAAAAGCAAATCTACCTTTGGAGAATCAAATGGCATTCCAAGGAGGATAAAAGCATCTGCAAGACCTTGAACACCAATACCAATAGGTCTGTGACGCATGTTTGACGTTTTGGCAGTTTCCACAGGATAGTAATTCACATCTATGATCTTATTGAGATTGACTGTAACAGTAGCAGTCACCTGGCCACATAGGAAAATAAAAAAAGTCAAGATCATATCAAAGACAGCGAAATTTAAATTTTGGTAAAGATGATGTTGAGTTTCAGATTTCAAGTACTTAGTATCTAACCTCTGCTAACTTGTCAAAATCGAAGTAACGATTCTTGTAGCCCAAACTGCCAGCAATCTTAGATGGATGAGAGTCCAATGGGACGTCCTGTTGTGAGATGAAAGAATGTTAAACGCTATACATTGAGCTGCAAAGAAAGAGTAAATTCACAGACAAGTCTCTCACTCACCTTCTCTCTTACAAATCTGGGTAAAGCGATAGATGCAAGATTGCACACAGCAGTTTCTGTTGGACTAGTGTATTGAATGATTTCAGTGCATAAATTGGATGACTTTATGGTGCCCAGATTTTGCTGATTGCTTTTGCTGTTGCATGAATCCTGCAGTAGAGTACCAAAATCAGCAGTAAGAACCAGTGTCTACATGGGTATAACATGAAAGCTACTGAATCATGGACGTTACTTACCTTGAAAAGCATGTATGGTGTTCCTGTTTCAACCTGGGATGTCAAGATTTCATACCAAAGCTGTTGCGCCTGAACAACCTTCTTGGCTTTGCCCTAAAGAAATTAACAGACATAATTGAGTATAAAAAGAACTCAAGAGTTACTAGGAACCAAAAATATACAAGGAATGAAATAGAGATTCACCTCTTTTTCGTACTTAGTGTACAGTTTCTCAAATTCGGCTCCCCAACAATCTGCTAAACCAGGAGCTTCATTAGGACAAAACAGTGACCACTGTCCATCACTCTGGACCCTCTCCATGAAAAGATCTGGAACCCAGAGAGCGTAAAACAAGTCTCTAGCCCTGTGTTCCTCCTGTAACGGGAGAAAAGTGTATTTAGAGGTTATATATCAGGCCAACATGCAAAATTACATTTTGGGAGAATATGGTGAACTATCTTGGTTTGATTGTACCTTTCCATGGTTCTTCCGCAGCTCCAGAAACTCAAAGATATCAGCATGCCATGGCTCCAGGTATACAGCAAAGGCTCCTTCACGAATAAACAAATTATACATCAGATAAACTAGAGACCATACACTTCACAGATGATAACGCCAAAAGTTAGCAAAAGTATAAGCTGAGATGTATACCCTTTCTTTTGCCTCCTCCTTGGTCAACGTAACGAGCAGTATCGTTGAATACACGCAGCATCGGAACAATACCATTCGACGTTCCGTTCGTGCCACGGATGTAACTCCCAGTTGCACGGATATTATGAACCGAAAGACCAATACCCCCAGCAGATTTGCTTATTACAGCACACTCTTTCAGTGTTTCGTATATACCTTCAATGCTATCATCTTTCATGCAGATCAGAAAGCAGCTGCTCAACTGCAAATTCAATAAACACGCATTTTACAAACACATCCCCTCATGAATGGATACACATAAATAATGAAGAAACAGATATACATACCTGAGGCCTTGGTGTTCCTGCATTGAAGAGAGTAGGGGAAGCATGAGTGAACCATCTCTGCGACATCAAATGGTAAGTCTTGATTGCGGAATCAATGTCGTCCTTGTGGATGCCAACAGCGACCCTCATCAGCATGTGTTGAGGCCTTTCGACAACTTTCCCTTGGACTTTCAAGAGGTACGACCTCTCCAGAGTTTTAAACCCAAAGTAATCGTATTCAAAATCACGGTCGTAGATGATTTCACTGTCCAGACGAGCAGCGTTCTGAAGGAAACCAAGGCAAAAAGGCACAATTCAGTGATATACAAGTTACATCCGATGACATTTTTCATAAATCTATACTATATCACACCTAAGAAACAGAATTGAGAACCTAACACAAGCTTACCTTCATAATAATCCCAAACACATCATCAGCTATTAGAGGAGCCTCTTGCCCAGATCTCTCACTGACATGATTGAACATGTTCTTAACCCTGAAAATTACAAACAATCCATCAAAGTCAACTCATACGAAACACAAACCTAAATCAATATGTAAGAAGAAAAAAAATCCAGGATAACACACTCACGTCTCAGAAAATGATTTCTTAGTGTTCTTGTGAAGATTTGAGACAGCAATCCTAGCAGCAAGCTGAGATATAAACACAGAAAACACGTAAATCACACGAATCATGAAGTAGAGTGAATAGTTCCAACATCGCAATTGAAAAGGCTATGCGATTCAATCATACGAAACATCAATCCAATCGATTCTATTTCCAGAAATGACTAATCAAAATCAAGCGATACCCAGAAAGCAAATCATAGAGAGAGGAAGATAGAAAACAGATTACTCACAGATGCGTAATCAGGATGGTTACAGGTCATAGCAGCAGCAGTCTCGGCAGCCAACTCGTCGAGTTGACTCGTGGTGACTCCTTTGTAGACACCGGCACAGACTTTCTGGGCAACGAGGACAGGGTCGCAGTGGTCACTGCTGAGCCCATAGCTAAGCTTCTTAAGCCGCGCGGTGATCTTATCGAAATGAACGGTTTCCTGCCTTCCGTCGCGCTTCACCACATACATGTTTCTATCTCAAGAGGGAAAGAAAAAAAAGTAAATCTCTCAGAGGAATTCTGACGAACAAATGATATGCGTCTGACGATAAGAAACAGTGTCGCTGAGAAGTGAGAAGGAAATGGGTTTTTTTATAATAGAGATAAGATGGAGGCGAGAAAAGAGGTTTTGGGTTTCGGTTTTCAAATCTCTAGGGTTTATTGTGATTCCTCCTATCTACTTTGTCCTTTAATGGCCGATCTTTTCGTCCACTTTCCCGGGAAAATATTTAGGATTTTCCCGCCAGCTTCTGTGAGAAGCCATTGGGCTTTCTTTTTCAATTTCAAGTGGCGGGTAAATTAATTACTTCAAATTTATTATGGTTTTTAATGTGGAACCGGCCCATCAAGTTAATGTGTCTTCGAATGGGGCCCAACTCTTTTTTGAGTGAGATTAATTTTGTATTTTTCTTGTTTAAAGTTTAAACAACATAATTAATAAAATTAAAATTAGATAAATCTAACATTCGTGCAAAAGAAAATTGATTTCCCTGTTGAATAATTAGGGGTTTTCAAAGTCTAATAAAGGACACGGTTTTCAATCTATCTTCTGCGTAAGACAGTCTCAAATTATTGGAAAAACTTGTTCAAAATTTGTAGAACACGTATACATTTGATGTGTTTGTTTCTTTTTTAATTTGATTTTCTGAATCAAAACCATGTTTGAATGCTTCAGTTGCACACTTGCACGGGATTAAAATATGGCATTGGCTTAATTTTTAAAATTATTTTGGTAATTGTTGTAGATTCATTTTAAACAAACTCTGAAAAGGTAACAAATAGTAAATTCAAAACGAAACCATATGCACGTAGTAAATTTTAAAAATTAGGAAAACTTAGTCTACTATCAGATCCATATACTACAACATGCAATTTGAAACATGAAAAGGAAAAAAATAGCAGCTCATCTCATGTGGGTACATATATATACAAATTTCATCTCAAAAGCTTCAGAAACTATATAATATATCACAATTTTTCAAGCTCCAATGTTAGATTAAGCATTATATACATATACAAAACCATTGTACAGCTCACAAAAAGCGATTAACAAGCGTAATTAACATGTAATTAACCATCCCCCTTTCTTCCATTAAGCCCTAATCTTCTTCGTTGCTAGGTAGATACTCTCGAGAGATCGAAACTTCTTTTCCTTCATCTTCTTCATCTTCGTCTTCATCTCCACGCCAAGATTACAATTCCCTTTTACGCCGTCGTTTTGCTCGCTTCCGATTCTCGAGCTAACATCTTCATGCCTTCTCTTGCCTCCTCCTCTTTCGCCACCGCCATCTACACCGGTGCTGCTGCTACAGCTCACCGTTTCTTCCTCGCTAAGCTGCATAAGCTGTTCCGCCGCCGCCATCTCCGTCTCCGAGAACACCATCTCGGCCGATTCTCCAGAAAAGCCTGTTTCTCCCATTGGATCGTTCATGTTCCGAAAACTTAATTAATCTGGGAAAAAATAAGAACAAGAAAAGCAATAAACAACAAAACCAAGAAATTAATCGCGAGTCGATTGATATTTATTTTAAAGTTTTTGTTTCTCCTTTTTATTATCTTGTCGTTTTTTCGTTTTGTGCAATGGAAAAAAAGGAGAAACTACAAAGTCGGTTTCGTAAGAAGAAGAACGTGTCTTCTGATATTATTTTAATTTTAATTAACGAGTGGGCTGATCTCATGCACCCGTGTGTATCGTATATCGTAGAATCTGATCCGTCTAAAGTTTATTCTCCACATGACGTTTTGTCTCGTTGATCCAACGGCTATGCAAGTTTGCTATGTTACTTCTTCAATGAGGTTTACTTTTAGCTTAGAGCAATAGATGCATTTGACTTCTATTACACGATTTGGTGGGTTCCACGTAAGCCATTCCGATTCCAAATATGGAGTTGTCACCTAAGTGGGTCCCTATTTCTTTCATCCACGTGTTACAGTCTCATACGTTGAAAACATACTCTTTTGTGGAATCAATTAAATTTTTGGTTAAGAAAAATTACTATAACAAATTTTCTCCTTTTTTGTTGAGAAATATAACAATATGTTCTATAACATATTTTTTTATTGTCTTCTGTCTATTACATCTCTGGAGTATGAACTATGATCTACCATTCAAAACGAATGATGATTTATCTTTTACAAAGAGACGAAACGAACATAGTGATTTTTAGTTACTTACAGTCATTCATGATTGACATTTTTATTTGTAAGCCATAATACATGCATCACGTTATAACTTTTAACTAACATTGCATGATAAATTTTCCAAGAAATTACATATTAGGAAACCGATCCGTGTAGAAGCATCAACCATTGGATGAAGAAAATAAATTTGAACAGCTCAAAATAACAGAAGAAATTTGACTTCAAATAATTCTACCTTTTGGATTATAATTTAATAAGACTATTATATCTATCTAAAATAACATTAACTGGATTATCTGGTTACATTAGCAAAGAAATTAAAATAAAAAATCTCAGTAAGAAAAATCCAAAGGAAAATAAAAAAACACTACAAAGGAAAAGAATTAATTAACGAAGAAAAACTAAGACGTCAAAAACTGCACAGAGCTTATTTTCTCCAAGACTAACACGTCACCATCATTATCTTCATCAGCATAAAGCTTCCATCAAGACTTTTCAATAATGGTTGGCACTCTATCTTGTTTCCCAAGAAACCCTTTGAGGAATGGATACAATTGAACAATCACCCAAAGCGCAAAGAACAATCTCCCAAAAAGCGGTCCCCACGAATCATACCCGTTATTGATCGCATCCAAATTCCGACAATGACTCCGATGATGTTAATGATCAATAGAGTAGTCGGAGGAATCAACAAAGACGTCCACTTGAAGATGTAAAGCTCCGAGAACTCTCCATCGTCTGCTGCTTTAGAATTGACTGAAGTTTGTACTGACTCCGGCGAGAAGACAAATGGCTGGGAGTGCGCAGTAGACAAGCAAAGGGAGGGATGTCCAAGGATACACGACGGAGTTGATGTAAGAGATTCTCTCCAACCATTTCAAACCGCCGCCATAACCATACCAAATGGGGCAATGCCTGCTCATGAAGATCTCGACAGAGCCAAGTGCCCAACGTAGAACTTGATGAAGACGGTCTGACAAGTTGACCGGAGCAGATCCTTTGAAAGCCGTTCGCTTAGGCATACAATACAGAGATCTCCATCCATGGCAATGCATCTTGAAACCCGTCAAGATATCTTCCGTGACCGACCCATAAATCCAACCAATCTGCGTGGCGTTACATCATCCAAAAAAAACCATAATAATGAGCTTTTCATACTTAAGTGCAGAGAAGTAGTTCATAGAGTATATAGAAACTCTCTACTTACCTCTTTTCTTAGGAAATGATGAAGATTAAAAAGTAGAAGCATCATAAGCAGAGAGTCATTACCTGAATCATCCCAGGATGGTCCCGGACATTGTTCCCAGGCCAAAGAGTTCCATCTTGCATTGTCCAACCATCTTCAGGGACTTTCTGTGCTGTAGCGACCAATGCATTTATCTCTACTTTGAATTCCTCATAGCTTCTCTGCAGAAAAATGGACAAAAAGAGTCAAGCTTTATAATCAAATTCGTTCATTTTCTTTTTTCAGGATGATGAAACAAACAAACCTTCATCTCACGGCGTTCCCTAACAAAAGCTGGATGGACTTTATGCTTCGAGTAATCCATCTTTTGCGAAAAAGTACCACTCAGGAGCTCGTGGCTCGATGCTACAGAAAGGAACCCATTTTCTTGCAAACTCGGCTGTGTAAGAGAGAGCTTCAAATGTAAGCGTTGCATCACCATCGTCAGACACATAACAAGCAACTTTCTCCGCCGGATAATCAACAGCGAGGATAGATAGAACCGTGTTCGCTGTGATCAGCGGCGGCTCTTTCAACGGATCCACAGTACTGACAAAGACGTCGACGGGCGCTAACTCTTATGGCTTACCTTCTTTCTTATACCTGAGTGAGAGCCTGTCGAGATATGTTTCTCTTTGGATTGGATACCATTTTGGAAACTGATCAAGAATCCAAGAAACTGCAAACCGAACGCATCCTTCACCGGATGGAGAATCCTATAGTGGAAGAACAAGCCAAAAATGGCGAGCCGGCAAAAGATCAACATCCTGTAAGAGTTTATTCTAGTCGAACGAATGGGTAGCTTCAGTGACAGACGCTGTCTTCCTTCATCCATCCTGAACCAAACATCCAAAATTTTCAAGAAACTCTAATCGAACACTACACACTATGCAGGAAAAGGTTACCTATCTTTATTGTCTTTTTTTATTTGGTATTTGTATGGAATGGGAATGCCGATTTCTTCTTATTTTCTTTATTATTGATATGAATTCTCTTGTTAAGACCTTATTTAACTAATCAATTGAAACCTCAGATTCATACGAGAAATTATGAAATTTCCTTACTTCATATAGAAAAAAAAATATAGATTATAATAATATTTATTGAAAAAAAAAACTAGCTATCTAAATCTATTACTAAAAAAAGTTGATGCTAAATGCCTTTAAGGATGTCCACATAGGATTAATAGATTCAATTTTATTGGTACACATCAGCATTATTTGTAGTTAATTATATATTGTATATTAAAATTAATTAATTCATTTTTATTGTTATAAAGAAATTTTTTAAATTTTAATTAATTTTATTTTTGTTGTTATTAGGAAAATTTTCAAATTTTAAGTTAGTTATTAATAAGAAAAAGTTTATTAAGTAGATTTTATTTTTCTATTAACAGAAAAAGTAAGTAGCATATAAATATCTTTAACAAAAAAAATTTAACTTATAAAAAAAAATTAAAGAAAATCATATATATTGAATAAAATAAATAAAAACCGTATTTAAGACCATAATTAAATTATTTCAAAATTTTAATCAGGACAAACAATCAAAATCCGAACTACTAACCTAAAATATATTAGTTGTGATCCATGTTGATGTCTTATGCCAATGAGAACGTCTACATATGATGTAGAAACTCAAGCTGATTAGTCCACATCAGCATTTTTATTAAACATAAAAATGTTAAATATGATTAATAATTTAAATAAATTAAAACATGCAAAAATATAAAATTATCATAGTGAATAAAAAATTAAGACTAAAAATTTTAACTAATAAAACAGATAAAACAAAATTATGTCAAAATCAAAATTTATGTTTGTCAAAATAAAATAGAAACTATTGTCACAAAAGCTAAACTAACAAAAACAAATATGAAAATCAATAACAAACAAGTTTAATTAAAAAAAAAGAAAAAACTAACATATATATTTTATATGAGTATTTAATTTAGAAGATAAATGAAGATTAATTATTTTATAAAAACATATAAAATTATTATTTAAAACTATCAATACTATCAAAAAAATTTATCTAAAACTTGATATTTAGCCTAATTATTTAGAAAATCAACACAAAAATCTAAGCTAACCAAAAAAGTTTAACTAACAAAAAATGAAAAGTAAATTAATTTTTGCAACATGTCAATACGATTAAAATAAAATTCATATCAAAATAGTTAAATGAACAAAAAAAAAAGAATATGAAATTGATATCTATGCTATTTTTTATTTAACAAAATCAATATAAACAAAATAAGTAAGAAAATAAAAAACCTTAAGTAATACTAAAAAACTTTACCAACAAAAAAAAGATAAATATTTAAGCTAATTATTTAAACAATCAATATTAAGAAATTAATTAACAAAGAAAAGTAAAACAAAAATTAAGTTTTACAAAATGTTAAATTTTAAAAAATCACCTAAAACGAAATTGACTTGATATTTAACTAACTATTTAAGAAATCAATATTAAAATATTTAACTAACAGAAAAATAAAAAAATATCTTCAAAAATATCAATATTTTCAAAACAATTATATGTTAAAGCAAGATAAAAATCAATATCAAGAGAAGTCAATTATCAAAGGAAAAAGTTGTATAAAGAAAACCTACATTGATATTTAGGCTAATATTTTTGAAAATCAACATAAAAAATTAACTAAAAAAGCAAATGGTGGTATAAGCTTTTGAAAGAAGTCCACATAAAATGTAGAATACACAGTTATAGCATGTCAAAATAGCATTATAATTAAAATAAAAATTAAAGTAAAAAACAAATTTAACAAAGAAAAAATATTTTGTAAAAGAGATTAAATTGATATATGCTACATATTTGGAAAATCAATAACAAAAGAGATTAATTAAAATAAAATATAAAATTACCATCAAAAGATATGTAAAATAACAAAAAATAAAATCTAAGAAGAAAATTAGTTTGAAATTTAGTTCTAGAAAATTTATGATTTCTAAAATATTGGTATAGACTATGAATAACCATATAAATTTACAGTAGGTTTTACAAGTTTCTAAATCAAATATATTATTTAAATTTATAATGACTAATACATTGGTTGTGTCTGGTTTAAAAACTAACAAAAAAATACTACACAAGTAATTTTACATTCGAAATATAACAACTAATTTATACATAGTTATTAATTATAACTTAGCCAACATGAACAACACATGAGTAACATCTTCTAAATTTTTCTTTAGATAATAAAGTATGACGGAGTTATGAATCAACTTCAAATTGGAATATATCTAGATAAACTATTCAAATCAAAACATGAATAAACCACACAAAAGATAAAAATAGTAATAATGTGAAGACTCCACACCATCTTATATGTTTTAAAACAAAAACAATCAAATAGTTGACTGCAAAAAAAACAGATCTTATAAACTAAATAAAGATATAACCTAAAATTCATAGAAGATTTGGTTAAGAAGCAAAAACAGCTCTACATGATTATTATAACATCTTAAAAAAAGTAAATCTGAATCAAAATGAGTCATATATTATATATTCACAGGTACACAACATCAGCGAGACATTAAATCAAAAACTAAATATTTGAACATATAAACCTTAAAAAAGAAGAACTATAAAAAATTTAAGGACACAAAACAAAACATCAAAAAATTAGTAAGAAAATTATTCTCTAAATCAAACGTATGCATGTCGAAGTTGGATAATTCGTAAAATGTTATTACTATGATTTAATCTGATAAGATTTATATTAAAAAATATTTAAAACTATATATTATGTTTTAATTTTTTTATATAAAAAAATTCTATAAATATATTATAGTTTTGATAATTTAAAAAATATTAGCCAATAAAAATAAAATCAAATTATTAATACAGACTCGCACGTAGTGCGAGTTAAAAGCCTAGTACCTTCTAAAGGTTAGGATACATTTTCAGTCCTACATTAATTAGCTTACTAGCTAATTTGTTCAAGTTTTACTTATCTCTAATGCAGGCAAAGTAATTCAACAATTCATCGTCTTTGAGGAGTATTTAACTATTTCGGTTGTTATTTTGATAGCACTTTTTTATAAACAAACCTATTAGATATATCTTGTTTTTGGTTATTTTTTTTTTCTTTTTGAATTCATCTAATTTATTAAAAAGTTCATCTGGTCTTTTTGTCAAATTTTCTAGTTCCTTTAATTAAATATTAAAATAAATCATATATATTACTAATATACTTGTGTATATCAGTTGGTCACAACTAATTCTATGTCAAACTTTTAGTATAAACTGTTACCTTTTAGTTAAAGATTTCATTTCAGTTTTACCATATCTGATATTGCAAGTTCTAACAAACATTGAACAAAAAACTTTAGGCAATAATGATAAACTATGAGCATACTTTCTAAAATAAATACATGAATTAGAGATGAAATGCAATAGCATCTTTTCAAAAATTGGAAAACTTGTTTGATTTAAATGTCATGTATTCTCCAAAAAGAAAGTATATCTCAGTTAGATTAGCTATTTTCGAGTATAAATTTGCGCAGAGAACACACAAAAAACTATATTATGCTTTTTACCATCATATCTCCTCAACCCTCCTCTTCTTAGAAGGGGTATCCTCAAGCCTTCAGATTGTTGTTGCTCTTGCCGCCGTGGTGAATTATGAGAAGGTAACAAATCAATTTCTTTGATGATATTATTTTAGCAAAGAATTGAATTAGATCCCACTGAAGTTTTCTCAATGGTTTGATTTTGTTTGTAGACTTACATATGGTGGGACTATGAAAACCTTTCTCTTCCGATAGGTTTTCCTCTTGACCAAATCTTTGGAATAATCCAAGAAAATCTCATCAAAAAGGACTACCTTGAGCCAATGGAAGTGATGTTAGTAGTTGGGTTTATGTGCCAACGAGTCTGCATGAGGACATCATAATGTGATTTTCTACTAGTGAGTTTGTTTTCTTTTTTCTATGTTCTTTGGTCTCTCTATGGAAACCAAAACCAGAATAATTGACCATTTTTTTTTCCATCGATAGGGTCAAAAAGAAAATGATCAGACGGCAAATGAAGACATCAAAGACTACTTAGTGGCTTGGCTTGGAAAGAATAATAAAAAAGGGTAAACAGACTCCAAACGCTATGATGATGACTGGGGATAATGGGTTCTCAACCTATTTCAAATTGCTGTCACTTTTCGGACACAAAACATTAGTAGTCTTTCCGAATGTGAAAGGTGAGAAGAAGTTTTTGCTACGCTTAGAGAATGGGTGACTAGCTTATGGGACGATTGAACAGTATTCCTAGGTTTTGCATGAGAGGAGGACTGGAAGAGGGCTAAGAAGAAGGTTATAAAGAAAAGGCAGAATATAAAAGATGTGAGACTCATCTTTAATCTAAAATGGACCCCTATGGCCCTATACATTTATCTATGCTCGGTTTTTATGTGTTGAATTTTGAAACAAAAATCAATGTAAATTTCAGGTTACAGACATGTCTTTGATTAATCAACACTTCTAAACGTTTGGTTTTAATTTCATATTGTATCTCGAATTTGTTAATGGAACTCAGAAACTGGCGATTGCGTTCTTCCCTTTGCTTCAAGTAACAGTAATCCAAATTTACTTATGGATGAAACAGGTTATGCAACCGTGGTCTGTGATTATTTGTGTTTATACGTTCATGTTTCTCTATGTTGCGACTTCAAATCTTGTTGCCACCTCTCTTGCTCGCCGGGTCAGTTCATTAGATTTTTATTCTTATGAATTTTTTTTTTTTTTTGAATGGATATGTTAAATTAACCAAACAAAAGCCAGTGATACAAAGAGAAAAGTCTGAAACGTGAAATCAGAAACTACATAATTTTACAAAGGGATTTAGCCTTGGATTAAAAACCATCTCTGCAGACCTTCAGCGTACGTCTGATCTCCTTGTATTTGAATTATTGAGAATCTGTTCTTAGTTGCTTGCTGATTAGATGAGTCAACTGAGATGAGGATGTTGGGGATTCACCATGTTTCCTGCCGTTCCTTTCACACCAAATTAGATGGATCGCCGATTGAAATACATATCGCAGTATAAACGTTGATATGTGGTCTCGTGTCTCCTCTACCAACAGCTCCAAAATCGAGTTCCAGTTCTCCGTATAATCTCTGAGCAGCAACTTTTGAGTGAGGTTCCTCCATATTAATGTTGAGTAGCTGCATTCAAAGAACAGATGGTCCCTGGTTTCCACCGAGTGTTGACAGAACACGCATGAAATCCCTGCTCCCACATTCCATGCCTGTAGGCTATCTCCAGTAGAGAGGCGATTGCGGATAGCCAACCATATGACGAAAGAGTATTTCGGAGTTAAGTGCTTAAACCAGACACCTTATGAATTTATTACTCATAGTAATTTCAAGAACTTTCTTTATCTATCTCGAGTGCACAATTGCTTAGCAACTTCCTAATAAAATAGTGCTAATGCAGGATAAGGATGCTTCAATCACCATTGATATCATTTCTTTCTTCAACTTGACGTTTCTTCCAGACTTCCATGTGGTCTTTCCATGCAACACTTCCATATCCATAAACTGCAAGATCCTTCTGTGGAACCATTGGTCTTGTTTGTACTGTAACAACATACTCATCAGGAGGTGACTTCATCAGCACTAAGATAGATGAAAGCTTATCAGTAACACATACTAGATGCAGAGGAATCTGTAAATGGAGTAGATGGGGGTACGATAAGGGCATGTCAATCCGAATACATATCAGCATCTTGACACATGTATGGTAAGAGAATCGTCACACCAATATCTAAATACAAGTGTGACACTGTGTTAATACCACGACCAGTGTTAAGATGCATAGAGCAACATGTTCAGGATCCATTCCATAGAACTCGTGCTCCAAATCATCAATGCTATCATCTTCTACTGTTCTTATTTGTACAAAACCCAAACTCCAAGTAAAGAACACAAGACCAGTCTTTGTTATATCATCAATTGCTACTGATACCAATCTACTCACCCACAAAAATGTTCATCTTACTTCATTAGCTTAAACGTTTTCTACAATCTTATTTTTTCAAGAATCACAAAGTTTTGAACTTTTTCCCTGGGAATTTACAAAATGCAGACTAGTAAATGCCAGCTTCTTGGAATCCACAGGAAACTATTTAGTATGAATTATGATGACAAACAAGCTCAATTCCAAGGTGACAAACCGAAACTGACACTAACTTTTGTCTCTTTGGTCCTTATCGACACGTATAATCATAATAAGCCCACGAGTTCCAAAAATCCAAAAAACAATGTAAATGTGGCTGCTGGGATTCGAGCCCAGGTCTCCACGGCCACAACGTGGAATTCTCACCACTAAACTACAGCCACTTTGTTGTTTCTTTCATGAACTTTTAACTAATTATCTAATATATTGACCCTTCTCTTGTATCCTTCCGTTAAGACCGTTACTCTATTTCAATGAGAACGCATTAACTCTTAACCCTCTTCCACTTCCCCCACTAATTTAATCACAATTAAAAGATTAACTCTTTCCAAAATCACAGAGTACTATAAATCACAGCTTTTAGCAACCATTATCATCACTCAACACAAACACAACACAAAACCTAAAAGAAAAACACAATGGCTTCCGTAACAAGTTTCCTCTTCGTCACCGTCACTCTTCTCCTCATGCTCAGCATCTCCGGCAGAACGCTCCCAGCGACGGCGGACTCCACCAACATAGCGGCGAGACTTACAGGAGGAGGTCTGATGCAATGTTGGGATGCACTCTACGAGCTCAAATCTTGCACCAACGAGATCGTTCTCTTCTTCCTCAACGGCGAGACCAAACTCGGCTCCGATTGTTGCAACGCCGTCGAAGTTATAACCACAGATTGTTGGCCGGCAATGCTTACATCCATTGGCTTTACATCTGAGGAAACCAATGTCCTCCGCGGTTTCTGTCAGTCCCCTAATTCCGGTGGTTCTTCTTCTCCGGCGCCTTCTCCTTTGATAGTTTGATATATATGTTCCTCGTAGATGTATGCAGACATTAACTATGCTCATAATAATATATGGTCTCAATTTTGATTCTATGGTATAATGGGTAAATGTCACTTCATTCATCTGAGTTTGTTATAGGCTTATAGCAAGCGTCTGCGTTTGTGATTAACCAATCAACATGGAATAGGTGAAAGCTTGAGAACCATCATCAGTACAACGCCAAGCATTAAAACAAGTAACTTGTTGACGTAGAAATCTAATTCATGCCTGTGCACAGTTATTCAAGAAATCTCATTATCATACTTTGTAAGAAAACTGAGGATATAAAGATCAGAGTAGCTAAAACTTTAAAAATTTGCGAGAACTCGAACAGATATTTTAGTTACAAAAAAAATATATATATTAGATTTAGATACCAGTGCATGCATCCAGAAGTTAAGACCAACAAAGATGTATTTGATACATAACAAAAAGTTCTATAAAAAATAATATACATATAGACATAAAAAAATGCTGTAAAATCCAGAGTCTATAATCTGACATATTCCAGACAAACTGTATCGATTATTAAAATTAGACGGAAATTTTGCTCATATAACAAGTCTGCTTCTCGATTTATGCTATGTTTATCTCTTTGTTCACATGATGTTAACATGAGATTTAACCCTTCGTTTCCAGTAGGACCGTTACTCATAATCTCCAAGCGAATGCTAAATACGTTTTCACTAACTATGCTTTAAAATCATTTACCGTCAATCCTTTCCCATTCCTCCCCACTAACCCACCTTTTAATAACTCTTAAATCACCACTAACCTTCAGATCCAATCCAAAACTACACTATATAATTAAACATAACTCTCGTAACATTCACAAATCATCACCCCACAGCAAAACCCAAAAAAAAGAACAATGGCTTCTAACACAAGTTTCCTCTTTGTCACCGTAGCTCTCCTCCTCGTCCTCAGCATTTCCGGCAGGACACTCCCGTCGACGGAGGATTCCACCAACATAGCGGCGAGGCTTAGCGGAGGAGGACTAATGGAGTGTTGGGATGCTCTCTACGAGCTGAAATCGTGCACCAACGAAATCGTTCTCTTCTTCCTCAACGGCGAGACCAAACTCGGCGTGGATTGCTGTCACGCCGTCGAAGTCATCACAACCAATTGTTGGCCAGCGATGCTTACTTCCCTTGGCTTTACCTCTGACGAAACAAATGTCCTTCGAGGTTTTTGCCAATCTCCAAACTCCGGCGGTTCTTCTTCAGCTCATTCCCCTGTGAAACTTTAATGCATGCAAACTCTTTCATAATATTATGGCTATAATTATATAGTTTTTGGTCTTTTATATGATGTAACGGAGCCACCCCCTTTGGATTTATTTGGGCGTTAATACCACCAATTTGGAATATATTCTTCATATATTATAGCTTAAAATTTATAAACCATGATCAGAATAAATACAGGTCTCAAGACCCATGGCACAGTAAGAACAGGAAAGAAAAAAAACTCAAATAAGCATTGTGTAACAAGAAATTGATTAATGTTTTGCAACATCCTTAAGGGAAACAGAGCATACAACAACAACCGAACGAGAAACTCTTGCTTCTGTAACAATCCTTGCTTCAAAACAACAAGGAGAAAGAGTAACTTGTTCAACAAGAAAATGGATATTTCTCAAATTTTTTCCCTAAATCAATAGCCAGACAATACCGGGAAACAGAGCATAGAAAGAAAAGACAAGATTGTATTTGTAATTGTTCTCCGGAAAGTAAATGGATTCATTCTTTTGTACTTGTTCTCCGGAAACGAGAAAAAAAAAAAATGAAAGCAGAAATGGCCGACATGTTCTTTAATCTCAGCTTATAAAGCAGAATTCAAGGACTTTGACACATGGATCACGAATCGGTGATATCACTCATCATTATGAGCTCGATATCCGAAACGATATTATGCTTGGCGCAAAAGTCAATTATGTTAATGTTGAAACGCACAGACGCTATTTGCAGAACCAGCATCAATCATATTCGGACGTTTATGTGAGCTTCCCTCGTCACTACTACCAGAATCATCCTCTGCTTCATACTCCAACTTGAGGGGGCATTGGGAGATATAAAGATATATTATATAACTACTAATTACCTATGTATAGTTTAGTAATTAACATAATTGTATCTAGGTTTAACGTTATGTATATAAGGCCAAACTTTGACATTTTTATCAATAAGAAAAACTTTGATTTGGCTTTTATAGTATGCTGAGATCGCGACATGTAAGACATAACTTTTTTCTTAAAGTGTTTTGGGTTTCTCTTAGGCAACAAAAAAACCACAATTGCAACATCTACATATCAATTACGTAGGCGCACACATTTAAATATGCTACATGTACATATATATATATACTGTATATGTACATTGTACCCCTCTCCCCATATCTGATTGTTGATTATGAAGGTTTATAAAGCTACTTTAAGATTCTAATCATAAAATTACTGTAAGAATTAAAAAGAATAGTCAGTAAAATTTAGAGAAAGAGAGAAGAAAGACTACATGTCTTTTCTTTTTCAATAGCCTCATATTTTTAGAACAGCTTGCAGAAAAATAATCAAAGTTATCAATTAATTAGTCCACTCCACCATGTCTTAGGTTATTTCTTTTCTTTTAATTTGCTTTTTCACATATATATATATATATATATGGTAGAGAAACTCTCTTGAATAGTAAATATACTTTCTACGCTCTTATGCACATGCTAATATTTGACATTAGAGCGGCCTTTATAGCTTTATTTTTTGTTTTTATCGATCTATCTAGCCAAGAATTGTTCCACGTGGAATGCTGCAGAGAATCTTGACAAACCAAAGACTCGTATGATAAAACATTTATTTTCCACACAGAGGACAAGAATCTTGCTCCATGTCTTGTGGTGGTGGTTGTCGAATGACAAGGCTATGGTCAAGAGGTTTTCGTCCAGCACAGAGGTCACTCCAAAGCCATACTGAGTGGTTCAATCTATCTGGCATCCGTTCCCAATCCAAATCTTCAAGATGATCGGCCAACAGAGCGTCTGCATCATCCTCCGACGGCACCATGCCTTTTGCGATTGTCATCACGCTTGTTGGTGCAAAAGTAGGATTGCCCAAATACATGTCCAGTAACATACGGTGAACTCTAGCACGTTTAGAGCCTGTAAATATGCAAAATTCTTGAAAGATTAATATAGAAAAAAATTGACAAGCAAGCACCTCTGGATTCCGGCAGCCTTATATTGATGCGACAATGCTTCCCGTCCGTAAGCCGTGATTGACACGTTACCATGATAACCCTCGTTCACAAGAGCTGATCTGATATTCTCTCTAAACAAAACAATATCGCTCACTGGAAAATCTTCCATGTCCCAGTACACGCCTGTTTCTGCGTCTGCGAGACAAGAGTGCGATACAAAATTGAAAAAATAAAATAATAATGCAATTGATCCAAATATATATATAAGAAAAGGTTCCTAGTGTTTGCTTCTTTCTGATATTCAGTAGTATAGTGGCACAATATTGACGTGCATAACTTACAAGTATTTATGCTGCTAAACAAGATGCGATAAAAGAGCCAATCTTCTCATAGACGAAAACAAAATATAACGTTTTAAAACGCACAGACGCTACTTGTTGCAGAACCAGCATCAATCATCTTCTTCTGACGTTTATGCGAGCTTCCCTCGTCACTACTAGTATCAGAATCATCCTCCGAATCACTTGTGGTGGTCGGGCGTATAGGGCAGCCGCTATTGACTAGGCTTTTCCACATCCATACGGTGAAACTAGATCGCACCTCTGATGGGTATGCGTAGTAGTCTTCTTCATCAGCCGCTACTAAGAGAAGATTGTAGTTTAATTTCCTCATCTCTTTAATAGCGTAGACAACCTCCGTGTCTTCCTCTGCCATGCCTTTTATAATCAACATGAAGTTTGCTGGAGGAAGAGACATACGTGTAGACTCAAGCATGTCCAGTAATATGCTTGTATGTCTCGCATATCTACTGCCGGGAAAATACGTATAAACAGAGATGTGGACTAGAGACAAAACAAGTGTTAAAAAAGTGAAACAACTTACTTCGCCGTAGTAGTATGATTTCGGGATGTACAGACAACTGTAACTCCTTCGAAGGATCTTCTCTATGACCATAAGCTCTGATACGATGTCTACCGAAATAACCCCCATCCCGGAGAGATGATCCGACATTTGCATAAAACAAATCAATCTCACTCTTTGGGACGGGGAAATCCACAATGTCCCATAAGACGTGTATCACACCATCTGTATAGTGTGATGCATAGATTCATCAGCTTTGCTAAATTTCGATTCTGCCCCTTATCACAATGCATACACAGCCTTAAAAAAAGGAAAAATAGAATGAATTACGTACATAATATTTTTTTGGATTATTACCAAAAAAACCCTTAAACTAAATTAACTTTACAAGATTAGTCTTCACTTTAAAAAAAATACAGGTTAATCTACCAATTTCAAAAGTCAGTCGTTATAAACTCTAATTACTTTTTTGGGTCTAACCATGGATACATTCCAGCTTGAAGGCCATTGTGAATTCTGAACTATGGACAAGTGATTCGAACTAGCTAATGGAGCCACCCCCGGCCCTTTGGATTTTGTTGGGAGTTAATACCACCAATTTGGAATATATTCTTCATATATTATAGCTAAAAATTTATAAACCATGATCAGAATAAAACAGGTCTCAAGACCCATGGCATAGTAAGAACAGGAAAGAAAAAAAAAAAAACTCAAATAAGCAACTTGTGTAACAAGAAATTGATTAAAGTTTTGCAACATCCTTAAGGAAAACAGAGCATACAACAACAACCGAACGAGAATTTCTTGCTTCTGTAACAATCCTTGCTTCAGAACAACAAGGAGAAAAGGTAACTTGTTCAACAAGAAAATGGATATTTCTCAATTTTTTCCCTAAAACAACAGCCAGACAATACCGGGAAACAAAGCATAGAAATAAAAGAGAAGATTGTATTTGTAATTGTTCTCCAGAAAGTAAATGGATTCATGCTTTTGTAATTGTTCTCCAGAAAGTCCCGGATTCTTTGCTTTATTCATTACACCATACATGGAAGACGGAAAAAAAAAATGAAAGCAGATATGGTCGACATGTTCTTTAATCTCAGCTTATAAAGCAGAATTCAAGGAGTTTGCCACATGGATCACGAACCGGTGATATCACTCATCATTATGAGCTCGATATCCGAAACGATATTATGCTTGGCGCAAAAGTCAATTATGTTAATGTTGAAACGCACATACGCTATTTGCAGAACCAGCATCAAATTCATACTCTTAGGGGGCATTGGGAGATATAAAGATCTATTATGTAATTATTAATTACTTATGTATAGTTAAGTAATTGACATAATTGTATCTAGGTTTAACGTTATGTATATAAGGCAAAACTTTGACATCTTTATCAATAAAAAAATCTTGATACCAAATTAGGTTTATTGACATACATATATAATTACATAATAAATCCTCATATCTCCCAATACTTTTGATTAATTTGGTTAAGATATATACATCATGTGCAAAAGTTGGCCAAATGTTAATATTTATGAAAAGAAATCAGATCATGTTTGCGACATAATTTCAGAGGAAATAAGCTTCTATTCCAATATGATTAGTTATTCAAAACAATGGATGAAGCTGTTAAAAGGGGAAAGAGCTGGAGCGAGCAAAAGCAGGAATTCAAAATCGGTTAGACAAAGAGAGAGAAGAAGTTGCAGTTGAAAGAGAGAGATTTGAAGCACTCTCATATTTTGGAAAGCGTCTAATTCCTCGATCTCTTCGACAAACAACCCAACTTTGGGGTACAAGTCTATATAGATTATGAAAGTGCTTTTAATGATTGACCCACTGATTTCAATATGAATTTCTTCAAATGCAAACTCCAAATCGCCATTACTAAGATCGACTTTCAGCTGTTGAGGGTGTTTGAAACAGGTATATTCAATGTCTTTGACAATGTGACAAACGGGCATAAGGTTAAGAAAAAAAATCCTATAACTGGTAGAAACTCAAAGTGTCGTCGCGGAAATCATGCAAATCAATGGTAAAATCGAAACCATTATTTGACTGCTAATGAAGAAGACTTTCAAGCTATTATTTTCAGCTGTTGGAGGTGTTTGTAGATTTTCAAACCATTATTTATAGATTTTCAAGCTATTATAACTCTCCCCATCTCTGAATGTTGATTCTGAAGGTTTATAAAGCTACTTAAGATTCTAATCATAGAATTACTGTGAGAATTAAAAAGAACAGTCAGTGAATTTTAGTGAAAGAGAGAAGAAAGACTACATGTCTTTTTTTCTTTTTCCAATAGCCTCATATTTTTAGAACAGCTTAGCAATGGTGGAACGTCTATATATATACACGATGAGGCCAAAGAAAAATAATCAAAATTATCCATTAATTAGTCCATTCCACCATGTCTTAGGTTATTTCTTCTCTTTTAATTTGTTTTTTCATATATATGTGGGGGTAGAGAAACTCTCTTGAATAGTAAATCTACTTTCTACGCTCTTATGTTCAAATGCTAATATTTGACATTGGAGCGGCCTCTATAGCTTTATTTTTGATTTTTTTGATCTACTTAGCCGATAATTGTTCTACATGAATGCTGCAGAGAAACTTGACAAACCAAAGGCTCTTAGAGCAACATTAATGGACAGTTTTTTAGAAGTTCTAAACAAAAAAGAAAAAGAAAAAAAAGGAAAAAAAATGACATGGCAACAGAATCGCCTCTCTCTCTGTACAGAGGCTGCAGAAACGATTCTAAATGACATGGCATAATATGATTGGCGTTCTTTTTAAAAAAAAAATCAAAATTTTTAATAATAAGAAAATGTAAGAGCCTTTACTCTCAGGTCTCCATTAATGTTGCTCTTATGATAAAACATTTATTTTCCACACAGAGGACAAGAATCTTGCTCCATGTCTTGTGGTGGTGGTTGTCGAATGACAAGGCTATGCTCAAGAGGTTTTGCGTCCAGCACAGAGGTCACTCCAAAGCCATACTGAGTGGTTCAACCTATCTGGCATCCTTTCAGGTTGGTAGTCATCATCAGGCACTGCTACGAGAATATGGTAGCGTTCCCAATCCAAATCTTCAAGATGATCGGCCAACAAGCGTCCATATCATCCTCAGACGGCGCCAAGCCTTTTGCAATTGTCATCACGTTTGTTGGTGCAAAAGTAGGATTGCCCAAATACATGTCCAGTAACATACGGTGAACTCTAGCACGTTTAGAGCCTGTAAATATGCAAAAATTACAACATTATCTTCAGTATGATATTGAAAGTAATATAGAAAAAAAGAGACAAAGCACCTCTGGATACAGAGGTGATTCCGGCAGCCTTATATTGATGCGGCGATTCTTCCCGTCCATAAGCCGTGATTGACACGTTACCATGATAACCCTCATGACCAAGAGCTGATATGATATTCTCTCTAAACGAAACTATATCGCTCACTGGAAAATCCTCCACGTCCCAGTACATGCCTGTTTCTGCGTCTGCGAGACAAGAGTGCGATACAAAATTGAAAAAAAAAAAATTAATAATGCAATTGATCCAAATATATATATTGACAAACATATGTTCAAAACACAAACAAATAATTACGAGAGATGGATATCTTACTGGCGAATATTTGACGCATACCCTCGATTTGAATGATCGAGACGACGGCCTTCTTGTTTTCCACTGATGGAGATTTGGACCAATTTAGGGTTTTAGCAGATATTTATTCGGCTTTCTTTTTGGTAAATCTCTATTCTGCCCCGTATATAGTTTTATGTATTTACGGAGTCTTGTCCTTATACACCAAACTAAAATATACTTGCTCACTTTATGGGACAATAATCTAATGTGTTTTGTGTTTCTTTGTTTTCAAAACGAAAAACTGAAGTTATAAAAAGAATCAAGACCAGCAAGAAGCCAGCAGCTGTGGCTGTGTAATGTGAAGCAACAAGCTAAAAAAAAACATCTTTTTTCAACTCGAATCTTCCCCTCTTGTAACCAACAAACAGGGAATGCACAGAGATCTCTCTATATTTCTCCCCATCTCTGAATGTTGATGCATTGGGGAATGCTATGGAAGTCCACTAATTATGAAAAGCTTATGCATTGTTGTTACAAGAAGAAGGTAAGTCGCCGGTGACTCCAGTCAGTCAGAGGCCTACAAGGATACGAAAGAAAGTGGTGCGTTACATTTTGCCTACTCCCTCTCGACCGGCGAGCAAGCCTGTGTCAATTGAGCAGGTAGAAAACGACGAAAGTTTGGTTCTTTTTTTTTTTTTTTTTGATTTGAGTTCTATGAGAGAATTGGCCTTTGACTAGTTCTGGTTTCAGGGTCGTGGAACACAGCTTAAGGAGATTCCAAATGGTATGTGTTGACTTAACCACACATTGTTGACTTGGTCCTTAACCTGAGTAGATTTCGATTAGGTGTTCTCTACATGATACTTAAGGGGAAGATGATGAACTGTAATGTTCGCTTGTGAACTGTTTTTTTTCAGTGGCTTATAAACTATCCAAGAGGAAACCTGACGACAACCTCTTCGTACTTCACACACACCCTTCTTTACGGGAAGAAAGGAAAGGTGCTTTGAATTGTTTTGATCTCATATTTCCCTCATTTAATATGTATATTTCTTTCTGTTTATATGATATGAATGCTGTCTTGGAATTTCGATGTTTTATTTTGGAATTCCAATCATATATGATATGATTGGTTACTCAAAGGGTTGTGTGAAAAAATCAATGTGCAGGCGCAGACGCTGAAGAGAACCTATCTGTTTGTTACAAGAACCTATCTGTTTGTTTCTATATTCTGGCGCTCTTAATTAACCCTTAATTTGATTGCAAATTTACGACTACAAGTCTACAATACTGTTTACTCTTTTTTTGACAGGACTACAATATGGAAGTCCACTAATTTTGAAAAGTTTCTCCTTCTACTATTATGTGTCCTTCATCAGAAGTCAGTTTTCTCTATTTTCGACTAATAGACCAGTTTCGGATTTTCATTTGTGATCTCTTCTACGGAATAAGATACAAATAAAATAGGTTTCTCATTGTACTCTTATGAGTCACAAATGACAATTTCAAGCCTATTTACTCCATTTTATTTGTATGATTCATCAGAAGTCCGTTTTTCTTATTTTTGGTTAGTAGACCAGTTTTGGATCTTCATTTGGAATATCGATAGCATTCCCCAATGCATCAACATTCAGAGATGGGGAGAAATAGTGGACTTCCATAGCATTCCCCAATGCATCAATATCCATGTATATATATCCTATGGTGGTCAAACAGTTTCTGGTCATGGAGCTTAAAGTCTATATATATATCTGAAGTGTTTTGTGTTTCTTTGTTTTTAAAACGAAAAACTGAAGTTATAAAAAGAATCAAGACCAGCAAGAAGCCAGAAGCTGTGGCTGTGTAATGTGAAGCAACAAGCTAAAAAAAACATCTTTATTCAACTCGAATCTCCCCCTCTTGTAACCAAGAAACAGGGAATGCACAGCGATCTCTCTATATTTCTCTTCACAGATGCATTGGGGAATGCTATGGAAGCTTCAAGGCTCTAGAGAACAAGGTATCTCCTCCTAAGGCTGTAGCAAAACAGTCTGAACAAGGGAATGTTCCTAGTGTTTGATTCTTTCTGATATTCAACAGTATAGTGGCACAATATTGATAACTTACGTGCATAACTTGACAAAAGAGCCAATCTTCTCATAGACGAAAACAAAATATAACGTTTTAAAACGCACAGACGCTACTTGCAGAAGCAGCATCAATCATCTTCTTCTGACGTTTATGCGAGCTGCTTCCCTCGTCACTACAAGTATCAGAATCATCGTCCTCTGAATCATCTTCCGAATCACTTGTGGTGGTAGGGCGTATAGGGCAGCCTCCATTGACTAGGCTTTTCCACAACCATACGGTGCAACTAGATCGCACCTCTGATGGGTATGCGTAGTAGTCTTCTTCACCAGCCGCTACTAAGAGAACATTGTAGTTTAATTTCCTCATCTCTTTAATAGCGTAGACAACCTCCGTGTCTTCCTCTGCCATGCCTTTCATAATCAACATGAAATTTGCTGGAGGAAGAGACATACGTGTAGAGTCAAGCATGTCCAGTAATATGCTTGTAACTCTCGCATATCTACTGCCTGGAAAATACATATAAACTGAGATGTAGACTAGAGACAAAACAAGTGTTAAAAGAGTGAAACAACTTACTTCGCCGTAGTAGTATGATTTCGGGATGTACAGACTCCAACTCTAACTCCTTCGGATCTTCTCTATGACCATAAGCTCTGATACGATGTCTACCGAAATAACCCCCATTCCGGAGAGATGATATGACACTTCTATAAAACAAATCAATCTCACCCTTAGGGACTGGGAAATCCACAATGTCCCATAAGACGTGTATCTCACCATCTGTATAGTGTGATGCATAGATTCATCAGCTTTCACAAACATATAAACAATGACGAAACTGATAATAGATTGATCCGATCGATGAGATTCAGATGAAACCTAATCCATATAACAAACAATTTCGAGCAAGAGATAGATATCTTACGGGCGAAATTCCTGCGTTCTTCCAAGTTATTCATGGTTTCGACGAGATGGAGAAAACTGGAGATTTGGAGAAGAATGATAAAAACTATTTAGGGTTACTTTCGGATTTCTCGTGGTTTGCTATATCTCGATTCTGCCCCTTATCACAATGCATACACAAGCCTTAGCAGCAAAAAAAAAAAGTAATTAGAATGAATTACATAATATTCTTTTTTGGATTATTACAAAAAACCCTTAAACTAAATTAACTTTACAAGATTAATCTTCACTTAAAAAAACTGTTAAACAAGCACTAAACAGAGCATTTTTTTTGGTTCCTGGCTAGAGTGTTTTATAGTATTTTGAATTTTCAAGATACAAAATACAGCTACTTTTAGGGTTCAACATTTCTTCTGTAACAATCCTTGCTTCAAAACAACTGTTAAACAAGCACTAAACAGAGCATAAAAGAAGAAAAGAGTAACTTGTTCAGCAAGAAAATGGATCTCTCTCAATCTTTCACCTAAAACAAAACAGAGTATAGATAGAAAAGACAAGCAACTTCTCCAACAAGAAAATAGATTCGTGCTTTTGTAACCGTTCTCCAGAAATTCCCAGATTCTTTGCTTTATTCATTACACCATAGATGGAAGACCAGAAACCATATGCAGAAATGGTCGACATGTTCTTTAATCTCTCAGCTTATAAAGCAGAACTGAAGGAGTTTGCCACATCGATCACGAACCGGTACCTAACATCAGATTTAGCCAAACGGTCCATGGCCATGTTGATATCACTCATCTTTATGAGTTCGATATCCGAAACGATATTATGCTTGGCGCAAAAGTCAAGCATCTCTTGTGTCTCCTTCATCCCTCCAATCTGACTTCCTCCTACCATTTTCCTTCCTGTATTAACAAAAACACACAAAAAACCCTAATGTTACTTTCACAATACGCAACAAAACATAAAAAATCACAGCTTATAACGGAGGTGTTTTTACCGAGAACCATAGGGAAGATTGGTAGCTCAAGTGGCTTCTCCGGTAAGCCTAACGTCACAAGCTTTCCATTCACTTTAAGCAAACTAAACAACGGTAAAAGAGAATGTTCTGCTGATACCGTGTCCATCACGAAATCCATTGTCCCAATTGCATCCTTCATCTTTTGAGGATCGGTTGTGATGAGAAACGAGTCAGCACCGAGTCTATTAATGGCTTCTCTCTCTTTCTCCGATGATCTACTAATCACAGTGACTTTCAAACCAAAGGCTTTACCAATCTTCACAGCGATATGACCAAGCCCACCAAGTCCACTCACACCTAAATGTTTCCCTTTTTCTTCGGTCATACCGTAATACTTCATTGGACTGTACACAGTGATTCCAGCGCAGAGCAGCGGTGCGCCTGCGTCGCTCGGTAAACCGTCGGGAAAGCTTAGGACAAAGCGTTGATCGACAACGATTTTGTCGGAATAACCACCTTGGTTTCTGGTTCCGTCAGAGGAACGAGAGTTGTATGTGTAGACAAGTTGAGGACAGTAGTTTTCTAAGTCTTGGTTACATGATTCACATGATTGGCATGAACCGATTATGACTCCTACTCCTACTCGGTCTCCTTCTTTGAACTTTGTCACGTTCTTGCCAACTTTTGTTGCGATTCCAACGATTTCATGCCTAGTCGAATGAGAAAGTAGTTGTTCACGATCGAAATTGGAATTAGTATATTTTACCAAAAATAGAATTAGACTATTATTAGTATTGGTAAATGGTAATCAAGCAGTATTTTTCCGGGTGCACTTTTTTTAATATAAAACAGCCAAATTTGTTCAAAACTT
Source organism: Thlaspi arvense (assembly GCA_911865555.2). Taxonomy (NCBI): domain Eukaryota; kingdom Viridiplantae; phylum Streptophyta; class Magnoliopsida; order Brassicales; family Brassicaceae; genus Thlaspi; species Thlaspi arvense. The sequence continues at coordinate 66,597,958 of OU466860.2, forward strand.
ACTATACAATGCAAAATTAATTTAAAATCTAAACTCATACATAAACTTTTGTTGTATCAAACCCTTATTTTTCTTTCCACCAAACTCTTTTTTTTTTACTTTATAATAAAAATGGTAATAAAATCTCCATAAATCATTTTTCTTTATTCCATATTCACCAAGATATCCTATAAAGGAAATAAAGATCTCATACAAAGGAATAAAAAATAGTCTGGACCATGAATAACCGTGAAATATCTAAGGTTTTCCCATTTTCCAAAATCTGGACCATGAATTGTTGAAAAATAATACAAATATCTAAAGGCATTCGCATATTTTCGAAATCTATTTCTCAGAATATTTGTATTATTGAAAGCATTTTCTTGATCCACTATTGACAAACACATCGATCCGAATATTTGATCCTTACATATTTTTGCAGAGATTATAAGAAATGGTAACTAGTAATGGCCTAGAAAGAGTTTTAGGGGTACCCGGGAATGATAGGGTACTGAGAGAATCCCCAATCGTTCTTGATGGTATGAAGATCAGAGTGACAAACACCACAAAACAATATCGTCACCGTCACATCGTTGTCACCATTCTCTCTATACATATAACACCAAACCAAAGACAAGTTTATATCATCATCAATCACAATGACCAAATCTTTGATATCTCCCTCTCTCTCTTGTGAAGAGAGAATCAGATATACAATTGTCAAAATTATGAGAAAGAAACCTTCTAGAGAAATGAAACGGAGATAAGATGCCGGATTTGTCGTTGGCTGCCCAACCAAATGCTTTGTTATGATCTTGAGATATCGCCATATTCTTTCTCCTCTCTCTCTCTCTCTCTTTGAGCGATTGAGTTCTTGTTTTTGTCTTAATTATAGAGAAAGTGCGTGGTGCATATGTGGGCAATTATGCTTTTATCAGTAAATTAAGGAAGTAAATCTTCCTCTTTTTGCACAATCAGTTGATATAGATAGTATTTTTTGTTTTTGGTAAAATATCTCACTAAACAAAAATTGGATGCACTCAATCGTATAAATGACACGTGATATATATGGCCATAAGTTAATATAAAAGTATTTTTGATAAATATAAATAAGTAGTAGGCGAGTTTTCTCCACTCTTCCCAATTTCCACAGTATCATTGACTTAAAAAGGTGAAAAGATTTCAGTGGGCACGTGAGAGGAGTTTGAAAATAACAGATGTTGTGTGTGCCTAAATTACATAGTAGTGGCTTCAATAGTTAAACCAATTTAGTGGTTTTTGATTACGATTCACCATCGAGTGACGTATATAATTACCCCTAATTAGGAGGTTTGTGAATGGAGTTTACCGGTTAAAATAAACATCTATGAAGGATGTTGAAATAATTTATTTGTAGATTTTATTCCTTTAAATGTATAGAAACATGTTGACCAAATCCAATATGGCATATATTACCAAAAAGGAACATACATATTCAATCATATAATATGAATATGATTATGAAGAAGGAGCATCTATGAGATCATAATATGACGGAGGACTTTTTTTGCAACAACAAATTATACGATTGGTTTTGGGATTTTTCTTTACACATATTCCTCCATAACTTGTCTCGTTGCATTGTGCTTTGCACTCAGAACATGATATGTTTAGATCCAAACATATGAGCATTTGGTATGAACTTGCTTGTCCTGTCATTGATAAAAAAGAATAACTGTAACCATACATTCAAATATAACCATCACAAAAATCCATCTTATATATATATATATATATATATATATATATATATATAAAGTTATATAACAAATGACTTACGTGAGAAGAAAATCAAGAAAATAGTTGATATCAGAAGAAAACCTGTACCATAAGCACGTGAAGATTTCTTGCTTTTCATTTTCCGTAGATACTCTAATTCTACTTTCTTTTTAGTTTGGTTGTAGATTTTGTTTTTGTTGAAATTCTTGCATGCATGCTCCTTATACAAATCTTATGGTGGGCCAAACAAATATTCAACAGTTAAAAAAAAAAAAAGTCAAAAGAAAAATCTGTTTCCATACAATTTTATTTTGAATACTCGTGGTAAAATATATCTTACTTAAAAAGGACGATAAAGATTATGGTTAAATATATCTTACTTAAAAAGGACGATGAAGATTATGGTTAAATATATCTTACTTAAAAAGGACGATGAAGATTATGGTTATGTACAAGGCAACGATATATGTCAACACAACAACAACAACAACATAATAAAGTCCCAACGCAGACAAGTAAAAGTGTAAAACTATTAACATGTTACTCTGTTATACACTAATTTATTTATTATATAATAGTTGTAGCTAGTGACATAAGTTTGTAAGTAATACATATATTACAAAACAAACTTTATTTCAAATAGTCGCCTTTGTGATCACACATTAAGTGAACTACTTGGAAGAAGAGTCGAGTACACGAACGGGAACAATGGGTATGGAATCCCACCACTCTTTCATTCTCCGGTTACTCTGATCGTTGCTCATGTATTTTCCGACACTCGATGTCATTACAAAGCAATATATTGTACCAAATATTATGACCAACTTCAACGGCACCACCGCGAAGAAGCTTGCCAACGCTAACATCGACGCCATAACCATGTTTGCATGCTACGATCCAAGAGTACGATAGAACATAATTGTTTCAAAACAATACAAACAACATCGAAGTTATTATGTATACAGTGGTTACCTTGCTAGCCTTGGATGTATATATGGACCGCAACTTCATGATTGTTATGTTGACATGCTGCATCAACTGGTGAAGTCTTATTAAACCATGTTGAGCCGACACAATGCTCTCAGTCACTGTTTGGTCGGATTCGGTGCTCACTGTTACCGCATCCTCACGTTTCTTGTGGACCATCTTATTTCTAGCCTGAGCCATTTTAACCACCGCCAATATTAAGCAAGCAGATATAGCCTTACCAATCCACTCCCTGTAACATTCAATTAGTTTCTTATATTAACAGTATATACCATTAATTTACTCTTCTAAATAATGATATACGTTACTTTAAACTCACTTGTAGACAGTTAAAATGGTAAGGGCCAAAATGAAAAGCGTGCGAGAAGGCCTTTTCCAAGAAAGCACTTCTTGGAACCATGGTAATGCGTCTTGCAATGGCTTCATCAACTCCTGCAAAATACCTCATTGTTTTCAGTTTCATGCATAACATGAGTTCACCCCAATCGCAAGAATCTTCTTACCATAAGAACTGCTACACTTTCACTAATCCCTTCTTCTTCGAGCTCCGTTGTCGTAGCTTTGGCCTTTTCAATCTCCATTCCTTCTTCTCTTGACTGATTCACTGCACTTTCAAGAGACGCAAGCATGTCTTCTTCCTCAATCACTTTCCCTTTCTCCTTACTCTTTTCTTCTCCCTCTTCTTTTAATATGTTACCAAGCTGTTCCATGTTCATACTCCTCAATATAGAGCTAGCACTACACGGGATTTTGGTAGCACCCACCTTTAGACTAATCCCTGCGAGCTCTTCTAGTACGAAGTCTCCCTTAGGAACTTCCTCAAATAAACTGAATATTAAAAACTTTTTTGGATCCGGGGGAGAAATTCTCAGCATCTCACGAGCTGCATGCAACCGTATGATTCCCAAGATTGTTCTCGAATGTACTTCCCATGCTTGTGAGGGAGCCTCAACATTGTGTTTCTTCAAGAACTGGTGCATCAATGTTACCTCCTTAATAAGCATAAGCCAATGATCTCGTCTCGTTGAGCTTGTCATCTCTGGAAACTCTAAGACAACTCCCTCCTCACTAAAAAAGGTAAACAAATTATAAGTCATACTCACAAATGATGGGCTCCTAATACAAAGTATGCACTAAATCATCCTTTAGAAATACTTACAAATCCGGAGACTCGTAGACAATGGCCTTGTCAAAAAGAGGGGCACCCCATGGACCAGTGGAAATAGGTTTTGCAGAATTTGCACCACTGTCTTTAGTAAGATCTATCTTAATAGCATCTTCATAGTTTATAATTCCAGCGGCTTCAAAGTATAGTGCATAGTTAGTCAAAGTAAGCCTACCTACAAAAAAGTCAAAGACACATTTTGATAAGAAATTAGTAGCCATGAGTTTTGCATCACAAAAAGGAAATAATTGTAAAACCAAACCAGGCCAGCTTGTTTCTTTAATGTGGCGAACCACTCTCTGTGAAGCCATTGTTCCTTCAACATGCAATATAATTTCATCATCCGCTAATTCGACCCCTTTAGGTTTCGCTTGCTTTTGCAAATGCTTCATGCACCTTGAAGAAGACATGATTTATGTTCAGTCTTAAAAACCAATTATATGCACTATATATATATATATATCATAAGAATAATTACTTGTGTATTTCTTTGACAAACATATCATAAGCCGGGAAGTGAAGTTTGTGGCCGGTAGGAGCAGTTAGAGTCTCAAAGGTGTATCTTCCGTTGATGATATCAACGGGGAGAGGAACGATTGTGCCCAAATAGACAAATGCGTCTTCACCCACACTTGGTTCATGATCAGCCTAATTAATGAATCATAAAATTAAAACTTGATGTATAATTACTTACATAGAAGATGATTAGTTTAATAACAACAAAGTTTTTCTTACTAGAAGTGGCATGATGTCTGAATAAAAAAGGGAGATGTCGTCTTGCTCTGGGGATAAGGTTGATTGAATCCTCTTGTCTTCACTCTCCTTACCTACTGATTCCTTTGAACACAAGTAAACATGCATTATTAACAAAACTCCAAATCCAAAAATTTTATATAGTGTGATCGATCAGGTCTTAATGTTTGAGAGTTTAGGTACCAAATGATGAGACTGATCATTGTCATTTGCGTCAGGTTGTTGCCATGCAAGCATCATATCGAACGTGAGACGTGTGAAAGAACTATCTTTTATTCTCTCAGGTATGTTTTGACAAACCCTACTCATCACCTTTGTGTTGCAAAATTCCACAAACTTTTTCGAGTAAGTGCCTTGTGCTCCAGGCTTCCATTGACATTCAAACTCTTCCACCATTTTATCAATGGGTAAGTCTAGTTCCCTGCAACATCAGTGATTTAAAACTCCATCACTATTCCAAACTAAACCGATGCTAAACCGGCCATAATAATTTTCAAACCGGGTTCATATTATTTTTGGCTTAACCACGAAGGAAACGAAATCCCATAAAGCATGCCCACTTACAAGAATATGGTTACATGAACATGATCTACAGTTTAATTTCTGAATTAAGACTTTTAGTGTTAACGATCCTTAAAATCTTTCTCTTAATCGAAACATAGATCTGCAAATATATAGCCAGAGGGAGAGAATAAATACTGTGAGCATCGTTGAACAACGTCGTTCGCAATGGATGACAAGTGCTTCATCTTCCCCATCGTCTTTCTTCCTCTCGTATGATCTGTGTTTTTTAGCCTTTGATTTGTTTTTTTTTTTGTCTTTTCGTATTCGGTTTTTGGTGACTGATGTAGAGAAAAATACTCGTTCACTGGCAACTTCTGCATGTTCCACGTGGCATACCCATGCAAAATAGGCGAGAACTGCAAAATTAGTAAAAAAGACGATGTCGTTTCACGTGAAGGTGCAGAAAAATTCGCAAGTCTTTTTCTTTTTCTGTTGACCAACCAATTTAATTGCCAAACCGAACCGAATCGAAACTACTAAAATACCGAACCGTACCGGATCGAGGCTCATCGAATGTCCCAGGCCTAGCCGCATAACTGGAAAAAACTCAGAGCACTTTGAAACATACGGCGGACTGAGCGAAATACGGAAGAGAAACATGGCGGAGGAGGCAATTCTAGGGTTTCTGCAACAGAACGAAGAAATCACAGATTCTGGTCAATTCTCTTCCGAACACAACCTTGACCACGACGAAGTCGTCAATGTCATCAAGAGCTTACATGGTTTTCGCTACATCGAAGCTCAGGTATCACACCATCACTTAACCATTCTATTCAACTAAACTTCAGATTGATTTAGGCTTGTGGAGAAGGGGAATCAGGGATCTATATGTTGTTTCATAGGGAATCAGCTTCAGTTTTTTTTGTGTGTGTGTGAGGTTTTAGATTGAGGGATTTAGCGATTAGCTTATGAGATAATGTATGGCTATGAAAAGTTACCTGATTGAATCATAAACATTGTAATGTGATGAGCAGGACATTAAACGGGAATCATGGTTGTTGACTGATGAAGGCAAGAAATATGCAGCGGAAGGGTCCCCAGAGGTACAAGTGTTCTTGGCTGTTCCTGCAGAAGGCAGCTTATCCAAAGATGAGCTCGAGGTGAATTATGGATCTTGCGATTCGTTTAATGCTTTTTTTTCTATACCCGTGACTGGTGAAACCATGGATTTGATGTCATGGTGTGTAAAATCTTGCTGTTTCAGAAAAAGCTAGCTCCATCGGTTTTCAAGATTGGCTGGTCACAAGTTGGGAAAAACAAGTGGGTGCAAATGGGAAAGCAAGTCTCTAGGAAGGTAAAACAAAGGAACTGTTCATGTTTGGTTATGCAGTGATTTGTCTTCTTCTCTTTTATGGTATTGAAATGGCATGGCTTCTGTTGATTCTGCCAAGGATTTTTCTGCATCTATTTAGTCTACATTCATAGGCACTAAACTATTTTGTTGTAGGTTAAACATGTTGAAGATAAAGTGAAGAACCTGCTTTTACAAACACAGGATGGGCTGGTGTGTATCATTTTATCTCAAACTGATTATGTGGAATTCTTATGCAGCTTAAAAAAATTCATGTGACTAAGTTGGCCTTTCTCACCTTCAGGAACTTGACAAAGAAAGTCTCAAATATCTCGAAGGGAGGAAACTCATAACATCAAGGTAACTTAACTGCGCTTTTCATTTTTAAGTTATTTCTTTTGGGAGAGAGACATTATTTACAGCTTCCCTCCATTCTTCGTAGGACATGGAAAGGCTATTCTGTAAAGAAAGGCCCCAATTATGCTCCCAAAAGGAAGAATTTCGCCACTGACTTGACTCGAGAAAATCTACAAAAGTGTGTACCTTTTCTCCCGTTTTCAACTTATTGTTGACATTGTTGGCATAGTGCAAAATAAGATAAGAAATTGGTACTCACATGCAGCTGGAAAGAGTTAGAGTTCAAGGAATATAACTACAATGCTAAGGGTTTGCCTGTTGATGCTGGGCATCTCCACCCCCTTCTTAAGGTACTCAACCGTAAAACAATTTGCTGAAAGCCTGTACTTCAAGCTCGGCGTGTCTTAGTGATTTTTATAACTCACACTGAAATATATTTTACTTGATGGTTACCTTTTCTGTTGCAAAAAAATTGGAGTAACCATTGTTTTTCATAGCCTATTAACTTATTATTATTATTATTCTTGTGTGTTTCAGGTGCGGAAGCAGTTCAAAGACATATTTTGTCAGATGGGGTGAGACTTTTACAATGTTATTACTAGTATTACTCCATTTTTTCTGCTACCGGGGAATAATGATTTTCAGCATTATGTGGTCACAGGTTTGAAGAGATGCCAACAAACAACTTTGTAGAGAGCAGGTATCATATCAGTTAGATTTGTAAATCTCTTTTGATACTACATAGCAAGGCATCTCAATATCTAAAGCAAATTTATCAACCTTTTCACAATCCATCTGGTTGTTCAGAAATGATGTTTGGATTTCTTAAGCTTTTCGTGAAGAAAATCGGAATTCTCTTTTCTGTTCATTGATTGATCTCAACCTTTTCCTCTGCTCTGTAGCTTCTGGAATTTCGATGCATTGTTCCAGCCACAGCAACACCCGGCTCGTGACTCTCATGACACCTTCTTTCTAAAAGGTTCAATGCTTGAATCCTCAGCGACTGAGTTTGTCTTTTGGACAACTCTCTCTCTCTCTCTCTCTCTCTCTGCTGCTTTATGACATCTCAGTGACATTCTAGCTGTTAATCGTAATATGTAAATATTTGATTGTAGCTCCTTCAACGACAAGGGAATTACCAGAAGATTATGTTGAAAGGGTGAAACAAGTTCACGAGTCTGGTGGATATGGATCGAGAGGGTAACAACTTGTTTTGATACATACTGCCTCTGATAGTAATCAACTAATTTTTTAACCTTCCGTCATGGTCTTTTCCATTGTACAGGTACAATTATGATTGGAAAAGAGAGGAAGCAAACAAAAATCTTCTCCGTACCCACACAACGGCGGTCTCGTCTAGGATGCTTTATGCACTCGCAAAGGTGTGACTTGATTTGACTTTTCCCTTCCAATTCTCAATCCATTCATCTGTCTAAGTCATTCCTTATTCTTGGTTTATAATTACTGATGAATACCTAGAGTGAGGGTTGGAATCAAGGCTTTGTTTGTTTTCTCCGTACCCATATATGGTTTCCCGACCAGAGCATCATTTCATGTCTATGCGCATATATTCCTAAGAATCCTGAAGCATGTAGACTTCTTAAAATTTCGTGCTTTCTGAGTAACTGTTGGCTAGGAATTTACAAACTGTGCAACATTGTTCCTGTAGTATACTCATTTTATCGCTTACTGTAGGAACCTTTCGCTCCCAAGAAGTACTTTTCTATAGACCGTGTCTTCAGAAACGAGGCTGTTGACCGAACCCATCTGGCAGAGTTCCATCAGATTGAAGGTAATTGCGTTAGCTAATGACTTGTCACAGTTTGAGAATTTCATAGTCAGAATCATGAACATGCACCAAAATTTCCTTTTAAAAAGTCTCTCTTCTCTTTTGCTCAGGTTTAATCTGTGATCGTGGTCTTACACTGGGTGATCTCATTGGTGTATTACAAGACTTCTTCTCACGATTAGGTAAGATTCTTTATTGCTTCCGCTTGCTCATATTTCGATGCTTCAAAGCCGCTTACGAGAAAACAAAGGCTTATGCGATAAATGCTTTTACAGGGATGTCCAAGCTGCGTTTCAAGCCTGCCTACAACCCTTACACGGAACCAAGCATGGAGATTTTCAGGTAAATTCGGACAAAACGCCACCTCGAAAAATCCAACAGAAAAACAGACAGTAACAGATATTGTCTGCTACTTTCTTACCAGCTACCATGAAGGACTAGGGAAATGGGTAGAGATTGGAAACTCTGGCATGTTCCGACCCGAAATGCTACAACCAATGGGTCTCCCAGAGGATGTTCGAGTCATTGCATGGGGTCTTTCTCTTGAAAGGTACAAACCGAAGATGATGAATAATAGACTTTCAGGGACATATTTTGAATACCAACGACATTGCTGATCATTTCTGATTTTGTTTACTTAAACAGACCAACAATGATCTTATACGGCATTGACAACATCCGCGATCTCTTTGGACACAAGGTACTAGATCTTACTTCTTGTTGATACGACAACATCTCTGACGGAGTAATAGTTCTCAGTTCTCATCGTGTTATTGTTATTCGCTTACACAGGTGGATCTTGATCTTATTAAACGGAATCCGATCTGTCGCATTGGAATCGAATGAGATTGATTTGGATTCTGCATTTGTGACGGTTTCCTTGATTCGGTTTTGGTGTGGGATCAAACTTATCTGCAAGACAAGCATAGTTCTATACACAATCTATCTATGATCCTGCTATTTTAGACTTGTATATCCATTGAAGATTATATTCACAATCAATTGAAGATTATATTCACTTACCGTTTTCATAATAATCCATTAAAGAATGAAGATTCTCGTTTGACATGTATGTCTTTTATTTACTTGTTCTTCTCTTTGAACAAGATTTATAGTTTCCGATTTGCTGAGGTTTTTTGAAAACAAAACAGAATATAACAATGATTTCTCAGATACTAGTATTTTCCAAAACCTATGTTTGGAATAATTTGATGATGATGATGAAATATAGCTTAATTTTTCTGGCTCTTGCACATTAGTCCTTCCTTGATAATTATATGCAACGGATCATCTTTAAACTCATTATAAGTTATACTAATCTAAGGTAAAAGTTAAAACACGTGTACGTAATATTATTATTTCATAAGAGCAAAACTGTTGCTAGTGAATGTTAAGTCTTGTTAATTTATTCTTTGTTGTCATACTTATGGAATATTATCTTAACACTGTTGTTAGTGAATCGTACTGATCATTTTTGGAACTTGTTCTCAGGTAGTAATGTTATCTGCTGATATGGGTTGGTTTTGTGTATCTCGTGGGTGTCATCTAATGGTTATAGTAGTACACATTAAAGGTTATAATGTATATCGAGTGTTTCATGTTCTGGTTTTGTTATGACAATGACATGTACACCTTTAAAACTCATAGTAATGAGTTGCCTTTTTCTCTTCTTTTTGGGGCTTCTATGTTTAAATCTCTTGATAAAACGGTTCTATTATGTGAGACTTCTGCAGAGTTTTCATGGTGAAATGCAGCTAGGTAGTTCATGTTGTATTCGGTTCTTCTTTTGTTCTTTTGTTTTATCTTTGGTTCTATAAAACTGCATATGTTTCTCTTCTTTTGTTTTGTGTTTGGTCTTCTTTTCAATTTCATTTCAAGCTGTTTATGTGTTCTTGAGCAGAAACACTAAAGTAACAAGAGAGGCTTCAATTAAACAACGGATTTTTCTCACTAATGGAAGGTATGACTCTAATTAAGAGCATCTCCAATGCAATCTTCAAATATTGATCCCAACCTTCAAAACTTCAAATTTTGAACTTCAGCATACTTGTCGATCTTCATTTTGAGTTGTTGTTTGAGCTTTCACTATTCAAAACAACAGCTATCTTATTTTTATATAAATATTTACACAAATCATAATACTGTATTTCTTCTTAGTGAAAATATTGTTGAATTTGATCTTGATGCAGGAACCACCGGTGAGCACAAGAAAAATGCTGACACAACTATACGTCTGAACAAATTTATCTCTTAGAAAGTAGATCCAAGAGTGTAAAGACTTGTGGAAGCTACTTGTTTCAAGATTTTTTTTAAAGATTGAAGAAGCTTATCATAAGCAAAATCTGCCACTTCTTACGACGTTGCTGTCATTCTTTGATTCAAACCACAAGGCTTTTTGTTTTCGGACAGAGAATGAGATTTCCATTGTTGATTTTGGCCTCCAAAATGTTCTATATATTAAAGGATTGTTTGTTAAGAGTATTACAAACTCTCTTTGAAAATATGCCAAAGACATTAAAGAACAGGATTTAGAGCCTTACTTTATAGCTTTATCTCCCGTTTCTATTGGAAACGGTCGTTATCCCGAACAAAACCAAAGGTATTTCTCCCATATTTCTACCACTCCTACAAAAAGATGAGGTCGACAAGTATGCTGGGGGGCAGCACTGTTGGTTTTATTGTTAAGTAATAAAACCACAGCTCTAAACGGTTTTTCTTATACTTTGCAAGAAAAACAAAAACTAATTACTTTAATTGTGTATATAATGTTAATTAACAATTACTGTTCTTTATTTTTTTATATAGGTATTTGCATTGAAGACAAAAAAAAATAACATCACCTTATAGTTAAAGAACATAAAAGTAACTTAACGTTACAGTTTTTGACAAAAATGGATTTTAATATAATCATCGAGACCCTTTGGCCCAAAAAAAAGTTTCTATAAGCTATTATAGCCCTGATTTTTCGAAGTAGAATGAAGCTTTCTTCTATCAGATTTGTAGAGTGCCTTCATATATGTAAAGCTAGCTAATGTAGCCTTGATGCATTGAATTCTTATGTAATGGAAAACTTTACACATCTTGTGCAAAAGAAAGAACATATTTTCATGTGGGTAATAATTTCTTCAATTGCATAGAGTTCACCATAAAAAATCTCAAAATTTCACCAAAAGTAACAATAACTAAATGTAGCAAAACTCTGACCAAATAAAATCCAAATAAATTATCTTACCAAATAGAAACATATAATCAGAAAATTAGAAAAATGGTATGTTTAGATGTTACCATAAATTTGTAAAACTATCCATTTAAATTGGTGACGAGATATATGAATTGAAGATTATATTCACTTACCCTTTATACAATTAAAGAATGAAGATTCTCGTTTTAGTATTTATTAAGACAGACTAATTCACACACATTCGTTTGGTTATAATTATGTCTTAAATGTACAGTTCGTGGCTATGCACAGCTTTCATGGTACGAACTATTGCTTAAGATTATTCGTCCTCTTCTTCCGGAGAGTCGGAGAACTCAATCTCCTCATTGGACGGCAGAGAATCCTCAGAGTCAAGACCAGCTTCGAATCTCTCTCTTCTCTCCACTTTCTCTCTCACTCTCCTCTCAAACTCTTCGTCCGTACAGGCCAACATGTGCCTGAGCTTGAAGTTTACTCTGTTCTCAACCATAATGGTGTGCCTTGGGATTATCCGACGCTCCAGCGAGTAGCTAAAGAATCTGTCACAGTAATAATACACAACTTCATGATTACTTGCTTTCAAGGTGTTGTTGTATCGTTTCATGTAAAGTTCCTCTCTGTTACCTGGGAAACTCAATAAGATCTTGAAGCGGACGGATCATTGTTCTTCGCAAGTAACGGTACTTTGGACGCAGGATATCAACGTTATATCTAAGCAGCATCGGGAAGTCAGCAATCATTTCGCCTAGTTGATCAATGCGGATTCCTAATGATGCATAGTATCTCATGTTGAGTTCTAGCTTCGTCCCTATGCTGCATCCAAGGAGAGCTGGATCCAATGCAATAACTTTGCCGATATCCTTCTGGCTTACTCCGGCTCTGGTTAACAGAAAAATCACCTGCACGACCCAACTTACATGGTGGTATCAGAAGAAGATTCTGGACTCATCATATGCTATGATTAACATAACATTACATGTTTGGTCTTTAAAAGAAGTAGGACTAACCACAGGTCGGATTTTCTTGTAGAGACTGTATGTTAGTAATGAAGGAAACTTTACTAACATGTTTCCAATGGCCTCATTAGGGATACCCATGTCCTGGAAAAATCTCACCTTTAAAAACCACAAGAGAATCTGAGTTAGTGGAATCTGCTGCGTCTAATAAGGAGGGAGTTCATAGTATATTAGACGAATTTCAAATACCTTTGGTGCGATTGACTTCTCCAAATCAATGCAGTAAAGAATCGGTTTCACGACAAGGATTCTTTTCATTCCTTCTTTGGAGATTCCAAGGTAGTAGAAATATTTGATTAGAGGCTTCCATCTTTCTTCGATACTGCATCCCATGAGGTGTGGCTTGAATGCTAATAGTCTCCCAACATCCTCTGTGCTAAGCCCAAACTCTTTCAGGTAACTGATCTGGATTAAGGCAAGCAACACATTCATGAACTCGAAAAGACTGTTCCTAACAATGATGGATCAACATATACATCTAGCTCTTCAGTACCTTTCTCTCCATCTCTTCGAACGAAAAGAACCCGAGTATCTTTGGATAATCGAAGACCATTGTGCCAAAGTCATTCTGATTCATACCCATTTTCAAGAAGAAACCAACACGGCTTTTGACTTCTTCCATGCTGAAAGAGAGCAACTCGGGACATCGGCCAACCACAAATCCCATCCAATCCCTCCTCACACCGTTGCTCTCTAGATACTCAACAATCTCGTCGAGTTCTTCACGGCTTCGTTGCAAGAGGTTGCCCCCGGATCTCAAGAACGCAACTCCAATGAATTCACCCTTCACATGAATGGTTTTGAGCCACTCGATCATGATTCTTATGGAGTCAAGATTTCCTTTAGACATGCATATGATCTTCCCAATTCTATTATATGAAAACTCATGGTGCTTCAACCACCTGCACGGTTCAATATCATTATGGATAAAATTCTAATTTTAACAGACCCCTAAAATCAAGCAAACGATATTGCAAAATTCAACTCAAGAACCCATTAACTTGATCCACTTCGCTGCAAAAAAAGATAAAACAATTCTGGCATAGACTTTCATTTTTCGACTTTCCTCTGAAGTTCAGTTTTCGATATGATCAATCATAGAGAAAGTCAATATTTTTTCTTCATAGACAAACCATCGAACACCTTATGGGCACTAATGACACCTTATGGGTAGAAGAAGCTATGGAAGTAGAAGCTTGACCTTACAAGAGGAACGAAATTGGAGTCCTCTATGACCGTCCTGGCGCGAAGGTTAAACCTGGAATCTGAATATTCCGGCATCCGCTTCAACGCCGCAGCTTCGATCATCACATGATCAACGAAATCACCAAGACGATCAGTCACATTAGTCGCGTAAGTGATTCCAAATCTACCTTTCCTCACTAAGGATTCTTTGATAATCTCCTTCGTCACTTTCCGCCTGATCTCCAGCGCCTTAGCAATCATCTCCCTCTCGCTCGCACCGTCGTCATCGCCATCAGAACCGAGAAATTTGCGGAGCGAAGGAAGCGAGGAGGCAACATCAACATCGGAGGCAGATTGTGCGTAGATTGAGCCGGGGAACTGTGGAGTTCTTCTGGTTACGAGGGAGAGCTCGAGCAGCTTCGATCGGTCTTCACCTTCTACATCTCGCCGCGGCGGAACGAAGGTGTCGGGGGATTCGTTAGTGTTTTTATCGAGCTTCAGGTCTCGATTATGGCGTACAAACAGAGAGAGTGATCTCACATTGTGCCGGCGACGGATTACTGTATCTTGCGATTCGTCGGGATGGTCCTGACGGCGGAGAGAGGAGGAGACGAGGGAAAACGTTGAGGTATAGCTTACGTTGCAGTGGAGAAGCATGGAGGAAAGAGTGATGGTGGAGGAGACAAAGAGAGTAGAGCAGCTCGGAGAAATTAAATTGAGAAAGATTACAGAGAACGATGAAGAAATCAAAGAGAGATAAAAAGCAACAACTTGGAGCAATCTATAGAATAAATATTAGCTAAAACTTATTAACAACAAGTGGTTCCATGGTCTAGCGGTTAGGACATTAGACTCTGAATCTAGTAACCCGAGTTCAATTCTCGGTGGAACCTTGTTTTTTATTGTATTTTACGTTTTGGGTTGGGCCTTCTTTCAAAATTTCAAAGCCTAAATATAGTGGGTCTTAACTCAAATTTGTTTTTCTTTATTTTCTTGTAACGATAACCAGAAATATTAAGAGTTCTCAATTTGCACTCAGTAAATCAACACAACAACAATAACTCATAAGTTTCTCCATAGCTCAGCATTTTCAAGTTTTTAGGAGATGACACTTTAACAAAAAGAAAAATAACACCAATAAAAACATTTCATTAATCAAGTCATCAATATATTTAACTTTTAAATTTAAATCCATTAAAAACCCAAATATTTTTTATTGTTAATTTTAGTTTTATTTTTTGGTTAAGCCAAGCCCAAATAATAAATAACAGCAAATAAAAAAATTGTTTTATTTTTTTGCCAAACCCAAATAATAAATAACAACAAATAATAAAATTAAATATTTGTTTTATATTTTTACCAAACCGAAACTCAAATAATAAATAACAGAAAAAAAAATTATACCTATGTGTTTGCTTGATAGATATGCATATGATTGAAGAAAGTGTAGACTTATCATCAACTATGCTTCCATAACAACAATGCAAAAAACGTTATGTTATAAGAAGCTCACACATCAGCAAAAATTTGAACCAATAAAAACATAACAATAATACATATTATTAACACACTAATAAAATCAATTTACTATTTTGCTGACCCATTAAAAAACCCAAAGTTTACAAAAAAAATGGAAGGCGAAAGCAAATAAGGAGAAACTCAGACCACCACAGCTTGGAGATTCGCATTTCCACTGGTTACCGAGAACAAATTTTCTTGGGTTTGGCGGGAATAGAGAACTTCTTGGTTTTGGTAGAAAAATGTGATTTTCAGTTTTGGTAGGAAAACATAGTTTCTCGATTATGGCAGAAAAAAACGAATTCTCGGGTTTGGCGGAAAAAAGGTGAATTTTTGGTTTTGGTGAGAAATAAAAAAAAATTGATTTTGACGAGAACATGCGAGGGAAATGCAACTTTTCAATTTTGACGAAAAATACAATTTCTCGGTTTTGATAGAAAATGCAAATTTTCGGCTTTTGATTGATAATGTAATTTCTTGATTTTTGCGAAAATTTGTAATTTGACAATTTTGGCAGAAAATGCAATTTTTCGGGTTGATAGAAAAGCAAAATTTCTCGATTTTGGTAGGAATAAACAATTTCTTGGTTTTGATGGGAAATGCAAATTTTCAGTTTGTGACATATAATTTGATTTTTTTTTGTTTTCGAGGGAAAATATGATTTCTTAGTTTTTGCGGGAAACGCAATTTCTCATGAGATAATACAATTTTTGATTTTCGTAGAAAATTGTAGTTTATCGGTTTTGGTAGGAAGACATGATTCTTGATTTAACGAGGAAAATAATTTTTTCTTGTTTTGGTGGGAATAGACGATTTTTGCGGAAAAATATCTTTTTGGTTTTGACAGGAAAATACTATTTTTTTTGTTTTTGCAGGAAGATGAAATTTTTTGGTTTTGGTGAAAAAGCTTGATTTCTCTGTTTTGACGGGAAAACACAGGTTCTCGCGGGAAAATGTGATTTTTTTTTTGTTTTTGAGGAAAAATGTAATTTCTTTGTTTTGGTAGGAAAATGAAATTTCAGCTTGACGAGAAAATAATTTTTTTTGGTTTTGGCGGAAATAGACGATTTCTCAGTTTTGTGGGAAAATATATTTTTCTTGTTTTGTCGGAAAATACAATTTCTCAGTTTTTGTAAAATGATAAAATTTCTCTGTGCTAATTTTCAAAGTTACAATATGTTTATTGTAACCAAAATTGAGTTATTTAACTTCAACTAAATTGATATTTCAACAGTTCAAATAGAACTTTCTATTTAGTTCTAAAGTAATAGTAATGATTTTGATATGAATGTTATTGATTATAGTTTGGTAGTTTTGGAAACATATGTCTCTAATAAATATTTGATAAACAAATAAATTTTATAGTTTAAAATAATCATATTAATTAATATTTTTTTTAAATGGCAATTTGCATTATATAATTTCAAAAGAGGATCAAATAGCAATTTAGTAGAGAAAATAAATTACATTTATCATTAGCATGAAGGTACTTAAAAATGTATTGTTTTATTCTTACATATACATTTATAGATAGTTAGCTAAACAAATTTGATAGTAGATTATAATTTTAAAAAATTAAAAAATTAATGATATATAATGTTTATTCAGATTTAAAACATATAAATACATAACTTAAGCTAATAAAAAATAAATATAATACTCATTTACATTATAGAAATAATTTTATTATATTAAAAATATATACAAATCTAGAAAAATATCCCGCAGCGTAGCGCGGTTAAATACCTAGTATAAGCAAATCAAATATAATATCCACGCAAATGTTTCTAGACCCCATATATATGAGAAATTTCACTTATTTAAGTTTTTTTTTTATCATTTTACACAAAAAGAAATTAAAACTTTCTCGCTGAAAATATCAAAAAATATACTTCAAATCTCTTCTTGAAACTCTTAATAAAATTTAATGATTGACACTGGTTTCTAAAGTAGGTGTACGTACGTACGCTTAAGAGTTCTCAGTTTTGCACTCAGAGTAAATATAAGCAAATCAAATATGATATCCACGCAAATGTTTCTAGACCCCTATATATATGAGAAATTTCACTTATTTAAGTTTTTTTTTTATCATTTTACAAAAAAAAAGAAATCAAAACTTTCTCGCTGAAAATATCAAAAAATATACTCCAAATCTTTTCTTGAAACTCTTAATAAAATTTAATGATTGACACTGATTTCTAAAATAGGTGTACGTACGTACGCTTAAGAGTTCTCAATTTTGCACTCAGTAAATATAAGCAAATCAAATATAATATCCACGCAAATGTTTCTAGACCCCCATATATATGAGAAATTTCACTTATTTAAGTTTTTTTTTTATCGTTTTACAAAAAAAAAAGAAATCAAAACTTTCTCGCTGAAAATTTCAAAAAAATATACTCCAATCTTTGCTTGAGACTCTTAATAAAATTTAATGATTGACACTGATTTCTAAAGTAGGTGTACGTACGTACGTACGCTTAAGTAGTTTCACTAGTTCCAAAACACAAACATCAATATTGATACCAAAAAAACATGTAAAGATTGAATTCAAATACTCCATGCATGGGAAAATTAGCATTTAAGACATGCATCATGCATGGGAAAATTAAAACTGAGAAAACTTAAAACCCTCTATAAATTAATTCAAACGTCTCTCAACTCTTACTAAGAAGCCTCTTTGTTCTCTACCTCGAGACCTTTGTTTGTTTCTTTTCAATGGCGTCAGGATATGGTGTTTTCAAGTGCTATATTCGCGGTCTTGACCGTGACACTAGTGAAGTAGATCTCCAGAGAGCCTTTTCTAAGTTTGGCAACGTTATGTATTCGAAAGTCCGTTATACGCCTTAAGATCGAACGGTTATATTGTCATTTAACGTTTTAGTATTAACTTTTGTTTGTTGGACTCTTTCTTACTAATGCGTATATATCTTTGTTTCAAATATGTCATACGCGATCGTGAGACTGGAATATCGAGGGGTTTTGGATTTGTTACTCTCGAGGACGAGAAATCTATGAGAGATGCCATTAAGGAAATGAACATCGCTGAGATCGATGGTTGCTGCAACAATGGTGTTCGTAAGGTATTTTGTGATCTTAAGTTCATTGCTGTTGAAGAGGCTTGGCCACGCAAACCCAGTTCAGAGGAATTTGCCTACACGTTTGCCATGATGGTTAGTTTAAAGATGAGGGCCGCAGGAATGTAAGAGTATCTTGGTTCTTTTAGAAGTTGCATGGAAGGTGGTGCTTTGAATCAAGTCTTGTAAATTTGTATTAACTTGGTTTTTTAGAAGTTATGTGATGTGACAAAGCTTGGACTATATATGACAAAGATACTTCACCTGGAAGTTCACGTCTGTTACAGTTTCATCTCTAATAAATATTCTGGTGTCATGATCCATTTATATGAGGACGTAACAAACTTTGATTTTGATTTACTTAAGAATCTGTAATTAAAACCATGTCTTATCCATGTAGATGTAAATCAACGAATTTATCTATAAACATCATGCGATCAAGTATCACAAAGATTAGTTTGTCATAGCAATGCAGTTTTGGTTTATTAGAAGAAATAAAACCACGTCTAATCCATGTTTAAAAGTGTTTAAATAATACGCATAAGAAAGTTAAACACCGGATGTGATACTATTTGACTGCAGAACTCACAGGTATCATCTCTCCCTCCCGGCAATGAAGTCGCTTTGGAGGAGCCGCTGCGTGATTGACGATAAGATATACGTGATTAGAGGTTGCAAAGATTGGGTTCGAAATGTTGGATCCCAAGAAAAAGATTTGGAGATTGATAGCCCAGACTCCTCCATACGTGGCGTAGTAAGTATGCGACATATGCTGCTATGGACAGCAAGATTTACGCTTAGGATGGTATGTTTTTTTTTGTTGCGTTTGATCCCAAAAAGGCCGATGTAAATCATCATGCGGCTATTGGAATGAATTGCAACATCTATCTGTGTGGCGTGAAGATTCTTGTGTGGTTGATGGTTAATTGTATACAGTTGATCTTACCCTTTACCATAAGCATCCTTTCGTGATGTATGATCAAAAATATAAGCCGTGGAAACCGGTGAGAGGGATCACTCTGTTTCCTGCTAACCTCTTCTAAGAGGAGGCGAAACTGGCATGTCACGGCAGGAAGCTGATGATTATGGCGGCTAATCAGATTCGTCTGTGGAATCCTCCTGCGGAAAAAGAAATCTGCTGCATACAAACCATATTAGTGAAACTTCACCCAAAAGATGAGTAACTAAAGATATATTTTAAATTACGTTTGATCCACTGTGTAAGCAATTTTATCTTTTGTACCGTTGGTGCACATGTAAACTGTGATATAATGTATAAGCAAGTTCACTTGTAAACATATACAATTAATCATACGCTTTATCATAATTATCCTATTGTTGTGTATGATTGGAAGAGGTTTGGAATCCAAGCCTAAAATTGCATATCTTGGTGGGAAGCTGATGATGTTGGCTGCTAATCGAAACCGCTGATGGAATATTTTTGTGAAAGATTTCTGTGAAATATATTTGTTACACAGATATTGTTTTGGAATTGTGTGAAGATGGTGAGATGTGGGGGAAGATTGAATCAGTCCAAGTTGTGCTTAGAACCAAGTCGCTGTCTTCAATTGAGTTTTATCGAGTTGTTACCTTCGGATTTAGGTATATTTCTGTACTTTGAATTGTTTGAGCTATGGTGCTTAGACCATCATTCGCTTAGTTGGACATATTTTCATGAACTTGCACGTGAATGATCTTAGATTACATCTAATGTGTTAAGCAGCTCATTAAGTAGAGTTGCTAAAAAGTTGTTAACAAGACGATTTCTTAAACTATATAAAAGGGTGTATATATACCATTATCTTAAACTTCACAAAATATCTTACCAAATTTGTTGAGATGCATCTTTTTCTTTTTAGCTATCTCTTGGGCTTTTGTGCACTTGCACTAACTGGTCTCAAGTTCTTCATGTTTGCTTTTAATATATGAAAACTTGGTCCAGAGATTTCTGAATCTTTTAACACGAGAATTCAAAAGAGTTTCCATCAGTTAAATTAAATTACCAGGTTATTATAAGACCTACATGAAACAAACAACAAGAGAGATAGATAGAGAGATTCAGACATATTCCTATGTGAAAGACTTTGATTTACTCATGAATTTGGTTAAACTTTGTAAAAAACCTCTAGGAGAGGATGTTGTGGAAGATCGATTATGTGAAGAAGAAGAAGAATTTATAGATTTTTTTTATGAAAAATATGATTAACTGTATTATTTATAAAGTTTCGAAAAACCAATTAAAAACATATGGTGGGGGGAAGGGATTATATGAAATTACAATTTCTCTTATAATCATTAAAGTTTCACATCGATTTCTTTTCCATCCAACTAATCAACCATCGAAATGATTTATCAGTTTCAATTATTTGTCTTATTAGTGAACGAAAAATGATACAACATCTGAGCAACTTCAAAAGACTGTTACTATAAGCATTTCATTGTCTTTATTTTTTTTATATTTCTTTTTCCTAATTTGAAAACTGCAAAATATGAGTACAATTTTGCAATGAAAATAGAAACCAATCTTTTCTTCAACAAGCACAAATATCATGAGAGTAATCTTGGCCACGATCATCATCATCATCGATGGAGTTAGAGGATCCTTGGTTACTTGAGACTGCGTGATCATTACTTCTCATATCGTTTAGCTTCTTCCGGTTCAATAAGATGCGTCCTCCCTCTTTCATTTCTCTCTGTTATCGTCTCTGCTTGAAGTTCTTTAGAATTTATAATTTTGTTGTAAAGTACAATTTATTTTGAGCAATTAATTGATATTTCTTCAGACAGAACAAAACTTGCAAACTATATATAAAGATGAAATTTAACAAGTTTCGTTAAAATTTTGTATTCATAATCAATAGTGCATTTCATAAGCAAATCCCTTTGAATTGTTGTGGTAGGTAAAAAAAATAATTATTAAGATACTTTCCAATAAAAGTTAATTTAGGAGAAATGATTTTCACATTTCACTGGTACCGAAAAATCGAGTATGTAGAAAGTTTAGGGATTAGGGAAAACTAGTTCCAAAAGAGAAGACGCTTGTTTCTAAAAGTTTGAGATTCGATAGCATTTATGCCACATGCATAAATCGAAAACATCTTAACGTCTCACGTTTTCTATAAATTGACGCGTCCTCTTCGTTATTTTCATAATCTATGTTATATCTCTCTCTTTCAAAAATGGCGTCCGAAGATGTTGAATTCAAGCTTTGTTCGCGGTTTGGAGAACGACATGGAGTATTATGAGCTTGAGGATGCGTTTTCGCAGTTCGGCGACGTTATAGAAACATATGTTGGTTTCTTTTGTCATTAATAAATCCAGTTAGGCGACGTATTTGATTTTTTTTTTATTATTCTGAATTTTGTCATTAAAATATTCTGGTGTTTTCATATCGTACCACAAATCTCATATATTGGATCATCACCCATTTATATGAGGTCGTAAACAGACTTTGATTAGTTTGTCATAGCAATGCAGTTTGGTTTATTAGAAGAAATGAAAACCACGTCTAATCCAAAATTAAAATTGGTTAAATTATATGCACATGTAAGTAAACCATCGAAGTTGATATGGCCGAGTTGGTCTAAGGCGCCAGATTAAGGTTCTGGTCCGAAAGGGCGTGGGTTCAAATCCCACTGTCAACATCAAATTTTTTATAATTATTTTTTTTAGAAAATGTACTTTTTTGCATTTATCTCGGCCCAATAATTCCGGGCCCAGTATCAGTCGTGTCAGTCAGAGCATGTGACTACAATTTGTGGGCCGAAGGGATAAAAATGTCATTTCGGATATCAGATATTTTCTCGCCCAAAGATATTTTTTCCTGGGAACAAGCGGAGAGAAAAATATCTTTTCTCTCTCGCATCGTCTTTTCCATTTGCGCAATAAACCAAAAAGCATCACGTGATGTGTCCCCAACCACCACCATTTTTAACCAAACCCTTAACCACAGTTAAACCAATTTTCAATTAAAATCGACCCTAACCCTAGAAAATATCTAACCTTGGTTCACACCCCAGCTCCCTATATAAATACATTCTTCGTCTCCCTCACTCATCACACACCTCTCCGTTCCTCTTCACTGTCACTCTAGATCTTCCTTTTTATCTCTTTCAATGGCGTCCGCAGATGTTGAGTACCGGTGCTTCGTTGGAGGTCTAGCATGGGCCACCGATGACCAGGCTCTTGAGACCGCTTTCTCTCAGTTCGGCGACGTTGTTGATTCCAAGGTCGGTTACACGCAGAGATCGGACATTCCGGGATTCCGATGATCTGATCCTCGACGGATCTGTTCCGATCTGTGTTTCTCTGTTACTTGATTCGAATTACTGTTACTATGTTCCCTCGTTCTTTGTTACTGTTACTTGTTTTTCCTAATCGGTACGTTCATCTTCCTGCTTCTATAAGCCCGGAGATCGATCGATTTTTGATATATTTTTTTTTGAAATTTGGTTAACGCATTTTTTTTTATTAATTCATTTGTGGATTATGTTTGCTGAATCTGTTTCTGTTTTTATTTTTGGTCAACAGATCATCAACGATCGTGAGACTGGAAGATCAAGGGGATTCGGATTCGTCACTTTCAAGGACGAGAAATCCATGAAAGACGCCATTGAGGGAATGAACGGACAGGAGCTCGATGGTCGCAGTATCACTGTTAACGAGGCTCAGTCACGAGGAAGCGGTGGCGGAGGCGGCCGTGGTGGAGGTGGCGGTGGATACCGCAGCGGCGGTGGAGGATACGGAGGCGGTGGCGGCTACTCTGGTGGCGGCGGAGGAAGACGCGAGGGAGGTGGTGGTTACTCCGGTGGTGGAGGTGGTTACTCCTCAAGAGGAGGTGGTGGCAGCGGATACGGTGGCAGACGCGAGGGTGGTGGAGGATACGGAGGTGGTGAAGGTGGCAACTATGGAGGAGGCGGCGGTGGTGGCTGGTAATTAGATTAGGTTGAGATGTGATCGGCCCTTATCTGCTTCTGGTTGTGTGTGTTGTCTTTGGATTCTGTTTTCTGGTTCTGCTATTTTGGATGTGACAGTTCGTGATTAGGTATCTGATATCTGGAAACGTAATGTTAAATCAAGTTTCGTTTTCTTAATTCTTCGTTGCCAAATTTCTTCGCCAATCGATGATAATTAACCAAGTAAATCGTCTAAAATCATTATATTAGGCTTTCATATATTCGCGAATGCTCTTTAATGGGCCTGCTATTTGCAACTGTTAACAAATCAAAGTTAAATCTATAATATACAAAAACTTTAGTCCACAATAACAAATTTAAATCTATAATATACAAAAACTCTAGTCCACAATAACAGAGATTAAAGAATTTAGTCTCTAACTAAAGAGGTCAACGATACTAATTAGTGAAAATAATGCGGCTTCTTTATTTCCCTCTTTTCTTTATCTTATTGTAGAGAAGAGCGGCCCGAAATGTTTCGGGCCCTACACTTTATTCCGTAAATTGGGAGGCTAAAGATTTGCAAATACCAATAAGCGTTGGAGTCAACGTAACAATAAGTCTTCATTAAAATTCTAACCAATGATATTTTGCAACAAGAGCTACAACGGCTAAATGTAGAAAGTGGTTCAATTTTATTTTGATAAATAAGAGAAGATGTCTCCGTGTACATTAAATAAAATAGTAGTATTTAAAACTGAAATACTTGTAAAAAAAGATTAAGTATTTTAAAATGTTAAATGTTACTACTTGTTTTTCCAATATATCTTGTTTTGTATAATCTAGGTTGTGTATTTTTTGCAAGAGAAAGAAAATAATCTCTGCATTCACTGAAAGAAATGAACAACCAAACTATTAGCTTGGTATAAAAAAGACTTATAACACTTGGTTAGTTGGTTTCGTAACAAGTGAAAGTGTATTAGTATTAATCTTGGAAACAAAATGTATTTGGGTCTAAATTATATATCTTTGGGCCACACACATGTCCAAGACGAGAGGGCCCATAGGCTATGTGAATCAATTAAACCGACGTCGTATGAATTCATAACCGCGCAATATATAAAAACTGTGCACACATGAAATTCCATCCTGATTCCGTTGTCAGTACTAAAAACTGAACAATATTGAACAATTTGTTCATCTAACTTTATTTGGCTCTATATTTTATGAACAAAGCTGTCTATTTTTTAGTTTAAAATTTGATACAAGAGAACAATATGAATTTAAACGGTAAGAGGAATTAACAGAATTATTAATATGAATGAAAAAAAAAAAAATTTGGTAAAGAAATCGTTTCATAAGAAATGAAACGCAGCTTGACATGAATACTAGTGAAACATGTATAGAGTTCACTGTACTATAATCATCCAAACATTGCAATTAATCTGATTTTACAAAAACGACATCTCACTCACGTTGTCAAATTTACGTTTGAATTTGTAGGACTGCCATGAATAAATATTATAAACATTTGTGGTCTTTGGTGTATAGTAGAAACTGAGGCTTGGCTGCAAATATATAAACAGAGAACAAAGTATTCTATAAACTTAAATGAATAGTTTTATGCATTGGATTGCTTTAAGCAGAAAATCAACAATAACAAAAAAAACAGTTTTTACTAATAAAAATCAATGAAAGCAACACAAAGAATACAGTTCTCTGCTGCTAATAATACATGTTTCCACTTACACTGTCTGAGATGAGTAAGAAGATTAGCATCAGTTGTTCAAAAGCAAAGATTTAACATTTGTTCCGGGTCTGTATATTCTCTTATTAACCAATGGAAAACCCTTGAGC
This sequence comes from Thlaspi arvense, assembly GCA_911865555.2. Lineage (NCBI taxonomy): Eukaryota > Viridiplantae > Streptophyta > Magnoliopsida > Brassicales > Brassicaceae > Thlaspi > Thlaspi arvense. Next base: position 66,623,348 of record OU466860.2, read on the forward strand.
ATGGAGATTCTCCATTTTTCATAACTTCTTTTATTCAAAGATACCCAAGAAACAACAACAAAAAAACAAGTAAAAGCAAAGATCTCTACTGTTATAGGGTAATATGGCCGGTTTAGGACCAGGCTTGTGTTGGATACTTTTTCCCTCAAATGGGAATGCTCTATATGGATTCCTGGTGATAAAATGCCATTTCCTTCTTTTGTGTAAAGTTTGTCCGAATCCCAATTTGTAAAGGGATCATTCTTTTGGTGAATGATATTATATCTCACTCACTCACCACTAGGCTGAAAAATTCCTCAAGTCATGATATTTCAAACACATGAGCTACAGAAACTTCCATTATAGAGGAACAAGTGATTACTTCATGTTCGGGTTCTCCAAGTTGCAAAAGGAGCAACCACTTGCTGAGGAATCAGAATACTTACTTCTTGTTTTTTTTTTGGCTAGATTGGGGATAAGATTCCAATTTTCAACAGGAACTTTTGTAACAAAAAAAAAATAAAAATAAGTAAGCTTCTTCTTCTTTACATTCCTTTTCATTCAGATTCCTTGTAAGCTACTCTTGGTAAATTATCAGCAATGATCACTGGGGCTAGTATTAGTATCTACATCAAAAGATGTGAAAATCAAATATAGGAGATATTGGAATCAAACACTCAAATCTTTACTGATGTAACTATTCATAGTGAGAAAAGTAAGAAGCAGAAATATGCATGTTTCTCAAAAACAACCAAATGACCATTTTTGTGTTACCTTTCATAAACTCACAACAATCATCATTTTCTTACATCTAAAGAATTACCAAAACCTGAGAGATTGTAATATTTATTTTATCATTTTAATACCTAGGCAAGAGAGTCAGTTTGAAGGATAGTGACGAAGAGAATATCGGTAGTGCAATGTCTACTAGCAGAATTTCATGGCAACTTGCAAATTATTATTGTCTCTGGAATATATTGTTGTGACAAAGGCCTCATTGTTATTCAGATTCTTTCTCATAAGAAGTTTCGCCCCTACCATGAAACCAAACCATGCCATCAATTAGAAACATATCAAAACTAGAATCAATATAAACGTGGGATAGTTTGGATCACAAAACGAAAAGATATTATAAGGCCTTATATTGGCATACATCCAGATAGAGAGCAAGTTATAAAGTATCATGAGTCCTGTTCACTTAGAGGAATATCATCTTACTTTGCAGAGAGATTAATGTGATTTTGGACTAAAAAATCAACTGTAAACAAGAAAGATCCAAGAACTTAATAGCTTTACTTTACAAAATATGTAAAACAATAACTTAATATATACTTGAGGTCTTCTGATAACTAATCCGTTTCAATAGTGATAAGATATGAGTTTACTCTTCCAACTCCAATGGATCAAATATATTTTGAGTTAAAATCAAATAACAAGTGGATCATTTATGAACAAACCTGTGTTGCAAGAAAGGAAATCAGATCTTTAAAGATTGAAATAAACTATGAAACAAAATGCTCACTTTTTTTTTTTATAAAATCAAACAACAAGTGGACCATTTATGGATGTTTGTTTTTTTGCCAAGTATGTATACTCCTCTTGACCATTATTTGATGTGAACTTTTGTAGGTAATGAAACATTTTGGTCGACGTTAGCATCCTAATTTAGCTTCGGGACAATTATTTATTTGCCCATCCCAAACCTGGATTCTTGCCAAACTAGGTAATTAACTGATCATTTTGCTGATAACACGACAACAAAGTAACAAACCACTATTAATTATAGGTGGAATCTTTAATCATGGGCTCTCATAAAGAGTGGATATAGTTTCACCACCACCACCTACTGCAACAATAAGTTACAGCTTAAAGAAAGTTATAAAATCATAGCTGTGTAAATCTATGGTTCAATAATGCAAACACCAAAGAACAGAAAACAATTTGAATATCCCACCAAGAAAAGTGGTTATTTAACAAATTAACGACCAAGAATCCACATTATATAATGTATGACCAAGAAAAAAACAGAGTTGCCTAACTTCAAGAAGATATGGACCCAATAAACCAAGAAAAAAGAAGGTAGGTATACAATGTTGACCTTTTGTTTAACACAAAAATGCCTAATGAATTGTACGGACAAATCTATATACAGCTAAGATAAAGCTGAGGTAAAGCTCTCTGCCCCCACTTTACTTCAAGAGTTCTTCTTCTACTACTAGAGAATATATTAAAAGCTTATGGTGTACACATGACAAGCTCCACTTTTTGTTTTGTGGATACAAATTAATCCTCAAAATTAATGTTTCAAAAGACTTTTTTTGTAATAAGAAGAAATCTTAATAGTCAATGAAAATTATCTGTTAACAGAGACTTAACCCTAACTATAAACCAAGACTATGCTGTGACTATAGAGACCAGACTGTTCCAGGAAGTAAGTAGTAGATGACTAAATATCAAAGGTAGAGAGACTTTTGATCACCTAAACTAGTTCTTTTGACTACTACAAAGCTTAATCTAGATAGAATGACATCATAACAACAACACTAATTAGGAAAGAAAAGTAAACATATTAGTTATAACATTTATAGAAAAGAAAAAAAAAAGGTCTCTACCGAGCATCATATGCCAAATGTGGATGGAAAAAAAAAAGCAATTAAAAACGAAATCTTTGGAGAGTGATTAGTTTGGATCTTTGATACTGATCTCCACAAATTTTTTGCTCAATATTCTTCTTTTCTAGCTAGAGACAAAGACTTAAAATTCTCAATGTTTTGGCAAAGCAAATTATATATTTGCCAACTGGCACTAGACCCCACCTCAGTCTCTCCCTTTATAAAGAGCAAGCGACATCTGTGCAACATATCATTTCCTCATAATATCTTTTGCTTATTACACAAATGGCATCAAACACAATGTCTTCTTATGGTTCTGGCTCATGGACTGTTAAGCAGAACAAAGCCTTTGAGCGTGCTCTAGCAACCTATGACCAAGACACTCCTGACCGTTGGTACAATGTTGCTAGAGCCGTTGGTGGGACAACACCAGATGAAGCTAAGAGACAATATGACCTTCTCGTGCGTGACATCGAAAGCATTGAGAATGGGCACGTACCATTCCCTGACTACAAAACTACTGGAGGCAACACCAAAGGCAGGCTGCGTGATGAGGAGAAGAGGTATACACATATTGCTACATTCTTTTTAATACTAAATTACAACTAATCAACTTTGGTTATCCATATATAATAAACCCACTTATGTTTCAATTTAAGATAGTTTTATGGACAAAACATAAAAAGGGGCTTGTCTGTTTCAGCATAAAGCTTTCCACTTTACAAAGATTCCCTGACTTGTCTCTAAATCTGCCAAGTGTTTTCTTCTCAGACTTTGTTACAACCAAAATAAAAATCCCCTACAAAAATATGCCTAGAATCATTCCTTATTACTTTCTTTCTTCTCAGTATTATGGTATCTAATATTAAGTGATTCCCACAAGAAACTTCCAGAAACAAAACTAAGCCCAACCTCATCAAGAAACTAATTTTAATGATTTTCTCTTGTATTCTAAGCTATTCCTTTGACATGCAAATAAACAAAATGAATGAACAAAGATTTTATTCTTTTTAACATGATTTTTGCAGGATGAGAAGCATGAAGCTGCAGTGAAAGTAGAAAGCTAACTGCGTATGATGGTCAAAAATAAAAAGAGAATCATGAAGATCACTTTCTTCTGAGTGTTTCAACAAAGTCTGACGAATTAAATACTTGTATTGCTATTTTCACATGTTTTATCCTCCAAGCTTAGAAGCTAATATCGAGGAGGAAAAAAAAAAAAATCCCTCGAATCCACAAAAAAAACCAGTTGACCAATCTGTATTTAGGGTTCTTCGTAACGGAAAAATCCAATTGTATGAATTAGAATCATCAGTTATAATGTTGATCATATAGTAAAAATTGCTTTTATTATTATTTTTATGGCAGAAACGAATAATAAAGGTCACGGATTGAGAAGAAGCCACATCGAGAAAATATCCTCGAAAGCAACGAATCAACCAACCAATCAGTGATCTAATGGTTCTTTCTTCATAATGGAATAATAATCCAAAGTCATAGCCAATTAAAATATTACGGAGAATCCAATAATGGAAAGGATATACGAACCGGACAAGAAGTAACTCTCGAAAATTACAAATCAACCAGCCAATCTCAATTTAGGGTTCTTCGAAATGTGGTAAAAAAATAAATCAACTTTGGTATTATTCTATTAAAATGGATGATAATTGGTGATAACTGTTGGGTCACGAGACGAGAGGAACTCACCTCGAAAAATCTGCTGTGCTGATCGAATTGAAATTTGAGAATTTCGTAAAATTTCAATGAAACAGTTCTCGTTTTTGTATTGCAAGAAAACAAAAAAGGCGGGAAATATGATGATTGTGTAAAGAGTACGTCACGTGCAAACTAAAGCGGACAGATATATACGGTGCCGTACGTATACGAATTTGTGCCCACGTACGATATACTGATGTCTGCGTATCTTTACGGTCTGCATGTTGGTAGAATAGAGAGAACTTGCAACTTTTTTTTTAATAAACAATTTTACTATTGAAAAATTTTGGTTTATATAGTTTGATAGTCTTTTAGAACCAGATTTTGATAATACTTCTTGTGGGTAAATAAATCTTTTCACACACAAGTAAATATTTTCTCCATATATTTGTGCGCTTTATATAACTGTAAATCTCACATATTGTAAGTAATTTTAACTAAGTAGTATTTATCAAGATTTAGAGATCTAAACGAAAGATTGATCCTAATTCCCAAATTTTTACGCCAACATCACAAAAGCTTTAGGAAATACTATAAACTAGGTGATCGTCCCGCATCGTGTGCGGACTATAAAATATTTTATATATTAAATATATGATTAATATTATATATTAAATATGTTTTATTTGTATATGATTAATATTATATATTAAATATGCTTTATTTGTATATGATTACTAATGTATTAATAATAATATTATATAAACATTTAATAATTAAAAATAATAATAAATCAAATGAAAAATGTTATAGATTTTAATAGAAATTGAAGAAAAAAATATTAACCCGATTTTTAAAATACTCCAGTAGATAAAAAATATAAATATGATAAATAAATAATCTGAAAATAATAAAAAATATAAATATGATCCTAATTCCCAAATTTTTACGCCAACATCACAAAAGCTTTAGGAAATACTATAAACTAGGTGATCGTCCCGCACCGTGTGCGGACTATAAAATATTTTATATATTAAATATATGATTAATATTATATATTAAATATGTTTTATTTGTATATGATTACTAATGTATTAATAATAATATTATATAAACATTTAATAATTAAAAATAATAATAAATCAAATGAAAAATGTTATAGTTTTTAATAGAAATTGAAGAAAAAAATATTAATCCGATTTTTAAAATACTCCAGTAGATAAAAAATATAAATATGATAAATAAATAATCTGAAAATATGAAAATATTATTTAATTTTTATGGTTGTAATATTTAAGTATTGATTAATTTCTTATACATATGTAAGCATTTTGTTTTTATACATATACAGTTTTAGCGTTTAACAACAATCACACAAATATTTCATATCATTTTTTGTCTATATAAAACTTATTATGTAAGCGTTACGTTTTTATACATATATAATTTTAGTGTTTAACAACAATCACACAATCGTTTCATATTGTTTTGTGTCTTTTGAAAACTTTTTTTTCTAACGTTTAGAGTAACATATAATTATAAATGTAAATGTTATATTAAATAATAATTAATTTTTTTATAATATGTTTTGAATAATATCTATATTATATTTATTTTTCTCTTTGCACAATATAATCTTGTCAATATATATATCTAAACGTATACATTTTTTCTTGAACTATTGCTAAGTAAACCAAAATAGGTTTTACCAAGAAGGTAGATGGTTGGTCCGCACATTAGTGCGTACCAACCACCTCACCGCTCTTAGGACATATAGAGATTTTTTTAGTAAATACAAATTGACTAATAACTAAAATTAAAATTGGACTGAAATCAAGGGGTTAAGAAAATGTATGCACGACAAATTTGCATGCGACTTTGATTTTTGAACAATTAATATTTATATCTACCTGCATATTTGTGAAAAAATTGAAGTATGGATTTTATGTGTTAAAAGAAAATAACAATATATATGTTTTGAAGTATATATTTTTATAATGTATGATTGATTTTTTTATAAAAAATATTTATATTATGCATGTAGGTATGATTTATAAATAAGTGAATTGTAATATTTAGGTGTTGGTTAGTTTTTCAGAAATTTTCCGCAAACATTATGATTTTACACAACACAGGTTTTTGGCGTTTAACTACAATCACGAAAACCGTTTCTAACGTTTTGTATTTAATAAAAATTTCTTATTTTTCAATATTTTGTGATATATGGTTTCTCAATCAAAACTATATAAAGATTTATTATAAAATTTGTGAATTCTTGTTTTATAAAATTCTCCGGTAGCGCTCCACTCACCTCTTTGTCAAATTTTATATGTAATTACAGCGTTTAAACCAGCCAGATCCTAAACTTATATGTGTATGGTTGAAAGTGTAAAATAATATATTTATTATTTAATTGTAATATTTAACTGTATTTTTCTATTTTTTCTCTAAATTATAGGTGGAGTTGTCCCAAAAGTATTTTTATTTTAATGGAAAAAGACAGATTGTTACTTTTTTCTCTAATTATAGAATCATTATTTTTTCTTTAAATTAGAAGATTTAAAAGAAATGTGGGTAGAGGTATTTTAAACCAAAAGGCATAACCTGAGATTTTTACAGAAAATTAAAGTCATAAAAATTCATTTTTACTTTTACTTTTACTTCTACTTCTTATTCATATATTTATTTATATCAAATAAAATTTATAATAAATATAAAATCTGGTTGGTCTGTACGCATGTATTCATTATAAAATTTGATCCACACATGCGTTTATTATAAAATTTATTTCTTAATATTTTCAAAGAACTACGTAAATAACGTTTGAAAGTGTTACGGAAAAACAAAACTATAGAGATATTTTTTTTACTTCTACTTCTTATTCATATTTTTTATTATTATTTACAATTTATTTTTTTATCCTGTTATATTGCGTTTTATTTCTGATCTTAAATTCTCGATCTACAATGAGACTGTATATATGAGTAGGACTATGATATAAACTTTTAATTTATTTAAAAAAAGGATAAGAGATAAAATGAAATGGTAATGTAAGGCAAGCTATACAAATTCAAGAATATAATAAAATAAAATGTTAAAAATTATATACAAATAATAATATATCATACTCCCAACATTGTTAATATATAGCGTATATACTATCTTATCGAATAATCTATTATTATTTTCTATTTAAAAATTTAAAATATATATTGGTTGTAAAAGTTTTGTAATCATATTTTATGCAATATATTATGAATATATGTAAACAAAAATTGAAATCATAGTAACTATTATTTTCTGTTTATTTAAATTTATTATATTTAGTGTTATAACCTAGTGTATTTATGTTATAATTTTATAATTTATTTATTTATAACTCAACCAATCAAAAAATTTCGTTTATTTTAGGAAATTTGCAATATCACATTGCCATGTCACAATTCCATATCACCATTAATTTACACTAACTTTTGCTAAGGTGATGACACATCAGATTTTTTCATTAAACCTGCTTCTCAAATCATAGTTAAGATGTTTTTGGAAGCCCAACTTTTAGAAGAAACAAATTTGAGAACAAACCAATATGTTTTTTTTTTTATGTTAAAAGAACTAAGAAATCAATTTAAAAGCAACCCTTTGAATCCTTTTTCTGTATTTTAATGAGTAGACAATTTTAGAAATGAAAAATAGATTGAAGAAGTTATATATTCTTCAATATTTTGGACAGCTTTTGAGATATGAAATAATGAGATCTAACATAATAAATATCGAATATGAAACCTTTAAAAACATCTCAAGATTTCTAATGTATGATTCATTAAACATACAAAAATTCAAATCATTTGTTAATCGGTCAAATAATGTTACAGCTGTTCAAGACACATTCATTAATCAAATGATACCGTTGACTAATTGTTAGATTCTTTAATTTTAATAATATTTATTATTACGGATATTATTAATACTTAAGGAATTATATAACTAACTGAAACATAAGAACGAAACATGAGTATTAATTATAAGATTGTTAGTTATGGTATTTTTGTTCCATAAAATTGTAGGAATAAACCTAATATCAAAGTAGCATTTCGCATAAGTAACAATTTTAGTTTTAGTTTTCTACAGTGTTGTTGGAGGACCAGCGATTCAGGAGCATTGTTGCTTTAGCAGAGGAGGAAACACTGGAATGAACAGAAGTTTTGGTATGCAGTTGGCTTCGACTTCTAGAAAAGCTTTACAACAAGCAGGACCTAGGTTGCCAAATTTGCCGGTTAGTATAGATTGAGAGATCTCTGCAAAGCATCCTGGAATATTCATCAATGTTGACAAACATTTGGTGATGTCGGGCATTCCTGGCAGCTGTTGGAATGGAAATAGAAATAGAGATGGGGTTGGAAATTGTGGTTGCTGAGCATTCACGGAAACTGAAATGCACATAACCAATAGAAGAAAAAATACACTTTTGATCGACATGATAAATATGTTGGAGACTATTGAAATAGGGAGGAATTCAACTAATACGAATTTTATTAAGTATGTTTTCACTTCATGAAATAAAAATATAAGCTTTCTTATAGGAGACAAAACTGAATTAGCCATATTAATTGGAATATAGTTTTAATAGCCAAGTGTATATGAGTTACAATTTTACTCAATTGCTGTTTTAAATTTGCAAACTAATGAACATTTAAAAATAGTATATAACCTTTGATCATGCATTGATAAAACACATTGAAGGGGATATATATGAATTTTATCTTTTCTTTTTGAGGACTTATGTACACTGTTATTATGATTGATGTTTCATGTATGAAATTTGGTTTTAATAACTTGTAATAATGTCATGAAATATAACCAAGTAATGATCGGCAACAACAAATCTAAAACATCAGTTTGGTTCGTGCCAAAATAGTTACATTCTCAATACAATTTGATAATTATTGCCCTCTTAAATTCAGCATCATCTTAATATATAACACTTATCTTAATCAATCAATATAAAAATTTTATAACCTATTTAATTTGTGAAATAATAAATATGTTTAAACAAATTTCTACGTCATTAGATGGTATTCTTCAAAAATTATCAAAATTTAATAAAACATAATATATTTTTTTTCACGAATTTACATGTAAATATATGATCTCAATAATATAATAAGTTAATAACTATATAAATTAATAAAAATAAATTAAAGGAGAGTATTTAAATATGATTATTTTGTTAATAAGTTACAATGTTTTTCGAAGCCCAATTTTAAAAAAAAAAATAATTATCTGGAATATTCTTAAACAAAATTTTAATATTGAAAATAACAAATTTAGAAGAAAAAAATGTAAGAATAGACCAATTTGTTTTTTTATGTTAAAAGAACTAAGAAAGCAATTTAAAAGCAACCTTTTGAATCCTTTTTCTGTATTTTAATGAGTAGACAATTTTAGAAATGAAAAATAGATTGAAGAAGTTATATATTCTTCAATATTTTGGACAGCTTTTAAGATATGAAATAATGAGATCTAACATAATCAATATTGAATATGAAACATTTGAAAACATTTCAAGATTTCTAATGTGTGATTCATTAAACATACAAAAATTCAAATAATTTGTTAATCGATCAAATAATGTTACATCTATTAAAGACACATTCATTAATCAAATGATACCGCTGACTACTTGTTAGATTCTTTAATTTTAATAATATTTATTATTACAGATATTATTAATACTTAAGGAATTATATAACTAACTGAAACATAAGAACGGAACATGAGTATTAATTATAAGATCGTTAGTTATGGTATTTTTGTTCCATAAAATTGTAGGAATAAACCTAATATCAAAGTAGCATTTTGCATAAGTAACAATTTTAGTTTTAATTTTCTACAGTGTTGTTGGAGGACCAGCGATTCGAGAGCATTGTTGCTTTAGCAGAGGAGGAAACACTGGAATGAACAGAAGTTTTGGTATGCAGTTGGCTTCGACTTCTAGAAAAGCTTTACAACAAGCAGGACCTAGGTTGCCATATTTGCCGGTTAGTATAGACTGAGAGATCTCTGCAAAGCATCCTGGAATATTCATCAATGTTGACAAACATTTGGTGATGTCGGGCATTCTTGGCATCTGTTGAAATGGAAATAGAAATAGAGATGGGGTTGGAAATTGTGGTTGCTGAGCATTCACGGAAAATGCACATAGCCAATAGAAGAAAAAATACACTTTTAATCGATATGATAAATATGTTGGAGACTATTAAAATAGGGAGGAATTCAACTAATACGAGTTTTATTAAGTATGTTTTCACTTCATGAAATGAAAATATAAGCTTTCTTATAGGAGACAAAACTGAATTAGCCATATTAATTGGAATATAGTTTTAATAGCCAAGTGTATATGAGTTACGATTTTACTCAATTGCTGTTTTAAATTTGCAAACTAGTGAACATTTAAAAATAGTATATAACATTTGATCATGCATTGATAAAACACATTGAAGAGGATATATATGAATTTTATCTTTTCTTTTCGAGGACTTTTGTACACTGTTATTATGATTTATGTTTCATGTATGAAATTTGGTTTTAATAACTTGTAATAATGTCATGAAATATAACCAAGTAATGATGGGCAAAAATAAATCTAAAACATCAGTTTGGTTCGTGCCAAAATAGTTATTTTCTTAAAATATTTGATAATTATTATCCTCTTAACTTCAACATCATCTTAATATATAACACTTATCTTAATCAATCAATATAAGAATTCTATAACCTTTTTAGTTTGTGAAATAATAAATATGTTTAAATAAATTTCTACGTCATTAGATGGTCTTCCTCAAAAATTATCAAAATTTAATAAAATATAATATATTTTGTTAACAAATTTACATGTAAATATAATATATTTTGTTAACAAATTTACATGTAAATATATGATCTCAATAATATAATAAGTTAAGAATTATATAAATTAATCAAAATATATTAAAGAAAAGTATATAAATATGATTATTTTGTTATTAAAAAGTTACAATGTTTTTTGAAGCCCAATTTTTTAGTAAAATAATTATATAGAATATTCTAAAACAAGATTTTAATATTGAAAATAACACATTTAGAAGAAACAAATGTGAGAATAGACCAATTTGTTTTTTATGTTAAAAGAATTAAGAAAGCAATTTAAAAGCAACCTTTTGAATCCTTTTTCTGTATTTTAATGAGTAGACAATTTTAGAAATGAAAAATAGATTGAAGAAGTTATATATTCTTCAATATTTTGGACAGATTTTGAGATATGAATTAATGAGATCTAAAATAATCAATATTGAATATGAAACCTTTGAAAACATTTCAAGATTTCTAACGTGTGATTCATTAAATATACAAAAATTTAAATAATTTGTTAATCGATCAAATAATGTTACATCTATTCAAGACACATTCATTAATCAAATGATACTGCTGACTAATTTTTAGATTCTTTAATTTTAATAATATTTATTATTATGGATATTATTAATACTTAAGGAATTATATAACTAACTGAAATATAACAACGAAAAATGAAAATTAATTATAAGATCGTTAGTTATGGTATTTTGTTTCATAAAATTATAGAAATAAACCTAATATCAAAGTAGCATTTCGCATAAGTAACAATTTTAGTTGTAATTTTCTACAGTGTTGTCGGAGGACCAGTGATTAGGGAGCATTGTTGCTTTAGCAGAGGAGGAAACACTGGAATGAACGGAAGTTTTGGTATGCAGTTGGCTTCAGCTTATAGAACACACTGAAGGGGATATATATGAATTTTATCTTTTCTTTTTGAGGACGTTTGTACACTGTTATTATGATTTATGTTTCGTGTATGAAATTTGGTTTTAATAACTTGTAATAATATCATGAAATATAACCAAGTAATGATGGACAACAACAAATCTAAAACATCAGTTTGGTTCGTGCCAAAATAGTTAATTTCTTAAAACAATTTGATAATTATTGCCCTCCTAAATTCAGCATCATCTTAATATATAACACTTATCTTAATCAATCAATATAAGAATTTTATAACCTTTGTAATTTGTGAAATAATAAATATGTTTAAACAAATTTCTACGTCATTATATGGTATTCTTCAAAAATTATCAAAATTTAATAAAACATAATATATTTTATTAACGAGTTTACATGTAAATATATGATCTCAATAATACAATGAGTTAATAACTATATAAATTAATCGAAATATATTAAAGGAAAGTATTTAAATATGATTATTTTGTTAATAAAGTTACAATATTTTTCGAAGCCCAATTTTTTAATAAAATAATTATCTAGAATATTCTAAAACAAGATTTTAATATTGAAAATAACACATTTAGAAGAAACAAATGTGAGAATAGACCAATTTGTTTTTTTTTTATGTTAAAATAATTAAGAAAGCAATTTAAAAGCAACCCTTTGAATCCTTTTTCTGTATTTTAATGAGTAGACAATTTTAGAAATGAAAAATAGATTGAAGAAGTTATATATTCTGCAATATTTTGGACAGCTTTTGAGATGTGAATTAATGAGATCTAAAATAATCAATATTGAATATGAAACCTTTGAAAACATTTCAAGATTTCTAATGTGTGATTCATTAAACATACAAAATTCAAATAATTTGTTAATCGATCAAATAATGTTACATCTATTCAAGACACATTCATTTATAAAATGATACCGCTGACTAATTGTTAGATTCTTTAATTTTAATAATATTTATTATTACGAATATTATTAATAGTTATGGAATTATATAACTAACTGAAATATAACAACGGAACATGAATATTAATTCTAAGATCGTTAGTTATGGAATTTTTGTTCTATAAAATTATAGAAATAAACCTAATATCAAAATAGCATTTCGCATAATTAATTGTTTTAGTTTTAATTTTTTACAGTGTTGTTGGAGGACCAGAGATTCGGGAGCATTGTTGCTTTAGTAGAGGAGGAAACACTGGAATGAACAGAACTTTTGGTATGCAGTTAGCTTCGGCTTCTAGAAAAGCTTTACAACAAGCATGACCTAGGTTGCCAAATTTGCCGGTTAGTATAGACTGAGAGATCTCTGCAAAGCATCCTGGAATATTCATCAATGTTGACAAACATTTGGTGATGTTGGGCATTCCTGGCATCTGTTGGAATGGAAATAGAAATAGATATGGGGTTGGGAATTGTGGTTGCTGAGCATTCACGGAAACTGAAATGCACATAGCCAATAGAAGAAAAAATACACTTTTGATCGACATGATAAATATGTTGGAGACTATTGAAATAGGGAGGAATTCCACTAATACAAGTTTTATTAAGTATGTTTTCACTTCATGAAGTGAAAATATAAGCTTTCTTATAGGAGACAAAACTGAATTAGCCATATTAAACGGAATATAGTTTTAATAGCCAAGTGTATATGAGTTACAATTTTACTCAATTGCTGTTTTAAATATGCAAACTAATGAACATTTAAAAATAGTATATAACCTTTGATCTTGCATTGATAAAACACATTGAAGGGGATATATATGAATTTTATCTTTTCTTTTTGAGGACTTTTGTATACTGTTATTATGATTTATGTTTCATGTATGAAATTTGGTTTTAATAACTTGTAATAATGTCATGAAATATAAGCAAGTAATGATGGACAACAACAAATCTAAAACATCAGTTTGGTTCGTGCCAAAATAGTTAATTTCTTAAAACAATTTGATAATTATTGCCCTCCTAAATTCAGCATCATCTTAATATATAACACTTATCTTAATCAATCAATATAAGAATTCTATAACCTTTGTAATTTGTGAAATAATAAATATGTTTAAACAAATTTCTACGTCATTAGATGGTATTCTTCAAAAATTATCAAAATTTAATAAAACATAATATATTTTTTTAACGAATTTACATGTAAATATATGATCTCAATAATATAATGAGTTAATAACTATATAAATTAATCGAAATATATTAAAAGAAAGTATTTAAATATGATTATTTTGTTAATAAAGTTACAATGTTTTTTGAAACCCAATTTTTTAATAAAATAATTATCTAGAATATTCTAAAACAAGATTTTAATATTGAAAATAACACATTTAAAAGAAACAAATGTGAGAATAGACCAATTTGTTTTTTTTATGTTAAAATAATTAAGAAAGCAATTTAAAAGCAACCCTTTGAATCCTTTTTCTGTATTTGAATGAGTAGACAATTTTAGAAATGAAAAATAGATTGAAGAAGTTATATATTCTTCAATATTTTGGACAGCTTTTGAGATATGAATTGATGAGATCTAAAATAATCAATATTGAATATGAAACCTTTGAAATCATTTCAAGATTTCTAATGTGTGATTCATTAAACATACAAAAATTCAAATAATTTGTTAATCGATCAAATAATGTTACATCTATTCAAGACACATTCATTTATAAAATGATACCGCTGACTAATTGTTAGATTCTTTAATTTTAATAATATTTATTATTACAAATATTATTAATAGTTATGGAATTATATAACTAACTGAAATATAACAACGGAACATGAATATTAATTCTAAGATCGTTAGTTATGGTATTTTTGTTCCATAAAGTTATAGAAATAAACCTAATATCAAAATAGCATTTCGCATATCTAATTGTTTTAGTTTTAATTTTCTACAGTGTTGTTGGAGGACCAGCGATTCGGGAGCATTGTTGCTTTAGCAGAGGAGGAAACACTGGAATGAACGGAAGTTTTGGTATGCAGTTAGCTTCGGCTTCTAGAAAAGCTTTACAACAAGCAGGACCTAGGTTGCTAAATTTGCCGGTTAGTATAGACTGAGAGATCTCTGCAAAGCATCCTGGAATATTCATCAATGTTGACAAACATTTGGTGATGTCGGGCATTCCTGGCATCTGTTGGAATGGAAATAGAAATAGAGATGGGGTTGGGAATTGTGGTTGCTGAGCATTCACGGAAACTGAAATGCACATAGCCAATAGAAGAAAAAATACACTTTTGATCGACATGATAAATATGTTGGAGACTATTGAAATAGGGAGGAATTCCACTTGTACGAGTTTTATGAAGTATGTTTTCACTTAATGAAATGAAAATATAAGCTTTCTTATAAGAGACAAAACTGAAGTAGCCATATTAATCGGAATACAATTTTAATAGCCAAGTGTATATGAGTTACAGTTTTACTCAATTGCTGTTATAAATTTACAAATTTATGAACATTTAAAAATATTATATAACGTTTGATCATCTATTGATAAAACACATTGAAGGGCATATATATGAAATTTGCCTTTTCTTTTTGAGGACTTTTGTACACTGTTATTATGATTCATGTTTCATGAATATTATTTAGTTTTAATAACTTGTAATAATTTCATGAAATATAACCAAGTAATGATGGGCAAAAATAAATCTAAAACATCAGTTTGGTTCGTGCCAAAATAGTTATTTTCTTAAGAAAATTTGATAATTATTGCCCTTTTAAATTCAGCATCATCTTAATATATAACACTTATCTTAATCAATCAATATAAAAATTTTATAACCTTTGTAATTTGTGAAATAATAAACATGTTTAAATAAATTTCTACGTCATTAGATAGTCTTCTTCAAAAATTATCAAAATTTAATAAAACATAATATATTTTTTTAACGAATTTACATGTAAATATATGTTCTCAATAATATAATAAGTTAGAAATATATAAATAAATCAAAATACATTAAAGGAAGTTTTTTAAATATGATTATTTTTTTAGTAAAGTTACAATGTTTTTTGAAACCCAATTTTTTAGTAAACTAATTATCTAGAATATTATAAAACAAGATTTTAATATTGAATATAACAAATTTAGAAGAAACAAATGTGAGAATAGACCAATTTGTTTTTTTATGTTAAAAGAATTAAGAAAGCAATTTATAAGCAACCCTTCGAATCCTTCTTCTGTATTTTAATGAGTAGACAATTTTAGAAATGAAAAATAGATTGAAGAAGTTATATATTCTTCAATATTTTGGACAGATTTTGAGATATGAATTAATGAGATCTAAAATAATCAATATTGAATATGAAACCTTTGAAAACATTTCAAGATTTCTAATGTGTGATTCATTAAACATACAAAAATTCAAATAATTTGTTAATCGATCAAATAATGTTACATATATTCAAGACACATTCATTAATCAAATGATACCGCTGACTAATTGTTAGATTCATTAATTTTAATAATATTTATTATTACGGATATTATTAATACTTAAGGAATTATATAACTAACTGAAATATAACAACGGAACATGAATATTAATTATAAGATCGTTAGTTATGGTATTTTTGCTCCATAAAATTATAGAAGTAAACCAAATATCAAAATAGCATTTCGCATAACTAATTGTTTTAGTTTTAATTTTCTACAGCGTTGTTGGTGGACCAGTGATTCGGGAGCATTGTTGCTTTAGCAGAGGAGGAAACACTGGAATGAACGGAAGTTTTGGTATGCAGTTGGCTTCGGCTTCTAGAAAAGCTTTACAACAAGCAGGACCTAGGTTGTCAAATTTGCCGGTTAGTATAGACTGAGAGATCTCTGCAAAGCATCCTGGAATATTCATCAATGTTGACAAACATTTGGTGATGTCAGGCATTCCTGGCATCGGTTGGAATGGAAATAGAAATAGAGATGGGGGTGGGAATTGTGGTTGCTGAGCATTCACGGAAACTGAAATGCATATAGCCAATAGAAGAAAAAATACTCTTTTGATCGACATGATAAATATGTTGGAGACTATTGAAATAGGGAGGAATTCAACTAATACGAGTTTTATTAAGTATGTTTTCACTTCATGAAATAAAAATATAAGCTTTCTTATAGGAGACAAAACTGAAGTAGCCATATTAATCGGAATACAGTTTTAATAGCCAAGTGTATATGAGTTACAGTTTTACTCAATTGCTGTTTTAAATTTGTATATTTATGAATATTTACAAAATATTATATAACGTTTGATCATGCATTGATAAAACACATTGAAGGGGATATATATGAATTTTGTCTTTTCTTTTTGAAGACTTTTGTACACTGTTATTATGATTTATGTTTCATGTATGAAATTTGGTTTTAATAACTTGTAATAATGTCATGAAATATAACCAAATAATTATGGGTAAAAATAAATCTAAAACATCAGTTTGGTTCGTGCCAAAATAGTTATTTTCTTAAGAAAATTTGATTATTATTGCCCTCTTAAATTCAGCATCATCTTAATATATAACACTTATCTTAATCAATCAATATAAGAATTTTATAACCTTTGTAATTTGTGAAATAATAAATATGTTTAAATAAATTTCTACGTCATTATATGGTCTTCTTCAAAAATTATCAAAATTTAATAAAACATAATATATTTTTTTAACGAATTTACATGTAACTATATGATCTCAATAATATAATAAGTTAAGAACTATATAAACTAATCAAAATATATTAAAGGAAAGTATTTAAATATGATTATTTTGTTAGTAAAGTTACAATGTTTTTTGAAACCCAATTTTTTAGTAAAATAATTATCTAGAATATTATAAAACAAGATTTTAATATTGAAAATAACACATTTAGAAGAAACAAATGTGAGAATAGACCAATTTGATTTTTTATGTTCAAAGAATTAAGAAAGCAATTTAAAAGCAACCCATTGAATCCTTCTTCTGTATTTTAACGAGTAGACAATTTTAGAAATGAAAAATAGATTGAAGAAGTTATATATTCTTCAATATTTTGGACCGCTTTTGAGATATGAATTAATGAGATCTAAAATAATCAATATTGAATATGAAACCTTTGAAAACATTTCAAGATTTCTAATGTGTGATTCTTTAAACATACAAAAATTCAAATAATTTGTTAATCGATCAAATAATGTTACATCTATTCAAGACACATTCATTAATCAAATGATACCGCTGACTAATTGTTAGATTCTTTAATTTTAATAATATTTGTTATTACGGATATTAATAATACTTAAGGAATTATATATAACTAACTGAAATATAACAACGGAACATGAATATTAATTATAACATCGTTAGTTATGGTATTTTTGTTCCATAAAATTATATAAATAAACCAAATATCAAAATAGCATTTCGCATAACTAATTGTTTTAGTTTTAATTTTCTACAGCGTTGTTGGAGGACCAGCGATTCGGGAGCATTGTTGCTTTAGCAGAGGAGGAAACACTGGAATGAACGGAAGTTTTGGTATGCAGTTGGCTTCGGCTTCTAGAAAAGCTTTACAACAAGCAGAACCTATGTTGTCAAATTTGCCGGTTAGTATAGACTGAGAGATCTCTGCAAAGCATCCTGGAATATTCATCAATGTTGACAAACATTTGGTGATGTCAGGCATTCCTGGCATCGGTTGGAATGGAAATAGAAATAGAGATGGGGGTGGGAATTGTGGTTGCTGTGCATTCACGGAAACTGAAATGCATATAGCCAATAGAAGAAAAAATACACTTTTGATCGACATGATAAATATGTTGGAGACTATTGAAATAGGGAGGAATTCCACTAATACGAGTTTTATTAAGTATGTTTTCACTTAATGAAATGAAAATATAAGCTTTCTTATAGGAGACAAAACTGAAGTAGCCATATTAATCGGAATACAGTTTTAATAGCCAAGTGTATATGAGTTACAGTTTTACTCAATTGCTGTTTTAAATTTGTATATTTATGAACATTTAAAAATATTATATAACGTTTGATCATGCATTGATAAAACACATTGAAGGGGATATATATGAATTTTGTCTTTTCTTTTTGAAGACTTTTGTACACTGTTATTATGATTTATGTTTCATGTATGAAATTTGGTTTTAATAACTTATAATAATGTCATGAAATATAACCAAGTAATTATGGGCAAAAATAAATTTAAAACATCAGTTTGGTTCGTGCCAAAATAGTTATTTTCTAAGAAAATTTGATAATTATTGCCCTCTTAAATTCAGCATCATCTTAATATATAACACTTATCTTAATCAATCAATATAAGAATTTTATAACCTTTGTAATTTGTGAAATAATAAATATGTTTAAATAAATTTCTACGTCATTATTTGGTCTTCTTCAAAAATTATCAAAATTTAATAAAACATAATATATTTTTTTAACGAATTTACATGTAACTATATGATCTCAATAATATAATAAGTTAAGAACTATATAAACTAATCAAAATATATTAAAGGAAAGTATTTAAATATGATTATTTTGTTAGTAAAGTTACAATGTTTTTTGAAACCCAATTTTTTAGTAAAATAATTATCTAGAATATTATAAAACAAGATTTTAATATTGAATATAACAAATTTAGAAGAAACAAATGTGAGAATAGACCAATTTGTTTTTTTATGTTAAAAGAATTAAGAAAGCAATTTATAAGCAACCCTTCGAATCCTTCTTCTGTATTTTAATGAGTAGACAATTTTAGAAATGAAAAATAGATTGAAGAAGTTATATATTCTTCAATATTTTGGACAGATTTTGAGATATGAATTAATGAGATCTAAAATAATCAATATTGAATATGAAACCTTTGAAAACATTTCAAGATTTCTAATGTGTGATTCATTAAACATACAAAAATTCAAATAATTTGTTAATCGATCTGTCTTTTCTTTTTGAAGACTTTTGTACACTGTTATTATGATTTATGTTTCATGTATGAAATTTGGTTTTAATAACTTGTAATAATGTCATGGAATATAACCAAGTAATTATGGGCAAAAATAAATCTAAAACATCAGTTTGGTTCGTGCCAAAATAGTTATTTTCTTAAGAAAATTTGATAATTATTGCCCTCTTAATTTCAGCATCATCTTAATATATAACACTTATCTTAATCAGTCAATATAAGAATTTTATAACCTTTGTAATTTGTGAAATAATAAATATGTTTATATAAATTTCTACGTCATTATATGGTCTTCTTCAAAAATTATCAAAATTTAATAAAACATAATATATTTTTTAACGAATTTACATGTAACTATATGATCTCAATAATATAATAAGTTAAGAACTATATAAACTAATCAAAATATATTAAAGGAAAGTATTTAAATATGATTATTTTGTTAGTAAAGTTACAATGTTTTTTGAAACCCAATTTTTTAGTAAAATAATTATCTAGAATATTATAAAACAAGATTTTAATATTGAAAATAACACATTTAGAAGAAACAAATGTGAGAATAGACCAATTTGATTTTTTATGTTAAAAGAATTAAGAAAGCAATTTAAAAGCAACCCATTGAATCCTTCTTCTGTATTTTAACGAGTAGACAATTTTAGAAATGAAAAATAGATTGAAGAAGTTATATATTCTTCAATATTTTGGACCGCTTTTGAGATATGAATTAATGAGATCTAAAATAATCAATATTGAATATGAAACCTTTGAAAACATTTCAAGATTTCTAATGTGTGATTCTTTAAACATACAAAAATTCAAATAATTTGTTAATCGATCAAATAATGTTACATCTATTCAAGACACATTCATTAATCAAATGATACCGCTGACTAATTGTTAGATTCTTTAATTTTAATAATATTTGTTATTACGGATATTAATAATACTTAAGGAATTATATAACTAACTGAAATATAACAACGGAACATGAATATTAATTATAACATCGTTAGTTATGGTATTTTTGTTCCATAAAATTATATAAATAAACCAAATATCAAAATAGCATTTCGCATAACTAATTGTTTTAGTTTTAATTTTCTACAGCGTTGTTGGAGGACCAGCGATTCGGGAGCATTGTTGCTTTAGCAGAGGAGGAAACACTGGAATGAACGGAAGTTTTGGTATGCAGTTGGCTTCGGCTTCTAGAAAAGCTTTACAACAAGCAGAACCTATGTTGTCAAATTTGCCGGTTAGTATAGACTGAGAGATCTCTGCAAAGCATCCTGGAATATTCATCAATGTTGACAAACATTTGGTGATGTCAGGCATTCCTGGCATCGGTTGGAATGGAAATAGAAATAGAGATGGGGGTGGGAATTGTGGTTGCTGTGCATTCACGGAAACTGAAATGCATATAGCCAATAGAAGAAAAAAAAATACACTTTTGATCGACATGATAAATATGTTGGAGACTATTGAAATAGGGAGGAATTCCACTAATACAAGTTTTATTAAGTATGTTTTCACTTAATGAAATGAAAATATAAGCTTTCTTATAGGAGACAAAACTGAAGTAGCCATATTAATCGGAATACAGTTTTAATAGCCAAGTGTATATGAGTTACAGTTTTACTCAATTGCTGTTTTAAATTTGTATATTTATGAACATTTAAAAATATTATATAACGTTTGATCATGCATTGATAAAACACATTGAAGGGGATATATATGAATTTTGTCTTTTCTTTTTGAAGACTTTTGTACACTGTTATTATGATTTATGTTTCATGTATGAAATTTGGTTTTAATAACTTATAATAATGTCATGAAATATAACCAAGTAATTATGGGCAAAAATAAATTTAAAACATCAGTTTGGTTCGTGCCAAAATAGTTATTTTCTAAGAAAATTTGATAATTATTGCCCTCTTAAATTCAGCATCATCTTAATATATAACACTTATCTTAATCAATCAATATAAGAATTTTATAACCTTTGTAATTTGTGAAATAATAAATATGTTTAAATAAATTTCTACGTCATTATATGGTCTTCTTCAAAAATTATCAAAATTTAATAAAACATAATATATTTTTTTAACGAATTTACATGTAACTATATGATCTCAATAATATAATAAGTTAAGAACTATATAAACTAATCAAAAAATATATTAAAGGAAAGTATTTAAATATGATTATTTTGTTAGTAAAGTTACAATGTTTTTTGAAACCCAATTTTTTAGTAAAATAATTATCTAGAATATTATAAAACAAGATTTTAATATTGAAAATAACACATTTAGAAGAAACAAATGTGAGAATAGACCAATTTGATTTTTTTTATGTTAAAAGAATTAAGAAAGCAATTTAAAAGCAACCCTTTGAATCCTTCTTCTGTATTTTAACGAGTAGACAATTTTAGAAATGAAAAATAGATTGAAGAAGTTATATATTCTTCAATATTTTGGACCGCTTTTGAGATATGAATTAATGAGATCTAAAATAATCAATATTGAATATGAAACCTTTGAAAACATTTCAAGATTTCTAATGTGTGATTCTTTAAACATACAAAAATTCAAATAATTTGTTAATCGATCAAATAATGTTACATCTATTCAAGACACATTCATTAATCAAATGATACCGCTGACTAATTGTTAGATTCTTTAATTTTAATAATATTTGTTATTACGGATATTAATAATACTTAAGGAATTATATAACTAACTGAAATATAACAACGGAACATGAATATTAATTATAAGATCGTTAGTTATGGTATTTTTGTTCCATAAAATTATATAAATAAACCAAATATCAAAATAGCATTTCGCATAACTAATTGTTTTAGTTTTAATTTTCTACAGCGTTGTTGGAGGACCAGCGATTCGGGAGCATTGTTGCTTTAGCAGAGGAGGAAACACTGGAATGAACGGAAGTTTTGGTATGCAGTTGGCTTCGGCTTCTAGAAAGGCTTTACAACAAGCAGGACCTAGGTTGCCAAATTTGCCGGTTAGTATAGACTGAGAGATCTCTGTAAAGCATCCTGGAATATTCATCAATGTTGACAAATATTTGGTGATGTCAGGCATTCCTGGCATCGGTTGGAATGGAAATAGAAATAGAGATGGGGGTGGGAATTGTGGTTGCTGAGCATTTACGGAAACTGAAATGCATAATGCCAATAGAAGAAAAAATACACTTTTGATCGACATGATAAATATGTTGGAGACTATTGAAATAGGGAGGAATTCAACTAATACGAGTTCTATTAAGTATGTTTTCACTTCATGAAATGAAAATATAAGCTTTCTTATAGGAGACAAAACTGAAGTAGCCATATTAATCGGAATACAGTTTTAATAGCCAAGTGTATATGAGTTACAGTTTTACTCAATTGCTGTTTTAAATTTGTATATTTATGAACATTTAAAAATATTATATAACGTTTGATCATGCATTGATAAAACACATTGAAGGGGATATATATGAGTTTTGTCTTTTCTTTTTGAAGACTTTTGTACACTGTTATTATGATTTATGTTTCATGTATGAAATTTGGTTTTAATAACTTGTAATAATGTCATGGAATATAACCAAGTAATTATGGGCAAAAATAAATCTAAAACATCAGTTTGGTTCGTGCCAAAATAGTTATTTTCTTAAGAAAATTTGATAATTATTGCCCTCTTAATTTCAGCATCATCTTAATATATAACACTTATCTTAATCAGTCAATATAAGAATTTTATAACCTTTGTAATTTGTGAAATAATAAATATGTTTATATAAATTTCTACGTCATTATATGGTCTTCTTCAAAAATTATCAAAATTTAATAAAACATAATATATTTTTTAACGAATTTACATGTAACTATATGATCTCAATAATATAATAAGTTAAGAACTATATAAACTAATCAAAATATATTAAAGGAAAGTATTTAAATATGATTATTTTGTTAGTAAAGTTACAATGTTTTTTGAAACCCAATTTTTTAGTAAAATAATTATCTAGAATATTATAAAACAAGATTTTAATATTGAAAATAACACATTTAGAAGAAACAAATGTGAGAATAGACCAATTTGATTTTTTATGTTAAAAGAATTAAGAAAGCAATTTAAAAGCAACCCTTTGAATCCTTCTTCTGTATTTTAACGAGTAGACAATTTTAGAAATGAAAAATAGATTGAAGAAGTTATATATTCTTCAATATTTTGGACCGCTTTTGAGATATGAATTAATGAGATCTAAAATAATCAATATTGAATATGAAACCTTTGAAAACATTTCAAGATTTCTAATGTGTGATTCATTAAACATACAAAAATTTAAATAATTTGTTAATCGATCAAATAATGTTACATCTATTCAAGACACATTCATTAATCAAATGATACCGCATACTAATTGTTAGATTCTTTAATTTTAATAATATTTGTTATTACGGATATTAATAATACTTAAGGAATTATATAACTAACTGAAATATAACAACGGAACATGAATATTAATTATAAGATCGTTAGTTATAGTATTTTTGTTCCATAAAATTATATAAATAAACCAAATATCAAAATAGCATTTCGCATAACTAATTGTTTTAGTTTTAATTTTCTACAGTGTTGTTGGTGGACCAGCGATTCGGGAGCATTGTTGCTTTAGCAGAGGAGGAAACACTGGAATGAACGGAAGTTTTGGTATGCAGTTGGCTTCGGCTTCTAGAAAGGCTTTACAACAAGCAGGACCTAGGTTGCCAAATTTGCCGGTTAGTATAGACTGAGAGATCTCTGCAAAGCATCCTGGAATATTCATCAATGTTGACAAATATTTGGTGATGTCAGGCATTCCTGGCATCGGTTGGAATGGAATTAGAAATAGAGATGGGGGTGGGAATTGTGGTTGCTGAGCATTTACGGAAACTGAAATGCATATAGCCAATAGAAGAAAAAATACACTTTTGATCGACATGATAAATATGTTGGAGACTATTGAAATAGGGAGGAATTCAACTAATACGAGTTTTATTAAGTATGTTTTCACTTAATGAAATGAAAATATAAGCTTTCTTATAGGAGACAAAACTGAAGTAGCCATATTAATCGGAATACAGTTTTAATAGCCAAGTGTATATGAGTTACAGTTTTACTCAATTGCTGTTTTAAATTTGTATATTTATGAACATTTAAAAATATTATATAACGTTTGATCATGCATTGATAAAACACATTGAAGGGGATATATATGAATTTTGTCTTTTCTTTTTGAAGACTTTTGTACACTGTTATTATGATTTATGTTTCATGTATGAAATTTGGTTTTAATAACTTATAATAATGTCATGAAATATAACCAAGTAATTATGGGCAAAAATAAATCTAAAACATCAGTTTGGTTCGTGCCAAAATAGTTATTTTCTTAAGAAAATTTGATAATTATTGCCCTCTTAAATTCAGCATCATCTTAATATATAACACTTATCTTAATCAATCAATATAAGAATTTTATAACCTTTGTAATTTGTGAAATAATAAATATGTTTAAATAAATTTCTACGTCATTATATGGTCTTCTTCAAAAATTATCAAAATTTAATAAAACATAATATATTTTTTTAACGAATTTACATGTAACTATATGATCTCAATAATATAATAAGTTAAGAACTATATAAACTAATCAAAATATATTAAAGGAAAGTATTTAAATATGATTATTTTGTTAGTAAAGTTACAATGTTTTTTGAAACCCAATTTTTTAGTAAAATAATTATCTAGAATATTATAAAACAAGATTTTAATATTGAAAATAACACATTTAGAAGAAACAAATGTGAGAATAGACCAATTTGATTTTTTATGTTAAAAGAATGAAGAAAGCAATTTAAAAGCAACCCTTTGAATCCTTCTTCTGTATTTTAATGAGTAGAAAATTTTAGAAATGAAAAATAGATTGAAGAAGTTATATATTCTTCAATATTTTGGACCGCTTTTGAGATATGAATTAATGAGATCTAAAATAATCAATATTGAATATGAAACCTTTGAAAAACATTTCAAGATTTCTAATGTGTGATTCATTAAACATACAAAAATTCAAATAATTTGTTAATCGATCAAATAATGTTACATCTATTCAAGACACATTCATTAATCAAATGATACCGCTGACTAATTGTTAGATTCTTTAATTTTAATAATATTTGTTATTACGGATATTAATAATACTTAAGGAATTATATAACTAACTGAAATATAACAACGGAACATGAATATTAATTATAAGATCGTTAGTTATGGTATTTTTGTTCCATAAAATTATATAAATAAACCAAATATCAAAATAGCATTTCGCATAACTAATTGTTTTAGTTTTAATTTTCTACAGTGTTGTTGGAGGACCAGCGATTCGGGAGCATTGTTGCTTTAGCAGAGGAGGAAACACTGGAATGAACGGAAGTTTTGGTATGCAGTTGGCTTCGGCTTCTAGAAAAGCTTTACAACAAGCAGGACCTAGGTTGCCAAATTTGCCGGTTAGTATAGACTGAGAGATCTCTGCAAAGCATCCTGGAATATTCATCAATGTTGACAAACATTTGGTGATGTCAGGCATTCCTGGCATCGGTTGGAATGGAAATAGAAATAGAGATGGGGGTGGGAATTGTGGTTGCTGAGCATTCACGGAAACTGAAATGCATATAGCCAATAGAAGAAAAAATACACTTTTGATCGACATGATAAATATGTTGGAGACTATTGAAATAGGGAGGAATTCAACTAATACGAGTTTTATTAAGTATGTTTTCACTTCATGAAATGAAAATATAAGCTTTCTTATAGGAGACAAAACTGAAGTAGCCATATTAATCGGAATACAGTTTTAATAGCCAAGTGTATATGAGTTACAGTTTTACTCAATTGCTGTTTTAAATTTGTATATTTATGAACATTTAAAAATATTATATAACGTTTGATCATGCATTGATAAAACACATTGAAGGGGATATATATGAATTTTGTCTTTTCTTTTTGAAGACTTTTGTACACTGTTATTATGATTTATGTTTCATGTATGAAATTTGGTTTTAATAACTTATAATAATGTCATGAAATATAACCAAGTAATTATGGGCAAAAATAAATCTAAAACATCAGTTTGGTTCGTGCCAAAATAGTTATTTTCTTAAGAAAATTTGATAATTATTGCCCTCTTAAATTCAGCATCATCTTAATATATAACACTTATCTTAATCAATCAATATAAGAATTTTATAACCTTTGTAATTTGTGAAATAATAAATATGTTTAAATAAATTTCTACGTCATTATATGGTCTTCTTCAAAAATTATCAAAATTTAATAAAACATAATATATTTTTTTAACGAATTTACATGTAACTATATGATCTCAATAATATAATAAGTTAAGAACTATATAAACTAATCAAAATATATTAAAGGAAAGTATTTAAATATGATTATTTTGTTAGTAAAGTTACAATGTTTTTTGAAACCCAATTTTTTAGTAAAATAATTATCTAGAATATTATAAAACAAGATTTTAATATTGAAAATAACACATTTAGAAGAAAACAAATGTGAGAATAGACCAATTTGATTTTTTATGTTAAAAGAATTAAGAAAGCAATTTAAAAGCAACCCTTTGAATCCTTCTTCTGTATTTTAACGAGTAGACAATTTTAGAAATGAAAAATAGATTGAAGAAGTTATATATTCTTCAATATTTTGGACCGCTTTTGAGATATGAATTAATGAGATCTAAAATAATCAATATTGAATATGAAACCTTTGAAAACATTTCAAGATTTCTAATGTGTGATTCTTTAAACATACAAAAATTCAAATAATTTGTTAATCGATCAAATAATGTTACATCTATTCAAGACACATTCATTAATCAAATGATACCGCTGACTAATTGTTAGATTCTTTAATTTTAATAATATTTGTTATTACGGATATTAATAATACTTAAGGAATTATATAACTAACTGAAATATAACAACGGAACATGAATATTAATTATAAGATCGTTAGTTATGGTATTTTTGTTCCATAAAATTATATAAATAAACCAAATATCAAAATAGCATTTCGCATAACTAATTGTTTTAGTTTTAATTTTCTACAGCGTTGTTGGAGGACCAGCGATTCAGGAGCATTGTTGCTTTAGCAGAGGAGGAAACACTGGAATGAACGGAAGTTTTGGTATGCAGTTGGCTTCGGCTTCTAGAAAAGCTTTACAACAAGCAGGACCTAGGTTGCCAAATTTGCCGGTTAGTATAGACTGAGAGATCTCTGTAAAGCATCCTGGAATATTCATCAATGTTGACAAATATTTGGTGATGTCAGGCATTCCTGGCATCGGTTGGAATGGAAATAGAAATAGAGATGGGGGTGGGAATTGTGGTTGCTGAGCATTCACGGAAACTGAAATGCATATAGCCAATAGAAGAAAAAATACACTTTTGATCGACATGATAAATATGTTGGAGACTATTGAAATAGGGAGGAATTCAACTAATACGAGTTTTATTAAGTATGTTTTCACTTCATGAAATGAAAATATAAGCTTTCTTATAGGAGACAAAACTGAAGTAGCCATATTAATCGGAATACAGTTTTAATAGCCAAGTGTATATGAGTTACAGTTTTACTCAATTACTGTTTTAAATTTGTATATTTATGAACATTTAAAAATATTATATAACGTTTGATCATGCATTGATAAAACACATTGAAGGGGATATATATGAGTTTTGTCTTTTCTTTTTGAAGACTTTTGTACACTGTTATTATGATTTATGTTTCATGTATGAAATTTGGTTTTAATAACTTATAATAATGTCATGAAATATAACCAAGTAATTATGGGCAAAAAATAAATCTAAAACATCAGTTTGGTTCGTGCCAAAATAGTTATTTTCTTAAGAAAATTTGATAATTATTGCCCTCTTAAATTCAGCATCATCTTAATATATAACACTTATCTTAATCAATCAATATAAGAATTTTATAACCTTTGTAATTTGTGAAATAATAAATATGTTTAAATAAATTTCTACGTCATTATATGGTCTTCTTCAAAAATTATCAAAATTTAATAAAACATAATATATTTTTTTAACGAATTTACATGTAACTATATGATCTCAATAATATAATAAGTTAAGAACTATATAAACTAATCAAAATATATTAAAGGAAAGTATTTAAATATGATTATTTTGTTAGTAAAGTTACAATGTTTTTTTGAAACCCAATTTTTTAGTAAAATAATTATATAGAATATTATAAAACAAGATTTTAATATTGAAAATAACACATTTAGAAGAAACAAATGTGAGAATAGACCAATTTGATTTTTTATGTTAAAAGAATTAAGAAAGCAATTTAAAAGCAACCCTTTGAATCCTTCTTCTGTATTTTAACGAGTAGACAATTTTAGAAATGAAAAATAGATTGAAGAAGTTATATATTCTTCAATATTTTGGACCGCTTTTGAGATATGAATTAATGAGATCTAAAATAATCAATATTGAATATGAAACCTTTGAAAACATTTCAAGATTTCTAATGTGTGATTCTTTAAACATACAAAAATTCAAATAATTTGTTAATCGATCAAATAATGTTACATCTATTCAAGACACATTCATTAATCAAATGATACCGCTGACTAATTGTTAGATTCTTTAATTTTAATAATATTTGTTATTACGGATATTAATAATACTTAAGGAATTATATAACTAACTGAAATATAACAACGGAACATGAATATTAATTATAAGATCGTTAGTTATGGTATTTTTGTTCCATAAAATTATATAAATAAACCAAATATCAAAATAGCATTTCGCATAACTAATTGTTTTAGTTTTAATTTTCTACAGTGTTGTTGGAGGACCAGCGATTCGGGAGCATTGTTGCTTTAGCAGAGGAGGAAACACTGGAATGAACGGAAGTTTTGGTATGCAGTTGGCTTCGGCTTCTAGAAAAGCTTTACAACAAGCAGGACCTAGGTTGCCAAATTTGCCGGTTAGTATAGACTGAGAGATCTCTGCAAAGCATCTTGGAATATTCATCAATGTTGACAAACATTTGGTGATGTCAGGCATTCCTGGCATCGGTTGGAATGGAAATAGAAATAGAGATGGGGGTGGGAATTGTGGTTGCTGAGCATTCACGGAAACTGAAATGCATATAGCCAATAGAAGAAAAAATACACTTTTGATCGACATGATAAATATGTTGGAGACTATTGAAATAGGGAGGAATTCAACTAATACGAGTTTTATTAAGTATGTTTTCACTTCATGAAATGAAAATATAAGCTTTCTTATAGGAGACAAAACTGAAGTAGCCATATTAATCGGAATACAGTTTTAATAGCCAAGTGTATATGAGTTACAGTTTTACTCAATTGCTGTTTTAAATTTGTATATTTATGAACATTTAAAAATATTATATAACGTTTGATCATGCATTGATAAAACACATTGAAGGGGATATATATGAATTTTGTCTTTTCTTTTTGAAGACTTTTGTACACTGTTATTATGATTTATGTTTCATGTATGAAATTTGGTTTTAATAACTTATAATAATGTCATGAAATATAACCAAGTAATTATGGGCAAAAATAAATCTAAAACATCAGTTTGGTTCGTGCCAAAATAGTTATTTTCTTAAGAAAATTTGATAATTATTGCCCTCTTAAATTCAGCATCATCTTAATATATAACACTTATCTTAATCAATCAATATAAGAATTTTATAACCTTTGTAATTTGTGAAATAATAAATATGTTTAAATAAATTTCTACGTCATTATATGGTCTTCTTCAAAAATTATCAAAATTTAATAAAAACATAATATATTTTTTTAACGAATTTACATGTAACTATATGATCTCAATAATATAATAAGTTAAGAACTATATAAACTAATCAAAATATATTAAAGGAAAGTATTTAAATATGATTATTTTGTTAGTAAAGTTACAATGTTTTTTGAAACCCAATTTTTTAGTAAAATAATTATCTAGAATATTATAAAACAAGATTTTAATATTGAAAAAACACACATTTAGAAGAAACAAATGTGAGAATAGACCAATTTGATTTTTTATGTTAAAAGAATGAAGAAAGCAATTTAAAAGCAACCCTTTGAATCCTTCTTCTGTATTTTAATGAGTAGACAATTTTAGAAATGAAAAATAGATTGAAGAAGTTATATATTCTTCAATATTTTGGACCGCTTTTGAGATATGAATTAATGAGATCTAAAATAATCAATATTGAATATGAAACCTTTGAAAACATTTCAAGATTTCTAATGTGTGATTCATTAAACATACAAAAATTCAAATAATTTGTTAATCGATCAAATAATGTTACATCTATTCAAGACACATTCATTAATCAAATGATACCGCTGACTAATTGTTAGATTCTTTAATTTTAATAATATTTGTTATTACGGATATTAATAATACTTAAGGAATTATATAACTAACTGAAATATAACAACGGAACATGAATATTAATTATAAGATCGTTAGTTATGGTATTTTTGTTCCATAAAATTATATAAATAAACCAAATATCAAAATAGCATTTCGCATAACTAATTGTTTTAGTTTTAATTTTCTACAGTGTTGTTGGAGGACCAGCGATTCGGGAGCATTGTTGCTTTAGCAGAGGAGGAAACACTGGAATGAACGGAAGTTTTGGTATGCAGTTGGCTTCGGCTTCTAGAAAAGCTTTACAACAAGCAGGACCTAGGTTGCCAAATTTGCCGGTTAGTATAGACTGAGAGATCTCTGCAAAGCATCCTGGAATATTCATCAATGTTGACAAACATTTGGTGATGTCAGGCATTCCTGGCATCGGTTGGAATGGAAATAGAAATAGAGATGGGGGTGGGAATTGTGGTTGCTGAGCATTCACGGAAACTGAAATGCATATAGCCAATAGAAGAAAAAATACACTTTTGATCGACATGATTAATATGTTGGAGACTATTGAAATAGGGAGGAATTCCACTAATACAAGTTTTATTAAGTATGTTTTCACTTAATGAAATGAAAATATAAGCTTTCTTATAGGAGACAAAACTGAAGTAGCCATATTAATCGGAATACAGTTTTAATAGCCAAGTGTATATGAGTTACAGTTTTACTCAATTGCTGTTTTAAATTTGTATATTTATGAATATTTAAAAATATTATATAACGTTTGATCATGCATTGATAAAACACATTGAAGGGGATATATATGAATTTTGTCTTTTCTTTTTGAAGACTTTTGTACACTGTTATTATGATTTATGTTTCATGTATGAAATTTGGTTTTAATAACTTATAATAATGTCATGAAATATAACCAAGTAATTATGGGCAAAAATAAATCTAAAACATCAGTTTGGTTCGTGCCAAAATAGTTATTTTCTTAAGAAAATTTGATAATTATTGCCCTCTTAAATTCAGCATCATCTTAATATATAACACTTATCTTAATCAATCAATATAAGAATTTTATAACCTTTGTAATTTGTGAAATAATAAATATGTTTAAATAAATTTCTACGTCATTATATGGTCTTCTTCAAAAATTATCAAAATTTATAAAAAACATAATATATTTTTTTTTAACGAATTTACATGTAACTATATGATCTCAATAATATAATAAGTTAAGAACTATATAAACTAATCAAAATATATTAAAGGAAAGTATTTAAATATGATTATTTTGTTAGTAAAGTTACAATGTTTTTTTGAAACCCAATTTTTTAGTAAAATAATTATCTAGAATATTATAAAACAAGATTTTAATATTGAAAATAACACATTTAGAAGAAACAAATGTGAGAATAGACCAATTTGATTTTTTATGTTAAAAGAATGAAGAAAGCAATTTAAAAGCAACCCTTTGAATCCTTCTTCTGTATTTTAATGAGTAGACAATTTTAGAAATGAAAAATAGATTGAAGAAGTTATATATTCATCAATATTTTGGACCGCTTTTGAGATATGAATTAATGAGATCTAAAATAATCAATATTGAATATGAAACCTTTGAAAACATTTCAAGATTTCTAATGTGTGATTCATTAAACATACAAAAATTCAAATAATTTGTTAATCGATCAAATAATGTTACATCTATTCAAGACACATTCATTAATCAAATGATATCGCTGACTAATTGTTAGATTCTTTAATTTTAATAATATTTGTTATTACGGATATTAATAATACTTAAGGAATTATATAACTAACTGAAATATAACAACGGAACATGAATATTAATTATAAGATCGTTAGTTATGGTATTTTTGTTCCATAAAATTATATAAATAAACCAAATATCAAAATAGCATTTCGCATAACTAATTGTTTTAGTTTTAATTTTCTACAGTGTTGTTGGAGGACCAGCGATTCGGGAGCATTGTTGCTTTAGCAGAGGAGGAAACACTGGAATGAACGGAAGTTTTGGTATGCAGTTGGCTTCGGCTTCTAGAAAAGCTTTACAACAAGCAGGACCTAGGTTGCCAAATTTGCCGGTTAGTATAGACTGAGAGATCTCTGCAAAGCATCCTGGAATATTCATCAATGTTGACAAACATTTGGTGATGTCAGGCATTCCTGGCATCGGTTGGAATGGAAATAGAAATAGAGATGGGGGTGGGAATTGTGGTTGCTGAGCATTCACGGAAACTGAAATGCATATAGCCAATAGAAGAAAAAAATACACTTTTGATCGACATGATAAATATGTTGGAGACTATTGAAATAGGGAGGAATTCAACTAATACGAGTTTTATTAAGTATGTTTTCACTTCATGAAATGAAAATATAAGCTTTCTTATAGGAGACAAAACTGAAGTAGCCATATTAATCGGAATACAGTTTTAATAGCCAAGTGTATATGAGTTACAGTTTTACTCAATTGCTGTTTTAAATTTGTATATTTATGAACATTTAAAAATATTATATAACGTTTGATCATGCATTGATAAAACACATTGAAGGGGATATATATGAATTTTGTCTTTTCTTTTTGAAGACTTTTGTACACTGTTATTATGATTTATGTTTCATGTATGAAATTTGGTTTTAATAACTTATAATAATGTCATGAAATATAACCAAGTAATTATGGGCAAAAATAAATCTAAAACATCAGTTTGGTTCGTGCCAAAATAGTTATTTTCTTAAGAAAATTTGATAATTATTGCCCTCTTAAATTCAGCATCATCTTAATATATAACACTTATCTTAATCAATCAATATAAGAATTTTATAACCTTTGTAATTTGTGAAATAATAAATATGTTTAAATAAATTTCTACGTCATTATATGGTCTTCTTCAAAAATTATCAAAATTTAATAAAACATAATATATTTTTTTAACGAATTTACATGTAACTATATGATCTCAATTATATAATAAGTTAAGAACTATATAAACTAATCAAAATATATTAAAGGAAAGTATTTAAATATAATTATTTTGTTAGTAAAGTTACAATGTTTTTTGAAACCCATTTTTTTAGTAAAATAATTATCTAGAATATTATAAAACAAGATTTTAATATTGAAAATAACACATTTAGAAGAAACAAATGTGAGAATAGACCAATTTGATTTTTTATGTTAAAAGAATTAAGAAAGCAATTTAAAAGCAACCCTTTGAATCCTTCTTCTGTATTTTAATGAGTAGACAATTTTAGAAATGAAAAATAGATTGAAGAAGTTATATATTCTTCAATATTTTGGACCGCTTTTGAGATATGAATTAATGAGATCTAAAATAATCAATATTGAATATGAAACCTTTGAAAACATTTCAAGATTTCTAATGTGTGATTCATTAAACATACAAAAATTCAAATAATTTGTTAATCGATCAAATAATGTTACATCTATTCAAGACACATTCATTAATCAAATGATATCGCTGACTAATTGTTAGATTCTTTAATTTTAATAATATTTGTTATTACGGATATTAATAATACTTAAGGAATTATATAACTAACTGAAATATAACAACGGAACATGAATATTAATTATAAGATCGTTAGTTATGGTATTTTTGTTCCATAAAATTATATAAATAAACCAAATATCAAAATAGCATTTCGCATAACTAATTGTTTTAGTTTTGATTTTCTACAGTGTTGTTGGAGGACCAGCGATTCGGGAGCATTGTTGCTTTAGCAGAGGAGGAAACACTGGAATGAACGGAAGTTTTGGTATGCAGTTGGCTTCGGCTTCTAGAAAAGCTTTACAACAAGCAGGACCTAGGTTGCCAAATTTGCCGGTTAGTATAGACTGAGAGATCTCTGCAAAGCATCCTGGAATATTCATCAATGTTGACAAACATTTGGTGATGTCAGGCATTCCTGGCATCGGTTGGAATGGAAATAGAAATAGAGATGAGGGTGGGAATTGTGGTTGCTGAGCATTCACGGAAACTGAAATGCATATAGCCAATAGAAGAAAAAATACACTTTTGATCGACATGATAAATATGTTGGAGACTATTGAAATAGGGAGGAATTCAACTAATACGAGTTTTATTAAGTATGTTTTCACTTCATGAAATGAAAATATAAGCTTTCTTATAGGAGACAAAACTGAAGTAGCCATATTAATCGGAATACAGTTTTAATAGCCAAGTGTATATGAGTTACAGTTTTACTCAATTGCTGTTTTAAATTTGTATATTTATGAACATTTAAAAATATTATATAACGTTTGATCATGCATTGATAAAACACATTGAAGGGGATATATATGAATTTTGTCTTTTCTTTTTGAAGACTTTTGTACACTGTTATTATGATTTATGTTTCATGTATGAAATTTGGTTTTAATAACTTGTAATAATGTCATGAAATATAACCAAGTAATTATGGGCAAAAATAAATCTAAAACATCAGTTTGGTTCGTGCCAAAATAGTTATTTTCTTAAGAAAATTTGATAATTATTGCCCTCTTAAATTCAGCATCATCTTAATATATAACACTTATCTTAATCAATCAATATAAGAATTTTATAACCTTTGTAATTTGTAAAATAATAAATATGTTTAAATAAATTTCTACGTCATTATATGGTCTTCTTCAAAAATTATCAAAATTTAATAAAACATAATATATTTTTTTAACGAATTTACATGTAACTATATGATCTCAATAATATAATAAGTTAAGAACTATATAAACTAATCACAATATATTAAAGGAAAGTATTTAAATATGATTATTTTGTTAGTAAAGTTACAATGTTTTTTGAAACCCAATTTTTTAGTAAAATAATTATCTAGAATATTATAAAACAAGATTTTAATATTGAAAATAACACATTTAGAAGAAACAAATGTGAGAATAGACCAATTTGATTTTTTATGTTAAAAGAATTAAGAAAGCAATTTAAAAGCAACCCTTTGAATCCTTCTTCTGTATTTTAATGAGTAGACAATTTTAGAAATGAAAAATAGATTGAAGAAGTTATATATTCTTCAATATTTTGGACCGCTTTTGAGATATGAATTAATGAGATCTAAAATAATCAATATTGAATATGAAACCTTTGAAAACATTTCAAGATTTCTAATGTGTGATTCATTAAACATACAAAAATTCAAATAATTTGTTAATCGATCAAATAATGTTACATCTATTCAAGACACATTCATTAATCAAATGATACCGCTGACTAATTGTTAGATTCTTTACTTTTAATAATATTTGTTATTACGGATATTAATAATACTCAAGGAATTATATAACTAACTGAAATATAACAACGGAACATGAATATTAATTATAAGATCGTTAGTTATGGTATTTTTGTTCCATAAAATTATATAAATAAACCAAATATCAAAATAGCATTTCGCATAACTAATTGTTTTAGTTTTAATTTTCTACAGTGTTGTTGGAGGACCAGCGATTCGGGAGCATTGTTGCTTTAGCAGAGGAGGAAACACTGGAATGAACGGAAGTTTTGGTATGCAGTTGGCTTCGGCTTCTAGAAAAGCTTTACAACAAGCAGGACCTAGGTTGCCAAATTTGCCGGTTAGTATAGACTGAGAGATCTCTGCAAAGCATCCTGGAATATTCATCAATGTTGACAAACATTTGGTGATGTCAGGCATTCCTGGCATCGGTTGGAATGGAAATAGAAATAGAGATGGGGGTGGGAATTGTGGTTGCTGAGCATTCACGGAAACTGAAATGCATATAGCCAATAGAAGAAAAAATACACTTTTGATCGACATGATAAATATGTTGGAGACTATTGAAATAGGGAGGAATTCAACTAATACGAGTTTTATTAAGTATGTTTTCACTTCATGAAATGAAAATATAAGCTTTCTTATAGGAGACAAAACTAAAGTAGCCATATTAATCGGAATACAGTTTTAATAGCCAAGCGTATATGAGTTACAGTTTTACTCAATTGCTGTTTTAAATTTGTATATTTATGAACATTTAAAAATATTATATAACGTTTGATCATGCATTGATAAAACACATTGAAGGGGATATATATGAATTTTGTCTTTTCTTTTTGAAGACTTTTGTACACTGTTATTATGATTTATGTTTCATATATGAAATTTGGTTTTAATAACTTGTAATAATGTCATGAAATATAACCAAGTAATTATGGGCAAAAATAAATCTAAAACATCAGTTTGGTTCGTGCCAAAATAGTTATTTTCTTAAGAAAAT
Organism: Thlaspi arvense; assembly: GCA_911865555.2. Taxonomy (NCBI): domain Eukaryota; kingdom Viridiplantae; phylum Streptophyta; class Magnoliopsida; order Brassicales; family Brassicaceae; genus Thlaspi; species Thlaspi arvense. The sequence goes on from OU466860.2 coordinate 66,661,151, forward strand.
TTGATAATTATTGCCCTCTTAAATTCAGCGTCATCTTAATATATAACACTTATCTTAATCAATCAATATAAGAATTTTATAACCTTTGTAATTTGTGAAATAATAAATATTGATAATAAATTTCTACGTCATTTTATGGTCTTCTTCAAAAATTATCAAAATTTAATAAAACATAATATATTTTTTTAACGAATTTACATGTAACTATATGATCTCAATAATATAATAAGTTAAGAACTATATAAACTAATCAAAATATATTAAAGGAAAGTATTTAAATATGATTATTTTGTTAGTAAAGTTACAATGTTTTTTTGAAACCCAATTTTTTAGTAAAATAATTATCTAGAATATTATAAAACAGGATTTTAATATTGAAAATAACACATTTAGAAGAAACAAATGTGAGAATAGACCATTTTTGATTTTTTATGTTAAAAGAATTAAGAAAGCAATTTAAAAGCAACCCTTTGAATCCTTCTTCTGTATTTTAATGAGTAGACAATTTTAGAAATGAAAAAATAGATTGAAAAAGTTATATATTCTTCAATATTTTGGACCGCTTTTGAGATATGAATTAATGAGATCTAAAATAATCAATATTGAATATGAAACCTTTGAAAACATTTCAAGATTTCTAATGTGTGATTCATTAAACATACAAAAATTCAAATAATTTGTTAATCGATCAAATAATGTTACATCTATTCAAGACACATTCATTAATCAAATGATACCGCTGACTAATTGTTAGATTCTTTAATTTTAATAATATTTGTTATTACGGATATTAATAATACTTAAGGAATTATATAACTAACTGAAATATAACAACGGAACATGAATATTAATTATAAGATCGTTAGTTATGGTATTTTTGCTCCATAAAATTATATAAATAAACTAAATATCAAAATAGCATTTCGCATAACTAATTGTTTTAGTTTTAATTTTCTACAGTGTTGTTGGAGGACCAGCGATTCGGGAGCATTGTTGCTTTAGCAGAGGAGGAAACACTGGAATGAACGGAAGTTTTGGTATGCAGTTGGCTTCGGCTTCTAGAAAAGCTTTACAACAAGCAGGACCTAGGTTGCCAAATTTGCCGGTTAGTATAGACTGAGAGATCTCTGCAAAGCATCCTGGAATATTCATCAATGTTGACAAACATTTGGTGATGTCAGGCATTCCTGGCATCGGTTGGAATGGAAATAGAAATAGAGATGAGGGTGGGAATTGTGGTTGCTGAGCATTCACGGAAACTGAAATGCATATAGCCAATAGAAGAAAAAATACACTTTTGATCGACATGATAAATATGTTGGAGACTATTGAAATAGGGAGGAATTCAACTAATACGAGTTTTTATTAAGTATGTTTTCACTTCATGAAATGAAAATATAAGCTTTCTTATAGGAGACAAAACTGAAGTAGCCATATTAATCGGAATACAGTTTTAATAGCCAAGTGTATATGAGTTACAGTTTTACTCAATTGCTGTTTTAAATTTGTATATTTATGAACATTTAAAAATATTATATAACGTTTGATCATGCATTGATAAAACACATTGAAGGGGATATATATGAATTTTGTCTTTTCTTTTTGAAGACTTTTGTACACTGTTATTATGATTTATGTTTCATGTATGAAATTTGGTTTTAATAACTTGTAATAATGTCATGAAATATAACCAAGTAATTATGGGCAAAAATAAATCTAAAACATCAGTTTGGTTCGTGCCAAAATAGTTATTTTCTTAAGAAAATTTGATAATTATTGCCCTCTTAAATTCAGCATCATCTTAATATATAACACTTATCTTAATCAATCAATATAAGAATTTTATAACCTTTGTAATTTGTAAAATAATAAATATGTTTAAATAAATTTCTACGTCATTATATGGTCTTCTTCAAAAATTATCAAAATTTAATAAAACATAATATATTTTTTTAACGAATTTACATGTAACTATATGATCTCAATAATATAATAAGTTAAGAACTATATAAACTAATCACAATATATTAAAGGAAAGTATTTAAATATGATTATTTTGTTAGTAAAGTTACAATGTTTTTTGAAACCCAATTTTTTAGTAAAATAATTATCTAGAATATTATAAAACAAGATTTTAATATTGAAAATAACACATTTAGAAGAAACAAATGTGAGAATAGACCAATTTGATTTTTTATGTTAAAAGAATTAAGAAAGCAATTTAAAAGCAACCCTTTGAATCCTTCTTCTGTATTTTAATGAGTAGACAATTTTAGAAATGAAAAATAGATTGAAGAAGTTATATATTCTTCAATATTTTGGACCGCTTTTGAGATATGAATTAATGAGATCTAAAATAATCAATATTGAATATGAAACCTTTGAAAACATTTCAAGATTTCTAATGTGTGATTCATTAAACATACAAAAATTCAAATAATTTGTTAATCGATCAAATAATGTTACATCTATTCAAGACACATTCATTAATCAAATGATACCGCTGACTAATTGTTAGATTCTTTACTTTTAATAATATTTGTTATTACGGATATTAATAATACTCAAGGAATTATATAACTAACTGAAATATAACAACGGAACATGAATATTAATTATAAGATCGTTAGTTATGGTATTTTTGTTCCATAAAATTATATAAATAAACCAAATATCAAAATAGCATTTCGCATAACTAATTGTTTTAGTTTTAATTTTTTACAGTGTTGTTGGAGGACCAGCGATTCGGGAGCATTGTTGCTTTAGCAGAGGAGGAAACACTGGAATGAACGGAAGTTTTGGTATGCAGTTGGCTTAGGCTTCTAGAAAAGCTTTACAACAAGCAGGACCTAGGTTGCCAAATTTGCCGGTTAGTATAGACTGAGAGATCTCTGTAAAGCATCCTGGAATATTCATCAATGTTGACAAACATTTGGTGATGTCAGGCATTCCTGGCATCGGTTGGAATGGAAATAGAAATAGAGATGGGGGTGGGAATTGTGGTTGCTGAGCATTCACGGAAACTGAAATGCATATAGCCAATAGAAGAAAAAATACACTTTTGATCGACATGATAAATATGTTGGAGACTATTGAAATAGGGAGGAATTCAACTAATACGAGTTTTATTAAGTATGTTTTCACTTCATGAAATAAAAATATAAGCTTTCTTATAGGAGACAAAACTAAAGTAGCCATATTAATCGGAATACAGTTTTAATAGCCAAGCGTATATGAGTTACAGTTTTACTCAATTGCTGTTTTAAATTTGTATATTTATGAACATTTAAAAATATTATATAACGTTTGATCATGCATTGATAAAACACATTGAAGGGGATATATATGAATTTTGTCTTTTCTTTTTGAAGACTTTTGTACACTGTTATTATGATTTATGTTTCATGTATGAAATTTGGTTTTAATAACTTGTAATAATGTCATGAAATATAACCAAGTAATTATGGGCAAAAATAAATCTAAAACATCAGTTTGGTTCGTGCCAAAATAGTTATTTTCTTAAGAAAATTTGATAATTATTGCCCTCTTAAATTCAGCGTCATCTTAATATATAACACTTATCTTAATCAATCAATATAAGAATTTTATAACCTTTGTAATTTGTGAAATAATAAATATTGATAATAAATTTCTACGTCATTTTATGGTCTTCTTCAAAAATTATCAAAATTTAATAAAACATAATATATTTTTTTAACGAATTTACATGTAACTATATGATCTCAATAATATAATAAGTTAAGAACTATATAAACTAATCAAAATATATTAAAGGAAAGTATTTAAATATGATTATTTTGTTAGTAAAGTTACAATGTTTTTTGAAACCCAATTTTTTAGTAAAATAATTATCTAGAATATTATAAAACAGGATTTTAATATTGAAAATAACACATTTAGAAGAAACAAATGTGAGAATAGACCAATTTGATTTTTTATGTTAAAAGAATTAAGAAAGCAATTTAAAAGCAACCCTTTGAATCCTTCTTCTGTATTTTAATGAGTAGACAATTTTAGAAATGAAAAATAGATTGAAAAAGTTATATATTCTTCAATATTTTGGACCGCTTTTGAGATATGAATTAATGAGATCTAAAATAATCAATATTGAATATGAAACCTTTGAAAACATTTCAAGATTTCTAATGTGTGATTCATTAAACATACAAAAATTCAAATAATTTGTTAATCGATCAAATAATGTTACATCTATTCAAGACACATTCATTAATCAAATGATACCGCTGACTAATTGTTAGATTCTTTAATTTTAATAATATTTGTTATTACGGATATTAATAATACTTAAGGAATTATATAACTAACTGAAATATAACAACGGAACATGAATATTAATTATAAGATCGTTAGTTATGGTATTTTTGCTCCATAAAATTATATAAATAAACCAAATATCAAAATAGCATTTCGCATAACTAATTGTTTTAGTTTTAATTTTCTACAGTGTTGTTGGAGGACCAGCGATTCGGGAGCATTGTTGCTTTAGCAGAGGAGGAAACACTGGAATGAACGGAAGTTTTGGTATGCAGTTGGCTTCGGCTTCTAGAAAAGCTTTACAACAAGCAGGACCTAGGTTGCCAAATTTGCCGGTTAGTATAGACTGAGAGATCTCTGCAAAGCATCCTGGAATATTCATCAATGTTGACAAACATTTGGTGATGTCAGGCATTCCTGGCATCGGTTGGAATGGAAATAGAAATAGAGATGGGGGTGGGAATTGTGGTTGCTGAGCATTCACGGAAACTGAAATGCATATAGCCAATAGAAGAAAAAATACACTTTTGATAGACATGATAAATATGTTGGAGACTATTGAAATAGGGAGGAATTCAACTAATACAAGTTTTATTAAGTATGTTTTCACTTCATGAAATGAAAATATAAGCTTTCTTATAGGAGACAAAACTGAAGTAGCCATATTAATCGGAATACAGTTTTAATAGCCAAGTGTATATGAGTTACAGTTTTACTCAATTGCTGTTTTAAATTTGTATATTTATGAACATTTAAAAATATTATATAACGTTTGATCATGCATTGATAAAACACATTGAAGGGGATATATATGAATTTTGTCTTTTCTTTTTGAAGACTTTTGTACACTGTTATTATGATTTATGTTTCATGTATGAAATTTGGTTTTAATAACTTGTAATAATGTCATGAAATATAACCAAGTAATTATGGGCAAAAATAAATCTAAAACATCAGTTTGGTTCGTGCCAAAATAGTTATTTTTTTAAGAAAATTTGATAATTATTGCCCTCTTAAATTCAGCGTCATCTTAATATATAACACTTATCTTAATCAATCAATATAAGAATTTTATAACCTTTGTAATTTGTGAAATAATAAATATGTTTAAATAAATTTCTACGTCATTATATGGTCTTCTTCAAAAATTATCAAAATTTAATAAAACATAATATATTTTTTTAACAAATTTACATGTAACTATATGATCTCAATAATATAATAAGTTAAGAACTATATAAACTAATCAAAATATATTAAAGGAAAGTATTTAAATATGATTATTTTGTTAGTAAAGTTACAATGTTTTTTGAAACCCAATTTTTTAGTAAAATAATTATCTAGAATATTATAAAACAAGATTTTAATATTGAAAATAACACATTTAGAAGAAACAGATGTGAGAATAGACCAATTTGATTTTTTATGTTAAAAGAATTAAGAAAGCAATTTAAAAGCAACCCTTTGAATCCTTCTTCTGTATTTTAATGAGTAGACAATTTTAGAAATGAAAAATAGATTGAAGAAGTTATATATTCTTCAATATTTTGGACCGCTTTTGAGATATGAATTAATGAGATCTAAAATAATCAATATTGAATATGAAACCATTGAAAACATTTCAAGATTTCTAATGTGTGATTCATTAAACATACAAAAATTCAAATAATTTGTTAATCGATCAAATAATGTTACATCTATTCAAGACACATTCATTAATCAAATGATACCGCTGACTAATTGTTAGATTCTTTACTTTTAATAATATTTGTTATTACGAATATTAATAATACTTAAGGAATTATATAACTAACTGAAGTATAACAACGGAACATGAATATTAATTATAAGGTCGTTAGTTATGGTATTTTTGTTCCATAAAATTATATAAATAAACCAAATATCAAAATAGCATTTCGCATAACTAATTGTTTTAGTTTTAATTTTCTACAGTGTTGTTGGAGGACCAGCGATTCGGGAGCATTGTTGTTTTGGTATGCAGTTGGCTTCGGCTTCTAGAAAAACTTTACAACAAGCAGGACCTAGGTTGCCAAATTTGCCGGTTAGTATAGACTGAGAGATCTCTGCAAAGCATCCTGGAATATTCATCAATGTTGACAAACATTTGGTGATGTCAGGCATTCCTGGCATCGGTTGGAATGGAAATAGAAATAGAGATGGGGGTGGGAATTGTGGTTGCTGAGAATTCACGGAAACTGAAATGCATATAGCCAATAGAAGAAAAAATACACTTTTGATCGATATGATAAATATGTTGGAGACTATTGTAATAGGGAGGAATTCAACTAATACGAGTTTTATTAAGTATGTTTTCACTTCATGAAATGAAAATATAAGCTTTCTTATAGGAGACAAAACTGAAGTAGCCATATTAATCGGAATACAGTTTTAATAGCCAAGTGTATATGAGTTACAGTTTTACTCAATTGCTGTTTTAAATTTGTATATTTATGAACATTTAAAAATATTATATAACGTTTGATCATGCATTGATAAAACACATTGAAGGAGATATATATGAATTTTGTCTTTTCTTTTTGAAGACTTTTGTACACTGTTATTATGATTTATATTTCATGTATGAAATTTTGTTTTAATAACTTGTAATAATGTCATGAAATATAACCAAGTAATTATGGGCAAAAATAAATCTAAAACATCAGTTTGGTTCGTGCCAAAATAGTTATTTTCTTAAGAAAATTTGATAATTATTGCCCTCTTAAATTCAGCATCATCTTAATATATAACACTTATCTTAATCAATCAATATAAGAATTTTATAACCTTTGTAATTTGTGAAATAATAAATATGTTTAAATAAATTTCTACGTCATTATATGGTCTTCTTCAAAAATTATCAAAATTTAATAAAACATAATATATTTTTTTAACGAATTTACATGTAACTATATGATCTCAATAATATAATAAGTTAAGAACTATATAAACTAATCAAAATATATTAAAGGAAAGTATTTAAATATGATTATTTTGTTAGTAAAGTTATAATGTTTTTTGAAACCCAATTTTTTAGTAAAATAATTATCTAGAATATTATAAAACAAGATTTTAATATTAAAAATAACACATTTAGAAGAAACAAATGTGAGAATAGACCAATTTAATTTTTTATGTTAAAAGAATTAAGAAAGCAATTTAAAAGCAACCCTTTGAATCCTTCTTCTGTATTTTAATGAGTAGACAATTTTAGAAATGAAAAATAGATTGAAGAAGTTATATATTCTTCAATATTTTGGACCGCTTTTGAGATATGAATTAATGAGATCTAAAATAATCAATATTGAATATGAAACCTTTGAAAACATTTCAAGATTTCTAATGTGTGATTCATTAAACATACAAAAATTCAAATAATTTGTTAATCGATCAAATAATGTTACATCTATTCAAGACACATTCATTAATCAAATGATACCGCTTACTAATTGTTAGATTCTTTACTTTTAATAATATTTGTTATTACGGATATTAATAATACTTAAGGAATTATATAACTAACTGAAATATAACAACGGAACATGAATATTAATTATAAGATCGTTAGTTATGGTATTTTTGTTCCATAAAATTATATAAATAAACCAAATATCAAAATAGCATTTCGCATAACTAATTGTTTTAGTTTTAATTTTCTACATGGTTGTTGGAGGACCAGCGATTCGGGAGCATTGTTGCTTTAGCAGAGGAGGAAACACTGGAATGAACGGAAGTTTTGGTATGCAGTTGCCTTCGGCTTCTAGAAAAGCTTTACAACAAGCAGGACCTAGGTTGCCAAATTTGCCGGTTAGTATAGACTGAGAGATCTCTGCAAAGCATCCTGGAATATTCATCAATGTTGACAAACATTTGGTGATGTCAGGCATTCCTGGCATCGGTTGGAATGGAAATAGAAATAGAGATGGGGGTGGGAATTGTGGTTGCTGAGCATTCACGGAAACTGAAATGCATATAGCCAATAGAAGAAAAAATACACTTTTTTAGACATGATAAATATGTTGGAGACTATTGAAATAGGGAGGAATTCAACTAATACGAGTTTTATTAAGTATGTTTTCACTTCATGAAATGAAAATATAAGCTTTCTTATAGGAGACAAAACTGAAGTAGCCATATTAATCGGAATACAGTTTTAATAGCCAAGTGTATATGAGTTACAGTTTTACTCAATTGCTGTTTTAAATTTGTATATTTATGAACATTTAAAAATATTATATAACGTTTGATCATGCATTGATAAAACACATTGAAGGGGATATATATGAATTTTGTCTTTTCTTTTTGAAGACTTTTGTACACTGTTATTATGATTTATGTTTCATGTATGAAATTTGGTTTTAATAACTTGTAATAATGTCATGAAATATAACCAAGTAATTATGGGCAAAATCAAATCTAAAACATCAGTTTGGTTCGTGCCAAAATAGTTATTTTCTTAAGAAAATTTGATAATTATTGCCCTCTTAAATTCAGCATCATCTTAATATATATAACATTTATCTTAATCAATCAATATAAGAATTTTATAACCTTTGTAATTTGTGAAATAATAAATATGTTTAAATAAATTTCTACGTCATTATATGGTCTTCTTCAAAAATTATCAAAATTTAATAAAACATAATATATTTTTTTAACGAATTTACATGTAACTATATGATCTCAATAATATAATAAGTTAAGAACTATATAAACTAATCAAAATATATTAAAGGAAAGTATTTAAATATGATTATTTTGTTAGTAAAGTTACAATGTTTTTTTGAAACCCAATTTTTTAGTAAAATAATTATCTAGAATATTATAAAACAAGATTTTAATATTGAAAATAACACATTTAGAAGAAACAAATGTGAGAATAGACCAATTTGTTTTTTTATGTTAAAAGAATTAAGAAAGCAATTTAAAAGCAACCCTTTGAATCCTTCTTCTGTATTTTAATGAGTAGACAATTTTAGAAATGAAAAATAGATTGAAGAAGTTATATATTCTTCAATATTTTGGACCGCTTTTGAGATATGAATTAATGAGATCTAAAATAATCAATATTGAATATGAAACCTTTGAAAACATTTCAAGATTTCTAATGTGTGATTCATTAAACATACAAAAATTCAAATAATTTGTTAATCGATCAAATAATGTTACATCTATTCAAGACACATTCATTAATCAAATGATACCGCTAACTAATTGTTAGATTCTTTAATTTTAATAATAGTTGTTATTACGGATATTAATAATACTTAAAGAATTATATAACTAACTGAAATAAAACAACGGAACATGAATATTAATTATAAGATCGTTAGTTATGGTATTTTTGTTCCATAAAATTATATAAATAAACCAAATATCAAAATAGCATTTCGCATAACTAATTGTTTTAGTTTTAATTTTCTACAGTGTTGTTGGAGGACCAGCGATTCGGGAGCATTGTTGCTTTAGCAGAGGAGGAAACACTGGAATGAACGGAAGTTTTGGTATGCAGTTGGCTTCGGCTTCTAGAAAAGCTTTACAACAAGCAGGACCTAGGTTGCCAAATTTGCCGGTTAGTATAGATTGAGAGATCTCTGCAAAGCATCCTGGAATATTCATCAATGTTGACAAACATTTGGTGATTTTAGGCGTTCCTGTCATCGGTTGGAATGGAAATAGAAATAGAGATGGGGGTGGGAATTGTGGTTGCTGAGCATTCACGGAAACTGAAATGCATATAGGCAATAGAAGAAAAAATACACTTTTGATCGACATGATAAATATGTTGGAGACTATTGAAATAGGGAGGAATTCAACTAATACGAGTTTTATTAAGTATGTTTTCACTTCATGAAATGAAAATATAAGCTTTCTTATAGGAGACAAAACTGAAGTAGCCATATTAATCGGAATACAGTTTTAATAGCCAAGTGTATATGAGTTACAGTTTTACTCAATTGCTGTTTTAAATTTGTATATTTATGAACATTTAAAAATATTATATAACGTTTGATCATGCATTGATAAAACACACTGAAGGGGATATATATGAATTTTGTCTTTTTCTTTTTGAAGACTTTTGTACACTGTTATTATGATTTATGTTTCATGTATGAAATTTGGTTTTAATAACTTGTTATAATGTCATGAAATATAACCAAGTAATTATGGGCAAAAATAAATCCAAAACATCAGTTTGGTTCGTGCCAAAATAGTTATTTTCTTAAGAAAATTTGATAATTATTACCCTCTTAAATTCAGCATCATCTTAATATATAACACTTATCTTAATCAATCAATATAAGAATTTTATAACCTTTGTAATTTGTGAAATAATAAATATGTTTAAATAAATTTCTACGTCATTATATGGTCTTCTTCACAAATTATCAAAATTTAATAAAACATAATATATTTTTTTAACGAATTTACATGTAACTATATGATCTCAATAATATAATAAGTTAAGAACTATATAAACTAATCAAAATATATTAAAGGAAAGTATTTAAATATGATTATTTTGTTAGTAAAGTTACAATGTTTTTTGAAACCCAATTTTTTAGTAAAATAATTATCTAGAATATTATAAAACAAGATTTTAATATTGAAAATAACACATTTAGAAGAAACAAATGTGAGAATAGACCAATTTGATTTTTTATGTTAAAAGAATTAAGAAAGCAATTTAAAAGCAACCCTTTGAATCCTTCTTCTGTATTTTAATGAGTAGACAATTTTAGAAATGAAAAATAGATTGAAGAAGTTATATATTCTTCAATATTTTGGACCGCTTTTGAGATATGAATTAATGAGATCTAAAATAATCAATATTGAATATGAAACCTTTGAAAACATTTCAAGATTTCTAATGTGTGATTCATTAAACATACAAAAATTCAAATAATTTGTTAATCGATCAAATAATGTTACATCTATTCAAGACACATTCATTAATCAAATGATACCGCTGACTAATTGTTAGATTCTTTAATTTTAATAATATTTGTTATTACGGATATTAATAATACTTAAGGAATTATATAACTAACTGAAATATAACAACGGAACATGAATATTAATTATAAGATCGTTAGTTATGGTATTTTTGTTCCATAAAATTATATAAATAAACCAAATATCAAAATAGCATTTCGCATAACTAATTGTTTTAGTTTTAGTTTTCTACAGTGTTGTTGGAGGACCAGCGATTCGGGAGCATTGTTGCTTTAGCAGAGGAGGAAACACTGGAATGAACGGAAGTTTTGGTATGCAGTTGCCTTCGGCTTCTAGAAAAGCTTTACAACAAGCAGGACCTAGGTTGCCAAATTTGCCGGTTAGTATAGACTGAGAGATCTCTGCAAAGCATCCTGGAATATTCATCAATGTTGACAAACATTTGGTGATGTCAGGCATTCCTGGCATCGGTTGGAATGGAAATAGAAATAGAGATGGGGGTGGGAATTGTGGTTGCTGAGCATTCACGGAAACTGAAATGCATATAGCCAATAGAAGAAAAAATACACTTTTGATAGACATGATAAATATGTTGGAGACTATTGAAATAGGGAGGAATTCAACTAATACGAGTTTTATTAAGTATGTTTTCACTTCATGAAATGAAAATATAAGCTTTCTTATAGGAGACAAAACTGAAGTAGCCATATTAATCGGAATACAGTTTTAATAGCCAAGTGTATATGAATTACAGTTTTACTCAATTGCTGTTTTAAATTTGTATATTTATGAATATTTAAAAATATTATATAACGTTTGATCATGCATTGATAAAACAATTTGAAGGGGATATATATGAATTTTGTCTTTTCTTTTTGAAGACTTTTGTACACTGTTATTATGATTTATGTTTCATGTATGAAATTTGGTTTTAATAACTTGTAATAATGTCATGAAATATAACCAAGTAATTATGGGCAAAATCAAATCTAAAACATCAGTTTGGTTCGTGCCAAAATAGTTATTTTCTTAAGAAAATTTGATAATTATTGCCCTCTTAAATTCAGCATCATCTTAATATATATAACACTTATCTTAATCAATCAATATAAGAATTTTATAACCTTTGTAATTTGTGAAATAATAAATATGTTTAAATAAATTTCTACGTCATTATATGGTCTTCTTCAAAAATTATCAAAATTTAATAAAACATAATATATTTTTTTAACGAATTTACATGTAACTATATGATCTCAATAATATAATAAGTTAAGAACTATATAAACTAATCAAAATATATTAAAGGAAAGTATTTAAATATGATTATTTTGTTAGTAAAGTTACAATGTTTTTTGAAACCCAATTTTTTAGTAAAATAATTATCTAGAATATTATAAAACAAGATTTTAATATTGAAAATAACACATTTAGAAGAAACAAATGTGAGAATAGACCAATTTGATTTTTTATGTTAAAAGAATTAAGAAAGCAATTTAAAAGCAACCCTTTCAATCCTTCTTCTGTATTTTAATGAGTAGACAATTTTAAAAATGAAAAATAGATTAAAGAAGTTATATATTCTTCAATATTTTGGACTGCTTTTGAGATATGAATTAATGAGATCTAAAATAATCAATATTGAATATGAAACATTTGAAACCATTTCAAGATTTCTAATGTGTGATTCATTAAACATACAAAAATTCAAATAATTTGTTAATCGATCAAATAATGTTACATCTATTCAAGACACATTCATTAATCAAATGATACCGCTAACTAATTGTTAGATTCTTTAATTTTAATAATAGTTGTTATTACGGATATTAATAATACTTAAAGAATTATATAACTAACTGAAATATAACAACGGAACATGAATATTAATTATAAGATCGTTAGTTATGGTATTTTTGTTCCATAAAATTATATAAATAAACCAAATATCAAAATAGCATTTCGCATAACTAATTGTTTTAGTTTTAATTTTCTACAGTGTTGTTGGAGGACCAGCGATTCGGGAGCACTGTTGCTTTAGCAGAGGAGGAAACACTGGAATGAACGGAAGTTTTGGTATGCAGTTGGCTTCGGCTTCTAGAAAAGCTTTACAACAAGCAGGACCTAGGTTGCCAAATTTGCCGGTTAGTATAGATTGAGAGATCTCTGCAAAGCATCCTGGAATATTCATCAATGTTGACAAACATTTGGTGATGTCAGGCGTTCCTGTCATCGGTTGGAATGGAAATAGAAATAGAGATGGGGGTGGGAATTGTGGTTGCTGAGCATTCACGGAAACTGAAATGCATATAGGCAATAGAAGAAAAAATACACTTTTGATCGACATGATAAATATGTTGGAGACTATTGAAATAGGGAGGAATTCAACTAATACGAGTTTTATTAAGTATGTTTTCACTTCATGAAATGAAAATATAAGCTTTCTTATAGGAGACAAAACTGAAGTAGCCATATTAATCGGAATACAGTTTTAATAGCCAAGTGTATATGAGTTACAGTTTTACTCAATTGCTGTTTTAAATTTGTATATTTATGAACATTTAAAAATATTATATAACGTTTGATCATGCATTGATAAAACACATTGAAGGGGATATATATGAATTTTGTCTTTTCTTTTTGAAGACTTTTGTACACTGTTATTATGATTTATGTTTCATGTATGAAATTTGGTTTTAATAACTTGTAATAATGTCATGAAATATAACCAAGTAATTATGGGCAAAAATAAATCCAAAACATCAGTTTGGTTCGTGCCAAAATAGTTATTTTCTTAAGAAAATTTGATAATTATTGCCCTCTTAAATTCAGCATCATCTTAATATATAACACTTATCTTAATCAATCAATATAAGAATTTTATAACCTTTGTAATTTGTGAAATAATAAATATGTTTAAATAAATTTCTACGTCATTATATGGTCTTCTTCACAAATTATCAAAATTTAATAAAACATAATATATTTTTTTAACGAATTTACATGTAACTATATGATCTCAATAATATAATAAGTTAAGAACTATATAAACTAATCAAAATATATTAAAGGAAAGTATTTAAATATGATTATTTTGTTAGTAAATTTACAATGTTTTTAGAAACCCAATTTTTTAGGAAAATAATTATCTAGAATATTATAAAACAAGATTTTAATATTGAAAATAACACATTTAGAAGAAACAAATGTGAGAATAGACCAATTTGATTTTTTATGTTAAAAGAATTAAGAAAGCAATTTAAAAGCAACCCTTTGAATCCTTCTTCTGTATTTTAATGAGTAGACAATTTTAGAAATGAAAAATAGATTGAAGAAGTTATATATTCTTCAATATTTTGGACCGCTTTTGAGATATGAATTAATGAGATCTAAAATAATCAATATTGAATATGAAACATTTGAAACGATTTCAAGATTTCTAATGTGTGATTCATTAAACATACAAAAATTCAAATAATTTGTTAATCGATCAAATAATGTTACATCTATTCAAGACACATTCATTAATCAAATGATACCGCTGACTAATTGTTAGATTCTTTAATTTTAATAATATTTGTTATTACGGATATTAATAATACTTAAAGAATTATATAACTAACTGAAATATAACAACGGAACATGAATATTAATTATAAGATCGTTAGTTATGGTATTTTTGTTCCATAAAATTATATAAATAAACAAAATATCAAAATAGCATTTCGCATAACTAATTATTTTAGTTTTAATTTTCTACAGTGTTGTTGGAGGACCAGCGATTCGGGAGCATTGTTGCTTTAGCAGAGGAGGAAACACTGGAATGAACGGAAGTTTTGGTATGCAGTTGGCTTCGGCTTCTAGAAAAGCTTTACAACAAGCAGGACCTAGGTTGCCAAATTTGCCGGTTAGTGTAGACTGAGAGATCTCTGCAAAGCATCCTGGAATATTCATCAATGTTGACAAATATTTGGTGATGTCAGGCATTCCTGGCATCGGTTGGAATGGAAATAGAAATAGAGATGGGGGTGGAAATTGTGGTTACTGAGCATTCACGGAAACTGAAATGCATATAGCCAATAGAAGAAAAAATACACTTTTGATCGACATGATAAATATGTTAGAGACTATTGAAATAGGGAGGAATTCAACTAATACGAGTTTTATTAAGTATGTTTTCACTTCATGAAATGAAAATATAAGCTTTCTTATAGGAGACAAAACTGAAGTAGCCATATTAATCGGAATACAGTTTTAATAGCTAAGTGTATATGAGTTACAGTTTTACTCAATTGCTGTTTTAAATTTGTATATTTATGAACATTTAAAAATATTATATAACGTTTGATCATGCATTGATAAAACACATTGAAGGGGATATATATGAATTTTTTCTTTTCTTTTTGAAGACTTTTGTACACTGTTATTATGATTTATGTTTCATGTATGAAATTTAGTTTTAATAACTTGTAATAATGTCATGAAATATAACCAAGTAATTATGGGCAAAAATAAATCTAAAACATCAGTTTGGTTCGTGCCAAAATAGTTATTTTCTTAAGAAAATTTGATAATTATTGCCCTCTTAAATTCAGCATCATCTTAATATATAACACTTATCTTAATCAATCAATATAAGAATTTTATAAACTTTGTAATTTGTGAAATAATAAATATGTTTAAAATAATTTCTACGTCATTATATGGTCTTCTTCAAAAATTATCAAAATTTAATAAAACATAATATATTTTTTTAACGAATTTACATGTAAATATATGATCTCAATAATATAATAAGTAAAGAACTATATAAATTAATCCAAATATATTATAGGAAAGTATTTAAATATGATTATTTTGTTATTAAATTTACAATATTTTTTGAAACTCAATTTTTAGTAAACTAATTATCTAGAATATTATAAAACAAGATTTTAATATTGAATATAACACATTTAGAAGAAACAAATGTGAGAATAGACCAATTTGTTTTTTTATGTTAAAATAATTAAGAAAGCAATTTAAAAGCAACACTTTCAATCCTTTTCTGTATTTTAATGAGTAGACAATTTTAGAAATGAAAAATGGATTGAAGAAGTTATATATTCTTCAATATTTTGGACCGCTTTTGAGATATGAATTAATGAGATCTAAAATAATCTATATTGAATATGAAACCTTTGAAAACATTTCAAGATTTCTAATGTGTGATTCATTAAACATACAAAAATTCAAATAATTTGTTAATCGATCAAATAATGTTACATCTATTCAAGACACATTCATTAATCAAATGATACCGCTGACTAATTGTTAGATTCTTTAATTTTAATAATATTTATTATTACAGATATTATTAATACTTAAGAAATTATATAACTAACTGAAATATAACAACAGAACATGAATATTAATTATAAGATCGTTAGTTATAATATTTTTGTTCCATAAAATTATAGAAATAAACCTAATATCAAAATAGCATTTAGCATAACTAATTGTTTTAGTTTGAATTTTCTACATGGTTGTTGGAGGACCAGCAATTCGGGAGCATTGTTGCTTTAGCAGAGGAGGAAACACTGGAATGAACGGAAGTTTTGGTATGCAGTTGGCTTCGGCTTCTAGAAAAGCTTTACAACAAGCAGGACTTAGGTTGCCAAATTTGCCAGTTAGTATAGACTGAGAGATCTCGGCAAAGCATTCTGGAATATTCATCAATGTTGACAAACATTTGGTGATGTCAGGCATTCCTGGCATCGGTTGGAATGGAAATAGAAATAGAGATGGGGGTGGGAATTGTGGTTGCTGGGCATTCACGGAAACTGAAATGCATATAGCCAATAGAAGAAAAAATACACTTTTGATCGACATGATAAATATGTTGGAGACTATTGAAATAGGGAGGAATTCCACTAATACGAGTTTTATTAAGTATGTTTTCACTTAATGAAATAAAAATATAAGCTTTCTTATATGAGACAAAACTGAAGTAGCCATATTAATCGGAATACAGTTTTAATAGCCAAGTGTATATGAGTTACGGTTTTACTCAATTGCTGTTTTAAATTTGTATATTTATGAACATTTAAAAATATTATATAACGTTTGATCATGAATTGATAAAACACATTGAAGGGGATATATATGAATTTTGTCTTTTTTTTTTGAGGACTTTTGTACATTGTTATTATGATTTATGTTTCATGTATGAAATTTTGTTTTAATAACTTGTAATAATGTCATGAAATATAACCAATTAATTATGGGCAAAAATTAATCTAAAACATCAGTTTGGTTCGTGCCAAACTAGTTATTTTCTTAATAAAATTTGATAATTATTGCTCTCTTAAATTCAGCATCATCTTAATATATAACACTTATCTTAATCAATCAATATAAGAATTTTATAACCTTTGTAATTTTTAAAAATAATAAATATGTTTAAATAAATTTCTACGTCATTAGATGGTCTTCTTCAAAAATTATCAAAATTTAATAAAACATAATATATTTTTGTAACGAATTTACATGTAAATATATGATCTCAATAATATAATAAGTTAAGAACTACCTAAATTAATCAAAATATATTAAAGGAAAGTATTTAAATATGATTATTTTGTTAGTAAAGTTACAATATTTTTTGAAACCCATTTTTTTAGTAAAATAATTATCTTGAATATTATAAAACAAGATTTTAATATTGAAAATAACACATTTAGAAGAAACAAATGTGAGAATAGACCAATTTGTTTTTTTATGTTAAAAGAATTAAGAAAGCAATTTAAAAGCAACCCTTTGAATCCTTCTTCTGTATTTTAATGAGTAGACAATTTTAGAAATGAAAAATAGATTGAAGAAGTTATATATTCTTCAATATTTTGGACAGCTTTTGAGATATGAATTAATGAGATCTAAAATAATCAATATTGAATATGAAACCTTTGAAAACATTTCAAGATTTCTAATGTGTGATTCATTAAACATACAAAAATTCAAATAATTTGTTAATCGATCAAATAATGTTACTTCTATTCAAGACACATTCATTAATCAAATGATACCGCTGACTAATTGTTAGATTCTTTAATTTTAATAATATTTATTATTACGGATATTAATAATACTTAAGGAATTATATAACTAACTGAAATATAACAACGGAACATGAATATTAATTATAAGATCGTTAGTTATGGTATTTTTGTTCCATAAAATTATATAAATAAACCAAATATCAAAATAGCATTTCGCATAACTAATTGTTTTAGTTTTAATTTTCTACAGTGTTGTTGGAGGACCAAAGATTCGGGAGCATTGTTGCTTTAGCAGAGGAGGAAACACTGGAATGAACGGAAGTTTTGGTGTGCAGTTGGCTTCGGCTTCTAGAAAAGCTTTACAACAAGCAGGACCTAGGTTGCCAAATTTGCCGGTTAGTATAGACTGAGAGATCTCTGCAAAGCATCCTGGAATATTCATCAATATTGACAAACATTTGGTGATGTCAGGCATTCCTGGCATCGGTTGGAATGGAAATAGAAATAGAGATGGGGGTGGGAATTGTGGTTGCTGAGCATTCACGGAAACTGAAATGCATATAGCCAATAGAAGAAAAAATACACTTTTGATCGACATAATAAATATGTTGGAGACTATTGAAATAGGGAGGAATTCCACTAATACGAGTTTTCTTAAGTATATTTTCACTTAATGAAATGAAAATATAAGCTTTCTTATAGGAGACAAAACTGAAGTAGCCATTTTTATAGGAATACTGTTTTAATAGCCAAGTGTATATGAGTTACAGTTTTACTCAATTGCTGTTTTAAATTTGTATATTTATGAACAGTTAAAACTATTATATAACATTTGATCATACATTGATAAAACACATTGAAGGGGATATATATGAATTTTGTCTTTTCTTTTTGAGGACTTTTGTAGACTATATAATCTCAATAATATAATAAGTTAAGAACTATATAAATTAATCAAAATATATTAAAGTAAAGTATTTAAATATGATTATTTTGTTAGTAAAGTTACAATGTTTTTTGAAACCCAATTTTTTAGTAAAATAATTATCTAGAATATTATAAAAGAAGATTTTAATATTGAAAATAACACATTTAGAAGAAACAAATGTGAGAATACACCAATTTGTTTTTTTTTATGTTAAAAGAATTAAGAAAGTAATTTAAAAGCAACCCTTTGAATCTTTTTTCTGTATTTTAATGAGTAGACAATTTTAGAAACGAAAAATAGATTGAAGAAGTTATATATTCTTCAATATTTTGGACAGCTTTTGAGATATGAATTAATGAGATCTAAAATAATCAATACTGAATATGAAACCTTTGAAAACATTTCAAGATTTCTAATGTGTGATTCATTAAACATACAGAAATTTAAATAATTTGTTAATCGATCAAATAATGTTACATCTATTCAAGACACATTCATTAATCAAATGATACCGCTGACTAATTGTTAGATTCTTTAATTTTAATAATATTTATTATTACGGATATTAATAATAATTAAGGAATTATATAACTAACTGAAATATAACAACGGAACATGAATATTTATTATAAGATCGTTAGTTATGGTATTTTTGTTCCATAAAATTATAAAAATAAACCAAATATCAAAATAACATTTCGCATAACTAAATGTTTTAGTTTTAATTTTCTACAGTGTTGTTGGAGGACCAGCGATTCGGGAGCATTGTTGCTTTAGCAGAGGAGGAAACACTAGAATGAACGGAAGTTTTGATATGCAGTTGGCTTCGGCTTCTAGAAAAGCTTTACAACAAGCAGGACCTAGGTTGCCAAATTTGCCGGTTAGTATAGACTGAGAGATCTCTGCAAAGCATCCTGGAATATTCATCAATGTTGACAAACATTTGGTGATGTCAGGCATTCCTGGCATCGGTTGGAATGGAAATAGAAATAGAGATGGGGTGGGAATTGTGGTTGCTGAGCATTCACGGAAACTGAAATGCATATAGCCAATAGAAGAAAAAATACACTTTTGATCGACATGATAAATATGTTGGAGACTATTGAAATAGGGAGGAATTCAACTAATACGAGTTTTATTAAGTATGTTTTCACTTCATGAAATGAAAATATAAGCTTTCTTATAGGAGACAAAACTGAAGTAGCCATATTAATCGGAATACAGTTTTAATAGCCAGGTGTATATGAGTTACTGTTTTACTCAATTGCTGTTTTAAATTTGTATATTTATGAACATTTAAAAATATTATATAACGTTTGATCATGCATTGATAAAACACATTGAAGGGGATATATATGAATTTTGTCTTTTCTTTTTGAAGACTTTTGTACACTGTTATTATGATTTATGTTTCATGTATGAAATTTGGTTTTAATAACTTGTATTAATGTCATGAAATATAACCAAGTAATTATGGGCAAAAATAAATCTAAAACATCAGTTTGGTTTGTGCCAAAATAGTTATTTTCTTAAGAAAATTTAATAATTATCGCCCTTTTAAATTCAGCATCATCTTAATATATAACACTTATCTTAATCAATCAATATAAGAATTTTATTACCTTTGTAATTTGTGAAATAATAAATATGTTTAAATAAATTTCTACGTCATTAGATGGTCTTCTTCAAAAAATTTCAAAATTTAATAAAACATAATATATTTTTTTAACAAATTTACATGTAAATATATGATCTCAATAATATAATAAGTTAAGAACTATATAAATTAATCAAAATATATTAAAGGAAAGTATTTAAATATGATTATTTTGTTAGTAAAGTTACAATGTTTTTTGAAACCCAATTTTTTAGTAAAATAATTATCTAGAATATTATAAAACAAGATTTTAATATTGAAAATAACACATTTAGAAGAAACAAATGTGAGAATAGACCAATTTGTTTTTTTTATGTTAAAAGACTTAAGAAAGCAATTTAAAAGCAACCCTTTGAATCCTTCTTCTGTATTTTAATGAGTAGACAATTTTAGAAATGAAAAATAGATTGAAGAAGTTATATATTCTTCATTATTTTGGACTGCTTTTGAGATATGAATTAATGAGATCTAAAATAATCAATATTGAATATGAAACCTTTGAAAACATTTCAAGATTTCTAATGTGTGATTTATTAAATATACAAAAATTCAAATAATTTGTTAATCGATCAAATAATGTTACATCTATTCAAGACACATTCATTAATCAAATGATACCGCTGACTAATTGTTAGATTCTTTAATTTTAATAATATTTATTATTACGGATATTAATAATACTTAAAGAATTATATAACTAACTGAAATATAACAACGGAACATGAATATTAATTATAAGATCGTTAGTTATGGTATTTTTGTTCCATAAAATTATAGAAATAAACCTAATATCAAAATAGCACTTCGCATAACTAATTGTTTTAGTTTTAATTTTCTACAGTGTTGTTGGAGGACCAGCGATTCGGGAGCATTGTTGCTTTAGCAGAGGAGGAAACACTGGAATGAACGGAAGTTTTGGTATGCAGTTGGCTTCGGCTTCTAGAAAAGCTTTACAACAAGCAAGACCTAGGTTGCCAAATTTTCCTGTTAGTATAGACTGAGAGATCTCTGCAAAGCATCCTGGAATATTCATCAATGTTGACAAACATTTGGTGATGTCAGGCTTTCCTGGCATCGGTTGGAATGGAAATAGAAATAGAGATGGGGGTGGGAATTGTGGTTGCTGGGCATTCACGGAAACTGAAATGCATATAGCCAATAGAAGAAAAAATACACTTTTGATCGACATGATAAATATGTTGGAGACTATTAAAATAGGGAGGAATTCCACTAATACGAGTTTTATTAAGTATGTTTTCACTTAATAAAATGAAAATATAAACTTTCTTAGAGGAGACAAAACTGAAGTAGCCATATTAATCGGAATACAGTTTTAATAGCCAAGTGTATATGAGTTACAGTTTTACTCAATTGCTGTTATAAATTTGCAAATTTATGAACATTTAAAAATATTATATAACGTTTGATCATGCATTGATAAAACACATTGAATGAGATATATATGAATTTTGTCTTTTCTTTTTGAGGACTTTTGTACACTGTTATTATGATTTATGTTTCATGAATGATATTTAGTTTTAATAACTTGTAATAATGTCATGAAATATAACCAAGTAATGATGGGCAAAAATAAATCTAAAACATCAGTTTGGTTCGTGCCAAAATAGTTATTTTCTTAAGAAAATTTGATAATTATTGCCCTCTTAAATTCAGCATCATCTTAATATATAACACTTATCTTAATCAATCAATATAAGAATTTTATAGCCTTTGTAATTTGTGAAATAATAAATATGTTTAAATAAATTTTTACGTCATTAGATGGTCTTCTTTAAAAATTATCAAAATTTAATTAAACATAATATCATTTTTAACGAAATTACATGTAAATATATGATCTCAATAACTTAATAACTTAATAACGATATAACTATATAAATTAATCAAATTATATTAAAGGAAATTATTTTGTTATTATAGTTAAAATTAGGTGATCGTCCCGCACCGTGTGTGGGTTATAAAATATTTTATATGTTAAATATATGATTAATTTATATTGTAAATATGTTTTATTTTTTTATAATTAATATTGTATATTAAATATGCTTTATTTGTATATGAATAATAATGTATTAATAATAGCATTATATAAATATTTAATTATTAAAAATAATAATAAATCAAATGAAAAATGTTATATATTTCAATAGAAATTGAAGAAAAAAATATTAACCCAGATTTTTAAAATACTCCAGTAGATAAAAAATGTAAATATGATAACTAAATAATCTGAAAACATTAAAATATATACTCATTTATTTAATTTTTATGGTTGTAATATTTAAGTATTGATTAATTTCCTATACATATGTAAGCGTTTTGTTTTTATACATATACAGTTTTAGCGTTTAACAACAATCACACAAACATTTCATATCATTTTTTGTCTATAGAAAACTTATTATGTAAGCGTTACGTTTTTATACATATACAATTTTAGTGTTTAACAATAATCACACAATCGTTTCATATTGTTTTGTGTCTTTTGAAAACTTTTTATTTTTTTCTAACGTTTAGAGTAACATATAATTATAAATGTAAAGGTTATATTAAATAATAATTCAATTTTTATAATATGTTTTGAATATTATCTATATTTATTTTTCCCTTTTCACAATATAATCTTGTCAATATATATATATATATATATATATATATCTAAACGTATACATTTTTTTTTCAACTATTGTTAAGTAAACCAATATAGGTTTTACCAAGCGGGTAGATGGTTGGTCTGCACATTAGTGCGTACTAACCACATCACCGCTCTTAGGACATATAGAGATTTTTTTAGTAAATACAAATTGACTAATAACTAAAATTAAAATTGGACTGAAATCGAGGGGTTAAGAAAATGTATGCACGAAAAATTTGCATGCGACTTTGATTTTTGAACAATTAAATTTATATCTACCTTTATATTTGTGAAAAAAATTGAAGTATGGATTTTATGTGTTAAAAGAAAATAACAATATATATTTTTTGAAGTATATATTTTTATAATGTATGATTGATGTTTTTATAAAAAAAAATATCTATATTATGCATGTAGGTATGAATTATAAATAAGTGAATTGTAATATTTAGGTGTTGGTTAGTTTTTCAAAAAAATTCCGCAAACATTATGATTTTACATAACACAGGTTTTTGGCGTTTAACTACAATTACGAAAACCGTTTCTAACGTTTTGTATTTAATCAAAATTTCTTATTTTTCAATATTTTGTGATATATGGTTTCTCAATCAAAATTATATAAAGATTTATTATAAAATTTGTGAATTCTTGTTTTATAAAATTCTCCGGTAGCGCTCCGCTCACCTCTTTGTCAAATTTTTTTATGTAACTACAGCGTTTAAACCATTCGGTACCTAAACTTATATGTGTTTGGTTGAAAGTGTAAAATAATATATTTATATTTAATTGTTATATTATAAAATAAGAGTTCTTCTGTTCCTAACTTTGATATATGTGTTAATCTTATATATAATGGATCATAATATATACAAAACTTGATCATTGAAATAATATTTTAAGATGTTGAAAAAAAAATATAAATGAAAGAATTAATTTGTGTAAGATAATATTTTAAATATTACAAAATAAAAACATAAAATCGATCAAAATTATTCTTTTTTCGTCTTCTTTGACTCATATTTTTTTTCTTAACTTTGAATAATATATTAAACATTAAGATCATCTCCAGTGTATTTTTCTATTTTTTCTCTAAATTATAGGTGGAGTTCTCCCTAACATATTTCTATTTTAATAGAAAAAGAAAGATTGTTACTTTTTTCTCCAATTATAGAATCGTTATTTTTTTTTTAAATTATAAGATTTAAAAAAATGTGGGTTAGAGGTATTTTAAACCAAAAGACATAGCTTGAGAGTTTTACAGAAAATCAAAGTCATAAAAATTCATTTTTACTTTTACTTCTACTTCTTATTCATATGTTTATTTATATCAGATAAAACTTATAATAAATATTTGTTATAAAATCTGTAAAATTATATTTTATAAAATTCTCTGATAGCTCTCTGCTCATCTCTTTGTCCAATATTGAAGAATTTATTTGATAAAGAAAATAAATTTCTTATGGTTGGTCTGTACGCATGTATTCATTATAAAATTTGAACCACATATGCGTTTATTATAAAATTTATTTCTTAATATTTTCAAAGGACTCCGTAAAATAAAGTTTGAAAGTGTTAGGGAAAAACAAAACTATAGAGATATTTTTTTTACTTCTACTTCTTATTCATATTTGTTTTTATATTATTTATAATTTATTTTTTTATCCGATTATATTGTATTTTATTTCTAATCTCAAATTTTCGATCTACAATGAGACTGTATATATGAGTAGGACTATGATATAAACTTTTAATTTATTTAAAAAAAAATAAGAGATAAAATGAAATGGTAATGTAAGGCAAGCTATACAAATTCCAGGAAATAATAATATAACAATGTTAAAAATTATATACAAATAATAATATATCATACTCCCAATATTATTAATATATAGCATATATACTATCTTATTGGATAATCTATTATTATTTTTCTATTTAAAAATTTAAAATATATATTGGTTGTAAAAATTTTGTAATCATATTTTATGTAATATATTATGAATAAATATAAAAAAAATTGAAATCATAGTAACTATTATTTTCTGTTTATTTAAATTTATTAAATTTAGTGTTATAACATAGTGTATTTATGTTATAATTTTATAATTTATTTATTTATAACTCAACCAATCAAAACAATTCATTTATTTTAGGAAATTTGTCATGTCACAATCCCATGTCACCATTAATTTACACTAACTTTTGCTAAGGTGATGACACATCAGATTTTTTCATTAAACATGCTTCTCAAATAATAGTTAAAATTTTATTTAAAATAACAAAACATTACTTTGCTTTTCTACAGTTTTAAGAAGTTTTCTAATAAAAAAAATTCTAAGCTTATTATGTTAATTTTGAGCTGTTTTCTCTTTTTAGATTTTCGAGAAGGTTATAGACTTCTGATTCGGTTTAATCTATTTTTATTTGAAGAAACAAAGAAGAAGAAGAAGAACTTCAGGATTAACAAAACAAAAAAAGTCACACCAACATCACAAAAGAGGAAATATAATTAAAGTTAAACTAACAACACAGTATTTTTTTTAAGAAGTTTTCTAATAAAAGAAGAGAAATATGTTGAGGTTACTATGTTAATTTTGAGCTGTTTTCTCCTTTTTGGATTTTTAAAAAAGTTATATTCATACATATATTTAAATAATTATAAACAAGATATTTATTACTGTTATAGAAAAAATGTTAGATTATATAACAGTCTAACAGAGGATTTCAAAACCAATGATCCCAAAAATTTCGAAACCGTCATTATAGTAATCAAGTTTCACAACATTTTTAGAAGGCAAATATTATTGTTTTTTAAGATCTCTATTTAACCAAAAGTAAAAAAAAAACGTGAAAAGCAAGGAACGATTTTTGCAAGATAATTGTTTGTGTCTAGCAAACTGATTGGATAATCACATTCAATGTAATCATGATCAAGACTTCGATATTAGGAGTTGTATGATTAACAAATGGATTAAAGAAAAAAGAAAAGGTCATGGGAATGGAACATTAACACCCAAACACTTGAAGATAATTTTTGCACATCATAGAAAACTTATTCTGCTAAGTAACTTTTAAAACTTTTTCTAAAAGTTAAACAAGAAAACTAAAAAGAAAAAAAAAACACTTTTTAAAAAAAGTTGAGAGCTTTAAGTTGATTTTACTTCCTGAAGAGATGCGTGACTCTCGACTACTTCCTTAGCCTCAACCTTCTTCTCTTCAACCGCCTTCAACCTCTCGAACATCATTGAGGATTGAGAGAGAATCTTGTCCATGGTGTTCTTGAAACAAGTCTTGTGTTCTTCCATTGAGGAATTGACGAACTCGTTGAAGTGACCCTTCATGTTTTCAAGGAAAGTGGCGTTATCATCACTCGCATACTTCCTGCAAGATGCTGCAACTGCAGGTGTTGCCTGGTTCTCGGTTTCAATGTTCTGTGATTCCATCTCTTCCTGTTCCATTACAACTTGCAATCATCAAGACCAATTCTCATGATCAAACACAAGCCTCAAGAACAAAGACCCATATACCATCACTTAAACAATTTAGCCCAACATCAAAACAAGACCAATGTTACTAATCAACAGCCAAAAAATTCATCACATATAGTATTTAATACGAAGGTGAAACTCTAAAAACACACTTGATCAACAGAAGCGAAAGCAAATCACAAGATAAACGCAATTACACAACGATTACTATAAGCCTAATGATACCCACCAAGTGCTCGACTAAACTCCTAACAGAGTACAATCTTAAAACTAACGGAAATCCCAATACAAAAACTCGCGATTAGTCAAAATCTGCTGCGATGATTCAGCTAATTCCTTATATCTCTAGATCACAACAAGTAAGATTCATAAAAACAGAAAATTTAATGAAGAGAGTAATCAGAAACTAAAAGTTTTTACCTTAATCGTGGTTTATCTTTAGCTTCTACTTAGTTTCTATTTTCTTTCTCTGCAATCTCTCTTTCTCTATTTCCTTTCTCTGCAAGCTGAGAGACGATTTGTATTTATACACCTTTTTCTGTAACACTTTATTTGCGGGTACAACACGCAAAGCGCCTTGGTCAGCAAGGCATTAAACGCTGCGTTTTTTCAGCTTAACGGTCGGTCTCTATAGTGGGCCAAGGCCCAGTACGATCGAACCCTCTTAATATAAACCGTTTCTTCCAATTCGACCCCTCTGTTTTTGTAAGTGTAAAGTTAACCCTCGGTGTTGTATGAAAAATTCAATTTTGACCCCTTTTTAACTTTCAAGAGCTTTTATGCTTCTCTTCTGTTTTTATACAAACAAAACAAACATACAAAAACAATCTGTTATTGAGCAATGAGTCGTCTAAGATGATCAAGAAACACAGACAAGCTCACATCATCTGTGAAAACATTACTCTCGCCGGAAAAAGTACCATTGCCATCAGAAGAAGGATTCAGTTTTGCTAGAAGAAAACGAGCCTGCAACAAAATAAACACACACACACACACACACACAACAGGAGAAAGAATCAAAACAACATACATTAATAAACAAATCAATCAATCTCAGAGATCCACACACACACAACAGGAGAAAGAATCAAAACAATATAGATTAATAAGCAAATCAATCAATCTCAGAGATCTATCTAAAATCATATCTGAGATTTGTCCTGAAGTAATACACACGAGCTGATTTTTCTACAATCTCGCCGGAAGATAGAAGATGTACCTGTGAACCGTACTGATCGCATATGACAAGACGCGGAGTGGGAAACCTTTCGCTGATAATCGTGTCTGCATGGTCACGAGGTGACTGTAACAGATGCACAAATGCCTGAAACAGAGACAGGACAAGTTTTTTTGAACAACAGACTCTAGAAAACTTTTTTTTTATCATTTACTTCTCTTTTAAAAATGATGGATGATAATAATACCTGATGTTCAGGTTGATTATGGTATCCAGCTTTTCGCCATTGAGCGATTGTAGCACCGTGAAATACTACGAGGGT
Organism: Thlaspi arvense; assembly: GCA_911865555.2. Lineage (NCBI taxonomy): Eukaryota > Viridiplantae > Streptophyta > Magnoliopsida > Brassicales > Brassicaceae > Thlaspi > Thlaspi arvense. Next base: position 66,689,687 of record OU466860.2, read on the forward strand.
GAAGTATGAATCCAGCACTAGGATTCTGTCAGCTGCAATGGATGCCACATCAAGAAGAGTTGGTTCTGGTGGTGAGTGGAACGAGAAAGAAACCAGCGAAGGCTGAATCATCACGATTGAATTAGAAACGTTCTCTCGGTTCAATATCATTCGAAAATATGCGGTTTCATCTGGGCTGTTGTTAAAAACCTACGAAAAAAGATAGAATCCGTGTTGAAGATTTGTTACAATAATCCGAGTCTCTTGTCCTTTTATGGGTAGTGAGAAACGAGTACCTGGACAAACTGAGATCGGCGCAAGTGAAACACGAACTGCGGGAAGATCGATAACTGAGAAGGCACTCTAAAGGAAGAAGGAATGCCCTTCTGGTACTCTCCACACCGAGAGCATAGATTTATCAAAGCTTTGTCCACCCACCTTTGAGGATTAAACTCAGGCTGTTAAAGGAAAAGTAAGAAGAAGAACCTAAGAAACACTAAAGACATTATATGATTTAGCAGATATTAAACTTAAGAAATCTAACTATGTAGCTTTCAATCAACGAGTACCTGGGTCTCCATTTTGAAAGAAATAAGCCGTGCCATGACCACAGCCGCTGCTTCTTGGTCAAAACCATTTGTCAACTCCTATACTAAGCAAGTTTCGAGGAATATTTAGAGATCATAGCTATATGAAGATGGAAGGCAGAAACAGAAGTCATAGAACCAGTCTAGTACTTCCAAAACGTAGGGTTGAGAATTTATTGAAGTTCTTCTCACAGGAACAATCTAATGAAACAAGCAATAAACTTCCACCATTTTCGTGCACATCAACTATTTCTCATATATACTAACACACCTAAATTTATCAATCATATATGACTTTCTTCATAAAAGCTAGGTCATAGGTGGTATAGTTGTTTTCTTCTTAAGATTGTAACTGTGCCTAGTTAAGATTGTAAATCCTAAAAGTACTACTCAAAACTTGCCTGTAAGCTTTCAGTTCCCATGACCCATCGTCTCGAAAGAGTTGTAACCCTGAGTCTTGTTTGACCATTTGAGTGCTGATAACTACAGAAACATAAATTTCATTAAGTAGAAAGTGTCTCCACCTCTCCATCCATAACTTGCAACAACGAATTCAGATGCAAAACTTCAAATCCCTTACTATGTTAAAAATTGGAAGTAAAACTGATTACTTTGCGACTGCAGAACAACATCAGGTGTCTCCCTTTTAGCAACTTCAAAAACTAAACATATGGAAGTGTTTTTGTCAAGGCCACACATCTTCCATGCGCTTGTGTGGCCCTGACCGATGCCAGTGTCAGAGCATAACGGTCCTTTCTGGAAAACAATCATCAGAAAGTAAACTTACTAAACACAACAAGCTTAAGAAAAACATAGTTGCATTCACACTTTTGAAATGATACCTTTTCGAGAGATGCGCAAGAGCCAATAATTCCCTGAACTTTGATATCCTTTGAGCAGTTAATTTCAAATATACCACTGTACGAGAGAAACAAATCATCAGAAACAACTCACTGAAGATGAACACAGCAGATAAGAAAACTGTTCATCATCGATAAAGAAAACATACATGAAAGTTAGGTCAGCCATTACCATGAGGACAAGCCAAGATCATTTTCACCTGACGACTGAAACACCCGCCTGAGAGAATCCCTAAACACCGAATGGCCAAAACTTTCAGCAAGCACGACAAATCCACCTGTCTGCTCCACTGTAACTTTCAGCTCAGCAATGCCAACCTAAAAGATGCGAAAAAAAGAAAGTAACTAAAAAGTCGCTACGAAACACACAAAAGGCATTATCAACAAATTTCTCAATCCAATCACCTGATCAACAGAACTCGCGAAAACATCGAGAACATGGCCTTGGTGAACAAGTTGCTTCGCAAGCGCCTCATAGAACTCCACAGCTTTGTGATAATATGGAGCAGAATCACTATCAATGTCCTTATGAGAGCGAATTGGCTCAGAAAGCTCCCGAGAAACAATCTAGATAAGACATAAGGAAGATCATCAGCTAGCACCATGATGTAAACAGAGCTTTTAGATATAATGATAGGAGAAAGGGACTTACAGCTCCAGGGCCTTCAGTGGAAGGACCACCAATAAAAGCCATGATTCTAGCAGCAGAGCCAGGGAAGCAAGCTCCTAAGAGACCAGCAGCGATACGGAGCGCAGCACCGGTGCACCTGGCAGGGCGGTGATCAGCTGCAACGGGCCAGGGATTGTTCCTGAGCTCCTCAAGAACCTAAGCATGGAGCAAATGGAGTTAACTGATGAACACAAAGTTGAAATTTAGAGAAGAAAGTCGAAAGGCAATGAAATTTACGGACAGAGTGAAGAGTAAACTGGCAATCGGAGGATGGCAAAAGAAACCGTGCGATGTCCTCGGAGGAGAGACCATCTCGAGCTCCGGCGATGACGCCGGAAGAAGGTTTTGGGTTCTTGACGAAGAAACTCAGCTGATCCAGTAGCTGATCTTTGGTACAGTCTTTGTTTCCATGGAAGAAGTAGGACTTGGTGCAGTGTGGGAATCCGAGCTCGTAGACGCGGACCAATGAATCGAAGGTAATGAGGCCGACGATGGAGGTATCGGGGAGGAGATCCAGAGCTTGGAAGAGAGACGATTTGAGGAAATCGAGCTCTTCAGAGATGAGGCAAGTGTCAACGACGAAGAGGAAAACAGGAGGAGAAGGAGAAGAGTAGGAATCGCAGAGGTACTCGACGGTCGTGCAGTGAGGAAAGAGCTCCGGAGGGAGATTGTTATCGGCGATCGAGGAGTAACTCGACGGGAAGGGATTGCGATTGAAGCAGAAAGGACAACCCCATACGGAAGCGGAGAAATCGACGACGGAGTAAGGGTTTAAGACGGAGCGACAAGTCCGGCAACGGAGAGGAGAGTAAGGAAGAAGAAGGGGGTGCTCGGTGGAGGAGCGAAGAGGCGTGTAAATGGCGGAAACTGGGATTTCCGAGTCGATGGATTGTTCCTTCTTCGTTACGACGGGGATGATGTTCCATGGCATCCTAACACCATCTTGAGCTTCGAGCTCTCCAAATTCCGCCATTGTTGACTTCTCTGTAGTCTCCTCTCTTGTTACACAGTCTGTTACTGAAGAAGTTCACAGCGTCACACACCAACTGTTCGACGAAATGCTTAATAGAAAGTTTCAGAACAGAGCACCGTATCATTAATATCAATCAAAGAATCGCGATTTCGTTTAAAGAGAGATAATTTTGCAAATCCCAGAATTAGATTTCTCAGAAACATCACACCATTGCATACAAATAACCTCATTCCTGAGCAAAAGCTGTTCTTATACAAAAACTTCAAACTACAAAACACACACACACACACACACACGGAGGAAGAAGAAGAAGAAGCAAAGACAATGCCTTCAAGTTTTTTACAATCAGATACCGAAACAAAGACTGTAACTACAGCGAGAAAGATAACAAACAAACAGTCTTGGTTCGTCCATATACTTGAGAGCTTCTTCAAGGTTTTGAATCTCCTGATCGTGTCCATTCTACAATCGATTCCTCTCCAGCTTCTGCGTTACAACACAACGTTTTCGTTAATCACTCGCCTTAACGATGATTGATTGATTAATTGATAATACGAACGTACCTTTCCCAGGAACAATGATAATGGGAGCGGATTTGCAATTGTGGAAACAATGCTCGCTTATACTACCCTGTAACATGCTGCACAATCCCAAAGGAGGAATCATCGAATCAAGAAAGCAAAAACATCAAAACAGTAGATCACAACTAGTACTGTATCTTGTTCTTATATACCTTCTTACTAAGCTCCGTCCTCGTGTACCCATGATTACAGCCGCAGGCTTCACTCTCTCTGCTTCCTTGCATATAACAGTACCAGCCTCGCCTTCAACAACACGAGCTATACACTTCACCTGAACATAACCAAACCAGTATCTGATCATCCTCATATGAAATCATCACAATCTCTTCTTCACGTAAAAACCCACCAAAGATTTTGCACAGAGACATACGATTCCTACATTCTCTTCTAAGCTCCAATGTTACATATTGTTTGTATTGGATTCTCAGAGACTAACTTTGCAATCAAGAAAACAGTTTCTTCTCCAAAAAGAGATAGCAAAAGATAGTTACCATGGCAACTTGAAACGCCTCAACGGCGAGTTTCTCCATCAGCGCCTGGCTCGACTCGTAGACAACGTCGTTCTTAACACCTACGAGGAAAATCAAAACCAGCCTCAGAGATATTTTTAGATCTGGGAACTGATTGCATATGAACAGGAAAACGAATTAAAAGATGGAGTGAAAACGAACTTGAGACGGCGTGGACGAGGTGAAGAGTATCGGCGAGGCGGCAGAAATGAGCGAGAGCCCAATCGAAGGCGTGTTTGCTGTTGGGACCATGATCAACGGCGATGATTACATCTCTCCCTCTTCTTCTCCCGCCGGTCTCTCTCTCTAGTTCCGGCTCCGGCACCACCGGAATCAACGACGGCAACAACACTTCCCTGAAACTGTACTCTTCGTCTTCCTTCAAAGGCTCCATCTTCCCCCGGATTTCGGTTTATGGGTTTGGTTGGGTTTTCGGGTTTCGGGTTCTGGGTCTTCGCGGGTTCAATGGATCGAGTTGATTGGTTTTTTTGGAATTTAAAGAAAGTTGCGTGTAGAGAGAGAGACTCGATGATTGATTTGATAATTGGAGTCGTTTGGTTGCTTTTTGACGCGTCGTGATATTTATATTTCATGTCATCTCCACAGCTTATTCTTGTCGGCGGCCTTCGAGAAGAAAATAACCCTTTTTTTTGGATAAACTTATTAAATTGTTGATTAGAGCACTGTTTCCTAAACAACGGTTAATATTTTTAACATGATGCATAGCGGATTTTTTTACATAATGCAACATGTGTTTTATCATCATCATACACATCACATGATATAAATATACAGTCTGAAAATATAAACATTTACATATATACGCATACTATATGTTTTTGACATAAGTACGCATCATATAAGTCTCGATCTTTTTGATTGCCTAATACTAGTGCGGGAAGCATGCAAGCCGCCAACCTAACGTTAAGTATATCTAATGATGTATTATCTACTTGCTTAACTTTATACTTTTATTTTTAATATTGGGTTTTATGAATCTCAAAAAGAGTTAGCTGTTTAACAAAAAAAGAAAAACTCAAAAGAGGAAGCAATGATTATGAACCAAAGGCGAAGCAGCTTACTTGTCTTATGAATCCGCTCTGTCACGGTATAAGCGTATTTAAAGTCCATCAAATATTCATGCATGTAGATAAATTGAATAGAACCTTATTGAGAAAAGAAAATGTCTAGTGTTCTTAGAGTTTAAACTTCGAACCAGCTGTTATATTTTGGAGAAGAAAATACAATCTTTCAACTTCGATAATAAGAAATCGGCTAGTCAACCCATTGACACATATAAAAGATCTCCTTTATGTATCAACGAAACAATTATATATATATATATATATATATCTTAGTTCTCACACTCTTGCTTAACCAATTAAATTCATACATTTCCATTCTTTTGATTTTATATTTTTGTATTTGTTTTTGTTTTTCGCATCCTCTGCACGATCGCCGATACGTGAAACCTCACATGGGCAATGGCCGAGATGGGTCTTTATAACACAAAGCCTAAATATTATCAAATCATAATCATCAATATTTTCATTCTCTCTTCAATCACATCTTCATCCATGGCTTCTTCTTCTTCTTCTTCGTCTTCAATTGATTTTACTACTGCAATTCTAATAAGGGTTGATCAATCGGGCAAAGGAGATTTCAATAAGATTCAAGACGCAGTTGAATCTATCCCTCCCAATCTAAACAACTCTCAGCTCTATTTCATTTGGGTTAAGCCTGGAGTTTACCGGTACGATCACAACAGTAGTTACCTTTATATCTCCAGTACACTATATATACGGCCGGTTACATACTTTTATATATAACTACTGGTCGAGATAATTGTGAGAATGATCTAAAAATATAATTTATAAAAGAAACCAAATCTTTTAAAAAAAATATAAAAATTTAGGTTTAGTTTAATGAGCTTTTTTGTCAAGGTTGGCATTCATATCTTATTTTTTAGTTTACAGGGTTTGATCGTTATGATTTTTGGTTTAGTGTTTTAAGATTTTAAATTGAAGTTTAGGCTTTAAATTTTATATTTGACTATTTTCGTTATCTTTCTATATAGTACATGTTTTGTTGACAGGGTTGTCTTTTTATCAGCTAGTCATTCTTGCAAAAATAGATTCTGTTGATTCATCTATTCAAATGTAAACTTAATCAGAGTCCGATATAAACTAGTTTTAAATGCTAATTAGTGATTTAATATAACGAAATAGAGAAAAGGTAGTGATTCCTGCGGATAAACCCTACATAACATTGAGTGGAACAAAAGCTTCAAACACTTTTATCGTATGGAACGATGGTGAAGACATTTTGGAATCACCTACTCTCACAATCTTCGCCTCCGATTTCGTATGCCGATTCCTCACTATTCAGGTTCAAATCTTCATCATGCACATCGTAATATCAAATATGCATATTTTCAAATTCAAATATCCATATCCATCTTGATGTGTTTTGTTTAATTTGGTGTAATTGTAGAATAAGTTTGGAACGGCGGGACAGGCGGTTGCGTTGCGGGTGGCAGCGGATAATGCAGCGTTCTACGGCTGCGTGATAACGTCATACCAAGACACTCTTCTTGACGACAACGGCAACCATTACTTCAAGAACTGCTATATTGAAGGAGCCACCGATTTCATTTGTGGAAGCGCATCTTCTCTCTATGAAGTAACTACTAACTCGATTTACACAGTTAAAAACACTTCACATTATGAGAGATATAGCATGATCACATATTTTAATTAACTTTTTGTATACTTATTTCGAAATCAAGTTTAAGTGTGTATAACTTTTGTAGAGATGTCATTTACACTCGTTGTCGTCGAACAATGGGTCGATGACGGCGCAAATGAGATCGTCGACGACGGAGAAATCAGGGTTTACATTCTTGGGATGCAAGTTAACCGGTTCGGGTTCCACGTTTTTGGGAAGACCATGGGGAGCTTATTCTAGGGTTGTCTTTGCTTATTCTTACTTCTCCGACGTGGTCGCACCTCAAGGATGGAACGAATGGGGAGACTCGAGCAAAAAAAAGTACAAATAATTTTAAACCTTTTGGTTTTTTGGTAAGATTCTGATGAAATATTTTGGCTGATCTTGTCTTTCATTGCGCAGTACTGTATATTATGGTGAATACAAATGTTACGGTCCCGGAGCAGACCGGAGACAGAGGGTAAAATGGTCAAAAGAATTATCCGAGGAGGAAGCTTCAGTCTTCTTGAGCAAGGACTTCATCGGCGGCAAAGACTGGCTCCGACCTGCGCCTTCTCACTTCAAGAGTGCTCTAAAATCAAACCCAAAATAGTATATAATAAATTAATTAATTCATAATTCCATCAATTGATCAATATGTTCTTCTTTCTTTCTTGTATAAATGTGTATGTGTATAATTAAACAAAACATGTAATGGATATGATACTGATTGTATAAAAGGATTTCTATAACCACTAACTGATTTATTTTTCCTTTAGCTATCGACTGTAAAGTCCATGAAATTCATAAAACTCGTATGATATTTTAGCTCAATTGTAAATAACTAGATTAAAGAAATCGAGAAAAAACAAAATGAAAAATGTTGAAAAGAAAAAAAGAACAGGAATGAATTTGTTTTGAAATAAAATTAAATCATATTTACAGAAGAGGTACTTAGTGGATTAAACGGCATTAAATTAAAACAAATGAAACTAATGACCCCTTTGTTTCTTGTTTCCTTCTTTTCTTCCTCGTAGCTGCATAATAACAATACTATGGAACTTCGAACAAATTCATTCATCACTACAAAACATTCCAAAATGGTTTTGAAAACCCATCTTTCTTCTCTTTCTTCTTCGCCTGAATCAATCAGCACGAGAGGCGCCGCTGCTCGCAGAAGATCTCCGGCCGCTATATTTCTGCCACACAGATAAAAAAAAAAACGTTTGAGATCACAATTAGCAAATGTAACCTCACACACACTCTGTAACTACGAATGCGAAGCTTACCTGTTTTCCGATGCTGAAAGGGATGTACTTGTGCTTGATCATGTGTGAGATTTGGCGTCTCATGGTGAGGACAAAGAGAACGACCCAGTAGCAAAGCAGAATAGGCCAGAAGACTGGAACATCAAACACCGAGAAGAAGGTCATGAGGAAGGCTATGCAGAACGCCTTCGTCATCGAGTACCTGAAACAGAGATTCAATCAAGAAGAAAGCATATGGTGAACACTTGATCAAGAAGAAGAATGATAATCCTAACAAGGTACCAGAATTTAAACTCAGGCAGTCGGCGGATAAATGGCTTGAACTCATCAGAGCCTCGAGTAGGCAGAGAAGCTCCGTCAGAGGCCTCGAGCTCAGGATCAACCAGAGGGGACAAGAAGCCGATGAGCAGATTCAGGAGGTAGATTCCGAGGCCATAGGAGATGATGTAGAACCCATGGATGGAGTAAACCCTCACGCAGTAGATAAGAAAGACGACGAGTGTTCCGATCCAACGGTGAGTCGAGTGAGGTGTGGTCTTGTCGAGATAGTGTTTGTAAACCATCCACGCCTCGTGTGCCCGCTTCTGCACAGGCGTCGCGATCGAACCGCCGTCACCATCGCTTCCGTCCATTGTGATTCCTGAAACCTTATAGATGACTAAAAACACTCAGGCCAAAACTCATACTGTTGCAAAAACACAATTGCATTTTCAGAGAATCAATTGGAAAATGCCATTAAATCACCTTTAAGCTTAAACAATCTCACTAGAGAATCTAAAAACCCTAGAAACTAACAAACTGTATCTCTCGGATTTTCTCACTAACCAAATAGATTTTAACAGATCGCGAAAGACAGATCTGGAATCGAAAACAACCAGGAGCTGAATCGCTCCCAAATGAATCAAAAATCCGTACAGGGCAGAATGAAATTCAACGAGAAAGAGTGGGAGGAGAAAATCCTAAGAATCAATCGGAGCAAGAAAAATCGAAGATCAATCACAAGAGAAGAGCTGAGATTCAAACACTTACGGATGGTGAATAATGGAAAGAGCTTCTTGCTGACCCAAGAGAGACCTCGACGAAGCGAAAAACAAGCGAGCAGATCTGGGCTATGGACGCAAATGCGACGAAGAATATCACAAAGAATACGTTTTTCTTTTCTTTTTCCCTTTTTATTCAATTGTCTCGTGGGTTTATATAACTTACGCAAAAGCCACAAATAAAATGTTTGGTTCAATTAACCCCAGCATGTTTTTAATTTTTCTTTTTTTTTATCAACTACCGTAAAAAAAATTATAAATTAATAGTACTGGGAGTCTTCAAAATTTTATTACTTTATAAAAATATTTTTTTTGATAGAATTCCTAATATTTATTAAAATACAAAAAATATTTTTAATAGTATAAAATTCATCTAAAAATGTTATTTTAATGAATTTGAAAAATAAGTCAAATAATATTTATGAACTTTAAATAACAATAAAATCATAGTTTATTATATTACATTATTTATATATACATAATTACTAATTTATCTAATTATTGTGAACATAATTTTACACAAAATTTTGAAAAATAATATTTTATTTTATTAAAATTTGTTAATTTTGACACAAATTTAATAAAATTTATTAATTTATATAAGTTAATTTGAACTAAATCTCACGTTATATAAAAGCATGTATTTTCATTTTTAAGCCAAAATGAATTAAATCAACAAAAGTCTCAAAAACAAACACATGAGAAAAAATTTATGAAAATTGATTTTTTGACAACATTCATATATTGTCATCATAATCAATTTTAAATTAAATTCAGAAAATCAGCATCGTCTTGGGTGCATATGACATATGACGGCCAAGTAAAATTATGGAAAATGAATGATGATTATTTGTTTACAACCATTTTATGTCCACTTAATTGCAATATTTTTTTGTGAAATAATGTCTTCTTTTCAATTTTGATGTTCATGGCCCAAGATAGCCAGCTTCTGTCAGCCTATTCCGAAATATTTCAATAGGGGTGGGCACTTCGGTTTTTGGTTTGGTTTCGGTTCGGTTTCTTCGGTTTTATGGTTTATCGGTTTTGACGAAAATTCAAACTATATAAAAGTCATATATATTTCGGTTCGGTATGGTTTGGTTTTTTACGGTTCGGTTTAATATGGTTTGGTTTCGGTTTTTTTGGAATTATACTTTTACGAAAAATTTTGATTCAAACTAATATAAATAATAATAATAGATATGAGTGAAATAAAACAATAAGTTCAAAAAATAGAATCTAAATCATAAAAAAATCATCAATAAAGACATATTTCAAAACAGAGAAACAAAGAAATGATCAAATCATTCATAATCAATAATTATAAAACAACAAACAATCTAGATTAAAATTTAATACTTATAAACTTGGAACTAGAATTAGAAGACTTGAATGTATAGAAAAATGAGTTAATCACGTTATTTTTTATTGAAAAAATAAAGTTTACTTTATTATTTATATGTAGATATTTTTTATAAATATTATATTTTAAATTTATGAGTTAAGTTAGTAAATTATAAAGATAACTACGCCCAATAACAAAATATGTGATGAGGACATCTCAACCGAACCTGACTTTACCGAACCTCAAATGCAAGAAGTAGACATACCGGTTCCAAATAAAGGTGTGATAACAAGACAACGGGCCCGTGCACTTCAAGACAAGTACAACCAAGCCATTTTACGAGCTATGAGTGATTCTAAAGAGGGAAGCCCAAATTCAATAGCTAAAGCTGCATGGGATGATACTAGAGACATCTTAGAAGCTACGGACCCAACAAAAATTCAAGAAAGCTGGCCTTTATTGTCAAAAGAAGCCCACGCCAATCTATTTGTCATTGCTACACTTGGAGACAACACTTAAGGCTCAAGATCACGGTCAAAGGAGTAATACATTACACTTATACACGCCAAAACTAAAGAAGGTAAGTCTTTGTTATCAATAATTCATATTATCAATAAGTCTTTGTTATCAAAACATTTTATGTTTTCCCTTATGATTGCTTTTAGCCAGCCAATAATTTTTTTTCTTAATTAGTTAAGGCATTGTTAGCCACCATTTTTGCATTTTCATTCTAATAATATTGTTTTCATTTAAGTGTAACTTTACTTCAATTCCCCTAGAAGGGTATAGCTGTTTGGATCACTTTATAAGGTCTCCTCTCACAGTCTTGTATTTTTACCTTGATATCAATAAAGAACCGAATTTTCTTTTCACAAAGTTTAAGCTCAAACTTGTGTTCTTCTTCTTTACTTTTGTTGAGACCAGTACCTCCAAAATTAAAGGGAAAATCGTGTTGTATCAAAGGCCCTTTCCATAGCCTTTGTGGTACACTTCAATCCGCCCGGCCGTCCCATTCGGTCAGTTTAAACGCCAGTCAGAACGTCTGAGTTCCTTGACCTCTCGACCAAAAACCATCGTTCCGCCATCGTACCACCCTCGTCCCACATTACGGTACCATCGTCCCGCCATCGTACCACCCTCGTCCCACATTACGGTACCATCCCGTCACCGTACCACCCGTACCACCGTACCATCCCATCGTCCCACTCTCGTACCAGCTATCCCACTCGTACCGTCCCGTATCAAATTCCTCGACCCATAGCCTGAGATCCTCGGCTGGCCGGTCCAATCAACACTCCACCCCCCGTTCTATCCAGTGCTTGTATCTATGTACCTAAACTAAATTAAGAAACTAGAAAAATATAAATTATTTAAGATTTAGTTTAAAAACAGAAAAAACATTTTAGTTTAATAGTTTTTAACCAAACCAAACCTAAACCAAAACTATAAAAAAATAATGGCCAAATGGATTTTTAGGTTTAACCATAACCAAATCAAATCATTTTTTTCGGTTCGGTATGATTTGGTTTTTCGGTTATAGTTTTTGTGTCCACCCCTATATTTCAATACATGCATTTACAAGGAAAACTGCTGGAAAGTGCAACATTTTGGTGATGGAAAATACTATGGCTTGTTTGACAGAAGGTACTATCATTTTTACCTTTTTATTCAATTTTCTCGTGGGTTTATATAACTTACGCAAAAGCCACAAATAAAATGTTTGGTTCAATTAACCCTAGCATGTTTTTAAATATTTTTTATCAATTACCGTAAAAAATTATATTATTAATTGAGAAGCAAATTAGGATGATGGTTGATTATCTTTTGCCCTTTACATGAATTTACTTTAGTTACCCTTAATGAAATTAACAAATTAATATAATCTAATTTTTATTTGATTTTTGTTTTTTAATATAGATTTTTAAAATCGAGTTTATATCATAAAAATAATCAGTTTACTAAAAAGGTAACTAGTATAAATAAAAAAGTCCTAATTATTTTATTAAACTAATTTTAATTTGATTAATTTAACCTATTAATATTTTGACTAACGTGATTGATTTATGCGACCACAAGTAAAACCCTAAATCATCTAAACCTTTTTAAAACTCTAATATAATAATTAATGTTAAGTTGATATGAAACAAAGATCTTTTGGTTTTGATCATTTTGGATTGCTATGTTTTTTTAATGCAAACTTTGAATTCATTAATCTTAATCTATCAATTTACATCAAAAGAAAAGCATTATTTATCATGTTTGATAAATACAACAAGACAACAAAACATATATATAAGTTTTTATCGGATAATATAAAAAATATTAAAAAATAAGATATAAATAATATATTTTGCTTTGTCACAAAAAAATATACTCATGAAAATTATATATTTTCAAATATATTAAGTTTAGTTTCGAATCATTATAAAATATAATTTTTTAATCTATAAATAAACTAATGTTATACATTTTTAAAATTTTAATTGAACCCCGCACAAAGTGCGAAAAAATACTTAGTTATAAAGTAATAGTACTGGAAGTCTTCAAAATTTTATTAATTTATAAAAATATTTTTTACAGATTTTTTAATATTTATTAAAATATAAAAAAATATTTTAATAGTATAAAATTCATTTAAAATGTTATTTTAATGAATTTGAAAAATAAGTCAAATAATATTTATGAACTTTAAATAACAATAAAATCATATTTTATTATATTACATTATTTATATATATAATTACTAATTTATCTAATTATTGTGAACATAATTTTACATAAAATTTTGAAAAAATAAAATTTTATTTTATTATTTTATTAAAATTTGTTAATTTTACCACAAAATTAATAAAATTTATTAATTTATATAAGTTAATTTAAACTAAATCTCACGTTATATAAAAGCATGTGTTTTCAATTTAAGCCAAAATGAACTAAATTAACAAAAGTCTCAAAAACAAACACACTAAATTTATGAGAAAAAAGTTATGAAAATTGATTTTTTTTACAACATTCATATATTGTCATCATAATCAATTTTAAATTAAATTCAGAAAATCAGCATCGTCTTGGGTGCATACATATGACGGCCAAGTAAAATTATGGAAAATGAATGATAATTATTTGTTTACAACCATTTTATGTCCACTTAATTGCAATATTTTTTGTGAAATAATGCTTTCTTTTCAAACTTTTTTTTTTGGAACGGCTGAAAGTTTTTGGAATGCAATAACCATATGCATGAGTTTTGAGCTACATTTTATTTAAGCCGCGTCCTGTGTGATTCGCTTAGCCGATGAACATCACTAAGGGGGCAAACGCATTTTTTTTTTGTCAAACTCCATATATTAAATCAAATTATATCGGTTTGGTTGGTCAACCATTCCGAATCGTTATGATCTACATGGGAAAAAAGAAGACCTCGCATTCGTGCATTTTTCACTAGTCGATCGGTCCAGATGTTTTGTAACCTAGGAATAAAACGTAAACTAAATGACTCAAAACCCTTGCACATTTCATCCAAGTAATCGAGCTCTGATATGAAGGCAGGCCAATCGATCGGTTCTTCCATCATTTTTGGCAAATGCATCTTCTGACCCGGTTTCCTCGCCTCCCTCTTTATCTCCAAATCATGGTTGCGCCTCTGTGCTGTCTTCCGTTTTAACCAAATGACACTACCATCGGGTGAAGATTCCGAGGCAAAGGTATATGGCGATTTCGAGGCGTTGGAGGTGAGACCAGCATCGGACGACATCGCAGAGGTATTCGTTTTTTTTTTTCTTAGGGTAACGTTCTTCTTTTCAATTTTGATGTCCATGGCCCAAGGTAGCCCAGCTTCTGTCAACCTATTCCGAAAGATTTCAATACATGCATTTACAAGGGAAACTGCTCGGAAGTGCAACATTTTAGTGATGGAATATACTATGGTTTGTTTGATAGAAGGTACTATCGTTTTTACCATTTTTTCAATTAGTTTTATGTATTTAACTCGAGTAATTTTTCAGATCATTAACACCCACTTCATTTGGCAGTACAACTATGAATTCATCCATTTCAAGTGACATACAATTTATGTATGTGTAAACTTTGTTCAAACTAAACCGAACTCTATGTATATGTGCCAGTTAATTTCTTTTGCATATTTTAATACAAATTTTAAAGTAAGTTGCCATTGATTAATCCATTGAAAATTATGAGATGTAAGATACTTGGGAGCCTTATCGTGGGATAAGGTAAACTATTCAATATTACTCCTTTTACATTTGATAATTTATCATTATTGATATGATCCACTTTACATATTAACACCAGACAATGCAAAGATAAGATAAAGAAGTTTGTTTCAAACGGTTTTCACTCTGACCTATTGCCCCTTCCTGCAAGTCTTTTTTACTTGCTTAGCCTTTTCAACTACATGTTTGATGTATAAAGCAAATTATACTATCTTGTTAACATTATAGTCTCCTGGAAAAACCTTTAGTCTCTTCAACTTTTTTAGGGAGTTAGTGGCTATAACCGCTTCAGAGAGATAATAGACTTTTGAGAATTTTAAACTCCATAGATTTGGCATTAACACTTTACCTAACATTAACGAACATTCTTGTTTCAGAGTCACTAATCCCCATGAACGGTGGACATGCTTCAAAGCCACGCAAGGTTTTTATGATCACCAGCCACTTAAACTAAAGGACGGCTTTGAGAGGGTTTGCCTAATTCCAAAGAAGAAGGTGTAGCTATATTTTGGTGTTGCTTTGATGGCTCAACGTGTAATCATCTCTTGAATCTTGTTCATGTTATTGTACGTACTCTTATTACTACAGGGTGCCAACTTCAGAGACTTGGCTTGGTGTTGAAGTTAAAGACAACAAAGTGAAACTGGACCCTTGAGTATTTGGAAACGTGAAAAACATAAAACTGTGAAAACTAGAAGCATTTCAGAAACACAAACAACAAGTTTCACTTTTTCTTCAATATTTCACAATCGAATGTATACAATTTTTCTCTGTTGCAGATCTATAACTATCATCAATACAAAACTTGCCTTTCGCCAGTGCTCTCTGTTGATCCTTCTCAATCGCCTACGCTCATGAATAATGCTCAAATG
This sequence comes from Thlaspi arvense, assembly GCA_911865555.2. Taxonomy (NCBI): domain Eukaryota; kingdom Viridiplantae; phylum Streptophyta; class Magnoliopsida; order Brassicales; family Brassicaceae; genus Thlaspi; species Thlaspi arvense. The sequence continues at coordinate 66,705,309 of OU466860.2, forward strand.
GTTAGACAAAGGTTTTGATGATACAGAGGATGCTTACCTCCTCTGCATGTTCTTCACTTGAGAGATGCTTCCTGAGATTATCAAGGCTTGCGCAATCAAAAAAGCACACTTTGCAATAAAACATTTCACTGCACTTGCGAAGAACGTGTCTTCTTGTCTCTGAAACTGGTTGATGACAAGGCAAACAAACACCTGCAAGTAAGTTTTCCCAGACCCATTCTGCAGAAGTGACCAGGACTGACATTTTGTAAGGCCTATATGAATATGCCAGAAAAAGGTTGTATTTCGGCCCTTGCCTTTGTTTTTTGAAAGTGAAAGCTGCTTAGATCAGAAAGGAATAGAAAACAGCTTCATTCATTCAGTTGTAGAGCAATGAAACTCTGTTTGAGATCGAACAGAACAAATGTATTCAACTAAAAAAATGATATAAAGATTGCCATAAATGGCCGAGACGATTCAATCAATCTGTTACTAACTCAAGCTACGTAGTAACAGTTTCACCACTCTTTCTTGCAGGTTTGAGATTTTCGAGCATTAAGCCGACGTAAATGGTTATGAAGATGACCAAAACCCGTCCCGAATGCTTTCCTCAAACGTTTCATCTTTTCAGTTTTTTTGACTACTTCTATCTGCAAAATGTATACAATATGAAACATGAGTATTTGAAAACACAAAGATCAAGTTTACACTTGTGACTTTTAGCATAGCAACAACCAAAGTTCACAGTTGCAAATCTAAAAACTCACAGTTCGCCAGTACTCTCGATGGAAGTCATTATCGAGCCTAGTCTCCAAAATGTAACTTACCTGCTTGACAAGGAGTGGAAAAAGGTTTAAACAGGTTGCGGCTAGAAAAATGTGTTGATGATACAGAGGAACATGCTTACCCTCTCTGCATGTTTATCGCTAGAGAGATGCTTGGTGAAATCACCAAGGCTTTTGCAATCACGAAAGCACACTTTGCAAGAAAACATTCCGGTAGTCTCACCCCTTTCACTGCACTTGCGAAGCACGTGTCTTCTCGTCTCTGCACCTGCACCTGCAACTGCAAGTAAGCTTTCCCAGAGCCATTCTGCACCAGTGACCAGGACTGGCATTTTGTAAGGCCTATATGAATATGCCATAACAATGTTGTATTTCGTCTCTTGTTCTTGTTGTAGATCGGCAAGATTATTTGCGAAGCCAGGCTGATCGGATATGACCATCATTGTAGCCGGAGGAGGATTATCAGTTGGCCACGTCATCAAATCTGAAAGCATGCGCCTGCCGTGGACTTCTGTTTCAGTAAAAGGAAAGCATTTCAGTAACCCTATAAATTCACATCCAGAGATTAATAACCAAATGGACTAACCGGAGATGGTATGTGCAAGGGCGACTCCGGTGGAAGAGAGCCCTCGCAGGAGGTGCTCAGGGACTTGACTTTGGTCGCCATAGGCAGTGATGGAGACCGGACCAGAGTAGCCCAGTTGCTTCAACGCCGCTTCTATGCTCGGACGGACCTGACGAGCATCATAACCCTCGGGAATCGGACAGCTTAGCATGTCCCACCACACCACTATTTGAGCTGTCGCGTATTCGGGCTTCGCCGGGTAGTTCTTTCCCCACGTCCTCGTCACAGGGTCAAGTTCTTCATACGAATAGTTTGCAGCCTCCTGCGAGTGGAGTGGAAACAGAAACAGGTTGTTGAGAGAGAGAGAGAGAGAGAGAGAGAGAGAGAGAGAGAGAGAGAGAAGAGAGAGAGAGAGAGAGAGATTGTCTTTCTCTTACTTGCACTGCATGCTTTTGAGTCTTGAGATGCTTCCTGAAACGCGCCAGGCTTTGGCAATCGAGACAGCACGATTTGCAATAAAACATGGCACTAGTTTCAAGTGCGCGCGACTGGTCCGGAAGAACAAGCGCGCGCGACTAGTCCGGAAGAACAAGTGCGCTTTCGGGCTCAAGTAATGTATTCCAGATCCACTCTGCAGAAGTTTTTAGTAGGAAAAATGTGAAGGGGGAGACGGATACGCCAGAAAAAAGTTGTACTTCGTCCGTTGTTGTAGACGGGCCAGATCCCAATCGAAGACATCTTTCACCTTATCGGATATGAGCATCATTGTAGCCGGAGGAGGGTTGCGTGCTCGCCACTCCAGCATATCCGAATACATGAGTGAGCATATGCCTTCTGTTTCAGGAATTAGGGAAAAGGAGTTGAATATTTAAACCGTAAATTCCAGAGATCGATAGCAATCAATTGGACTAACCGGGAATGTAATGTGAAACAGCGACTCCGGTGGAAGAGAGCCCTCGCAGGAGGTGCTCAGGGGCTTGTTTTATGTCGCCATAGGCAGTGATGGAGACAGGACCAGAGTAGCCTAGTTCCTTGAACGCCGCTTCCATATTCGGACGGACCCGACAAGAATCATAACCCTCGGGGACCGGACAGCCCTTCATGTCCCACCACACCGCTATCTTAGCTGTCGCGTGCTCAGGCGCCGCCGGGCAGTTCTCAGACATCCTCTCTAAACCTGAGCAAATCACAGACACGCAGTTCCTTGATCCGCAAGGTTTCTTTTCTACGTTTGATGTACTACTTTGTACATACACACCAAACTAATGGGCCTAAAAGAAAGCCCGTAAATGTATGGGTAGGGCTGGGCTGTTAAAAGACACAAACTTTGTTTAACTGAACAAAAACGTTTTTAGAGTGCTAAGAAAAAGGTGTGAAGCAGATCGAGACACCAACTTTTGTGAAGCAGAACGAGACACGCTTTCTGGGAGATTTGTATGTAATTAACATCGTAATGTTCTTAACTAGCGTAACAAAATCAGGCTAATTGGAATTTCGATGACACAATTGAGGGCAAAAAACAGAAATTAAATTCGAATTAAGATCTAAACTCTCGAGTACAAAGGAGTAAAGAAATACCCAAAAACAAAAATGATAAGAGCTCTGATGATTAAAATGTTATACACCAAAAGACACAAAAAAACCGAGACGAGATTTTCGAGCACCAAAACATTTTGACAAGTTCAAATATGTTTTTAGGTGTTGGTGGCACGAGTGTAGATCTGCTGGCTCGAGTGAGCAGCGACCATCCTGATCAAACCTTTCGCCATCAGCTCCCTAATCGCCCTCCTAGCCAGTGATCCGCTAATCTGTATGTTCAACCATTTCACATCATGTTACGTTTTGGAATCACAAAGTCAAAATGCAATACATTCCCAAGTTATAGATAAGAAGGAGTTTGAAACTATGTGGAAGCAACGAACAACAAGCTCATCATACAGTTGATCCTTCTCTAAAATTGATTCAAACACCCAGCAATAATGAACAACTTGCTTCATGATATAGTTAATATGGAATAACCCTATGATTCTGAGATGTGAAGTAGTAGAATTGAAGAAACATGTACCCTCATGCGGTCAGAGAGAATGGAAGGAGTGATGAGCTTGAACTTGGGTGCCTCAGTGAGAAGCTTGTCATAGGTAGCCTGATCGAACAACACCATGTTGTTCACCTTCTCCTTTTGCTTTCCCTTGCTCCACTTCTGTTTTGTTTAACAAAACATATACACATGAAAACAAACCATTAAACACAAAGCAAGATGAGCTTGAAGCAGAGCTACACGTAATATAATTACACAAGAAACAAGGAATTCACCATGAGGAGACTCGAAACAAAACGAGAGATTGAAGAAAGAAATTTTGGATGTATGATTTGGTTTTGCAGCCAAACAAACTTAAACAATGTATAGCAGTGAAAGTCACATTTCTTAACTCTAAGTTTCCACTGACTCACAAAGATCGTGAACATACTACACAAAGCAAGACTTATAACTTCATAATCAAAGCACATTTCCAGATACATTTTAGCATACAGATGAATCACATAGACAAGTTTCTAGATTTGTATGAATCATTAGAAACAGATGCGCTAAATCTAACTGGATCCAGTTCATAATAAACACTAATTCACCCAAAATCGACATCTCAAAACTCTAAAGACATAAAAAACAGAGAAATGCAGCACTTTGTTGAATGAAATCATTGGTAACGAGGCAAACGAACCTTCTTCTTCTGTTTTCCACCTCCGGATTTCGCCGGCTTCGATGACGGCGGTGGAACTTTATCCTTCTTTGGCGCCTGAAACATACACAAAACTCCAGATAAGATACCAACCAACACACGGGAAGAGATAAAATGATACAGAAACACGGAGAGAGAGTAACCATGGTGTTATCGACGGAGAGGGAGTAACAATCTACGGCGAGTAGGGTAGAGACGGAAGCTGAGGCTCACGGAGACGACAGTGAGAAAGATGGAGAAGGTCGTGCTTTTGTTATTATATATTAGGGTTTCTGAGTTCTCTGCGTTATAGCAGGCTGGATTTTTCAGAGAAAGCTCATTACTGTTGAAATATTAAAGCCCATTAATGTTGAATATTAAAGCCCATTAATGTTGAAATATTAAAGCCCATTCTGTTGAGCCCAATTAAGTTATTAGCCCACCTATCTTACTCGTCTACAGCCCAAGTACAAATCTTTGGTGACATCCTTCTTCTACGCTGCTCTTAATAAACTCCATTACAGATTCTAATGGTGGTGTCGTGTTCTGTGTTTAGTTTCTTACATAAAATTCACTATTGTATTACAAATTTCACTTGTTTAAATTTAAAATTTTGTGAATTCAATACGAAAATTCATGTTTAATTTATTCATTGATATAAAGAAAATACAAAAAGTTGAAAGAAATAAAAAGAGAGGAAGTGATCTTTCTTCGCCGGAGCTCCGGTCAGGCCTCACCGTGCTCTTATTGCTCCGTTCATATGACAGTACCGTCTCGAATTGACGCCTTCTCGATTATCACAGTGATCTCAGATCGAGTGTAGAATCCTTCCTCTGGTCTATATGCTTCTTGAACATCCTGAAAATCATTGACTTTTAAAGTATCGATCTTTCTTCAACTGTCAGAGAACAGAGGGAGAAGAAATGTAAGAAAAAGCTTGCGCCTTTGTTCACGATGATCACATTTTTACCGATCTTAGCATAAAGGACAACCAAAAGTGTTTTCACACAATCAAAAGTGTTTTCAGAAGGAATAATGTGAAGACGACTGATACAATGATATGTGAGTTCGAGAAGAGTGTTAATGGTCTAGTTCACACAATCAAGATCATTTGTCAAAACCATTCGAGGTTCTTAATACATTACTGTTTATAATGTGTATTAACGGTAACTATTCAACTTGATGTAAAGACGATGAGATTCGACGGAACTGGACGAGGCCACCGTTGACAAGTCATCGGGGGCTTTTGCCAATTTCCGATAGAAAATTAGCCGCCAAAGGAAAAGGATTAAAGAAAGAGGAAGAAAAAAGACCGCCAAGAGTAGTATCCAGCAATGGAAAATCTCCATAATATGATATTTCCATATTTTTGAAATATGAGAATTATCTCTAAAAAAATAGAAAATTAAATTTGTTTGATTCGACCCTCAACCTCTATAAATAGAGGATTTGTGATAGCATATGAAGACCAATCCAAAATCTTTAGAAAGCAGAAACAAGACCTAAAAGTTTTAAGCTTTCTAATTAATTACTAATTTTTATTTACTTTAAAAAGATTCACTCTCTATTACTTATCTTAATAAGTGATATTTTGGTTCAACAATGGCTGTGGTATTAAAACAAATAATCTACTTAGTAGTGATATCTCTGCTCATCCAAATAGCTCTCGCACGAGTGAAAATCGACGCTCCAGGTTTTGATCGTAAATGGACTACTGTTAAATCACAAGTGAAGATCATAAACTGCCTCGGCGACGGTTCGACACTAAACCTCCATTGTAACTCCACTGATGACGATCTCGACCTCCAAATTCTCGCTCCGGATAGCTCTTGGTCGTTTTATTTTAGACCAAATATTTGGTTATCGACGGTGTTTTCTTGTCATTTCACATGGCCTCAAAGACAATCAAAACGGTTTGATATATACGATGATATCAGAGATGGTGTCTTCAGTGTTCGTCAAGGAGGGATTCCATGCATCTACTGTTTCTGGAATATAAACAAAGATGGGTTATGCAGATTCAATGATATAAATGAAGCTTTTGATATTTGTTATGACTGGAATGGTGTTAAAAAATAATGATTTTTATTTTTTAATATATTTTTTAACTTTTTTAGTTTAGCTAGAATAAACAAAATTGTCTTAATGCAGAGAAAACTATTAATAAAAAAAGTTTATTTGATCCCTATATGACATTTTGCCATCTAAAATGATATTTGTCAATTAATTATCGAAAACAAAATAGAAAACAAAGAAAGGAAGTGATCTTTCTTCGCCGGAGCTCCGGTAAGGCCTCACCGTGCTCTTATTGCTCTAAGTTTCTATTCTTATATAAGAAAATGTTAACTAAGCTTGAGCTCTTCTAATTTAACTTACATACACTCCCGGAAAAAATAAAAAAAAAGATCAAAGCTTATCTCTTCCAAATTCTCCGGCCAACAAAGCTTTACAATCTCCGGCTAGATTGTTGCTTTGGCGTCTTAAAGACATCGCAACTTTTAAGCTCCGTTCATATGACAGTACCGTCTCGAATTGTCGCCTTCTCGACTATCACAGTGATTCCAGATCGAATGTAGAATCCTTCCTCTGGTCTATCCGCTTCTTGAACATCCTGAAAAACATTGATTATAAATGTCTTTATCGATCTTTCTTTAACACTCGAAAGCCAGAGGGAGAAGAATTGTAAGAAAAGCTTACGCCTTTGTTCATGATGATCACATTTTTACCGATCTTGGCATTCTTGTCAATGATGCATTTCCTACAAATCACACCACGAATGTACTTTTTATTTGTTTCAGACAAATCCAATTGATGTTTGTATTGTTATGTCCTTTCAAAACTTACCTGATCTTTGTGTCTTTACCAACACCAATCGGAACCTTTCCTTCTGCTAACAGAGATGCAATCTCAGATTCAGTTTGGTAATAATCTGCACCTAACATCAATGTATCCTTTCAAAACAAGAAAGAAAAACCAAAACTCAGTATGATCACAAACCTGTCGTAAAATGTTTTAGAATTAAGCAGAGAGATTGAAGATTCACCTGAAGCTCAACTCCATAGTCTAGGCGTGACCGTTCACCAATGATGGAGCGTTGGACGCTGCATTCTCGCAGGAAACATCCGTGTGAGATTATCGAATCTACCATCTACAAAAATCACCAAAGAGGAACCATACCAAATATATTAGCAATGCAGGAAACAAAAGAAACAGCCATAAAGAGAAAAAAAAGGATTTTGTGCGATACATACACGGCATTTCTCAGTCTTGGTTGGTGGGAGAAACCGGGGAGAAGTGTAGAACGGTGTGTCTGGATCATAGAACTCAAACTTTGGTCTCTGCAAAAACAGGAACAAAAGGTTGAGATATGGATCAAGGTGAAAGATTTGAGTGGTGTTTTATGAGTTTCAAACCTCCTCAACAAGAGCTAAATTAGCTTCATAGAATGTCTTTATAGTTCCAATATCCTCCCAGTAATCTCGGAAGATGTATCCCTGACCAAGCCAATATAGAATCTGTTTGATTATTCATTGTCCTCAACGGATAAAGAAAAAGAAGATGTGAGCTTCTGTACAATCATCTTACTTGAACATCGTGATCTCTTATGGCTGCAGGAATAATCTCAGATCCGAAGTCATTGGAACTCGGATACCGTTGTGTCAGAAGGTTCAGCAAAGCTTCGGTTTTGAAACAGTAAACTCCCATTGATGCAATGTATGGAGAATCTGTTGCTTCTTGATGAGACAATCCAAGCATTGTTGTGTCTGTTTGCTGTCAAAAACCAACAGAAAGAGTTTTTTTTTACGTTCTTGAAATGCTTTGTGACTCTACTGAGTCAATCTGTTTTGAGAATAAGACAAAACCATACCATTGATTTCAGATCGGTCCCCGTTGGTTTCTCAGAGAATTGGATCACACGCCCACCTCGATCAATCTTCACTAGACCAAAGTTTGATGCACGGCTAAAACAATTCACAAATGACCGATTTTTAAGAAGCGATATAATCTCATACAAAAGGCGTGAAAGAGATTCAAGAAACTACAAACCTTTCACTGACGGGTGCGCACGAAAGAGTAACATCCGCGTTACTATCTACATGAGACTGTTGACAACGCATCGAATTAGTGAAACTATAAAGAGGCTTAAAAGATGATTGAAAAAGATCTGTTTAGATTTAGATAAATACCTGAACAAAGTCCATGTAGTTCATTCTATAGAGATGATCTCCAGACAAGATAAGTATGTTTTCGATGTTCCTGTTCTTGGCATCCTACATTAACAGTTTATAGACCACATCAAAAGGTCACAAAGCAGGATTTAGTATCAATGAAGTAGAAACATGTGATCATAAGTTCATACCTCAAACACCCAGAGAAATTTTCTGACAGCGTCTGCTGTTCCTTGGAACCACTTCTTCCCTGCTTCCCCGGGTGTTTGTGTAGCAGCAAGAACCTGTTCAATAACATTTTACTTTTGCATTATTCGTCGAAAATCAAGAAGTCACGAAGTTGTTTACTGTTAAAGAGTGTTTATACCTCAACGAAACCACCTCCGAAGTTAATGCCATTCCCAAAATAAGTACGAGCTAAATGTCGATTAAGGGAAGCCGAGTTGAACTGTGTCAGCACAAAGATCTTGTTGATGCAGCTGTTTATGCAGTTACTCATCGGGATATCGATCAGCCTGTAGCATCCACCCACAGGAACCTGCATTGTTTTCGAAGAACCCTCTCATCAAACAAAAACATTGTTTTGTAGATAACAAGACCCTTGAGATCCTAACCTCCATGAATGTTATTTACAGTTTCGTTGTTTCTAAAGAGAAAGCGAAGAAAGATGAATATATCTTACAGCTGGTGTCGCGGCTCTCTTCGTAAGAGGGAAGAGCTGAGCTCCATTGCCTCCTCCTAGGATGATTGCAGCCACGTTTTTCGGGTCTGCCTTTCTTCTCTCAAACATCGAATGCTTTACTGTCTGACAAAACATAAGCAGCAAACAGAGTTTAACATCGACATGATAGAGCCCGTTGTTTCAGCATGTACTGATGAATCTAATTGAGACAAAGCGACTAATGTTCTTTTAAGCAAGAGAGGAAACGAGTAATGTGATCAACATACCATAGCTTCGTTTGGATTCTCTGAGATGGCAACAGAGTAAACAACACCGTGCTTGAACTTTCGGTTCCAAAACTTCTTAGAGCCCAAATCTGAAGCAGAACGTTTAAAGAAACCATTGTTGTTGATCTTCTCGCCCCAAAATATGTTCTCTACGTTCTTGAAACTGAGTTTTGGCAAGACGGAACTGCTTTTCCCTAACGCAAAGCAGTAAGAAGAATCCATCTTTTTTAGCTGCAACAAACAGAAACCTGGGAAAGTTAATAGCAGAGCCAGAGACGAGTTTTGGCTTAAGAAGAATAACAAAAGCTTCAAGTAAAGTGAATAACACACAAAGCGTTTCAGTCTCTATTAATATAATCAGAATAGTAATAGAATAATCCAAACTCATTGTTCAAATCTAAGCAAAGTGTTAAAGTGAAACCGACCAGAGAAATTCTGTAAAAGTTAAAAAAATCTATAAAGACATTTGTTGAGGGTACCCAAATAGATAAATCCTCGAAAGCTACGAACTTTCCACAAACCCCAGATGATTCACAAACACAGATCCCCGAAATTCTCAAAATCTCATCGTCTCAAAGCACAAAGCTTTTGAAGTTTGAAGATCCTCTAATCTCCATAATTACTAAAACTTATGCAGACAAACAACTCTTTCAAAACCATTGTTGGGTTGGGATTAAACATTCTAAGAAAATTGAATTTTATATACAAAAGACAAAGGTAAAAGGAAGAAGTTTGAATCATATAATAAGCTTCATCCAATGATCAATTGATTCGTATTTCATCATTGAACATTTACTGTTGTTTAGTCACAAATGTCAAAAGAAAAGTGTAAATTTTCAATTTTTTCATCATTAAACCTCAAGAAAACACCCCAAAAAGGTGAAAAGAAGCAAAAAACCAAACATCTGGTGTGCACATTGGTTAATAAACTAAACCTAGAAGAAGGCAAAAATCGATAATGGCAATGCGAAGGCTTGCAAAGATGGAAACTTTTTCATGTATAAGAAACTAACAAATAGAACATCTAACAAAACCAAGCTCCAGAACAAAATCAAACAATAAAATGAAAAATTGAAGGACAAAAATTAGAAATCTATAACACATTATGAACACGAACAACAAAATCATTAGCAGAGTATTAAGTAATTAACTCACCAGAACACTAACTAGTTTTTATTTTATTTTTGAAGAATACGTTGTTCGTTTGAAATCGTAGAAAGAGAGGAGAAGAATAAGTCTGAATCAGTGAAGTGCGTGGTTGACGGAAGAAACTGTTACTTTTCTAGTTTTGTCTTGTGATCGATCGCCCACGAGAAAGTAAGCTTGTTTTAAAACAACGTCATGTGATGACTTTCGCCAAACGGACGACTCTGGTTTATCCCATTCGTCGCCCAATGCTACAAGGACAAATGGAACCCACATCTGATCTAGTGGGCCTCGGCCCATATTAATCTACATCGTAGCAACAAGAACAATACAAAGGTCTTCCATATATTTCCAATGACATTAAATGAGTTTCAGATGAATATGTAGCAGAATAACATATAGCATATGAATATCAGAATAACATAATATATGAAAAGTTTGTAAAGGTTTTATAATTAGTCTAAAGAAATGTATAATTCAGTTCAATTTGTTGCATTACACTAAGATTATTTTTAACAAAAGGTTTTTTTGATATATATTGTTGAAAATTCTGTTTTTATAGATTAGTGGGAAAAACAATATAATTTTTTTTATAAAAAAAAAAATGCACACTAAAATTATTTAATGGTTAACTTCAATTTTTTTCCTATTTACAACTGATACACACATACATTAACTAGTTTGTTTGACCTCGTATTATGATATGAAGACATACTATATTGCTACAAATCACTATAGAAATGAATAATTTTCGACGGTTAGGGTTTTCTAGAAGTGTACAATAAATATATAGATAGAACTGCTTTCATGTGTTGAGCATGTATGAGATAGTGATGCTTTTGTAATGTAGTCAAGTTTTGATTGATGCTTAATATGTAGGTGTTGCTTTTCATTGGAAGAGTTGAGAAAATTTACGTCCGCACAATTGTCATAAAACCCATCAAAAGTCCCTAAAAGTGCCTTTATTTTCTGCCAACAAACAAAACTCCTTAATGATGACAATTAGTGAAACCTTTTTTCTCTTATAAAAATCAAAAATTATACATTTGGATCTTTCAGCGCAGTGGCAACCGTTTTTTGTTGCACTGCAAAACACTAAACTCTGGAAATGACATACATAATCAAAGTCTTTTTAAGTTGGTCACAAAATATTAACACATAAATTACTGAAAATACATACGGTTCTTCATGATTTTTAAGTTGTGCCCCCTACATTGAAAGTTAGTCAATCTATTGGAGATCCAAAACCCTCAGCCTCATCATTGTCAAATTTAAATACGTACAATATTTCTATTCGTATCATGAGAAATTCATGAAAAAATACTTGAATTTTGAAGTGTTTTTTTTCCTTTGACATAAGACTATACTAATTCAATGATCTTGTGTGTTTCTTTGATACTTTTAACAGCTAAACCATGAAAATGTTCTCTGTGGCAAAACTATTCAAAAATTTCATCGCTAATTTGACGAACATATATAACATCCTTGGATATTTTAAAATATACATTATTTTCCTCCTTTAAGTATCGTAACATGTGTTCTCATATGCAACTGCATGTCTCTCTTTTTCTAAGGTATAGAGTCACAAACGTGAGGTAATTAAACATGAGTGGTCTTTCTTATAGTCTCATGACCAATTTTCAATATTGTACTTCAATTCATTAGTGAGCGTATGGCCTTAAATTTATTGGTCTTTCTCCCTCACCAGTTTGCTTTTTTCCCCCACTCTTTGGCACTAGCTATGATGACTTTCTCGACTCTAACATCTTCCTATATCTCTTCAAGATTCTTAGTTTCTTACATTCACTATAAATTGCGCAATTAGTAACACTTCATATCTTAGTAATATATACAAACAAAACAAAAATATTCGGCGCTTGACAGATTCTCAGTAGTTTAGAGTTTAGACTTCGTCCATATCTTAGCTAACTATATAATGAAAGTTCATTTTTATTAATTTGTAGTCGTTTGCTTTTTATTTTTATTTTTTCACAAATAGATTCTGGATTTTCTTCAATATCACATTATTCGTTTTTTAGACTTCTTAAACTATGGCCACTCCAATAGTACCCAAACCCAACTGTATACCACCGCATGCTACGTATTATAATAATAATAAAAAAATTCAAATTGTTTGCTTTACGTATTCGATAATTAACCCAATTTTCTGTCTTAATATTCATATGGATCAGTTAAAGCTTGCATGTCTATTTTTAAAAGTAGTTTCTATTTTCAATAGTAAAATTTGTTACGGTCGAAATATAATGTATTCAAAACTCACGTAGTAAAAATTATTTTATATTTCTCAAGACAAAAAAAAAAAGCTGTATACATATAGCAACAACTATCACATATATAATTTTATAACCATCAACACAAATGAACACAATATATATAATAACTTCCATACATTTAATTAGCATATGGACTTATACATAAAAAACCTCATGTTACGACTCCTTAAGTAGATGTTTTATTCTTTAATTGATTTGAAAATAAACATATGCATATATTATTACGCGTTCGACGTAGATGAAGTATCAGGACAGTTCAAGGCACATGTGCAAACGAATCGGATTTGGTATTGTTTGCAAATTCCATGGCTCTCATCTTCCCATTCACCGCACTTGGGGACGGAGACGTAGTCGCAGTCGCAGTCGTTCGTCTCGCATTTCACATTTGTCAACGTTTTGATTAATATGCATAGCGTAGCATCCACTTCTGCATTTTTTTCAGAATAGTTAGTTTATTCCTTAATTTCCTCGATAAATTTTTTAATATCCTTTATAATGTTATGGCATTATTATTATTATTATTTATACATTGCAGAACTCACCAGGGGTTGACAAGATGAGCATGGAAAGGCAGAGGAAGACAAGAAATGCAGCACAAGGCTTGGCCATGATTACTCAATTATTTTATTGATTTTTTTTTTCAGCAAAGAGAGAACTCCAAAGAGAGCTTATATAGAGGTTAAAGAGTATAGTTGGTTGTTGTGATTCAATTATATAAACTTATTATGCCAACCGTGATTTATATATACTATACTGCATTTTAATTATTATCTCTTTTTGTTATTCCTTATATGTGATTTTAAAAAGGAAAAAAAAGAGCAAATTCAAGAACTTAAGGATGAATATTAGCTGGGCCTATGATGGGCTTCACGTCAAGACTTAAATATATATTTCAAGAACTTATTTTAGGCCCAAATATTAAAACCTTTATATATTTATAAAATCGTACAATATTCAAACCGACCTTAGCTCAGTTGGTAGAGCGGAAGACTGTAGTAGTTGCTGTAATCTTTAGGTCGCTGGTTCGATTCCGGCAGGTCGGATTTTTTTAATGAAAATGTCAGATTTTTGTTTTTTTATTGTTTTCTGGATAGAAAGAAAAGGGAAATAAATTTTCCTTTGCATGGACAATTTCTTTATGGATAAACGAAGTAAATGTAACGTACGTGTCATACATTGTTTTCTCTTTTATTGAAATTTTGAAACTGTTTGTCGTTTTCGGTATTATAGGCAATTAGACAGTTTCAAACAAATAATTCAGCTATCGAAACAAACAAATAGTTCTACTTAATTAGTGACACTGAATCAGCATGCACTCACATGCGAGTAAATAAATGTTATAAAATGCACGTAAAATATAAATACAAATTTTAAATTATATCTCTATGATCAACTTGCGAGTTAATTATTTATCAAGAGATTATATTAAAGCAATATGTAAAATATGAAACTCAGATTCTGGATCTTTTATAGATTTGCCACCAGAAAAGGGGTCACATTAGTATTTTAATGAACTATATATATAAAAAAATTGTCTTTGGCAAGGTTAAGAAATTTTGTTAGATTAATACATATAACAAGAATTCCATCATCTATATTTATATATCATGTATATGTGAGTAAAGTAAAGCTCCATAATCTCTATATAACTAAGTTTAAATTATAGAAAAAAAGAAAAGTTGTTCATAGATTTTGAAGGCCCACTACACACTTGAACACTTTGATGTATAAAATAAAGTATTCCCTTGTGCCCTCATGAGGTCCAATCATTTCTCGATGTAAAAGGGATAATTATATAAAAATTATGAATCAAATAACTGAAAGACGATACCTGTAAAATATTGATTGTTGTCGATTTGTTAAACCGAAGACTAATTAAATCAAAGACTTGACCGAAAGAAATTCAGTTACAAGAAAATAGTGATAGGATCCATATCGGTCTTGACAAATTAGCTAGCTTGTGTAGTAAACTTTACGTTACAAATATTTGTTTCAGTATATCTCAATTAAATTAGGATCTATACCAGTTGATAATGTAACACGTAAAGTAGTTATAGATAAGTGTGATCAATATCTAAGGACATGTAGACAAAAATACTTCATAATTTGCATAGAGTTGATTGAAGCACCGAGTGACACGTACCGCTCATGGCAATTATGAAGATGCATGGCTTTTAAGAAAAAGGAAGTGGGACTTTTATTTTTTCCCAAAGTGTATCCAATAACGAAATTTAAATTGAAATGAAACCACATATACATGCTTTTGGTTAGAAAGAGACAAGACATAAAGAAACACATTAACAAAGAGAAGTTGTAGAAGTATAAGCCATCTCTCAATCTCTTAGTGAAGAAGTAATGGTTTCTTCTATATTATTGTATTTTTTTAAATATGATTTAAGATATTCATGTTTTTTTGTTTGTATTTTTGTCATCTCAGTGTGATATTCTATATACTGTATATCAGTATAAGACAAGTGATAAATTTAATATTACACATCAACAGTCAAATAACAAAATAATAGTACATTTTTGGACATTAATTATAAATAATATATGTGAATGATATTTTTGTAAGAAAACTAAAAAAAAATCAAAACAATGGTTTTTATTTATCAGTGTCTTGTAATATTAGATTTTTTAGACAAAAATTCATATTCGATTTCTAATACATGTCGCCACTTGTAACTTGCCAGTATATGAAATATGCAATAATAGAACTAGCTACCACAGAGCAATGAAATGTTGAGATTGTTATAAAATGTACAAGTTACCGCATTCAAGCTATATATTATAGTGATTTGTTTGTTAAAGTATATTATATTGTTTTGCACACATTTCATAAGTGAATGGATGGCTACATTATATTGAATGTTATAGAAATGTACCATAGAATTTCCGAAAAATGAGTTGCATATATAGTTTCAGTATCTAATTTATAAATTTGTAACAAAAAATTATCATAAAATATTAAAATGTAAAAATACAAGTTTTATTTTACGATATATTTAAACTTATTGATTCACGCGGTTGATTTGTGCTACCAAAAGTTCAAAACCCCAAAAATGAGTGTCTAAACAAACAACGAAAACTCGTTTTATAAATCTCATTAACTGCCTATGCGATTATAACAGTATATTTTATATACTGGAGTATAGTAATTTGGCACGATATACATGCTTTGCTTTGTACTAATCATTCAAGTCCTAAAAACTTTTGCAACAAAGTTTATTTAAAATATGGTGATACGGCATTATTTTAAGAGTTTTTTTCACTTGTGGACATATAAAACTAGTGGTGGGCTGCTACGAGTGGAGTAAAAAATTGCAAATGGATGAAGATAGTGCGTGAAGCTATTTACCAATGGTAACCAACAATGTGATTATTAATTAGAGTTTAATGAGAAATATCCTACCAACATACGCAAGTTAATTAATCGATACAGAAGTTTTTGATTGATATATTACGATGGTTTATAAATTTTGGTATTAATATTTGCAACCATTTCCAGACAAGTACGTGTATTCTTTTTCTTGTTTCCGTATTTGTATTTATTTCATATTGTTGCCTATGATATGACTTCTCGTAGAGTTCGTCTAAATCAATCGTATATGTATGCTTTTGCTTTTTAATATAAATGATTTTTTACCCTATTAGAATTATAGAAAATGACTGCATTACATTGTTTGACAAGTAACAACCCTTTAGGAACTGCACCACTTTCCATGATCAAATAGTATTTTATAACAAAGTTGATATGTTACTTGTTTCATTGACATACTATAAGACAGTGAGAGCCACGATTTTGAATTACCTATTTTAATTAATTATACATTTATTCTCAAACTTTTTTCGGTTTAAAACCATTAGCTTCTCATCATCTGAAACATTGATTCATGCAAATAACTTACTTTAAATTAACGAAGAGCTAATTTATGAACAGAAAATCACTAAACTCATGTGTTTTAAACATGTAAAATCTAAAAAGACAACAAGGCCATGGTGTCAAATGAAAATTTAGGACACAAAGACTAAATTTTCCCGATTTTTAAGAGATTACGGGTGAGAAGTACTAAACTCTTTTTACATATAAGAACAAATTAGCATTAATTCACTTAAAAAAGGAAGATTAGTGCCCTGAAAAAGAAAGCAAATGCACTCAATGACTCTTTATAAATACACTCACGTTGCGAAGCTACATTCTCTCAAGCTAAAATTAAAACATAACAACAAAGAGAAAAACAGACTCATACTCTCCTCTGTTTTTTTTTTCCACCATAATCTGAATATCAACTTTCTCTTTTGCTCTACAACATCTTTGTTCGATCTTCAAAGACGATTTCAACCTGAAGTTTTAACTGTTTTAAGCTAATACTTTTTCTCTTCAACGCCGATGGATTCGCTTAGTACCCAAAAGGCTAAACCAAGAAAGATGAAGGTTGTTGTGAAGAAGTCTCGGGTTCAAATACTCTTAGATTTGTTTTACCGTGTGGTCGAGATAACTGTAGTTATGGTTACAGTAGCCAAGCTCTGTTACCAACTAGTCATCATGTTCGAGGACTCTGGTCTCACTCGTTTTCTCATCAACCGTCACCTTGCTTTCCTCTTGGGGAATGCGATAGTCATCACTATAGTCGCCAAGTGCGGTCTCTTTGCGAATCAAGAACCAGATGCACGGAGAAACAGCAATGATTTCTACGACGAGTTTGTCCGAGAGAGCTCAAGAAGAGAGCATAGTTTACAGACAGATGTGACATGCAGAGAAAAACAGAGCGAGGCAAAACAGAGCAGCGAAGATAAGAGACAGAGCAGAGCAAAACAGAGCATGCTGGAGAACAGGGCAAAACAGAGCATTGAAGATAAGAGAGAGAAACAGATAAAGACTGAGAAACAGAGCAGTGGCGAGGAGAAGGAAACGAAGGACATTACTGTGAAGAGACAAAGACAAATCATTTCCCAAAAACAGGAAAGCCCAAGGAAGAGCTACGAGAGGAGTGGGTCAGAGAAACTTGAGGGCTCAAAGAAGCGTTCTTGTGGAAGACTGAAGAGATCGGAGACGGAGAGACCTGCTGATGGAACTGATTCTGATGATGAACTCCGATACAAGATCGAGTCTTTCATTGCGAGACAGAGGAGGAACCAAAAGGATGAAGAGTTTTGTATTGTGTAGATGTTAAAGTAAGTAATTAAGAGAAAAGCAAGGAAAAAGAAGAAGAAGAAGAAGAAAAACTTTGGTTTATGCAAATAGCATTCACATAATATATATGTGTGTTTGTAAATATACGGGTAAAAATATCTCAAATCCCGAGCATAAAATGCTGTTTAGCATTTCTTTTCTTTTTTTTTTCTTTGTATAATTTTGTTCCATCTTATAAACTATGAAGTATGTTTCCTGTAAGTTTGATGTTAGAACTAGAATCCAACATGATGAGTATTAGTGTTCATATCTCTTTGTGAAGCAGCTGGTCATATCCCTACGAGTTCCAAATCAGAGGCTTCAAACTGATCGATCTTCGTTTTCTCCGGATTGATCTTCAGAATCTGTTTTTTTACCGTTAAGATGTTACAGAGAGAGAGAGAAGAAGTGAAGATGTTTCCTGAAAATAAAAATAGGGAATATATTTACTGACCGGGAAGGGTTTTGGGGAGATTTGAAGCTGCTTTTGTATAGTTTTGATGTGAGATGTATTAACATGAGCATCACCAACCACAAGGATGAGATCACCAGGAACAAGATCTGTCAACACAACACAAATGCTTTCAAGTCTTTACAACAAAGCTCAAGGTCTAGAGTAAAATGACTCAACGTACCGCAAACATGAGCGATGATGCAAGTCAAGAGAGAGTATGCAGCGATGCTGAAAGGAACCGCGAGACTCACTTCCGTTGAGCTCTGGTAGATTTGACACGAAAGTTCTCCATTCGCCACATAGAACTTGCAAAAACAACCAAAAACCCCAAACCATTTTCAATTTATATGTAATGGAAACGCAACCAAAACTTCAATACGAATACACAAGTGATGAAAAAAAGTGCTAACCTGTGTGAATGTCTGACAAGGAGATAAAGATAATAATTTGAAATCTAAGGGGTTACAAGCCGAGAGCATGATCCTTTGATTATGAGGATTGTTCTTTATCTTGTTTATAACATCACAGAGCTGACTGAATTCTTGGCTGGCAAATGTAAAACCAATAATCAGTCAAAATGCAAAAAAAAACGTATGAACAATCATCCATGGACGTAATACCACTAACGTAGCATCAGAGCGTCTCCAGTGAAGTCCATACAAGAGTGGGTTGTCTCCATCTTCTTCTGTGGCAGTCACTCCGAAACTGAAACACCAATAATATCAGTGTGTTAGTGTACTTTGCATAAACCAACATTCTAAATCCACAGTATTCTTGTTCTTGCCTCTCAAGAAATTCTTTAGCCTCATCACTGTCCCATATATGTTTAGTGCCCTTTTCCTGAAAGAACATTGTGAGATATAGATCAATATACCAACAAAGAAAACATAGTAGGGATATGATCATTGTCCTTCACTGCTTAGTAGCACAAAGGTCTCATTTTTCGTATTACCTTGGGATTGGTTGAACCATTTATAACTTGTAGGATTTCATCTACAACACCTTGCCAGAATACTTTCTGCAAGACAAGAGATAAAAAAATCAGTCTCTAATCACAGCAACTGAAAGATGAAACAATACTATTGTTACAATAGTATGGATAAGGGATGAAGAAGCCATGCCTTGGTTGTGAGAAGCGGGAAAGTCTTGCGCAGATTGAAACGCATCTATCAATTAAATTTACAGGTCAACTACAAACACAAGTAAGCTCAATTAAAGAAAAAAAAGCAAAGATGTAGCTCATCTCACCTGACAGCCAAATTTAGAAAGAGTGCTATTGTCATTCATGTCCCCATCAGATATAATGTTTTGAACAAGATCCAAGTAACCGAACTCCTCATGCCTCTCCAAAACCATCTTAGGCAAGAACGAGTACTGCTCCTCTGTCTCAACAATGGGAGGGTTCTTTCTTCGGACGTAAGTGTTGAAGCTATACCGTATTCCATTTTCCACATTTGGAAACGATGAGTACCATGGACGGTACAGAGAAGTATCAACCTTCGGTGCAAACGCATCGCATGGCACGCTTATATCAATCTCGGTTAGATGTATAGCATCACAGCTTGGTGCATTCATATAATGCCTGCACATAAATTATCAGCAATAACGAGATGAAATCTTGACTAAACCAATCTTTCCTCTCATTCACAGGCTAAACTTCAAACCATACATAAAGTCTCAAACTTTGACATGGAAACAGAAACAGATAATGCTAACCTTAACAACTCGCCGCCTCCTATGACAAAGACCTTCTCGATGGACAAGGAGTAGGGCTTGGTGGCTAAGAGTTCAAGAGCCGACTCCATGCTACTACACACCAACACATTCTCATCAGTGGCGATGTCGGGACGGCTAGATGATTTTGTCAGAACAACGTTGAGCCGACCAGGAAGGGGACGAATGTCGAGAGGAGTAGATTCCCATGACTTTCTTCCCATTATAGTCGCATTCCTCTTCCTGGGATCGGTCGTCTTCGTTGTTACATCCTGGAAAAACTGATATTCTTTTGGTAGATCCCATGGAAGTTTCATATCCATGCCAAGACCCATGTCTCTCGTCGCTGCTATGACCACCTGATAACTCCTCTTAGCAACTGAAACTGTGCTTTGGCCATTGTTACACGTTGCTTCACCACTAGCCATTTCCTGAGACTTGAATCAAACAAGGATCCAAAATGAACTTGAAGTTAACAAAAGACACAACTTCGGTGGAATGAGAATGGAATCTAGCAAGATTGATCAAAGATCCTGTAATAAGATTAGAAATCTGGAATCGAGGGATAAAACTTGAAAAGTCAACGCACAGGGAGATCAAAATCTATCTAATTTAGCCTAACCAATGTGGAAGCTTGTATCTATATATTTAAAACAACTTGAAGGAGAAGCAACATTCTCTGAACAATGGGACCTTCCTCGAAAACTTTGCAAGTCAACTCTTTGATTAAATGTAAGACGCAAAACTTGTTTACTCTCAAATATTAATTACTTTTTGATTTATAAACTATTATTAGCGATAAACTGCAACTTCGTTCATGGAGTCATCACTACCATGTGGAATTAGCTCAAGGTGAGATCGCAAAGCATATTTATATATATAAAAAATTGACGGAGTAAAAAAGGCGCAAAAAGAAAATTCAAAATTTTAATTAAATTCCTGGAGGTTAAAGGTTTCTCACCTATCATGAAAATCCATTATGATCGGAGTCGGAATCTCAGGGATTTTCCGGGGATTCTCTCGTGTTGATGATCGGAGCCGCAAACGCAGTCCCCGGAAGAGAGAATGCGATTTTACGAGCAGAAGCGGCCACGGAAAATGAAGAAGGCGATTTTACGAGAAGAAGCAGCCATAAATTAAAAATAAGGGCCTGAATTGGGCCCATTAGTGTCATTTATCATTTATTTAAAAAGTGTGATCTCGTGAAAGGTCGGTCTATTTTGAGGCCCAGACATTAGTTAACCGTTGAAACGTGAGATTAGCTTTGTTTAAGTGAATTAAAAACACATAATTTACAGTGGTTGGCCTGCTTTTTTTTATCAAGGTTAATTTTTCTTATTGTAGAATTTATTTGTTTGCAAACTTGAGAAGTATATTATACAAGCAGTATTATTTGACAGCAATGTTGCTTTTTTAATTTTTATTTTGGAATAGTCTTCATCATTTATGTGTATATTATAAAGTCAATTAATATGAGAGCTGGAAGCTTATGTTCATTCATGATGGTCGGTCGGTCCATAAATTGTTTGTTTCGCTTAGATCATTGTTTCTGGTTAGTGAGAAAACCCCATATTTTTTTCAAAATAGATAAAATCATCTAATGAGGCGAAAAAAAAATAATCGAAAGGAGATCAACAGTAGCACCAAAGAAGAGTAAAGGAAAGACTTCTCCTGCTGAAGTCGAAGTGATATCAACTGTTTTGGGATATTGAAAACACAGCGGTTCCCTTCGGTATGGATGCTTCTCTAGTCTATGAATGCACATGCATGCGGATAACAGAAGAGGGCTTCAAAGGCCTGGTGACAATACATGCCATTGTGGGATATAAAAATGACATTGTGCCTAAGGGTTTAGCTAGCAAAAATGTCTCCGTATGTCCAACCATAAAGAGTGACAGTAAGTAAAACTTACAATTTGTTTTTCTGTTAAAAAAAAAGCAAACATCAACTAACATACGCAGTAGATAAAAATTAGTATAAATATTACTATTCAAACTGTATCATTTATTTGATAAAAAATCATTTATTTTATGTAAAATATTGTAATTAAATAGTTAACGTTTTAAAAAAAATTATTATGTCCACAATTATAATTGTTACCATTCAAATTTTATCATAAACCACTTTTTAACATTAACTGCATTTATTCCGTATAATATTTCGTACTTTAATTGCACAGCATTTTAAAATCTATTTTTTTAATCCCACTTTTTCTTGTTTTCATGTTTGTATTTATTTCATATTGTTGCCTACGATATGACTTCTCATAGATATTTGTCCATTCATACATTTTAATAAAATAAGAGAATCAATCGATACAGAAGTTTTTGATTCATAATATATTATGATGGTTTATGAATAACAAGAGGAGCTCTCACTATGAAAACTGAGCACATGTTCTCACACTTTTTTTGGTTAAAAATCTCTAGCTTCTCATCATCTGAAACATATATTCCATGCTAATAACTTACTTTTAATTAATGAAGAGCTAATTAGGTAATTATTGTTCCAAAGTAGATGTTAGTCAAAAACATTTTGTATAGTATATTTGTTAAATATATTAATGGAAAATCACTAAAATATATCAAAGGGTCAAATGAAAATTTTAGGACACAAGACTAAATATTTGCATATAAGAACAAAATAACATTAATTCACTTAAAACGAAGTTTTTTTTTGCAATAAAAGGAAGATCAAAATTGGGCCCACTAATATCATTTACTATATTATTTAAAAAGTGTGAGCCCGTGAAACATCGGTCCATTTTAGGCCCAAACTTTAGTTAACCGTTAAAACTACATGTATAGATGCATAATGTGTGAGATTAATTTTGTTTAAGTGGATTAAAAACACATAATTAACAGTGGTTGGCCTGCTTTTTTTTATCAAGGTCAATTTTTCTTGTTGTAGAATTTATTTGTTTGCAAACTTGAGAAGTATATATAAAAGTAGTATTATTTGACAGCAATGGTGCTTTTTTATTTTTTTTATTTTATAATAGTCTTCATCATTAATGTGTATATTATAAAGTCACTTAATATGGGAGCTGGAAGCTTGTGTTCATTCATGATGGTCGGTCGGTCCATATATTAAGTTTTAAATACAGTTTTATTGTATTTAGCTGGAAGAAATAAATGATATATATAACGGGTTAGATAGAAGAAATGAAAAGAAATAAATGATAACTGTTTAGTTTTATCAATTTGCTTTATTAACTGGGGAAAGCCAAAGCCATGCATGCCGTTCATAATTATATTGTCGGAAATAGAAAATTCATTTAACAATTTTCAAAGTAAGAAAACCAGCTCCTCCTTATCATTATTTATTTGTCTATAGTTAAAAAGATAATAAATTTATGATTATATATATTATTATTTTTATCCCTCCTACATTATTTGAAAGATGCTTTTTAAAAAATGTTATTTTATTATTTAAAGGATGATTTTATCATTGTCAAAGAGTAAATTCAATTATATGTATGAAATTAGAAATATGGCTATTTTCTCATTTACAGTTAATTATCAAATAATAAAAAAATACTTTTTAGAAAAATCAATTTTACAAATCAAGTGTGTTGGACTAATTAAGTGAGTATTACAACAGATGACAGTATCAATTAAAATTAATAAACAATACACTACATTACAATTTGGACTAATTAAGTGAGTATCACAACTATTAGTTCTAAATTTATGATTGAGAAATGTGTAGTGTGAAATAGTAACGTGTGTACAATTAATTAATAGGAAAATTAAGAATCAAAAATCAACAACCTTTATAAAAAAAGGGCAACTTTGATTGGTTGCTCTGTTTGACGAGTTTGTTAAAAAGATATTTTCGAATGCTCGTAATTCGTAAAGCTCTTCCATTCTCACCAGAAAAACGGCTTCTTTCTCCTCCTATAAAAATGGCTTCTTCTCTCTCTCTTCTCTGTCTCTGAGAAATCACATATAAATTCAATTCATAAGAAAAAAGGTCAAACCTTTTCGAAAATCTCCTTTTAATGGATTAAGCTAACTCTCTCTCTCTCTCTCTCTCTCTCTCTCTCTCTCTCTCTCTGAAAAAAAGGTAAAACCTTTGTCAATACCCTTGTGCTGAAATAAGCTATTTTCTCTCTCTCTCTGTCTTTTAGATTTGTCCTCTGAGATTTAGCGTTGTATATATTGAGCCATCCTTTATTTGGGGGTAAGAGAGAGAGAATAGATTATATACATCTTCTCTCTTTCTTTCTTCTTCTTCTTTCCTTAGGTTTTGATCCTCAATAGGTAAAGAAGAAAAAATAATCAAGAACGATCTTACATTTCTTCTCTTCTCCTTCATTTCCCTCATTTGTTTTCACTTACCTAAATCGCTAAATGTTTGAATATTCCGATTGTTTCCAACCTCCGTGATAATTACCTGTTTCTGTTTCTGATATTAAAAAAATGTGGGTTTGATTCTATTTTTCCTGATGCATTTGATTGTTTCAGATGATTTCGAATCTACGTTTTAGCTGCCAGAAATTGTCGTAACGATCGTTGATTATATATATGCTGTTTATGCATAAAAGCTGTTTGATCAAATGCCTAAATGGGTTTCTTTGTTTCTTCTTTCATCGCTTGATTGTTAGCCAAGGAACCGTAACATTGCTTTCAATTGGACTACTCTCTAGATTCAATACATTGGATTCTGCTGTTTTCTGTTGATTTCTTACTGTTTCAGAGATCATTATAACCGTTATTTATGTCTGTGTATGTGACAACAGAACCTTAAACATGGCGGAAACGATGTCTGCTCATATGGATCGACATAATAAGCTAGGTACGGAAGAAATTTTGTTCAAGACAATTATTTATGAAGCTCTTTCTGCAGTAGAGCAAAGATTCTGAAATTTTTGGTTTTTTTTTGTAGAATATGAATGCTCAGAGGATGACAAGAAGACAAAGATGTGTACTCTGAAGAAGAAAGCCATCAATGCCTCGAACAAATTTAAACACTCTTTCACCAAGAGAACTCGAAGGAACAGCCGAGTGATGTCTGTCTCGATCGTTGACGACATCGATGTTGAGGAGCTTCAAGCTGTCGACGCTTTCCGTCAGGCTCTAATCTTAGACGAGATTCTTCCATCGAAACACGATGATCACCACACGATGCTGAGGTTTCTGAGGGCAAGGAAGTTTGATATCGAGAAAGCAAAGCAAATGTGGACTGACATGATCAATTGGAGGAAAGAGTTTGGTGCTGACACAATCATGGAGGTAAAAAAAAACAGAAATCAGATATTTTCAACATCATCTTCTTTATCTCTCCTTAATTAAACTATGTCTCTTGCTTTCTTTCAAAGGACTTTGATTTCAAGGAAATAGACGAAGTCCTCAAGTACTATCCTCAGGGTTACCATGGCGTTGACAAAGACGGAAGGCCTGTTTACATTGAGAGGCTAGGCCAAGTGGATGCCACAAAGCTGATGCAAGTCACTACGATCGATAGGTACGTCAAGTACCATGTGAGGGAGTTTGAGAAGACTTTCAATATCAAATTACCTGCTTGCTCCATTGCTGCCAAGAAGCACATTGATCAGAGCACCACGATCTTGGATGTGCAAGGCGTGGTATGCATTTTATAGTCTCTACCACTGTTTGTCTCGGTATTTCAAATAAAAGAAAAACGTATAGTGAGTGAGTGATTATACTTTTGGATTTACAGGGGCTGAAGAACTTCAGTAAGGCTGCAAGGGATCTTCTTCAGCGTATCCAGAAGATTGATAGTGATAACTACCCTGAGGTAACTATGAAGTTTCTAATGGTTTTAAACCAAGTTTGTTATCGCTATTAACTCAAGAAAATAATGAGATTGTTTCTATGTTTATGGATCGTATAGACGTTGAACCGTATGTTCATTATCAACGCTGGTTCTGGCTTCAGGCTTCTGTGGAGCACTGTTAAATCTTTCCTTGACCCGAAGACCACCGCGAAGATTCACGTAAGCTATTTTTTTTCGTTTTTGTTACTTCAAAAGATTCAAACTTTAAGGTCTACGATGAAACCGGAAAGCTCGTGTTCCTCATGTACAGGTTCTTGGCAACAAATACCAGAGCAAACTGCTTGAGATTATTGACTGCAAGTAAGAGAACGAAAAAAACTCCATATCTCTGCATTTTAGCCACAAATTCATAAATCCTAAAACTTTCTGGTTTTGTGTGTGTTTAGTGAACTTCCTGAGTTCTTGGGTGGTAACTGCACTTGTGCAGACAAAGGTGGATGTATGCGTTCAGACAAAGGTCCATGGAACGACCCTGACATCTTCAAGGTACTTTAAGATAACAGAGAATCTTTGAAAATACCGTTAACGAAACCATTTCTGAACAACAGCATCTTAAACTATATGTATACAGATGGTTCAGAACGGAGAAGGAAAGTGCCCAAGGAAGACATTGTCGAATATTGAAGAGAAGACAATCTCTGTGTATGAGAACACACCAAACGTAAAAACTAAACACAATCAATTCTTAATCTTTCACATTCATGGTAAAATCTAAACGTTCTCTGTTTTATCTCTTTTGCTTGAAACAACAACTTGAAGAAATGCGATTCCTTTGCGGTGAGTTTCTTTCTTTGTCTGCAAAAGTTTACTTCTTTCCCTCTCTCTCTCTCTCTCTCTCTCTCTCTCTCTCTCTCTCTCTCTCTCTCTCTCTAGATCTTCTGTTTGACTGGTTTAAATTCGAATCTGCAGAAGAACAAATTCGATGCAGGGAACGAGAAATTCACACCTATGGTTGACAAGACTGTGGATGCTTCTCCTTGGCCTACAAATTTCCACAAGACAAACTTTCCTGAGCCTGAAGGTTACACTACACAGAAACACTGATTCTATACCATTTTTGCTAAAATGTGATTTTGTTATTTTATTGTCACTACACTGATCATCTAGTAATATTAGTCATTGCATGTATGTGTTTTTGCCGGCGCAGATTTATACTCTGCCGTGAAGCCGTCAGAGAGGAAAGGAGGAGAAGGTTATTTATTCGGCGGCGTGATGTCTTTGGTTATGGGGTTAGTGACGGTGGTGAGGTTAACAAGGAACATGCCGAGGAAGATCACTGAGGCAGCGATGTACGGGGCCGAAGCTGAGAAAGGAGAGAAGGCGATGGTGTCGAGCCAAGAGTATATGTCGATGGTGAAGAGAATGTCGGAACTGGAGGAGAAGTGTAGGTCGTTGGACAATCAGCCGGCGGCGTTTTCTCCGGAGAAGGAACAGATTCTCACCGCCGCTCTTAGCCGAGTGGACGAGCTTGAGCTTCAGCTGTCTCAGACCAAGAAGGTAACCAGGCTCTTATACTTGTAAATCATAACAGCTTAAAATTTAGTTACTTAGAACATGTATATTGTTGCAAATACCAGACGCTGGACGAAGCCATGGCTAGGCAGCAAGAGATAGTGGATTACATCGAGAAGAAGAAGAAGAAAAAGAAGGTAAAAACACATTTTTAACACACTATTCTTAAAAGATTATTGAGAGTTACATGTATCTTATATTTCTGTTTGTTTTTGTTTTCAGTTCTTTGGATTCTGAAAGACTTGATGATACCTCAAGACTATGAAGAAACCTGGAAAATATACAAATTCCATATATATATATAATCATAAATATATTCATGAAGAGTTTTAAAGATTATAATGTGAAGATATGCTTTCTGTAAATGTTTTGTTGTTTGCCTGTGAAAAAACCTGAAAGCTTATGTTTACCATGCATAATTCTTTCACCTCTAATTTGTAACATACTAAAACAAAAACATATAAATGTGTTCAATATATAATAAATCTATATATATATATGTACCCATAGCTCAACAATGCTGTAGAACAAGTGGGTATTTTCTGCAAAAACAGAAGCAGAATTTGTTACTCTGCAGACGATTTCTCTGAGGAATCTTTACTATCTTGGAGCTTGAAAACTCGGAAGATTGCTAGATTTGTGTCTCCTGCATGCAAATCATAAAAGAGTTATGAGTCTCAACGATCTATTTATCTTCATATCGATGAAAACAAACCAAGATGATACATATACCAAATGTGATTCGTGTTCCGGGAAAAGCAGGAGCTGCAACACCAGGAATCAGACGTTTGTCTTCAATGAATGTACCGTTCGTGCTGTTCATATCCGTCACAAGAAGGTTGTCTCCTTTTGTATCTATTGTTGCATGTACTCCCGAAACTGCGTTTGCAAAAAATTAGTCAATATGTTTAAACCGGACTTAGCAGAACTAAACCAAACTCAGTTTAGAATACCGGTGGCCACAGGAATCACTACGTCAGCTTTTTCCGGTAGCCGTCCGACGGTAACTTGGCCCTGCTCCTCAAAAAACCATTTTTTTCAAGAGAACCCATCAAAATCATTTTATAACAAAATAAAGAGTCTTAACTATCTTTTTTGGGTTTGTATAGTTTCTTACGGAAGAGATCTCGAAAGGAGCAGGCATTTCAACTTTGTAACCAATGTGTCTTGTGTCTCCATCTCCTGTAAAGATTACACAATATGGTGAATCAAAACATAGACTCAAATGATTTTCTGTTTTAAAAAAATTTGAAATTTTTGTAGCTGCTTTTGCTCTACCAACTGGTTGGAGAAGCCACCGTTCTCCTCCGGCACCGGAAGTTGGGGATTGATTCTCATCCACGGAAGCGCGTGTTGCTGTAACTACCGGCGCGTGACTTTTGTGTTTCTTATTCGTGGTGAAGAAGCTAACATTACTGAACTGCTCAATCTTTTTCAAGAAATTGACTGAAACAGCTCCATTTAGGTTCCTCTTACTGTTTCCATTTAAGCAGATCAGTGAAGATGATGACGAAGAAGAGACTGAGAGCTTAACCCGAGAGCACAACTGAGATATTGTTATCTCCATATCTTCCTAAAGCTCATAAACAAAGAAGAAAGAAATGATCTTCCCCAGAAAATAAAAAACAAAAGACAAAATGAAAAAGTATTTAAGACTTTATTAGGAGATAATCACACGATATGAATCTGTGGCCACCATATCATTCATCTGGATAACAAAATCCTGATAACTGAGTATTTATTTTTAATAAAAAGAACGAATTTCTGAGTTTTTAATTGATCTTAAAAAGGAAACAGAAAGAAAACTTTTGTGACAGCATTAAGACATAATCAGACTATACTGATATTATTTTTAAGAAAAAGACAGAACCTTGATAAATAATTTCAATATTTTTTTTTGGTTTCGGATTAACAAGTTTACAAATTTCATATGGCTATAAAATAAACATACATATAACGCCGTGGCGCTTCTCTGTATTAGCTTTAAACATCATATCAGATAACGAGTTTTTGGTTTTTTTTGTTGAACTTGCAAATTAAGAAACCTGCAGAAGCAATGGATTTGCCTTTTCAAAAGCAAAAGAGATGCTTCTTCTTCTTCTTCTTCATCTTCTGGAATTGAGCTTCTTCTTGACGATCAATGTAAGCAAGCAACTCTTCTTGTCTCATGAGAGCTTCGTAAAGCGCCTTCTTCGTAGCTATGAGCTCTGCTTCAAGTGCGTCTACTCTGCAAACGGCGGCGTTTAGCAGTTCTTCTTTCTCGTAAGGCATCTCACACGGCTTCGATTGTAGAGTCCCGATTTTACCCTCAAGCTCGGTTAGTTTCTTCATCACAGAATTCATGAGCTCCGTTTCTGCGAGATCCGGTACCGAAGAAGGAAGACGAAGCTCCTCTTGCACTCCGACTTCTGTTGCGTTTCCTTCGATTTGTGGTTGGGGAGCTGCGAGTTTCTTCACCACACGGAAAGATACTGTGCGCAAGAATGTGAAAACCGCCACCACGAATGCCATGAACACTATGAGGGCTCGAGCTCGAATGCCTTCAGGTTCCTTTGGAACGGTGGCAGGCATTAAAGCCCCTGAAAGGAGACAGATCGATAGATTAACTTCACCAAACAAGAAAATCCTACAATCCTCTGTTTTTCCACGTACTGTATATATATGCCAACTCAAAAACAATCCTAATAAGAAGAGAAATCCGATTTCCTCCAGTATTTGGTGCTAAAACCGATTTCAAACCGAAGCCTACTTCTTCTACGTAAAGCAGATAACTAACCTTTTGAGGCGACTCTCTGGAGAGCAGGTTTCACCTTCCAGGTTGCATCGACGGCTTTGTCAACCATTGGCACATACTCATCATAGCCCGGAAAGCTACCCGCCAAGCTCGTTTCACCAGCTATCTTTGCCTGCAAACTCTCACGAGTAGATACTATAAGCACCTCACATTTTTACCACAGGAATCTACTAACAGCCTGTGATAAAACTTCTGCACAATCCAGAATCTGAAGTGTAACACACTAATAAAAACAAAAGTTTTTACCTCTTCACGAACAGGTGTCAACCGGAGATGAGAGAAACTCTTTATAGCCTTTGGAGAACCGATATCTTCGGCATCAGACCCTGACTCTGCAGTGGAAGTGTCACTTCCCTTTATCTGTATTTATGACAGAATCAGAGTTTAGGACACTCGGCTACAAGTAAAACGATTGAATAGTTTTAGGATTATTAAGTAAGTACATACCCATTGGTATGATGGTTTTGCGTAAGCAATGACTTTCCCCTCGCTGTTCAAAACTTTCACCACCTGCTTTGCCCGATGTGCTCCTCCATGAAGCACCATCTGAAGAAGAAAAAAAGTGAAGATAAAACACTTGTGTCAGCTTCAGAACTGGGTACCATGTAATAAACAAAACAAAAAAAGATCGAGTCAAAGTATATGACCTTTACAATTTCCGGGTTTTTCCAAGGTCCCTTGTCAGAAAGCAAGCAACCACCTTGATCAGCGCAAGTACACGCACCTCCCAAGAACTCAGGCAACTCGCTGTTAAAAAAAATGGAGACAGTTTTGTACATAAGCAAACAAACCGCCGTAGAAGACTTAAACACAAAAATCCAGAGAGTAAAAAGGTATCAGAGAGTTAATGTTCCACGTACTTGACATCAATGACTTCAAGCAATTTGCTCTGATACTTGTATCCGAGAACCTACATTACAATGGAATAGTCCAGATTGAAAACCATATTATGAAAAAAAACAACTCTTTGAATAGAGATCTAACCAGATAATAAAGGTTATCATACATGAATCTTAGAAGATGTTTTTGGGTCTAGAAAGCTCTTAACAGTGCTCCAGAGCAGCCTAAATCCAGGCCCTGCATTGATAATAAACATTTGGTGGAGAGTCTGCATAAATGAACACAGAGACGAGATTAGCATATGATAAAAGAATCCTTTAATACATTACCCTGACGCCGCAGACACAGAGGAGTTTACAAGTGTTAGAAGCTCCAACTAAAGATATTATTACCTCAGGATAATTGTCTCCATCAATCTTTTGTAATCGTGTAATAAGCTCTCGAGCTGACTTGGTGAAGTTTTTCAATCCCTGAGTATCAAAATTATACGAAACACAAAAAAGGCATGAGACCAAAACTCATTTTGAATAGAAAAAATATAATGACATCGAGAAAAAACTGCAGGAAATTACCACTCCCTGGACATCTAGAATAGTTGTGTTGGAATCAATATGCTTCTTTGCAGCAATAGTGCAGGAAGGAAACTTGATCATAAAGCTCCTCTCAAACTCCTTAACATGATATCTTACATATCGGTCCATGTTTGTAACCTGCATGAGTCTGTTAGGATCAACTTTCCCCAGCCTTTCAATGTAGATAGGCCTGCCTTCTTTGTCAACACCGTGATATCCGTGTGGGTAGTATTTCAAAACTTCGTTAATCTCTTCGAAATCAAAATCCTGTTGAGACGGACCAAGTAAGAAGAAGTTAAACAAGAACACACATACTTGTTGATCTGAAACAAGTGTGGCTAACACTATCTAAAGGATGTTACAAGTAGCGCACACACCTGAATAATAGTGTCAGTGCCAAATTCTTTCCTCCACTGGATCATATCAGCCCACATGTGCTTTGCTCTCTCGATGTCAAACTTCCTCGCCTTCAAGAACCTCAACATCATGTGGTAGTCATCGTGCCTAGTGGGAAGCAGCTCGTCCATTAACAGCGCTTGTCGAAACGCGTCGACGGCCTGCAGCTCCTCGACGTCACGCACGTCCTCGATGGAGACAGAACTCACTCGGCCATCGCTTTTTCTCCTTCCGCTCTTCTTCTTGAGAGAGTGCTTGAACTTTGTAGACGCGTTAATGGCTTTCTTCTTCAAAGAACCGATCCTGGTTCTCCTCTCGTCCTCGGAATTCTCAAAGTCTGACTTTCGCTCCTTTTTCTCATCACTGCTCATGATTCCCTCAAAACCTGTAGTGAAACCTGTTGGATTTTACGAAAACCCATTAAATTTTCGATTTTGCATTAGCTCAACGAAACCAAAATTGAAGAAAAGCAACAGCTACAGCTCCAGCCTAAAAAAAACCTAAACTTTTAGCAGATGAGTGAATTTACAAAGCAAAAGACACGAACTTTATCGACAACTTCGATTCCCATTATCATTATCAAACCTCAAATTTCGACGCTACAGTTAAACCCTAAAAAAACAAACTTTCCCAGAGAAAAACCAAGAATGATCCAAAAAATAAACGGAAACAACACAGATCAGATCTCTTACATGGTCTAGCAAATCGATCAAGTGGACCTGACATATTAATTTCCTTCGGCTTTAATAAACCGACAAAACTTCTGATTCCTTTGATCTCTCCCAAATCTTCGAGAAGATGGCTGGATTACGAATCAATGCACCAGCAAAAAAAAAAAACCTTTTTTCCAGCGAATCTATCTACTTCTCATATTAACAAGAAGCCGCAGAAAAATCGCTAAAAAAAAAAAATTAACGAGGGAGAAAAAAATAAAATTGAGAGGCAAAAGTGGAGTAGAATTCGGAACGAACTAAGGACTTTCTCAGTTTCTCCTCACCTAAAATGCCTCTACTTTGATTTTTTAATACATTATATTTTTTTATGTTGTATTTGCCCGTTATTTCCAATTAATACCCAACTGTAACATTCGTTGTTTCATTGTGAGCCCCACACTTTTTTTGTCTTTCAATCTACCCCAAATTGACGGTGGAATTTTGTGAATATATTTATATTTGTAGAAATAATTTTTTAAATTTCCAAATAATTTAAAATATCATAATGTTGTTTTAAAATTATAAGATTTCATTCTTTTTTACCTTTCGTTGTTGGTTTTTAACTTTTTCAGCTAATCATTTATATAGAAATTGGGTAAATTATGTCACAAAAACAAACTGTAGTTCAAATATAGAAATGGACATAATGTTGGGGTGTATTTGGACAAATATATAAAACAGGAGAAAGTGCAGAGATACTTGCTTTTGTCATCATCAACCGAGGAAGATCTGACGGTCATTAATGGCCGTAGGTAAAAGTTTAACGGATCTACGGACAATAGACCTGTAAACCTGCACAAGAAAAAGATTTATAAATAATTTAAAATAATAATTCGCCGACAAAACGACGACAAAATAGGGGGGATGGAGAAAATAGATTCTTTGCACTATGACCCCACTTAATTTGGATCAATTGGAATCATTCCAAAATTTTAATTTGGATTTTTTTTCAACACAGAAAGAGAATTTCAAGCTAATGCTGAGCGTATAATATTGAATATAGAAACCCATTTTCTTAATTTTCCTGTTGTCCATCATCAAATTATAATATGTCATTTGTTATTATTAGAAAACTATGCGAAAATTTATTTGATTTTAGTATAGATTGGTTCGCATTGACAATTAGAAGATGGTGTGCAGGAAAATGTGAAATCTTCAATAATAAGGGGGCCAAAGTGAATTTTTTCTCGTTAACCCATACCGTGGGACCCTTACAATACGTGGCAGATAGCGGAGGATTGATCTCAGAGAATTTTCCAATTTTCAAGTAAATACGGAGCAATTAAAGGAAAGGTCAACGGTCGTTAGGCTTTCCCAGTTTCCCATTGCAGTTGGGTATTTATTATTTAATTGCTTACTTTCACGAATAATATCCATTTATTTTCTACAAGTCATCAAGAAAAAATGAGTTTAAAACAACAACAAAATTAGAAGGTTCATTAATTGGGTTGACAAAAAAAAAAGGTTCACTAATTGATCCAACAATATATTGACTTTTAAAAAAGTCTTGTGCCAAGTACTATGATGATGCAATAATCAGCCGGTTAATGATTGGTCAGTACTGTCTGCTAGAATTTAAATCAATCATTGCAATTTTCAACAAAAAGACCATTATTTCTTTAATCAATACTGAAATACTAAGAAAATTTCAAAAGAACACTACGAAGATGATAGTATAAATTTACAGCGAAGATAAATATATTAAATTCAAAGGTTAGAAACCAAATCTTGTCTTGATAAATCCTAAATATCACTGATATACAATAATAACTCTCACTTTTCTTCAAAATACAAACAAGAAAAGTTGAAAAACGAATACGAACCTTTTCTTGGGTTGGGTCTGAGATTCGTTCTCATATTTTTCTTTTGGGCCAGTTTTCCAATAGATCTCTGTTTCATGTCTGGCCCAAGGAAGCCCACTTCGAAAATGTTGACTGAAGCTGATGAGCCAAGACATATCTGATTAACATTAAATTTAATGAATTTAAATTTGGTGAGTTATTTAAATTTAATTTGGGCCAATTTTCTTCTTCTATTTTTTATTTTGGGCCAATTTTTCAACACTTCTCTGTTTTCGTGTCTGGCCCAAGGAAGCCCACTTCATAAATGTTGACTGAAGCTGATCAAGTAATTAACATTAAATTTAGTGAATTCAAATTTATTCAGTGAGTGATTTAAATTTAATTTGGGTTACTTTATAAAAAAATTACGTTTATATCTACGGCTAAGAAAGCCAGAAGCCCCAAAACAGTGTTTTGAAAAACACGGTTCAGTGGGAACATTCTCAGACACGTGTACGATAAAGATACGGACACGGTCACACGTTTCGAATTCCTTCGTAACCGAAAAGCTTGTCCTTTTCTTTACAAGGAAACAGCGTAAAAGCCTTCCCTTTTTTTTTGTTTGTTGCATCGTTGTATATTCTCTCTCTCTCACTCGTCGTATAAGATTACCCAAATTATTTAGCAATTCGCCACCTAGAAATCGATTTTGTGCCCTCATTTACACATCTGCACGACCAGTAAGTTCATCATGCCTTCCTCTCTGTTCTTATGTCTAGATTCATCATCTCGCGAGTTGCGACTCTGGAATTGATCCCTCATTCTGGGTTTTTTTATAAGATCTGGAATTTCGATGATCTTTTTGTTTTTTGTTTTTTGCGTCACAAGAGAAATGGGAAAATAATAAACCATAAACGTTTCCGCATTTACATTTTGATGATATATCTCTACTCCACGCGTGTTCTTATTTATTTGGATCAAATATACAAGTTTGTGTTTTGTTTTTTCACAAGGTATGGTGAAGGAGGTTGAGTATTATGAGATCTTAGGCGTCAAAACTGATGCTTCAGAAGCTGAGATTAAAAAGGCTTACTACTTAAAAGTAAGTCATCATCTTTTGTAGACTGAGCAAAGTGTCCAAGACCTCTCCTTTATGGTTTGATTCTATCTCATTCAGGCAAGGAAAGTTCATCCAGACAAGAACCCTGGAGATCCTCAAGCTGCTAAAAACTTTCAGGTGAAACAAGAGATTATGATAACGTGTTTTGTTTTGTCACATTGCTACTGTTTCTTGTGTGTTTGATCACCAAAGTTCTGATGATGATATCCTTTGTAATGAAAGGTATTAGGCGAGGCTTATCAGGTTTTGAGCAATCCGGAGAAGCGAGCAGCTTATGACAGATATGGCAAAGACGGTGTTCAACAGTAAGTCTTGGGTCTCTTTGTTGCATATCTAACGTTTTGTTCATCTGAGAATGTTTTATGATTGAATCTGTTTTAAAATTTTTGATTTTTCAAGGGATGCAATGGTTGATCCTGCAGCTGTGTTTGGTATGCTTTTCGGAAGCGAAGTCTTTGAAGAATACGTTGGGCAGCTTGCGCTTGCTTACTTGGCGTCAATCGAAGCAGATTTAGAATCATATGAGCCTGACATCAGAAAGCAAATGCTTCAAGAAAAGATCAAAGTACATTTGCTTTTTTTCCTCGCAAGATCTCAAAGTACTACTTTTCTCTATGTGTATATATAAATGTGTGAAAATGTGTGCAGGCTCTGCAGAAGGAGAGGGAAGACAAGCTCGCTGCTACATTGAAAAACAAACTCGAACCATTTGTGGAAGGACGAAGCGACGAATTTATCGAATGGGCAAACGAAGAGGCAAAGCGGCTTTCCTCTGCTGGTACAAGAACTCGTCTCTTTTGGCTCCTATAAAAGACAAGAAAGGTGCAAACTTCATATAAACTGAAGCTTTGAACTGTTTCAGGTTTCGGTGAGGCGATGATGCATACGATTGGCTACATTTACACAAGAAAAGCCGCTAAAGAAATAGGGAAAGACAAACGATTTATGAAAGTGCCCTTCTTAGCGGAGTGGGTGCGTGACAAAGGCCACCATATGAAATCTCAAGTGATGGCTGCTTCTGGTAAACGAAACACAAAAGAAAACTCAAAAATCTAACCGAAAAAGCAATACTTTACTTTGGATGGTTTTGTTTCTGTAGGTGCGGTTTCGTTACTTCAGTTGCAGGATGAAGTGAACAAGCTGAATGAACACCAAGGAGAGAACAAAGAGGAGCATATTCAGAAAGCCATTGAAGCTAAAATGGATGCTTTGCTTCAATCTCTTTGGCAAATCAATGTTCTCGACATCGAATCCACTCTGTCTCATGTCTGCCAATCTGTAAGACACTAACCATTTTTGTTGTAATAGTTAAGTAATGTTGTTGTTAACAGATCTTGTCTCTCTCTCTCACAGGTGCTTAAAGATCCAAGTGTTTCCAAGGATGTTCTTCGGGCTCGAGCCACAGGACTGAGGAAACTTGGAATGATCTTCCAGGTGAGCAAAAACAAAAGGGTTCGTAACTTAAAGATTGTTGCTTTGAATCTTGAGAGCCAAAATATATAATTTTTTTACAGTATTTTAAAATGTATGAATCTCTCTGTTTCTCTATTAAGGGTGCTAAGAAGCCATACACCAGAGGAAGCAGCTTGCGTCACGAATCCGCCGCCGTGAACGTGAAACTAGACACCGGAGGTTCTTCAAAGGCGACGTCTTGAAACTCCGATCACCGTCATCGGGAGACTCTGTTTTCATTTTTATGTTTTTTATTTTATTGGCTCAAATTGGATTTGTTCTTCTACTCCCCTAGTTTTGTAGAGATTGTTTTCTAAGATAAATTTTTTGTTTGTGTAGATGATTCATCGATATTTGAGCAGAACTTATTATAACCATTCGAAATTATTCAGAGCTCTTCGATTAAACACCAACAGAAGAAATAGTGTTCTTTATTTGATTCTTAATGAGGCGTGTTTGTTTCGTGTTTTTTATTCCCTTTGATATTTTCGCGTGTCTTCTTGTTAACATGCAAAGAAGTTTTAGATTCCCTATTTTAGTCCTTCCAAAAATATAAAGTTTTCAATTGGGACCCCAACTTTGTTTTTAATAGTTATAAACCTTCCAGTTAACGACGTCACTTCGTGAAACTCTGACGGTCAATTATTATTCGCTCCCCTTCCTTTTTTGTTTCTGTCTTTTCAACAAGACGTAGCACCGTCCTTCGGACGTCACTTAACTCCGCTTAAAACTAACGGTGTCACGTCGGCAGAGAGCAATAAGTCAAACCGTCAATGTTTCTCCAGTTCTGTAAACCGAAGACCAACCAACTGGTTCATCTGCTAATCTTGACATATAACCAATCTTAACATTTAATGGAATTATTCGATTTTGTGAGTTTGATTGATATACATCGAAACTGAAATGAAATATTTCTAGTATTTAATAATTTGATAATAATTTCAATCAAACTATATTCTCCAATATGTTTTCAATTTGGTACGGTTTTGGGGTGTCCTTAACCAGTACAGTAGACCGCAATTCGATTATAACGGCGTTAATTAAAACCGTCAGAGAAGACTTGTAGACTTGTAGTATTCGTCTCTTTCCCTCTCTCTCTCTCTCTCCCTAGGAAAGAAGGAACAAAAGCAAAGCTTCGTCGTAGTGCTAATAACTCGTTTTCTTCTCTCACTCCCACAAATCCATCGCTCTGTAAAACCGTCTTCGTTTCATCTTTCCGGCGACGTATTCCGAATTCCGAGAGCAGGTTCGGCGTTCGTAACTCTCGTCCCATCTGCTCAAATTGTTTGCGAATACTTGATTCTTTTAGATTTTTGTGTTAGGTGCCGAATTTAGGGTTTTTGTTTCTATTTTGGGTAATCTCAACCTGGCTTGTTACTCACTTGGCCCTATTCTCGGATCTGTTTTGATGTTAGTTATGTGACCTATGTACTTATCCCCGATTCAATTGCTATTTTTGGTGTCCTTCAAGATTTTGGATTTTTCTTAGTGAAGATAGTGATTTAAGTTCACTTGACCTTAAAATTAGTGGCCAACGAGTTGATTCTCTCTTTATATTGATTTTGCCCTTAGTTGTTGTTAGTTCCTATAATCCTACTGGTTGCTACTTCCTTCTTTTTTCCTCTTGGCCAGTTTTGTGTGTATGAATGGTTAGCTCTCTATCGATGTTGTTGAGAGTGAAAGTAACCTCCTTTCATGTTTTCAAGGACTTATAGTCATCATTGAGTTCCTGAAAATTTGTTTTTTATAAAGGTTTTGAGGTGTTCTACTGTGTCTTTGTGAGGAGAGGTGCTTAGTAGCTATGGGGAATGCTTGTTGTGTTGCTTCTCGAGAGAAAGTGGTAGTGCCTAATACATCAGCATTCGAGAATCTGCAAAGAAACAATGTGAGGTATTCACCAAATTGGAGCTTCCGGTGGGATAACAGAGGACGAGTGGCAGGTGAAGACACCTCTCTGAGTTGGTTGTCTGATGGGATTAGTCGTAACGATGGCTCTGATGTCAAATCCGAATCTGCGTTTGTATCATCAGAAGGGTCCCCTCTGAACAATTTTCAGACCCACTCATGGCAAAAGTCCCCTGCTTCCGGTATATACATTCAGCCACTTTAGATTGCTGCAGTAAAGTTTTGTTCTTTAATCTGTCAAAAAAGTGTGCCCCGCTTGGAACTTAGGAACTACTTTTCTACAGAATCTGTTCATGACAAGACATTTGATATGTCTGTTGATATAAATTGTTTGCTTTTCATTGGCCACCATCCATCCATCTTGACTTTTCCATGATTGTTGTGGCAGATCAATCTTTTTCAAGATTTGCATCCATTGACACTGTCTCTGAACAGGTAAAGAAAAAGCTCGCTTCACTGCTATCTACATATCTCTGCCATGTATGATTCAATGATTGTATCCCTCTCTCTGTTTTACTTTCGCAGATCACCCAGAACACTGCTACTTATCGATCTCCTGCAAAACGGTCTCTTTCATTGGCTTCTCAACCATCGTCCTTGTCGACGTCACCACTATCTTACCAGAGCCACTTGCCGATGCCACCTGCAAGTTCATCGACACTGAAGTTGACACCGCACCATCGTCTATCAAAGCAGGTCTCTGATGGTCAAGTCTTTGGATTTAACTCACCAAGCAGAAGCTCAGCGAACGAAGAGAGGCTGGGAAATGAATCTCACTCTGGGCCGTCTGATGCTTGGTCCATGCAAGCCTTTTCAGAAATGATGGCGTATTCCCGCAGAGAGTCTTGCTCTTATGATAGCGAGTGCTTAGGGCTTCGACGTGACAAGATAGACCATCAAGGAAACCGAAAGTCCAGTGATCAGCAAACCTGTGGTGCTTGCTCGAGATCCTTGTCTCAGAAATCGCTGTTGAGTAGCCAAAAGATCTTTGCCACTAACGAGCTCTCTGTAGCTGCGATTCTAGCTTGTGGACATGCCTATCATTCTGAGTGTTTGGAACAGATGACACCTGAAATCGACAAATTCGATCCTCCATGTCCCATCTGCACATTGGGTGAGAAAAAAACATTCAAGCTGTCGGAGAAAGCATTAAGGGCGGATTTGGAATTGAGAGCTAAGCAAAACAAGAGACTAAGAAACCGCGTTGTGGACAGCGATGACTTTTTCATGTTTGATCACAGCCGCAAAACAGGAGCAGCAGCAGCAGCAAGCGGTACTGAACACAAAGGTAAACTCCCGAAGCTGCTTTCGAGTTCAAGCTTGAGAAGCTATTCCCCAAAGCCTTTCCTTGCACGACACTTCTCGTTCGGGTCCAGAAGTAAAAGTCTTAAATCCCCGAAAGAGAATCACTCTGCGATCTCTTTAAGAAAGAAAGGCTTCTTCTGGACTAAATCTACGAAACTTTAAAACTGTGAGCATATCTCTTTCTCGCTCTCTACAAGGATCACTGTGAGAAACCCATATTTTAAATCTTATGATTCTTGAATCTTGTTCCAGAATTTGCTTCGTAAGCTAGGGCAGCGCTACTGATCAAAGGTATACATTTGTTTGGGTCTATGTTAGAGAGTATCTCACAAGTCTCAACAAAATCACAAGTCACATCTGTTTTGTGTCCATTTTTCTTGTGTTGTGCAATTTCAAATTTCCACACTTGTAAATACAATAATTTTAATAATATAAGGTTAATTTTGATCTGGCTTTGTCCAAGAGGTGTGATTGATTGGATCGATGGATTTATATAATTCTGTAGTTTGTGTTTGACATGGAATCGTATTATATACGTTTACACAAAATTATGCTGTTAAATACTTAAAAAGAACAATACTTAAAAACAAATGTTTCAGTTGAAAACCAATCATAGCAGTACTTAAAAGAACAATAAATTTGTAGTAAGAGACAATGAAGAACGATTAAATAAAAAGATTGCATAGTGATCCAATTATAAGGTTCGTTTGTTTGATGTGCTCTTTGGAAATCATCACCAACCTTTTGGTACCGACATTATTATACTTTTTTAGCGGTTCCACGTTCTTGATCAGATCCAATTCACATCTGTCCATATTATATAAACGTACAAAACACCATAGATGATAACGTCGCTCTATTATCAAAAAGAGAAAACGTTATTAATTATGTCGGACTCGTGACGTATTCGTATCAAAGCACACACACATGCGTGACGCGTGGTACTCCTTTCTCATCCGTGCGTGGCAAAACATTTCACATAAACTAAACACGTCACATAACCATGCAGATGAACATCTTATAAATATAATATATATAAATATAAACTTGCTCGACCGCAAACGTAGTCTTTCTAAGAAACATTTTGTGAATCTTTATAACGAAAAAAAAAGGATTGTTTATATGGCGGAATTGAAGGACGAACGTGGAAACCCAATCCATCTAACCGATGCACATGGAAACCCGGTTCAGCTCACTGATGAGTTCGGTAACCCCATGCACATAACCGGGGTCGCAAGCACTACTCCTCATTATAAAGAGAGTGTTACTGCCGACATTGCAGAGCTTCCACCTGTGACCACCGCTCCAGCAACAGCAGCAGGAGGACTCGCCGGTGCAACTGCAGCCACAGCAGCAGGAGTCACTGCTGGTACCGGTGCAACTGCGGCAGGGCAGCAACACCATGGCTCGCTTGAAGAGCACCTTCGTCGATCCGGAAGTTCATCCAGCTCTAGCTCGGTGAGATTCTCATGCATAGATTCTGACAGATTTTTTTTGCATTATTTCAGTGTTGAAAAAAAAAAATAATTCCACTCTTTAACCTTTAGTGTTTTAAAAGAAATGAAAATACAACTGTTTGTAAACAAATTGTAGCTAATGAGTGTGTGAATCTTGAAATAGGAGGACGATGGACAAGGAGGGAGGAGGAAGAAGAGTATAA
The DNA here is from genome assembly GCA_911865555.2 of Thlaspi arvense. Classification (NCBI taxonomy): domain Eukaryota; kingdom Viridiplantae; phylum Streptophyta; class Magnoliopsida; order Brassicales; family Brassicaceae; genus Thlaspi; species Thlaspi arvense. The sequence goes on from OU466860.2 coordinate 66,747,104, forward strand.
AAGAGAAAATCAAAGAGAAGTTTAGTAGCGGTAAGCACAAGGACGAACAAACAGCCACCACAGCCACAACCACTGGACCCACCACCACCACCACAACAACCACCGGAACCGCCGTTGATCAACCACATGAGAAGAAGGGTATTCTCGAGAAGATTAAGGATAAACTTCCCGGCCACCACAACCACCCATGAACATTATATAAAGTTTGTTTCGATTTCACGAATAAATCCTTGCACGAATGTATGGCTTTACTTTTATCAATTATGTCTTATTAGTAGTGTGGTTTACTCGATTCTAGTTTTTAATTAGTGGGGTTTGTATCGTAGTTTCGTGCTTCTTGTCTTATATTTATATAAGAAATAGAATTGATTATTATGGCAATGTCGTTTATCTTCATCAAAAAAACTACCGATGAGTTCACAGAAGTACACAAATAAAGATTTCTAAGATTTTCAACGTTTAAGTACTTTACACTTGCTTAAATTTTAAAAACTTAGAAATTGTGAATCTCATGTAATTAAACCTTTCATGTGTGTAATTATGGGAAACCTATTTCTACGCCTACACAATATATCTCCTGCAAATTAAAGAAATAGGTTTTTTAAACAAACATAGAACATAGTAATTTATATATCCTGTGAAAAACAAACATCGAACATAAAACACTTTCTTAATTATGTGAAACCTATTTCTTAAATTTGCATGAGATATTGTGTAGGCGTAGATATGATTTTTTAAAAAATTTGCATGAGATATTGTGTAGACTATTTGCATGGTTCATCATTCATGATCCCAGACTCAGTGATCATGTGGTGGTGATGCGAACACAATTTTCTAGGTACGTGCATGCTCTTTAAAAACCTGCGACATTAAATTTTGTAATAACCATTGAACCATATTCTTCTTTAGACGAATTAAACTTCAATTGGGTTTCTACATGAACAATAAAAATCTGGTACTCGAGTTTAAAAAAGTTATATGCTAAATTTCAGAAACTTAATAATTAGAAAAGATCATTAGAAAGAAACCTGCAACACTAAGCAACCAGAGATAAAAAATGAGACTATGAACATGTAACTTAGAGAAACATGAGACTCTCAAGCTGAGTAGAGGAGAGTTGGAAAAGAGAATTGAGACGTGGCAGCTTTTGCTTTGTGATTCCTTTAATCTCAACTCTTGTCACACTATTTCTTTCTGGATCACAATAGAGAACACAGTATGGTGCTCGAACCGGATCAACCAGTAGAGTCGGTGCCAAAAGAAGCTCACCCGCGTCAGTGACATGAATCAAACGATGATAGTAAAATGATCTGAACTGAGTTAAACTTGTCCACGAAGGAGGCAAAACAAATACCTTCTTCGACCATTCATGTTTCACTGCATCCTCCAGAACCCACAAAACAATACTACTAACATAATGAGGAATCGTTCTTGACGTGATAGCTAGCTTCCCTCCGTACCTTATCATGTCTATATCACTGCCAATCTTAGAAAGGATATCAGGTCTTTTGATAAGATCAAATTTCTCAGACCTGACATCAAAACTGATGACTACACCATCCGTACACCTGTGAGTGTAATTATAAGCTTCATAGTACAAAACACCATTGATACATATCTGGCTTCTCAGACAAGACTGAGTATGACTGTTTTCAATCACCTTCCACGAATTTCCACTTCCCAATGTCAAAACCTGAAAAACAATATTCCTTGGTCCGGTCCTTGGTTGGGTCAAACACAGCACTTTGTAAACTCCATCAATGGGATCATAGCCCAACAAGTGTCTGACGACAAAACTTTTGGGTTCGAATCTGGGCAACGAGATGGATCGTCTGGTGCTTGAATTGTATACCACAAGCTCGGAGGGAGAAGCAGTTTCGAAGCAAATCGCAGTTTCATAGCAAATCAAACCATGAACATTACTAGGATTCATTGCGTTCGAATATAAAGGATGCGTCCTTAGGTAGGTAGCTACAGAAGCTTCACCTGGATTATGGGTTTGAAGCGACGAGTATAAGACACTGTTTCTGTCAATCGTGGAGGAGATGAAGAGACGACCCGGTCGATTCAAGAACTCGGCGAGGTACAGTTTCATGAAATCTGGGCGGCGGATCATGGATGCCCAAAGCTTCGACAAACAGAGGAACCTTGCTAGGGTTTTGACTGGTAATCGTTTGAAAATCTCCATTATGAGATCAATCGGAAGCAGATCTGAGTTTCTTCTCCGGCTGTCTGAAACCATCTTGTTCCGTTTTGTAACCATAAGTGACGCCGGTGTTGTGTCGACTCTGTCAGTGTCAGAGATTCCTCTGCTTTCACCCAAAAGGTGTCGACTTTGAAATCACTGTTGCGTAAATAAAGTTTGAAACTTTGTTACACAGAAGAGAAGAATAGATTGGCCGCGTTTGCGTTTTGATAAACAATATCTCGCGTTCTCAAAACCGTCTCAAACGCTTCAGAACATACCTACAATTGGTAAAAGAGGACCAAAAATTTTCTAAATAATGGGCTTTACACAATTGATTTTCGTTTACGGTTTGTTTATCAAAATTATCTCCAAAATTTTTCTTACAAAAATATCTTGGTTCTCAAGTTATCTCAGAATATTTTGTATAGTTTGCTTGCTTCTCAAGTTATCTTATGGGTTTTTGTTGGGCCTCAGAATTGTTGGATTCATTGATAGTTTTTCTCATCATTTCGGGACCACGGACTTCCAGCCCATAACGGCCATACCCATTCGATTATATGTTTATTTGCTTGTGTATTTATATTTTAAAGTTTGTGATAATTCTTTTATTTTTATTTTTAAACAAACATCGAACATAGAACATAAAACACTTTCTTAAATTTTAAAAACTTTAGAAATTGTTAATCTCTTGTGATTAAACCTTTCATATGTGTAATTATGTGAAACCTATTTCTTAAATTTGCATGAGATATTGTGTAGGCGTAGATATGATTTTTTAATCTATGTGACATAATCTATGGTGTTTTGGATTTGATAGAAAAGCTGCTAAGAAGGATTGAAAAAGAGAAAAATATTTTTGGGTTTCATTGTTAAAAGTTAAAACTGTAGATTATTTTCTACTTTTATGGTTCATCTTTCATGCTCTCAGTCTCAGTGATCATGTAGCTGCATGGTTCATATTTCATGCTCTCACTCTCAGAGATCATGTAGCTGAACTGAAGAAACCTTAATAAAAGGGATCATGTTAGATTTTTCTGTCCTACTTCTCCATTCTTCTTGAATTAGGGATTAAAAAGAGTCTACTAAAAATAAAACATTCACTAATTATAACTTGCTCCAGCATAACCAGAGATAACTAGCCACACAAATAACAACAACTCATCCTTTTCTTTTCTTTCTTGCTCTTTCTTCGACCACAAGCAACCCAACAATCTCGTTTCGTTTCTAAATCTCATTTTCTTCCTCATTCTTCTCTCTTCCTTCTCTCTCTCTCTTTCCTCCCCACGAAGGAGGGATGGAGATAAGAAAAGAACCAAATATACCTCTGTCTCTAGTCATAGATTCTTCTTCAAGACCCTTCATGCCTCTTCTCTTGACCCTTCTCCTCTCCCTAACCGGCCTCGCTTCAGCGGTCGCCATCGCTGGTGGTGGCCCAACCGCTGGTTTTAAACCGGCAGACGACATTCTCATCGATTGTGGGGCCAAGTCGTCAGCCAAAACCCCTGAAGGTAGAGTCTTCAAGAGTGACTCAGAGACGGTTCAGTACATTGAAGCCAAAGACGACATTCAAGTCTCTGCTCCTCCTTCGGATAAACTCCCTTCTCCTATTTACCTAACCGCGAGGATCTTCCGCCAAGAAGCCATCTACAAGTTCCATCTGACACAACCTGGTTGGCATTGGCTTCGTCTCCATTTCTTTGCCTTTCCCAACGACAAGTTTGATCTCCAGCAAGCAACTTTCTCTGTTTTAACAGAGAAATACGTTCTGCTTCATAACTTCAAGCTGAGTAACAATAACAAAGATGACAAAGATGGTAGCCAAGCTGTTGTTCAGAAGGAGTACCTCGTCAACATCACCGATGCTCAGTTCTCCCTTAGGTTCAAACCTCTGAAAGATTCAGCCGCTTTCATCAACGCCATCGAAGTCGTTTCAGCTCCAGACGAGCTTATCTCTGACGCAGGCACTTCTCTTTTCCCTGTCAACGGTTTCTCTGGTCTGTCTGATTACGCGTACCAGCCGGTTTACAGGGTTAATGTCGGTGGCCCCTTGATCACGCCTCAGAACGACACACTAGGAAGAACATGGACACCTGACAAAGAGTTCTTGAAAGACGAGAATCTTGCGAAAGACGTCAAAACAACAGCTTCAGCGATCGTGTATCCTCCCGGAGTTACACCGCTGATTGCGCCGCAGACGGTTTACGCAACAGCCGCGGAGATGGCTGATTCTCACACCATAGATCCTAACTTCAACGTCACATGGAACTTCCCATCGAACCCATCGTTTCACTACCTTGTCCGTCTTCATTTCTGTGACATTGTCAGTAAGTCACTCAATGACCTCTACTTCAACGTTTACATCAATGGGAAGACTGCCATCTCAGGGCTGGATCTGTCCACTGTAGCTGGAGATCTCTCTGCTCCTTACTACAAAGACATTGTGGTGAACTCGACTCTTATGAAACCGGAGCTTCAGGTCCAGATCGGTCCCTTGGGAGAAGACACTGGGACCAAGAACGCCATCTTGAATGGAGTCGAGGTCTTGAAGATGAGCAACTCTGTGAACAGTCTTGATGGAGAGTTTGGAGTCGATGGTAGGACCACGGGGATGGGGAAGCACGGGATGGTTGCAACCGCGGGGTTTGTTATGATGTTTGGTGCGTTCGTAGGACTTGGAGCAATGGTTTACAAGTGGAAGAAGAGGCCACAAGATTGGCAGAAGAGGAACAGTTTTTCTTCTTGGTTGCTTCCTATACACGCAGGTGACAGCAGCTTCATGACAAGCAAGGGTGGTTCTCACAAATCCAGCTTGTACAACTCCACGCTTGGACTCGGACGCAACTTCTCCCTCTCAGAGCTTCAAGAAGTCACCAAGAACTTTGATGCATCGGAGATCATCGGCGTCGGTGGGTTTGGAAACGTTTACATCGGAACCATTGACGACGGGACTCAAGTCGCTATCAAACGAGGCAATCCACAGTCAGAGCAAGGGATCACGGAGTTTCACACAGAGATTCAGATGCTGTCTAAGCTCAGACACAGACACTTGGTCTCCTTGATTGGGTACTGCGACGAGAACTCAGAGATGATCCTTGTCTATGAATACATGTCAAATGGTCCTTTCAGAGACCATCTCTACGGGAAAACCCTCTCTCCTCTGACGTGGAAACAACGGCTCGAGATATGCATCGGAGCTGCTCGTGGGCTCCACTATCTACACACGGGAACAGCTCAAGGGATTATCCACCGTGACGTGAAGTCAACAAACATTCTCCTTGATGAAGCTTTGGTTGCTAAAGTCGCTGACTTTGGTCTCTCCAAGGACGTTGCCTTTGGACAAAACCATGTCAGTACGGCCGTGAAAGGTAGCTTCGGGTACTTAGACCCGGAGTACTTCAGGAGACAACAGCTTACAGACAAATCAGATGTTTACTCCTTTGGTGTCGTTCTCCTAGAAGCTTTGTGTGCTAGACCAGCCATCAATCCTCAGCTTCCGAGGGAACAGGTTAACTTGGCAGAATGGGCTATGCAGTGGAAACAAAAAGGGTTGCTTGAGAAGATCATTGATCCTCATCTCGTTGGCACTGTGAATCCAGAATCTATGAAGAAGTTTGCAGAAGCTGCAGAGAAGTGTTTAGCAGAGTATGGTGTTGATAGACCAACGATGGGAGATGTGTTGTGGAACTTAGAATATGCTCTTCAGCTACAAGAAGCCTTTTCTCAGGGGAAAACTGAGGCTGAGGAGGTTGAAACCCCTAAGCCCGTGGCTGCTGCTCCGGTGGTTGCTCCATCAGCCACACCTGCCACTACCGCCGCCGCAGCAAGTGAACGTTCGGTTTCTCAGACTGAAGAAAAAGATGATTCTGCGGTGGACGAACACTCTGGAACTGCCATGTTTACTCAGTTTGCTAACCTCAACGGAAGATAAACTGACACAAGTATTTGTCATCGAATTTTGTTGTATAATATGTTTCATTTTGATGTTTTTTACTTTGCAAGTTTTATGTATCTTGAAGGTGGTGGATAATGCATGTATAGCTAAATACTCCGATGCATTTATCTACTCATCCTCCCATGTTGTAGGTTGTTCATACTTAGGCTACACAAATACAATTTTTCATATTTTTTTATAAACTGTATGTAAATCTTCTCACATTAGTCTCTCCTCTGGTGCTTAACATTACACATGTGTATGACAACAAATCATATATGAACTGAAAAGTAGTAGTAGTTGAGATTACTTCAAAACAAAAACTGGAGAATTTGGTAACGAGAATAAAGATACAAGGGAGCTATTACAGTTAGTGAAAACTGAAAACGTTACAGAGACTCTGAAAGCAAAGATAGCTTTCTTCTGAGTTCCTGAGCTCCTCCTAGAAAGGATCATCTTCTAATAAAAATGTAACAATCTGAGTAATTTCTTCCCCATCAAAAGAATCCCCCTAATTCATACTTTGTAATTTCTTGTGACACAACCTCAGAGAGTATAAAGTTAGAGAGAAAAACGTAAACGAAAAGAAAAAGGAATGATTTAAAAAGATTAGAGCTTTTACAAGAAAAGCCTATTCAACTCTTTTCTTCTTCTTGCTCACGATCATGGGATTTTCAATCTCCATGAGATCCTCATCTTCACTCTCGATGTTCTCTGCTTCCTTCTTATGATTCTCAGGCTGGGTCTCGGAGAAACTTCTCTTCTTAGAGGCAATCTCGGGTCCTGAGGAACTCTCTGTGACATCACTTACGTTCTCATTGTTTGATGTTGATGCGCTCTCGCCGTTGGTAGCTGGAGCTTGTGTCCATCCAGAGAGTACCATTCCTTCAGGTTCTTTTTCCTCGTCAAACTCTTCCCTGCGACACAACAGAATCAACCAGAGAGTCTGTAAAATCGTCTGCCAATTTTCAGACATGGAAGAAGGACTATGATGTCTGATGGTAACCAATCTCAACAGACGAAAAGTTCAGGAATCTGTCTATACGGTAAGATTTCCAGAAACCAAAGCCGATATTGAAACAGGTTTCAAAAGGAATACCTGTGCTTGACATTAATCTTGCAAGATAGCTCTTGCTGAAGATCTTCCACAGTGAGAGAGCTTCCATTGATAACGGGAGAAGGAAGTTCCGATAAAGACTGAAAACGAAACACGGAAATGTGAGAAATTGCGAACCCCCAAAACTGTGTTTGAAGAGCAATTTGTAGAACAACCAAGACGGAACCTTCTCAAGGTTAGCATTGTAGTTTGCAACCATAATATCATCAAGATCATCACCCACTTCATAAAGAAGTGATGCCCCGTGCATAATCAATGGTAGGTTCATTCCAAGCTTGGCTTTGACAATTTTATCAACTACATCCCGTAGCTTCGATTTCTGAGTATTGATCTCAAGTACTAACGGGGTCTGTGAATACAAAAGGAGAAAGCCTGATGATTTGGTAATGCAAGAAAAAAAAAGAGTAAGAAGGCTAAACGAAAGTAAAGTTAATACAATACCTTGGAACAGACATAGCAAGAAGGATTAGGTTCAAACGGCTCAACTGGCATAAGAAGCATCTTTCTGCTTGGGTGTTCTAAGCAATATGTCATTCTACAGAGACATCGAGGGGAAAAAATTATGACATATATAATATTTTAAGGACTCTGAAGCTTATGAATTACCGTGACGTGAGATTTCAAAGCAACAAACCTGTACTTGTCCGCATCCTTTTTCAGCACTTTGATTGCTTCGATAACAATCAAACCAGCAATAATGGCGTTAGTCGTAGCAACGGCATGAACAATGTTCCCAGCGATACCTTTGGCTTCAAAAAGACTGTGCAAAGGAATTCCAAAAGACTCAGCACGGATATTTGCAGCAGCAGTTACAAATTCTACAGCTAACTGGTCATCTTTGTCAAAAGTAAGGTGTCCTATTTCCTGTGGCAGCATGTAGACAAAACCATGATTTAATCAGTACACAGAAACATATACGTAGACTGGAAGAGTTCACAGAGAGGACTAGACAGACCTTCTTTCTCTTGGCGAAGAACAGCTTCAATGCTTCTATGAACACTAGAGAATTCTGAGTTAGGCCCCACAATTCCTGTGGATTCTTCAGGCCAAGAGACGGCATGGCAGACACCGTGGAATCGTCATCAGCAACAGAACAATTCTGACTGCCTCCATTTTGTTGAATCAGACTTTCAGGCAAGACATCCTTACTGTATATAGGCCTTGGTCGTCTACGATTTTTCCATGTCTCCTCATTGGACAAAGCCGCTTCAATGTTAGAACCAAACACATGATCATATATCTTTCTACCATACTGCTCAATATCTTCATCTTCTGCACGTTCGAACACATCTTCTGTTTCTTTGGATGAGCTTGCAGAGTTGTTGGATCGCACATTAAGATCATTATCCTGATTCTTGTCTCCAAATAACTTTGCAAAGAGCAGTTCTTTTGCCCACACGATACAGTGCACAAACTGTAGAATCAAATCCAAATTTCACAGTCACACCAAAATCAAGCACAAGACTATTCCAGATATAAAATGATTTCTCCAAGATTCACAAAAACTAGGGCGAACAATACATTGTTAATACCTTAGTTGGAGTGCTGGTTATTGTACACACAGGATATGTCTTTGGAGCAGGTTTGGTTTGGCACTCATAGCATTCTGTCTTTCCCTTTACGTGCACAGTTACCTGATTCGAACACACAAACAAGTATTACAGAGTCAGATAGAGATGGAATGCTGTTCAGGCCTAGCAGTATAGTCCATCTCACTCATAGATTTTCGAAATAAGAACTGCAAGAGTAGAGGAGACGCAGAAACACCTGTCCTAAGAAGCCTGTTGTCCCGCTTTCTACGAGAGGAACATCAGCTGCGAGACAGAGACGATTCACATGACGCCTTGCGTCCAAGTTGTCCAGTCCATTCAGTATAACATCAAATTGCTTGAAAAAATCAACATCAAACTCGGGATTCTTCACATTTGCATGGTATGATCTTATACTGATGTGAGGCCTGAATCTCAAGACTGCATCTCTGGCAACCTGATTATATGGTAAAGATATATATGACCGCTTACAAACTGGAATCTCTTGGACTTAACTCAAGCAAAATTACCTTAGCCTTGGACTGCCCAACATGCGAGCGACGGAATAAAAATTGCCTGTTCAGGTTACTGACTTCAATAGTGTCCATGTCAATCTGTGACACGAGAAAATAAGTAACTTAATCATAGACAACATAAGCATAAAAGACACTGCTTTACTCATTTTCCGAATCCGGAAATCTAAGAGAACCACAAGTAAAACCCGAATCTTTCTCTTGTGACCCCAAAACTGAAACAGTACTAGTTCAGTGCCTATCCAGAGTCACTACGTCACACTAAAACCTATCGGTGAACGTGGCTAAACACAAAGTCTTCCCATACACATAAAAGTTCATCTTCCAAGTCATACTAACCCCAATTGTGTTCAGTAGAATCCCAAGGTCATCTCATGAACTATTCAAATCAAAAAGCTCAAAGATGTTAAAAATTCAAATCATCAATAACATTAAAAACCCTAAATCTAAAACCAAATCATGTATCTCAATTGTAGATTCTAAATGCTTGAACTTTCGTCTACAACTCAAATTCAAAAAAAAACAAAAAAATGGAAAGAAGAAATCACAACAAACTTGTATGAATACTAAAAGTTCACGAACATTGAAAATGAAAACCAATTTGACGAACTTACAATATGAATGTCTTCGAATCCAGAAAGAGCAAGAGTCTTCAGTAATTCGCAGCCAATTCCACCAGCTCCAACCATAAGCACTTTCGCGCCCTAAAACCCAACCCAGGAAAATTCAAAAGAGTTCGATTGAAAAACAAGCCGAAAGAGAATAGCTTGAGGGTAATCATCAGAGCTTACTTTAATGGCGGATTGTTGCTGCTGCGTATCCATGGAGGAGAAGTGACAAGACGGAGCAATACGCTAAGCGACGATTCAGAACAGAAGACGGAGAAATGTGGGATTAGAAAAACGAAAGCTTTATCGGGATAATGTTTTGAAATCAAAAGGAATTAGTAGTAACAGAGAGAGTAGCGAATTTTGATTTCTAGGGTTTATGTGGAGGGATTCGGGAAAATTTGGAACAAGGAGAAGAGTAAGAAAGAGACGGCTACTGGAAGAAAAGAAAAAAAAAAAGACTCACGTGGGCTTTTGTGTAAACTTGTAAATCTTCTCTGCCGAATATTAATTATTAAGATGTATATAGTTTGACTTTAAATTACCATATCAAGTAACTAATATTCTTTTCTTCTTTTTTTTTGTCACCACTTAACCAATGATTCTGATTAGCAATATGATTTTTTCATATATATTATAATTGTCGCTACGTCTTCTTCGTTCAAATTAAGTTTTCATATAAAAATAAAGATCGATACATCTTCTACGACAAATTAGTTGTTTTCATCGGACCCAATTCAATTAATCGTTAATTATCCAAGCTATAAATGATGTTGTTTGGTTGATAACTTTCATTAATTGATTATTAGTGTGATACTACTGCTGAAAACCACGGTTGCTAATGAATTAAGGCCAGTTTAATGTTAAATTCAAATCAAGTTTATATGAGCATAATTAACACGAAATTAAAATATTCAAAAATGATTTAATGATAGAAGCGAAGTTAAACTAACTTTTCCCACGGAAATCCTTATTTGCATACACCATGAATATGATATTTTTTTTTTTTAAAACAAGTTCCAAATAGTGCATTTGACTAGATGCTAAGGATTTAACATTAACAAATGAGAAATTGTAACAAATGAACATAAATAAGTATTAAATTAAATGACAGTTTTCGATCAAAACTGACAACTTTTTCTATCTACTATTTATATTAAAAAGACTATTGTATCTTTATATGTATTGTAAAAAAAAGAAAAATAAAAGAAAAAAGAAAAAGAAAAAGAAAGAAAGAAGAAGAAAATCGAAAGAGAAGATGGGAGCAGTGATGATGATTATCGATAGTACTAGTGGTTTTATGGATGATGGTGGTGGTCGATGGTGATGATAGAGTTACCGGTAGTGGTGGTGGTGGTCGATTATGGGGTGGTGTTGGTGATGGTTTATGGTGGTGATGGTATTGTTGTTGGTGGTGGTGGTGGAGTCGCCGGTGGTGATGGTCGATGATGGGAGTAGTGGTAGTGATAGTCAATAGTGGTGATAGTGTTATCGGTGGTGGTGGTTGTTGGTGGTGGTGATGGTGTTATTAATGGTGGCAGTGGTTAGTGGTGGTGGTGTGGATGACGGTAGTGATGGGTGGAAGATGGTGGACAACAATAATAATAACATTAGCAATAATGCTTATGATTGTTATCTAAGTAGTTATCACAATGATTTTATATAATTTATACAGTTAACAAAGTTAACTCTTATTTTTACGAAATGATATCAATGTTAGTACAATAGTTAGCATACTCACAAAGTTAACGAGATAACTTTTGACATGATAACATTGTTAACATGATAATTTTGCATATTTATAAAGTTAACATAATATTTATACAATATACTAATCGAGTATCATATTGGTTAGCACAATTAACACATTTAGCACAATATCATATTAGTTAGCATGGTAATCGATTTGTTATCCATCCAAACAATATCAAATAAGTTTAAGGGCAAAATAGTCATACTTTACATATATAATATGTATCAATCTAATTTTTAATTATTGACTCCACTTTTCTAATTGTCAAATTATTTTGGACCATTTACTAAATTTTCTCTTTAAAAATTGGTAAAATTACACTTTCTGTGTACTTAGAATACCTGACTTTTTAAAAAGTTACCTAAATTGCACATTCATTGTAGTTAACAAATGTGACAGGTTATAATATTTTATAAAAAAAATAAATGTAAAAAAGAATGCACATATTGTTTTCACTTTTATTTGTAAGTCCTAATTACCAAATACGCTAAAAAGTAACATTTGTTACCAATGAGTATATTTACATTCATACCCAAAAAAATGAGTATATTTACATTGATTGCACAATCAGTGTAGAAATTTGTGTTCTTTCTTTGTTGACAAATGGTAAGTAAATGTAATTCTAAATTTCAAAGTGCTAAATAAAGCCCCAAATTGAGGTTACTATCCGCACATTCGTGAGGGGTAATGTTTGTAAAAATATTTAAGAGATATTCTATAATTTATTAAGTTTTGAAAAATATTTGAGTATCTAAAAATGTTCAGTCGAGATTTGAGAAAATTTAGTTATTTTTTGTTTTTAATTTAAACTTATACAAGCGAGATTTATATTTACTTTCGTCCGAAGTTTCAAAAAATAATATTCTTTTTCCGTTTGTATAATATGTGAATCAAAGTTGTTGCAAAACAATAAATACTCTTAGAACTAAAACATGGAAATAATTTTTATTTTCATTAATAAAATGGGTAAATAATTTAATTTATTAAACCAATAAAATCATCAAATTATTTGTGATTGATTCGATTTAAATTCAATTTAATTAATTGATTTAAAATAAAATGTTTGATAATAAGGATAACACGTAAAAATAAATTAATAAAAACTATTAGAAAAAGGAGATAATGACACATAAACTAATGCTTCATGTTTAATATATGTTAGATACTTTAAAAAAACAAAAATTCACTTAAATTTTATGTCATATTTATTTAAATCAATACAACAATAACACTCAAGTCTCTCCATAAGATGACACATTAGCTTTTTCAAGCTTTTTAAAGTTGACACCTCAGCAAAAAAAACTCCAATCAAAATATTTTATTAGTACACATCATCTACTAACTTTTATTATTTTTAACTTAAACCCATTAAAAACCCAAATAGTTTTCTTTGTTAATTTTTGTTTTATTTTTTTGCCAAACCTAAGCTCAAATAATAAATAACAGTAAACAAAAAAATTGTTTTATTTTTTTACCATCCCCAAATTTAAATAATAAATAACAACAAAAAAAAATCTTTGTTTTATATTTTTGCCAAACCGAAACTCAAATAATAAATAACAGCAAAAAAAAAAAAAAAAATTCTAACTATGTGTTTGCTTGATAAAGATATATATGACTGAAGAAAGTGTAGACTCATTATCTACTATACTTCCATAACAACAATGCAAAAAGTGTTATGTTATAAGAAACTCACACATCAGCAAAAATTTGAACCAATAAAAACATAACAATAATACATATCATTAACACATTAATCAAATTAGTTTACTATTTTGCTGACCCATTAAAAAGCCCAAAGTTTACAAAAAAATTAAAGTCAAAAGCAAATAAGGAGAAGCTCAGACCACCACAACTTGGAGATTTGCATTTCCGTGTTTATTGAGAATAAATATTTTTTGGATTTGGCAGGAATAGAGAATTTCTTGGTTTCAATAGGAAAATGTGATTTTCAGTTTGGTAGGAAAATATAATTTCTCAGTTATGGCGAAAAAATGAAATCTCGGGTTTCGCGGAAAAATGTGAATTTTTGGTTTTGGTGATAAATTTTTTTTTGATTTTGACACGAAAACAAAATATCTAAGTTTTGACGAGAAAATGCGAGGAAAGTACAACTTTTCAATTTTGACGAAAAATACGATTTTTCGGTTTTGATAAGAAATGCAAATTTTTGGCTTTTGATGAATAATGTGATTTCTTGATTTTCGCTGGAAAATGTGATTTCTTAGTTTTTGCGAGAATTTGTTATTTGATAATTTTGCCGGAAAATGCAATTTCTCGGTTTGATGGGAAAACAAAATTTCTCGATTTTGGCAGGAATAAACAATTTTTCAGTTTTTATGGGAAATGTAAATTTTTAGTTTTTGATATATAATGTGATTTTTTGGTTTTCGCGGAAAAGTGCGATTTTTTAGTTTTTGCGGGAACATAATTTCTTAGGAGATAATACAATTTTTGGTTTTCGCGGGAAATTGTGGTTTATCGGTTTTGGTAGGAAGGCGTTGTTAGAGATGGGTTTTGTACCCCCTCTAAAATCCCTACATCAATTGAGATAGACCCATTCCAGAACCCTAAGAAATATTTAGGTCTGCAAGATAAATGGAAATCTTCTATTTATCTGATTAAGTTCTAGAAAAAAATGCAAGGTCAGCCTTATCAAGAAGGAAGGTTTCCTATTTCAACAAGAGAAGTTATCTCCAGAAGACCGACATTGTCGGGCTATAAATAAAAAAGTCATTCACTTCTCAGAACATCTTCCAATCATCCAAGAATCTCCACACTTGGAGAAGACCTTATTCTCTCTAGATTTCATCTATCTAACTCTCTTATAACGAACTACGATTGGCTTGATCCCTTTAAAAGGGTATGTAGGCAGCCTTTCTCAAGGTTCAACTGTTTCTTAATAAACATCAGAAAATCCTCTCTCGAGACCTAGGGCAAACTAACAATCTTGTTGTTCTTAGCTCTCGATTTACTTTCATAATATTTTAGGTCGGTCATCTTGAATCCGACGACCTAAAATCTTTGTGTATCCTCAAGTTCCGGCTGTTCTTAATAAAAAGATCTCTCTTTAAACCCACAAACTCTTGTTCTCTTATAAGTCAAATTTGAGTCATTACAGGCGTGATTCTTGGCTTGACGAGAAATTTTTTTTTTTTTTGTTTTGGTGGGAATAGACGATTTCTCGACTTTTGCGAGAAAATATTTTTTTTTTGTTTTTGACGGAAAATACGATTTTTTGGTTTTTGCAGGAAGATGAATTTTTTTTGGTTTGGGTGAAAAAACTTGATATCTCTTTTTTTGCGTGAAAACACTGGTTCTCGCGGTAAAATGTAATTTTTTGTTTTTGCGGAAAAATGCAATTTCTTTGTTTTGATAGGAAAATAAAATTTCAGGTTTGACGAGAAAATGATTTTTTTTTTGTTTTGGCGGGAGTAGGCGATTTCTCAGTTTCGTGGAAAAATGAATTTTTATTTATTTTTGTTATGTAGGCGATTCTCAAACTTTCTTCTTCCTCCAACATAGATTTCTCCGATGAACCACCATGGCTCTTCTGCTTCTTTACAGCTTATCCAAAGATCGGCTTTGTATTCTCTGCTGTTCTGATAACCCTAGGTAAACCCACAGAAAACCTAAATTATCTCATCCTTACTCCATTTCTTCTGATTTTCTGATGCAAGGTAAAAAAAACTTTAACTCAAAATTCATGATTCTTTTTGCAAAATATCCACCTGAAACGAATGATTGAACTAAACATGTAACCCTCTCTGCAAACTGAGTGAAATTGATATTTTTCCATGACTTCTTCACGAAGCTCCGAGTCTTTGACTCATTGCTTCAGCAGCTCGAGATTGATGTTGAAGTAAACCTTAGGTTAGTTTCTTTAGGTTCTGGTTTAGTTCATCACAGGATCCCCATGGCAAATGATTTGATTTTAACTCTGCTGCCTGCTAATAATATTTCTTCGAATCTTGTTATGTGACCTTAGATAGTTGCTCTTTTTGATCTTTGACAGATTTAGGACGCACCAGTTTTCCAGTTTTTATGATTGTTGTTGTTTAAAAATTAAAAAGTTGTTTCCTTTGATCTCTGATTGCTTATATGTCTCTTTCAAACAGATTTGTCTACGAATGCACCTGGAAATGGTTTATCTTCTCTTCTAGTAAACTGAAGGTTGGTGTTTTACATCACTTGTCCATCATTGAAGTTGCACTTTGTACTTTTGATATCAATGCAATATGGAATGGATTTAATTAACAACCGACATCTATTATAAGTTTTGTTTATAACGTCATATTTCCAAATCTCTTTACAATGATAACGCTAAGAAACATCAAATATGTATAGAATCTGCTTGAGAATAAGTGGAAAAAAAATCTCATCTTTACCCTCTCATCTTTTATCTCTTGTTTAATGCATTGTTTTCACTTGTTGAAGGTTCAAAATTATGTGAGAGTAAGTGTAACCTAGATAAAATGTTACGACAATGTTAGAATAGCAAAAAAACAAAAACTTTTGATACCTACACCAGAAACGATTGGCTAAGGGTTTAATCATTCCTTTTGACATCAAAACAAAACCAATCATTAAAACATACTAAAGATGATCACAAACTCTATTTCACATTTTTTCTCCAACTTTTAAGTTATATTCTTGAATACTTGTAATGACTAAATGCCGTCGTTTTGAAAATTCAGCTCTTCTCTAAGTTTCTCATTCATTTTACTCTACCTGCTTTTGATTTCTAATGTTCTTCATGTGTTCAATGAACAATCACATTTTCAGAGGCTGTCTATAATTCCACCGGAAATCAATCTTTGCCACAGCATTATGATGATTCAAGTTCCATTTGTTTCCTTCTGAACTATCAAATCTGCAGTATCCAGTCTCCAAACAAACATTTCCATGGTCCAGCCGACTTATCTGCTAAAGATTTCGAAATGGTCAGTTTCTGTAATCACTAACTCTACAACTCATACAATTTTGCTTACGTTCTTTGTACAGCTCTAGTAATTTTGCTTGTAATCTGAAAATGTATTTAACAAAACCATTAGTCTAATTGTATAACAGAAATTATTCAACTCTACATGATAAATGAAATAGAAGGCTGGTATAAGCTTCTGAAATTGAAAAAAAAAACTAAAAATCACGAAAACAAAGAATTTAAACTACCTTAGTGTTTCAAAGACTTTATTCTGTTAGCCTTAAGTGAGCAATCTGGACAGTGTGTATTGGCATTGTTAATTAGGTATTTTTCCATTGACTTCCAATATATTATTATTAGATGGGGACTAACCTTTAAAAGTTTGTTCGTACTTTGGGATTTGTAAAGTGAAGATAGAGCTTTTAGTTTATTTTCCATTCACGACTCTATTATAATTTCCCTATAATGAATATTAAAATAAAATATGATTAGTAAACATGAAATATATATATATATATATGTATATATGTTAGAATTTTGTAATAAAGTTTTAGAACTAACCTTTAAATTGTAGAAACTTAGCTCTATCGTTTCTTTTCCATTCATGACTCTATTACAGTTTCCCTACAATGAATACCATCAAAACAAAATGTGATTAGTAAACATGAAATATATAAAGGATTTTGGTTTATTTTCCATTAAATTGGTTTCTTTTCCATTCATGACTCTATTACAATTTCCCTACAATGAATACCATCAAAACAAAATGTGATTAGTAAACATGAAATATATAGAGGAAATATATATATATATATATATATATGTTAGAATTTTGTAATAGAGTTCTAGAACTAACCTTGAAATCGTAGAAACTTAGCTCTATCGTATTTTTTTTTTTTTTTTAAAAAAGAAGCTCTATCGTATTTTCTAAAACTCTTATGTTGCCTCCACATACAGATAGGAAATTGTACATGCAAATGAGACATAATATTAGACATAATATTGTACATGCTCCCCATTCGATGTTTTCAATATTTGTTTTCTATTGAAATTAGTTCGAGATTTTGTGAACTAATATTATTCTTCCTCTATTTCTATAACAGGAAAAGAAAAGAATTCAAATGGCTGCTAGATTTTCGATTGTAATATTCACTTTCCACTATTGTTTTTATAAGCCGATCAGATTATTGTTAACCCGGTTCATCCACGTTTTTTTCACAAATCCGGTTTATTTTAAGTTGTATAGACCCGCGTGTTTTGAAATGGGTCTATGGGTCGGATTATTTTGTTTGGATATAGACCGAGTCATATTTTTTTAGTTAACTCAATTGACTCGCCTGATTTGTCCCTATATATACTTGTTGCCAAACACAATTAAAACGTAATAGCGATGGCATTTCTCGTAAATACATTGTTTTTTCTGAGTACTTCAAAAAAGTGTTTCTCAAATAATATTATAGAGATACAGTAGAACATTTATAAATTAATACTCGATAAATTAATAATCACTATAAATTAATAATTTTTACCGGTCCCAAATCTGGTCAGTGTAAAAATTAGCAAATTTCGATAAGATAATAATTTTTTTTAAAACTCCTATATAAAAATATAGTCTCAATAATTAGAT
Organism: Thlaspi arvense; assembly: GCA_911865555.2. NCBI lineage: Eukaryota > Viridiplantae > Streptophyta > Magnoliopsida > Brassicales > Brassicaceae > Thlaspi > Thlaspi arvense. The sequence continues at coordinate 66,765,314 of OU466860.2, forward strand.
AAATGAATAATTATATATTTAAGCATATATAAATAATATAATATAGTAATATATAATTATATTATTATTTCAAGTTTATAAAAATTGTTTGACTTATTTTTCAAATTCACTGGTATGATATTTTCTGAATAAATTTTAAATTATTGAAAACATTTTTTTTGTTTTTTGACAAATATTTTGAATTTGAACTGAAATATCTCTCTATAAATTAATAAAATATTAATTTCTCGATAAATTAATAATTTATCGATTAATTAATAACTTTATAAATTAATAAATTTTTGAAGTCCCAACATTATTAATTTATAGAGGTTTTACTGTAGTTGAGTTGCATAGCTATTTAACTTAAACCGATCGAAAAAATCATATCGTACTGAATATACATATAGTAGAACCTCTATAAATTAATACTCGATAAATTAATAATTTTTGTTGGTCCCAAGTCGGGTCAGTGTAAAAATTGACAAATTTCGATAAGATAATAAGATAATATTTTTTTTTGAAAGTTCTATGTAAAAATATGATCCCAATAGTAATATAAATTAATAATTATACATTTAGGCATATATTAATAATATAATATAGTAAACTATGATAATATTGTTGTTTCAATTTTATAAAATTTATTTGATTTATCTTCTAAATTTATTATTATGACATTTTTTGAATGAATTTTACATTATTGAAAATATTGATTTTGTTTTTTTGATAAATATTAAAAATTTAAACTCAAAATATCTCTATAAATTAATAAAATATTAATTTATCGATAAGTTAATATTATCGATTAGTTAATAACTCTATAAATAATAAAGTTTGAGAGTTCCATTATTATTAATTTATAGAGGTTTTACTGTACCATCATAAAATAATGATATTTTGTAATTTTGCTGGAAAATATTGTTTTACGGTTTTAATGGAAAAAAATGGTAAGATTAGTAAATTACTTTAAAATTTCTTAAATGTAGTAGTAATTTAAAAATAATTTTAAATCATTGACCAAAGATGCTCCTTAAAGAAAGTTATTAAATGTGTAGAGATTTTTATCTGAAATTGTCATATACTATGCCTTAACTAAATTTCCATTTTCATATTCCAAGACACTTTACATAAGCACCCGAACAAGCAAGTAAATAAGTAAATATACTCACAAACTCTAAACATAAACGAATCCTCATATAATATCCCAAGCTTTGAGGCAAAAGACACATGGCGACATCAAAAACATCAGTTCTCATCGTTTTCGTTCTTTATCTCTCAGGTAGGCTTCTCTCTATATATTTACCTTCTGATTTTGATCCATTGAAAAGATCAACTCTCATATATATATATATATATATGTGTGTGATATGTGTTTTTGCAAATTGTAGGCACATTGTTGGTAAGCCTCTCTGGAATCCAAGCGCATATATCATGCATGACAGCAGATGACTGTTCGGTGCTGTGTCGAGGTGAGTTTGAGGGATGTGTGGACGGAAACTGCGTTTGCGATTGGGTAAAACCAGAGACTGAGCTGACCAAGACGATACGGTGCAAGAAGGACAGTGAGTGTCCCGATTCTCGTGAATGCCCTAAAGACTACTATTACTCTTGTCTTCATGGAGAATGTACTTGCATTGCTGTTTAACTTAAACCGATAATCTCATATGGCTACCCCCATTATAAAATAATAAAATCTAAATTATTTAATAAAAAAATATTCGATGATTTATTATTTTATTTCCTTTTTACTAGTGAAAAATAATCTCAAAAGGATAATAAAAATCTTCGATGTTTTATATCTATCTTATACATACTAGGTTTAAATCCGTGCTACGCTTTGAAATACAATATCATAAAAACCATTTATATATATTTTATATATATATATTTTTTTAAATCTAATTTCATGTTTTGATTAAAAAATAGATTATAAATGAATAACTATTGGTCAAAATGGCTTATTGGTTCAAGATCTCCTCTTCCATTTGAAGTGATCAAGCGACTTAATCTTCTTGTAGCTTTAGAGATTTTGATTTAATGTCTTGTCTTCTGCTCAAAATCAAATAAAGTCTATATAATAGTTTACATAGAATCAAAGTAAATGTACATCAATCTTAATTGATATACAAATTCTACAAAATTGCATGTATATTCAGAATCGACTTTACTGAAATTATGATGGTCATATATTTTTGTAGGTTTCTTTATAGAATGTTGAAAAATACTGAGCTCTAATAATAAGAAAACTGCAAAACACTAAGATGTATCACTTTGTTAAGAATTTTATAAGAACTAATGACCCTTATGCAATTTTCTCTTGAATATATCTAAAGCTTAATCTAGACAAATCCAACTGAATGATAATTTGCTTCATTTATAACTGTGATGGTCCAAATTCAAAATTTTTTGTTCTTCAATCTCAAGAACCCCTGCTCTTTGTTACATATAAATCTCTTGATTGATCTTTACAACTACCTCTTGAGAAACAATTTCTTCCAGAGTCTCATTGATCATCTTCTCCTCCTCTGTTCCAACAGTTTTGTACAAGCTTAGAGATACAAAGACAATCTCATCCATCACAGAGGGCTTCTCTTCGTTAAGAAACTCTTGACGTATTAGATTTGCTCACAACACCTTGAACTCTAATCATAGATAACTCTTCCACTTCTCTTAATTGACAAACAGTTTTAGCACTTATTGATTAGTAGAGACATAATCTCGTTAAAGCAAACACAAAAAGGCCTAAAGGTTTTCTTTGCAAAATATGAAGATAAGAGATAAATAGAACTCAGATCAGAACTTTCTGCAACTGATGTCTGTTTCTTAAGCTGCTCAACGGTTTCCATTACCGAGCTCTCCGAGCTATTCTAAATCTCTGATGCATCTCTTCTTCAACATTTTTCACTTTCATATCTTTGACTAAGTCCTTGTTTTGTGGTTATGTTTATTGGGTTCCTCTACTTAATTATCCTTCAAAATGATTTAGAAATGAGTAAATGATATAAGTGAAACCATTATCAAGAAAAACCTTTATCTCTATTTTTGTATACACTTGCAAGAAACACCTGATCTTGTGTGGTCTGTAAGGAGACATATCATCTTCTTTGTTCATTTTTTAATGAATCAAAATCTCTGAATAAATTCGAGAAAATTGACACAGACTCAGAGAGCTATAGGCTTCTTGTTGAGGGAGAGGGTTCCATGTACTGTTTGTGTTTTCCTTAACTAAAACATCTTTGAAATTTTATTAATTTTTGTTTTAATTCAATTAAATACTTTAAGTTGGCGTCCTTTTGTTTGGAGACCCTACATAACATTATGAGACCATATGATCTATAAATGTTTCACATAAAACTGCATAGCACTTTTAGTTTCTAAATTAAAAGTACCATAATATATATAATATTCCAACCCTTACAAAATAATTTTAGCCTCAACTTTATTATTCAAGATTAGTTGTCCACCAAGTCTGTAGATAATATTGTGAAAGATTTTTTTGATTAATATATATGTTAATATTCAGTATTACATATGTACATAACTGGAAAGGGCGTATACACAACTTTTTCGCAACAACATGTAAATTTAATAATTTTTGTAAGATCAATAGAATTGTAATTTTTTGTACAAATATGATGGAGCAATACGGCGTGGAGGTAGAAGGCCTCTGAGAACCCGAGGACACTTGGCCAGTTTCTCCCAGGTTTCTTAACCAACTTCACCAACGTGCCTCAGTTTAACCTGATGAAATTGGTCTAACCACTCTACAAAACATGAACGCAACATTCTGTTTATTGGGCCCATAAGCTTTATGGAAAATGTACATGCATAGCTGTTTAACTTAATTTGACTATATCATACTGAATATACATATCATAAAATAATGGTATTTTGTAATTTTGCGGGAAAAATATTGTTTTACGGTTTTAATGGAAAAATGCTAAAAAATTTTAACACTGATTTATTAATCTATTGCAAACTATGAGAACTGTTACATGCATCAATGATTCTACAACGGTCAGTTCTACCGTCTTATGAAGATCCACGACTAACGGCTCTATCTGCACTATTCATCATGCTTAACATCATCATATGAAGATCTACATGATACAAGGGTTTTGCACCTCTCATGTCAATCACCCATTGTACTAGTCATTGTAGCATTGGGTTTTAATATCAATCCAACTGGGATTAGTTGAAAACAGAAGAGCTAAGAGTGAAATCTCTAAGTCAAGCAAGCAGGAAAAAGTTTGTGTTGCCTAGGCAACTGTTCTAACACCCTAATGTGATCAATCAACAAAGAAAGTGATAAAAAAAGCAAACTAAGTAGATTTAAGCAAGAAAAACAGAGCAAAACAGAGCAAATCCGAGATTTAAACAAAAGAAAAGCTAGTTCCTAGATGTGGTTATTGACTTTGGGGAATTCAGACACTTACCAAGGCTGTTTCAAACTACATTGATCAAGAAAGTAAGCAAGCAATGGTGATTCCTAGACATAGAGTTCACAATCAAGCAAGCTAGATCCAATCTCTTAGCAAATAGCCCTTTGCTAAACATCTTAACAATAACTAACTCTCATTAGTGCTAAAACATCAAGCAAGCAATACTAAACAACTCTATTCAAGTCAAAATGCTCATCAAACAGTCAATCTCTTGAGCCAATGCCAGCAAATCCTCAATTAAACAAGATCAGCATTTCATCAAACACTTGGTGGGCATAAGAGAAAGCTAACTACCTAGATAAGTGTGATCAAGATAAATCTAGCATTAATAACAGATTAATAGAGATGAACCCATAAACTGAAGCACTAAACAAGCCCTAATCAAGTCTTAAATTCCCCTAATCTGCCACATCTAGAAACTCTAAGCAAACTACTCACTCATACTCATGTTTAACACCAAATCACAAAGGAAAAGGATGTTAATCATGATTAGAAGAGAGAATAAAGAAAGATTAAAGGCAAATACTCAAATATATTAAATAAAGCAAATGATTTGTCTTACAAACTTAAAGAAAATGCTTAAGAACAGTAAATTGACATGACTTGTGAAAATCTGGAAAAAGAGGTTATTTATAGCCTAGAGAAGGAAGCTCTAGAGTAATGGCAAAAATGTAAATAAAAACAGGTTCAGACTGGGTTTACATCGGTCAGTTACAACGGTCATTTGTGGTCGATGTAGATCCCATCAGTCTGGTAGTGATCGATGCTGGTGACCGAAATTGATCTGCTGTGTTTGTGTCGATCACTCATGGCCGATGCTGGTGATCGATGTGCTTACATTGGTCACCCCATGACCGATGTTGGTGACCAAAAATCTGGTATCGGTCACCTCTTGACCGATGTTCACCGTGCTATGACCGAAAACCTTTGCAGAGATTGTCTGCTTTGATCCTTCTTGCTCCTTTTGATCCAACTAGCATCCTGAATCATCCCCAAAGCTCCTTTTGGCTCCAAAAGCACTTAAAAACATCTATAATGCAAGAAAAATGCAAACTATATCCTAAATACAACCTAAATCTAAAAGGAGAAGAAAATGGAGCAAAAACTAAGGGAAAACATGCAAAAGAGAACCAAAATATGTACTAAATACAGTCTTAAATAGTGTAAATACAAGAGATATCACTACGCCTAACGATTCTGCTTGCACTACGCTGAAGATCTCTTGTAAGCTTGTCTCAATTAATTTACATCATTTTTCATTAATCTGCATAATTAAGAATAAATCATGCTTTTTAGGATTTGAAACCTAGATCTCCTGGTATAGAACCATTAATAAACCATTTTTAAACCATTGGGGCAAAGGATTTCGACCCAAAAAAAATTCATTTTTTAAAATGTTAAGATTAGTAAATTACTTTAAAATTCTTTGAATTTCGTAATATTTTTAAAATAATTTTAAATCATTGACCAAAGATGATGCCCCTTAAAGAAAGTTATTAAATGTGTAGAGATTTTAATTTGAAAATGTCATATACTATGCCTTAACTAAATTTCCATTTTAATATTCCAAGACACTGTATCAACGAGTCGTTACAAAAGCACCCGAACAAGCAAGTAAAATATACCCAAAAACTGTATCAACGAGTAGTTACAAACTCTAAACATAAACGAATCCTCATAATAATATCCAAAGGTTTGAGGCAAAAGACAACACATGGCGGCATCAAAAGCATTAGTTTTCATCGTTTTCGTTCTTTATCTCTCATGTAAGCTCTTATATATTGCTTTTTGATTTTGATCGATCGACTCTCAGATATATGTTTTTTTGCAAATTGTAGGCACATTGTTGGTGAGCCTCTCTGGAATTCAAGCGCGTAGATCATGCAGGCTTGCAGCTGACTGTGTGGTGCTGTGTCGACGTAGAATTGAGGGATGTGTGGACGGAAAGTGCGTTTGTGAGTGGGCAAAACCCGAGACTGAGCTGACCAAGACGATACGGAGCAAGAAGGAAAGTGAGCGTGATACTACAATTAATCGTTAATTATCCAATATGATTTTTTCATATAATTGTCGCTACGTCTTCTTCGTTCAAATTAAGTTTTCATATAAAAATCGATACATCTTCTACGAGTTGTTTTCATCGGACGCAATTCAATTAATCGTTAATTATCCAAGATATAAATGATGTGGTTTGGTTGATAACTTTCATTAATTGATTAGTAGTGTGATACTACCACTAAAAACATTGATTGATTATTAGTGTGATACTACTACTAAAAACCACGGTTGCTTAATTAAGGCCAGTTTAATAGTATTAAATTCAGATCAAGTTTATATGAGCATAATTAACACGAAATTAAAATATTGAAAAATGATTTAATTGTAGAAGCGAAGTTAAACTAACTTTCCCACGGAAATTCTTATTTGCATACACAACGAATATGACATTTTATTTTTTAATAACAAGTTCCAAAGAGTGCATTTGACTAAATGCTAAGGACTTAACATTTAAAAAATGGTAAAAACACTTTCTGTTTACTTCAAATACATGACTTTTTAAAAAGTTACCTAAATTACACATTCATTGTAGTCAACTAATTGTGACAGGTTATAATATTTTATGAAGAAAACAAATGTAAAAAAGAATGTATATATTGGTTTCACTTTTATTTGTAAGTCCTAATTACCAAATTATGCTAAAAAGTAATCTTTGTTATCAATGAGTATATTTACATTGATTGCACAGTCCGTGTAGAAATTTGTGTTCTTTTTTTGTTGACAAAAAAAAAGCTAATTATAAAAGCGCCAAATTGAGTCATTTTTATTTTTAAAAGTAATGTATTTAGCCTAAATACATTAATTGTTTTTTTAAATGATCTATAAATTACACATTCACTGTAGTCAACAATTTTTAATGGGAATAAGTAATCCTGATCTCTTTTGTTGACCAAAAAAGAAAGGAGTCTCTATTATTTTGAACAAAAGTTATTATAAGAAAACGTAATTCTAAATGCTATCTAATTATGAAAAGTCAAATTGGTATTTTAAGATACCCCCATTTTTTTTTATTCTTAAGAAATTTAATTCAAAAGTCATAGTACTATGCATTAACTAAATTGCCATTTTCATGTTCCAAGACACATTATATAAGCATCTGAACAACCAGGTAATGTTACGCAAACTTTATCAAAACGTATCCGAACTCCAAAACCATCAACCAAACTTTCAGGCAAGAAACATGGCGGCTTCAAAAACAACAATCTTCATCGTTCTTTGTCTCTCATGTTAGCCCCTTCTATATATATATATATCTCGTGTATGTTGATTAAATATTTAAATGGAATTAATATAATTAAGACCGACTAAACTGTGATATATGTGTTTGCAAATAATAGGCACATTGTTGGTGAGCGTCTCTGGAAATCAATCGAACAAACCATATTGCTCGACATCCAAAGATTGTGACTACTTGCAATGTACAAGAGGACGTGCGGAATGTGTGGACGAAAACTGCATTTGTGGGTGGTCAAAACCCGAGATTGAGCTGACCAACAAGACGATAAAGTGCAAGAGGGACAGTGAGTGTCCCGACTCTCGTGAATGCCCTAAGGACTACTATTACTCTTGTCTTCATGGAGAATGTACTTGCATTGCTGTTTAACTTAAACCGATAATCTCATATGGCTACCCCCATCATAAAATATTAAAATCTAAATTGTTTAATAAAAAAATATTCGATGATTTATTATTTTATTTATTTCTTACTAGTGAAAAACAATCTCAAAATAGTAATAAAAATCTTCGATGTTTTATATCCGTCTTATACACACTAGGTTTAAACTGCAATATGCTGTGAGATACAATATCATAAAAATTATTTTTGTCTAGTTTCATGTCTTGATTAAAAAATAGATTAAAAATAAATAACTGTTTGTCAAAATATCTTATTTGGTTCAAGATCTGCTCTTGGAGTGATCAAGTGATGGCCTCCTATATATCTTCTTGTAGCTTTAGAGATTTTGATTTAATGTTTTGTCTTCTGTTCAAAATCAAATAAAGTTTATATAATAGTTTACATAGAATCAAAGTAAATGTACACCAATCTTAATCGATATACAAATTCTACAAAAGTGCCTGTATATTCAGAATCGACTTTATTGAAATTATGATGGTCAGATATATTTGCAGGTTTCTTTATAGAATGTTGAGAAATATTGAGCTCTAATAAGAAAAAAACTGCAAAACACTAAGGGGGTGTATTGAAACTAAAATTTTAGAGAATTTGAAAAGATTTGAGTTTTAATAAAATTTTAGATGATTTTATGTGGATTAGGAAAGTTGATATGATTTTATATTAAAATTATATGAAATCCCACCTAAAACAATGAGATTTGGTATACAATATTTTTAACTAACAAACTCCACCAAATCATTTAAAAGTACTCAATATTTTATAAAATCCACTATTTAAAATATTTCCAATAACAGTAGATTTGATTTGGTTTTTACAAATTTTTGATTGAATAACATAGATGTTAAAGTGATTTTAATTGGTTTTATATAAACTAGAGATTCCGCGCTACGGGCGGATTATTTTTATAAATATTTTATTATTATTTAAGTTAATTTTAACTTTAAATTAATATTTTAAATATATTTTTTTGATTTTCAATATTATTTTGATGTAGTTATACATTTAAAAATTTTTAACGTACTTAAAAATGTATTATAATTTAATTTAAGAATTAACTAACTTGATATATATAAAAATTAACTGTTAATTTAAAAATTAATATTTATACATAAACCCATTTTTGTTCACTAACTTTCAAAATACTATCTAAATTATTATTTTTTTAAACTAAATTTGATATATAAACTCATTCTTTCACTAACTTTCAAACTATTATTTAAATTATTTTTGTTTTAACTAAATTTGATATATAATTGAACTCAACAACTATAAATTTTTCTTATTTAATTTCAAACATTTTTTTCATTTAAAAGAAAAACTTATTAAACATATGAATACAACTGAAGCACCTGATTATTGTTCCAATTAATTTGGATTTCTTTTCATTTCAATTGTGTCCATGTAGTTTTTTTTTAGCAGTCTTAAATACAAGACAACAATCAATATTCAAAACTCTTACAAATTCTTAAGAAACTATTGTTCATATAATAAAAGCAACATTTACATATTATAGAAAATCACAATCATATTGATAAACTGCAATTTTGATTTGATCCATACAACATATGTAAACTATAGAAGTGTAGATGAATAAAGCAATCAATAAATATACAAATACAACTTCATACTAACTCATTCGATTGAACAAAGTATGTCGAGTGTCTCAAAACTCAAAAGGTATAAAAGGTTTATTTGCATTTGTTTATAATTTAACTTAGATATTTTTTACACTACATATATATTTTGATAAACCTCTATAATTAAATTAATAATATATATCATAGTATTTTTAAAAAAAATCTTAACCAAAAAAACAAACCATGTTAGTTTTTCTTACATGTTGAGCTTGTAAGAAATTTCTTCTTTGTTGATGTGGATGGTCAGAGATTTTTTATGACATTTTCTTTTACATAAAAATGTATATTGTATTTTTAAATATTAAACTGTAATATATTAATGATTAATATAAAATTATGCAAGTCTATTTATTTATATGCATGACTATAACGATGATTTATACTATACTATAATTAATTTAATTTATACTTAAAATATTTACATATTATACAAAATCACAATCATATTGATAAACTATAATTTTGATTTGGTCTCTGAATCATATGTAAAGTATAGAATTATAGATGAATAAAAAAAGTAATACATATACAAATAAAACTTCATTACTAACTCATTATATTGAAAAAAGTATATCTAGTTTCTCAAAACTCAAAAAATATAAAAATCTCATTTGCATTTGCAATTTAACTTACATATTTTTCTTACACTACATATATATTTTGATAAACCTTTATAATTAAATTAATAATATATATTATTTTATTTTTAAAAAAGTTTCTTAACCAGAAAAACCATATTAGTTTTTCTTACATGTTGAATTTGTAAGAAATTTCTTTTTTTTTGTTGATATACATGGTTAGAGATGTTTTCATGATAATTTATTTTATATAAAAATATATATATATATACTATTTTAAAATATGAAAGTGTAATATACTAATGTTAAATATAAAATTATGCAAGTCTATTTTTCATAAAACCATATCGATGGTTCATATTATGTTGTAATTAATTTAATATATGCCTAAAAGTATTTTGCCAAAAACAAACGTAATAGCATGTACATAATCATACATATTTGGTGCTTTTAATTATTGTATGGATGAACTCTATACCTCATAATATTATATTTTATCAAATTTTTTCAGTTTAAAAGTGTGATTATTATTAATATAAGTTATGAATTTTTTTTTTGTTACAATCAAGTTATATGTTTTATTGTATTAGTACATACAATTTAATCAATATTCAAGTATTATTATTATTATTGATTAAATACTATTTAAATTTAAACAAGTTATAAATATATTAAACAATTATTTTTATTATAAATCTGCTGATGTGGCAAGTTTAGAAAGCTTCGAAAAAGGCTGAGGTGGATGACTTTAGAAGCCCCAAACTCCTCCTTTCATTTAATATAGATTTCATGTTCAATAACATGAACTTTGGTAAGAGATTTAGAAATCATTAGTTGAATAACATGAAATTTTTTAATAACCACAAAGTCTTCTAAAATTTCTGTTTCAATACACCCCCTAAGATGTATCACTTTGTTTAGAATTTTATAAGAACTAATGACCTTTATGCAATTTTCTCTTGAATATATCTAAAGCTTAATCTAGACAAATCCAACTGAATGGTTGCTTCAATTATAACTTTCTCATCATTGCGAAGGTCCATATTCAGAATCTTTTGTTCTTCAATCTCAAGAATCCCTGTTCTTTGTTACATATCAATCTCTTGATTGATCTTTACAACTACCTCTTGAGAAATAATTTCTTCCAGAGTCTCACTGATCATCTTCTCCTCCTATGTTCCAACAGTTTCATACAAGCTTGGAGATACAAAGACAATCTCATCCAACACAGAGGGCTTCTCTGTATTAAGAAACTCTTGACGTATTAGATTTTCTCACAACACTTTAAACTCTAATCATAGATAACTCTTCCACTTCTCTTGCTTGACAAACAGTTTCAGCACTTATTGATTAGTAGAAACATAATCTCCATAAAGCAAACACAAAAAGGCATAAAGGTTTATTTTCCAAAATATGAAGATAAGAGATAGATAGAACTCATATAAGAACTTTATGCAACTGATGTCTGTTTCTGAAGCTGCTCAACAATTTCAATTACCGAGCTCTCCAAACTTTTCTGAATCTCTGATGCATCTCTTCTTCAACATTTTTCACTTTCATATCTTTGACTAAGTCCTTGTTTTGTGGTTCTGTTTCTTAGGTTCCTTTACTTATTTATCCTTCAAAATAATTTAGAAATGAGTAAATGATATAAGTGAAACCATTATCAAGAAAAACCTTTTTCTCCATTTTTGTCTCCATTTGCAAGAAACACCTGATCTTGTGTGGTCTGTAAGGAGACATATCATCTCCTTTGTTTATTTTTTAATGAATCAAAATCTCTGAATTAATTCAAGGAAATTGACACAGACTCAGAGAGCAATAAGCTTCTTGCTGAGGAAGATGGTTTCAGATGCTGTTTGTGTTTTTCTTAACTAAAACATCTTTGAATTTTATTAATTTTTATTTTAAGTTAATTAAATACTTTTAAGTTAGCGTCAATTTGTTTGGAGACCCTACATAACATTACGAGACCATATGATCTATAAATATTTCATATAAAACTGTAGAGCACTTTTAGTTTCTAAGTTAAAAGTACCATAATATATATAATATTCCAATAGTTACAAAAACATTTTAGCTTTAACTTTATTATTCAAGATTAGTAGTCCACCAAATCTGTAGATATTATTGTGAATTTTTTTATTAGTATATATGTTAATATTCAGTATTACATATATATAACTGGAAAAAGGCGTATATAACATTTTTTCTTAACAACATATAAATGTAATAATCTTTATAAGATCAACAGAATTGTAATTTTTTTTGTACAAATATGATGGAGCAATACTGCGTAGAGGTAGAAAGCCTCTAGGAACCCGATGACACTTGGCCAGTTTCTCCCGGGTTTTATAACCAACTTCACTAATGTGCCTCAGTTTAACCTGATGAAATTTGTCCAACCACTCTACAAAACATAAACACAACATTCTGTTTATAGGGCCCATAAGCTTTATTTAACTTAATTAAACTATATAGTACTGAATATACATACCATATCATAAAATAATGGTATTTTGTAATTTTGCTGGAAAAATATTGTTTTACGATTTTAGTAGTAAAATGCTAAGATTTTTTTTTAATACTGATTTATTAATCTATTGTAAACTATGAAAACTGTTACATCATGATTCTATAACGATCAGTTCTACCGTCGTATAAAGATCCACGACTAACGGCTCTATCTGCATCATGCATCGCCCTTAACATCATCATATGAAGATCTACGCCTGACGATTCTGCTTGCACTACACTGAAAATTTCTTGTAAGCTGGCCTCCATTAATTTACACAATTCTTCATTAATCTGCATAATTAAGAATAAATCGTAATTTCTAGAATTTGAAATGTAGATCTCCTGGTGTAGAACCATTAATAAACTCTTTTTAAACCATTGGGTCAAAAAACTTTCACAAAAAAAATCATTCTTTAAAATGCTAAGATTAGTAAATTACTTTAATTTTTTTTAAATTTAGTAATATTTTAGAAATAATTTTAAATCATTGACCAAAGAAGATACCCCTTAAAGAAAGTTATTAAATGTGTAGAGATTTTTATTTGAAAATGTAATATTCCAAGACACATTACATAAGGGCCCGAACAAGCAAGTAAAAAAATATACGCAAAAACTGTATCAAACAGTAGTTACAAAACTCTAGACATAAACGAATCCTCATAATAATATCCCAAGGTTTGAGGCAAAAGACAACACATGGCGGCATCAAAAACATCTGTTTTCATCGTTTTCGTTCTTTATCTCTCATGTAAGCTTCTCTCGATATATTGCTTTTTGACTTTGATCCATTGAAAAGATCGATCGACTCTCAGATATATGTGATATGTGTTTTTGCAAATTGTAGGCACATTGTTGGTGAGCCTTTCTGGAACTCAAGCGCGTAGATCATGCAGGGTTGCAGCTGACTGTTTGGTGCTGTGTCGACGTCAAATTGAGGGATGTGTGGACGGAAAGTGCGTTTGTGAATGGGGAAAACCGCCGGAGACTGAGCTGACCAAGACGATACGGTGCAAGAAGGACAGTGAATGTCCCGATTCTCGTGAGTGCCCTAAAGACTACTATTATTCTTGTCTTCATGGAGAATGTACTTGCATTGCTGTTTAAACCGATGATCTATCATATCATAAAATAATAAAATCTAAATTGTTTAATTAAAAAAAATCTTCGATAATTTATTTCCTCCCTATTAGTGAAAAACAATCTCAAAAGGGTAATTAAAATCTTCGATGTTTTATGTCCTTCTCATACACTGTTATCTTTTGACCAAAAAAAAAAAAAACCCAAAACTGTTATCTAGTCAAAAAAATGTTCAAAAAAAAAAAGACTGTTATCTAGTTCCAACGTACAGATAATATGCTAACATAATAAACATACAATTTCTTAAGTTTGTTTAGTTGTTTCAACAAGAGGCCAAATCTATACTATTAAAAGAGAATCTTATTTTTAAATTAATCTTTAGTTAATGTGTTATTTACAATATATACAATTAAATTTCTATAGATTCAATAAGGATAATTTAGTCTTATCATTAAACTGTTAACAAATATATTAAATTTAAATTAAATTAGTTTGTAAACAGATAATACCAATAAATCATATCTGATACTAACAAAATTCAAATTAATTTACTTTTAAAATTATTTTAAAATCTTTCATAATATCTTAACGATATATGGCATGAATAACTAAAATAATTATATATATTATATGATAAATTAAATATATATTATATTATAATCAATTTCTTCTCTATAGTAAGAAAAGCACTACATTAAAAATTTTAAAAATTATTATGGTATTTACAAAAATATGACAATTTATAGTCAATAACAAATATATAATCATTATTTTTTGGTAACATATATACATACTATAAAAAAATTATGTAAATAATTTAGTTTTTCTGGTTTGTTAATGATTTTTTTGCTGAAAATTATGGGTTTGCAGATTTGACAAACATAATTTTGTAAATTTTACGGGTTTTATAAATTTTAGCGGAAAATATAGTTTTCCGAGAAAATGCCGATTTAACAACAAATGCGCTTTTGTAGATTTAGCAGAAACACATAATTTTTGAAATTTGATCGTAAATCACGATTTTGCAGATTTTACGGGTTTATGGGGAAAATACAAGTTTGCGAAATGCGAATAACGCAATTTTGTAGATTTTATGGGTTTTACAGGTTTTAGCGAGAAAATGCGGGTTTGTGAGTTTGACAGAAACACATGAGTTTAGAAATTTGGTCATAAAACATAATTTTATAGATTTTATCAAATTATGGAAAAACACGGGTTTTATGAATTTGACGGGAAATGTGATTTTACGGATTTTACGAGGTTTACATGTTTTTGCGGATTTTATAGATTTTGGTGGAAAATGTGGTTTTATGAATTTTATTGAAAATGCAGGTTTGCGAGTTTGACGACAAAATGCAAATTTGCAAGTTTGATAAAAAACTACTTAATTTTAGAAATTTAGCCATAGAATACGATTTTATGATGTTGGAGGAAAGCATAATTTTTGGTTTTGTTAAAAAATGTGGGTTTACAGTTTTGGTAGGAAAATACATTTTAATGGAAAATGCCATTTTTACAGTTTCTACCAGAATTTTCGGTCTTGGTAAAACAACGTGATTTCACGATTTTGCGGGAAAATGCGACTTTTTATTTCGATAGAAAAAATAGTATTGACAAAAAACTTGATTTTGTGGTTTAAATTAAATAATATTTTTATCTGTTAATTTTTAAAATTCAAATGGTGCATCAAATCTCTATTTTTAGCATTTTAAATATTCAAATTTTGAGATATTATAGAATTTGTATTCAGATCAAATATTCATATACTGATTTAAAAATATTTAAAAGAATAATATTTTAGAGCATTTGCATTCAAATAAGTATCTCGAGGCAAAAACAAAGCCTAAGAAGCTTAATTACAAATAAATAAAATCTCTCTTGCAATATAAAACATAATATTTTAAAATATTTGTTACAAAACTTAATAAAAAATCTGCTAATCAAACTATTTTTTTATAAAATCAAGCCTAAATAATTTTAGGAATATAAAACCATAATGTTAAAATAGTTTATATGATCTAATAAAAAATTTCCGTTTGGGCTATAATTTTATATTTAATAATGTAAGTTAATTTTTCTTTTGATAATGAACCGATTTTTGTTATGATCTAAAAATATTTTATAAAAAAAAACTTTCGCAAATGCGCGGATCCAAAATCTAGTATACCAATTAATTGTTAAAAAAAAGTTGTTAAAAAAAGAAGAAGATAGTAAACCAAGGATCAACCAAAGGATTTGAATTGCACTTGAAAAACAAACAAAAAACCTGAGCCGATCTAACCGAAATCGTGTTATTCGGTTCGGTGTAATTTTATTTGGGTTAGCCGGTTGAATTGGGTTTAGTGGTTTGGTAAATAAACCCTAGATTTCTTCAGCCTTCTCTCTCTCTTTCTTCGAGCTCTGCAGTTCAAACATCGTAAAACCCTAATCAAAACCTCTGGGTCGCTAGTTTTTTTCTCTAGATTCTAAGGTAGCAAATCAATGGGGAAGAACAAGAAAGAGAGGAAAGATGGAGAAGAAAAATCTCAACACTCTGCTGCCACTGTCTGCGTCTCTGGCTTGCCTTATTCCTTCACCAACGCTCAGGTACTCTCTCTCTCTATTCATTGCCTTGGGTTTTCGATCCTCCCTTGAATTATGGTGGATGGGTTATTACTAGCATCGTTTGTCCTGGATGATTGCAATTCGGATTGTTTTGAATTGTTGAGCTCCTCTTTTCTTCAAACTATTTCAGCTCGAAGAAGCCTTTAGCGACGTTGGTCCTGTCAGGCATTGCTTTATGGTCACAAATAAAGGTGAGTGGATTCGGGTCACAATCGAAATCAAAGTTTTTTTTTTTTTTTCACGCCCCATCACGAGCTAATTATCTTCTTCTCTCTTCTTGTTTACAGGATCAAACGAACACCGTGGCTTTGCCTTTGTTAAATTGTAAGCTCTGAGACTATTCTATTGCTGAGCAAGTAGTTTTGGTTGATACAGTATTAATATAATATGCTGTTGGTCCGTTGCAGTGCTTTGCCAGAAGATGTGAACCGTGCCATCGAGTTGAAGAATGGGTCTATTGTTGGGGGACGTAAGGTTACGGTTAAGCAGGCCACGCACCGGCCTTCTCTTAAGGAGCGTCGTACAAAAGCAGCCGAAGGTTGGTGTCTTACACTTTGAAATCTAAGAGGTTCAGTGAAATTATTGTTGTGTCTGCATTCACCTATTCATTGACATCAATTTCTTGTTTCGTTTCTTTATCGAATTAGGAATCTCTGCACCTGATACTTCTCAGACAGAGAGTGACAAGGGCGGTTTGGTCCCTGAGGCAGACCAGGAAGGTATAAAGATTGCCTAGATTTGGTTTCTGTGTCTAAGTAAGTTGCTTTGGGTCTCGTTTCTCAATAAATTTGTATTTGTATTTGTATCAGTTCCTCCACCCGAGAAGAAAGTAGAGAAGAAGATAGAGAAGAAAGTAGAGAAGCCAATAGAGAAGAAAATAGAGAAGAAAGTAGAGAAGCCAATTGAGCGCAAAAAACCAACGAAGCTTCATGTTGATTTAGCTGATAAAGATACATGTTCAGATAAGCAAAGGTATGAGTTTATAATAACGTGCTTGTTTTTTGTATAGATAATAAACGGAATGAATTTATAATAGTGTTTGTGAGGAAGACTATCTCATTGAGATTTTTTAAAAACCTGATATTCTGTATGTATCATCAAGATCCAGAACTGCGTCTCTCGTTTTCTTGCTTATATTTATGTTCTCTTTTTTTTTTCATTGGCTGAAGAGTTGCAAGAACTGTAATCTTTGGTGGCCTTGTTAATGCTGAGATGGCAGAGTTAGTCCATAGTCGTGTCAAAGAGATTGGCACTGTGTGCTCTGTCAGATATCCCCTCCCCAAAGAAGAGCTCCAACAAAATGGTATGAATCTTGTTAAGTAAATGGAGTCAAATGCTTGTTTACCTGAGATCCCAGCCAAAGTTTTTAGTTATATCAGTGCAAGGTTTAGATTTCGGAAATGATGTTATCCATCAGAGCTGCTCGATCTAGGCATTCTTGTAGCAGAGAACAGTGTTATTATAGGCATGAGGCCCCGCACATAATGACTAGAATCTCAGTGAACACTAATGGAACATGAATCTCCTTTAATTATCAGATTACATCAGCCATAACAAGATTATAATAAACAACTCTTTCTCTAGTCGAGGTTTATGGGGTTTACTTTTGGAATATTGCTGTTGGAATGCATCTCCTACTCATTGTTTCGTTTTATAATATTGTCTTTGGTGCTGGTTGCCTCCCGTGTATCTTGTGGCTTAATTACTACTGTGTTGCATGTAGTTATAAACTTATTTTTGATTCTCTTACAAGAGCAAGCCAGAATCTGTGCTCATGACGCATTCACTAATGTTAGAACTATGATTTTCATCAGGGCTTACCCAAGACGGATGCAGGGCAGATGCATCAGCTGTTCTCTTTACGAGTGTCAAGTCTGCTTGTGCCGCTGTTGCAAAACTACATCAAACAGAGATAAAGGGAAATCTCATTTGGGCGCGTCAGCTTGGTGGGGAGGTGAACACTATTTCCCATGTACCTCTGTCGAGAAACTGATTAGCATTTGAAACATTTCTTGATCTGTTGGTATTTTTTGGAGGCAGGGCTCAAAGGCTCAAAAGTGGAAACTAATTATCCGAAATCTTCCTTTCAAGGTTCTTATAACCCGGATCTTTTTGTTATTTCTACGATTTCATACATAAAAGCTGTGTGTTTCTCATAGATTTTTTTATTGGAATTTGCAGGCTAAACCTAGTGAAATTAAAGAGGTCTTTACAGCAGTAGGGTTTGTCTGGGATGTTTTTGTCCCTAAAAATTTGGAAACTGGGTATGTTCGTCTGAGTAATTTTCTTGATTATGAATATATATATCAATGTATATTATTCTCATTTGCTGGAATAATTTGGCAGGCTACCTAAGGGTTTTGCATTTGTCAAATTCACGTGCAAGAGAGACGCACAAAATGTAAGATCTGGAAACATGGGTATCTTGATTTGGTTATTTTCCATACGGATCACTTGTCTTATTTACTTCTTTTGCATATTCAGGCAATTGAAAAGTTCAACGGGCACATGTTTAGTAAAAGGCCGATAGCTGTAGATTGGGCTGTACCTAAGAATCTATACAATGGTTCTACTGATGCCGCTACTGCTCCAGCAGATGGTATGTTAGCATATTGTTCTTTATTGCTGGGTCTTAATAACTTGCTTAATTATTTCGTAGTTTGGGTTTACATCTTGTTAACAGAATATTCATACTTATTCGCCTCAACCTTGGTAGGTGACGAAAATGGAAATGATGAGGACAGTGATAACAGTAGTGTTGATATGGAGGAGGTTGATGACGCTGTCGAAAGCCACCAACCGTCAGAAGATGATATTGATGATGAGGAAGAGGAAGACGCCAGTAACAAACCGAGTGAATCAGTTGTAGTGGAGAAAGATGCTGCGACCGATGTGAATTTTGAAGAGGAAGCAGATGTTACAAGAAAGGTGCTTCAGAACTTGCTTGCGTCTTCAAAAGGTCCTGTTGCTTCTCATGCTGAAGAGACAGAGGAGCCGGATAAAAACAAAGTCGAGGATTCACCGACTAAGCCTGTCGCTGAATCTTCTGGTGGCCCTGAACCTTTGAAATCCAGTAAAACCAAAGAGGTGGCTCCTAAAGCAACGCAGGAAAACGATGACTTTAAGAGAACTGTATTTGTAAGCAACATCCCATTTGATGTTAGCAAGGAAGAAGTCACACAGAGGTTTGCTGTATTTGGGCAAGTTGAATCTTTATTCCTAGTTCTCCACCCAGTCACAAAGTATGCATCCTTCTTTGCTTTGAATACTCATTCAATCATAAAAGCAAATTCAGACTCTGGTATCTTCCTTAACCCAAAACTTTACAATTTGTCTCTGGATGTATTTTCTTTACAGGCGACCAAAAGGGACGGCTTTTCTCAAGTTCAAAACAGCAGATGCATCAGATGCAGCCATTTCAGCTGCCAGTACTGCCTCAGGTGTCGGTGTCCTTCTTAAAGGCAGGCAACTGAGCGTTATGAGAGCTGTGGATAAGAAATCTGCACATGACATTGGACTCGAGAAGACAAAGGAGAAGAATCTTGACCATCGGAATCTTTATCTCGCTAAGGTACACGATTCTCTGAAACGTCACAACATCTCTGTAAAAATCGTAAAAAGCATGCACTAATATTCATCCCCTTTTGGACTTCCACAGGAAGGTCAGATCCTTGAAGGTACACCTGCTGCTGAGGGTGTGTCTGCCGAAGATATGGATAGGCGACGAAGGTAAAACTTTTTCATTTGGTACTTTCTTATATGTGCGTGTTGCTGTCTAGTGATTTGGGATAAGAGAAGTTTGAGCATGTGTGGTTGTCGTTTGCAGATTGCATGAAAACAAGATGAAAAAGCTTCAGTCTCCTAACTTCCATGTGTCTAAAACGAGGATTGTCATCTATAATCTGCCGAAGTCCATGAATGAAAAGCAGCTACAAAAGCTCTTAGTTGATGCTGTTACCTCAAGAGCTACAAAGCAGAAGCCATGCATCCGACAGGTCACTTATTCTCCGCTTTCGTCTTGCAATTTCAAACATAGTTCTATTATCGCTTTTGTCTTGCAATTTGAAACATAGTTCTATTATCTGAATCTGGTTTCTTTCTTTTCGATGCAGATCAAGTTCTTACAAAACGAGAAGAAGGGTAAAGTTGATACGAAGAACTACTCACGTGGAGTTGCGTTTGTAGAGTTCACAGAGCCTGACCATGCTCTTGTGGCCCTGAGAGTACTTAACAACAATCCTGGTAAGTATTGCTGAAAGCTAATTTTCCATCAAGCTTTTGAGTACTTTTTTAGAGCGGTTTTCATTTGAATGATGCTTTGATGCTCACCGATTTTGGAATTGAAGGGATGCCATAAGATGAGACAAATATCGTTACGGCAGATAATAAATCCACTTAACATATAATCTATAGGATATAGTAAAAGCCAAGAATCACGATCTCATAATACAGTCATTGGTTTGGCTTTTTTGCAGAGACATTTGGTCCTCAACACCGTCCCGTTATAGAATTTGCTGTTGATAACGTCCAGAAGCTGAAGATACATAAAGCTAAGCAAGAGTTTCAGCAACGCAAAAGAGACAATGAATCTGAGGAGCAGCGGACCAACGGCGAAATGCAGGCAGAGGACAATCATCGTGGCAATGATTCAAAACGAAGAACGAGGGATGGGGATAACACTGGTCCAGTGGAAGAGAATGCATTTAAGAAGAGGAAACCTATGCGCCCACGTGAACGGAGGAAAGAAGAAGCAAAACCTGAGGAGAAGAGTGTCTCAGTGAAGGAAGATGCAGAGAACAAGAGAAATAAGAAGCCTACACGCACACAAGAAAGGACTAAAGAATCGCCTTCAAACCAGAAAGGGCAATGGACGAGACAGCAAGAGGCAACTGAGAAACCAAATCCGAAGAGGACTTCCAAAGATGCGAGCGATGTACCAAGGAAGAGAAAGTTTGAGGAGGTAAGAGGTGGAGAGAGTGTAAATGGACAAAGGAAGAGAAAGAATCAGAACGAGAAGATGAAGAAGCAAGGTGGGCCTCCCGAGGTTCTGGACAAACTCGATATGTTGATTGAGCAGTACAGGTCCAAGTTCACGCAGAGCTCAGCCAAAACCGGCCCACAGAAACAGAGCTCCGGTCAAGTCAGGAGATGGTTCCAGTCCTGAGACTTCAAATCATCGAATGTCAGTTTTTTATGCAGTTTTGATCTTGAGATGGCTTCAAAATGTTGCAAATTAATGTTTTAATCTTCGTTGTGTTGTTCTTGATTTCTCCATAATCTTTTGTTTTGTATCATCCCGTGAATTGATGATCCTTTAACACTAGACCGGATCAGAACCTTAAAAAAATTCCGGTTATATTTTGAACCGATTTGCTTGCTGAAACCGGAACGGTTCAGCTCATTAAAAGTAGCATGTTAAAATATAGCCTATAACGGTTAGTCACCTAAATCCCGAAGAAACGATAGGTGTGTGTGCCAACTAACATTCTCGTGGGAAAATTAGATTAATCTTACAGGTTAATCTATCGCTGACGTGTCAAATCGTCATTGGTTTGAATTTCAGTTTCAAATATTCCGCTTTTTCCGTTTATCTTTTAAAAATCCTAAAATTTTACTATATATAATTCATCTCTTTTGGTCTCTGCTCTCTCCATATCGGTTACTCATGGATCATCTTAGGGTTTTCTTCTCCCTTTCTCTTCTCTTTGCTTTCGTCTCTGTTTCGGTTTGCGAGAACAACGGCGAAAATCTATTGATCCGGCAAGTGGTTAATGGATCGAAGCCAGAAGTTTTGACATCGGAGGATCACTTCTCTCTGTTCAAGAGGAAATTCGGAAAGGTCTACGGTTCTCTGGAGGAGCATTACCACATATTCTCGGTTTTCAAAGCGAATCTCCGGCGAGCAATGCGTCACCAGAGGATGGATCCTTCGGCTCGCCATGGCGTTACACAGTTTTCGGATCTGACTCCTTCTGAGTTCCGGAGAATGCATTTGGGGGTTAAAGGCGGGTTTAAGCTTCCCAAGGACGCTAATCAAGCCCCGATCCTCCCTACCCAGAATCTCCCAGAGGATTTTGATTGGAGAGATCGTGGCGCAGTGACCCCCGTCAAAAATCAGGTATGGAATCGATTTTTTGGAGAATGTGGTGATCGATTTTGTTTTTTTGTTTGTCTGATGAGTTTGTTGATTAGGGATCTTGTGGATCCTGCTGGAGTTTCAGCACAACAGGTGCGCTTGAAGGTGCTCACTTTCTCGCAACTGGCAAACTTGTCAGCCTCAGTGAGCAACAGCTCGTGGATTGTGATCACGAGGTCTGAGACTTTGGCTTCTTGTTCTTCTCTTCTTCTTTATTTGATGTTATCGAATAACTTTGATCTCTGGATGCAGTGTGATCCAGAGCAGGAAGGTTCATGTGACTCTGGTTGCAACGGTGGGCTAATGAACAGCGCCTTTGAGTACACGCTCAAAACCGGAGGGCTCATGCGAGAGGAAGACTATCCTTACACCGGCACTGATGTTGGGACCTGCAAGTTAGACAAGTCTAGGATCGTCGCCTCTGTCTCCAACTTCAGCGTTGTCTCCATCAACGAGGACCAGATCGCTGCGAACCTCGTCAAAAACGGTCCTCTAGCTGTCGCAATCAACGCGGCTTACATGCAAACCTACATGGGAGGAGTGTCGTGCCCTTACATATGCTCGAGGCGGCTCAACCACGGCGTGTTGCTTGTGGGTTATGGCTCGGCCGGGTTTGCTCAGGCGAGGCTGA
Source organism: Thlaspi arvense (assembly GCA_911865555.2). NCBI lineage: Eukaryota > Viridiplantae > Streptophyta > Magnoliopsida > Brassicales > Brassicaceae > Thlaspi > Thlaspi arvense. The sequence goes on from OU466860.2 coordinate 66,788,612, forward strand.
AGGAAAAGCCGTATTGGATCATCAAAAACTCGTGGGGAGAAACTTGGGGCGAGAGTGGTTTCTACAAGATTTGCAAAGGCCGTAACATTTGCGGCGTTGATAGTTTGGTCTCCACCGTCGCTGCTGCTTCCGTCTAGAGATTCATTTAGACAAACCTGCATTGATTCTTGTCTCTGTCCAAATCAAACATGTAAATACATTTTAATGAAATGCATTTCCCTGGTGAATCTCATCATCACAAGAACACTCGAGAAGAAGACACAAGGAAAGAAACAATAAACATTCTTAAATTGTTCAAAGAAAGAAAAAGGCAAATAAGAACCCAAATATTCAAAGAACACTCTCCAAAAGGCAAAAGGAAAGAAACGATAACAGTTCTAGATTGTTCAAAGAAAGGAGAAGCCAAATAAGAATCCAAATTTTCAACAACACAAACAAACACTGTTGAAGAAGACAAAAGGAAGGAAAGAAACGATAAAAGAGAGAGTATCACAAACAATCTATAGATTGTTCTCTCAAAACTTTCTCCAAGGGGGGCGCACACTTGGTCAACTTATAACTCCATCACATCTCTGACACGCCTTATGATGCGAACGCACTCTTGGAACAGCAGATACTGAAATGCACAGGCTTTGGTTTCCGAGCTTTCTTCAGAGAGATCAGCTGGTGCTGGTGGGTTTTGACAGATGATCAGGTCAAAACCTCCAAACCTCTCCACCAAATCCTCCAGCGTCTTTGTCCTTACGCTAGCGATATCTTCAATCTGCACGAGCTGTCCGGTTTGTCTCGAAGTCTGCCATCATCTCTTCAGTATGTTTCGGCTCAATCCGCAGTGCTCAACAGAGACAACACATCTCAGATGAATCCTCAAGCGGCTTAAGGCGATTTCAGCACCACCGACTCCACTGAAGAGTGATAGAAGTCTTACCCCATCAGGAAACTGGGCCTTGATCCCTGAGATGTGGTAACCCAATGTATCGGTTTGGAAGCAATAATCAAGCAACTTTAATCTTTCTGCCAACTTTACACCAGCAGTGTGGTACGGCGGATACCCCATGAGGTACTCTAACTTGTCAGGGTTTTTTTCATCAAACATACTTAATTTTGGCTGTGTGAGTATACCGCACCGGTTTTCAGTTGGGAGGTCATGCACGTATACTTCTTTCCTGTGAAACCCTGAGAACATACTAGTATCCACATTCACTGGTTGAATTTCAAACAGGAACTTAGAGACCTTACACCACCATTCGAAAGACAGCTCTCCCAGGTTTGCGTAGAAGAAATAAGGTCTTCGCCTCGACAAACTTGGCTGCATTGCACTGGGGAACTCGGATGCTCTCCGTTTTGACTCATATTGCATCCTCGGGGTTAGCATCATCGAACTTGAGCCTCCCACATGTCCGGGCTCAGCTTGCATCATCCTCGGGGTTACCATCATCGAACTTGAGCCTCCCACATGTCCGGGCTCATATTGCATCATCCTCGGGGTTACCATCATCGAACTTGAGCCTCCCACATGTCCGGGCTCATCTTGCATCCTCGGGGTTTCCATCATCGAACTTGAGCCTCCCTCATGTCCAGGCTCATCTTGCATCCTCAGGGTTTCCATCATCGAACTTGAGCCTCCCATATGTCGGGGTCTTTGACGTTTCTTCCCTCTGTCAACAAAGTCTGGAGATGCATTCTTCTCTTCAATTTTTATTCCTTTACCCTTTGACTTTGACTTCTCTCCTACATTGGCAGTGCCACTCGATGAATCCCCATCACCAAGAACTTCCCAAGTCCTTACGGGAGCAGCTTCCTGCGCTAGTTCCCAAGTCCTTACGGGAGCAGCTTCCTGAGCTAGTTGAAGAGCAATGATATAGTTGATCAATTCCTCCATGAGTGTGTTTTCACCTATCACACACAAAAAAAAGACATGACAAACACCAAGAAATGAGATGCCAAATAAGAACCCTAAAACCTAGATCATAGATCAGAAGTCTTATTAGCGAGATCTCTCATATCAATTCAAGTTCCATGATCTTTCACCTAGTTTCGAAAAGGAAACCTAATAACAATTCAAACCATCTTCACCAAGTTTCAAAAAGGAAACCTCAATAATCAAAAAGTGCATTTATAGTTTTTGAATGAAAGAAGCATTTGGATACCGTTTGCATCAATTGCTCTGTGCACAAGAGTAGGACAAAATCCCATCTCAATCAGCAATGTACTCGCATGATTAGCCACCATTTTGGATTAAATCAACGAAATCTGCACATAAACGTAACATAACGCGACAATCAATGTGTATACCATGATGAATTGTTTTTTTTTAAATAAACACACGGAATAAAGAAATGAACTTGCGCATTGATGATAGTCTGGGAAAAGATAAAATCTTTAATTAAGAAATCTAAAAGTTTTAGTATAATATTAAGATTCCGACAAAGGGGGACCCGAGAGAGATTGAGGAGGAAGAAGGAAAATGCCTGACCTTTGGGTCCACGACGAGTCTCCTCTGAAGCAACAAAGCGGCGCGTGGAGTGAACAGATCCCGACTATGGTGGGATCTCTGATAACGAAGCCGCAATTTATATAAAGCTTGATCAACCACGTGAAGAAAACGAACGGCCCAGATCACACTATAGATAAAATATTTTATCTAGTCAATTAGGTCCAGTCAAAGGTCATTTCTCCGTATTTCTTTAACAATTTATATATTTTAAATGCAAAATTTGCATTAATATTAAGGCTAAAAAATTAAAACATAATAGTACATCTAATAACCATAGATGTTAATTATTTGATTTTTTAGATTCCTCACACATATATAGAAATGAATTATAAATTATTTTTTACAATACTTATATGTGAGTGTCACTAACTAGTAAGTGTCTTTGAGAGTTGTCGTTTGTACCTGAGAGCCCAGAGACGAAGATAAGAAGCAGTTTTGGCAACAGCGCCAAGCACAAACTCGATGGTGTGAATGAGCTGGTGGACAAAGATTTCGCTGAATTCAAACTCTTCATGTCCATGGGATCCCCCATTTGTTTCTACTTGAAGACTCTCATCTGTCTCGTCGAGCTGTACATATGACTCACCTTGATGTCTCTGGAGAAGGCAAAAAGAAATCAAGTTTCAGTTATGGTCAAGCACAAACTCAATTTGAAGTTTTTAAGTAAACCGACGAGGAAAGGCACCCACAGCTTCATGTTGTTTCTTCAAGATGAACGGCTTTGGCAACAACATCCACGGTACAGAAACCAGTGCCAGAAAGAGGAATGTGAGCTGAAACGGAAAAGGAATGCGATGAGAACTTATAATTTTTTTTATGAAAATACAGAGAAGGAGCATTTGTTGGGTGTCGATGCAAACCTGTACTGTTTTCTGGTTAGGGAAAAGCTGATTCTCTCCTAAATCATCCATAGGGCTCAGGAACATGTAGATCATTACGTGATATAAATCCGCTTGAGAGCCAGTGCACCACTTTATGATGATGAGGACCGATAGATAGCCAAACAAGCAGTTCAAGAATATCATCTGGGGAACGAACTGGAAACCGGGAACGGTTCAGCTCATTAAAAGTAGCATGTTAAAATATAGCCTATAAACGGTTAATCACCTAAATCCTGAGGAAACAATAGATGTGTGTGCCAACTAACATTCTCACGGGAATATTAGATTACACATACAGGTCAATCTATCGCCGACATGTCAAATCATCATTGGTTTGAATTTCAGTTTCAAAATATTCCGCTTTTTCTGTTATTTTACTATATATAATTCCTTTCTCTCCCGTCTCTGTTCTCTCCATATCGGTTACTCATGGATCATCTTAGAGTTTTCTTCTCCCTTTCTCTTCTCTTTGTTTTCGTCTCTGTTTCGATTTACGAGAACGACGGCGAGGATCTATTGATCCGGCAAGTGTTTAATGGATCAGAGCCGGGAGTTTTGACATCAGAGGATCACTTCTCTCTGTTCAAGAGGAAATTCGGTAAAGTTTACGGTTCTCTCGAGGAGCATTACCACAGATTCTCCGTTTTCAAAGCGAATCTCCGGCGAGCGATGCGTCACCAGAGGATGGATCCTTCGGCTCGCCATGGCGTTACGCAGTTTTCGGATCTGACTCCTTCCGAGTTTTGGAGAATGCATATGGGGGTTAAAGGCGGGTTTAAGCTTCCCAAGGATGCTAATCAAGCCCCGATCCTCCCTACCCAGAATCTCCAAGAGGATTTCGATTGGAGAGATCACGGCGCAGTGACCCCCGTCAAAAATCAGGTATTTTTTGATTTGGAGAGATCGAATTTTATGTTTTGTGTGTGTCTGATGAGTCTTTTGTTGATTAGGAATCTTGTGGATCATGCTGGAGTTTCAGCACTACAGGTGCGCTTGAAGGTGCTCACTTCCTCGCAACTGGCAAACTCGTCAGCCTCAGTGAGCAACAGCTCGTCGATTGTGATCACGAGGTCTGAGACTGAGACTTGCCTTCTTATTCTTCTCTTTTTTTTTGAGGTTATCGAATAACTTTCATCTATGTATGCAGTGTGATTCAGAGCAGGAAGGTTCATGCGACTCTGGTTGCAACGGTGGGCTAATGAACAGCGCCTTTGAGTACACGCTCAAAACCGGAGGGCTCATGCGAGAGGAAGACTATCCTTACACCGGCACTGATGGTGGGACCTGCAAGTTAGACAAGTCTAGGATCGTGGCCTCTATCTCCAACTTCAGCGTTGTCTCCATCTACGAGGACCAGATCGCTGCAAACCTTGTCAAAAACAGTCCTCTAGCTGTCGCAATCAACGCGGCTTACATGCAAACCTACATGGGAGGAGTGTCGTGCCCTTACATATGCTCGAGGCGGCTCAACCACGGTGTGTTGCTGGTGGGTTATGGCTTGGCCGGGTTTGCTCACGCGAGGTTGAAGGAAAAGCCGTATTGGATCATCAAAAACTCATGGGGAGAAACTTGGGGCAAGAGTGGTTTTTATAAGATTTGCAAAGGCCGTAACATTTGCGGCGTTGACAGTTTGGTCTCCACCGTCGCTGCTGCCTCCGTCTAAAGAGGTTTTCATTGTTCATTTAGACAAAACCAGCATTGATTCTTGTCTCTCTCCAAATCAAACATGTAAATAAATTTTATTGAAATGCATTCAATCTCAACATCACAAGAACACTCTTGAAGAAGACAAAAGGAAAGAAACGATAAACATTCTTAGATTGTTTCAAGAAAGGAAATGTCAAATAAGAACCCATATATTCAAAGAACAATCTCCAAGAAGGCAAAAGGAAAGAAACGATAAACATTCTAGATTGTTCAAAGAAAGGAAGATGCCAAATAAGAATCCAAATTTTTAACAACACAAACAAACACTGTTGAAGAAGACAAAAGGAAGGAAAGAAACGATAAAAGAGAGAGTATCACAAACAATCTATAGATTGTTCTCTCAAAACTTTCTCCAAGGGGGCACACTTATAACTCCATCACATCTCTAGCACGCCTTATGATGCGAACGCACTCTTGGAACAGCAGATACTGAAATGCACAGGCTTTGGTTCCCGAGCTTCCTTCAGAGAGATCAGCTGGTGCTGGTGGGTTTTGGCAGATGATCAGGTCAAAACCTCCAAACCTCTCCACCAAATCCTCCAGCGTCTTTGTCCTTACGCTAGCGATGTCTTCAATCTGCACAAGCTCTCCGGTTTGTCTCGAAGTCTGCCATCATCTCTTCAGTATGTTCCGGCTCAATCCGCAGTGCTCAACAGAGACAACACATCTCAGATGAATCCTCAAGCGGCTTAAGGCGATTTCAGCACCACCGACTTCACTGAAGAGTGATAGAAGTCTTACCCCGTCAGGAAACTAAGCCTTGATCCCTGAGATGTGGTAACCCAATGTATCGGTTTGGAAGCAATAATCAAGCAACTTCAATCTTTCAGCCAACTTTACACCAGCAGTGTGGTACGGCGGATACCCCATCAGATACTCTAACTTTTCAGGATTTTTTTCATCAAACATACTCAATTTTGGCTGTGTGAGTATACCACACCTGTTTTCAGTTGGGAGGTCATGCACGTATACTTCTTTCCTGTAAAATCCGGAGAACATACTAGTATCCACATTCACTGGTTGAATTTCAAACAGGAACTTAGAGACCTTAAACCACCATTCGAAAGACAGCTCTCCCAGGTTTGCGTAGAAGAAATAAGGTCTTCGCCTCGACAAACTTGGCTGCATTGCACTGGGGAACTCGGATGCTCTCCGTTTCGACTCATATTGCATCCTCAGGGTTAGCATCATCGAACTTGAGCCTCCCACATGTCCGGGCTCATATTGCATCATCCTCGGGGTTACCATCATCGAACTTGAGCCTCCCACAAGTCCGGGCTCATATTGCATCATCCTCGAGGTTACCGTCATCGAACTTGAGCCTCCCACTTGTCCGGGCTCATATTGCATCATCCTCGGAGTTACCATCATCGAACTTGAGCCTCCCACATGTCCGGGCTCATCTTGCATCCTCAAGGTTACCATCATCGAACTTGAGTCTCCCACATGTCCGGGCTCATCTTGCATCCTCGGGGTTTCCATCATCGAACTTGAGCCTCCCACATGTCGGGGTCTTTGACGTTTCTTCCCTCTGTCAACAAAGTCTGGAGATGCCTTCTTCTCTTCAATTTTTATTCCTTTACCCTTTGAATTTGACTTCTCCCCCACATTGGCAGTGGCAGTGCCACTCGATGAATCCCCATCACCAAGAACTTCCCAAGTCCTTTTGGGAGCAGCTTCCTGAGCTAGTTCCCAAGTCCTTACGGGAGCAGCTTCCTGAGCTAGTTGAAGAGCAATGATATAGTTGATCAATTCCTCCATGGGTGTGTTTTCACCTATCACAAAAAAAAAACAAGACAAACACCAAGAAATGAGATGCCAAATGAGAACCCTAAAAACCTAGATCATAGATCAAAAGTCTTATTAGCGAGATCTCTCATATCAATTCAAGTTCTAATATCTTTCACCTAGTTTCGAAAAGGAATCCTAATAACAATTCAAACCATCTTCACCAAGTTTCAAAAAGGAAACCTCAATAATCAAACAATGCATCTATAGTTTTTTGAATGAAAGAAGCATTTGGATACCGTTTGCATTAATTGCTCTGTGCACAAGAGTAGGACAAAATCCCATCTCAATCAGCAATGTACTCGCATGATTAGCCACCATTTTGGATTAAATCAACGAAATCTGCACATAAACGTAACATAACGCGACAATCAATGTGTAAACCATGATGAATTGTTTTTTTTTTTAAAATAAACACACGGAATAAAGAAATGAACTTGCGCATTGATGATAGTCTGGGAAACGATAAAATCTTTAATTAAAAAATCTAAAAGTTTTAGTATAATATTAAGATTCCGACAAAGGGGGACCCGAGAGAAATTGATGAGGAAGAAGGAAAATGCCTGACCTTTGGGTCCACGACGAGTATCCTCTGAAGCAACAAAGTGGCGCGTGGAGTGAACAGATCCCGACTATGGTGGGATCTCTGATAACGAAGCCGCAATATATATAAAGCTTGATCAACCACGTGAGGAAAACGAACGGCCCAGATCACACTATAGATAAAATGTTTTATCTAGTCAATTAGGTCCAGTCAAAGATATTTTCTCCGTATTTTTTTAACAATTTATTTTTTTTTAAATGTAAAATTTGCATTAATATTAAGGCTAAAAAATTAAAACATAATGGTACATCTAATAACCATATATGTTAATTATTTGATTTTTTAGATTTCTCACACATATATAGAAATCAATCATAAATTATTTTTTACAATACTTTTTTTTTTACTTTTCAATTTAATATTTTATTCTATACCCAATAAGACTTTATTTTTTCCTTTTGTAAAATAAAACACATTGAATATTGACTTGCAGAACATCAATCTTTTGGAAACAATATAAAAATCCAAAAAATCAAACAATTAAGAAGAGAAAGAGTATTAGATGTACATCTAATAATTTATTTACTTGGTGGTCCAGTTTGTTACATATAAGAGATTATAGAATAACAGTTATTTCATGTAAAAACAAAATTTAAATCGTCGATATTTGTAACAGACTGGACCACCAAGATTTTGTGATCCAACTGGTATGTCAAAGGACTAATTGTATTTAGGGCTTACATTCAGAGTTTCTATATATGAAAAAACAAATTAAAAGAGAAGAAACAACCTAAGACATGGTGGAATGGACTAATTAATAAATAATCTTGTTTTTCTTTCCTTTTTATTGCCTCTTAATGACGGTTGCTTGATTAACACTGAACATTGAACACAAGAGCACATAAGTGGCCAACAATGCAAAACTAGGAACCTCCATCTTCTTGTTATATACATATATTCAACAACCAATTAGAGTTCAAATTATAGATTTCAAATTCACATGTATTGAAAGTAATTTAGTTTTTTTAGCGACTTGATCTGCATCATTAGATAAACTTTTTGTTTCAACAAGGATCTCCACGGAATGGTAATTAGGGTTTTATTTCCACGCATTCAATATCTTATTATATAGAGACAGCTAGCTACCGTTGAATAAGTTAGGTCAAACCGTATATTAAACAAAATTAATAGATAATTGGTAATAACATTATGAACGCATGTGTCAATTCTAATATATTTGTTGGCTTTGTCGATTTTAAATATTTTTGATTACTTAATTTCCTTTCTAATAAAATTCTATTCTAACTTCATTATACAATTGAGGTTGAAACAGAGTGAAAGAGAAGAAGAGACTTTAGAAAATCTGTGTATTGCAAACGAGCATGAGTTACTATTATAGCTTTAATGCTCTAGATTTAACATATCAAATAATGATTATTGATAAACAAAATTATTGGCTCAGATCAGGGAGACCAAAAGACATCAGCTTATTTATCTACACAAACAAGTACAACAACAAATGGGGCCTTTTCTTTTAACCTCGAATAAATCCCTTTCTTCCCCAACTCTTTTTATTTTATTTTAATTTCACCCTCTGCAAATGTAAAATAATATCAATATAATGAGGAAATATGGGGGAGAGAAGAAAGAAGCATCATCATCCCAAAGTTTTCCATACATAAATTATATATAAAAAATAATTGATGAACTCCGAATCCTTCTCATACCCTTACATATATGCACACGCAGAAGAAGGCATTTTCGGTAATTCTTGGCTCGAAGAAGATCCATCATCATCACTCGTCTTCGTTTCCGACGAGAGCGAACGTGAAAGGAGAAACTTTGTAACCATCGCCTTCGTAGAACTTGTTCTGATACTCCACCCAGTGAAGACGCAGCGCGTGAAGGAACGCGCTCAACGTCTCCATCATCAGAAGCACCCCCACGGTTGCAAAGATGAAGACGAGTATCCTAACGATCAGGATGAAGATGTTGTTGAAGCTGTTGCCGTGAACAACAAGGAAGACAAGAGAGACAAGACTCTTTGTGTTATCAACACCTTCTTACAGAGTAATTTAATAACTGAGATTTGCAGAAAGAGTGTTTAAGCGTATATAACAGCGTCTACTTACCCCCAAGCCATAAGGAGAACCTTCTCGTAGAACACTGACGACAATTCCGAGTGGGCAAGACTGAACAAGTAAAGCCCAACATAGGCATATAGATTAGTCATCATGACATGATGAGTCTAGCTTATATGTGAGTGTCACTAACTAACTAGTAAGTGTCTTTGAGAGTTGTCGTTTGTACCTGAGAGCCCAGAGACGAAGATAAGAAGCAGTTTTGGCAACAGCGCCAAGCACAAACTCGATGGTGTGAATGAGCTGGTGGACAAAGATTTCGCTGAATTCAAACTCGTCATGTCCATGGGATCCCCCATTTGTTTCTACTTGAAGACTCTCATCTGTCTCGTCGAGCTGTGCATATGACTCACCTTGATGTCTCTGGAGAAGGCAAAAAGAAATCAAGTTTCAGTGGTCAAGCACAAACTCAATTTGAAGTTTTTAAGTAAACCGACGAGGAAAGGCACCCACAGCTTCATGTTGTTTCTTCAAGATGAACGGCTTTGGCAACAACATCCACGGTACAGAAACCAGTGCCAGAAAGAGGAATGTGAGCTGAAACGGAAAAGGAATGCGATGAGAACTTATAATTTTTTTTATGAAAATACAGAGAAGGAGCATTTGTTGGGTGTCGATGCAAACCTGTACTGTTTTCTGGTTAGGGAAAAGCTGATTCTCTCCTAAATCATCCATAGGGCTCAGGAACATGTAGATCATTACGTGATATAAATCCGCTTGAGAGCCAGTGCACCACTTTATGATGATGAGGACCGATAGATAGCCAAACAAGCAGTTCAAGAATATCATCTGGGGAACGAACTGGAAACCGGGAACGGTTCAGCTCATTAAAAGTAGCATGTTAAAATATAGCCTATAAACGGTTAATCACCTAAATCCCGAAGAAACAATAGATGTGTGTGCCAACTAACATTCTCACAGGAATATTAGATTACACGTACAGGTCAATCTATCGCCGACGTGTCAAATCATCATTGGTTTGAATTTCAGTTTCAAAATATTCCGCTTTTTCCGTTATTTTACTATATATAATCCCTTTCTCTCCCGTCTCTGTTCTCTCCAGATCGGTTACTCATGGATCATCTTAGGGTTTTCTTCTCCCTTTCTCTTCTCTTTTTTTTCGTCTCTGTTTCGATTTGCGAGAACGACGGCGAGGATCTATTGATCCGGCAAGTGTTTAATGGATCGGAGCCGGGAGTTTTGACATCGGAGGATCACTTCTCTCTGTTCAAGAGGAAATTCGGTAAAGTTTACGGTTCTCTCGAGGAGCATTACCACAGATTCTCCATTTTCAAAGCGAATCTCCGGCGAGCGATGCGTCACCAGAGGATGGATCCTTCGGCTCGCCATAGCGTTATGCAGTTTTCGGATCTGATTCATTCCGAGTATTGGAGAATGTATATGGGGGTTAAAGGCGGGTTTAAGCTTCCCAAGGACGCTAATCAAGCCCCGATCCTCCCTACCCAGAATCTCCCAGAGGATTTCGATTGGAGAGATCACGGCGCAGTGACCCCCGTCAAAAATCAGGTATTTTTTTATTTGGAAAGATCGAATTTTGTGTTTTGTGTGTGTCTGATGAGTCTTTTGTTGATTAGGAATCTTGTGGATCGTGCTGGAGTTTCAGCACTACAGGTGCGCTTGAAGGTGCTCACTTCCTCGCAACTGGCAAACTCGTCAGCCTCAGTGAGCAACAGCTCGTCGATTGTGATCACGAGGTCTGAGACTGAGACTTGCCTTCTTATTCTTCTCTTTTTTTTTTTTTGAGGTTATCGAATAACTTTCATTTATGTATGCAGTGTGATTCAGAGCAGGAAGGTTCATGCAAATCTGGTTGCAACGGTGGGCTAATGAACAGCGCCTTTGAGTACACGCTCAAAACCAGAGGGCTCATGCGAGAGGAAGACTATCCTTACACCGGCACTGAAGGTGAGACCTGCAAGTTAGACAAGTCTAGGATCGTGGCCTCTGTCTCCAACTTCAGCGTTGTCTCCATCAACGAGGACCAGATCGCTGCGAACCTTGTCAAAAACAGTCCTCTAGCTGTCGTAATCAACGCGGCTTACATGCAAACCTACATGGGAGGAGTGTCGTGCCCTTACATATGCTCGAGGTGGCTCAACCACGGTGTGTTGCTGGTGGGTTATGGCTCGGCCGGGTTTGCTCAGGCGAGGTTGAAGGAAAAGCCGTATTGGATCATCAAAAACTCATGGGGAGAAACTTGGGGCGAGAGTGGTTTCTATAAGATTTGCAAAGGCCGTAACATTTGCGGCGTTGACAGTTTGGTCTCCACCGTCGCTGCTGCCTCCGTCTAAAGAGGTTTTCATTGTTCATTTAGACAAAACCAGCATTGATTCTTGTCTCTCTCCAAATCAAACATGTAAATAAATTTTATTGAAATGCATTCAATCTCAACATCACAAGAACACTCTCGAAGAAGACAAAAGGAAAGAAACGATAAACATTCTTAGATTGTTTCAAGAAAGGAAATGCCAAATAAGAACCCAGATATTAAAAGAACAATCTCCAAGAAGGCAAAAGGAAAGAAACGATAAACATTCTAGATTGTTCAAAGAAAGGAAGATGCCAAATAAGAATCCAAATTTTCAACAACACAAACAAACACTGTTGAAGAAGACAAAAGGAAGGAAATAAACGATAAAAGAGAGAGTATCACAAACAATCTATAGATTTTTCTCTCAAAACTTTCTCCAAGGGGGCACACTTATAACTCCATCACATCTCTAGCACGCCTTATGATGCGAACGCACTCTTGGAACAGCAGATACTGAAATGCACAGGCTTTGGTTCCCGAGCTTCCTTCAGAGAGATCAGCTGGTGCTGGTGGGTTTTGGCAGATGATCAGGTCAAAACCTCCAAACCTCTCCACCAAATCCTCCAGCGTCTTTGTCCTTACGCTAGCGATGTCTTCAATCTGCACAAGCTCTCCGGTTTGTCTTGAAGTCTGCCACCATCTCTTCAGTATGTTCCGGCTCAATCCGCAGTGCTCAACAGAGACAACACATCTCAGATGAATCCTCAAGCGGCTTAAGGCGATTTCAGCACCACCGACTCCACTGAAGAGTGATAGAAGTCTTACCCCGTCAGGAAACTGAGCCTTGATCCCTGAGATGTGGTAACCCAATGTATCGGTTTGGAAGCAATAATCAAGCAACTTCAATCTTTCAGCCAACTTTACACCAGCAGTGTGGTACGGCGGATACCCCATCAGATACTCTAACTTTTCAGGGTTTTTTTCATCAAACATACTCAATTTTGGCTGTGTGAGTATACCACACCTGTTTTCAGTTGGGAGGTCATGCACGTATACTTCTTTCCTGTGAAACCCGGAGAACATACTAGTATCCACATTCACTTGTTGAATTTCAAACAGGAACTTAGAGACCTTACACCTCCATTCGAAAGACAGCTCTCCCAGGTTTGCGTAGAAGAAATAAGGTCTTCGCCTCGATAAACTTGGCTGCATTACACTGGGGAACTCGGATGCTCTCCGTTTCGACTCATATTGCATCCTCGGGGTTAGCATCATCGAACTTGAGTCTCCCACATGTCCGGGATCATATTGCATCATCCTCGGGGTTACCATCATCAAACCTGAGCCTCCTACATGTCCGGGCTCATATTGCATCATCCTCGAGGTTACCATCATCGAACGTGAGCCTCCCACATGTCCGGGCTCATATTGCATCATCCTCGGGGTTACCATCATCGAACTTGAGCCTCCCACATGTCCGGGCCCATCTTGCATCCTCGGGGTTACCATCATCGAACTTGAGCCTCCCACATGTCCGGGCTCATCTTGCATCCTCGGGGTTTCCATCATCGAACTTGAGCCTCCCACATGTCGGGGTCTTTGACGTTTCTTCCCTCTGTCAACAAAGTCTGGAGATGCCTTCTTCTCTTTAATTTTTATTCCTTTACCCTTTGACTTTGACTTCTCCCCCACATTGGCAGTGGCAGTGCCACTCGATGAACCCCCATCACCAAGAACTTCCCAAGTCCTTACGGGAGCAGCTTCCTGAGCTAGTTCCCAAGTCCTTACGGGAGCAGCTTCCTGAGCTAGTTGAAGAGCAATGATATAGTTGATCAATTCCTCCATGGGTGTGTTTTCACCTATTAAAAAAAAAAAAAAAAACAAGACAAACACCAAGAAATTAGATGCCAAATGAGAACCTTAAAAACCTAGATCATAGATCAAAAGTCTTATTAGCGAGATCTCTCATATCAATTCAAGTTCTATGATCTTTCACCTAGTTTCGAAAAGGAAACCTAATAACAATTCAAACCATCTTCACCAAGTTTCAAAAAGGAAACCTCAATAATCAAACAATGCATTTATAGTTTTTTGAATGAAAGAAGCATTTGGATACCGTTTGCATCAATTGCTCTGTGCACAAGAGTAGGATAAAATCCCATCTCAATCAGCAATATACTCGCATGATTAGCCACCATTTTGTATTAAATCAACGAAATCTGCACATAAACGTAACATAATGCGACAATCAATGTGTAAACCATGATGAATTGTTTTTTTTTTTAAAATAAACACACGGAATAAAGAAATGAACTTGCGCATTGATGATAGTCTGGGAAAAGATAAAATCTTTAATTAAGAAATCTAAAAGTTTTAGTATAATATTAAGATTCCGACAAAGGGGGACCCGAGAGAGATTGAGGAGGAAGAAGGAAAATGCCTGACCTTTGGGTCCACGACGAGTTTCCTCTGAAGCAACAAAGCGGCGCGTGGAGTGAACAGATCCCGGCTATGGTGGGATCTCTGATAACAAAGCCGCAATTTATATAAAGCTTGATCAACCATGTGAGGAAAACGAACGGCCCAGATCACACTATAGATAAAATATTTTATCTAGTCAATTAGGTCCAGTCAAAGGTCTTTTTTCCGTATTTCTTTAACAATTTATGTATTTTAAATGCAAAATTTGTATTAATATTAAGGCTAAAAAATTAAAACATAATGGTACATCTAATAACCATAGATGTTAATTATTTGATTTTTTAGATTTCTCACACATATATAGAAATCAATCATAAATTATTTTTTACAATACTTTTTTTTTTACTTTTCAATTTAATATTTTATTCTATATCCAATAAGACTTTATTTTTTCCTTTTGTAAAACAAAACACATTGAATATTGACTTGCAGAACATCAATCTTTTGGAAACAATATAAAAATCCAAAAAATCAAAAAATTAAGAAGAGAAAGAGTATTAGATGTACATCTAATAATTTATTTACTTGGTGGTCCAGTCTGTTACATATAAGAGATTATAGAATAACAGTTATTACATGTAAAAACAAAATTTAAATCATCGATATATGTAACAGACTGGACCACCAAAATTTTGTGATCCAACTGGTATGTCAAAGGACTAATTGTATTTAGGGCTTGCTTTCAGAGTTTCTATATATGAAAAAATAAATTAAAAGAGAAGAAACAACCTAAGACATGGTGGAATGGACTAATTAATAAATAATCTTGTTTTTCTATCCTTTTTATTGCCTCATAATGACGGTTGCTTGATTAACACTGAACATTGAACACAAAAGTACATAAGTGGCCAACAATGCAAAACTAGGAACCTCCATCTTCTTGTTATATACATATCTTCAACAACCTTACATGAATTAGAGTTCAAATTATAGATTTCAAATTCACATGTATTGAAAGTAATTTAGTTTTTTTAGCGACTTGATCTGCATCATTAGATAAACCCTTTGTTTCAACAAGGATCTCCACGGAATGGTAATTAGGGTTTTATTTCCACGCATTCAATATCTTATCATATAGAGACAGCTAGCTACCGTTGAATAAGTTAGGTCAAACCGTATATTAAACTAAATTAATAGATAATTGGCAATAACATTATGAATGCATGTGTCAATTCTAGTATATTCGTTGGCTTTGTCGATTTTAAATATTTTTGATTACTTAATTTCCTTTCTAATAAAATTCTATTCTAACTCCATTATACAGTTGAGGTTGAAACAGAGTGAAAGAAAAGAAGAGACTTTAGAAAATCTGTGTATTGCAAACGAGCACGAGTTACTATTATAGCTTTAATGCTCTAGATTTAAGAGGGGAACATATCAAATAATGATTATTGTTAAACAAAATTATTGGCTCAAATCAGGGAGACCAAAAGACATCAGCTTATTTTTCTACACAAACAAGTACAACAACAAATGGGACCTTTTCTTTTAACCTCGAATAAATCATTTTCTTCCCCAACTCTTTTTATTTTATTTTAATTTTACCCTCTGCAAATGTAAAATAATTTCAATATAATGAGGAAATATGGGGGAGAGAAGAAAGAAGCATCATCATCCCAAAGTTTTCCATACATAAATTATATATAAAAAATAATTGATGAACTCCGAATCCTTCTCATACCCTTACATATATGCACACGCAGAAGAGGCATTTTCGGTAATTCTTGGCTCGAAGAAGATCCATCATCATCACTCGTCTTCGTTTCCGACGAGAGCGAACGTGAAAGGAGCAAATTTGTAACCATCGCCTTCGTAGAACTTGTTCTGATACTCCACCCAGTGAAGACGCAGCGCGTGAAGGAACGCGCTCAACGTCTCCATCACCAGAAGCACCCCCACGGTTGCAAAGATGAAGACGAGTATCCCAACGATCAGGATGAAGATGTTGTTGAAGCTGTTGCCGTGAACAACAAGGAAGACAAGAGAGACAAGACTCTTTGTGTTATCAACACCTTCTTACAGAGTAATTTAATAACTGAGATTTGCAGAAAGAGTGTTTAAGCGTGTCTACTTACCCCCAAGCCATAAGGAGAACCTTCTCGTAAAACACTGACGACAACTCCGAGTGGGCAAGACTGAACAAGTAAAGCCCAACATAGGCATATAGATTAGTCATCATGACATGATGAGTCTAGCTTATATGTGAGTGTCACTAACTAACTAGTAAGTGTCTTTGAGAGTTGTCGTTTGTACCTGAGAGCCCAGAGACGAAGATAAGAAGCAGTGTTGGAAACAGCGCCAAGCACAAACTCGATTGTGTGAATGAGCTGGTGGACAAAGATTTCGCTGAATTCAAACTCTTCATGTCCATGGGATCCCCCATTTGTTTCTACTTGAAGACTCTCATCTGTCTCGTCGAGCTGTGCATATGACTCACCTTGATGTCTCTGGAGAAGGCAAAAAGAAATCAAGTTTCAGTTATGGTCAAGCACAAACTCAATTTGAAGTTTTTAAGTAAACCGACGAGGAAAGGCACCCACAGCTTCATGTTGTTTCTTCAAGATGAACGGCTTTGGCAACAACATCCACGGTACAGAAACCAGTGCCAGAAAGAGGAATGTGATCTGAAACAGAAAAGGAATGCGATGAGAACTTATAATTTTTTTTATGAAAATACAGAGAAGGAGCATTTGTTGGGTGTCGATGCAAACCTGTACAGTTTTCTGGTTAGGGAAAAGCTGATTCTCTCCTAAATCATCCATAGGGCTCAGGAACATGTAGATCATTACGTGATACAAATCCGCTTGAGAGCCAGTGCACCACTTTATGATGATGAGGACCGATAGATAGCCAAACAAGCAGTTCAAGAATATCATATGGGGAACGAACTGGAAACCGGGAACGGTTCAGCTCATTAAAAGTAGCATGTTAAAATATAGCCTATAAACGGTTAATCATCATTAGATAGGAATCCAAATATAAAGAGAGAAACAAAGAATATAACTACAGTGTATACAAAAAGTTTGAGAGTAAGCATTACACAATCTCCAAGATCTTACTTTTTTTTCACCTAAATCCCGAGGAAACAATAGATGTGTGTGCCAACTAACATTCTCGCAGGAATATTAGATTACACGTACAGGTCAATCTATCGCCGACGTGTCAAATCATCATTCGTTTGAATTTCAGTTTCAAAATATTCCGCTTTTTCCATTATTTTACTATATATAATCCCTTTCTCTTCCGTCTCTGTTCTCTCCATATCGGTTACTCATGGATCATCTTAGGGTTTTCTTTTCCCTTTCTCTTCTCTTTGTTTTCGTCTCTGTTTCGGTTTGCGAGAACGACGGCGAGGATCTATTGATCCGGCAAGTGGTTAATGGATCGGAGCCGGGAGTTTTGACATCGGAGGATCACTTCTCTCTGTTCAAGAGGAAATTCGGTAAAGTTTACGGTTCTCTCGAGGAGCATTACCACAGATTCTCCGTTTTCAAAGCGAATCTCCGGCGAGCGATGCGTCACCAGAGGATGGATCCTTCGGCTCGCCATGGCGTTACGCAGTTTTCAGATCTGACTCCTTCCGAGTTTTGGAGAATGCATATGGGGGTTAAAGGCGGGTTTAAGCTTCCCAAGGACGCTAATCAAGCCTCGATCCTCCCTACCCAGAATCTCCTAGAGGATTTCGATTGGAGAGATCACGGCACAGTGACCCCCGTCAAAAATCAGGTATTTTTCGATTTGGAGAGATCGAATTTTGTGTTTTTGTGTGTGTCTGATGAGTCTTTTGTTGATTAGGAATCTTGTGGATCGTGCTGGAGTTTCAGCACTACAGGTGCGCTTGAAGGTGCTCACTTCCTCGCAACTGGCAAACTCGCCAGCCTCAGTGAACAACAGCTCGTCGATTGTGATCACGAGGTCTGAGACTGAGACTTGCCTTCTTATTCTTCTCTTTTTTTTTTTTTGAGGTTATCGAATAACTTTCATCTCTGTATGCACTGTGATCCAGAGCAGGAAGGTTCATGCGACTCTGGTTGCAACGGTGGGCTAATGAACTGCGCCTTTGAGTACACGCTCAAAACCGGAGGGCTCATGCGAGAGGAAGACTATCCTTACATCGGCACTGATGGAGGGACCTGCAAGTTAGACAAGTCTAGGATCGTGGCCTCTGTCTCCAACTTCAGCATTGTCTCCATCAACGAGGACCAGATCGCTGCGAACCTTGTCAAAAACGGTCCTCTAGCTGTCGCAATCAATGCGGCTTACATGCAAACCTACATGGGAGGAGTGTCGTGCCCTTACATATGCTCGAGGCGGCTCAACCACGGTGTGTTGCTGGTGGGTTATGGCTCGGCCGGGTTTGCTCAGGCGAGGTTGAAGGAAAAGCCGTATTGGATCATCAAAAACTCATGGGGAGAAACTTGGGGCGAGAGTGGTTTCTATAAGATTTGCAAAGGCCGTAACATTTGCGGCGTTGACAGTTTGGTCTCCACCGTCGCTGCTGCCTCCGTCTAAAGAGGTTTTCATTGTTCATTTAGACAAAACCAGCATTGATTCTTGTCTCTCTCCAAATCAAACATGTAAATAAATTTTATTGAAATGCATTCAATCTCAACATCACAAGAACACTCTTGAAGAAGACAAAAGGAAAGAAACGATAAACATTCTTAGATTGTTTCAAGAAAGGAAATGCCAAATAAGAACCCATATATTCAAAGAACAATCTCCAAGAAGGCAAAAGGAAAGAAACGATAAACATTCTAGATTGTTCAAAGAAAGGAAGATGCCAAATAAGAATCCAAATTTTCAACAACACAAACAAACACTGTTGAAGAAGACAAAAGGAAGGAAAGAAACGATAAAAGAGAGAGTATCACAAACAATCTATAGATTGTTCTCTCAAAACTTTCTCCAAGGGGGCACACTTATAACTCCATCACATCTCTAGCACGCCTTATGATGCGAACGCACTCTTGGAACAGCAGATACTGAAATGCACAGGCTTTGGTTCCCGAGCTTCCTTCAGAGAGATCAGCTGGTGCTGGTGGGTTTTGGCAGATGATCAGGTCAAAACCTCCAAACCTCTCCACCAAATCCTCCAGCGTCTTTGTCCTTACGCTAGCGATGTCTTCAATCTGCACAAGCTCTCCGGTTTGTCTTGAAGTCTGCCACCATCTCTTCAGTATGTTCCGGCTCAATCCGCAGTGCTCAACAGAGACAACACATCTCAGATGAATCCTCAAGCGGCTTAAGGCGATTTCAGCACCACCGACTCCACTGAAGAGTGATAGAAGTCTTACCCCGTCAGGAAACTGAGCCTTGATCCCTGAGATGTGGTAACCCAATGTATCGGTTTGGAAGCAATAATCAAGCAACTTCAATCTTTCAGCCAACTTTACACCAGCAGTGTGGTACGGCGGATACCCCATCAGATACTCTAACTTTTCAGGGTTTTTTTCATCAAACATACTCAATTTTGGCTGTGTGAGTATACCACACCTGTTTTCAGTTGGGAGGTCATGCACGTATACTTCTTTCCTGTGAAACCCGGAGAACATACTAGTATCCACATTCACTTGTTGAATTTCAAACAGGAACTTAGAGACCTTACACCTCCATTCGAAAGACAGCTCTCCCAGGTTTGCGTAGAAGAAATAAGGTCTTCGCCTCGACAAACTTGGCTGCATTACACTGGGGAACTCGGATGCTCTCCGTTTCGACTCATATTGCATCCTCGGGGTTAGCATCATCGAACTTGAGCCTCCCACATGTCCGGGCTCATATTGCATCATCCTCGGGGTTACCATCATCGAACCTGAGCCTCCCACATGTCCGGGCTCATATTGCATCATCCTCGAGGTTACCATCATCGAACTTGAGCCTCCCACATGTCCGGGCTCATATTGCATCATCCTCGGGGTTACCATCATCGAACTTGAGCCTCCCACATGTCCGGGCTCATATTGCATCATCCTCGGGGTTACCATCATCGAACTTGAGCCTCCCACATGTCCGGGCTCATCTTGCATCCTCGGGGTTACCATCATCGAACTTGAGCCTCCCACATGTCCGGGCTCATCTTGCATCCTCGGGGTTTCCATCATCGAACTTGAGCCTCCCACATATCGGGGTCTTTGACGTTTCTTCCCTCTGTCAACAAAGTCTGGAGATGCCTTCTTCTCTTCAATTTTTATTCCTTTACCCTTTGACTTTGACTTCTCCCCCACATTAGCCGTGGCAGTGCCACTCGATGAACCCCCATCACCAAGAACTTCCCAAGTCCTTACGGGAGCAGCTTCCTGAGCTAGTTCCCAAGTCCTTACGGGAGCAGCTTCCTGAGCTAGTTGAAGAGCAATGATATAGTTGATCAATTCCTCCATGGGTGTGTTTTCACCTATCACAAAAAAAAACAAGACAAACACCAAGAAATGAGATGCCAAATGAGAACCTTAAAAACCTAGATCATAGATCAAAAGTCTTATTAGCGAGATCTCTCATATCAATTCAAGTTCTATGATCTTTCACCTAGTTTCGAAAAGGAAACCTAATAACAATTCAAACCACCTTCACCAAGTTTCAAAAAGGAACCCTCAATAATCAAACAATGCATTTATAGTTTTTTGAATGAAAGAAGCATTTGGATACCGTTTGCATCAATTGCTCTGTGCACAAGAGTAGGGCAAAATCCCATCTCAATCAGCAATGTACTCGCATGATTAGCCACCATTTTGTATTAAATCAACGAAATCTGCACATAAACGTAACATAACGCGACAATCAATGTGTAAACCATGATGAATTGTTTTTTTTTTTAAATAAACACACGGAATAAAGAAATGAACTTGCGCATTGATGATAGTCTGGGAAAAGATAAAATCTTTAATTAAGAAATCTAAAAGTTTTAGTATAATATTAAGATTCCGACAAAGGGGGACCCGAGAGAGATTGAGGAGGAAGAAGGAAAATGCCTGACCTTTGGGTCCACGACGAGTCTCTTCTGAAGCAACAAAGCGGCGCGTGGAGTGAACAGATCCCGGCTATGGTGGGATCTCTGATATCAAAGCCGCAATTTATATAAAGCTTGATCAACCACGTGAGGAAAACGAACGGCCCAGATCACACTATAGATAAAATGTTTTATCTAGTCAATTAGGTCCAGTCAAAGGTCTTTTCTCCGTATTTCTTTAACAATTTATGTATTTTAAATGCAAAATTTGTATTAATATTAAGGCTAAAAAATTAAAACATAATGGTACATCTAATAACCATAGATGTTAATTATTTGATTTTTTAGATTTCCACACATATATAGAAATCAATCATAAATTATTTTTTACAATACTTTTTTTTTTTACTTTTCAATTTAATATTTTATTCTATACTCAATAAGACTTTATTTTTTCCTTTTGTAAAACAAAACACATTGAATATTGACTTGCAGAACATCAATCTTTTGGAAACAATATAAAAATCCAAAAAATCAAACAATTAAGAAGAGAAAGAGTATTAGATGTACATCTAATAATTTATTTACTTGGTGGTCTAGTCTGTTACATATAAGAGATTATAGAATAATAGTTATTACATGTAAAAACAAAATTTAAATCGTCGATATATGTAACAGACTGGACCACCAAAATTTTGTGATCCAACTGGTATGTCAAAGGACTAATTGTATTTAGGGCTTGCTTTCAGAGTTTCTATATATGAAAAAACAAATTAAAAGAGAAGAAACAACCTAAGACATGGTGGAATGGACTAATTAATAAATAATCTTGTTTTTCTAGCCTTTTTATTGCCTCATAATGACGGTTGCTTGATTAACACTGAACATTGAACACAAGAGCACATAAGTGGCCAAAAATGCAAAACTAGGAACCTCCATCTTCTTGTTATATACATATCTTCAACAACCTTACATGAATTAGAGTTCAAATTATAGATTTCAATTCACATGTATTGAAAGTAATTTAGTTTTTTTAGCGACTTGATCTGCATCATTAGATAAACCCTTTGTTTCAACAAGGATCTCGACGGAATGGTAATTAGGGTTTTACTTCCACGCATTCAATATCTTATCATATAGAGACAGCTAGCTACCGTTGAATAAGTTAGGTCAAACCGTATATTAAACAAAATTAATAAATAATTGGCAATAACATTATGAACGCATGTGTCAGTTCTAGTATATTCGTTGGCTTTGTAGATTTTAAATATTTTTGATTACTTAATTTCCTTTCTAATAAAATTCTATTCTAACTTCATTATACAGTTGAGGTTGAAACAGAGTGAAAAAAAAGAAGAGACTTTAGAAAAATATGTGTATTGCAAACGAGCATGAGTTACTATTATAGCGTTAATGCTCTAAATTTAAGAAGGAAACATATCAAATAATGATTATTGTTAAACAAAATTATTGGCTCAAATCAGGGAGACCAAAAAATATCAGCTTATTTTTCTATACAAACAAGTACAACAATAAATGAAGCCTTTTTTTTTAACTTCGAATAAATCCCTTTCTCCAACTCTTTTTATTTTATTTTAATTTCACCTTCACCAAATGTAAAATAATTTCAATATAATGAAGAAATATGGGGGAGAGAAGAAAGAAACATCATCATCCCAAAGTTTTCCATACATAAATTATATATAAAAAATAATTGATGAATTCCGAATCCTTCTCATACCCTTACATATATGCACACGCAGAAGAGGCATTTTCGGTAATTCTTGGCTCGAAGAAGATCCATCATCATCACTCGTCTTCGTTTCCGACGAGAGCGAACGTGAAAGGAGCAAATTTGTAACCATCGCCTTCGTAGAACTTGTTCTGATACTCCACCCAGTGAAGACGCAGCGCGTGAAGGAACGCGCTCAACGTCTCCATCACCAGAAGCACCCCCACGGTTGCAAAGATGAAGACGAGTATCCCAACGATCAGGATGAAGATGTTGTTGAAGCTGTTGCCGTGAACAACAAGGAAGACAAGAGAGACAAGACTCTTTGTGTTATCAACACCTTCTTACAGAGTAATTTAATAACTGAGATTTGCAGAAAGAGTGTTTAAGCGTGTCTACTTACCCCCAAGCCATAAGGAGAACCTTCTCGTAAAACACTGACGACAACTCCGAGTGGGCAAGACTGAACAAGTAAAGCCCAACATAGGCATATAGATTAGTCATCATGACATGATGAGTCTAGCTTATATGTGAGTGTCACTAACTAACTAGTAAGTGTCTTTGAGAGTTGTCGTTTGTACCTGAGAGCCCAGAGACGAAGATAAGAAGCAGTGTTGGAAACAGCGCAGCGCCAAGCACAAACTCGATTGTGTGAATGAGCTGGTGGACAAAGATTTCGCTGAATTCAAACTCTTCATGTCCATGGGATCCCCCATTTGTTTCTACTTGAAGACTCTCATCTGTCTCGTCGAGCTGTGCATATGACTCACCTTGATGTCTCTGGAGAAGGCAAAAAGAAATCAAGTTTCAGTTATGGTCAAGCACAAACTCAATTTGAAGTTTTTAAGTAAACCGACGAGGAAAGGCACCCACAGCTTCATGTTGTTTCTTCAAAATGAACGGCTTTGGCAACAACATCCACGGTACAGAAACCAGTGCCAGAAAGAGGAATGTGAGCTGAAACGGAAAAGGAATGCGATGAGAACTTATAATTTTTTTTATGAAAATACAGAGAAGGAGCATTTGTTGGGTGTCGATGCAAACCTGTACTGTTTTCTGGTTAGGGAAAAGCTGATTCTCTCCTAAATCATCCATAGGGCTCAGGAACATGTAGATCATTACGTGATATAAATCCGCTTGAGAGCCAGTGCACCACTTTATGATGATGAGGACCGATAGATAGCCAAACAAGCAGTTCAAGAATATCATCTGGGGAACGAACTGGAACCTGGAACCAATGTGAGATCATACGCTTAAATATGACTTTATTTGTTGGGAGAGGATGAAAGAAGTGGGAGGTGTACGTATTAGTCAGGGAAAGTAAATCGAATAAACTCACCATACGTTTACAGCACTTTTGAAGAATTTTGCATTAAAGAAGCTCATTATGATTCCAAGGTTCATTTGGGCAACTCCAAGAAGGATTGACATTTTCATCTTAAGCGAGTTCAGGAACGGTAGTTCACTGCGGGTACCATGCCACACAGGGTCCACGCCAAATGGATAAGTGTCTCGGGTTTTGATCAGACCAATTGTAGCAGCCTCACTGAACAAATGAGACAAAAAAACTCAGAATCGTATATGGATTTTTCTTATGAAGGGTTTCGGGAACTAATCGACATACCTGCAAGAGGCATCACGGCACTCATATGCGGAGCTGGCAAACAATGGATATGGTATAGAGAAGAACTCGTTGTAGATCAAACCAGTGTATATTGAGAAGAGTGACATCATCATTATAACGTAACGGCCACCAAAAGCCATTTCCATAATATCCCCAAGTTTCTGTTGTCAGGAAGCAAAGATTGATGAGTTAGAATCTGGGATTGCAGGAAAGAAAAACATTGACAACTATTCATTAACGTCTGCATGCAACTCTTAAAACAGTAACATACACCAAAAGAATCTGCGAGTTGATACTGTGCTCAGTCAGAACATACTGCCAGTTAGGTAAATTACCTGGCTGGAAAGCTTCTTTTCTCTCAATATCAAATACATAGTTGCAAGCAGAAGACAGATTCCATGACCCCAGTCACCAAACATAACAGCAAAAAGGAAGGGGAAGGTAACAATTGTGAATACACTTGGATTGGCTTCCTGATATTTGGCTATACTGCAATGTAGTGATAAACAGAGATCAGTAAAATTCAAGAGACAAACACTAAGCGCAAATGCATATTAAAGCAAGAAAGGTTGCTTCTAGCAGCTGAATTGATTAAGGAAAACACAGCTTACAGAAAAAAATTCAGGGGTATTCCAGATTGAACAAGGAGTTGAAACCAAAATGAAAATGTTTATTTTTGAACGAGTGTGTAAGAGGCAAAAGCTTAATACTATACAACCATCCGCTAATCCTTTAAAAATGTTAGTTATAGTTAAAAAGAAATGTTCGATTTCCTCTTTCCCATAGGGCAGATGAAAAATCCAGAAGGAGATGCTTACCCGTACGCATCAACAATTTCCTGGAACGCAGTAGTAAACTTGTTTGTGCGGAAGAAAGTGGGAGGCATCTCTTTGGTTCTCAGGACCTGGAAAATTGATCCAACTTGAGAATTGGAGTCAACCGCAGCACGCTGCAACGCATCTTGAATCTGCACACGCAAAGCTTTAAACTCACTGTCGCACCAGTATATACGCAATAATTTCAATTATATGCAACTAGAGTTACTCACTTCTGTCGCTGCAAAGACAGGACTCCAGCCTTCACCCACAAGGCACTTCTTAGTCACATCAAGACTGAGCATGTTCAATGTGTGATAGATGGCTTTTTCTTTGCGAACCTGCATGGTGTAAACGTTAATTAATCTCACCTTACACAGATATGAAAATGGACATAAATGAGCACTCTACTAGTGAAAAGAAAGCTCCGAATAATAAAAGACCTTGAGGTTCCATTGCTCAAACTTATCTCCGATGGTCTCCAAAAGAACTTTGCGGTGTTCCAACCCAGCACCTATGGTAGTTTTAAGCTCTGATAACCGACCCGAAACCTGAAACATTATGAGAAGACTAAACAAGGTTAACAGTTTCTGAGAATAAATCACTGGTCTAAGACTCACTCTCCCATGGATACACAAACATAGCCCACCCAAAGAAAACTTCAAACTAGCAAGGAACAGAAAAAGGTACGAGGAATGTCCCTAACACGATTTTCTCCTCCTTAACAAAAAAAATATCGCTGAGACCAATTAACCACTACTCCCAAGATATAGTAACTGTTCAACCTAGAAACGGTAATTACTGCGAAAAAGATAAAATTTCGAACGACTAAAAGCTAGTCAGTAAATGCAACCGCCAATAAGTATTATGCAGAGAGAATATCCATAAATCAATCGTTTTTTGTTGGCTATTATTCAAGACAGTTGACTACAGCTCCATATGGTTATCATCTATAACTCATGCCATAAAGCTAACAGTTATACAAATAAAAAACAAAACATAGACACACATGACTATGAGAAGAGAAAACACCGGAATCACTCACACATCAAAAGATAATACTTACCTCGGTCATCATTTGAGCTTGTCTGCCAAGTTCTTCGCTGAAAGGGTAGCGATTAGCTCCAAAAGCTTCACATATCTTAAGGATTTTGCTTTTAGCTCTTTCCCCAGAATAGAAGACAACAAACACATTTTTCTCAGCCTGTAACATTATTTCAGATCAAAAGTCAATCTCCAGTAGAGGCAAACAGAACAATTATATTGTTTCCTGTAAAAATGTCTAGGAGAAGCTACTAGCAGGATTTAAGCAGCTAACCTTCTCCCCAGAGCTGGGATCAACAACAGATTCCTCAATGACAGACTGTCGTATG
The DNA here is from genome assembly GCA_911865555.2 of Thlaspi arvense. Classification (NCBI taxonomy): domain Eukaryota; kingdom Viridiplantae; phylum Streptophyta; class Magnoliopsida; order Brassicales; family Brassicaceae; genus Thlaspi; species Thlaspi arvense. The sequence goes on from OU466860.2 coordinate 66,815,410, forward strand.
AAGATGTTGCCCCTAGTTGCACGAAACAGGATCCTCTCGAACACCATAGACTTTTCGCGAGGCACTAGCCCAGTGAGGAATCCAAGCTTTACTTGCTTTGTTGGATCAACAGACTTCTCCTGTTAAAAAGGAAAGTTTGTAAGGTTATTTGCAGAAAACACACCTTGAAGAAAAAGAAAAAAAAGTCGCGACATTTCGTACTTCCTGCAACAAAGGAGCCTCCAGGACGTCTTCGCCCACTTGTTCTGATTCTATCTCACTCTGTTGAGCGGTAGCACTTCTATGAGCTGAAGCAAAAAATTCACCAGCCTAAAAAAAAAAAAAAAAAACATCCACATGAATATAGCACGAGATGCACATAAGTTTTTATGCCTTAGTATGCACTTCTCTCCTGAGGTAAATTAAATTAACAGAAGTAGAAAGGTTTTCAAATTAGTTACAAACCAAATCAGGAATAGAGAGATTACCTTCTCAAGAACGAGCTTGTACTCCACGAGCTCATTGTAAGACCTCTGCAACTTGTCATTGTTAGCATTAATTTCGACAAGTTCAGCTTCTAGCTCTCCAAGCTTAACCTGAAAAAAGGAGAAAGAAGGGAAAAGGTATAAGCATGAAGAAATCAAAATCAAGGCTGTGCCCAAAGAACCAGAAGCAGTGCATCTCGATTCACCTCAACATCATCCAAGTCAATATCAGTTCCTTCCCCTTGGATCTCTTTGGGAGAAACTCCTGCCTTTGACATCTGTTCCTTGAAGAAACGTATCTTCCTTGCCATCTCTCCGCATCGTTTTATCTTCAACCATCAACAATTGAGAGATGTACTTTGTTTTAATATTAACATGTTTACATTTCCCAAACACTAAAATGTAAAATACCATAACCATTTCGCATTCGCATACCTGAGCAGCATAAGTCCGTTGGAATGGGCTCTTGTCAGAATTAAGCTGGAATCAAAATCAACCATATAAGAAGAGGAATCCACAAACCCCGTCAGATCGCAATCGAAGAACAGAAAACTCATCAATGGACATCGAAAAGGAGATGATCACACAGAGAGAGGGAGAGCATACGTACGTCTTTGAACTGGACGAGGCCGAGATCACCGAGATAAGAGACGGTAAGGTGAGCAGATTCCATTGGAACAATGACCTGAACGAGTTGCATCGGCTCTGAGCGCATCAGATCCATCGGCGGGTAGCAACCACCACCGCCGCGAATCCCCGCCATGTCGAGAAAGTTCCGAATCTAGCGGAAGAGATGGGATGATGATTCGCAAATTTGTATCTCAGTGTGGGGGATCGATGAGCTGACAATTCAAGAGGTGATTTTGTTGTCTTCGTGTAGTTACTGCCACGTATTTATATTTTTTTAAATTTATTTATATGTTTTCTTTAAGATGAGATCACGAAATGATTAGTACCAGTTATCCGAAATTACCATTTTCTCCTCGTTTCGAGATTTGTAAGTATGGGCCTCATCTTCACGGCCCATATTGAATTCGGGTCAACAACACACAAACAACATACCTGATTTAATTATACGTTTGGTAAAAAACAAAAGGTATAATTGGGACTAATTCAAATAGGAATTAGGAAAAACTAAATACAGTATTTTGTTATATATATGAAAATTTTTAATTTATGTTATTTAACCCATGTCATACCAATAACCGGGTTATGTTAGCATTTCACTGGTCTGATTCGGTATACGTATTGTTGCCCATATCTTTTGCACGAAAGCCCACTATGAGGCCTATGTAAATTTAATTTGATTTATCGTTAACGGTACACCATCTTCACGGTCATCTCAGGGATTCAAAATCTATAAAGACTAATCATCACACGCCTCTCTCTCTCTCAGTCTCTCTCTCCTCCTCTGACCTAGAAAGAGAGATATCGATGTAGAGATTCAATTTTCACTTATTTTCTTGGCTTACAAGAAATCAATCGCTTCAGTAGATGTTCAGAACAACTCTAAAGTGAAGAGAGGCAAGAGACTTGTTGGCAACATCACCAGCATGATGAGAACTAAGTAGCAAAATTCTACTATAATGAAGTCTTAAAACACATAGGGATTTTGCTTCCAAGGTTGGATATAACACATTAATCCTCTGAGGTGCACCATCATGCATGTTCTCGGATTAGTAGAAGCAATTAGTGGAAAATATATATAAATGGACTTTGGAATGTAACTGAAGAATCGGTGTGAGCAGTGGAAGAGAATGATCACGCCGCCATGGCAGTAGCCGTAAGAAGTGAAGTGAGAATAGCTTAGAAATCTCTTCTTTGAGGATAACTATAACCTGGACTAGGTTTTCTTTGAGTTTAGAAATATCTTCTTTGAGAAATATCAATTTCGGTACTGTTTATGTTTAGTGAAAGCTGATAAATCTTTTTTTTTTCTAAAAAAAGCTGATAAATATACAGATCCTTCTGGGACATCGTGGAGTTCCCTAAGCACGTAAAGCTGATAAAGCTTACAAAAGCATGAATCTATTTTCTTATTGGAGAAGTTACTTACTTGTCTTTTATTTCTATACTCTATTTCCCGGTATTGGTTGAGAGCGATTCATTTTCTTGTTGAACAAGTTGCTTTTTCTTCTTATATGCTCTGTTTACTGCTTGTCTAACATTTGTTTTAAAGCAAAGATTGTTACAGAAGCATGAATTTCTCGTTCCATTTTTGTTGTATGCTCTGTTTTTCTTAGGGCTGTTGCATTAATCAATTTCTTGTTCTACAAGTTACTTATTTGCGTTTTTTTTCCCTGTTCTTTATGCCATCATCATTGCCATGTGTCTTAAGAGTTAAGACCTGTTTTATTTTGATCATGGTTTTTTTTTAACCTTTTAAGCTATATATGAATAATATTCCAATTTGGTGGTACTAACGCCCTAGAAAATCCAAAGGCAGTGGCTCCATTACATTATATAAAAGACCAAAAACAATATAATTATAGCCATTGTTATGAATGAGTTTGCATGCATTAAAGTTTCACAGGGGAAGGAGCTGGAGAAAAACCGCCGGAGTTTGAAGATTGGCAGAAACCGCGAAGGACATTTGTTTCGTCAGAGGTAAAGCCAAGGGAAGTTAGCATCGCTGGCCAACAATTGGTGGTGATGACTTCGACGGCGTGACAGCAATCCACGCCGAGTTTGGTCTCGCCGTTGAGGAAGAAGAGAACGATTTCGTTGGTGCACGATTTCAGCTCGTAGAGAGCATCCCAACACTCCATTAGTCCTCCTCCGTTAAGCCTCGCCGCTATGTTGGTGGAATCCTCCGTCGTCGTTAGTGTCCTACCGGAGATGTTGAGGACGAGGAGGAGAGCTACGGTTACAAAGAGAAAACTTGTGTTAGAAGCCATTGTTCTTTTTTGGGGTTTTGATGTGTGGTGATGATTTGTGAATGTTACGAGAGTTCTGTTTATATAGTGTGGTGTTGGATGGATTTGAAGGTTAGTGGTGATTTAAGAGTAATTAAAAGGTTAATTAGTGTGAGGAACGGGAAAGGATTTACGGTAAATGATTTTACTTAATGTCGATCATCATGGAACTTTAAAGCATAGTTAGTGAAAACGTATATAGCATTCGCTTGGAGATTATGAGTATCGGTCCTAATGGAAACGAAGGGTTAAATCTCATGTTAACATCATGTGAACAAAGAGATATATTTTCGAACATTCGTTTCTAACATAAATAGAGAAGCAGACTTGTTATATGAGCAAATTTTCGTCTAATGTTAATGATCAATAAAATTTGTCTAGAATGTGTCAGACTATATATTATGGTTACAACCTGTCCTATCTATATATTAGTTTTATATAGCTTTTGGTTATGTTTCAAATACATCTTAATTTGTTGATCTTAACTCCAAAGAAATATCATTTGAAAACCTAATTGCATCTGACAAAGCACTACATAAGCGTTATTCTGAAAATGGATGGTGATGAATGCGAAGGTTTAGGACTCCATTTCGAAGTAGATATTACAAAAAGTCGGGAAAGACACTGGTTGATCTCCTAGCTATCACAAGTAAGAACAATCAAAGGATTCAAATCTACTACCTAAAAAAAGTGTCATAACAACTTAAACCATTATACCAAATAAATGTAACTGATCATGATACCTCCAAATTGTGTATATATTTTGGTTTTGGAAGGTGCAGATTTTTCATAAATAGAAATTTTTCAATTTCAATCTCTGTATTTTTTAATCCTTTGATTTTATTTATTGCATAAAAAGGTGCAAATTCTCCTGTAAATATGAAGTAGAATAGCTTATTTTGATGTTATATCAGTAATATATATCTTAAAATTACACATTATCAAGTCATTTTGTGAGTTTTAAATTATAAGATATGTAACTAATATTTGTTAATATAATAATTTCATTAAAAATTTTAAAAATCATAATTTTCTAAAAAAGATAGCTTATATATTGATTTAAAGAAAATCCTAATTTAATATTTTTTTCTACACATTACATATATTGGAACTAAAAGATGTATAGCTAAGGACCAACTAGATTCTTAAAGCTGTATACAAAATTTGACCAACGTTTGCACACGTTTATACTTAACCAAATTAATCAAAAGATCGATCATAAATTTGCAACTAGCAAACATTATTGTATGTTGCAAAAAAAAAAAATGAAAGTTGGTTAAATTTTGTTCTAGATTCAATTAGTTATGTTTGAATAACTAAAACATGGATAGGTTTTTGATAAAAAGAAATTGATGTTTCTAAAACAACAATCCTTAGTTCAATTGCAGAAGATCCAAAATGAAGAAAAGATCTTTAATCAAGATGAAAAAGATGAATAGATCCTCAATATAGGGAAGAAGAGAGGAAGAAGATCATTTGAAACCAATTATTTGTGAATTTTCTTAAATATCCTTCTCATTTTCTTTTCTCTTTCTTTTTAAACATTTTTGGCCTTTTTTCTTTTCTAATCTCAGTCGTATATTCATTCTTTTAATCTCGATCCTCCACATAATCATTATTGATCTCATTTTTAGTTTTGTATGATTCGAAATTATCTTTGCGTATGGGTCAACATCTCATAAATATATCATATGTTTATGTCACCAAACTCTTTGTATGTTTAATTGCCACTGCCAATAAATATTGTTATGGATTTGTATAATGATGGTTTATGGGTGTTTGTATACCAAGCTAAATAATAAATCGTGAATTTAAGTCAAATAGGAATTAAGAAAATCTAAATACAGTATTTGGTTATATATGACAAATTTTAATTTATGTTATTTTTACTCATGTCATACCAAAAACGGGTTATGGTAGCATTTCACCGGTCTGATTCGGTTTGGTTTAAGCTAATACGTATTGTTGCCCATATCTTTTGCACAAAAGCCCACTATATCAGTATGAGGCCCATGTAAATTTAATTTGGTTCATCGTTAACGGTACACTATCTTAACGGTCATCTAAGGGATTCCAAATTTATAAAGACTAATCCCTCCGTTAAGCCTCGCCGCTATGTTGGTGGAATCCTCTGTCGTCTGGAGTGTCCTACCGGAGATGCTGAGGACGAGGAAAGGATGAGAGCTACGGTGACAAAGAGGAAACTTGTGTTAGAAGCCATTGTTCTTTTTTTGGGTTTTGTTCTGTGGTGATGATTTGTGTCACGAGAGTTCTGTTTATATAGTGTGGTTTTGGATGGATCTGAAGGTTAGTGGTGATTTAAGAGTAATTAAAAGGTTGATTAGTAGGAGGAACGGGAAAGGATTGACGGTAAATGCTTATACTTAATGTTGTTCATCATGGAACTTTAAAGCATAGTTGCTGAAAACGTATTTAGCATTCGCTTGGTGATTATGAGTAACGGTATTAATGGAAACGAAGGGTTAATCCTCATGTTAGCATCATGTGAACAAAGAGATATTTTCGAACATTCGTTTCTAACATAAATAGAGAAGCAGACTTGTTGTTGTAAATAGTTCTTTCAAGAATTGATGAGAACGTTATTTTAATTAGTTTTAAGGAAAACACATATATACAATTATACTGTTCGTACAGTAATTTATAGTATAAGTAAGCAATCAAATAAATAATTTAAACATTAATGAAAGGAACCCAAGTGGGAATCATTGGTTGTATGTCATGGTTTTCTAGGAAAAGTTTAATTTGACATTCGAGAAATATGTAATCACTATTATTCCAAATTAAAAGTAGACCACCATAATGATAATGTGTAAATGTGGAGTTAGGCCACAGTTATATTCCACAACATTCGTATGAATGAGTAATTGAACTAAAGCATATAAAGATATTACTATATTTAGAAACTTACGTTTAAATTTTGAAGGAAAAAAAAGAATTATTAAGGATTTAGATTTGTTCGTAGAGTTGAATTATGTATTTTTTTATAATTGAACTTTTGTTTAGTATTGCGGAAAAAAAAATCATTTTACATATATTTTAAAAATATATATAAAATACTTCATAAAAGCTAAATTTGTTTTATTTTTTATTCTAAGATACTAAAGCCATGCATGCTTACATACATGTTGATACTTGATACCCATTACCCTTCGGTTTAAATACCCATATTATCCTAATCTGTCTTATTATAATATAACCAATCAAATGATTAATTTATTCAACTGGTAAGCTAGGTGTTAGCCTAGCTTTACACACATAGGCTACACCATAGGGTGTGATTCCCATTAACCCATTTTCATTAAATTAATTTAAAACCTTAAATTTGTTAGTACAATAATATTAACACTTTTAGGGGAGGGAATAATTCCAAAAAGCTAATGCTAAAAGGAAATCGCACCATAAAATGTACGATCTCGACACCTGTTTAGCGAAACATAATTTAAGATAGAAAAAGTCATCATAAGAACGATTCACTAATATAGGCATAACACATATAATCAATTAATAAAAACCCTAAGCAAGAACATGCAAGTAAAAGGCGCACACAGTCTTTTATGCAAAATCGTGATCAGGCAAGCTAATTGAGTGTTCTCATCACCAGATAATATCTTCTCTCCATTTTTGCTTATGATACATTGTCATTGTGAATATCATAGATTCATCTAGTTAAGCCACGATTATCATTTAATTATATATAAATATTTATCAAGAATAGTATTTCAGCATATGTAATTTTGTATAGACATCGTTGGTTTTATATGTTCAGTTAGGATCATATTTAGTTTTATTCATATAACTTGCAATACAAGAAATAAATTAACTCAATCATAAGTTCATAACAATATAATTTTAGTTTATATCTGATAATTTATTTACAAAGATCAGTATTAATTGCGATATGGTTTTCATTATTATACAGTACTCTTTTATGTTTTCATATAGGAGTATGTAGTCATGCATGATACATTTGTGAAATGTTTTATTATTGTGGCTAGTTCCGTTGTTGATAGCTAGATTGTAGGACAGGTAGCGCAGCCTGATGTAATTTATAAAAGAAAAATACTCAATTATTCATTAATGCACAATTAAATTAGTACTAATCGAGAAAATTAAATGATGTAGGTTAGTAGGTAACAAGACAAAAGTTAATCCCTCTCAACGGCCACCTGTTAGCTTACTTATACTATTTGTCTATATTATTATCATCACAATATGTACTCAGCATCAAGTAATAATAAATTTGGTGTTAATATTCTGAACTTCATCGATATATTGGTGCTAGGAGATACAAATGTCGTGCTCAATAGGTTCAGTTAGCTTTTATAGTTTGTAGACTTTGATTGTTGTTTCATGTTAACTTAAGAACACATTATAAATGAGAACTAAAACAAATAAAGATATTATATGATAAAGTATTATATCGGAGCTGGAAAAATAGCAAGTATACATTAATTATGTTACATATATAGCTAATTATGAATCATGATGAGCCCTAATTTGGAGTAACTAACACTATATAATATTTTTTCTGTTTTATAATAAGTGTCATTTGGATAAAATGTATCTGCAATGTATATGGATGTATTAAACTCAAAATATATCTAGATACATACAGTTATAATGCAAATACATTTTCTCCAAATAATACTTATTATGAAACAGAGGGAGTAATTGATAAGAATACAAGAACTTCGTTTATATTCATTTAAATTAATTAATTTACAATGAAAAAACATTCAATTTTATTCTTAAGACTTTTGGTGAGAAGAAAATTGGGTACCGGACATGAAGTCGGTAAAAGGGCTAGTTATCATCAAGGGACATGAAGGAGGAAGTAGCTCTTGATCTTGATGGTTATTATGACGACGATGAGCAGATTGATGATCTACGTTCACTTTTTCTAGGCCTTGATCGTGAAGAATCCCTCTGAAAATGTGTCCTCCGATGTGCACCGTCGTCTGATAAGCGTATTGTTCTTTTCCGTCGTCGATTGAACTCACTTTTACGCATCGGAAATCCGCAACAGAACTCAACTCCGCCGGAAAATGTGCAGCAGTGTCGATTCTGACACCTAGTGACCAGAATGAATGGTTCGATCTAATAAGTTAGATGATTGAGCAGTATTGTTTAATAACTTTAGTTGCATCAATTATTTGCGTAGTGTATAATTTTTATAAATAAGCCATCAAAAGAATAAGCAACAAATACTAAACCAAAAAAATTGATTTCTCGAACTTGTCAAAGATTATAAGAGACTATTGATATCTTTTTTATCTACATGCTAATTACCAGTAAATCTACTTATGTATTATAAAGATCATAGCTATAAGTATTAGAAGATCAAGAATAAACAAATGAACTATGACCAAAAAAAAAAAAAATCAAGAATCATAAGCAAATGGCTTGTTACCATTTAAAAAAACTAATTCATCACTAAATGTATTGAGAAGTTAAAAAATTAATACATCATCACATCTCCTTAGGTATAAATAAACACACATGAACTTATACATGAGCCATAAGAGTAGGAAGAAAGGTAAGAACCAGATGATGAAGGGGAAGAAGATGGGTGTGGTTCTCTGAGACGTTTAGGGTTGGTAGTAGAGAGCGGTTGCGTTTGTGTTTGCGTTTGCGGTAGGTGTTTGTGGGATCTTCTATAGGCCGGAACCCAAGTGCTCTTGATGTGAGTTTGGCAATGAAAGGCTTTGGTTTTGCAGCAAGTTCTGCATCGCATATACACACACTCTTTCTTGGCTTGATTCCCACAGTCTTCACACCTTCTTCCCATTATCATCATCGTCACTTCATTACATGTGCCTTTCTCATCATACTCATAAACATATATATATGTTGGAGCCGACCATTTTAGATCTCTTTGTTTGCTTCCTCTTTATGTCCAAAAAGAGAAAGATATAGATATTTTTTAAATGAATAGTTGAAAAGTTATGGCCACTATATAGATTTATTAAATTATTAGTTAACTTCGATTGGTAACTGAAATTTTGGAGATGTGGTACATTAGGATATACCTGTTCAATAATATGGTTTATAATTTATAAAGAATAAAATTTTTAAAACAATTAGGAAAAGAAGAGAAAACAGTCGAAATTACAAAAGTACAAATTAGATAATTACTTACAAATAAAAAGGAACAATCAAAATAAGCGAACCAACAACCCTTAATCAAACCACTAGAAATAGTATACAGTAGAATCTCTATAAATTAATACTCGATAAATTAATAATCACTATAAATTGATAATTTTTGTTGGTTTCAGTGTAAAAATTGACAAATTTCGATAAGATAATAAAATACTACTTTTTTAAAGTTATATATAAAAATATGGTCACAATAATAATATAAATTAATAATTATAAATTTAGGTATATATTAGTAATATAATATAGTAAACTATGATAATATTGTTATTTCAAATTTATAAAATTTGTTTAATTTATCTTCTAAATTTATTATTATAATATTTTTTGAATGAATTTTATATTGTTGAAAATATTGATTTTGTTTTTTTTATGAATATTAAAAATTCAAACTAAAAATATTTCTATTAAATTTATCGATTAATTAATAATTTTATAAATTAATAAAATTTGAGAGTCCCAACATTATTAATTTATAGAAATTTTACTGTATATCACATTGTTTTTATAGCAAGTTTGTGGTTTTCTTTTTTCTACCTAAAAAACAATTCAATGCAGTTCTATACGGCTACATTTTTTAATGATGAGTGGGGCTCTTATGGTAATGTATATGATCGATGCTTTTGTACTATTGTCGGCCGCAACTTTATTCATATTCGTGGTAAATTACAAAGTATCACTAACATTATTGTTTTTGTTGCATATATAGAATAGCACCCGGCAGGTATACGAAGTATCAATTTATCGAATAACACAAAGTATCACTCCGTTGATCAAAGTAACACTAGAAACAAAATTCGTCAACATTTGTCATCATAGATAACGAAATAGATGTTCTTGAAGATGTAAATATACCAAACAAACAAAGATATAGGCGAAGAAGCTAAGTTCTCATGCATTGTTATTAAGAAAAGAAACAACTTAAAAGACTTAAAAAGAGTAATAGAGAAAATTTAACAAACCCGACTTTTAAGTACACAAATCATAAAACACCAAAAGCTCAAACACTCTTATTCCGTTAAAAGTGCATCTCGTACTTACCGGACTTGAGACGGGGAGCATAGCAAACCAGAGGCGTCTGCGCCAATGACGGCAAGATCACAGACCGTGCAGATATTCCCTTCCTGGCTTGGTACAAACCGGGCGGTGCAGTACGGGCAGGAAACGTCTTTCTGTCCTCTGTAGATTGGGACATAAGTCGACCCGCAAATCACAAACGGGTTCCTGAAGTCGTAGTTGAGCTTTGTTTCATCGGTCATGTTGCGTTCGGCGGCTTGGACAACTTGTCTAGCCATCTTGGCCTGGCTCTCCACAGGGTTGGTTTCCAACAATCTTTTGGCGAAGTTATAAGCAGTGGCGAGGTTCTTCGACTTGTAGCAGACGCCCATTGCACTAAGCAGCGCGAGCCGTAAGTGAGGTGCCTGGAGGTTGCAGTGAGTGAAGTACGCGGCTAGCTCCTGCTGCCTCACCGGATCATCTTTAGTCTCTCTTCTCTTCAGCTCCATTTTAAGACCGAGGACGTATTCTTTAACGAGAGTGACCAGTTCCTTAACCTCATCGACTTCCCTTCTTGACTCGACTACCACTAGTGGGACGGTGTGGAGGATAGAGAGGAAGAGACGGAGAGCCTCGATGAACTTCCCACTTGTTGTGGCTTTGTAGCCGGATTTGAGCTTCTCCTCTAGCTGAGAGAAATCAAAAACAAGAGCTGGTTGGCCACGGACGTTGGGGCTGGAAGACTCGCTCCATCCGCGCTCAATGGCAAGCGGAACCACAGGAGATGAAGGAAAAGCACGAAGATAGCTATGGCTGCCACTGAACAGATCGAGAAACATGGATTTCAAAGGCGCAAAGTTCTTTATGCCAAGCTGTCTGTGGAGCAGACGCATTGCAGTGTCGAAGCTTCCCGCTGCAGCCTGCTCAGCAGCAAGAGAGGATTTCTGGCTCCAGATCTGACTTACGGGCATACCTTGAGTAGGTGTCACAAAGACCGATGAACGCGCGTTAGAGACCTTAGGAGTGTCGAGCTCTGGTGGGAGCTCCAAGTCATCAAGTACACCCCATCCACTTTCGTCGTCGTTTTCTTCTTCACCTCTTTCTGCTTCCTCCAAAATGGCTTCGATGTCTCTGTTCTCCATCCCATCAACATCGACCATGTCAAGTGCCTCACCCCAATCGGCATCAACATCTTCATCTTCTTCATCAACAGCTCCTCCTCTGGCTGCACTCTCAAGTCCGCCTTCAAATATTCCTTTCATCACTCTCAGAAGAGGCCAATCACCACCACACATGATGGGACTTGGTGGCATTAGAAGCGACGGGGTTTTCCCTTCAGGCAAGGAGGGCACATTGTCTCCAAGCTCACCCGCCAGTCGCTCCGCAATGTCACTTAAACCATGAACCGAAGCCGTGATATAAGCTAGTGGCAAGTGACCAGCATTCTCCAGTATCTTAACACGCTCTTTCACATCTCCTAGGTAGAGAGCATTGTGAAACTGACCCATTACGTTGTTCTTCACTTCCGCAATCTTCATCAACTTTGAAAGCTTGTCCAAGTTACCAGTAATGAGGTAAAGAAAAGACAACCTCTCAAAGTTCTTTGTCTGCTGGTATGCAAACTCAACAATTCCAGAATTGCCTTGGCGGAGAGCCTCCACACCAAGTCTATACCAGAGGTCTTTATCGTTAATCTGTGTAGCGGCTGCAACAGCTACACTGATGTTGCCACTTTCAAGAGCCAGGTTGAACCGAATCCTCTCGTCTTCAACAAAGTGGAGGGCAACTTCAGGAAACCCTTTCTGCTGCAGGTAAGCAATCATGGCCTGTCCACATAGCTGGGAGTTCTTTATCATGCTCATGACTTGATCATATCTCTTTCTCAGCAGTGCAAGCTTGAAAATGTACTCCGTTGCATTAATGGTGATAGCCTTGTTTTTCCCATCCCGGTCCAAGCAAAAGATTGTATTTCCAGAAACTTTGGTGATGTAGATAGGGACATCCAAGGTTCGGATGATTCCACTATCTCCATTAGGAAGGCAGTACTTGATATGATTCAAAGTTGTGTAAATGAAGACGCCATTGTCGTCCCAAGCTCCACTTTTTACACGTATCGTCTCGTGAAGCGTGCACTGGAGGACAAGTTTTTTGCTCGCAATAATGATAGTATGCTTGCTGAGGAGAGCGACACTCTCCATGTCGCTAGACCAAACCACATAACGAACAAAGGGTGTCTGTAGTTCACCAAGAACAAGCCTTTGCTGAAGGTCAAATATAACCACTTTATCCTCAGACCTACAAAGCAAATTTCCAGTCCCAGCATAAAAGATAGCATCTGTGGGAATAGGAAGAGAACTCCTTTTAACCACCTCGTTCTTTAGATTCTTGACCAGAACCTGGCTGGTGCTTTTCTCAAGAACAGCAAACCGATTACGGGCAATGAACACCGCAGAACCACCTGAGCCCCTCTTTGCATCTTGCACAACGTCACTCCTGCCAACGCTATCTTTCGGTATGATGTACAACTCGTAAGAACCGCCATCCAGATCTGAGCAGATCAAAACTGCGTTTTCTGTCGGACTGTAAGATAGAGTCCTCGGACTTTGGTTCAAGCTTGGAGTACCAGGACGCCGTATAGGAATAACTTGGGAATCCTTTTGAGTTGAGTATTCGTAGTACCGCAAAAATCTATCCTTGGCATAGAACAACGAATCACCACTCAAAGCAAATGCAGGACGCTCTCTCTCAAGTTTGAACACGATCATACCATTGTCATGTCCCGCTGCCAGTAGATTAATCTCAGGGTGAACTGCAAGAATCCAGAATCGATCATGTTCACGGCGAAAAGTTTGGATTCCGGTTCGCTTGGTTGCATCCCAGACACGGATGCTCTTATCCTCCGAGTTTGACACAATTATGTCCTGTCTTGCATGGAACATAACTGATGAAACGTTATTCATATGGCCTCGCAGAGTATCCACCTCCCAAGCTTTAGTTTCTGCAATGACATTAATCAGAAAAAATATTACTAAGTCACCTTTGCTATTTCGAGATCCATCTAAGAAGTAAGGCATAAACAACATTTGCATATCAGTATATCATTGATGATTGATAGCATATAAAATTTTGCACGCAGAAAAGGATAACATCAAATCATTACCATTCATACGCCACAGCTTGACTTGGCGGTCATCTGCACCGGAGACGATGAGAGGAAGTGTGGGGTGAAAAGAAGCCCAGTTGACTCCTCTGTCGTGACCTTCGAGGACGTACTTGACTATGGCGTCAACCCCACCAAAAAGATCAGAGTTCATCTGAGTAAATCGCATGATGTCATCAGCAGGAGAAACTGTCTTCTTCCTGAGAGAACCAATATCCCAGACACGGACAGTCTGATCCAAGGATGCTGATACGACGAGGTCTTCTTTTGGATGGAAAGAAGCACACATGACATAATGATTGTGACCGGTCAAGACAGAAATACAGGTCCGTGACTGCCAGTTCCATATGCGGATGGTCTGATCATCACTAGCACTCACAATCCATGGGTTTTCGTGGTGAAACTGAACAGTGCGGATATAGTCGAGATGCCCGAGAAGAGTGAAAAGACACCTGTGTGTTTTGTGGTTCCAAACTTTAATCTTGTAGTCATCCCCTGCAATAGTAAACGAGCATTAAGCTAACTGTAATGTATATAGTTGATTCCTTGTATCTAAAAACACACTACAAGTCACGCAAATCGTTCGTTTGAGCTCAAGATATCCAGCAAATCGAGGATGCCCAATATTAACATGTCAGCAGGCTAACCATGACCGATTTAGATCAATGAGAAATTTAACAAAGGACGAAACTGTAATGCTACAAGTCACGCAAATCTGCTTTTAACAGATTAGGAACATACACCCAAGAACCATATGCTATATATAAGATATCAAAGTATCTGAAACATAGATTTAATTTGAGATAATCCAGTAAATCGAGGTTGGGACATGTTAATCTAGAAACCAAGGATGCCTAATGCTAAATTCTAGATGAACTTAACGAGCAAAGGCCAAAGCATATATACCTCCGGAGACGAAGAGTGGTTGTGAATTGTGAAAATGAACCCCACGAACCGGTCCTTCGTGCTCGTCGAATCTATCGATCAGAGTACCCATACGGTAATCCCAGAGCTGGATCACTCCACTGTGCAAGCTAGCGAGAATCCATGGTCTTTTGGGGTGAAAGCTCAGACCCTTAACTCTGTTACTTTTGGTCTCGAACTTCGTCAACATATTCGCAGTTTAAGAGAAACGGAAGCTCTACATTAACCAGATCACAGAGAACGAAACGAGTCAGTGGGTAGCAAAAGCAACAGATCAGATCCAAAAATATTGAAGATTCGTACAGTGAAAGAGGAGGAGAAAGAGGGATTCACCTCAGATCAGATCAGTTGGAAGTGAGAAGGGAAGCGATCAAGCACAGCTCCACGACGACGATCAGTGGCATTACCAGAGACGCGTGGATGCGAGAGCAATAGAAACACACCGAGGTTAGATTGAGAAAGCGATCCTCGAGAAGAAGAGGACGACGGTGGATTCAGTTTCGTCGATTAGATCTAATTCCTCCGCTCAGTTATCTGTTTCCATTTCTCGTCGCGTTCTCGCTAATTAAGTGCGATGAGAATTACGTTTATTTATTTATTTTATTTTAGACGGAAACATTAATCTTTTCATTCCAGGAAAATAAACCTATGAATTTAAATGTAATTTGTGAAAGGCACGAGAAATCATCATAATTTTATTATGAAAACAAAATATATAGACATAATAATTCCTTGCGACCAAAAAATACATCGGTAATTCCCGGAATTAGCCCTGGACTAGATTCGCTGCCTGCTGGTATGAACCTCCTTCCTGGTACGGCGATCAAAAATAGCGAGTAATTATAGAAAACCGGATCAAACCAATGCCGTCAACATCTGGTTTAAACCCAAATCAAACCCGGTTAGCAGGGTGCTAAGAGAAGATTCAAATTGAGAAGAAGAGACCAATGTGTTTCTTCTTCTGAACTGATATTACATAAAACTGGAAAATATACAGTACATACATCATTCCTTTCGACCTATATAATTCCCGGAATAAAGTTAATTAACCCTCAAGTAGTTTCATAATTTCGTTAGCCCTGGACTCGATCCCTTTGAGATACTCAATCAAGATTCGCTGCTGGTATGAACCTCCTTCCTGGTACAGTACCGATCGAAACGAAATGGTTAAAAGAGCCAGCCATTTTGGAAAACCGGATCAAACCAATGCGGTCATCATCTGGTTTTGCTTTGGCATTGTTAAGTTTTTATGTTTCTGTCACTTACAGTTCGAATCAGCGTGCGCTCGATTCGTTTCTTGATAACAGCAGATAGCTCATCAGGCGCGACCTCTCCTTTTCCGATTGCTAACCCGTCTAAGAAAAGCTTGTTCCATTTTTCCTCAGGAGCTGAAACACACACACACCAAATGCCAAAGTGAACACTTGGATACTACTACACATATGGACAAGAGAGGTTGCAGGTGAGACGGCTCAACGTGCCTTTGATCAGAGTTTCGAGAAAATGCTCGGCCTTTACAACTTCGTTCCCTGTGACAACAATCAGGAGTTGTACTACACTTCATAAGCTGTCTGAGTTTATAGGTGCGCGAACGTGATGCGATCATGTTTTCAAAACTGAGCAATGTAGTATGTACCTTTCTTTGCGTAGCTACGCTTGGAGAGAACCGTAGCAGCATAGAGCTGGAGAACTTTTTGCAGCATAGCCGCAAGCCCTGGTTTGTCTTTGTCTTCTTTTGCCTGAAAACAACATTCAGCCCTCAACACTAGAGAGCAAAAGGCCTTTCCTTTCTCTTCAGAACATCTCAAATGCCGATGAACGATACTGATCGCGCTTACCTGCCGTAGTTGAGCACTGACTTCTGAAAGGAACCCTTCGTCTAATTGCCCTTCTTTTTCCCGTTGTATGACTTCCTATTAATAACACATTGATATCATTACCCTGACTATTAAATCCAGAAGCGGAAGGTTGTATACAAAACAAAAGCGTAGATGCAGAACATGTCTTGGTCAAAAGGAAAGTGAAGAACAACAATGAAATATACCTTTTCCATTTGATTGATGGCTTCAGGATCTCTGGGAGGCCATGAAATTTCTTCCACTCCTTCCACAACGGGTCTTAAAATTCCTTTCAGGACATCAGTAGACGATTCTATCTTTTCCTACAGGGATATAATGAACTCTCTCTCAATCATCTACCAAAGGAAACACTGAAGAAGAAGAAGTAAAACAATCGAACAGAAGAAAAAACCCGAGTCTTATTCACAACGCAGTCAACTATAGTCATCACGGTTGCAGCTAACTCCTCAAAGTCCTTCTGCAAGAAACGAACCGTCCTCAAAAGCATTAGCCAAAAGAGAGCTCGAGAATCCACTGCTCAACCATTGACAATGAACAATCGAAACGCTTGCCTTGTCATCATCTGATTTGCAAGTATCCGACCTGGCCGCGAGTCTTATCCAGAAAACTTCATCAAAAGCAAGGATGTTTTCAAGAACAAGCTTCTCAAGCTGTTCAAAGCAACATGTGGCAGCAAGAAAAACTCAATTAACAAGACCACAACATTTCATACTGACGTTGAGCTTAAGGGAAACAAAACAAAAGAAATCGCAGAGTTACTTCTCTAGGGTTTGCATCTTTAAGAGCATCAATCATCCGATCGGTTTCCACAGTCTTCTTAAACGCTCCTTCTGCATCTCCCTTGACTGCACAGATCAAATTTCTCCTGTTTTATTGTACCCAAAAGATGCAATCATTATCTCACATCTAACTGCATTGCATAGGGGAAATCTTTACTGAGAAATTTGTTCTCCGGGTTAAACAATCGAAATTAAAAACTGTAAGACGATGATGACATAATCACCTTCGCTTCAAATCAACTCCAGAAAACAGAGAAAGCTTCCACAGACTCGAAGGTACTAAAACCCTAGAACCCAATCTCCAAAGCGACCCACTCTGGTTGAAATAAAACCGGAGGAATAAATTCAAATTACTCGAATCATAAAAAGTATATTATTCGCTATTCGCGAAGAAATGGTAACAGAGAGATCAGAACTGTAACCTGCTCGCGTTGATAGTGGTGAGAATTGCAAGAGGATAAGCATTGAACAGAGGATATTGCCGCCATTAAAGTGAAGGCACACACGTACACTCAGAAACTACAGAAGCTCCAGAATTCTGACGAGTGACGACGACCGTTCAAACGCTCGGTAACCAAATCCTCGTCGGCCAAACATAAATAATCTGTGGTTGAATCATTTGGGCTCACATGACATGCTTTTTTTATCGGGCCGTAACAAATACTCTTCGAGTCCATTAGGGATTTTATTTTGTGAACTTTTTTTTTGGTTTTCAAGAAAATGCAAAATACGAAAGTTGCATATTTACAACACCAACACGTATATGAATCTTTGCATAGGGACCTAGTTCTTTACGTTCGATGGTTTTTCATACGTATCTGTTGTACTTAAGAGTTATGAGAGTCCAACAATGGATAAGAACTGAGCAGATTAATTCAACTTTTAAAAACTTTTTTCCCTACAAATGAGGTTTAAGTGAAACTGTGAAAGAATTAAACTCTATACATATACTTTATACCCTTCGTTTTATTATTATGAGCAGACACGTATATGTTATATTTCCTCTTTTTTGTTGTGCCCCGTTTTTATAGAACGATATACCACATTGAAGACTGAAAAAGACACTACTTACCAAAAAAAATTACTAAAATCATTCAAGCCTGCCCATTCTGGACAATATTAGCAAACAAACAGGCTTTCACCAATGTATGTAGTTCTTGACACCTGCAAAATCACATAGAATCCTATTTCAAAATCTTGTTTCTTGTTATAATTTCGTAATTGAAGTAATACAAGAAGCGAGTTAATCTTGTTGAACTCAAGCATTTTTGGATAATGAAATGACCTTAAATGGTGCGCAAGAGAGAGGGTAGACTTTGTTGTGGGGGTCAAGAGGGAAATGCGAATAAGCGATCGGAGATGTTGGTGCGGCAGATTGGGCACTCGGAGCAGGCAAGTGAACAACATTTACAAACTGTGTAAAAAGAGAGGATAATTTTTTATAATGGTTGATGAAGAAAGCATACTCAGGGGAATGAGAGAGTGAGACTTACGGCAGAAATGGCGGCAAGGGAGGAGAATTGTGGCGGTTGGCGACTCGAAACAGACTTTACAGATATGTGAGTTTGCGTCTGCGTTGGCCGCCGCAGCCGCTTGCGATTTCATCTCTTTCTCCTTCATCTCTTGCATTCTTGCCTGTTATGTAAATAGAACATCAAATACAGAACCAAAAAACAATTTGATTTTTAGAAAAAGCTTATATTGTTGTGGGGGTGTATTTGAATGTCTGTAATGAATCATGGATTTAACTACATTGTTGTTGATGTATTTGAATGTGTGATGAATTATTGATTTGGGTTTGTGCCGTTGTTACAAAGGTCCACAAACTTAAATAAGCTGACAACGTTGCTTCATGTTTGAATATTTTGGTTTGGTTATTGGAGTATTTTGTATCAAGCAAAGCTGTTTTAAACATTTAAAATCACATAATAGTATTTTGGATCATGGGTGCCTTCATAATCATATATTTTTGGGTAGTTTAAAGCATTAATGGGTGTGGAACGGATATATAGGCTGCTTAGTAGGCTTGCTTATAGACAATTAGTGATGCTGAAGAAATATAGAAGACAGATTTGCAAAGGTACCTTAAGACGAGCAACTAGAGGTTCCTCCTTTAGTGTCTCCTCTTCAGTCTTGGCAATTACTACTTCTTCAGGTGCATTCAAGACTTGTCTCTCTTTCAAGATCGCATTGTTTTGACTCTCCTTCTCTAAGTCTGTGGCTTCGACTTCTATTGCAGGCTCGGTGACGAGAGGTTCGTGACTCTTTGGCCCGGACAAGACCCCATTACTGGCTTTCTTCAGCTTGGCAACAAGTACCCACATGTTGGCTAAATCGTTTTCCAAAGCCTCTTCTCTTTTCTTTGCTTCTTCCACCTTTTTCCTATACTCTTCTTCTATGTATTGTTTCTCAGCTAGTGTGGCCTCGAGAGCTGCTTCTCGCTGTTTCCTTGCCTGCAACTCCATTTTAAGATCTTCTTGGTTGAGATTCCATGAGTCTGAGATCCTTGCCTTCCTCCCTGGCCTTGTCCCATTGCGATTTGCCGCGCTGTTCATGGGGTTATTATTACGCGTCTGAGCCTGAGCTGCTGCTACTGCCAAGTCTCTTGCCGCTGCTAATTCTTTTTCTAGCTTTGCGTTTTGAAGCGAGAGCTTTGTTACTTCATCGGCTAGGTTTTTCAGCTCAATTGCTGCTGCAGAGGCCAGTTCCTTAGCGTACGAAGCTTCTTCAGCTAGTTTTTGATTTTGCACTTGTAATCCACTTTTTTCCTCCACACTCTTCACATGCTCTAGCTTTAGCTTTTCATTCTCAATCTCCTGAAGTATAAAAACATCAACCCTGTGTAAATATAACCAGAGGTCCGGAAAACATATGTATGATCGTTTGTGTGTTGTTTTTCACCATCTCCGCACTACCGGTGCATAAATTTATCAGGCATACTTGTGAGCATGTGCGATGGTAAATTTGACCCAAAAAAAGGGTTGATATTTTGGTAAGTTACCTGAGACTGAACTTTCTTCTTCAGCTCGTCTACATACGCTTCACTTGAAACATTACCAGAACAAGGCGGTGAGGACTTCAGACTCGATTGCCGTTGCTCTAGAAGGCGCACCTTTTCGTGTAATTCATTGTTCTCGACACACTGCATTTGTTAGAACATGGGTGAAGAAACAAAGATGGCTGGGATAAAAGCCAGACGATGATGCTATGAAGAATGTAAAAGAAGAAGAGAACGATGATGTGTCAGTGACTTAGAAGAACCTTTTTCTCTAGTTGTTCTTGGAGAATACGATTATCTGCTGATATGATCTGATCCATAGGTAGAACACAGTTATATATATACCGACTGTGAGCAATTTTCATTTTCGCTATAAAGCAAGATGAGAAGACAAATCTTTTACCTCCAGCTCAAAGTTCTTCTCATTGCACTGTGTCATCAATCTCATAACTTTCTGGAAACAACAAAAAAAATCGTGATACATTTAGCTGATCCACAACTGACTGACATTAACAAGATAAACCATAATAATGATTGGATGTGGAAATGAAATTACCTGTTGCATCTCAAGGGATGATGCATTAGCGATTGAAGCTTCACCACTCTCAGTTATTCGCTGTTCCAAAGACCTCATCTGTCTTTGCTTTTCTTGAATCTCTCTTTCTAGATTCTCGATCTGCATTCAAATCTTTATCAAGTTCCATACTTCAACTTATTGTGGAAATTCTAATAAAGTTTACAAAAGGGTCAGGACATGCATTTTTTTTTTTTATTCCAGGGTCAAGATTAGGAACAGCATTGTCCTACCGGTATATTGAACTTTAAATAATAAAGAAGAATATTTACTTGGGGTTTTGCGTTCTCAGGATCATTTACGGACTGATCCACCAGACGCTTTAGTGTGCTTTTGCTGAAAGCTATCTCACCAGCAAGCATCTTAACCTGTTCAACGAGGAGATCCATTTCATCCGGACTCATAGCCCCCTACAATAGCCACAACTATGTCATTTTCTGACAAAGATCATACCCATGGGTTAAAAGAAAGAGTAAATCGGTGCATGTGACCCTGAATTTACAAACACCATTTTGCTATAACCAATTGGTTTTGAGAAGAAGGGCACACCAAACTTCGAATAAACAAAATTGTATGTGAAAATATATGCGCTAAGAATCCCAAACTCACTTGAGTTTCTGCACCAGAACCAACCGGAGAATTTTCATCCTTTAACTTGCTGGAAGACCGCCGGTGCTTAAGACCTGAAGAAGCATCTGATGCAAGAGACAGAGTCGAAGAAGGGGATGCCAGATTATCACTATCCACAAGCAGAGCGTCCAACTTCTGAAGAGCAAAAAGAAAACAGAATGAGTCACTATGAAACATCTTGTGCAGTGAGGCACCAATATGCAACAGTAGGAAAAGGAACATCAGAACATAGTGATAATCTGATTTATATAGCAAACTTACTTCATCTTTACCAGCAGAAATACTGCGCTGGTGAGTGGGTGCATCACCTAAATATCCAGGAATAGAATTCTTGGTAGAGACGAGTATGAGCTTTGTAAGCTTTTGGATTCTACTCATTAGAGCTGCTTTGGCTTCTTCTTCTTCCTCCAATCTCGATTGCATCTTGACTTGACCTTCTTGTAGCTGTTTAATAAATTGGTAGTTCTATTCATTCACCTAATTGGAAGAAACTCCAATCTTCATGTACTAACAAGGTTTCAGAGAGATTAGAACCTGTTGCCTCAGGCTCAATAACTCTTCCTGACTGACACCGACAAGCACACCCCTCCTTAGCTGATCAAGTTCTACTTTGAGGGTGGAGATTTCTTTCTGATATTTCTTAATCAATGACTTCTCATCTATAATCTGTTTCAAGAGAAATAAAACAAGAATAATTTAGTCAACGTTTAGATGATACCCTATAGAGAAGCCAGTAGTTCATGACCAAACGGCAAAGAATCACCTTATTGCGTGAGGCATTAATTTCTATTCTCTTTGCCCTGCTGGCAAACTTCAACGTATTATGAGTTTCCTCAGTACTGCTTGACGCAGGAGTAACTGTACATATGAGCTGTAAGAGGGAAATAAATTCTGAATTAGCTTCTGCTCATTGCTATCTGTAATAACATTAGCGTTCGGCTTGTAACAGATAGGCAATCAAAACAAACTAACACTCTCTTAAATATGCTGCTGGAGAGACATACATCACAATTAAACATTACGAAACTTCAACCATAAGAAACGACTACAGTGAAATGGGAAATATTCACCAGATACAGAAGATTCGTACCGATACATGCCCATGCCCGCTCAATGAAGATTGCAGAAGACGAGTTAGCTTAGAGTCCCGAAATGGGACATGAGTTGTCTTTCCTTCAGTCAGTTTTCCAATCACCTACATGTTAACACCATCAGAGATAATTATTATCAAGCTTACTTAATATTCATCTCTATGGTTAGGTAACTAAAGATGCTATCTTTGACATAAAAAACACACCAATCAGGAGAAGAGACTTCACAGTAAATAGAGGCATCGTCAAGATACACTATCACGACTACATCATGGACTGAAGAATAAATTTAACAAGGATTCTTTTTCCAATTTTCCATAGCAACTCGTAATCCTTTTCTGAGCCTCGGATGTAGTAACATACCGAGTTGTTCTTCTAAGGCAGTTTTGCATTATACAATAACAAAAATTATGATTTACATTTTATCATTATTGAAAAGGAAACATCTTACAAATTAAAAGAAAGCTCAAGCAGAAAGAGACACCTACAGTTCCAAGAGTCAGAAGACTCTTGTTGATGAATGAACCCTCTTTCCTTCTCAATCCAGTTGTCTCAGTTTTGGAACTCTCAGATCCAGCTAAGTCAATCAAATTCTAAGCAAGAAAGAGACATTGTGAGGGAGCTGTCTAAAAGACTATAACGATCTTAAGCAATGAAAGAAGAAAGAATCCCTTACTAGCTGAGAAAAAATAACTCCATCATATTGATCTCCATGAGCACTACTTTCAATCATCTGCAGACAAACAATAGTTGAAACTTAAAATGCATAGCAAGGACTTTTGTAAAAGGACACTGAGAGGATCGGAAAATAAAACATGGAATGTTCACTAGATCGAAAATGTACCATTGTAAATATTGTGTGACTTCTGCTGCTCAACAAGTTGAAATTATTTGAACCAACATGCCGATGTTCTGCCGTTGAAGATTAAAACAGTAATAAGAAAAGGCAAAAAAGAGTATCTAATAAACTGAAATGAAAGAGTAATTCTTCTAATTACCTTCCCCAGCTGCAATGAAAGATAGCGCATGACCTGGAGATAAAACAACTTCTTCCTTGATACCCTCAACGTAAGTACCCTAGAAACAATATCCACTGTATGTCAAACTAAGGTAATTGATCAAAGAAACAGGGTGGATGCAACATCAACAGTTCATCATATGTTTTCATCGTTCTAGTCCTTGTGAGAGAGAAAATGATGAAATCAGACAAACAAGCATATGCTTTTGTTTGAGAGAGAGAGAAAGAGAGAGAACAAGGTCAAAACCTGGGAATCCTCTCTAACACGTAAATTTTGCCCTGTTGGATCCAGTAAATCATTTATCACCTGATACAAGGACAAAAGTAAGATAACATGCCGACAGATGGGACATATAAGCACGCTCGTCTTAAACCAAAGACATGATGAGTAGCACACGTTACTAAAACAATGGGAGATATTATACTAAGTGAGGAGAGTACGAAACTATATCTGAAGCTAAAAGTCTGAACTTCAGGGTTTATTCACGGTGTCAGTAAATGGTTACATATCATCGATGAAATTTTTATACCTCATTGTATATTTCAAGATATGAAACACGGAGCAGGAACTCTCTTCCGGTAGTCTGAAATTAAGAATGATGTAAGAAACTAGCAAATATGTCATTGTACGGAAAATGGTGCATGAAGAACTGTAAATCAGTAAAGGACCATATAGGTTAGAAGTAGAACAAGATCACTTACTTCCTGGATGATACTGAAGACGTCTTTTATTGCTAACGGTATGATTCCAGGAAAATCTTGATCCCCCTGAGCATATTGCAAGTGGAGCGAGTGGTCAGATATTAACCTTTTCAACATGTTTAACTGAACCTCTTATTGTTTAAAGAAAATCCAATATGCATATGATCATATGATCATATGACGATTTAACAGGATAATTTTGGTGAAGCGTAATCAATATCTTCTATACTTCCTAATGACTCAACCATGGCAATCAAACATTTATCAGCAACTATTACCTACGCAGGTCTTTGTATGATATCTTCCGCAACTCAGCAAACGTTGTACTAAGCCAGAAAACAAACCATAGTGAGAGAACTTACATGCATTGTATGTGTCTTTCCACTGCTTGTAACACCATAAGCAAAAACGGTTCCTGCCAAATTGCCAACACAAGTGTCAGAAACTTCCCTGAAAGCATTGCTACTAGCAAATGAGTTGAGCTAAACTTAGCACTACTTACCATTAACACCTTCCATAGCTGCCTTGACTACAGGTTTTGCAGCTACGTCATAGACCTCTACAGTTGTTGCTTGGGGTCCAAAAACTTTATCTGGCATTAACATATTTGGAAGAGCGTTTATTGAACCAACCAAGGCTACTAGAAGTCTAGAACCCTAATCAATGAACAGTAAATTAAGAGTATATCCGCAATAAATTCGTATCAATACCGAATGCGTAAGCAGCGAGGGGATTGTACTCATTCCTGACCATTTTATCCGCGTCAGGATACCAAGCAATTTCATCTCCTCTTTGATACTCCCTCTCACTGCAATCAAACAAATAATGGCGGAAATTTTGAGAATCCTACGGAAAATTGACTGAGTTTCGATTTACATTCCATAAACCCCAATCTTGTAAAGTTGGGAAATCGTGAAATTGCATCAAATAGATCTGCTAATTCGCGTCCAGATCTACCGTACCTCATCGGACGAAACCGAACGGTGACGGAGATGCTATCTCGCTCAGAGTTAATAGTCGGCACAGGCTCGTCAATCAACCCCTCCGATGGGTAAGGTACAGGCGAATGCGCCGCATAATTTCCGGAGCCGCCGATGGGACCGGGATCGGAGATGGTACGACTAGTCGTCATAGATCGGGGCCCGCTTACGCCGCCGGAATTGCAGACGGTAGAAGCAGATGTGGAACAAGAGCGAGGCAATAGGCGGTTGTTCATATGAGACGACGAAGTCGACGAGGCCGAAGAGTAAGGACTCGGAGGTCTACGGTGCGAGAAAGGAGAACGGCTCCTTGTTCTAGATGACGATGAAGCCATTCACTCCCTTGGCACTCCGGGGGAAATTAACTCGTTAAACTCGGCGACTCGGTTTCCGAATCGGTGAAAATCAGAAGAAGAAAGAATCAAGCAAAAACTTCCAAATGTGAAGATGCAGGGAATGTGTCAGTGGAAGCTCACATGGCTGGGGACAGAAAAAAGCATTATGCTCTTCATCTTCTCTCTCTTCCCTTTCTCTCTTCCCTACTTTTCCATGGTTAAGCAATGCGATTGTGAGAAAGAGATAGTGAGACCACAAGGAGAGAGCGATTGTTTCGTCTTCTTCACGCGACGGTGGTGAAGAGAGAGAGATCGTATGAAGAAGATATTTATTTTTTTTAGGGTGAAGGCGTCAACTCTTTTTCTTTTCAGATTTTGAATTTCTAATTCATAAAATGTTTTTTACTGGATGCTGACGTGGCTCGCTCAAAAACCAGTTTTGAACGTGGTCGAGGATTTAATATAACCGCGAACCCGATAAAAAGGTTTTCGAAATAAATTGAAGGAGCGGGAAGAACGATGTGATTTGTCGTTTTTACCCTTGATTTCATTACCCCTTTTTGGTATATTTAGAATAGTCTTCTCGTCAATTCCTATTACATTATTTGGGACATTAGATTCTACTAAATTGAGTATCCACACATCTAACATGTCCTGATGTCCAGTAGATTCAGTACTGAATTTAATAATGGCTTACTGAAACGAATTATTTTCCTCAAATAGATTACGTACACAACTATAAAATCCTGCAAAAGACAAATACTATGTACTTTAAAAATAAAATTTTAATCCAACAGTAAGGAGTTATTACAAGCACGGATATCTTATTTCTGTATTTTAAAAGCTTTCCGTATATTATGCTTATGTTACACACATTTAGTGAGTATATGGGCCCTTAAACCTTAATATAAGTAATTATTATACGTATATATATTATATATAGAGGGAGTGTTTGCTTCTCGAAGGTACGTACAGGCGAGTAGTTGTCATATCTCACACTTTTTGAGCTCCACCGCACATCTGGCTTACACGTGCAAGCTTTACCTCTCTCACGTGTCATGTGGTGTTGTTGTTAGTATTTGTTATATACTAAATTTTGAATCTCATTATCTAATCTTTGTCTGAGTAACGTTATACCATTTATGCATTGCTAGGAATCTAACTCTTAGATAAAATTAACAGTCAGTTTATTGGTAACGCACATATATTATATACTTTTGAGTTTTGACAAAAAGGAAAGTATATATTATTTAGCATATTTACATGTAAATTTCAATATGATTGTCTTGCAAGATAAGATGCAAGAGGGGATGTCATGATTATAACTCCTGGGCCGCAACTAAAGTGGGCCTAGTGTGGCCCCATTTTCTGAAAAATGCCAAACCAAAACCACACGCATTATATGATTTGAGAAAGAGAACATGCAGCCCAACTGTTTGGTTGAAATATTAATTATGTTATAATTTTCTAATTAAATTCATTACATCGTATGAAAGGCTAGAATTGTAATTTACAAGAGAAGAAAATCATCGTTTCAAACCCAGCAATCCAACGGTCACGAACTTACAAGCTCGTTATCTATGGAGTCGGAAGAAGAAAACAGCCTCAAAAATCGAAGGAGGAAGAGAGATCTGAGAGAGAGAGATGCTGATGCTCCGTAAATTACAGATCTCTTCGTTTGAGCTCTTCGAATCTCCGAAACAACCAGGTAATTAATCCATCAGAGGAATATGTTTACTTAGTGAGTTGAGTTAATTACTCTCTCTCGATCTGATTTTAGTGAATCTGTAAGTATATAGGAGCTGAATCATGATAATGTTAATCTCAGGGTTCTGTACATCTAGTTCAAGGATTGTCTCTCTACCCAAAACTCGATTGTACAGTAATCTAAGCAGGAGCTCTGATTTCAGAGCAATGGCTGATATGAGTGGCAATGGAGGAACGAGCTTAGGGAAACTCTATCTGGGTATGGATTTTGGCACTTCGGGAGCTCGATTCACGGTGATTGATGAACAAGGAGGGATTAGAGTCGAAGGAAAAAGAGAATATCCTCGTTTCGTGGTAAAGAACTTTGCATTATACTCAAAAGAGAATATCCTCGTTTCATGATTTGTGGATTTTGGAATTTTCTTGGTGTATGTTATTCTTTATCCCTCGAATTTGTTTGCCATCTAGACAGAGAGAAGAAAGCATGGATTGGGCAAGCTCATGGAAAGCAACTCTTTTTGCTTTGCTAGAGGACATTCCCATCACTGTTCGCTCCCTCGTCTCATCCATTTCGCTTGATGGAACCTCTGCAACAACTCTCATCTTAAACAGGCATGTGATGATCTCTTTTCGTTGTTTTTGTTGTAATCTCTCTTTGCATCATCATCGTCATCATCATGGCCAATATCAAGTCATTGAAATGTTGTTTGATTCTCCTTTGCTTGTTCAAATTATGTGTACCAGTGAGAGTGGAGAAGTTCTGTGTAGGCCTTTGCTCTACAACCAGAGCTGCCCTGATGCTCTGCCTGAGGTCAAGTCTATAGCGCCAGCGAACCACACAGTCTGCTCTGGTTCCTCCACCCTATGCAAACTCGTCTCATGGTGGAATCTTAAGCTTCCGAACAGAGAATCAGCGGTATTGCTGCATCAGGCAGATTGGTTGTTGTGGTTACTTCATGGCAGACTCGGAGTGTCAGATTACAATAATGCCTTGAAGGTTGTGACGCCATGACGATTGATTAGTCCACACAAGATATCAAATTCTTGCTCATAAGTGCTTTTCTATTTTGGGATTTTTAAGCTCAGGTGGGATATGATCCTGAGAGTGAATCATATCCGTCTTGGTTGCTAAGTCAACCTTATTCTCACTTATTACCTGTGGTGCAAGCTCCTGGAACGTCTATAGGCAATCTGAAAGAAAGCATTAGAAGGCAATTTGGTAACTTTTTTTCTTCAGTCTAACCAATGACAAGCAAACATGACGTTTCACTTTCAATTTTCTCTTTTTTGGCTTGTCCAGGGTTTCCAGATGATTGCATTGTTTGCACCGGTACTACTGATAGCATAGCTGCATTTCTTGCAGCACGTGGGACTGAACCTGGGAAAGCAGTGAGTGAGAACTCTGCAATGCTCTCTGAATGTTATTTATCCTCTCAGCTATACTCTCTTAACCCTTCTATTTGAGAATTGTGTGCCACGTTCTGATGTTTGTATCATAGCAAGTCAGTCCAAAGGTCTCCTGCTGGTTCATTAAGTTACCTTCGACATACAACAATTACTCTTTTTTTTTTGGTTATAATTCTTTTCCAAAGGTAACATCATTGGGTTCGACCTTAGCCATCAAACTTCTAAGCACCAAAAGGGTCGATGATGCGAGGTATGGAGTCTACAGCCACCGCCTGGATGACAAATGGTTGGTCGGAGGAGCTTCCAACACTGGCGGAGCCATTCTCAGACAGCTCTTCAGCGACGAGCAGCTAGAGAGACTGAGCCGACAAATCGATCCTGCGGTCGCATCTTCTCTAGATTACTATCCTCTGCAGAGCAGCGGTGAAAGATTCCCTGTGGCTGATCCTAACTTGGCTCCCAGGTGTGTCTGCCTTTCTCATCTTCTTCACAGGTCTCTCTGTATGTGTAGAAAGCACTTTAAAAGCATGGTTTAAATGTTGCAGATTACTTCCACGCCCCGAAAACGACGTCGAATACTTGCATGGTATCTTGGAATCCATCGCTCGTATTGAGGTACAAATTAGATTCAACCTTGGTATAGCGTTTAGTTCCCGATAGAGCCCGTGGAGAGGTTAAGGTTCAGTTAGCAAAACAGGTGACTTGGGTGTATAATATACGTTATAGGGGAAAGGCTACAAGTTGTTGAAAGAGATGGGAGCAACGGAGGCTGAGGAAGTGTTGACAGCAGGAGGAGGGGCCAAGAACGACACGTGGATAAAGATAAGGCAGCGAGTTCTTGGTTTGCCTGTGAGCAGAGCCGTCCACACGGAAGCTTCCTACGGAGCTTCTCTTCTTGCGTTGAAGGGTGCAAAACAGAACAGTGGTTTGTAAAACAGAAGACATTTGCAGGACCAAGAAGAAGTGGCTGCTCCTATGAGAACAAATTGTTTGTGAATATAACACATTGTCAAGAAGATGTTTCTGCATTGATGTTGCATAGTTATCGAACTACTTTTGCTCTTGTTGTGTCCAGCGGTTTTAAACGAATTAACGGTGTTTATGAATAAAATTGCGTATCGCATTGGATCTTGACTTTAAAAAAATTTGCTGGGGGTGTTCCGAGAATCGAACTCGGGACCTCTCGCACCCGAAGCGAGAATCATACCACTAGACCAAACACCCTCTTTGATCATCTTAACAAAACATGATATAAGATACTATATATGGAAAATGATAGTATAAAATCCAATAAAGGCTGTAACAGAAGACATTTGCAATTGCAGGACCAAAAAGAAGTGTCTGTAACTCTTTAATAAAAGATTGAAATGCGAATTACAAGAAAGTTGATCAAGATCTCATGGTGATCATCTCCGAGCTCATACGCTTGTTTACACATTCATCATAAATCTCATAAGAGCAAAATAAAGCGTACAAATGCTATTTATACCAAGTCTTATTCAGAAACTTTTGAAACAGCAAACCCTCTCAGCCATTCTGAGGTTTACTTCATATTCTTCTTTATCACCACTAATTTTCGTTGATGAATCCTATTAAAAACTTAGTGGCATTTTAAATCAAACTTCCCTCAATTTCTTTATATATGTAGATTCATTATTTAAAAAAACCATTAGTTAATAATTTTACTAAAGATGGAATTTTTTTTGCACTATAAATGAATTTGAAATTATTTTAAGTAAAGTAATTTAATTAGTTTTATTTGTATGTATGATTTTAACAATTTTACTAAATATCAAACCCTATTAATCTAAGATTTGAGCAACGCAGCTGAATCCAACATACATTTAAGAAGTCTATATTTTTCTAAGGTATTCGCTCATTTTCTAAGCAGAGCAGATATTTCTGGTGTTACCAAATACACAAAAGTACGAAATACACAAAAGTATCTAATATAATTCCAAATGCAAAACACACATGCAAAATACTTTTCTCAGCTCTCCTCCTTATGCAGATGTCCAACCATACCATATTGCACTCGCCCATAGTCTATGCTCCTCCTGAACTTCTATATTGGGGATGACCAATAAAATGTTTCGTTCAATAAGTTTTATAAATTTCAGATATTTTGCAAACTCAGTATATTCTCTCGTCGTCACCATTGCATTACCCTGTTCATGATTTTGCAAAGTCTTTGCAATCCAACTCACCAAAAACTGTTTAATGCGGTCATCCACCCTCTCGTCATCTTTTGACCCAGTCGATCCTGAAACAAAAAAAAAACAATGATAAATTAGATCTGTTTGTGGTTTTAATAGAGAAAATATAGAAATGAGACAACAAAGAAATTCATTGTCGACATGTTTGGTGATGCTCTAAGGTTTTAAACACTAAAAACAATTAAAAAAATGAAAAAGTAAAAGAGAGAAGAAAAAAAAATCAAATACTATTCTCAAAACCTCTCATTTAAAATGCGATCTAACCAATTTGAGATACTCTAAAACAAGTGTCATTCAATTAGTAGTTTATTTCTTTTTATTATTAAAACTAATTATTTTATTAAATTATAATAGTTTAATATTCTTAGGAGATCCATCTCCCCTTCGAGATGCTCCCACCAAATTGAAAGCAACGAGGAGGTAGTTGAGTAGTAACAGATTGATTGTACATTGTCATCTTTTATATGCAGGGAAATCTCAGGACTGAAACGACTCTCTAAGCAGGGCTAATTATGGCAAGAACACATTTTTTTTTTGTATCATCTTTCAGTCGAATACATTTGTTCTGTTCTTCAAGAATACATATCTCAAACAGAGTTTCATTGACCTGCAACTGAATGAATGAAGCTGTTTTCTATTCCTTATACATTACTTTTTCTTCGAAGGGTATATGGTTGACTTTCTGATCTAAGCAGCTTTCACTTTCTCCACTGCGTATCGGCTTGTATCTTCCGAGAAGAGCACACCGTCCCGCGATAGAAGACGCACAAGGGCTAGAGAAAACCGAGACTGAAACAATTCATGTTAGATTCAACGATGCGAAAACTTATATGGCTTTAGTAAAGGTGTAGCAGCATTTTCTTTACCCATTGGAATCCCACGAGAGCGTACCAGCAGCCTCTCAAGCCGAATCCTCCGTTGCTCAGAAGCTTTTAGTCGATGCAAAGAGTGAGTGAGTGATTACAGAAACCTTTGATGCTAAGAGGAGAGAGTGATTAACTGATTACCATAAGTACAAGCCCTGCAACGGCGAAGCATCCAGTCATTGACAAGCTGATATATCTAAGATCTCTTCCAGCCTTCATTTCACAACAACAGTTTCAGTTCCTTTTGGATCAGGTTAAAAGGAAAATCGGAACTAGATCCAGACATGTAACTCACCAGTAAGGTGCCTTCAAGGCTGTGAGTACTTGGAGTGATGGATAAAGCAAGAAAATATGGTATTATGACCGTGTGCATCTGTGGAAAAAACTCGTCGTTCTTGAAAATGTGTTGCCGTGAATTAGATGAGACAAATTGTTAAGACAGAGGAGAAAACAATACCTGGGATGTGACAACCTTGTCGTGTGTGAAGATGGCAGGGAACAGCCATGGAATTGCTGTGCCAATGGTTCCCACTACTATTCCTAGTGTAGCGCCGATGATAACAAGCGACTTCAGAAGCATTCTGGCCTACACACAACAGTAAAAACAGAGTTTGCTTCAGGCAACAGTAAAAACTGATCTACCATTGGTTTCAACTGAGGCAAGTTTCACCAACAACAAGCTTACCTTAGGCAAATTGCGATTGATTCCGAATAACAACTCAGGCATAAAGGACTGTGCAGTTTGAGAGAGAGGCTCCCCCCAAACCGTACTCATGGTATATGTCTGAAGCATAACCTAGAAACCAGAAGAGCCAAACAAGTTATAGAGAAGAAACTCAAATCAAGAGACATGGCTAGTGGTGAAATGTACAAGGACGACATATCACCTGATGAGCGGCTATGACGCTTGTACCCATTGATGTAGCAAAGTACACAAGGAGCGTATAGAACAAAACCTAAGGGCAGAAACACACAAATATCAGATACGAAAGAGACGATCCTGTTGCAACCGAGTGTCTCAAGCAGTAATAACCTTTGACATCATAGTTATAAAGACTGGGGCAGCGAGCCCAAAGATGGTCAAGAGTTCACTTGGAGAAGGAACACAGAGTGAGAAGGCGCTGTATCCTTTCTTGTTCAATGCGTCCATCATCATGTAAGCTGCAACAACCTAAAACATCTCGACTTAAAACCATATTGATAATGTTAACTAGCTGATATGGTATTGAACTTTGATTGGAATCTCAGCTTACTTGTGACACCATAGTTGCCCAAGCTGCACCTGCTATACCGTATCCTAGAAAGGTGCATAAGACCACATCACCAACACCGTTTATCGCACTAGCAACTGCCAAAGCCTTTAAAGGTCCCCATGAGTCTTTCATACCAAGACTGAGACAAAAAAGGAGAATGTTAGAGCAGAATAACAGTGAGATACAATCCAATGCAACGTGCAGAGGAAATTTGGGTTATAAAGGGACCTTGCACTTTGAGCAACCCATCCGATGAGAACAGCTGGCCATGCTAAACCACGAATCTGAGGATGAAACAAACGTCAAATCAAACGATGAAAGAGGAAAGTCGTCACAAATTAACAATACTCTTAAGGTTATAATATGAACCTGGACATATGTATTGGCGGCCGGGACAATCTCAGCATTCTTTGCCCCTGTAAAAGCTGAAACAAGACTAAACAGTCAACACTTTGTTGGTATACTACATGTCACTAACTTGTTACTGGTCAGCTACAAAGAGATCCCTAGTTACCAGTTAGTGCCCAGGAACCAAACAGTCTTGTAAACACCAACATCATGACTCCACAAGCCAACCCGATGAAAAGCAAGATCGATATCTGATGTTGTACTTCATCCTTATCCTGCATTAGCACTATTCTATTAGGAAGTTGCTAAGCAATTGTGCACTTGAAATTACTCTTGAGTAATAAATTCATAAGAATAAAAATCTAATGAACTGACCCGGCGAGCAAGAGAGGTGGCAACAAGATTTGAAGTCGCAACAGAGAGGAACATGAACGTATAACACAAATAATCGCACACGACGGTTGCAGGACCTGTTTCATCCGTTATGAAATTTGGATTACTGTTCCTCGAACATAGCAAAGGGAAGAAAGCAACCGCATCTTCTCAGTTCAAGTAACAAAATCGATATAGATAATATGAAATCAAAATCAACTTTTTGATAAATTCAACACACAAAAACCAAGCAGGATGGTTAGTGCATTTCCAGCACATCAGCAAAAAATTAACAAATACGGGTCCACTTCTGATTGTAAGGTCATACAAAAGATGAAGACTCTTTATTCTTGGCTTGAATCTTTCAGCAAATAAGGGAGAAACAATTTTTAAAAAAATTCACCATTTTATTTCCGGTTCCAGTCAGAGAATGAAAAGACCAAGAAGAAGAAACAATCCAGTCAAGCAAACTGAGATTCTATGGTGTGTATGTATAGAGATACCTAAAGCAGCGAGTTCGAGAGAGCTTCCTTGACCAATTACGGCCGTGTCAATGAGACTCATCAACGGCCCACATAGCCACAATCCAGCCGCAGGTCCCGTAAACATCACGATCTCTTTCATCTGTCCCAAAATGCTTTGATTCGCCAAGTCGCCTTCTTTCGTCACTTCT
Source organism: Thlaspi arvense (assembly GCA_911865555.2). NCBI lineage: Eukaryota > Viridiplantae > Streptophyta > Magnoliopsida > Brassicales > Brassicaceae > Thlaspi > Thlaspi arvense. The sequence goes on from OU466860.2 coordinate 66,849,857, forward strand.
TCTACTTCCAATTCAACCGGAGCAATCGAACCGTCGTTTGTATCTCCTCCTGCAAGCTCAATCACTTCCTCCGTCGCCGGAGAAATCGACCCATTTCCGCTTCCTCCCTCAACAACAAGCTCCTGATTCGGACTTGAGCAATTTCTTATAAACTTGTTAAAAGCCACTGACTTTGCTCCGGAAACAGAGCTCCTGAAACTCGGGAGTGGAGGCTTCCATGACCGTACAGAGATTGAAGATCGGAATTGTAGCTTCGGGTTACAGGAAATCGAAGAAACTGTAAAAGTTAGGGCTTTGCATTGAATTTGCATTCTTCCTTCTTCCTACTCCTAAAAATTCAAAAAAAGGAAAAAAAAATTGCGGCTTGAAAGCTTCCCGGCGATTAACTGATAGAAAACAACAACAACTCCCATTTTCCAAGTTTCCTCTCTTCATTTTTGTAAGCATTAACCGGTTAGCCAAATTGGTACAATTAACCGGTTAGCCAAATTGAGATCGAACCAAATTTTGATTTGCACAACGAAAACGAGAAGCAAAATTTGATGGCCCAAAAAAATTAAGAGAAACAGAATGGGAAATTTTGGTAAGGCAAATGTGTGATTGTAAACAAGTCCAAGTGATATTTTCGTGTCGGAGACAGAAGACAAGATGATCTTAATCATGCATCGTGTCACTAATGACCCTACTTACTTTGTAAGTTTGTGACTTTATGATTCCATAAAGCTCTACGCAATTTGCAAACTATTTGGAATCGCTGAGAAATAAACTTATGGGCTTTTTATTGAGCCCATATAAATAAATATTGTATTGTCTACATGAAACATCATGCTTCATTGCTTCAGCTCTACTCAATGTGCAAACTACACGAGTATAATTCCATTTTCGCATTCCATGAGTCATGAGCGTTTCTACTCTGTACAATAACGCTTGAGCAAACAGAATGTTGGGTCCAATTTAGAGATTGGAGAGGGCTTTCTTGGTATAATTGTCCTTTGTGAAAATCGAGTAAGCATGCTGTAAACACAAGAAGAGAAAACGAGAGAGTCTAGAGGTCACATAATAAGCTTTGAAGGCAAATGAAGCTGTATGTAGGTAAGGTAAAAGTGGTTCAAATCAACTTCAGAACTCTAATCAAAAGTATCTCAGAGAATCATGCTACAGTTAAACCCTAGAAAAACAAACTTATGATCCAAAAATAAACGAGAGACTTTTATGCTGCTGCCTTAATTCTTCACCTCCTCGTTTTGCTTTCCGTTGCTCCACTTCTGTTCGGTTTAACAAAACATACCCATTAAAACACAATAATTAAGCACACATAACTTAATCACAGAGAGAGAAGTTACTCACGACAATCATTTGCTAATCTCCTTCTCCTTCTTCTCCTTCTCCTTCTCCTCCTCCTTCTCCTTCTCCTTCTTCTTCCTCTCCTTCCTCCTCTTCTCCTTCTCCAACTTCCTCTTCCTCTGCTTCTCTATCTTCCTACTCTCCTTCTTACGATTATCATACTCAACCTTCCTCCGAGACCCCATGGAAGGACCCCGGGAAAACTAAATATTTACTGCATAGATACGTTTATAAAAATTATATAAAAATATCCATAAATTTAAAATATAAGAAGGTATATGGAGAAGGAAGGGTGTGGATGTCAAAAGTTAGACCACAAACAATCATGAATCATAAAGAGAATCGAGAGATTAGAAAACTTACTTAGGAGAGATGAACAAAGCAAGCAATTGAGTTGCTTAGAGAGATGAACAGAGTGCTTTTGATGATGAAGATGAAGAGACAAACCCAGAGTCGTGAGACGTAGAGGAGATGGTTGCAACTAAGAACTCAAGTTAAAACCCTAGTTTAATCCAATTTTCCTTTTTTCTTGGTTAATTTACTTTTTTATTTGTAAAAAAAAAAAAGAAAAAAAAAAGGAAAAAATAAACGTTTCGAGGCCGTCCCGACCAAGTCTCCTGTCTCGGACACGTTAGCCAGATGACGTCCCTGTGCATCATCCCAAATCAATTCTGCTACTTCAATGATTTCAAATGAATCTTCTTCAGCTTCATCCTTACACAGAAAAAACAGCAAGTTTCAAATCCTTCATGATATAAAATCATTCAAAACCTAATTTTTTAAAAATAAAAATTGATTCTACACTAATAACAGTAAAATTTTAGTAAGAATATCAAAATTTATGATTCAATAACAATGGGCTTTTGTGAATTGTAACAATTCTTAAAAATTATTTTACCAATAACCTCTTTCAATTGCGAAAAATAAACTTATGGGCTTTTTTGTTAAGCCCATATAAAGAAATTTTGTATTTTGAGTTTATTAGTTTCCGAAACCTTCTAAAGATCCAGGCCCAATATTTATGAGCCCAACAAGTGAACTGCTCCCAGTCTTTGTCACGTGGCACGATGATTCAACGGAGAAGTTGACATGGCAGTGCAAGAACCGTTGATGACTTCACAATATCTGATGAAAATCTCCAAACATTAAACCTCAGCCTTTAATAACCAGTGAGAACTCATCACTACCTCACAAATGTTTTATTTATGGTTACTTTGGAAAACATAAGATATTTGGTTTAATGATTCTGAGACGGTTTGTTAATTGTTAATTTGTTTTGCAAAAATATTATCGTCCACGTGGCAAATCCTCGTCAGCCGGCTCACGGGAACCTCAATCTCCCCATCTTTTGTGTTCTATCTGTCCTCTCTATATATTATCCACTGAAACGCACGATTGCTGTAGCGTTATCAGCGTTTTATTTAAGCTCTCGAGTAGTCAACAATGGCGTCAAGCTCTGCGACTCTGCTCAAAGCCTCGCCGGTCAAATCTGATTGGGTTAAGGGACAGAGTCTCCTCCTCCGCCAACCTTCCTCCGTCGCGGCTATCCGCAGCAACGCGGCACCTTCCGCTCTCACCGTTCGTGCCGCCTCTGCTTACGCCGACGAGCTCGTCAAAACAGCTGTAATTAATTCAAAATACAATATGTAATTCTCTCAAATCAAATCAGAGCATTTTATTTAATTGTTAGTTAATATGATGTTTCGGGGGTGGTGGCAGAAAACAATCGCGTCTCCGGGACGCGGAATTTTGGCGATGGACGAGTCAAACGCGACTTGCGGGAAGCGTTTGGCGTCGATTGGGCTAGAGAACACGGAGGCTAACCGTCAGGCTTACCGGACTCTGCTTGTGTCGGCTCCAGGACTGGGACAGTACATCTCCGGAGCAATCCTGTTCGAGGAAACTCTCTACCAATCCACCGTCGACGGCAAGAAAATGGTCGATGTTCTCGTCGAGCAGAACATCGTCCCAGGCATTAAAGTCGACAAGGTACTGTATATTATAAAATATAAACCTTTAGGAATTTCGGTTTAAGTTCGGTCTAGCTCACAAAATACATGTAAGATATTTGCCGGTACGGTAAAGTTCGAATTTAAATTGTTTTGGTTCAGCAAAACTTCAGGTTTGGTCTGTTAATTATGCAAAATTGTTATCAGATTGGTTTACAAATAAATTTAGATTGAAGTTCGATTGTTTTCGGTTATGTAAATCCTTGGTTTGATTTGTTCATTGGTTTTGTTTATGTTGGCTTTGTTATGGTTCGGTTTAAATGTACATACGTTACGTAAATGGGGTTTGTATATAAAAACAGGGTTTGGTGCCACTTGTTGGGTCCAACGACGAGTCATGGTGCCAAGGACTCGACGGTTTAGCCTCCCGTACCGCTAATTATTACCAACAAGGTGCTCGTTTCGCCAAATGGTACGCTGAACCAAATTACACTGACTTGGTTTTAGCCGTATTGAATGTCAAATGGTGTTTTGATTGAATGTGCAAAAAATGTATTATTAGGCGTACTGTTGTGAGCATTCCAAATGGACCCTCTGCTTTGGCTGTTAAAGAAGCAGCTTGGGGACTTGCCCGCTACGCCGCTATTTCTCAGGTACATGATATCTCTAAAGACGCTGTTTACCATTTACGTACATTTCGGTATGTGTACTCATGCGTTTTGCGTCTGCGTTCTGCAGGACAGCGGTCTGGTACCGATTGTGGAGCCAGAGATTATGTTGGACGGAGAACACGGCATTGACAGGACCTACGAGGTTGCAGAGAAGGTCTGGGCTGAGGTCTTCTTCTACCTCGCTCAGAACAACGTCATGTTCGAAGGTGACATTACAAATGACTTCTTGTGTTTAGAAATGCTTAAAGTTGTTTGTGAGTTTAATAACAGAAGCTAGAGAGTTACATACAGGTATCCTGCTGAAGCCGAGCATGGTTACTCCTGGTGCTGAGGCCAAAGACAGAGCTACTCCGGATCAAGTTGCTTCATACACACTCAAGCTCCTCCGTAACAGAATCCCTCCTGCTGTTCCCGGAATCATGGCAAGTTTTTTTTATTTTCCTTTTCCTTGCAGCTGAAGGAAACTATATCTTTTAAGATTTGAAAGCAGTGGTTTTGATGTTATTTGATGTTACACAGTTCCTGTCTGGTGGACAGTCCGAGTTGGAGGCGACTTTGAACCTGAACGCCATGAACCAGGGAACGAACCCATGGCACGTGTCCTTCTCCTACGCACGTGCATTGCAGAACACTTGCTTGAAGACATGGGGAGGCAGAGAAGAGAACGTGAAGGCGGCTCAGGACACTCTCTTGACCCGAGCCAAAGCCAATTCGCTGGCTCAGCTCGGGAAGTACACCGGAGAAGGTGAGTCCGAGGATGCCAAGGAGGGTATGTTTGTAAAAGGCTACACCTACTAAGCTGTTTGTATTAATGGTTCCCCCTTCCCGTAGATCAAAAACTCAAATCTTGAGCTTGATTCTGGTGGTTTTGAGTTGTTCTCGCAAAAGTCAATTCGTGTTTTGTTTCTCCATGGTTAATATGGCCGTTTTGTACTATAATGTACCTACTGGCTATTATAATTGAGCTACGTCTGTTTATATCATTGCTGATAAAAACACATTACTCAAAAACTCTTGTTTTTGTTAGCTATGGAGCTACAATATAGTGGTTAAGACTCAAAGATCACAAATCAACAACATAGTTCAAATTAATAATTATCGATTAATTCACACACAAAAAAAAATAACTTGTTTGTTATGCTTCTTTTCTTAACGTTTCCTCTGAGCCCTTTAAAAGCTAATATCTTCAAAACTAATAGAGAATGCACAAGAAAATTCCTTTGTGTATCTGTGGATCACTTTTCAGGCTCTCTTCTAGACTGTCCTAACACCAGCAGGATCGTGATTGTTTGCGCTATTTACCATCGATACCTTGCTCCTTAAGAAACAAAACAAAAACGATAAAGTTTTCAAACAAGGAGAAAAGTATTGAGCCCCATGACTGTTAAAAAACACCTACTTGGTGATCTGATCCAGGCTCCTCATGTGGTCGTTGAGGATTGGAGTTAAGGTCGATCATATTATGATCGCCATTCCCATTTGATTCTTGACCATTTGGACGCCGTAATCCTAACTCATCGGCGTGATTAGGTTTATCGCCTGGGAACTAGGATAAACAACAACAACAGACCACACACTGTGAAGAATGAATGAATACTCAAGATCACAAAATCAAGAACTGGCTGATATCTCAAACCTCGATTCTCTGTCTCAGCAAAAGAAACCGCCTGTGTGTTCTCTTGCCGCCAACATGTACAACCATGTCACATTGCAGACAAAGGGAACTGCCGTCTATCTCACAGTAAAAGAAAGCTGCTCACCGATCAAAACAACCATCTCAACAAAACAAATAAAGAAATTTCCTTTTTTCCCTAAAGAAAGAAAGAGAGAAGAATCGCACCGGGTGCGTTTTCGCATATGTCACAGTTTGGGGCATTGTTCGGATCAGCCAAGCCTACACGTACATGTCGACTTGCCAGCTTATTGCACATATGAACCTGAAGCCAAAAAGCAACATGTGTATATCTCTTATAAGACAGTTGATATCGGTTCACTTCCTTATATTATGATACTCTGCTCAATTAAACACATTTCAGATCAATAGCTAATCAGATCTCTCACAGATGCAATAGAGTGACTGTAAAGTGTTTTCACCAGAGAATGTTGATATGCAATGTGCAAACTTTAAGAGACATACATCAGAATATAATAAAGTCATTAACAGTGACAACGCAACATGAGAAGATCCAATCGTTGAATCAGAAATATCTTAATTCCTGATTTTTATACAGATTTCGACCATCTTCGATTCTTCGAGTTACAATAACCCAACAAAAAAAATCTCGAAATCTATAATTTTTTTTTTTTTTTGATAATACGAAATCTATAATTTTAGCACTGCAGATAGTAGTAATTGCCTCAAAAGTTTTTTGCATTGGTTGAGATGAGGTGTTTCAGATAAAGTAAGTTACTTTTTCGTCGCATGAGTAACAGAGAGCAGCTTCGTCGGCGGCGCAGAAGATGATTGCGGCGGCGCTCTCACATACATCGCATAAAATCCGCATGTTCTTTTAAAAAAAAACTGACGATTCTCGTTCTCTTTGAACGATTAAGCCCACTTTCAAAGTTAGCAACTTTCGCCAAACCCAGATTCCGATTGTTGACACAGAAGAAAATTCATGAAGATGATTTGTGAAATATATATAACTCTTCCTTCTTTTGTGGCAATGGAGGTTAAAAAAAATTTTGAGGAGAGAGAGAGAGAAGAGCCGTGGACTGATAAATTTCCAGACGCTGAGAGTACCCTATTTATGTATACTCGCTCTCTCTTCCGTTAACTTAATTTTTCGTGTGACAAAAACAATCCAATAAACGAAAATCAATAGTCAACAAAAACTTAAACAAATTCAAAATACTTATGATTTTATAAAATCTCTACTTTACATTCCAGAACTAGATTAGATTCTGACAAAAACCTAGAAATTCGTCTATTTTTAATTCGTTAATCCAGAATTTACAAAATTTTACAGTAAAGAATTGTTTCGTTTCGAGTGAATATATATGAAAATAATTTGAGAAGTTATATATAAAGGACAAAAAGAGGATACAGTAGAAACTAAGTTAGGGTCAGAGTCTAGGGACCCAATGGTAAAGGAGAAACTTCAGTAGACAAAAGACTTGTGTAAGTGCTGTTTCCTTCGTTTTGTCGAAATTCGTAGAGTGTTCGAGTTCGTCTCGTCTCTTCTCGTCCATGGAAATGGAAATGGAAATGGAAATGTCTGTATATATGGTAATTTGTAATCAATTCCAAGCTTTTTTATAATTGGTTGAACAGAAATACTGTGTTGATAAATAAGAGCAAATTTGCACAAACAAAAGAAAATATAAATAGGAGGGAACAATACAGTAAAACCTCTATAAATTAATATTCGATAAATTAATAATCACTATAAATTAATAATTTTTATCGGTCTCAAGTCGGGCCAGTGTAAAAATTAGCAAATTTCGATAAGATAATAAAATAATAATTTTTTTTGAAATTCCTATGTAAAAATATAGTCCCAATAATTATATATATATATTTAAAAATATATGAATAATATAATATAGTAAAATATAATTATATTATTGTTTCAAGTTTATAAAAATTGTTTGACTTATTTTTCAAATTTAATGATATGATATTTTCTGAATAAATTTTACATTATTGATAATATTATTTTTTTTGACAAATATTTTGAATTTGAACTGAAATATCTCTCTATAAATTAATAAAATATTAATTTTTCTATAAATTAATAATTAATAATTATTTTGTTTAATTAATAACTTTATAAATTAATAATTTTTTAAAGTCCCAACATTATTAATTTATAGAGATTTTACTGTAATAAAGAGCCACAAGAGAAATTGAAAGCAGAAGGTATTAGGGTCAAAAGCAACAACAGCCATTCAATTTGGTGGTGAATAAGTAATTGTCGTTTCCAAATATTGTTGTAGTATGTGCTAAATATTCGTTTTTGACTAAAATCTAAAACCCAACAATTCATATAGAAGGATTTTTTTTTCTTGCGTCGGTCCAGTCGATATTTATAGGGTTTAATAGATATTTTATATTCATGGTTTGATACTTTTATTGTCCATGGATCATGACATATATAGCTCAATAGTTTGTGATATTACTGTCACCATACTAGTTTTTGGTGTAAATTTGTTTTTTTTCATGTTTTTTTTTATCAGGTCATTTTTTCTTCTTTTATATACAGTTTTTCATTTATCTTTTATTTACTAACTGATCGGATACGGATGCTAAATTTTTTACCTATACATAGAAATCAAATCGGATAATTAATGGGTTTTCCAAATTTAATGATAACCGGCTCTCAGGCCTACTACACAGCCATCTTTTTTCCTTTCTTCTAGTCAAAATGTCTTATAGTACTTCTGGTTTTGAAAGCCCAATCATAATAGGCTTTTATGTGTAAACCCAACAATAATAATCGGCTTTTTTTTTTATATATGCAAGAATTAAACTCATGCATAACGTTAATTAGTTACTAACTCAACTTCATGTTATGTCAACTTATGCAAATTAGTATTATAACTTAAGAGTTAAATATTAATTTGTGTTACAATTTGATAGTTGTGATTTTGAGTATAAAATTTCATGTAGTTTTTTATTTACTAATTTAGCACATGGGCCATCAATCACAGTCGATTAGGGTTTATGGTTTGAGAAAGCAAAAAAACAAAGTAGTATTAGTGGTTATATAAACTTATGGTTTATGGGCTTTTGACTTTATCTTCGTTTCGCTTATTTTATAGTTTTATATCATCTGCAAATACTTTCTACTTTCTACGATGAATGGACTGACAAAAGTCGAAAAGCAATCCGTGATTTTCGCTGTTTTACTTATTTCACGTTTGTTCGGTAAAATGGGAGATTACTTTGATTAATGTCCGAGCATAGTCGAATTGTATAAGACGTTTATTTTTTGGTAACAACCAAAACCAAAAAAAAAAAATCATTGGAACACTCTTTATCGTGGAGAGAGTCTCACTCTACGATATAAAACCCCTTGGGCTCCGGACCGTTCAACGGCTATAAAGCAGCAGCGGTCCACGTGCCACGTGTCAAATGTACGTAAATGAGAAAGATCGGAAAACATTAAATTTAAGGAAGGAAAAAAGAAAAGCGAACGGCCATTGCTTTTAATGCACGTGGCAGATTTCTCAGATTCCCGACAACGTCCCAGGGGTACAATGGGAACTTCAAGTGTTATCTTCCTTCCACCGCACTCTCGGCTCAACGAATTAGAAAAAGTGTGTGAGAGAGAGAGAGGCGCTTCCCTACGAGATTTGCGGGACCAAATCAATGCCCACTGGTCCCCTCCTCCTTCAGAGAGAGTGTGAGAGAGAGAGCCCATGGAGAATTTTTAGTGAGAGAGAAGATATCATCAAGCTGAGTAAAACGACGACGATGAAGCAGCAGTAGGATGGAGTCGAAGACGAAGAAGAATGGGTACTGTGATTCTCTCTCTTTTTCTCTCTATTTTGTATCTCTTTCTCTCCGATTTGTTCACACTACTGTTAGAGATCCTGGGTTCGTCATCGATTTTCCGATCCCACTGTTTCATCGGGACCTAGATTTCTCAAATTTTGCTCCGGCGAAAATACTTATTCAGCTTTAATCCGTTAACTTTCTTCTGAGTTATTTTTTTCCCAGCGTCACATCTGCGCTTTAATTAGATCGAGATTGCTAATTTTGGTAATATTTGTGGAGAGCACTTCGGCATTTTATCTGGATTTGCTTAAATCGATTACGAAACTATGTATTGGGGATATTAAATATCCGATTTCACCTTCCAAATCGGTTGTGTGTGTGTATATGATTGCTGAAATCTGTGTCTGCGGTGGATGTTTCAGATTAGAGCTTCTGTAGAAACGGCGTCGCTTTGGGGGAAGAAGACAACTCAACAAGGTATATCCCTCTCTTTATGTAAATGCAAATGCAAATGCATACACATATATTCAACATCTTGACACAAAATATACAAGTGAAGATTTAGGGTTTAGTAATGGAGATGTTGTTTTAGATATTTGACATTCAAGTCAAATCAAATATTATTTTATAGTATCAACCATTTTTTTAATGCCACAACATATACCTTTGTTTTCCTTACTTACATTTTTGGATTGTTAAAGAGAAAACTCAAGTGCACTGGTGAGAAAGACTTGTGAATACATAGAACAATTAAAATATGAATTCTATCTTTTTTTTCTGTCTGCTTTTGCGTGTGTAAGATTACAATCAAAGTACTTAGAATATGATAGCTTTTCCTTTTTTAGTTCTTTCTTTCCCATTAAAGTATATGATGCATTTCAACAGAGAAGGGTGGTTTGTGGGGCCATTTATTACTTATTTTGCCATTAAAGAAACTTTAGATTGATGATGCATGACTTCGTTTTCAAGCATAGTGGGTGACCACTCCACAAAAAAGTCGATAATCTTTTTTTGTTTGTTCTTCAGATAAAGGTTGATCACCTTCTAAGTAAACTCTCTTCTGATATTATAATTACATATCATCTCTCGTTCGGTTTCTTTTTCTTTTTGTTTAAGTTGTGTGCTGAATAAAATTTGAACTCTGGTGTTTAATTGCAGTGCATTCGACATTCTCTGACATTATGAGTTTGCTTTGTTGAACTATTCGAATTTTATTCTTTTGGGGTGGGGAACACTAAGGGATTTTCTAGGCATGCTTCTTGTTTCAACCTCTTGTTTTTGGTTTGGTATGATGAGATGTCTGAACTTTTTATCATTTCTTTATGGTTGTGTTAGTTGAAAAATTAGGACTCTTTTGGTCTCTTCCCAGAACTATTCTGCTCTTCAGAGCTATCAGCAGTCGTTAAAATATGAATGCAATGTGTGATGTGCAAATACATCAAGCTTAACGTCTGAACTGTTTCAGGAAAACGAGTTCGAGTTTCCTCTGCTTAAAGAGCTCATTTCGATCTGACAAGTGACAAATGGGGGCGATTGCTGGAGAAGAGCTGAAGAAAATGGAGAAGACACAGGTACCTGTAGCCCGGGAAGAGAAGATATTGGTTCTAGTGAGACTGAGACCTCTGAACGAAAAAGAGATCTTGGCTAATGAAGCTGCAGATTGGGAATGCATCAATGACACAACCGTATTGTACAGAAACACGTTGCGTGAAGGCTCAACTTTTCCTTCCGCATACTCATTTGGTAAGAATTGCAGTGGTGTTTTTAATTTAAATGTCTTCTATGGGCTTAAATTAGCATCAGTTTTTTGGTTTCTTTCACTGCCTGTGATCCCCAAAATTTTACCTTTCATCCAAAACCATCTTTTGTTTACAGTAGATATTGTGCACTGTGTTAACCTCTTACATAAACTTAAAACTACTTGGCCTTAAGTTGATTTGTGGATGCCCGTTTCTCTTTTGATTTTTTCGTGACAGATAGAGTGTACCGAGGTGAATGCCCAACCAGACAAGTTTACGAGGATGGTCCTAAGGAAGTTGCTCTCTCGGTTGTCAAAGGAATCAATTGTAAGCTTCCTTGATTGTTGTGATGACGTAGACATCGATGGCGTCAAAAGCTAACTGTACCTATAATTACATTGTTATCCAGCTAGCATATTCGCATATGGGCAGACGAGCAGTGGAAAGACATACACGATGACTGGTATAACTGAGTATGCCGTGGCTGATATATTTGACTATATATTTAAGGTACTGCTAAAAGTTCAAGCATGATATTTTACTGTACTACTTTGATGTGTATTCTTCACTTTAACTAATTGCATTGGACGCTACAGCATGAAGATAGGGCGTTTGTTGTGAAATTTTCGGCTATAGAAATCTACAATGAGGCCATAAGAGATCTTCTCAGCCCCGATAGTACGCCACTGAGGCTACGAGACGACCCTGAGGTGAAAGATTGTTGGTTTTTTCTTACTGCGATATCTTTTAGGTAATAATCTTTGTGTGACTCTTCTCGTGTTTTCTTCTCTTTCATTTAGAAAGGGGCCGTCGTTGAAAAAACCACAGAGGAAGTCCTGAGAGACTGGAACCATTTGAAGGATCTTATCTCTGTTTGTGAAGGTAATAACCTCAGAAAGTCCACCCATTCCATTACCACTATCAGTTGATAATTATGTAGAATTCTCATAATTTGCTACTCAGGTTATTCTGTATAAAGTGTTGTCTGAAAAGAATCTCTTGTCTCGTTTTCTTACTGTACTTATTCCAGCTCAGCGGAAGATTGGTGAAACATCATTGAATGAGAGAAGTTCAAGATCTCATCAGATTATCAAACTAGTAAAACTCTTTTCTATCGCTTGATCTAACTAAGGGTCAAAGATCCCCCTCCTTTTGCTAACTGTCTTATCTAAATTGTTAACTTTTTTGCAGACAGTTGAAAGCTCAGCTCGTGAGTTCTTAGGCAAAGAAAACTCAACCACTCTCATGGCGAGTGTGGTATGTACTCATATGCTTTATCTGCTTTGGGTCATAACTCAACGTATTTAAGCATTTCCGAACATCTCTCTTGTGCTCATTGTTTCTTATGTACAGAATTTCATTGATTTGGCCGGAAGTGAGCGCGCATCGCAAGCCTTATCAGCTGGTACAAGACTTAAGGAGGGCTGCCATATCAATCGAAGTTTGTTGACTCTAGGAACTGTGATACGCAAACTCAGGTGTGTAGTACACCGTACTATTTTTAGCATATGCCACAGATAAATTGACATAACAAAAGACGTTTTACAAACATCTCTATTTGTATTTCTGAAACTTAAATGTGCATTCATATAAAGACTGTCAACATGATGCAGCAAGGGAAGGCAAGGACACATCAACTATAGAGACTCCAAGCTCACACGCATTCTTCAGCCATGCTTGGGGGGCAATGCCAGAACCGCCATAGTCTGCACACTTAGTCCAGCAAGGAGCCATGTGGAGCAGACTAGAAACACCCTCTTGTTTGCCTGCTGTGCCAAGGAAGTCACCACCAAGGCGCAGATCAATGTTGTCATGTCAGACAAGGCTTTGGTGAAGCAACTACAGCGTGAGCTAGCCAGGCTTGAGAGCGAGCTGAGAAACCCAGGCCCTGCCACCACAAGCTGCGATTGTGGGGTTGCGATGAGAAAGAAAGATCTTCAGATACAAAAGGTATGTGCTCTAATGAAAACCCAGAAGTAGTTTGATTTTTGGGTAGTTGGGTTCACTCTGAGTAAGGTTTGATGTTGTGCAGATGGAGAAGCAGCTCGCAGAAATGACTAAACAGCGGGATCTTGCTCAGTCTCGTCTTGAAGATTTCATGAGGATGGTCGAACATGATGAGTCTTCGAAGGTATCTTAGTTCAATCGACGGATAATCCAATAATCTTTAGACTTTGATGGCAGTTTTAGCGAAACCGAATGCTTATTGTCTTCCCTCTTTTGAAAGGCTGGAACTCCACATTTCCGAAACCGTACCAACAAGTGGGAGGATGCTTCAGTGTCAGAGACATCAGGTGTGGTTGATCCAGACAGGTCCAGTTTCATATCAGATGGCACGTCAACGCCTCTGTCCACGGCAAGAGCTCCTGTTAGGTCTCACTATGACGAGGATCTGGAGGAGAAATTGTCACCTGGTTGTTCAGGAGATCAATCAGAAGATTACTGCAAAGAAGTACAGTGCATTGAGATGGAAGCTAGTGACATTATTAACAACGATGAAGAAAGGACAGATGCAGAATCACCTCTGCGCCACAGTACAGCGGCAAACGGTGAAGCAGGTATTGCGCAAAACAGGAACCCGTCAAGTGTTAGAAGCGTCAGGGTGAGGAAGAGTTGGAGCCGCGGAGATACCATGCCGGGCGCAAGCACTCCTCCTGATGCCCTGGAGATAGACTACCCTGGAAGACCAGAAGGTCATGGTATTGCGTTTCCTGGTTTAGAGTTCGGTTCTGGTAAGAAGTTGTTGAGGAATGATTCAATGTCCTCTCGCGGAAGCGATTCCACTGAGGCTCACAGCGTTGGAACACCGATGGTGGGAGAAGATGGAGGCATCACCAGCATCAGATCATTTGTTGAAGGACTCAAGGAGATGGTAAAAACCGTGAGAAACGTATTTTATATTTGAGTTTTTGGCTCTCTATTTTGCAGCAAATATTCAACTTCTAACGTCAAGCTACGTGTTTCAGGTTTCGGATCCTGAGAATTCAGGGAAAATTGGGAAGGACACTGGTCCGGACGCTGTGGACAAGGAGGTTTCTGGGACAATGACGAACTGGTCAGATGAGTTCGACAGACAGAGAGAACAAATTCTGGGGCTGTGGGAGACATGTCATGTCTCGTTGGTGCATAGAACATACTTCTTCTTGCTCTTCACGGGGGATCAAGCGGATTCGATATACATCGGAGTAGAGCTAAGAAGGCTCTCCTTTATGAAGGAAAGCTTCTCTCAGGGGAACCAAGCCTTCGAAAGAGGACAAACACTCACAGTAGCTTCAAGGTTAGTACATAGTACTTTTTAGCACTTGCCTTTACATCCGCAGCAAACAGGTTTATGTCTTTTTTTTACTAATCGCGCTTGTTTGGTTTTAGCCTGAAGGCGCTTCAGAGGGAGAGACGGATGCTAAGCAAGCTGGTCGGGAAGAGGTTTTCTGGAGAAGAAAAGAGGAGACTCTACGATAAGTTCGGGATCGACGTGAACTCGAAACGCCGGAGGTTGCAGCTGGCGAACCAGCTGTGGAGTAAGCCCAAGGACATAACCCACGTGGTCGACAGCGCAGCCGTCGTAGCGAAGCTCGTTAGGTTCGTGGAGCAAGGAAGAGCTATGAAGGAGATGTTTGGTCTGAGCTTCACCCCTCCGCTCCCGACAACTCGGAGATCACTTAGCTGGAGAAAAAGCATGGCTACGATTTTCTAATAGTGACAAACACGATGGTTTCTCAAGTTGCATGTGTAAATCTTTCTAGGTGGTTTTGGTGTTTGATGAAAAAGGTTTCTTAGATGTTTTTTCAAGGCTTTAAAGCTCTTAAAAAGGGATGGATATTTTTGTTTCTTGTACTTTTGTGGGGCTTTTGATTTGTAAACAGACAATTATCTAATTCTTGATGTCTTCTGGTTGATATCGACTGGTCTAAAATCTCATCATGGTTAGTTACGAGTTCAACATGGTCCATGAGCTTTGCATTTGAAATCGAACCAGCGGAAATTGTTGAAACGGAACCAAGTCCGATAGAAACTACTATTCTAAGGCCCACTGAGCCCAAAAGAACTATATATCCGTTCGTAAACACTGCGTCGTTTAATAACAAAAACCCCTTAGCTTTGTAAAATGTAAAACCAAATGGAGTTAACTTCTGCATTAGTTAAACAATACACAATCTATTGAAATGGTAAACCCACCACCCAAAAGACTCAAAATAACTCAAAAATCAAAGATCAGAGAGATTGAGCAACACTATGATCATCATTCATCATCAGCACAGCTACGAAAGAAAAGTAAAAAACCTGTCGAGTTTTGTTAGAATCCAATCCGACTAATTTTACAGAGAGCAATTTATATGATTATAGTCAACAATTTTACTCAAAATGATATCTTGGAGATAGAAGATCTTCTAAACAACAAAACAGCAAGCTAGATCAAAGAACTTTCAGACCTCGTGTTCTACTAATCTAAACGATTACGATTCAACTTTCATTTGACACACATTCATACAGAAAAAAAAAAAGGGAAAAGCCAATCAAACAGCTCACATTATTGATATATGTAGCATATGAACAAAAGCTGAAAATCAAAACACCTCAATGAAAATAAGCAATCTTCTGCAAAAATTTGGCGTCGGCAAATAGAAATCCAAAGTGATGCAAGAGCCAGACATAAAGGAGGGAATTTTAAGCCACTAAATCGCCAAGAAAATGTATCAAAACAAAAACACAGATCATCATTGCAGACGATGTTTCATGATAACGAGTATACAGACAAGTTTTAGAAACTGGAAATTCATCACTAAAGGCGACAACTTTTTTTGTGGCAAAGGAGAAAACCCAAAGAGGAGAAATTTTCAGATGAGCTTGAAAGGGAGAGGCCAAGGAGTAGACCTGGGAACCTCGAGCTTGTCTTTGATTCTCTCGATCATCTTCTGCTTCTTCCCTCTCGAGTTCCCGTACGACCCTATGAATCTTTTCCCTTTCTTCGTCTTCTTATCCCCTCTTCCGCACAAATCCATCCCCGATACTGCCGGTGCCGCAGAAGCCGGAGATAAAGACGAATACCTCGCCGCAGAACTCAATCCTGCAGATGTACGCTGCGTCATCATTATCCGTCGCGTCATCGCGCCGCACCACTGCATCGCCGCCATCTCTCTCTTTCTCTCTCTCTCTCTCTTCCTCTCCGTTCTCTCACACTAGACAGAAACACCTCAGAGAAAACTACATTATTGGGCTTACTAATGGGCCCGAAATGGAGATAAATAGACGGTTTATAATATCATCGTGAAAGCCCATTACGGGCCTGTTTGTTTGGTTGTCTTTCTTCCTTGTAATATGTGTACATACGTGTCTCCACCACTCACTGTTGTTAACGATCAACTCAGCGAAACGATGGAGCTTCTCTGCTCACCAACGTCTCTTTCCTCCTCCTTCGCTCTCTCGTCTGCTCTTTTCGCTCCTCCATCCTTCTCCGTACGCAATTTTGGGGATTTTGTTTCTTATTTTCGTTTTTATGTAAACATTTGATTTCATGATCAATTTTTTTGGATTGTTTACATGGTTTTTAGATGCGAGGGACAAGGAGATTCATGGTTCTGTGCAGCTCTGAGAAATCCCAGAAGGTATTTCATTCAAGTACTCCATTATCTCCTAGCCCCCATTGCATTGGATTATACATTTGAACAAGAAACCCATAGAGATCAGTTTTGACCCAAAGAACCAAGTTTTGAAATGTCAAAATCCCGAGCTTTATCCAAACCAGTTCGATGAACTGTTTCCTTTTGGATTTGCAGGAAAATCAAATGACAGTGTCAGTAACTGGAGCAACTGGATTTATTGGGAGACGATTGGTTCAGAGACTTCGTGCTGGTATTCTTCTTTCTTTGCTTTGTGTATAGTGATGACGTTTTTGACACACATTTGTTCTTAAATTTAAATCCTTTGTTCAATCCAATGAGTTTTTGTTTCGATTTGATTCTACTGGTTATTCAAGTCTAAACACAAATATCTTAAACTGGGTTTGTTCTTTGTTGGTTACGCAGATAATCACTCTGTCCGTGTCTTAACACGCTCTAAATCCAAAGCTGAGCAAATATTTCCGGGTAAGAAGGTAATGACTGTTCTGCTTCTATTTTACTAGGATCATATTACAGTCGTATGTAATTTGATTATCTTCTTTAACCTGATTCATCAACTTCTTAATGGCGGATTTTCAGCCAAGGACTTCCCAGGTATCGTGATTGCGGAAGAACAGGAGTGGAGAAACTGCGTAGAAGGCTCAACTGCTGTTGTGAACTTGGCAGGACTTCCTATTAGTACAAGGTGGTCTCCCGAGGTCAGTTTCTGCTTTCACGTTCCTCTGCGTGCTCTAAAGCTTGATGTTTGTTCTTTTATCTGCTAATATATTTGCTTGCTTTGCAGATCAAGAAAGAGATCAAGGACAGCCGAGTCCGTGTCACATCTAAAGTTAGTGCTTAACATCATTTGACTGTAGCTCCAAGTTTCACATTTTGAGTAGTCTTTGTAATTATAAAGTCGCATTTGTTTCTTTGAAATTTCATGAAGGTTGTTGAGTTGATAAACAAATCACCAGTGGAGGCTCGACCTACCGTTCTAGTTAGCGCCACAGCTGTTGGTTACTATGGTCTGTCACCTTAAGTCTTCATACTCGTGAATCTGATGATGCCAACAAGAATCCTAAATGGCTTTTTAACTGCCAGGTACTAGTGAGACTGGAGTATTCGATGAAAAGAGCCCATCTGGGAATGATTACCTTTCAGAGGTAAACGTCCTGAGCATATCTCCTTGAAAAATTCTGAATCTTTTTTTTGCGGCTTTGGTTCATGAATGTGACCGTGAAAGACTGTCTGTAACTCTATCTGCAAAGAACTTTGCTGCTTTGATGAAATATGTACTTATTGTCCGTAGGTTTGCAGAGAATGGGAAGGAACCGCAATGAAAGCGAATAAGGATGTAAGAGTGGCACTTATCCGCATTGGTGTTGTTTTGGGAAAAGATGGCGGGGCTTTAGGTGCGTATTCTCTCTCTCTCTCTCTCGCTCCCATACCCTAATAAAATGCGTTGGTGAAGGACTTAGATTCTCTGCTGATCATGTAAAAGTCCTTTTTTTGCATTGTAGCCATGATGATACCCTTTTTCCAAATGTTTGCTGGAGGGCCTCTGGGTTCAGGACAACAATGGTAAAGTCCAACACTTTTTCTGGTCATCTCTTGCCGCCTCTCTGCGAATCTAACGACCATTCTTGCATAATTCACTGAGTAGGTTCTCTTGGATTCACGTGGATGACTTGGTGAATCTAATCTACGAGGCCCTCACTAAACCATCCTATCAAGGTAACAACACACATGCCCTCTATGTTACCTCTCAAGAATTGCTAGCCTAAGTCAAAAGCTAAAGCAGAATGCTATTGCCTATTGGTGTTGGTCGTTGTAGGAGTTATAAATGGGACTGCGCCAAACCCGGTCAGGCTTGGGGAGATGTGTCAGCAGCTAGGCAGCGTTCTTGGTCGACCATCGTGGCTACCAGTTCCTGACTTTGCACTCAAAGCTTTGCTCGGAGAAGGTGCCACTGTGGTTCTTGAAGGACAGAAGGTTTTACCTGTAAGAGCCAAAGAGCTTGGCTTTGAGTTTAAGTACAAATACGTGAAAGATGCACTCAGAGCCATTATGCAGTAAGGTGACACACATAGATCATCGTTCTAGCATCAGATTTGGTCACAGAAAAACGAGAGATTCTTTTTCTATTCGTCTATTTGTTCTTTTTTGAGTAAAACTCGAGAGATGCTTGTATTGGTCAAGTGTTTTTTGTAGAGAATATATAACTCACAATAAGAAGACATGACTTTGTTCAAATCTATCTCCTCGGCTCCTCGTACATAACTTTGTCTCATCTAGTATGCTTGGTTAATAGGTGAAATTCAGTTTCAAAATCACAGACCCTCTTGGTCAGTCAATGACTCAGCTTCGAAATCATGAACAAATATGCGAAAGATGTGGCCAGAGTCTTATCTCCTGCGGTAAGAACACGAAAGAGCAGAGAATAGTAGAAAGTTGCATTAAATCTGTGATAACAGAAAACAAGCTATTCTTCCCCCTCTCTCGCTCTCATCAAGCCAGAGAAGAAGAGGCCACAGCTTTTATTGAATTATTTGTTTTCCTTGTTTGACTGAGACGAATACACAACATGAGAGGGGAGGATCATAAAATAGACTGAGCAAGACAGATTGTGCGAGTTGATCAACCCCTCAATGAATACTTCTTCCCAGTGAAAGCTTGGAACTTAGGATCTTCTTTCTTCTCCTGTTCCTCTTGTTTTGCCTCTTTTCCAGCTCCAACCTGAAGTACAGAAGAAGAAAAATGTAAAGAAGGGGAACAATCATGTGGCACTTGTCTCTCAATTCCATTGCAGTTTCTCACTAATAAAATAAAGTTTGAGTAAGTACTTTCGGAGCTTCTTTGGGAGCACGACTTGCATTGGCCCCAAACACAAGCTTTCCTTGAGCCTGTCGCGCAGATTTCTCTGAGCTGCTTGCTACAGATGACTGTCCATTACCGTTAGCAACTCCAGGCTGTTTGTCTTTGGAACTAGAGGAGGCAAAAGAGGCAGGAGGCGGCTCATAGGAAAGAGGTCTCCCATCTAACCGTCTTCCAGATCCAGTGAAAGGGTTGAACTTTGGTTCAGGTTCAGCCACAACCTCCTCAGCTGTGAAATTTGGAAAGTTAAGAAAAACAACAATGTAAATCAAAGCTAATAAGTAACTCCATCTGACGATTGGGTACATACCTTTTCCTTTTGCCAGACCCTTGGCTGCAACAGGTGCTGTGGGACGTTCAGGCTCCTTGTAATCAAGGGGAGGTGCAAAATCAACCTCACAGTCTGTTTCTATGATGCTGATTCCATTAGCAGGCTTTGTTTCAACTATATCTATAAAGTATTTCTTATTGTTGTACGGAACCATAATGCTATCTCCAGTGGTTAGGCATGAGTAGTTCCTCAGAGCAGTCTCCAAGCTGCAAGGTTCATTCACGAATCATATACGGAAACACTTTCAAGACATTCTCCGAGCAGTATTTCAACATGATATGGGGAAAGAAAAAAAAGAAAACTACATGAGGACTCACATGGCTTTCGGGTTAGATATATCCAGAAAGTCTGTAGTGTGGGGCTGTAGTTTAACATAAGTCCCCTTTGGAAGAGTGACATTTCTAACTCTCACAATGTCTCCTTCTTGCAGCAGCAGGTTCTGCATCATCTGGATTAGATCAAAGCAGCAAACATTCAGTCCGGTAAAGCCGCATTATTTCAGTTGACAACCAATAAGGAAACTGATATACTTACCCAATATGGCATGTAAATCATTCCTTCTTCTGCAATGAACTCAAGGACTCCACAGTGAGAAACACGTTCAATTCCAGCATTACGAAGCTCAAAGAGCATCGGATAGTCAATATGCAAAGAGGCTGTAAAGTTATTCCCCAATATTAGCACTCTGATTCAAGTTTAACCAATATTTTATACCAAATCCAAAAGAGAAAGCAAGCAGTGGCATACCCAGACGATCGAGGGCTGAAGGTGGCATTATAACTGAAATAGATATAACATATGTCAAACTTCAAGCATGAAAAATACAAATAGGAAACCATTGACTGGAAACACACATCAGTGTCTAGTTTAAAAGTCTTACTCTTGTCACCACTTTCAATTTGTGGCTGCAGAAAGAGAAAACGAAACAGAAATCAGAAACTCGAAATGACAAATCAAAGTTCAGAGCTTTTGTGATACAAGTCAGCCAATGGAACATGAAGAAGACAGAGACAAATAAAAGCCAAACGGAAAGCAGACAGATGAGAGATCAAACCTTGTCGATAAAAGACGCGGGATAACACCGATAACTCTGCTCAAAGGTCGTCCCGTGATAATGGTATCCATCGAAAAACTGCATCGTGTCAAAGTCCCAAAGGGAGAGTGATGATTAAGCTCGACTGAAGATTAACCGGTTAAAAAAGAAAACTTTGTGCATAGAATTTGAAAAAGACACTTACCATAGTTTCAGTGGTTGATAAATAGAGCAAGATAACAACGGAGGCAACCTACCGAAAAAAGGAAAATTCACAAGAGTCAATGAGAAGAATCACTGAGTGATCGAAATCAGAAAACATAAAGAGTCAAAAATCCTAGGGTTTCAATACGCGAACATGAATAAACCGATAATCAGTGGTGGGCAAACAATTCAATCCAGACGGATAATGAAAGTCGGTGCCTTTTCCAGATTCACTTGAGTTTTTGATAGAAGAGAACTCAAATTCGAATCTCAGTAGCAGATAATTGAAACCTAAATTCGAAAAAATGTCTAGAATTCGCAAAGACCCACCTTTTGAAACCTACCCACTAAGATCAAGACCTCTCAGAAACCTAGCTTACCCACCAATTCCTATACGACTCGCCGTAAATCCTCCCAAAACAGAAGAATCCGATCACAAATTCTACTATCTCCGATGCAAAAGCAATCAGAAAAAAGCCTTAGAATTGAGATTCTCAGAAAGAAAAACCAAAAAACTAGGGGAGGATAATACCGATTGAGCTACCGACCGATAGAATTACCTGTGTCGAAGAAAGGAAACTGATTCCGGAACACAAACAAAGTTAACTTGAAAGCTGTGTTCACGTTTGATAAATATACTCCAAAGTACTATCTCTATATCATACGGTGCGTATTGGTCCATAAACTGTATTAGGCCTAAATATATTGAATGGCCCATTGGGCCTAGATATAAAGTTTTGAGGCATCATCATCTTTAATACTAACGTGTGCAATACCAAAACAGTCGACTGAGAAACTCTCAATCTGAGCAGATATTTACTCAATCAGGAGGATTCAGCAAAGCAAGGAAGCACGAGAAGGTGAAAATGGAGATCACACTGAACAGTGGCTACAAGATGCCGATCGTCGGCTTAGGAGTGTGGAGGATGGAGAAAGAAGGGATCCGAGACCTTATCATCAATGCCATCAAGATCGGCTATCGCCATCTCGACTGTGCTGGTACGATTAACTCTCTTACGTCTCTCAAACTCTTCTTTATGGTTTTTGTTGGCTTGGGGACTCGAATAGAGTATTGGGTTTGTTTTATCTTGTTGAAAGCTGGAGTTTTTATTTGGAAAATGTCTAAGATTTGGGTTATTGAGCTAACTTTTCTGTATATCTTGGTACTTATCTGCATCTGATACTGCTGTTATAAGTATTTGGATAAAGGAATGATCTAAGTCTTTGTTTTTAGCTGTTATATAAAAAGCTCACAGTGTAAGTTTTCCTTTTTGATTTTGGTTTTAATGGGATTAGCTTTGTTCTGTGTCTTGATTTTGGTAGTGTTACGAGTCTTTTGCAACTGGTTATGTAACATTTTTTGGGCGTTTTGGTGTTTTACTTGGTGCAGCTGATTATAGGAACGAAGCCGAAGTTGGTGAGGCTCTCAGTGAGGCATTTAAGACGGGTCTAGTCAAGAGGGAGGATCTCTTCGTTACAACCAAGGTCGACACGGATTCCGCTAAACTATGTATCTACGTTTCTTAATCTATTATTAAGCTCGAATAATGAAAAGTGAGAAAGCTCTGAATTCTTCATCTGTCTTGGTTACGCAGCTATGGAACTCAGACCATGGCCATGTTATCGAGGCGTGCAAGGACAGTCTCAAGAAACTTCAACTTGATTATCTTGACCTTTACCTCGTTCATTTCCCCGTAGCAACGAGGCACACTGGTGAGTTCTCTGCCTTATTCATGTATGTATATAACTCTCAAGTAGAGACCACTGCATTTTGTTTTCTTGACAAACCCTCCTATTTTTACCGGCTAAAGTCAAGTCTTCTGAAGTCTCTAGCAATTGGCACACAGAATGATAAGCTGTAACTTGTGAGCCTTTCCCCTCTCTGTATGTGCTTACAGGAGTTGGAACCACCGATAGTGCTTTGGGAGATGATGGGGTATTGGACATTGATACGACCATATCTCTGGAAACTACATGGCATGACATGGAAAAGCTTGTATCTATGGGTTTGGTCCGCAGCATTGGAATCAGGTAGAGGATATATCAACAATGAAACTCATTTTAATATATTTGCTTGTTAATTAACAACCACAATGTATGATGCGATATGGCCTAAATTATCGGAACCAGGTTCAAGTTTCTCACAATCTTTGAGTTCTGAATTGTGGTTTTTGCAGTAACTATGATGTGTTTCTAACGAGGGATTGCTTGGCGTACTCCAAGATCAAACCTGCAGTGAATCAGATCGAGACACATCCTTACTTCCAGCGCGATTCACTTGTCAAGTTCTGTCAGAAGCATGGTGTTTGCGTCACCGCTCATACTCCTCTGGGAGGTGCCACAGCCAACGCAGAGTGGTTTGGTACCGTGTCATGTCTTGATGATCCAGCTCTCAAAGTAAGCTCATCCTCTTAGCGTATAGTTCGGATTGAAACAGTTAAAAAAAAAGGATTAGGTTACTGAAATCTTCTTCTTCTGGTTTCTTGAATACGAATTACAGGAGGTGGCTGAGAAGTACAAAAAGACAGTGGCGCAGGTTGTGCTAAGGTGGGGAATCCAGAGGAACACAGTGGTGATACCAAAGACATCGAAGCCTGAGAGGTTGGGAGAGAACTTCGAGGTTTTGGACTTCGAACTGACAAAAGAGGACATGGAACTGATCAAGAGCTTGGACAGAAAGTACCGTACCAACCAACCTGCCAAGTTTTGGGGCATTGATCTCTACGCTTGATGATCAAATCACCACACGCTCTGTATGAATAAGAGAAGAAGCCATAGCTTCACTGGGACATTCACAAATTGTTGTTAAACCTATTCCCTAAGTCCAACAATATCACACACTTTATTATATGCAATAAAAACTTATTCCCTACTTTTTATGCTATATCCATTCTGCAATGAAAGATGATGATGATGATCCTTTTAAACGTGTACTCTGCTGCACTGAAAGAGGAAACAAGAAAAGACGAGGATGCCCTTGATTTGTTTCTGGCTTGTTATTTGAGAGGGAGGGCACTTTAGTAAATGAGAGATTAAGTAAGTATTGAGAGCTCTTCTTTCTTCTTCTTCAGACACTATCTTTCTTCCTAGATCTTTCTTGTCAACATCCCCTCCATTGCCCATTTCTTCTACAATCTCCAGAAATTCGTAAGCTTTCGCGCCTTTTTGTTATCTCTTTGTCATCCAATGTTGCTTCCCTTTCGAAAATGTTTTCTCTTGTTTTTTGTATTTTCAATTTCCACCTCCGTTTTAGATTTTCCTGAATTTCTGCTCTTCTGGAAGATGACCACGCATGCTTTAGATTGATTCGACCTCTTTGATCGTGACCTAATCACCTACGCTCTTTTAATTTTTCGTAATTGTTCTTTGGGACCTGTCTCCTTGCGAGTTTAGATTGATTTAGGTATATGCTGATGACGGAACCCTAACTGGGAAATGATACGAGAAATCAGAAATCTATCTTTCACTTGAAAGTTTTAGACTTTTTGTTTGATGGACTGTGATGAGTTGTGGTTAGAAGAAAGTAATCTGCGAGCTCAGAGATCTTCGATTGCATTTCTGTGATGATTGACATTCTTACTCTTGTTTCAGAGATTCAAATCACAATGTTTAACTATTGCTGAGTGAGTGTGAAGCTCGAAGCTTGAAGATTGAAGCTTTCCTATTTCTTTCGTTTCTTCTCATTTGAAGATAAAAGAGGATGGAGAATGGTGAGCAGTACGAGAACGGGAGGTACAAGTCTATGGTAAGACCAAAGTACCTTTGGTTTCTTTAAAAAATGTATCTTGTTGTGTGGTTGAGGAAGCTAAGCAACGAAATGGTGTGTACAGTGGAACATGATGCCTCAGCATCAGATAAAGGAGCAGCACAATGCGTTGGTGATGAACAAGAAGATCATGTCGATCCTTGCCGAGAGGGACGCAGCTATACAGGAAAGAAACCAAGCCGTCTCTGCGAAAAAGGAAGCAGTAGCAGCTCGTGATGAAGCCCTTCAGCAACGGGACAAGGCTCTCTCCGAGAGAGATAAAGCCCTGATAGAGAGAGACAGCGCCTTCGCTGCGCTTCAGCACCATGAGAACAGCCTCAACTTTGCCTTGTCCGGTGGGAAGCACTACGACGGGGACGATGGTTTCAGCAGCGTTCACAAACTCGTTGCTTTTCCTTTGTCCACTATTCGGCCTGAGGTAGCCAGCACGAAGAGGAAGAAGGAGAGCAAGCGAAAGGGGAAGAAAGTGGGTGAGGATCTGAACCGTGGAGTGGCTGCTCCTGGAAAGAAATGCAGAACAGACTGGGACAGTAACGATGTGGGTTTAAACTTGGTCACCTTCGACGAGACGACGATGCAAGTGCCGTTGTGCACATGCACGGGCACAGCGAGGCAGTGTTACAAATGGGGAAACGGTGGTTGGCAATCGTCTTGCTGCACCACCACCTTGTCGCAGTATCCATTGCCGCAGATGCCGAACAAGAGGCATTCTCGCGTCGGCGGTAGGAAAATGAGCGGGAACGTTTTCTCCAGATTGCTCAGCCGTTTAGCATCCGAAGGTTATGATCTCTCGTGTCCCGTTGATCTTAAAGATTACTGGGCTAGGCACGGGACGAACCGCTACATCACTATCAAGTAGCCACTACGTTCCACAATCCAATGTATGTTTTTCTTCTTCTTTTTCTTTTGTTGGTATTAATGTTAAGAAAGTATGTTCTTCTCTTCTTCTTCTTGTTAAGGTTTAGGTGTTGTCTTTATTTGTCCATAGTTCTCGTTGTTGTCTCTATGAAGTTAAACCAAAAATGTTGATTAATCTTTTGAATGGGTTTGACATAAGAGAGATCTGTTTTGATTTCAAAAACCAAATCTCAACAGTTAAAAGATTACAAAATCTTTGTTGTTACCCCTTAATCAGTAGATATGGTTACACGGTGATTAGTCTAAAGAATAAAAAGATCAAAAATGAATGATTTGTTGTTATATAACTTCACCAATATTCACGTCTTCTCTATATACAACAAGATCTTGAGATGAACAAAGTGTCGGAGAAAGGCACTGTGGAGACCCAGTCGCAGCCGTCAAAAATGGGGTGGCTCGCCAAAACGAGAGCTGACTTGGAAAATCCGAATCCAGCGATCGTCATAGTTTTCCTCGTAAGCAATATCGTTACGTTTACATCAGGAATTGCCTTGGCCGTTGAATGGTTATTTCACGGCAAGAGCCACAGTGGATTCGGGTGGATCATCTACTACGCATTGTTCTTGATCTGTCTTCCTCCTGTCATCTTGCTTGCTCTCCGTGTCTTGATGGCCATCTCTGGTTCAGCCGCAGCAAAAGAACCGTGTGCTGATGTTCACGAGGCTCAGCGAAGTGAAGAAGAAACTGAGAGAAACAGTTGCCGGAGTTTAGCGGTTGTGGTTGATTCCGATGAAATGAAGAAGACGCCGAGGATAAAACGCACAGTTTCGTTCCCATCGCATGGCAAAGCAAGATCATGCCGTACTCGTTAGTCCTTAGCAAGATTGAAAAATTAGATGTGTTGTTTAGTCTCTTAGCAATCAGATCATTTCGGTAATCTAATAATCTCTGCTTGTGAAATGTTCCTTTTTTTGTTTATCTTTTTTCAAACGATCCAACGATTATAAGGATCTTCGGAATATCGAATTTAATTAGACCGTTTCCTATTTTTCATATGATTATTCTAAAGAATAAAAAGATTAGAGTATTGGTTTCAATTTTCAAATGAGTTAACTCAAAATCAAAATTATGTGTGGGTCCCATGTGCTGAGTCAGTGTCATCTATTGACCCTACGTGGGAGGATATACATGGTGATACAATTTACGTTACTTGTTTCTAACGGTTTTTCTTGTCACATAGTGTAATAATGTCTTTCTAAAACATGATTTAACATTAACAGCTGTATTTTACGCTTTCTGCTGTAATTTTTTTGCTAAATCTTAATACATAGTAATTTTTTATTCTCTTTTTGAAAAAGTTTTATACATAGAATTTGTTCAATACAATTTAATGCATCTTTATTTGTATGGTTAACATGAATTTTTTTTTTTTTTTAGAAAAAGGTTTATACATAGTAATTTGTTTCAGTACAATATAAAGCATCTTTATTTGTATGGTTAACACGAATTTCTTTTTTTTTTAGAAAAAGGTTTATACAGAGTAATTTGTTTCAATACAATTTAATGCATCTTTATTTCTATGTTTAACATGAATTTGTTCAATCACTACAACTACTAAATACTAATGTGAATTAATGTGGCTAAACTTAGCTAAGATGATAATAAAAGTAGCACCTACAAAAATAGAATAACGAGACAAATATGGCTCCAATAAATTAGTAAAACTTAGCTAAGATGCTAGTATTAGTTTGAAGATACTGTAGCCCCACATACCTTTTTTATTTGAAACATGCAAAAAAAAATCATTATATTATTTTCATTAATTAATTTATTTGAAAAAATGGCTTCATCTAAGAAACAAATTAAAAATTAAAATATTATATCAACAATTCAATAATTAGATATCTTTTGTTTAAAATTTTGCAAAATGTTAAGGAGTACTCAGTGAGACAATCGAAAATTTATCAACAATTAATTTATAAAAATATTTATATATATAATTTTTAATATATTATCGTATATTCCGATTCGATTCATATACATTTATTTAAGTATTATACAGTTTTAACTTTATATTAATTTTGGATATGTGATATGTAAAGAGAGATTAATTAAAAATTGAAAGAATAATTAAATTTTTTCACCAAATCCAAAAAACTGAAAAATTAATATATCATGGTATAATAATTAAGTTAGATTCATATACATTTTTTTAAGTGTTTTTTAATTTTACCTTTATGATAATCTCCGATCTTTGCTTTGTAGAAAAAATTAATTAAAAATCAAAAAAGACAATTCAAATTCTTTCATCATTAAAAAGCTATAGTGAATTCGAAGATTTTTTTATAAACTCATTTTAGAATACTTATTTTCTAAAAATGACAGAAAATAATATTTTCATTTTATAATAATTAATTTTTGTAACCCTAATTCTGACATTTTTTAATTTTTTTTTACAATTTCTATTTTTAACATAAATAAAGTTTTTATTTATCGTTCGTACTTCATATCATATTGAATAACTAATTAATTTTTTTAATATATATCATATATATTAATTCATTATTTTTTAGCATGATATAATAAATGTTGAAAAATAAAATTTTATAATTTTTTTACTTTTTACCTGTAAACATAGAATGTTTTTTTTCTTGAAAACTTTCAATATTACTTAACTGGTAATAAAAACTATTAAATGTTTTATATATAGAAGTAGAGGGGGAATATATGGTACTTTGTTGTTTTTAGAAGGAGAAAAAACAGAATCCAACACTGTTAGTCTAGATTCATTTGGTTTTTTTTTTTTTTTTTTAATAAGCTATTGCACATATAAAAAGGTGGAGTAAGTGATTAGAAGAAAACCACCAACTCTATGTTTTCCAACTATTGTCTCTGATTGTCTCCTTGTTTGAATCTGAGGTCACTCTCACTCTCTGCTTGTCCTCTTAATCTCTGACTGAAAAGTAAAGTTTTGTTTCTGCTATGTTCCTCTCTTTCTGTGTAAAGCTATAATGACCACTCATATTACTTGATATGTCGATAATGATAGTTTTTTTTATGATTAGCTTGAGTTAATTATGGTTTTGTGTTTGTTTCTCAGAGATCACTGTGGCTTTGTTCACATGTAACATCTGTCGTTCTATCGATTTTGATTTTTGTTCCGTGAGTGATACAGACTCTGCTTGATATGATGCAGGAACTCCATGAATCCCGATATGATGCCTTCTCTGACGACAACTACTTGCACCAAACCGCAGAGTAGCCGCGCCGAAGGTGGGAAGAAGGCCGGTTTGCCTCCGCGTCCTCCTCGTCCTCCGCACTCCAGCGTCCCTCGGGCGAGGGCTCAGCCGTCTACGCCTGCTTTCATGTTCAACTCCCTGCCGTCGACGCCGGCACCGGTCGGTATCCACAACGTGGCCGGTCCGTCATTGTTGCCTCCGATTCCGTTCACGGGGAAGAGAGTGTCCGGCGCTACTCCGCCGCCGATAAAGGCTCACCAATGGGACGACAGTGACGATATGATCGTGTCAGGGCTGAATTCGCTGTTGGCGGCTCAGAGTCCTTCAAGATCGGTCTACCCGAAGGCAATGGAGATGAGCGTTGGCGTGGAGAGCGGGAAAGAAGTCGCTCATGGTGAAAGCATGGACGTGGACACTCCCCTTACCGGTGGGCAAAACCAGACAACATCGGGTGTGAAGAGAAGAGCAGTACAAGACACTCGTAGCGAAGGAAACGATGTCGATGTCGGCCGCCTCGAGTTTGATGCCAGCCTGTTTACTGAATCTGAACTAGAGAAGATTCTGGTCGATCCTTCTCTCAGAGAGTTGGCCGCAACTAATCCTTCGCGTGTGACAAGGTATGCAAGATTGTTTGTTTTTTTGCCATCTAATCGTGTGAATGTGATGATCCATGTATATATATGATGATCCTCTTTCAGAATCTTGACAAACCGGAGCTCAGCTGCACGTTCAAAGGAGAAGAAGGCCAAGTACGTCTCCTGCTTGGAAAACCATGTACAGAATTTACAGGACGACGTTTGGACAATGACTGTAAAGCTCAAGGATTTGGAGGTGACACACACATAAATATATCACATTAGCAAACTCTCTTGCTTCTCATTCTCTAAACGGACTGTTCCTTGAAGCTGTATATATACTTTGTTAAGTTTGTATTTTCCGTTTGCGTGCAGAGAGAGAAAGCGGAGCTGGAACCCGAGAACTTTCAACTCAAGTTTTGTCTTGACGGAATGCTTAAGGAGGCCGAACTTAGTATTTGTACGTCATCTTTTGTTTTTAGTTTACTTGCATATTATGATGACCTAATTGTCGAAACAACTGTATAAAGCTTGTTTAATTTGTCTTGTTACCATTCCATATCCTGGTTGTTTGCATTGAGGATATGACTCGAATAAGCTTGTATGTTCGTTGTTGCAGCCTTCACCGAACACTTGACAGAAGAAATCCATCGGCTGAAGATGCTAAACGGCAGCGAATATGACAGGTCCAACATCCAGCCAATGGACGCAAACATGTACCAGCCGCAACCATGTCCCAGCAGCAACCAGCAGTTTCCTCCGCCGCAAGCATGTCCCAGCAGCAACCAGCAGTTTCCTCCGCCGCAAGCATGTCCCAGCAGCAACCAGCAGTCTCCTCGGCCGCAAGCATTTCCCAATTTCAATCAGCCGTTTCCTCAGCCGGAAGCATTTTCCGGCAACAACCAGCAGTTTCCTCAGCCGGAAGCATTTTCCGGCAACAACCAGCAGTTTTCTCAGCCGCAAGCATTTTCCGGCAACAACCAGCAGTTTTCTCAGCCGCAAGCATTTTCCGGCAACAACCAGCAGTTTCCTCAGCCGCAAGCATTTCCCAGCAACAACCAGCAGTTTCTTCAGCCGCAAGCATTTTCCAATTTCGAGTGAACAAGTCAAAGCAAGTTGATGAGAAGTGGATTTCGTAAATCCTCTAGGATTTTTCCATATTTAAGTTGTTTCAGGTTAATATTATAATTGATGTGTAGGGTCATGTTGAGTAAAAAATCTTTCAAAAAGAAAATTCAGTTTATTAAGTAGAGATATATATATAAGAAATTGATTTGTAATGGTTAGTGAGAGCTCCAAGACAATGTGATCTCTTGTATAAATAATATCTCTGTTTTATCCGATTATGATTTTATTTTTATTTTTAATTCATAAAGCTGGGTCCTTTTTTTCATTTAAATTTATTTTATCCAATTGTTAAATAAATAAAATATAATCAGACAACAAAATAAATAGACGAAAGTGGTCTTCTCGGGTGTTCCTTTTTCCGACCAGTCGATGATTTGCTTTGGTCAACGTTTCAAGAGACGTCTTTTGTTGTTTCTTCGCTATTTGCGCCATTGATTTGGTGAAATAGAAACAGAGATTCGCATTCCATTTCCTTCCTTGCAGGTCAATTTCTTTCTTGATTACCTCTTCTTCATTTGGAATTTCAGTTATTTTGCGTTGATATTTGCTTTTCCTTTGATATTTTTCCTCAGCCTCTGAATGAACATTGAACTTTATCTAATCCTCTCTCAAGCTTCGAACTTTTAGGGTTTTGGTTCTTCAAAGTTGGGACTTTTGCATTTTCTTCCCTATTTCTTTATCAGAGAATCCTCGATTGAAATGGGTGATCATACGGATACCAATATGATGATGCACAGAGCTAATTCGTCCTCTGCTACTTCCTCTTCGTCGATCCCTAACCCTAATCAGCACCTGACTCCTGCTATTTTCCGCTCCCAGCAGTTTCCTCAGTACAGACAGCCTTTCACCGTTGGTAATAACGGCGCCGCCGCCGGAAATAGGGTCGGAGCTCCGCCGCCGATTCCCCCCGTTTCTCACTACTCTCAGATCCCGGCGACCTTACAACCCAGGCATTCCCGGTCTATGTCGCAACCGTCCTCCTTCTTCTCCTTCGATTCCTTGCCGCCGTTAAATCCCTCTCCGACGATTTCGGTGTCGGTGGAGGAGAGAAACGGCGCCGCTGGATTCAGCCCTTCGCTGCCTCCGTCACCGTTCACGATGTGTCCTTCCAGCTCTAGGATGGCCGGAGATGGCGAGAATCTACCGCCGAGAAAGTCTCATAGGCGTTCGAACAGCGATGTGACATTTGGGCTTAGCTCGGTGATGGGTCAGGGCCAAAAGTCGCCTCCTTTCAGGTCCTTGGAGAGGTCGATCTCAGGGGGAGAGGTTTCAGATTGGTCTAATCTGGTGAAGGAAGAGCCATGCTTCGAAAGACAAGGCTCCTTCTTCAGGGGAAGAAAACCTGATAACGAAGCCATGGACGATGTTTTCACGGCCTACATGAATCTTGATAACATTGATGTGTTGAATTCTTTTGGAGGTGAAGACGGCAAGACAGGTAACGAGGCTGTGGAGGAGATGGAGAGCAGTAGAGGCAGCGGGACGAGGAAGACGAACGGCGGAAGCAGCAGTGACTCTGAAGGAGAAAGCAGTGCGAGTGGGAACGTGAAGGTTGCGGTGGCTTCTTCTTCTTCAGGCGTGAAGAGGAGAGCCGGCGGAGACATTGCTCCGACAGGCAGACATTACCGGAGCGTTTCGATGGATAGCTGTTTCATGGGGAAGATGAATTTCGGTGATGAGTCAACGGCGAAGCTTCCGCCTTCATCATCAGCAGTAAAAGTGGTTTCCCCAACGAATTCAGGTGAAGGGAATTCGAGTGGCTACAGTGTGGAGTTTGGGAACAGTGAGTTTAGTGCAGCTGAAATGAAGAAGATTGCAGCCGATGAGAAACTCGCTGAGATTGTAATGGCTGACCCTAAGCGTGTCAAAAGGTAGATAGAGAAGACAGCGATGCTTCTTCATACTTAACATTTTTGGTGACGTGACTGTGTTTGTTTGAACCATTCTCTGTAGAATATTGGCGAACCGTGTGTCTGCCGCACGCTCAAAGGAGCGGAAGACGAGATACATGGCAGAGTTGGAACACAAGGTGCAGACGCTGCAGTCCGAAGCTACTACATTATCAGCTCAGCTCACGCATTTGCAGGTTACAAACACACCACAAAATTGTTCTGTTTGGTTGGTTAAATCACTTAGTCTTACACTCTTCCCCTTCTTTTATTTTAGAGAGATTCAATGGGGTTGACGAACCAGAACAGTGAGCTGAAGTTTCGTCTTCAAGCTATGGAGCAACAGGCACAACTCCGCGATGGTACGCACTCTTGATTCTCTGTACTAATAAGGTTGCTGCGTCGCTCTAGTGTTGTCTTGTGTTCGAACTCTGATTGATTGAACCTTTCTCCTTGGAATGTAGAAAATAGGTCTCTGTTTAGTTCACAGCTTTAAATCTTTCTCATGGGAATGTATTAACTCCATTTCTTGATCCGTGTCTCTAGTTCTTCTAGAGAAGTAACGTACTGTGTCATTTTCGTTATGTTGCAGCTCTGTCCGAGAAACTGACTGAAGAAGTGCAGCGACTGAAGCTGGTGACCGGGGAGCCGAGCCGGAGCAGCGAGTCCAACGCATCGATAAACCCGGAGATGTTTCAGCAGCTTAGTATTAGCCAGTTACAACACCAGCAGATGCAGCGTTCAAATCAGAATAGCAACACAGTGAGAGCAAAGCACACATCAAATGAATGAATAGGGAGGGGGTAACAAGTGTGGTTACATACATATATATGATCATCATCTTTTTATGTGCAGAGTCTGTTTTTGCATCATTTTAAAGAAACATAGAAAGAGGAAACCTCCATCATATATCCTGAACCTGAAACAGATACATATATATATAATATTATTATTATAGTGGTAATAGAGGCTCTGCTTCTGGACAGAGTGAATTCTTCTGTCGTTTTGATCATAATACAGTTGGCATTTCATTTCATTTACCTTTGGATTTGGATTTTCATTTTTACATCTTCTCTGAGACAATTCCGTCTTTGAAGATTTCTAAATGGTACGGTAATCTATCTAATTTCTGTTGATCAATTACAGAACCAGAAGCTACGAAACTAAACTGAAACTGCTTCGCTGTTACCTATTAGCCCTTTTGCTTGAGAAGCACTCTATCTACCTTTCCCTTGTCTCTGTCGCGCTATACATCACGAGACAATTTCCAGTTTAACCAGACAATCTTTAGACTTGAGCTGAGAGTCTCTGTCGAAAAGTAAATGAGCTCCAAATCGCAATGCTTTTGGTTCACAGTGAGAGAGATATCAAGAGAAGAGAAAAGACTTTGTTTTCTCCACACGCAACACCGTGAGACACTTCCTTAACATCAAATGCCAAATCATACGAGACTTCAAGCTTGAAGAACGTATCACCAGCTTTGTTGAAGCCATATACATTCCATAACCAAAGAAGCGGGGATTAAGCTAATCAAATTGTTTTAAACTAATACATATGCTAATACATCTTACATTGGAAGAAGGAAAAAGGGACCAGGTGTACGGAATGGGACGAAAACGAAAGATTCTTCATTTTTGTTAGCTACTCATCCAATTGCACATCCATCTCTTGTCCTTTTACTGCTCTTCTTCTGTCCATTCATATTCCTATATATATATATATATTATTTACGGTAAAAAACTTACAAAATGTAAACTTTTCAAAATTATTGACCGGTTCAATCAATATCATTGAACATGGGTGGACCAAAACCCCATACTGATTACTGAACAATAAGAAACGACCTAACCGCTTGAACATACGATACACATGTGTGTGTGTGTGTGATGAGGCATAAATAGATATTATTGGTTTATGTGGATGCAGTTGATTCCAAGCCAAAAAAAAATTGTACATGAGCCAAAAATGAGAGAGATACGTAGAAGAAGTATGTGCATTAATTCAGAAGACTAGTTGCTATCGTATACCACACCATTTGTGGCTAGCAGGGAAAGGAAAAGAGGAGAGTTAAGAGCATTTAATCTTATATATTTTAATCTATACTACTCAATATGTATCTATATAGTTCACTAAAATGTATAGACAACACCAAGTAACTACTAGAGACAAACAATGCTATGCTTCACCTACCTCTTCTTAAGTATTTTGCTTTCTCACTAGAGACAGTAAATTAAAAAAAAAAAAAAAAACTCTTTGTTCATTAATTGAATGGTCCCTTCTGTAGTAGTATATGTTTATTTATATTTTTTTTTAAATAAAGATTTTCTTGCTTAGATATTCCGGAAATTAAAACATGTAGTAATACGCTTAAAACTCACTCAACAATACGACGGAGAAACCATCATTTTTTTTTTTAATGAATACAAACTTAAACCATTTTCTTGTGTCTAATTCGAATCGATCGATAATTTTATTCCATTTGAACAAGAATATGAACCATAGACAATATACAAGTAGTTCTATTAGCGCAAGCCATCACTCATCTTTATTATAGCCCGCAAAAAAAAAAAACAAAAAAAAAACTAATTAGGTTTAGATTTCAAATGCAAAACAAACCTAGGGCGCTAAACTTCGAAATTAACAAACTAAAACCCCAAGGTTTTACCAAATCCACGTAAAATGCTCATTTTAGGTGGATCAATCTTAAGGGTTTATAGTTCTGAAAAAAAAACAACCTTTGAATACAATATTCGTCCAAAGGTAGCAAGAAAATTAAATAATATATATATATATATATATATAGACGCACGCCTCTCTCTCTCTCATCTGATCATGGATGTTAGAGAGCGGAAAACAACTTCTTCACAAGGAATAGTGAGTCCCATGTCGTGATTGAATCCGAACTCTTCCTCTGCCTGTTGAAGCAAGCTCTTGAACTTAGGATGAGTCAAGAAAGAGATGGGCACGATGTAACGGCTCCTCTTTTCGCCTACGTAGACCGCGAAATGACCCTTTGGTACGTCTACAGGGAGCCCATCCTCGTCATAGCATTGTCTCTTGGCCATTGTCGAACATCTCTTGAGGATTTGCTTCAGCATTGCGGCTTGTGTTAGCTTCGAAGATCTCTTTACCGCCATTGCTTTAAAAGTTTCTTGAGAGAAGAAGACGACGTTGAGGTTTAGAAAATGGCTGAGAGAAGCGAGAGATGGTGAAAGGGTTATTTATGGCTGAGAATGAGGATGGGGATGGGATGCTCTCTTACACCAATATTTCGAATCTCTTTCTTGATTATTTCAAATATTAGATATATGGTCAATTCGGCTGCATTCGTCTAGTAGTGATTGAAACTATTTAGGGTAATGTCGTAAACTCAACTACTCTTGAATTCATTTTCTTTTTTTTCATATATGCTAACGTGTTTTACTTTGACCATATACACTATATGTGTGTTTAAAGATTGATCTGTGGTGGATTTACGAAAAGCTTTTAGTTTAAATCATTGTAACTTATAAGGTCAAACAACTAAAAGTATATATGAAAGAAAGAAAATTTTGGTATCGCCGTTTAGTACGAATGATTTAAAACCTTTAGAATGGTCTACGCCAATGAAATTTCAACAAAAACCAATTTATTATTTTAGAGTAAATGATATCGTTCTAATTTTTAAAGATCCATATTGTGTGTTTTATATTACCAACTACTTTTTGGTCCCTCGTGTATCCTCTCTCCTAATTTAGTTTTTATAATATAAATATAAAAAGGATATCATTTGCTAAGTAGATTTCATACTGAAGTAAGAATATGATTGTGTGTATGTACTAAAAGTACGAAGTGTATGTACTTCGCAATTCTTCTTAGTCGAATGTATAGTTGACTCTAAAGCATGCAATTATTAATTATAATATTAGTTACCTCTAGCTTATGATATGGCCTCTTTTTTTTGTTTATTATGATATAGACTTTTGTATTTCTATATTTATGCAAGCAATCTCTAAGAAACAATGTAACAACAAAAAAAAAACAATTCTCATCAATCTCTATAATGTTGTTACTAACAATCTTACAATGTGGTATATAAAGTCATCATAGTCGCTTTTAGCATATGTAACATTTATCATTTATATCATGCTACATAACCATCGATAATCTTTTTTTTTTGAAAAAGGACGATCGATAATCTTTTTTTTTTTTAAAAGGACGATCGATAATCTTTAATTGTTACGTTTTTAATTTTGTTTAATGCCTTATAAATTTTAGTTTACATCAAGGAAATATATAAATGCACTTTGCTAATTTTCTTTTGTAATGTACACTTTTCTTTCTTTTTGCGTTTTTGAAGTTCTGACAATCGTATTATTCGTATAGTCAGTAGTGATGGTAGTGAAAGGCAAACATACACGAATTAACATGTTAGTTTCAACCTTCGAACTTTTCACTCAAGACAGCTCATGATTTTTTAACCTTAAAACCCCACACTGGTTACTTATTGCTCAAGAAACAGTAAACTCTGCAGCTTTGTTCATTATTCTTCATTCTTCATCTGTTCTCATAGTCTTCAACATTAATACTATCTTGAATTCTGTAAGATTTTTTCCGCATTTAGATCTTACAATTACGTCAAGAGAGAGAGAGAGAGAGAGAGAGAGAGACTTTGCTGTAGAAGTCGTCGTTGTCAAGAGGAGCTTGCATGTTCTGTGAAGGAGATTTGTTGTGACATATATATATATGATTTGATAAAGAAAAAGAAGAAAAAAAGAGTCGTTAGGACAATTTGCCTTGAGAAAAGACTAAGACATGTCTCTCATGTAACCACATGAACTCCATGTTACTCTTGTCTTGCCTCTATCCTTGAGCTGTCCTGTCTCTACAACCATTTCCAATTTTCTCACACAACAAACTTTGAAAGAGCAATAAAACAGAGTCGTTCTCAGACTTTTTTTGTATTGCCCCCAGACATCTCATCTCCCAAAACTCATGTCTGCTTCTTTATGGAAAAAATCCCTTAATTATCTATTTTTTTTTTCTTTCCAAAACTACTTGAAAGATAAACCTATTTAAAAAAAAACTCTTGACCTGTCCTGCTTTCGTACGACTCTGTTTCTTTTCCATTCCAAAAGATGAGAAAGGAACATGAGCATGTCATATCAATGGACATTTATCTCTTGATCTAGACAACTCATCTCATCATCCTCCAAAAATCAATGTCTACTTCTCACAGTGACACCCGAATATATATTTTTCTTCAACCACGTGAAAGATAATCGACACTTCGCTTCATCATATAACTCTTTAATCTTTTTTTATATAGGATGAAGTTCTTTTGCAAGTTAATTGAGTTTGTATAGCTTCCAATAACTCAATCTCCAAAGTTCTTTTTTTTTTTTAATTTATTTTGAAATTTTGGTTTAAGGAAATTATGGAATGAATGTAAGGTCTTTTCATCACATGGGTTGCAGGAAAGTAACGAAGAACGTGGACCCTGCGTAGACAACAAGAAACTGCAAATAGTAAGATACTATTGCAAGTTAAAAATCATCTAATATGAACATGGAACTGTACGATGAACAATAGTTGAACTGAAAATGACAACATCATCAGCTTAACATATAAAGAAAAAAAAAGAAAAACAGAGTGGCATCTCGAGAATGAGACAGCACAAAGCAATGGTTTTCATTTTTCTCACATTTTAAAAATTCCACTTTTTTTTGGTTTGTTACCAAGATTTTATTACACGGTGTCTTTTCCTGCAGATCGTACATGTAATCTCGATTTTAAAATACAAAAATACATTATACTAAATACTCATACAGTATATGTGCCTAATCTACTGACTGCTCGCAGATTTTGTCAATTAGTCGGTTGGGCTCAATTTTCTGGTTCACTAAAACTGAGCCGATTCTTTTTCGAAGTGCATGTGGGCTAACTCAACCAGGCCCATGAGTAGAGGCCTAAGAAGAAGCTGTTATAACAGCTACACGAGCCGAAGAACAGAGCATTCTTCTCTTCTTCTTTCTTGTGAATTTATCAAAGCTTTTGTGATATTGAGAGCTCTTATTCGATTGATAAGTATTCTCCCTGCAAACATGTACCAACAAATTTTATCAAATCTCTCTTGACCCTATCGTTAGGTGACATTAGCAAGCAATCTTTTTAGAAAAACGCTAATCATCTGAAGGTGACGATCAATATAAGGATTAAATGCATATACACTTAGTTTTGGATTGAAGATATTTAGCCAATTGAATGCAATCATTAAATGGTGGGTTGTTGTTGAAAATGTTAGTTTATGTCCCTTCATGTTCTTATAAACAAGGATCTTGTTTTCTTAAGCGATATCACATGTTCTTGTCCCTATACACCATGCCACAACGTCCCTGCTTATTAGTATAAGGTCTTCTCAGTGATATGAAAAGACAGTGCATAGGTCTTCACAATGATTTCAAAAGACAGGACCACATGACTTAGTTATGATATCGACGCGTCTAAATATTTCTGTGGCAAGAATTAAATTCGGTTAAATATCTAAAGCGATTCATATTTGGAGTTTAAGCCATGTGCTTGTTGGTGCTTATGAGCATAATTAAGATAAACCAAACCATACAAAGTATTGGTCTTTTCTATAAATATCCACCACCGAATCCTTTAAGCTCTGCAAGTTCCCACATTTTGAAGTAAAAAAGCAAGAAACTACCACTTCCAATAATCTTTCTTTCTAATCAAGAAGAAGAACAAAAATCCATGGCTATTAGGGTTCCTCGTGTGTTGCAGTCGTCAAAGCAAATTCTTAAATCGTTCTCACACTCATCAAACAACGTCGATGTTCCAAAAGGACACCTTGCGGTTTACGTGGGAGAGAAGCTGCAGAAGAGGAGATTCGTGGTTCCTGTGACCTACTTGAGCCACCCTTCGTTTCAAAATCTTTTAAGAGAAGCAGAGGAAGAGTTTGGGTTTGATCATCCAATGGGTGGCCTCACTATACCCTGCAATGAACAAATCTTTATCGATCTTGCCTCTCGCCTCAACACTTCATCGTGATTCTCACACGTATCAGCACAGTATATCTATCTAACCCTTTAGTTTCCACCAGTTTTCTTCAAGAGACTTGATCTCTGTCCCTTGAAAGTGAAACAAAGCTATGTTTTGTTCCTCACGATTCAGTGAGTTGTAGTAAGTATCTTGTTGACATGTATGTGAATATCAATTTTTGAAAAAGAAGAGGTTCTGATTTACGAAAAGAAAGATAAAGTGTAATGGCCATTTGCCTCGCATCATTTGATATAACAGAAGTCTCAGTTGCATACTGATCAGAGATTACATCATAACTCATTACACAATGTTTTTCTTCAACAAAAGCAAAAACTTTCAACAAAAGTACATTTTTGATTCAGATGTAGCTGTATAATCCAACACACTTGAGATTCTTTCACGTTTCAGCCACTGATTCTCCATCTCCACTACTAGACTTAGGGTTGCGCATAGGATTTTCCCATTTGTGAAGCTTCATATTCAGAAATTCGACGGCGGAGTTAATCTGTGAGAAGAGGTAGAATCAAAGGTGATTAATCCTCGAAACTTTAAGATGGTTGAGAGAATTGGGATCAAGAAAAAAAGCTTACTTACTGATTGTGAAGCGGTCTGAAACAGAGCTTTCCCCAATGGAACTACACAAAACCTGCTCCGTCGATACTTGGGTTAAGTTTCTGCTTGAAAAGAGAAGGATTTACATGTGGAAGACAAAGAAAAGAGAAGGGTTTGACTTACATTCCTCGGCCGCCGGCGAGAGCTTCCTCCGATGGGTCTTTCCATTCGTCGACCCTAGAAGCCAACAACACAGAATCATTTGTAAATCTCCACTAAAACTGGGGAAATCACTGATAAAGATAGAGAATTTTACACCCAGCCGTAACGGCGGTCAAAGAGAAGGCGTCTGGAGGAGCGTTTTACTGCGGTGGCCGGCGGTTCCATCTCTTCCGCTCTGTACAGCCGATAGATAGAGAGATAATAGAAAGAGAGAGTGAGATATGAGTAGGAAGGGTCAGAGATTAAGATGTCAGGCCCAATTAGAACCGATGCCGGGCCGGGCCTGGATATTGTAAAAGTTGTCCACCAATTAGCGGTCTTCGCGGATCTCGGGCCCAAATATGTTTTAGAATTCGTTTTTATAACTCAAAAATGAAAAAAAAGATAGGTGTGTGTGGCTGCTGGGATTCGAGCCCAGGTCTCCACGGCCACAACGTGGAATTCTCACCACTAAACTACAGCCACTTTGTTGTTTCTTCCATAAATAAAGTTATCAAATAAGTTGACAAATATGTTGACAAATATGTTGACCCTTCATTTGCATCTTTCCGTACCGTTAAACTATTTCAGTACCTCTTCAACTATGAACTAAGATTAATGTTAATTCATTAACTCTAACCCTCTCCCACTTCCCCCACTAAACTCCACCTTTAATCACAATTAGGCCTCAAGCCTTTCTAAAACCACAGTATTATAAATCACAGCTCCTAGCAAATCCCATAACTCACACACAAAACCTAAAAAAAGAAAAACTCAATGGCTTCCGAAAAGAGTTTCCTCCTCGCCACCGTCACTCTTCTCCTCGTCCTCAACATCTCCGGCAGAACGCTCCCTACCAACATAAAGGCGAGACTTACCGGAGGAGGTCTGATGCAGTGTTGGGATGCTCTCTACGAGCTCAAGTCTTGCACCAGCGAGATCGTTCTCTTCTTCCTTAACGGCGAGACCAATCTCGGCTCCGGTTGCTGCAACGCCGTCGAAGTTATCACCACAGATTGTTGGCCGGCGATGCTTACATCTATTGGCTTTACATCTGAGGAAACCAATGTCCTTCGCGGTTTCTGTCAGTCCCCTAATTCCGGTGGTTCTTCTTCTCCGGCGCCTTCTCCTGTGATAGTTTGATATACATATCCTCCTTTTACATGTACGCGGACATGCATTATAATTATGGTTACTATAAATATATCCTTTCAACAAACAGAGCATTAAACAAGTGACTTGTTAAAGAAGAAATCTAATTCATACATTGCATCAATGGGAGTTTACTGTTTCAAAACCGAAGCACCATAACAAGGACATTTGGTGTTGTGTGATTGCGCTTGAAAGACGCAATGGTGATGATGAGGTTCGAGGAAATGTTGAGTGGGCAAGTGTTGTCATTACTGTTCCCAGTTCATATGTTTTCTTGCGTTGTGGAGTGAGACCGGTTTGATCATGATTTTGTCTTGACCATTGCCAATGTTTTTTGGCTTAAAGTTCTAAGACTTTTAGCTTCCTTCGTTCGGTAACCAAAAATCAAGTTATCACTATGGATTAAGCCTAAACTCAATTTGAAACTGTGAATACCATTAGTCGTTGATCTTTACAAGAGCAAGTAATTAACTCATGTATCTATCTTTCTAATTAACAAAAGTTTCAGAGAGGGAATACTTTCTTGTGCTTGTTGATATGTATGATGCTGAGTATCCCTCTTCTTAATTTGCTAAATTACTTTGCCAAATCATTTCATTACTTTCATTGAATATATATGTGTATCCTTTTATTTTGATTTCATAATTCAGCTTTCTGTTTACATAATATTTACTTCTGATTTTGAGAGAATTCCCATATAATAATTACAGATATTTTTCTTTACTCTCCAACTCATTAATCTTTAAACATTTTCAAAGATTTGACATCATTTTTTTCAAATCAAAACTTCTCTGAAAATTAGTTAGTGTTGTACGAAACAAATCCTGGTGGTTTTAATTTTCTTATGATTCAATCTTTCACTTTTTATATATATGGAACATTTTTTTTTGTTAATTAAACTTTATGTATATGGCATTTTGATAGTTTCTTATTGTGAATATACACAACTCAAATACATGTATACACATTTAACAATATCTGATAAATTCTCAAATAACAAGTGTCATATAGGTATAAAATATATCAAAAAAAAGTAATAATTAAAAAGACAAAATACAGTACCTAAAACACACAATTGCTTATTGCAAACATTATTCTATATAGCTTGACTACCAACATCTCAAGAATCAAAATCTATAACATCTTCTTTCAACAAAAATAAAGCATACAAATTATAATTTGAAGTGAGTCGCTAAGGTTATATATAAAACATGAAGTTCTCAGCAGTCGTGTGCATCGCGTTTGTGATACTCGCTGTGTCGTATTTGGCAACGACCAAAGCTGAGGAGAAAGTGGAGTGCAACCCGGTAGGACTTCGACCATGCCTGCCTGCAGTGGTAACCGGAGTTCCACCGTCGACGGAATGTTGCGGAAACCTGAAACAACAAGAGTCGTGTTTCTGTGATTACATTAAAAACCCGTTGGTTAGTCAGTATCTTACACCCGACACCGCTAAAAGAGTCTTAGGGGCTTGTGCTATACCTGTGCCTACTTGTTAAAGTTTTTCAATACATTTATAAAATAATTATTATGCAATAATAGTATTTGTATCAACGGGAGTATATTCCGTATATGGTGTAACCTAATTCAGAGTGTAATGGTCGTTTTCTTATAAAAATCGGTTTAAATAAAAAAAAAACGTGAATGAGATTTCATTTCATAATGGATTTGCTGCTCCTATACAGAGCATTGAATGACTCCTCCATCACGCAACAACATTCAACCATTACCTTGTTATCAAGCTTAACAATGACATCAAAGTTTCCGGGTTTAAGCTCCCAGTAAATAACATAATGACCTGATATCAGAATAGCATGTGAAGCCCATCAACATTATTCCTGAAGATTCAAGAACGTGTGTCGCACGATTCAACGCCTTTAAAACATCTTCTTCAGTTGTTGTCTCCACGTGGACGCTTAGAACCATATTTTTTCTGCATACAAATCTAAATCCAGCCACTTGTAGAATATCTCCCATTCTATATCTGTACAAGCCTATAAACAATAATAACCGAAAATTATTAGTTCTGATAATGTAGATGATATATGTACATGGATATTATAGTACACATATATATAACTCACCGTAATAATTCGTGTCGACTAAGGGCTCATAGAAGCACCCTAACTAGACGTTAGGCCATAACCGTGTGATGATACCTTCCCATGTCTCTTGACTGCATTCATGTTCAATCAGATCTGCCAATTCAAGATTTGGTCCTCCAAGAATGGTAAAGGGAAGAAATCAGATGTTTCCTGCGAGAATGCAGCGTCCAACGCTCCATCATTGGTGAACGGTCACGTCTAGACTATGGAGTTGAGCTTCAGGTGAATCTTCAATCTCTTTGCTTAATTCTAAA
The DNA here is from genome assembly GCA_911865555.2 of Thlaspi arvense. NCBI lineage: Eukaryota > Viridiplantae > Streptophyta > Magnoliopsida > Brassicales > Brassicaceae > Thlaspi > Thlaspi arvense. The sequence goes on from OU466860.2 coordinate 66,893,790, forward strand.
ACATTTTACGACATGTTTGTGATCATACTGAGTTTTGGTTTTTCTTTTTCTTGTTTTGAAAGGATACATTGATGTTAGGTGCAGATTATTACCAAACTGAATCTGAGATTGCATCCCTGTTAGCACAAGGAAAGGTTCCGATTGGTGTTGGTAAAGACACAAAGATCAGGTAAGTTTTGAAAGGACATCAATTGGATTTGTCTGAAACAAATAAAAAGTACATTTGTTATGATTTGTAGGAAATGTATCATTGACAAGAATGCTAAGATCGGTATAAATGTGATCATCATGAACAAAGGCGTAAGCTTTTTCTTACATTTCTTCTCCCTTTGGCTTTCGAGTCTTAAAGAAAGATCGATAAAGACAATTATAATCAATGTTTTTCAGGATGTTCAAGAAGCGGATAGACCAGAGGAAGGATTCTACATTTGATCTGGAATCACTGTGATAGTCGAGAAGGCGACGATTCGAGACGGTACTGTCATATGAACGGAACTTATTAGTTGCCATCTTTAAGACAATCTAGCCGGAGATTGTAAAGCTTTTTTGGCCGGAGAATTGGAAGAGATTATAGCTTTGATCTTTTTTTTTTTTAATTTTCCGGGAGTGTATGTAAGTTAAATTAGAAGAGCTCAAGTTTAGTTAACATTTTATTATATCTATTTATAATAACAAACTGAAAAAATGCCAAATGCACTTTGAAAAATTGTATCTTTTCGAAACTTATGGTCGCATCTTTTCATTGCAAATAGTTGCATCTTTTCACTATGAATGGTTGTCTTTTTTCATCGACTATAATTTGTGTCTTTTCAAAACTATTTATATTGCTCAAAACCATAGAATCATTTGGATCTAACTTTTACTTTCTTACTATAGTGAGTTTTTTTTTGTTATAAACTTATTTATTTATCATAACATATTATCAGGATACAAAGTGTTTAAAAGTCATGGAAGTTCAGATATAGAATTGAGTAAAAGATTCCATTTGGGGGTCCAATTTTAGCTAAATATGAGCATTTCATTATAAGATTGTTTTACATGCATTACATCAGAAAAATAAAATTTATTCAACCAAAATCTAATGATATTTTTATTATAAAGAAATTATATGTGTTTTGTTTACTTATATATATTATGTTATTAAATTTTTTGTTAACAATCCGAATAAATGCCATTACACTTTAAAAAGTTATGTCATTTCAAAATTTGTAGTTGCGTCATTTCATTATAAATAGTTGCATCTTTTCATTATAAATAATTACGTTTTTTCATCACAACTGTTATTTGTATCTTTTCAAAACTATTTATATTGCTCAAAATCACAGAATAAAAATCATTTGGGTTAACTTTTACCTTTTTTACTATGGTGAGTTTTTTTTTGTCGCAAACAATCCGAATAAATACCACTTACACTTAAAAAAGCTGTATCGTTTCAAATTTTATGGTTGTGTCTTTTCATTATAAATGATTGCATCTTTTCATTATGAATGGTTGCGTTTTTTTATCACAACTGCAATTTGTGTTTTCTAAAATTATTTATTGCTCAAAACCACAGAAAAAAAAAATTATTTGGATCTAACTTTTACTTTCTTACTATAATGGGTTTTTTGTCGTGAACTTATTTATTTATCATAACATATTATTAGGATACAAAGTGTTTAAAAGTCATGGAGGTTCAGATATTGAATTTGAGTAAAAAATTCTATTTGGGGGTCCAATTTTAACTAAAATATGATAAGTTTCATTACAAGAATGTTTTACATGCATTACATCAGAAAAATAAAATTTATTCAACCAAAACAAGGTTCAGATTAATGCGTTTTACACTTTAAAAAGTTGTGTCGTTTCAAAATTTGTAGTTGCGTCTTTTCATTATAAATAGTTGCATCTTTTCATTATAAATAGTTGCGTTTTTTCATCACAATTGTTATTTGTATCTTTTTAAAACTATTTATATTGCTCAAAACCACAAAAAAATCATTTGGGTCTAACTTTTACTTCTTACTATGGTGGAGTTTTTTTTGTCATAAACATATTTATTTATCATAATATATTATCATGATACAAAGTGTTTAAAAGTGCTCGAGGTTCAGATATTGAATCTGAGTAAAAGATGCCATTTGAACGTTTAGTTTTGGCCAAAATATGAGCAGTTTCATTACAAGATTGTTTTATATGCATTACATCAAAAAAAATAAAATTTATTCAACCAAAATCTAATGATATTTTTATTATAAAAAATTATATGCATTATGTTTACTAATATATATTATGTTATTTAATTTTTTTGTTTATGAAAAAATCTATATATTTATAGTTAATTATGTTATTTTCAAATTTTAATATTCTTTGTTAGTTGTTTATAAATTTAAAGTACCTAATATTTGGATTCTTTTTTCTAATTTCAGAGAAATATATTTATGTAATGTAAAAACTTCACATATATTTTATATATGTATTTTTAAGGTATCAAAGTTTTTTTTATATATTTTAACTATTATATTTGTAATATACTTTTTAATATTACGAATCTTTTTTAGAAACTATAGTAGTCTTAGAAAATGTCTTATAAAATCTCGTTGTATTATTTTTATTATATATATTTCCTGTAGTATTTGTTTAAAAATATCAAATTTTTATCATAATTCTTTGTTTCTAACTTTTCAATAGTATATGTATTGTTTTATAAAAAAAAATTGAAAAATTGCCTCTATATTTATTTTTTACTTTACACTATTGCGTGAATACAAATTTTTAATAATTATACAAATAGAAGATCATATATTTATATTGTATATTTTCATATATAACTTTTTAACACTCTTAAAAATTTGTGTATCTTATTACTTTTCAGTTTTTATTTTATTTTTTCTATTAATAATTAGTAATGACAATCCTTGAAAAATTTGTAAAAAAATTACATATTTTATCATAATTAATTTGTACATTTACATTTAGAACTTATTGTTAATAATTAAAAAAAACATGAAAATACCTTTTATTTTAACAATTATAAGTTGTTTTAATGTTTACATTTTATATTATATATATTTTACTTAAAATTATTTTAAATAAATTTCTGTTTAATCTTTAATATATAGCAGATTAATCCCGCGAAGCGGGGGTCCTATTTCTAGTAAGAATAGAAACTTAGAGCAATAAGAGCACGGTGAGGCCTGACCGGAGCTCCGGCGAAGAAAGATCACTTCCTTTCTTTGTTTCTATTTTTTCGATAATTAATTGACAAATATCATTTTAGATGCCAAAATGTCAGGGATCAAATAAACTTTTTTTATTAATAGTTTTCTTTGCATCAAGATAATTTTGTGTATTCTAGCTAAGCTAAAAAAAGTGAAAAAAAATATTTTTTATGAATATATTAAAAATAATAATAATGAAAATCATTTCTTTTGAACACCATTCCAGTCATAACAAATATCAAAAGCTTCATTTATATCGTTGAATCTGCATGGCCCATCTTTACTTATATTCTAGAAACAGTAGATGCATGGAATCCCTCCTTGACGAGCACTAAAGACACTATCTCTGATATCATCGTATATATCAAACCGTTTTGATTGTCTTTGAGGCCAAGTGAAATGACAAGAAAACACCGTCGATAACCAAATGTTTGGTCTAAAATAAAACGACCAAGAGCTATTCGTAGCGAGAATTTTGAGGCCGAGATCGTCATCAGTGGAGTTACAATGGAGGTTTAGTGTTGAACCGTCGCCAAGGCAGTTTGTGATCTTCACTTGTGATTTAACAGTAGACCATTTACGATCAAAACCTGAAGCGTCAATTTTCACTCGTGCGAAAGTTATTTGGATGAACAGAGATATCACCACTAAGTAGATTATTTGTTTTAATACCACAGCCATTGTTGAACCAAAATATCACTTATTAGAATAAGTAATAGACAGTGAATCTTTTTAAAGTAAATAAAAACTAGTAATCAATTAGAAAGCTTAGAACTTTTAGGTTTTGTTCTTCTGCTCTCTAAAGATTTTGGATTGATCTTCATGCTATCACAAATCCTTTATTTATAGAGCTGGAGGGTCGATTCAAACAAATTTAATTTCCTTTTCTTTAGAGATAATTCTCATATTTCAAAAATATGGAAATATCATGTTATGGAGATTTTCCATTGCTCGATACTACTCTTGGCGGTCTTTTTTCTTCCTTGTTCTTTAATCCTTTTCCTTTGGCGGCTAATTTTCTATCGGAAATTGGCAAAAGCCCCGATGACTTGTCAACGGTGGCCTCGTCCCGTTCCGTCGAATCTCATCGTCTTTACTCTTTACATCAAGTTGAATAGTTACCGTTAATATACATTATAAACAGTAATATATTAAGAACATCGAATGGTTTTGACAAATGATCTTGATTGTGTGAACTAGACCAAAACTCGTCTCTGGCTCTGCTATTAACTTTCCCAGGTTTCTGTTTGTTGCAGCTAAAAAAGATGGATTCTTCTTACTGCTTTGCGTTAGGGAAAAGCAGTTCTGTCTTGCCAAAACTCTGTTTCAAGAATGTAGAGAACAGATTTTGGGGCGAGAAGATCAACAACAATGGTTTCTTTAAACGTCCTGCTTCAGATTTGGGCTCTGAGAAGTTTTGGAACCGAAAGTTCAAGCACGGTGTTGTTTACTCTGTTGCCATTTCAGAGAATCCAAACGAAGCTATGGTATGTTGATCACATTACTCCTCTCTTGCTTAAAATAGCATTAGTCGCTTTGTCTCGATCAGATTCATCAGCACATTCTGAAACAACGGTCTTTAAGAATTGCTTAATCGAGTCCTATCATGTCCTCTGCAAAAGTCTCAGAGATCTTAAACTCTGTTTTGTTAGACAGTAAAGCATTCGATGTTTGAGAGAAGAAAGGCAGACCCGAAAAACGTAGCTGTAAGATATATTCATCTTTCTTCGGTTCCTCCTTCGAAGCAACGAAACTGTAAATAACATCTCAAGGGTCTTGTTATCTATAGAACAATGTTTTTGTTTGATGAGAGGGTTCTTCGAAAACAATGCAGGTTCCTGTGGGTGGATGCTACAGGCTGATCGATATCCCGATGAGTAACTGCATAAACAGCTGCATCAACAAGATCATTGTGCTGACGCAGTTCAACTCGGCTTCCCTTAATCGACATTTAGCTCGTACTTATTTTGGGAATGGCATTAACTTTGGAGGTGGTTTCGTTGAGGTATAAACACTCTTTAACAGTAAACAATTTGGAGATCATCTCTATAGAATGAACTACATGGACTTTGTTCAGGTATTTATCTAAATCTAAACAGATCTTTTCACCATCTTTTAAGCCTCTTTATAGTTTCACTAACTCGATGTGTTGTCAACAGTCTCATGTAGATAGTAACGCGGATGTTACTCTTTCGTGCGCACCAGTCAGTGAAAGGTTTGTAGTTTCTTGAATCTCTTTCACGCCTTTTGTATGAGATTATATCGCTTCTTAAAAAACCGGTCATTTGTGAATTGTTTTAGCCGTGCATCAAACTTTGGTCTAGTGAAGATTGATCGAGGTGGGCGTGTGATCCAATTCTCCGAGAAACCAACGGGGACCGATCTGAAATCAATGGTATGGTTATTGTCTTATTCTCAAAACAGATTAACTCGATAAAGGTCACAAGAGCATTTCAAGAAGGTAAAAGAATAACTCTTTCTGTTTGGTTTTTGACAGCAAACAGACACAACAATGCTTGGAGTTGAGCTTCAGGTGAATCTTCAATCTCATTGCGTAATTCTAAAACATTTTACGACAGGTTTGTGATCAAACTGAGTTTTGGTTTTTCTTTTTTGTTTTGAAAGGATACATTGATGTTAGGTGCAGATTATTACCAAACTGAATCTGAGATTGCATCTCTGTTAGCACAAGGAAAGGTTCCGATTGGTGTTGGTAAAGACACAAAGAAACGTTATTTGTCACATAGGACAAAACAAAAGGGTCTTTTGATTGATAAAATATTATTTTCTACACACAGAGGTCAGTCCAAGGCTATGTATGGTCGAGAGGTTTTCCTCCAGCACAGAGGTCACTCCAACGCCACACAGAGAACTTCAACCTGCAGTCTTGTCTCATCATTCTCAGGATGGTAATATGCATTAGTCCTAGTGGTAATTAACGGCCCACTTATAAGAAGAAATATTGGCAGCCCATACTCTTAGGTTAGCTTAAGAGCCTACGCAACCAATTAGGGGTTTTGTTCTTTGACACAAGGAACTTGGAAGACAGACATTGCTCTAAGACCGAAGCTTTTCATCTTCTATTGACATCTTGTTGTTTTTTTTTTACATATTAAAATTAATGAAGCTCAAGAGATAAATTATCAAACAACAAAATCATGTCAATAATATCAGAGGGAGTAACTTAAAGCAACCACAAAGCTGAGATCCAGTCTTTTGGGTAACAAACGTGGTCGTCAAGGTATCTATCTTTTTTACACAACTCCTGATGGAAGCCGGAGTACAAGCTGGCCTCCGAAAACACTGCACGAGAAAGAAAGATGGTTTGAGGAACAATCAAGCAAGTGAAGCCAAAAAGACTCCATAGATCAAAGAGACTTGCAGAGGAATAACATGAAACTACCTTTTGACGTAGTAGTAACAGAAATCTGCCAAGATGAATGTTTGGACGATTTCTGAGATTAGAACCATCGAAGGCCATAGTCCGTAACCCAGTGCTACAAGCAGCCGTCCCCGTGTGTCTACAACCTGTTCGCACCCACAAGACCAAATCAAGTTTCTTTCTTCAGTTCACAAAAATCTAATGGGGGATATGATACTATATAGATGATCACTTGTTGAATACCATAAGCACTGAATGTTCAACTAATCAATTTGTCAAGCCATTGGTTTATGCGAGAGAAGTAAAAAATAAACACAATGAACATTAAAAAAGAACAGAACCTACCTGTAAGACCCAGTGTGCACAGCTAAGGAACCTTGCTACTCCAAGTGCAAAAACATAATGAGCCGTGAAGGGTTCGACAATCTGAATGAGCCAAACATATCAGGGATTAGCACTTGGGTTTTACTACTCACACAAGTTTGCCAAAAAAGCGACCTGTTTTATAACCTTATAAAACGCGTACCTTTGTGTTCTGCATCACTCTCAACTGTGGCAGTACTGAAACAGCTTCGAGGTAAACACAGAATGCCCAGGATATTCTGTTCAATATGTTGTGCGAAGTCGATGGATGAATCAATACAGCTAGCACAGCACAGGGCACAAGCTGCAAAAATCAAAAACAATCAATATTTGTCAATGCTCTGAGAAGCATGTAATGTACAAATTAACCAAAACTGATACTTCACGAAACCTCTACATTGTTTCACATGCAGATACGAGGAAACGGTGGTTACAACTCATAAATTGAAAGAATCTAGTAGCTTTTGCTTATGATTAACATCTATATACAACATCTTCATCAGACCTTAAAAGGTAAGCTTAACTAAAACTAGGCTTTTTAACCTGCTACATAACAAGCAGCACAGAATCAAAGTAAGAAGACAAAACCGGTTGACTTACCACATAGTAGAGAGCAAAGTTGTCTTTGTCCTCCATGTAACTAGCCCTCAGCTTAAAACGGATCATGAAAATAACCCAGAGTGTTGCAGCCAGAGTAGCCAAATCCAGAATGGTATGTATGTCGTACTCCATGACCAAGCTGCAGTAAAGCCTCACAGCTAGAAATATTGCTGTAAGCTCCTGAGATTTCAGTGACAATCCTGCATATCAACCAAGGACCAACACACACAATAAGGTCAATAATCATTCATCTGAATCTGTAATGTGGGACGCTGGTTCAACTAAATTACCTGATTACAGAAATAAATTCTACATCTTTAAATCAAAATTCTCAGGTAAAAGAAAAACCAACTATTTGAATCCCAACTCGAAAGACCTAAATTGGAAAAGAGAAGGAAAAAACCAAGTCAAAGCAGAAGGAATTGAGCTTAGTACCAGCACAGGTCTTTTCCTTGATGAGTTTGTAGATAAGAACAGCGATTCCAATGGAATGAACAGCTTCGGCGGCAACGAAGAGGTTGTCGTGATCGTGAACGATGAATCTGAGGAGAACAAGAGCCGCCATGCCCGATACGACCGCGAGGAAAGCCTTCACCTTTGGTGGCTGCCTCTTCACCCATGTCGACACCGCCTTGATCGCAGACTTGGTTGCCTTCATGCTCGCTCGCTTTCTCTTCTTCTTCTTCTTCTTCTCTTGCTTTTCTCTCGGTAAAGTGACGCACAAAGTCTAACAGGTATATCCCGTAAATATACGATGACCCCACTCACGAAAATGACCATAGTCTATCTATAATAACAAACTGAAAAAAATGCCAAATGCACTTTAAAAAATTGTATCTTTCTGAAATTTATAATAATAAATTGAAAAAATGCTAAATACATTTTGAAAAATTATGTCTTTTTGAAATTTATGGTTGTGTCTTTTCATTACAAATAGTTGTATCTTTTCACTATGAATAGTTCCATTTTTTCATCAACTATAATTTGTGTCTTTTCAAAACTACTTATACTGCTCAAAACCACAGAAAAAATTATTTAGATCTAACTTTTATTTTCTTACTATTGTGAGTTTTTGTTGTCATAAACTTATTTATTTATCATAACATATTATTAGGATACAAAGTGTTAAAAATCCTGAAAGTTCAGATATTGAATTGAGTAAAAGATTCAATTTGGGGGTCCAATTTTAGCTAAATATGAGTAGTTTCATTACAAGATTGTTTTACATGCATTACATTAGAAAAATAAAATTTATTCCACCAAAATCTAATGATATTTTTATTATAAAGGAATTATATGTGTTCTGTTTACTAATATATATTATGTTATTTAGTTTTTCTTAACAATCCGAATAAATACATTTACACTTTAAAAAATTGTGTCATTTCAAAATTTGTGATTGCGTTTTTTCATTATAAATGGTTGCATCTTTTTATTATAAATGGTTATATTTTTTCATCACAACTGTTATTTGTGTCTTTTCAAAACTATTTATATTGCTCAAAACCACAGAATAAAAATCATTTGGGTCTAACTTTTACTTTTTTTTTACTATGGTGTGTTTTTTTTTGTCGCAAACAATCCGAATAAATGCCACTTACACTTAAAAATTGTGTCGTTTCAAAATTTGTGGCTGTATCTTTTCATTATAAATAGTTTCGTTTTTTATCACAACTGTAATTTGTGTTTTTTTAAAATTATTTATTGTTCAAAATCACAGAAAAAATTATTTGGATCTAACTTTTACTTTCTTACTATATTGGGTTTTTTTTGTCGTAAACTTATTTATTTATCATAACATATTATCATGATACAAAGTGTTTAAAATTCATAGAGGTTCGGATATTGAATTTGAGTAAAAAAATTCCATTTGAGAGTCCAATTTTGGCTAAAATATGATAAATTTTATTACAAGAATGTTTTACATGTATTACATCAGAAAAAAAAATTTATTCAACCAAAATCTAATGATATTTTTATTATCAAGAAATTATGTGTTTTGTTTACTAATATATATTATGTTATTAATTTTTTTTGTTAATAATCCGAATAAATTCTATTTACACTTTAAAAAGTTGTGTCGTTTCAAAATTTGCGGTTGCATCTTTTCATTATAAATGGTTGCATCTTTTCATTATAAATGGTTGCATTTTTTGGACACAACTCTTATTTGTATCTTTTTTAAACTATTTATATTGCTCAAAACCACAAAAAATCATTTGGGTCTAACTTCTACTTTCTTACTATGATGAATTTTATTTTGTCGTAAACATATTTATTTATCATAATATGTTATCATGATAAAAAATGTTTAAAAGCCCTGGAGGTTCAGATATTGAATCATAGTAAAAGATTCCATTTGGAGGTTTAGTTTTGGCTAAAATATAAGCAGTTTCATTACAAAATTATTTTATGATTCTAATGATATTTTTATTATAAAATATAATATATTTTTTGTTTACTAATATATATTATGTTATTTTTTTATGAAAAATATCTATATATTTATAGTTAATTGTGTTATTTTCAAATTTTAATATTCTTTGTTAGTTGTTTATAAATTTAATATACCTGATATTTGAATTCTTTTTTTCTAATTTGAGAGAAATATATTTATGTAATGTAACGAATTCACATATATTTTATATATGCATTTTAAGATATCAAAGTTTTTATATTTTAACTATTATATTTGTAATATACTTTTTAATATTACGAATCTTTTTTAGAAACTATAGTAGTCTTAGAAAATGTATTATAAAATCTCGTTACATTGTTTTTTATTACATATATTTCCTGTAGTATTTTTTTAAAAAATATTAATTTTTTATCATAAATTTTTGTTTCTAACTTTTCAATAATAAATGTATAGTTTTATACATTTTTTTTGAAAGATTGCCTGTATATTTATTTTTTACTTTACACTTTTGCGCGAATACAAATTTTTAATAATTATATTTTTTCATTATAACTTTTTTTAACACTCTTAAAAAGTTATGTATCTTGTTATTTTTCAGTTTTTTTTTATTTTTTCAATTATAATTAATAATAACAATCCTAGAAAATTTTGTAAAAATTTACATATTTTTATCATAATTAGTTTGTACATTTCCATTTAGAACTTATTGTTAATAATTAAAAAAAACATGAAAATATCTTTTTCTTTTAATAATTATAAGTTGTTTTGAATGTTTACATTTTTTATTATATATATTTTACTTATAATTATTTTAAATAAATTTTTTGTTTAATTTTTAATAAACCGCAGATTAACCCTGGAAAGCAGAAATTCTATTCCTTCCTAGTACCCTTAATTTCACACACGAAAAAGGCTCATATGGGCTGAGTCATTCCAATAAAAAGACCATATATTAGGCCCGTAAACGCATTCTCCATTTCTCCCAAAAAGTATTATTATCTATCTACATGTAATTAATTATGGAGTTAATATTTCTAGATTTACCAGAATTTACTTATATGTATGCACAAATATACTTAAATAAAAGTCATTAAAATATAGAAAATAATACAGTATCAACTTGTTATTTTAGTTGTGTGGACAAAAATGTTTATATGTTTATATATAGAGATGTAAATATTAAATTTAATATGTTTATTTCAGTTGTGTGGACAAAAATTGGCAACACGGCATTTTATTGTGTAAAAAGGATGTATTAACTTGATATAATCTCCACTCTTTTATTAATTTTTGTACCTTATGTAAACCGGATAAAATTAAATAAAGTCCTCCTTAGTTACTATTGTTGTCTATGTAGAAAAGATGATCTGAACTCCTAGAAACGACATATATTAGGCAGAGGACAAGAGAAGAACATTTAAAGTCTATTATATGAGATGAGTGGAGCAAAGTGAAGTGAGTGTCTTTTTCCTCGTAGGCCACTGAGATAAGCTTCCTTGTGTTGATGTCCTAACCACCAATCACTCTTATTTTCACACAAATCCTCACAACTTTTTAAAAAAAATCTGCAAAGTTTTTGCAAAATTCATCTTCTCCTCTTTTTCAACTAACAAAAATTATATGAACTCGTAGAAATCGATCTTTTTAAGTTCCACATATTACACAGTTCACAACCCACTAGTACTAATGGTTTTCAAAAACAGTGTATAATGGACCACAATAATTTCAGTTAGTATACCTAACAAACCATTATCTCTCTCTCTCTCTCTATCCCTTTTTGTTTTATCATCTTCCATGTAATAAAAAGCATTCCATAAATCACTAACCACTAACACAAACTCAAGAAAGAAAAAAAAAAAAAAACAGAGGGCGATATGCATTACCACGGATGCTGTTGCGGTCGGTGCAGAGTATCGACGTCGCCGCTGCCGGTAATAGTCATGATCACGGTGGCGCTCGTCCTCTTGGCGCTTTCCTCCGCCGTGAAATTCGAGGTAGCCGTCTCTACAGGGGAAGATATGCTGAGCTGGCTCCTCCTAGCCACGGTTCCATTGGCTCTGCTATTCGCCGTGCGATGTCTCTCTTGCCTTGAAACTTCAAAGCGATCCGTCCACTACTGTCCCTGTGGCCGCTGGAAATGCGTTTGCTACTACTAGTTTTAACCGCGCGGTTAGTGTTTGCCTTTACGTTTATTTGTTGTTGAACGTTAACGTGAAGCACATATGCGTACGTGATCAATCGACTTTGGTGTGTTTTGTAAATTTTTACGAACGTGATCGAGTATACAATATTTTATTTTATAGTTTAGTTTTTTTTAACATAACTTATAATTGTGTGATATATTTGTATAACGATTTCTGAAACCTTAAGCCAACCAGTAATATATATTCTTCCAAAAAACTTAAACTAGGTTTTTCATTTGATATCACATTACTGTGTGAAACGATGGAAATCTTTAATATATATATATATATATATATATATGTTTTTCGATTGAATTAAATAGTAACTTGTAAGAAATAGTCTTAAATTTTTGGAATGACAGATGTTTTTTTTTATGAAATGATAGAATAGCAAAAGGACTTTAAATCATGTAGAAGCTGTGAACCACACAGTGTATGATAGTTTCTGGTCATTATAAAGATTAGTAATAAGGATTTGGGTTAGGCTAAAAGATCAAAGCATTTTCGTCATCTTTGAATTTTGCGTTGCTTAGGTTGAAAGATCAAATCACAATTGTCATCTTTGAATTTAGGGTTGCTTATTGAAGAGGTGATCAATGTAACAATGAAAGCAAAGAAAAAAAATAAGGAAATGTGATAATGACGCTCCACCTACAATTGTGTAGGTGTAGGAACCCATTACGAAAGAGAAAAGATACATAAGTCTAATATTTAAATTACAGTGACCAATTATCTGTGTCCACGTTAACGTTCTGAAGAACAATATAGTATATATATATGTAGATATTGATCTTTTAAGTTTTCCAATCTCAAAAAAATTACTCTTTCCGAGACATGGAAACCATGAATCAAGTAAAAGCAGATACAGAAAAATCTTAATTTTAGACATAAAGAAACAGAGCTCACTATTACTATAGTAGTATAGTACTATTATTAGTTAATTCTTGATACGTCGGTCACATATATAGTATTTTAACCTAAAGTCGGTTTGTTTCTATAAGTTTGCCTCAACACATATATAGAAGCAAGACTAGAGGAAGAAAGAAGAGCTTCGATCTCATCGTTAATCATGGCGTATGGAGACAGCAGATCAGGGCCGTCCATCTTGGATTCATTCTCGCTCTCGCCTCTACCGTGGCCGGTTCTTTTAATCCTAGCCGTCGCGTCGGTGTTCCTAATGAGTTCATGGTACTTCAGCTTCGAAGAAGCAGCCGAATCCGCGGGGGAGCAGATGAATCTTGCTCTTCTCTTGATCCCTCTGTTTCTCATAGTGTTGGTCCGGTGGTTATCTTCCGTGGAGAACCCAGACGCGTTTCTTGGGATGTTTTCGAACCGTCGTCAGACTTACCGGAGTCCCGGCGCCGGAGATGACGGTGGTAGCTCGCCTTGGGGAGTGGCGGCGATTATAGTTCTGTTACTTGTGTTGCTTCAGTATCAGTCAAGTTTCTGGGAGATGTGGTTTGGTTGATAACAGCGTACGTTATCTGTGTTTTTCTTTGTCGTCTAGTGTAATGTAAATGTAAAAATTCATGTGAGATTTGTATGTTACTATTTTGGTTTTCTTGTTGATTACGAGGTTCATGTTCTCGTGAGTTGTGTCTTAACCGATCTCTTCTTCTCTCCTGCTTACACGTGACATCGTTTAATTAAACATCACCGGAAATTTTAAAAGGATAGATTCAAAAACGAATTGAAATTGAATCATTTATTTGTTATGGAGTAAGGAGTATGGAGACGGAGAGTATGCAATAAATATTTTCGTATTTGAGAAAACGACTCTCTATAAATAAATAAAAGTAATTAAAACTCCTTAATTAGTGGATGATATTCGTAAAATTGTCCCACTTGTGTATATCCTGAATCGTAATTAATTTTTAATATAATCCGTATTAACAAACAGATGTGCACCGTAGGATTTGAATTTGAAGCGCGTGAAGCCATACGTCACTTACGCGCGTGAGTGAACACAGACTCTCTCGTATTCCTGTTAGGGAGAAAGACAAAAGTAACCCTGAAGTGAGAAACACAGGAGCACCACACCAACCCTCATCGCCTTCTCTATCTCTCTGCTTTTGCCTGAGGCTTTAGCTGAGTGAAGAGAAGAAGAAGTCACAGTCTCGTCTCTATCGCCTTTTTTTCCACTCACTACACGCCAAAGCGAAGACCTTCTCTCTCTCTCTATATGGCTACCTCTCTCACTGCCCAAATCGCCGGTGGCACCCAGCCCTCTGCCCCTTCTTTCTCCGGCCTCCGCCGCATTTGTCCCAAGCTCGACTCCGCCGTCTCCTTCTCCCACCAATCCTTCCTCCACCGCGTCAATTCCTCTATCCGCCTCGTTTCCTCCTCCTCTTCCTCTCACCGGTCTCCCAGAGGCGTCGTCGCCATGGCCGGATCCGGAAAGGTGATCTCATCGCTAAATATTCCAACTTTATTCTGCATTGAAACGCTTGTTTAATGGTTATGATCTGAATTCGAACGAAAGCCACTCCTTTTAGTTTCGTGATTAATAGAATCCAAATGCCCCCTAGATTGTTTTCTTTCTTAATTGAATTACAAAGAATCTTAAAGTCTCTTCATTTGATTCAATGCCCTTAGCTCTGGTTTCTCTCTCGAGAGACGATTGTTTTGGTTTGCTACTCCACATACGATACAAATGTGTTCAATCCTTGATGCATGATTTCGACTGTAATTTGAATATATTTTTGAGTTTATCATTATCGTCTCAACACTTAATGGTTTCTCTCTCTGATGTTGCAGTTTTTCGTTGGAGGAAACTGGAAGTGTGTAAGTACAATTGTCCTTCATCGTCGGTTTTTTTGTGGCTTCTGTCTCTTGTCTCTTCTGAATCTAATGTCTCTTTGTGGCATGTGTTTAGAACGGGACTAAGGACTCCATCGCCAAGCTTGTCTCTGATCTCAACAGTGCAACCTTGGAAGCAGATGTAGGTGAGATGCTCGACTTTCTGCTACTCTTCCGATGATTGAATCTCTCTATATTTGGGGCATTACTTCCTCATGCTGACCATTTGTTCTCAATGATCGTTGTAGATGTTGTCGTGTCGCCTCCATTTGTCTACATCGACCAAGTCAAGTCTTCGTTGACGGACCGTATTGAAGTATCGGGTCAGAACTCTTGGGTTGGAAAAGGTGGAGCCTTCACTGGTGAAATCAGGTTACAGACGCCTCTTTAGTCACTTATACTGTATCTCTTTTTGTAAACCATTTCTGAGCTTTAAAGCCACCCGTTTCACCACACCATACAGCGTGGAACAGCTTAAAGACCTCGGCTGCAAGTGGGTCATTCTTGGGCATTCCGAGAGGAGACATGTCATTGGAGAAAAGGATGAGGTCAGTGAATATATACTTATAACGAGAACTAGTGAGTTGTTAAGGAAAATAAGTTTTGTGACCTCATGTTTGCTCTCTTGTCTCAATCCAACCATAGTTCATCGGGAAGAAAGCTGCGTACGCGTTGAGTGAGGGTCTTGGAGTAATAGCTTGCATCGGGGAAAAGCTGGAAGAGAGGGAATCAGGCAAGACTTTTGATGTTTGCTTCGACCAATTGAAGGCGTTTGCTGGTAACAACAATCTCCTGTTTTTCTTGTATTACTTACTATCTGTTCCAAACCATGTCGAAATTAATTAACTTACTTGGTGTATTTTCAGATGCTGTGCCTAGCTGGGACAACGTAGTGGTTGCATACGAGCCTGTATGGGCCATTGGAACCGGTAAAGTTGCATCGCCTCAGCAAGCACAGGAAGTCCACGTAGCTGTCCGCGAATGGCTCAAGAAGAATGTCTCTGAGGAAGTTGCTTCCAAAACGAGGATCATATACGGAGGTGCGTGCGTTAACTTAGTTTAGTTTCGTTTAGTTATCCCCTGCTAAAAATCAAAACTCTGTGTTGATTGTTTCCCACTTAAATTGCCAGGTTCTGTCAATGGAGGGAACTGTGCAGAGCTTGCTAAAGAAGAAGACATTGATGGATTTCTTGTTGGTGGTGCCTCCTTGAAGGTAAGTAAAGCTTTAGCCTTTGTGAATACTGTTGTTGATGTATACAGTCTCTAACCCATATATTTTGATGTGACCCCAGGGTCCTGAGTTTGCGACCATTGTGAACTCAGTCACGTCCAAGAAAGTCGCTGCCTGATTGAGAACTATCAGTGACGGAAATCGCATGTCTCCATGGAACAGCTGAGATAAGAAATAAAGGGAGGAGGCTTGTTGTTGTGTTCTTACTTCTTATTTGAACTAATAATGGAAGACAAAAATTTGATTAATGAGTTATGGTTTTGAAGAGAGTTTGGCTCTGCATCAGAGAGATAAAGGGTCTTTGATTAAGATCCTTGTTGTAACTTATAAAGTCATTATATACTATTTATTTCATTCAAGAGTCTCTTCTACATAAATAATCATTCAAAGAATTGTAAGCCACTCAAAAATTGCGAATCACGGCTACTCATAAATAATTTTGCCTTACAAATAGAATTAAGAATTGTGGTCCACTTCTTCTCGTAAGGATTGATAACAGAAAACGGCAAAATGTAAACGATTATAAGTTAAAGTTGTTTCATGAGGAGAATGCTTATGACAAGAAGGAAAAAGAAAGATTGTCTAAATAGTACAATGCTGTAACAAAAAGTAAACGTTTAAAAACCCTAAAAGTTCCTCAAGACTCAACTTAAAACCTGGAAACTCTTTCAAAACGCCAAAAGGCCGAGTCTATAAAAACTGCAAGGAGCACGAAAGCTCTTTTAGTTCTTCTTGTTCTTCGATTTCCCAGACAATGTCTTGGACAAGGAAGTTCCCTGAAGGCATAAACACACATCTCGATCAGATTCAATCACAACGAAGAGGAAATAAGCATAGAAAGAGAGAGAGAGAAGCGAACCTCGAGCCATTCGTCGAGTGATGCGTCGGTAGACCTGGTTCCTACTTCCACCTTGGACACCTTTTTGGTTTTCTATTGAAAATGAGGAGGAGGATTATCAAATGAATATTATTAACTTTACAAATGATTAACCTTGAAAAAAAGAGAGAAGGTATGGCTTACCTTGGTGAGACGCTGTACTTGGCTGTATGCCCAAAGACCGAGGAGGAGGAGGAGAGCAATTCCAAGTGTTAGAAGGAAGACAGATTCGCCGCTGAGAAGACCTCCAGACTCAACTACCTCTATGGTTCCATTGTAGAACACACTCTGGTATGCCTTTCCTTCCACGTCGTAGATGATATATCCCACCAGATCAAATGCTCCTGGCTGTGCAAGATAGCAGCAACACACAATTATATCACATCTTTTTCAATCTTTTTTTAACTCGATTACAGTTTTCGTTGATTGTGGAATATGTGTATGTACCTGCAGGTACTGGCTGACTGCAAAGATGTACGAGAATGTCGCTTGAAGTGACGTGGGGATGGACGCATTGTTGAATCTCTGCAAATGAGAGGCATCAGAAACAACACTTTCACGGATAAAATACATCAAAACAGATATATTTACACAAACGGTTTCTTCTAGTCAAATCGTTTGCAAATAAAACGAAAGCGTTGCTTACCAACATGGTTAGATTCTGAACCAACAACTTATGATCATAAGGAAGATGAACGCTGGCCCTAATCCCCATCACACCTAGGCTAGATTTCCCTGTTATGTCACAAGCAAACATTAGATGTTACAACAAACACAAAACTCTCAAGAGATGTTTAAAAGAAGTGATTTAGCTACCATCGTTTTTCAGACCAACAAGGAGCTCAGTCTCTTCTCCAGCTGGAACCACTGCAGGAAAAGGGAAACAATGGGCATTAAAAACAACATCTTTGAGACAAATGCCATATGTAGTAACGATGGATTGATCAAAATGTGAAGCAATCCCTTACATTTGGCACTGTTTTTGGGGAACACATAAACAGTCTCAACTCCTGGAGCTGAGGTCAAGTTCACATCCAGGTCCTGATCATCTTCCTCAACGCCGGAATCACTGTTTTCTCCCACAACATCGTCGACAATACTGGAATGATCCTCGGAATCCACTTGACATCTAGCAACTGAGAAAAGAAAAAGGAATAACAAAACCCATCAGGACATGGTTTATAATCAATCAGCGATCTATCGAGTTTCTGTTGATATTTCAAAAGAGGATCTGTGAATACTTTGACAACGTTACAATTTGCAAAAATTTTATGTACGAAGACACTAATGAAGGGTCAACAAGCAGACACGATTTGTCTATTTGAAACCACATTGCCTTGCGATTAGCAGCAATCCCCAAACACACAGAAAACGACAGATTATCTCGAGTTTACAAATCGGAAAATTCGCTCAATTTCACTCGGATCGATGACTAAGAAGGTGACATTCTACGGAAACAAGATCGGATCCTTCCAAAAGCCAGATCGGAAACAGATAGCAAACATGAAATCCAATCCGAAACCGTAAACTCGGAAAATCAAACGGATCTAGATCTACAAAATCCAGAAAAGCAAATCAAAAAGAGAGGGAGAGAGAGAGAGGAGACCTTGAAGCAGAGGGGATGCAAGGAGAAGGAGAGCGAGGAACAAAACCCTAAGATTCATCATCGTTATTGGTTTCTGGTCAACGAAATTGCACAAGAGAAACAGTGTCCTCGATGGTATTTATGCTTGCTCTTTCACAGCAACAACCATAAATTTATTTTAACTATTTCCTGTAACACAACCACAGAAACGACACCGTTTTCGTCTCTTTTCTCATTTGATTTTCTACCTTTTTTATGAAGCTTCATGATTTACAAATTAGTTCCTTCAACATTGTTAAGGGATTATTGGATAATGGATTTATGATAAATAAAAATTTTGTAAAGTTGAGAAATTTTATTGTGTAAAGTTGAGAAATTTTAAAATTATAGTGAATTTATTTTTGAATATATTATTAATAATTTTCATTGATTGTTGTTGATTTTTATTAATTTTTGTAATTAATATATTCTTTTATTTCTTCTACAACATAAATTTTAAGATAATATGTATAGTATTATTAGAGATATAAGATAGCATTTAAAATGTGGGTAGATGCATTGGAACTGGAAATTAACGTTAATCGTAAAAATGAAACTATTTTATATGGTATGGTTCTTTTTGGTTTAAAACTGTCATATTTTTTTTTTTTACATTCAAACAATGCTTTAGTTTGAAACTGTCGTTTTGTTTTTTCTTTTTATATTGTTTAATTTCAATCGATGCAATTATCAATAACAAAATAGTAATATATATGGGTTTGAGTATTTTTTTTCTTTTTTTGTATAGATTTTAATTTTTTTAATGTATATATATAATATTTCAAAAGTTAAGTTTCATAAGTAAAATTGTGAAAAATCCATGTTTTAGTAACATTAGATTTTAATAATATTACAAAATCAATGACAAGTAAACTTTTTAAATAACAAAAATTTTGCTATAAACAAAAAATAAAAGAATGACAAAAGATTTTGAAAGGAATTTAAAATTTTTAAAATCAATAATAATGAAATTTAGTAAGATTTGATGAATCTATAAAGCAAAAATGGTGGAATCTTAAAAATTATAATTTTTAGAAAAAAATCTATATCCTAATAAATAATAATTAACCTTCTTAATTTTTATGCTTTCATTATAATCAGAAGATCTCAAACAAAATTATCATATGAAAATCACAAAATAACAAAAAAAAAATTAATAAAATCTAAAAAACTGTTTTATCTCAAAAGAATATACATGGAACAGCTAACGAAATGTATTAAAAAAAGCAGAAATTAATTGTTTGAGGGATGAAAGGTGCATTTTGCTGTTTGAAACCAACCCCTAGTATGATCATATTAATTATGATTGTTTGATTTTTATTGATGCATGTTTTTATATTGGTCAACAAAAAATCTAAAAACTGAATTTAGTAGTAAAAAATATCATATAATTTTTGAAAATTGTTCTAAATTCTATTTGAGATTTAACTTATTTAATCTGTTGTGGCGTATGTGATTTGTAACCTCATCAGTGGAACTAATGTATATCAAAAGTATATCACACTCTCTTCCATGTTTCTCTGCAGAACGCTGATCAAAATAAGTATGAAACTAATTCCAAAACACTGAAAATTATATAATAGATTTATATAATGTGATTTCTTTCTATGCCAATTTAGATTACCACTTTTTTTTTGGGTGGCACCGACTATTGTTATTATAAGTTCAAGATTTACGGCCAGTTATTCTCAATTATTTGTATTAGTTTTGCACATGAAGATTCTAAAAGAAGATTTAGACCACTTCAGTTCCAAAGATAACTCTTTTATTAAAATTCATCTTTTGTCTTTGTGATTCCTTAAAAGTGGGCTGGAGATAGATATTTAAAGGCTAGTTTACCAATAGTATCATCAATATTTAGTTTAAATTTGAGGTTTTTAGAAATTCGATCTGATTCCCGTTTAATTAGCAGCTTGGGATTCATTAACATATCTACTAAGAAAAAATCATAGAAAATATATGGTGACTTCTTCGAACACTAATGATGTTGACTCTTTCTTTTGGTCCACCCCCTATTGTTGTCATCATTTCAAGATTTACGGCAAAATGTTCCTCGTTACCCACTTTTTTGTTGTTGCTAAGTTTGCAAATTGCGCATTTGACACCGCAAATTAATCTGAAATCCATGATGATTACATCGTATTTCAAAATAAATTTCTTTACCCTCTTGCAGACCATTGTAGATCCACATCTCATCTTCATAATTCAAATTCATCTATCCACCACTCCCTTCATACATTAACAATCTTGCAACAACTGGATAGCCATCTTTTACATGTTATAGTGTCCTCTATCCTTTTATAATGAAAAATATCAGTAATCTTGTACAATGTCTCTTCATTGTTAGGAGCAAATTGCTACACCTCATAACATATTACTTTTTCTCTTAGTCTTTCTCTTCTCGTTTCGAATCTAAAAAAAAATTATTTTATCTCAATTAACAAAATGTTAAAAAATTAATAATACGAACTAGTAGAAATCGATCATATAATGTGAAACAATTAACAAAATGTAAAAAAAAATAGCAACAATTAATTGTGTGAGGAATGAACAGTGCACCTTGGTGTTTGAAACCAACCCATATCATGATTATATTAACTGTTTGATTCTTATGGATGCATGTTTCTTCATTTGTCAACAAAAAAATTCGAAAACCGAATGAAATAAAACCCTAAAAAATTGAAATTTGTTTAAAATTCAATTCGAGACCAACTTAGTAATTTAATCTGTTGAGCTTATGTGATTTGTGACTTCATCAGTTCAACTAGGTATTTGAATGGACTAGATAAAGAGTATATCAAACTCTCCCCATGTTTCCCTCCAGCAATGCCTATCAATAGAAGTATGAAGTTAGTTCCAAAACACAGAAAATTATATAATAGATATAATGTGGTTTGTTATCATCGGTTCAAGATTTAAAGCTAGTTATTCTCAATTATCCAATGTATTTGTTTTGCACATTTTTCTCGATCTTATAGCAACCAATTCTATTTCAGCTTACATTGTATTTAGGCCACTTTAGTTCCTAATAGAAGATTTAGGCCACTTTAGTTCCAAACACAACTCTTTTACTATATAATGTTTTCATTCGAGTGAGTATAAGAAAACTTGTAGACGATAAAGACACTAGACTAAGCCATTAGACAGTTCTTAAGAGAGCCACTAGATTCATTGAACAACGAAAGATCATGCCCAAAATTTCATTACAAAGTGTTACAAACTGAAACGTAAAAAAAAACATCAACATCGAATTGCTCTAATCACATATTATTTACGAGACTCTCTTGAGGAGATAATAGAAAGAGAATTTGTCATGGTCCCATGCCCAATTATTTCGTTGAAGACAAACGTCATTCATTTCTAACACAAACGTCTATCTTTGGAGATACTTTGTCAGTGTCAAATCGTGGTTACGCATTCTTGAAGCTAGTTACGTTTTCATGCAACGTCATTCATTTCTGCTATTCAGAGCAAATACGTTATGATACGTACTGTTGTAAGCGATTTGACTAGCCTTCTCTCAATGATTTGATTCTTTTGCAGTTATATATAATATGTAGCGAGTTATTCTCTCTAATCAATTTGTTTGATTGGTTATTTATTTTAAAACACACAGTGTAATAATGGTAGTCAAATAGAGGAATAAGCATTAAAAATATCCCATGAACATCCCACTACTAGTACTCCAAATCTGATAAATCATGTGGGATGTTCATGACTTGCGCGAGGCTCGGCTTGTTAGATACTCCCATCGCATTGCCATTGTTAGAAGATAATTTGATGAGGATGAAGGAAGCTTCAGTCTCGTGGGTGAGACTCGGAGTTTAGAAAGTATACCACAAGTTTGCTGATACGTATGCTTCAGTCTCGAGGGTCAGAAATTATACAGTTTTGGCTGTGCTCTAGGCGAATCAAGTAAAGTTAAATGTGACCGGACTAGCTCCAAAACGGATCATGAAGCGGCAAATCAGATGATTATTTTGATTCTTTTGCAATTATATAATGTGTAGTAGATAGAGGAATAAGTAATAAAAAAATATCCCATGAACGAACATTCCACAACTACAAGTAAATCATGTGACAAAGTGATCCATCAAAAGGCATCTTCTGCTCCGAGATCAATCCCCGTGGACCGTGTACCGCTCCCACTTCTTTGTCGGATCGTAAATCTGCTCAAATAATATTTAAATCAGATGGTTCAAACTCTGGATCATTAGCTGAGAGAATTAATGAATTGTGGAGAGAAAGGGTGATTTATATGTACCTCCCACCTGGAAGCAGGGAATATATGTTTGTTCTTCTCGTACCAATGTCTTTCCACAACTTTACCAGCATGCGACTTCATCAACAACAAAAACACATTTTCACAAAAGCTTTAGAAACCATACACTTGTCATCATCATCGAGCTACTACTACTCTGTTTCCCGATGAAACTATATCATACCTCGTCTTTCTCGATTGTTGCATCTGCAATGGTTCTCACGTCTTCATGCACATCAAAGTGAAACAGCTGTTAAGAAAGAACAGTGCAGGAGAAGTCTCAGCAAGGATTTCTAATATAAAACTTCACTATGTACATAAGTTACGAAATGTCAAGAACGCATACCGGGCCACTCTTCCCCCTAGCCTTGTTGATGATAAGCTCGTAGAAACTGTGTTGCTGCATTCGCAAAGAACACCAACAAAAGAAAGGTTAGTGTTACATTCGAGATACTCAATGGAAATAACTTGATTGGTGTTTTGTGTGTGTGTGTGTGTGTGTGTTAAGGGCTCCTACATGTGGGATGATAAGATCTTCCTTTACATAGAGGAGATTCTCAACTGACGCAGTCCGTATCTCCCGGAAGTCAGGTGCAAGCTGCTGCTGCACAGACCTTAGGAAATTCCCAATTGGGTCACCCTTCCGCACCTGTTAAAGAACATCTCATAAAGGTAAGTATATGACTGACTTAAGCTTAAACAGCAAGACAAAGATGTCGCATGTGCTTGCCTGGATAACTCGTCTATGCCCGGTCCCATCCCAGTAACTGTAAGTAATCTGAAGAGGCTCGTCTGAAAAAACGTAAAGGAAATTTAGACAATCTTCCTTGGATCATCAAGTATTACTTACTGAAATTAGAAGCAACTGGAGAATGGACAAACTTTTAATCTGCTCTTGTTCACGAAGCCACTGCTTCTTCAGCCTTTCACGCTCGGCTTGTTCCTCCGCCTCCCGCTCACTGAAACAGCAGCCTCAAAACACCACAGCTCAAGTTAAGACTTGCTGCAAAAGCAGAGAGTGAAGATAATGGTAAAACAAGAGAGCAAGAGATCACCTGTCAGGCAGGAAATTAGTTTCCACTGAGGGGTCCTTGCCAAGTTTACTGCTGCGTAAGTTCGTTGTCCCAGAAGTCTCTGCGTAAATAGTGTACATGATACAAGTTACCAAACATGCGAACTCAATAGCACACAATAAGATGAGTTTTGTCTGAAATGTCCTATGCCCGCAAGCTAATTGCGTTTCAAAACAACCAAGGAAAACTCCAATCTACGACTGTAAGAATTGATCTCTCTAATACGTGATAGTGGTTTAATTGAACAACAGTCAACAGCAAGTATCACACCTAATCCGACCAACACCAAGATGCACCACTGATGTAACAAAAGCATACTCGAGGGAAAACCTTAAAAAGATCTAATATTAAATCCACTTACTGTTTTCTCCGTCATCTTCATCACTGCCATTCTCAAAATCTTCAGCAAAGGATAAGCGGGAGCTTCCCTTAATCTTTCTCTTCTTGCTACGCTTCTGTTGTTGAAGCTCTTCTTCCTCTTGCTGTAGCTTCTGCAGTTTCTCCTTCTCTTCTTCCTCGAACTTGTTACGAATATTAACCCTCTACAGATGTCACGGACACAATCAACACCATAATCTAGATGACTGTTAAATATTTGAACGATAAGTGGAGACTGGAGGAGAGAAGCCATTACCTTCTCCACATACTCCTCTCTTGTAACTAAACCGACCGTTTCCTTCTTGAAGGCAGTGTCAAGAATCTGAAGAAAGAATTAAGAAAAACGAAATATGTTAAACAACCAAAGTAGTCACAGCCAAAGATCACACAACGAAAACAGTTGCTATATAATTTGTAAAACAGCAAAGCAGCGTAATGATTTTCTAAATTTGTTCTGAGAATCATCAACATACTGATCGTTGTAATCATGCTAAACCTTAATATTCCGAGCCAGCATAAGTTCTAAATACAGTTCAGACGAAATCAAAGTAACCTAGAAATCTCAAGTCTATGATTCGTGGTCACAATAGATCTCGAGAGAGAAAAATGAAAGAAGATTAGTGGGGGAACCTCGCAAGAGCTGGCGCCGAATTGGAGAAGACCTGATTGCTCCTGGCCGGAGGCAGTCTTGCTCTTCAGCTCCTGGATTTTACGGCGTTCAGCCTCTCTTTGCTTCTGCAGCCGCCGTATCCTCACCGCATCTTGAGCTGTACCCACGTACCCATCCCCCATACCCGACATCCTTCTCCCGCTTGTTTCTCTATCGCTTCTTCCGCTCCAAATCGGAATGTAATTGGCAAAGATGATGCTTCCCGGTTCCGACCGCTTATTGTTGAATGTGTGAGATATATGCCAACCAAAAAAGTCTTTGCCTCTTTTTGGGCTTTTATTTTTCCATATGGGCCTTCAATTAAGCCGGCCATTTATTGGGCTTGTCTCAACAACAACAAAAAGAGCCGGAAACATAACAAATGATAACACATAATGTAGAAGATGCGGTGTATGCAAAATGTATAAATGGACGTGAATGTGAAGTAGTTGAGAGAAAATGTAGGTGGAAGAAGAAGAACAGTATTTCTTCTAGACTTCTAACCAATAACCATATATTATTCATTTATTACATATTTATGTACATTTTGAAACTATATATGTTTGTTATTTATTTCTGCATTAATTTTGTTCCCTTTGTTACTTAAGATCATGCGCTCTGCATGCCGTTCTTTTAGCCATAGTGGTAAATACATGACTTTTTCATTCAAGCATTTGAGATATGGACGTACTTCCAACTACACTATTAGCATTTCATATCTCGAATCCCAATGTAAACTTTCTAATTTTATTTCGTATATTGTATGGTCGAATCTTCTGATCGACCGACTACTTAATACACACAATTTCTCTATAAACTATCTTAATCACTATTAACCATATAATTTTATCTTTTTAATTTCTTTACATTTTTTTGGTAATGAGGATTAAAAGGGATGCGGAGACATGCGTGAACTCTCCTCCCTATCTGTTTATTGGGCAAACATATATACTAAATGTAAACATTTCCTGTGATACGGTTTAATGGGTCGGTGGTACGTATGAACAGTCATATGTATAGAATAATGAAAACACTAAAGCTTACTTAGAAGAAAAAAAGAAAAACAAACTCGTGCATTTACGTGGCTACGGTATAGACAACAAGTATTTGAATCGTGACTTTTAGAATAAACAAAATCGAATTAATACATCAAGGAATTCAGTGTCATCAAGAGACCTACTATAAATAGAGACACGAGACGAGATGTCATAGAATCATAATAACATATCTCTTTCAATACGAACCGATCATGAGGATATTACCGGAAAATGGAAGAGGTGTTTTCTGCCTCCTCCTTGTGTGTGTTCTCTGTTCGGCAGCTCATTCTCTTGGCAGTAACATCGAGGTCGTTGGCTACGCCGAAAGCAACACCATCAAGAGTCCCCATGCATACTCAGGTCTAGTTCTATAAAACGTGATTGATATGCCTATGTTTACACGTAATGGAATATATGTGCTACTAATGTCCCGGTCCATATATATATATGATTGCTTGACTATGCATGGAAATGGAAAATGGAAAATATATAACACCATTCTTTTTCTTTTTATACTGTGGATATATATATAAACTCTCCTTATATAATATCTTAATCATTTTTTTTAGTTTTATTGCGAATCCTCTGACTCTTCATCTAACGCTTTTGTGGTAATCAGGAATCCGAGTAACGATAGAATGCAAAACGGATGAGTCAAAAGGGCATTTTGTTACAAGAGGAAGCGGAGAAGTTGACGAAACAGGAAAGTTTAGTCTCGACATTGATCATGACATCGTTGGTGACGATGGAACCATCAAAGAAGCTTGCTATGCTCAGCTTCACAGCGCTTCCGGAAGCCCTTGCCCGGCCAACGACGGCCTCGAGGCCTCTAAGATCGTGTTTTTATCGAAAACAGGAGAAAAACACGTTTTGGGTCCAAAGCAAAACCTTAAATTCTCACCGGAAGTTTGTGTCTCAAAGTTCTTTTGGCAAATGCCTAAGTTCCCTTTGCCTCCACCGCTTGATCTTCCTCCGTTTCCAAAGATCAAGAAGCCTTGTCCTCCTAAGATAGAGCTCCCACCACTGGTCCCAATTTACAAGCCACCGGCAGTGATCCCCAAGAAGCCGTGTCCACCAAAGATCGCACACAAGCCCACAGTTCCTATTTACGAGCCGCCGGTTCCTATTTACAAGCCCCCAGTTCCTATTTACAAGCCGCCGGTTCCTATTTACATGCCGCCGGTGGTGATCCCAAAGAAGCCATGCCCGCCACTTCCCAAGCCGATCTACAAGCCCCCGGTGCCTATCTACAAGCCGCCGACGCCTATCTACAAACCGCCGGTGCCCATCTACAAACCAATATACAAGCCACCGGTACCTATCTACAAACCGCCGGTGCCCATCTACAAACCGATCTACAAGCCACCGGTGCCTATCTACAAACCGCCGGTGCCCATCTACAAACCGATCTACAAGCCACCGGTGCCTATCTACAAACCGCCGGTGCCCATATACAAACCAATATACAAGCCACCGGTGCCCATATACAAACCGATCTACAAGCCACCGGTGGAGTTTCCAAAGAAGCCGTGTCCTCCTAAAGCTCCGGTGCCAATTTACATACCGCCGGTGGTGATTCCGAAGAAGCCATGTCCACCACTTTCCAAGCTTCCGCCATTCCCACCAAAATACTTTCCACACCCTAAGTTCGGGAAATGGCCTCCTTTTCCTTCTCATTCCACACCCTAAGTTAGTTCGGGAAGACGAATTTACTCTTTTTTATTTGAACTATATGTGTTCATTTAAGCAAGTGAGTGACTTCAAAATCGAAAAAAATATTATTTCTTTGTTGCTTTGTTCTGTGTAGATGTTTAATGTTTCTGTATCAAATAATATTTGTAAAAAAACATTATCAAATAAAATATGTACTCTGTTGAAAATTTTTAAAAGCAATTTATTAATTTGTTTAGTTTTTATTTTTACCCATTTAATATTAAAAAGAAATACAACCAAAAAGGTTCGAACAATCTAAACAAAACAGAGGAAATGGAAACGTTCTTTTTCAGAAATATTGGTTTCATGTATTTCGAAATCATTGTGGATGAACTATGGTATTGATTCGTCTTAATCCATCTTATAACAATAAATTCTCTGTACACGAGCTAAAGCTATATTTATGTGCAAATGCAATAGATATTCATCGTAGAGATTGTCATGCAGAGAGAGGTACGTGGAGTACATGCTTTATATAAACGTGGTCAAACGGGCCATAATTAGGCCCATTAGACCAACCCCAATAGAGACCTTGAAGGGTCTAAACAAATATTCTTAACAATAAAACTGAATAAAAAAATAAATCATGATGTCTTATATTTTAGACCAGTATCTAAAATAAGACACCAGTGTCTAAATTAAGAACGCACACGTGGCAAGATGTGAGTGGATGATGAAAAATTTCAATTTCTAAATTGCATATTTATAATTTATATGCTTTCATATACAGTAGAAACTTTATAAATTAATAATATTGGGACTTCGATATTTTATTAATCTCTAGAGTTATTGATTTATCAGTTTTGGATAAAATAAATTATTTATTAATAATTAATTAAAATAATATTTTCTTTTAAATTTATAATATTTTCAAAAATTTTATTATAAAATTAGAGATAAATGATAAAAATATTTTAACTTTAGTTAAAAAAAACAACAATATACTTATATTTAATAGATTATCATTACTATATAATTATGTAAAATTATTTTATATGATATTTATTAATTTATGATATAATTAGGACTATATTTTACATAAAGTTTCAAAAAATATTATCTTATTAATTTATTAATTTATATTAAATTTTGGATCGGCCTACTTGGGACCAAACAAAAATATTGATTTATCAAATTTATTAATTTATTAAATATTAATTTATAAAAATTTCTACTGTATTATATTTTTGAAAATGTAATATGTTTTAAAAGTTGTTAACAAAAGTTTTTATTTAAATTTATTAAAATATATATATATATATATATATATATTTTTTTTTTTTCAAGACACCCATCAAAAAGTATCTTCATTGTATGCTTTAAAAACAACAAAATATTACAAAGTGTCTTATATACAAAAAACACACAAAATATTAATAATTAATTAATAAGACACCCACCAATAATATCTCCATTGGGCTTGCTCTTAGTAAAATTGTACTGACGAATTCCGTATTTTACTCATAATACGCGATAAAATTCTGAATTTTGGAGTGGAAACGGCAAAGACACACGTGTCGCGTTTTGGTATGGATATGGAGAAGCATTTACCGTGGTCAAACTCAACCTAACCACGGTTAAATCATTCAAAGCCGTGGGGGGATGTCGACACGTGTCCCAATCTAAATGGCCTGCTCACGGATATTCGCATGCTCCCAATATTGTCGCTATAAAGTATCATCTTCGTCCTCTAAACTGTTTTACAGAAATTTTAGGTCACTCACACACTTTTGATTAACAGATCATCGACAATGGCGCATCCTAAGGTTTTCTTCGACATGACCATCGGTGGACAGCCGGCGGGACGGATCCTGATAGAGTTGTACACCGACAAGACTCCCAAGACGGCTGAGAATTTCCGAGCTCTGTGCACCGGTGAGAAAGGCGTCGGACGCAGCGGCAAGCCGCTCCACTTCAAGGGGTCTTCGTTTCACCGCGTGATCCCTAATTTCATGTGCCAGGGAGGAGATTTCACCGCCGGGAACGGAACGGGTGGGGAATCGATCTACGGAGCCAAGTTCGAGGACGAGAATTTCGAGAGGAAGCACACCGGAGCTGGGATTCTGTCGATGGCGAACGCGGGACCCAACACCAACGGATCTCAGTTCTTCATCTGCACCGTGAAGACCGAGTGGCTCGACGGGAAGCACGTGGTTTTTGGTCAGGTGACCGAAGGCTTGGACGTTGTGAAGGCGATCGAGAAGATAGGATCTTCCTCTGGAAAGCCGGCGAAGCCAGTGGTTATCGCCGATTGTGGTCAGATATCTTAAGATTCCGGTGGTTTTAGTTGCGGTGGTGGTTTCGTCATTAGTGTGTTGCTGGTGTCTCTAATTAATCTCTTTTGGGCCCTGTGGGCCTTTTGTTTCCTAGCTTTGGACTGTTGTTTTCTGTTTCTGCCTTTTGATATTATCATAATTAGCCACCCATTAATAACAAAGTTTTATTGCCCAATAGGCCTTAATAAAAACAAAACCACCAGTGGGATATTTGTTTAGAGTAGGCATAATAGGCCCTTGCACAAAAACTTATATGGGCTTTATGGATCTATTTGTAATTTCGGAGTAAATGCCGCCTAATTTGTCCATTTCTGTTCATACACGAATGTTTAGGTCAACCGTTATACAGGCAATTCAAAACGGGTATCAAAATATTAAGAACAGGTCTTATTTTCGCAATTTTTATAAATTTGGTAGACTATGTATTATACATATTTATGGTTTCATCAAGAAAATCGTATGTGTCGGCTATTAAAAATTAGTAACATGCTTATAAAAATCAATTAAGAAATTCCGAGAAATGTTGCAGCCCTTAAGATACGCATGTGCTTATGTTGTATGATACAATAAATTGAGACAGGCAAAACCCAAGACTGACTATACACGTGTGAAAGTCGATTGGACCCAGCTCCCCCCTAAAATTATTTTATTTTGTTTGAATCGTTAAAATTGTTTTTCTGTAATTAAATCCAACTAAGGTGAGAAATGGTTAATATACGAGACAAGAAAAAAAAAAGAAAAAAAAAGAGAATTAGCAAATGAAGCTGCGAGTGTGCCGATGGCTATAAGGAAAGTGAAAAGCAACTCTTGAAACTAAACCTAACACGTACCGGACCCGGTTTAGCCCCGGCAAGGCGACGAAGTTTCGTGAGCTGTCGTCTCCCGAGAGGGAAAAGAGTTCGAACCAGATCTCTCTCTCTCTCTTCTCTCTCTCTCTCTCTCTCTCTTATTCCATTTTTGAATTCAGCAAAGCAAATCGCAGAAGTCGTGTGAGACGGCCGCGTTGCATCGGACCACTTGTGCGATTATCTTTCGTCATCCACTCTCTCCCCCTCCTTCTAGCTCTCTCTTTATTACCAAAGTTCTTTTTTTTCAATTTCCGCCGGAAAATCGCGATTGGTTCTGATCGGAACGATCGGAGAACATCCCTGAGAAAGAGTGGGGGAAACAGGTTCAACGGAGGGCTGTTTGTGAGCGACGTTGACTATACATATAATTCTCTTCCGATTGCGTAGATAATTTTAGGGTTATTCTTGTTGCGATAGAATGGAGACGGACAATGGGAAAGGGTTGATACTAGCTGTGGCGTCTAGTGTTTTCATTGGTTCGAGCTTCATCTTGAAGAAGAAAGGTCTCAAGCGAGCTGGTGCTAATGGAACCCGAGCAGGTCCTTCTTCTTCTTCTTCTTCTCTTTAATTAGAGTGCTTTGTTCCTCAATACTGATACTTGTTATCGATTTCCTTCGAGATCTCTATAGCCTTTTAAAGTGCTTAACTTTGGAGGCCTTTGAATCTTTTTTGAAGTACCCATTTGTTCCATATACTGTCTTTCGTTACTTTTTATCCAGAAATGTAACATCTTCCATCAAATTTTCCTTATTTTGACTCGTAGCTTTGGTGGATGACACTTTGTTCAATTGCAGTTACTATTAGTTTTATAGCTTTATCTATAACTTTGATTAGAAGCAATGAATCACATAACTTACATATGGGATTGGGATTGGATGATGCAGGATATGGAGGTTATACATACTTATTAGAGCCTCTTTGGTGGGCGGGCATGGTGACAAGTGAGTTAAATTTATGTTGATTGTTTTCTCCATGCGAGATCGCACATTCTAATTTCTGAACAAGATTCTCCAAAACCTTCAAAAATGTGTAGTGATTGTTGGAGAAGCTGCCAACTTCGTGGCCTACATCTATGCACCGGCTGTTCTCGTCACTCCACTCGGTGCATTAAGTATAATCATCAGGTACGCTTCCGATGACAACGCTATGTTACTCACTTCTGTGAATGATATTCTCTTGACTATTTTTTTCCAACTCGTTTCTGTAGTGCTGTCTTGGCACATTTCCTTTTAAAGGAGAAACTTAAGAAAATGGGGGTTCTGGGATGTGTGTCTTGCATCGTGGGCTCCGTTGTTATCGTCATACACGCACCAAAGGAGCAGACTCCAAACTCCGTTGAAGAAATATGGAATCTGGCAACTCAGCCAGGTATCTCTCTCTCTCTCTCTCTCTCGTGCACACACACACACACACACACACACACACAATAAGCCTTCTGTGCCGTTTTTTTTATCTGAGAAATACAATTATTTTCCTTTTCTTGTGTATGAAACAGCTTTTCTAGTTTACGTGGCCATTACCATGTCGATTGTCCTTGCTTTGATTCTGCACTTTGAACCTCTGTGCGGCCAAACAAATATTCTGGTTTACATCGGAATCTGTTCATTGATGGGTGCTCTCACTGTAAGTTGCTTCATCTTAAGGCGTACTTTTGAGCTGTGTTTCTATTTTTTTTTCTCATAGCTCGAGTAGTTTCTCGTTGTTGGTGTCTCTAAAGTTTGCAGTTTTTAAACAGGTTATGAGCATAAAGGCTATTGGAATTGCGATAAAACTAACAATGGAGGGAGTAAGCCAGATCGGGTATCCGCAGACATGGCTTTTTGTCATGGTTGCAGCGACATGTGTCGTTACACAATTGATTTATCTGAACAAGGTAAGCTCACGTTCTCACATAAGTTTTTTCTTCTAGACAGTTAAGACTTGCTGAAACTTTTGACCTATGATTGATCCGAGAATATGTATGTATTCTTTCGCAGGCTTTGGACACATTCAACGCAGCAATTGTTTCTCCAGTGTACTATGTAATGTTCACAACCCTCACAATTGTTGCTAGTGCGATAATGTTCAAGGTAGGGTTTAACTAACTACACAGCATCTCGATCAGAAATTGGTACACTAGGAAAACGCACTTATTACATCCGATGGTTCTGACAGGACTGGTCTGGGCAAGACGCAGCCAGCGTAGCCTCTGAGATATGTGGGTTCATCACTGTGCTCACAGGCACAATGATACTTCATGGCACAAAGGAAGAGGAACAGCAGCAAGCTTCTTCAGGTAAAGGAAAAAAAAACTCATAATTTTACTAATACGGCCAATCATATCTGTTTTGGCATTAAACGCAATGCAGATTTGATGTTTGGGTCTTCAGAAACAGTAAGATGGTACGAGTCAAGAAAGAGCACGAACGAAGAACATCTGATAAGCCTGTACAGCCCAGAATACTAGGAAGAAAGGTGGTGGCATCTCTAGATTTGAAATGTGCCAAGAACAAGCCTCGTGGAATGATGTCTGGGTTCCTTGTGGTGGCTTGTTATTTTTTGTATTGATTCTCTTGTGGTTCCTCTCTCTCTCTGTACAGACAAAAAGTTTGTCTAATTTAAACTCCACACATTCTTTAGTTCTGAGCTTTTGTATCTCTTGTTAGTACACAGTACAGGTTCTTCTTCTTCTTCTTCTTGTTGTCCCAATATATATGTATCTTCATTTTTCCTTTAATTGTACTCAATTTGAAAGAAAGAAAAATAAGTTAGTTTGATCAGAAAGACCAGAAATAACTTTGTTTTGTGCAATTGATGCGAATGATTCGAGTTTGACTTGTCTATAACGGCTAAACTGAAAAGGCTTTTATTTGTATTAAAGAGTTCTATATACTTGCATAGACTGCATATGGAAGCAGATAACAATTGCAGATTTGATTCCCATACAAGCCCAAAATCTGACCTTTTTTTTTAATATTTGCAGATTTGTTGGCTCTTTATCTATATATATTTACATTACATAATGATTCAAAAAGGATCATATTATAGAGAGAGATTGGTACAGGCTTAAAGGTTTGTAGTGTTGTCATGGAGAAGCAAATAGGAACGCTAGTGTTTAGTCTTTATCTCTGCATCATCAGCTTCGCCGCCTGCGAATATTACTCAGAAACTATTCCGGTCTCACCGAAACAACAAGTCGTCACCAATCTCCATTTCTTCTTTCACGACACTCTCAGCGGGACGGACCCTTCAGCGGTCTTCATCGCCAAGCCTAATGTCACCGACCACGCCAAGTTTTCTCCGACACCATTCGGCTCTCTTTTCGCCGTCGACGACCCTCTCACCCTCTGCCCCGACCCTAAATCCGAGCAGATCGGGAACGCAAGAGGGATGTACGTCTCCTCCGGGAAACAGGTCCTCACCTTGACCATGTACGTCGACTTCGGCTTCACCTCCGGGAGGTTTAACGGCAGTTCATTCACCGTGTTTTCGAGGAACACGATAACGGAGAAGGAGAGGGAGCTTGCGGTTGTGGGAGGTCGAGGAAAGTTTAGGATGGCGTCAGGAGTGGCCCAACTCAACACATACTCGGTTAACTTGAAAAATGGTGATGCTGTTGTTGAGTACAATGTCACTCTCTATCATTATTAAACAAAAACCATGCATACACATACATATTCCATTTTATTTTGCTTGTTATCATTTAACGTTCATTGGGTCTAGCTTTTTATTGTTGTTAATGTTAATGTGTGGAATAAGCTGCATTTAAATGTGATATCGGTCTCACTTGAATTTATTAATAAACTTTGTTTGAACTGAATAAATTTTTGAAGGAAAACAAAAACCAAAAAGAAAAGATATACATAACTAAATAAGAAAAAAAAAAATTCTATTCAAATTAGTAAATCCTATTGATGAAAGGGTCGTAATATGTATGTGATTCATGTACAAACAACTAATGAGATACAATATAGATATGGAACACTAGCTTGGTAGGAAGACTATAATACACGTCAAAATCTAATTAGGAATGATATATTTGCAAACGTATCAATACTTATGATTAAGAGTAGTTGTTTACGTTCACCAATGTGATTATAGATTCACTCTCTTTTTTTTGACAGCATATTATAGATTCACTTAATACAAACAATTAGATAATTAGGTGAACCATTACGCCACCACATTACTGACTTTGTCGTATTTTCAACTGTCTTTTTTATTTAGTATTGTTGAACTAACTTGGACTGTGAATGAATCGTGAAAATATCACATTGCGTATAAATAAACTTATTCCAACGCACCAGGAACTCATGTTACTTGCACAATACACAACATCATAAGGTAAAAGGAACTTATACTCAAATATGGCAAAAGCAGAAGATGTAATACGAATGCTGGTTGTGCTAATAACGGTAATGCCACTGGTTGCTCAAGGATCATCAAGATTGTACAGCTGGGCTAACCGGCTGGAGGAATCAGGGAAGGAAAAGGTAACGAACCTTCAGTTCTATTTCCACGACACCTTGAGCGGCAAGAATCCGACCGCCGTTAAGGTGGCTCAGGCCGCCGACACAGAAAAATCCCCGACGCTGTTCGGCGCCACGTTCATGGTCGATGATGCTCTCACCGAGACCGCCGATCCCAAATCCAAACTCGTGGGCAGGGCACAAGGCCTTTACGGTTCTTCATGTACATACATACATATATATCTTGTTTTGTACCACAATAATTAACCGGTTTGTTTGATACAAACCAGTTTTGATGGGTTTATCTTTGGACAGGTGAAGAAGAGATCGGTCTGATAATGGCGATGAGCTTCTCTTTTGAGGACGGTCCTTACAAGGACAGCACCCTAAGCATGATCGGGAAGAACTCGGTGATGAACCCAATCCGGGAAATGCCTATCGTCGGAGGCACTGGATTGTTCCGGATGGCTCGTGGCTACGCTATTGCCCAGACCAATTGGTTCGATCCCAAGACCGGTGATGCGGTCGTTGGCTATAACGTTACCGTTTATCATTAGAAAGGCTTTTTTTTTTTTTTTTTCCTTTTCTAAGTTATACGGTCGTTTTTAGCCTTGTCTACACGTAATATTTCCGTTTTATCTTGACGACGAGATCAATAAATACGTATTTTGATTTTTTCCATCAAACCAAAATACATTTACACGCCTTTACAAAGCCGAATATTCAAAAATAGGTGTAATGAAAATATAATGAAGAAGGAGGCCCATGGGTTGAAAATCTAAGCCCAAAGGTGAAAATGGATTATCTTTGATTGTAGATCCAATAACAAAACCAGATCCGGTTTTCTAACCGATCCGACGGCGGAACAAGTGTCATATGATTTCGTACCGGCGAATCTCGCCGGCGTTAAACCTTTCAGACATATTTTCGCCGGGATCGGGAAATAATAGCAAGAGGGTGGACGTACAAGCAGTGCAGTCTCAGTCTCCTCCCATGGTGGTTTCTCCCTCCAATGCCCATCAGTAACCCTAGGAAACGGCCAATCTGTGTCGCTCGATCGTTTCTCAGCAGATACGCAAGCAAAGAAGAGCTTTCTCAGGCGGTGTCTCGTCTCGAGTCCCTGACAGAGCAAGGGATTCGCTTACCGTTTGAAGTCGTAGCGTCGCTGCTCCAGCGTTGCGGAGATACGAGGTCTTTGAAACAAGGCAAATGGATTCATCGTCACCTGAAGATTACTGGATTCAACAGACCCAACACGCTTTTGTCCAATCATTTAATCGGAATGTACATGAAATGCGGTAAACCCATCGATGCGTGTAAAGTGTTCGATAAAATGCATTCCAAGAACTTGTATTCGTGGAACAATATGATCTCTGGGTATGTCAAATCAGGGATGCTGGTTCGTGCACGAGCTGTGTTCGACAGTATGCCCCAGAAGGATGTTGTTTCCTGGAACACGATGGTGTTTGGGTACGCTCAGAGTGGGAATCTACACGAAGCTCTGTGGTTTTACAGAGCACTGAGGAGATCTGAGATAAAGTACAACGAGTTCAGCTTCGCCGGAATTTTGACGGCATGTGTGAAATCGAGGGAGCTCCAGCTGAACCGGCAAGCTCACGGGCAGGTTCTGGTTGCTGGGTTCCTGTCAAATGTGGTGCTTTCTTGTTCAATCATCGATGCGTATGCAAAGTGTGGTCAGATGGAGAGCGCTAAAAGGTGTTTTGATGAGATGGCGGTGAAGGATGTTCATATTTGGACCACTCTCATCTCCGGATATGCCAAACTTGGGGATATGGAAGCTGCTGACAAGTTGTTCTGTGAGATGCCAGAGAAGAATCCAGTCTCTTGGACCGCATTAATTGCTGGGTATGTTAGGCAAGGTTCAGGGGACCAAGCGCTCCAATTGTTCAGAAACATGATTGCCTTGAGGGTTAAACCAGAGCAATTTACTTTCAGCAGCTGTCTCTGCGCCTCTGCGAGCATTGCATCTCTTAGACACGGGAAGCAAATTCATGGCTACATGATCCGCACCAATGTTAGTCCCAATGCGATTGTTATTAGTTCTTTGATCGATATGTACTCCAAATCAGGGAGCTTAGAAGCCGGCGAGCGGGTTTTTGGTCTCTGTGGTGACACGCAAGACTGCGTTTTGTGGAATACCATGATTTCGGCATTGGCACAACACGGGCTTGGCCACAAGGCCTTGCGCGTGCTTGATGACATGATCAGAACCAGAGTCCATCCAAACCGGACGACTCTGGTTGTGATTCTCAGTGCCTGCAGTCACTCAGGTCTGGTGGAGGAAGGAGTCAGGTGGTTTGAGTCAATGACTGTTGAGCACGGGATCGCTCCCGACCAAGAACATTACGCATGTCTGATAGATCTCCTAGGCCGTGCCGGTTGTTTCAAAGAATTGATGAGCAGGATCGAGAAAATGCCTTTTAAACCCGACGAGCATATCTGGAATGCAATCCTAGGAGTATCCAGAATCCATGGAAATGCAGAACTGGGAAAGAAAGCGGCGGAAGAGCTGATGAAACTGGACCAAGAGTCGTCTGCGCCATACATATTGCTCTCGAGCATTTACGCAGATCAGGGGAAGTGGGAGTCAGTAGAGAAGCTGAGAGGGATCATGAAGAAGAGAAGGGTGAAGAAAGAAAAAGCTCTTAGTTGGATTGAAATCGAGAAGAAAGTTCAAACTTTCGCAGTCTCAGATTGGTTGCATCCTCGTAAAGAAGAGATCTACTCAGTTCTGCATAATCTGGCTGCACTTATGGAAGAAGAAGCTTCAAGAACATGATCCTCATACATGAAGTTGCATCATCAAATGCCTTCCTGCAAATTTTCTTCCCAGGCTGCAAAAAGCAGGGATTTATACGTGTTGTGATGATTTCGTTTTTTAGCTTCACAAGTTTTGTAAGTCTAGCAGAGCTAACAACTACAGTGTTCGAATTCTTTCTTCTCCAAGAGTTATTGTTTAATAAAGAATCAAAATGGAATCGAATTTCGTTCCTGCAGGCAGTTTTTTTCTGGCATTTGAATGCAAAGCAATGAAGATGGCAGGTAAGAAAGAAATAGACAAAAGATGGATTTTCCTGGTTTGATTCGTATTGGCTGAGTTATTTATCAGTGATTACAAAACAATGGACCAATATTTATGATGTCTCCATCAAATATAGATGGCAGGTGAGAAAGAAATGGACAAATACAAAATGAAGACAAGCGACCAATATTTACGATGTCTCCATCGAAATGATGGCTCCGCCCAACAAACGGCAACCAAACAACGCCACGAGCCAATAACAAGGTTTTTGTCTAGACCGGTGACTAAGTTTTGTGCATCAATCAGTTCCTGTATAGATTGTCTTGCATGGATCTTTGGAAATAGAGGGAAATTCTACAGGTAAAAGGCTTCAAGAAGAAGTTTGTCCAATGGTTTACAAAATGAAAGAAGAACCTTTAATTGAAGCTTTCTGCGTCTAATATATTAGGGTGAGTGGCTAAGATAGAACCACGACCTTGCTCAGAATCCACATCACCAGAGAGAACTCAAATGCAAAGAGTGTATGGAGCAATCCTCTATCGAGTGCATATCCATAGAGCGTAATACCCTTGTTGTTATGTCGCAGGTACTCCACTGCAATGAAACCTCCGTCAGTTTTGAAAGTTTTTGTTTTGAGAAAAGAAGAAGAGAATGCAATCTGAATGTAACTCACCTAGAGCTTGCCTAGCCTGGAAAAAGGAAGATAAGTCCAGTGACGGCGACACATTGATGTATACGTTGTCGGATGAATCAGTGTCACTCTCGGGTGAGGCAGCTTCAGAAGCACATGTCAAAGTCATGTGCCACCTCGTTGCAATGCACACTACTCCTTGAGCTCTGTGTGTGATTCTCGCAGCACCCAACAAGCACAAGAATATTCCGCAAAGCTGAACAGCAGAACATACCTTGAGATAGAAGAATACATTAACGCAGAGTGCTGAAAGTAGAGAAATATCACAGCCAAAAAAATTAGAGTATTACCACCAAATCACCAGAGTTGAGGAAACTCTTGTCAGACTTTGAGGCAAAAACCAACAGTAAGGCCACAAACTGACTGGAACTTATCACAACAAAGGACGCGATGATGAAAAACCTGTACCTGTGACTTGTAATCGACAGCTGTTTCTTGATCCTTACGTGCTCCTTACATACATCTTCTATGGTGTCCGATCCACATCTATCGAACATCTTGTGAAGCCCTCGAAACCTCAGTATCAGCAGCTCACAGGTCAACCGGAACAGGACACAGACAAGCAAGAACACTCCTGTCCGGTAAACCCATGAAAACAAGACGAGCACGAACATCACAAAGTTCAATGCAGCACAAGATGACTCTATGAACGGAAATGATACTTCTGCTGAGGAGAAAAATATGCTCTTGTGCACAAGTTCTAGAAGGAAAGAAGGCAAGAGTATGCAGGCCAGGCAACGTAAGGCCTTGTCAAGTTCGCGCGAAAAGCCAAGCATCACCAAGACAAAATCATCAAGAAACAGAAGCTGCCTGAGACTATATATCCTAAAGAAACATAGTAGAGTCAAGAAAGCGATCAGGGCCAGTCCAGACTCTGGGAATTGGACAAGCACATTGAATGACTTGGTGTCCACAACTGGTGAAGGCGGGGTTTCAGACGTTTTGATGGACAGACAACTTAGGAGGGGGACAAGTAAGGTGAAGACTACAAACACCAAGTAGGACACAGCTTTACCGGAAGAGGAGGAGTGATCCAAAGCGCACCACTTGAGGAGAAGACGGAAGTTGCGCAGATCATCAGACAGCAATGATTCTGACGGTAGTTGTAAGGGTGTGTTTGAGTGGATGGACAGGTGATCGAGAAAATATTCGTCTTCACAAGGATTCATATTTCTCCAGATGAATCAAATTGTTAAGAGATCACCAAAGTTATATATAAAAGGCCACTGCGAAGAAAGAAAGTGACAACTCAAAATAACTATACCCACGTGCAATGGAAGATATATACAGGTATCTGGTATAGGTCTTACATTTTTCATCACAAGCGACGGTTGATCAAGAAAACGAGAAACTGGAGAGAAAAGCAAAAGTAGCTTGCGTTATCCCGTGACGGGAAGAACCCCTTCTCTCTCTTCAACTTCTTTTGGGTAATCCAACTTGGCTCTGTGTAGCGTTCCCCGTAAGGTAGGTCTTTTCAAGTCTTGGTTCTAGTTAATATATGCAGTTGAGAAACACGAGCAGTCTACTTTGCAACACTCCTCATCCTTTCTTCCAAAATTTGGAGTTGAATACAGTTGCTTGGGACTGGTTACTTACAAAATTTGGACTTCATGCTTTCTTCCAACGAACCGAAAACCACTGAGAACAATCCTGCAGATATAAAATTAAATACAATTCAGTTGTCTTCACGTTGTTAACTTACAGCAAAAGATTTGGTACTTCACAATTTTGGTGAGACAAGAAGAATAGAACCAAAGCGTTGGCAGATTCATGAATAAAGAAGTAAACACTCTGCTAGCAATTTCGGGAAACCGAGCAAATTGACTAACCTGAGAGGGGACAATCTTTATGCTGTAATGATCCTTTTATAAGCAACGTTCCTGGCATCTGCTGGAACACCTGTAACAGAGATTTCTCCATCATACACCAATGGATAAGGGGAAGGCAATTGCTAAGGATATATTGAATCAAATCTAAACAAACCAAGATGCGGAATGATAGGTTATCTTGAGGGACTTGCAAACTGGAGCAATCCAGTGACTGTTTTTCATATCCGTGGCCTCTTACACTATCCACATCTCCAGTGCCATTCTTTGTTATTGTGTTGCACTGGTCACTGGACGCAACAATCTGCATAACAATACAAGGGAACTCCGTTGAGCTCGAGATAGTGTAGAAACAGGAATGGATGGTAAAACAAAACGATAGGTGTAGTGAACTTACGTCAACAGAAAATGTAGAAGCGTTTAATTTGCACGAGGCACCACAGCTCTTGAAGAATTCTTCAGCTGATTGCAGCACATCTGCAGCACTGTACTGCCGTTTAATGCCCTATAAACACACAAATTAATGTTAGGCTCGACAAAAGCCCGAGACTTTTTATATAGTCACCAAAGAAAAAACATGTTACCGGAGCGTGCATAAGGTGACAAAAATTAAAGATGTAATATACCTCAAGCATAAAAGAAGAAGCGCTCTTTTTGGCTACAGGAGGTGCTACAATAATCTTCCTAGCTGTGGGCATGAAGGACCAAGCGAGCCCCCAACGGGATGTTTGGCCTTGGACAAATTCAGTGGTCTTTACAACTGTAACCCCTACGTCCCAGAGCTTAGATATCAAGAGTTTGAGGTTAACCTTCTTTCCAAGCATCGAAGTGTACCACCTAATACAAAACATGATCGCAAAAGATAAGTTCCGGTGGAGGATGAAAACAAAGAACGTGAAAAGATCCAACTGTTTATTTTGGGTGCAGTCACCTGAATCTTTGCCTCAGTACAGTGCTATCTTCGATAATACGGGTCACAAAAGCTAGCTCCCCACCGTTGCAAACCATCTCCTCATGAGTTCCACCGCATGAAGTTTTAGGGTTAAGGCCTGCTTCCTCAAAGGTCTCGAAAAATGGAGGATTGGACATACAGAAGTCGAAGGTTTCATTTTCCTTGACAACGCCGAGGAGTATGGCTGGTCCCATAGAGCTCTTGCTGCCATCTTCAAGACACTCAGACTGAGGCGTGGGGGACAAATACAATGTGGTTTCTGATTGACTAGGGTGCTTCTCACTCTCTCTATCTACAGCTTCCGGGACAGGGGACTCAGAGGAACAATCTGGAACAAGTTTAGAGTCTCTGATCTCGATTAGGTCAGAAATATGGGGGTTGCTTTGAACATTCTTCGCAGCCCATTCAAGAGCTACAACAGTAAAATCTGCGTACAATAAACAACAATGGGAGTGTATTTAACATAGAGCTAGCCAGCTACTGAAGAAGCTTGACAAAATATATACTGCAAATGGAAATATGATAAAGAAAGAAAGAAGAAGGAAGGAACCTGAGGCAACAAAACTCCAACCGAAGAGGGAAGCACCGAGGAGAGGATAGATGCAATTGGCTCCTGTACCAATGTCAAAGCCCTTTACTTTGCTACCAGAACTCTGAATGATCTCAGAGGACAAAAGATCATTGATCCAATGGATGTAGTTCGATCTATTGGGAACAGTTGGGCAGAGCTGCCCGTCCGGAATCCACCTATAGAGAAGGAAAAATAAACACTGAATCGTAAAGGAAAAGCATTGAATAGCTTGAGAGAAAGGTTCGAAATTACCAGTTGAGGGAATGGTCGTGTAGAAGGAGGGTGCGAGTGAGCTCTCGGGTGGCGTTGTAATCGGTCCAGTCGATGCGGGGACGAGCACCGGAGAAGAAAACAAAGGGCTTGAAAGAAGGGTAGAGAGAGGCCAACAAAGCGAAATCCGGTGGGTTGTCGGAGTATCGGTTCCTGGGATGGTTTGTGGAACCAGGCTCTGACCTACCTCTCTTCTTCCCGCTCCGCATCCCGTGGAACACAACAACGGCGGTGACGACGTGAAGACTCAGGGAGAATTAGCGGGGTTGATCAGAAGCCGGCGATGGTTATTGTGGGTTTAGTTTTCGGAATTGCGTCGGAAAAGGGATGTGAGGGCAATTAAGGGAGACAAAGGGAAAATTGGGCTGGGCCGAATGAAGCAATGGAGTTTGTGGGTTTAGATTTCCTTCATTATTGAGCTTGGGCATCATATTGGGCCAAAGCTTATATCAAGCCCATAATTGCAATGAAGCTGGAACTAAAAAGAAATTA
This sequence comes from Thlaspi arvense, assembly GCA_911865555.2. NCBI lineage: Eukaryota > Viridiplantae > Streptophyta > Magnoliopsida > Brassicales > Brassicaceae > Thlaspi > Thlaspi arvense. Next base: position 66,936,996 of record OU466860.2, read on the forward strand.
CGTTTAAAGCTCTAAGATCATCCCCATCAATATCGAAGTGGGGATCGATTCTCGTTCTCCTTTGAGATGTTCGGTTTTTTATCTTTCACCGTCGGGAGAGAATCATGAGGCAATTGAGGGAGACAAAGGGAAAATTGGGCTGGGCCGAATGGAGCAGTGGAGTTTATGGGTTTAGTTTTCCTTCATTCTTTTTGTTACATTAAAATTAGCTAATCCAATATCCAATAATCCATTAGCTAAGATTTTAGCCATCTTTATGAAAACTCTTTTGATTTAATTTTCATTTGCACAACGCATTCCATACATACTCATCTTAAATTTTTCGAGCAACATTTAATAAGTTCAATCTCTTCTTCTTAATGATATATAGGTAGTTGGAATCATAATTGATTCAAATAAACTTATTGGGTACAGCTACTGAGACAGTAAATGAACAACGCATTAACTAATCCATAGTATCTTCTTCTCATTGAAATAAAATGTTTTGGGTCAAAGAAAATCAAAAATCAGAATGAATGTAAATGTTTCGAGAGTGGGATATAAAAGAAGCATTGACATGTCCCATCGTCATGTCATATGGAATATGGACGTTATCATATTGATTACTGACCACTCTTTGGAGGCTTTGACTGAAAATATAGAAAACTTTTGGGATAATCTGTAAATTTACAATTTCTTGGTACAGAAAGCGAAATATATTTTTTAAAAATGAAACAAACGGCACGCAGTTTGCGTTCCCAAAATTGTGGGGCTAGTCAAAAATATCTGATTACGTCCGTCAACTTTTAATGTTGACTGGACCAAAAAATAAAAAGGAAATATTATTAAAGAGTTTGTATTTCCCATAGTACCCCTTCACTCTGTTAGATCTTTTCGGGAGAAGAGGATAAGCTTTAAAAAAGATTTTCTATTTTATTAATAAAAATTATAACTATAATTCAACAACTTAAGATGTGAATCTGACGGCTGAGAACCGTCCTGCAAAGCATCCCCAACCGTCCAGATCGAAGAAGCTGGGCCAGTGCTCCCTTTAGTTTCCCAAAAAGGAAAAATAATACAGTCTCGAACATTAAGGCTGGCCCATTTTTAAGACCATCCATTTCAATGAATATTTTTTTATTTACTACTCACAAATTCGTTTCTTTTTGAAGAAGTAAAATTTCTTTATTGTTGTATTTTGGTCATATGGTTTCTAAAATTTTAATAGTTTTCCTGTTTAAAAAAAGTCAAGAAATTGAGGAGAAAAATAGAAAAATATTAATAACGAATGAAAAATGGGAATACGAGAAGAGAAAAAAAAAAGAAAATGAAAGTAATTGGGAATTAAAAAAATGCAGACGTGGCACTGATACCCTTTCCACACCTCTCTGCTGCAGATATAAACAGCGTCCGCCTCACGCCAAGTGAGGGAGAGAGAGAGAGAGAGAGAGAGATCTGATCGGTGATTTTGTTATTCCGAGAGAGAGAGATTTGATCAGAATGAGTGGCGACGGAAACAGCGGTGGGGAGATACGCAAAGGGACGGTGAAGTGGTTCGACACCCAGAAGGGTTACGGCTTCATCACTCCCGTCGACGGTGGCGAAGATCTCTTCGTTCACCAGTCCTCCATCAGATCTGAGGGGTTTCGTAGCCTTGCCACTGACGAATCCGTCGAGTTCCAGGTTGAGTCCGACAACAACGGCCGTGCCAAGGCTGTCGAAGTGACTGGACCCGACGGCGCTCCCGTTCAGGGAAATAGCGGCGGCGGCTCGTCTGAGGGACGCGGTGGTTTTGGCGGCGGTGGAAGAGGCGGGGGACGTGGTGGTGGAGGCCGCGGATACAGCAGTGGTGGTGGCGGTTACGGAGGAGGAGGATACAGCAGTGGTGGTGGCGGTTACGGAGGAGGATACAGTGGTGGTGGCCGTGGAGGAGGTGGTGGTGATGGCGCGTGTTACAAGTGCGGAGAACCAGGTCACATGGCGAGAGACTGTTCTCAAGGTGGAGGAGGATACGGAGGAGGAGGATACGGAGGAGGCGGAGGCGGTAGGTTCGGCGGTGGAGGCGGAGGAGGCGGTGGTGGCTGCTACAGCTGTGGAGAGGCAGGTCATTTCGCAAGGGACTGCACAAGCGGCGGTCGTTGAAGGAAAACAACTTGAAGGCGGCGGTGTACAAGGGTAAATCAGTCATCGATCCTCTTCTCGCCGCCTGCTATTGATCTATCTTTTACCTTTTTTGTTATTTAAATCTTCTTTGTGTCGATGTTTTCGGATAATTAGAACTTCGTGGTTATGGTTATGGTTATTGTGATGGGTTTTTTAGAAGCTGGATTGTTATTGCATGTTTATCAAACTCTTGCTCGTTCTCTCTATTAGTATATTCCAAGCTTTGTTACTTGTCCTTTTAAACAATCGTTGAATCGTTGCAAATTTTTGGCGTTGTTAAATATGCCAAACGGATAAAAACATTTTGTTCTTTAGGAAGAATACACGGATTTGTTTTGTTGATGAAAGAAAGATTTGGCGGTATTCCTAAAACTCGGACTTTAATATCCAAAGGATAAAAATTGACAAGCAAAACCAACACTAGGGAACTTGTGGGTAGGATCTAAACGAACCCAAATCCTCGAAAATCTTGTGATCCGTGGGAAACGCCAACTTTCAAGAGTCAGGTTCAAAGGCGGCGAGTGTGATTGAGGTGAGGAGGATGGCTGATCGGAGGAGGCGCGGCCATAACCGGCAGAGGGCACTGGTAGCATTTGGTGAAGAGGCCGAATGTGTCAATCTGGTGTACAAAGTTGATCATACTGGCCCAGCCTCCGAACCCGAACCCGACGACGAACACCCACACCACTATGAATGCGTTTATGGTGAAGGCCCCCGTCCACCGCCCCAGAAACCTCGGCGGCTGCTCCACGGCGTTCTCCCGTGCGGCGGCGGAGCGGAAGGTGAAGACGTGAGCGAGCGCAGGGATGATGTAGACGGTGAAGCTCACCAGGAGAGACCCGACGGTTGAGTTGATGGGACCGAAGAAAGGGAATATGATGGCGAGGAACCAAATGGGTATAACGACGGGAAGCCTCGCGGCGGCTCTCTTGCACATGCTCCGGCACTCGTGCATCCCTATCAGCTTCTCCCACACGAAGTAGAGCGGCGTGCAGGCGAACCCAAAGGTGATGAACTGGTGGATGAGCATGAGCACCACTGCAAAGTCGCGGTAAAGGTTCTTGGGCAGGAGTGCGAATGCGTTTGAATGGTTTAGAAGAAGATCCCCGAACGCCCAGTAAACCGCAGACGCAGAAGGCAGCGTCAGCGTCAGCACGTAGATTGTCGCAAACAGGTAAATGGACTTGAACTTCTGCGGCTTCCACATCGCATGCATTATCTCTCTGCCAACAACAAAACAACCAAAGGGAGTGGTCTTTTTCATCAATAATTCCCGTTCTACCCTCATGTCACAAAAGAATTAGCAGGGTTAAAAAGGTAAAAAAGAGAAGAAGGACATACACAGTAACAGCATGTCCTCCGAATGTGTAAAGAATGTTTGTGGCCCCTGTGAAGTATAACACCAGCTTGGCTGGTCCCGAATGCTTCACTCCTTCTACCTATAAAAATATATATAAACCAAACAATGTTATTGAATACTATATAGTATCATCTACATTTGTATTATTGTATATTAATAACGCATTCGTATAATTATCTACAAGCAAACGTATGATTTATGCATTAAGACCAAGTCTGACACCAATGTATAGGGTTGGGTAAAAGTGGTCCCAACCGCATGTTGCTTGAAACAGAAGGGCCAAAAAGACACAAGGAAGAAGACAACTTTGTTGATGTTTTTGAGTCCCCTTAAGCCACAACACCACCAGCTAAGCTAATCTAAACCCATAATAGCAATTAGACCCACAAAGAAGTAATGAATGAATGAACCTGGCCATGGAGGATGGAGGCAATGGTGAGGTACCAAGCAGTGTAAGTGGTCATCAAGAGTCCAAGAAAGGACCAGATCCTGTAGTTGTGGAAGGAAGGGATGAACACTGTGGTTGCACAACATGCCCCAAATATGTATGTCCATGTCCTCTTGTCCAGATTGTCATTTATGTAATATATGTTGCTGCCACACATTCATTCATTCATTCATCACTCTCAGTAATCAGTATGCTAATTTCATCTAGAAATAAAAAAAAGAGTTCTATTTTGGGATAATGAATGAATGAATTAGTACCTGGCGCAGGCTATGAGTTGAATGACAGATCCAAAGAGAAGGAAGGTGCAGTTAAATGCTAACCCAACATTCCTCCAGTGCTTCCCAAGCAATCCATCAAGAACCTCAAACCACTTCACATTGTGACCCAATCTCAATATTCACAAGACATAGCTATTGTAGATCACTTTTGAAACAAAAAAGTAATTGATGTTGTTACCTGAATGACATGGTTTCTGAAGTTCACTTTCTCTCTCTCCTTTCTGGTTCTGTATTCGACATAGAGGACGCTGATGAGGTAAGCTGTCCAGCTACCCAAGAGGCCATACAAGAGCTGAAACAGAATCCCTGAGAGCATCCCCAGCTGTGAGAATGAGTATGGCAGCGTCAACAGCACTTGCGCCACCTAAACAAATATACAAATTCATTCCTCATATCTTACAGAGAGACCAGTAGCAGAGCACAAGAACTTGTTCATAAAGAAACCAGTTGGTACCTGGTTAGAAGCGCAGCTGAACCAAGCATCATAGACAGAGCCGCCATGCCAAAACATGTTGGAAAGCTTTGATTTCATATCCGACGCTTTCCCTTCATTCTCCATCTCCACATAGTTCCCGGCAACAACCGTCTCCACCGCTTTCTCACCGTTCTCCATTTGCTCGCTTGCTTCTTCTCTCACTCTCTCTTTGTGTACAATATATAATATCAGTGAATGGAGAGTGTCTACAAGATATATATATATATAGAGAGAAAGTAATAGAAGAGTGTGATTGTGTGTAGACAGAGAGGGAGACACGGAAGTAGTTTTTCAAGGCAGAGGATGATGAGCAAAGCCCAAGCAAAAAAACTCCCTTTCCTTTGTTTTGTGATAGCTACTTGTGAGAGATTTTGTTTCGGGAGTGACGACATAGAATCAAATTTATACTATATACTCTACTCTCGATTAAAGCATATTTGCCAAAAATATCCTCAACTTTTAAGAATATTTATTTATTGTAACCACTTTTTTTTCATTATTAATTATCAAACCTAACAAAAATTATATTGTTACCACCACCAATATTACTGTTAATTTATTCATGAAAATTTATTACAAAATGGGTAGCTTGAAAGGGTTACTTTATAATTTAATGTATTTTAAGTCTTATCAAGAGTGATTTCTTACATATTTTCATTACTTTTTTGGTGTGGAAACTTGCAATAATTCTAGTCATTATGGAAATGGAAAAACGTGATTTACAAAATCAGGTGGTATAAATGTATAAATGTCTCCGTCGATTTTTTTCAAATGAAAACAAATAGAGGGGGAAAAAAAGAGTGATTCCATTTTAATTATTTAGATTTCGTTTTTTATAGCCGGCTAATATATTTTTTGTACTAATTTTTGCAGCATCTATGTACTGATTTGTTGTCTTTATCAACAAGTTAATAAAAACAAAATTAGCCTAATCACATGGTTTAGCGGCGAGTCACGTTTTGCTCGCACGAGTGGGCTTTGGTTTCTTGAGCAAATTATTCGTTCACTATTTTAAAGCTATACGTTAAATAAAAATGATTTCTAAAAAAACAGATTTTCACTTGGCTATAAGCTGAATATACGATAAATGCTGTACAGACCATAACTTTTCTCGTATCAATGATTATGATACTATGAAAGAAAATTGTATTTCTTTTCCTTCAAAAAATAATTGATAAGAAGACAAAACTTCGAAAGAAAAATTTGCTAGAGAGTATACATTAATATTCTCCCATGATTCGAACAAAAATTGCAAATCTCGATGTTGCTTATAGAAGTACTTGTATTTATTGATCTAGATTTTCTTTTTCTACCCGTTTGATGATTTTAATAGGGATACTGCATCTGCACTTACAAGACTTATTACAGCTGTAAATAATGGGCTGTCAAAAACAAAAAGGACAATGTGCTTTCAATGGTAAAACAAATAACTTTTTTCTTTCTTTTTGACATTAAAGAAAAACATTATCATCCTTATTTCTACTATCGTAATTCTTGTATACATATTTTACTATATATTATATGAATCTAATGAGTAAAGTAGACGAATGTCTGCACCTTTCGGAGAATGAAGGAACATAAAAGTCTGTACGCATAAAGTTCAGTAATCTCTTTGTTAAAGTAGCATTATGTATTAACACATTAGTTTTCTGGTTTTATTTTTGGAAGAAAATGTCATGCACCATTGGTTATCACATTTTCATGCAGCCATACTATATATGCAAGATGAGAAATGTATGTTTTCCATATGATGTAACGTGTTAATCATTGTTATACTCCATCTACAAAATATAGATTAGCTATATGGTCAGTTTTAATGTATTGATAGCGGCTTAACATAACAAAATTGGCCTAAATAATTTTGTTTACTCTAGATATTTCACAACTTTCGCCAGTGATTAATATTGCAGAAAATAGATAGAGATATAGCTTACCCTACTTAGGTTTACGTAGGAGGGGAGAAAAAACAAGAAGCATAGATAATTGGGATATATTTGAAAGAAAAAAAAAGATAATTGGGATATATATTTGAGAATTTTCAGAAGGTAAATAGATAGGATAAAATAGAAAAAAAGGAGACGATTATAAGAAAGTAGACCGAATCATTGCAAGAAAACAAGCGTGGTCGCTTTTATAATAACAGAGAAACTCGCTTTTATCACATGCCCATTCCCCTCTCTGAAATTTGTGCTCTCTTTCTTATTATTCTCAACTTAAATCTTTTTAATATGTTTTCCGAAAACTAAACCCTATATGCATAGATCTCACAAATCTGAATCGTTTTGATATATAGTGCACATAACAGATACTTCAACTGGATTATTTGCTAACTTGACGTTTATAGACACATATTGAAGTGCGTAAATAGATAGTACTTGATCTGGATGATTTAGATAATATAGTGAAGTGACTAATTATCCCATTTTAGATTTTTTTTTTAAGTCGAACAATTAAAAATATTGATAACTGAAATGAAAATAAAATCCCAAGCTCATCATGTTACAGTTATATGGCGTTATAGCTAATTTTTTTTATACTTAATGTGGATTCGATTGATATCATAAGAGATGCATGTTATGAATATGTAAAGCACATATTGTGTAATCTACGATAGGATATTAGGAATGCCTTAAAGTTACAATTGATCTATTTGTCATTTCATTGACGAAAGCATATAAGCAAACTAATGCAAACGAGTAGACAATCACAAAACAAAGCCAAATGTATAGATTATTTTATAACATCACGTGGTCTCAAAAACAGACATCTTTTGTTTGTTAATGCGTATCATATTTATGTTCTCTTGCAAATGCATTGACCCCAAAACAAAATATTTACACGACAATTCAAATTTAAGTCTTTTCTGTCTTTTTCCAAGTGAACGTTGTTTCTTTCTTTAGATTCTCCTCATGAGTCTGAGTAATAAGCCTAAGAACAAATATTTTTACCTTTTGTGTGCTGTCTGTTTTGTTTATTAATTAATAGGTGTTAACCTTTTCATGACCTCATTAAGGTGCTTTTATGATGCTAATATTATGTGAGAAACTAAAAATCTGAAAATTTAAAATTTATATCTAGTAAATAATCATGATGGTGATTTATAATGCTCTGTTAATAATCATATTAGAACTCACTTGTTGCATCATATCATATACATTCAGACATAGTTATTATTTACGACCCTATCATCATGTCTCATAATGGGTTTGTCTTTCAATAAGTATAATAGAATAAAACAAAAATACCATTGTTAGAAATAATGACTAAAGAGCATGCACGAGTCTTTACCTCTTATTTTAAGTATCATAATTAATAATTAATTATTTGCAAATATTAACTATATTACTGTAAGAAAAATAATATAGTTGCTACACATTGAATGTAAGGGAAAATTCCCAAGCTAGGCACGCTTTCTTCTTTGTTTTTCTGCACGAAATTATTAATTCTTAAGAGATAGAGAAAACAATTTCAACTCAACACACTCTATTCTTCTTCTCTCTTTGTAACCTTCATCATAAATATACTTAAGACTCACTGTGTTGCCAGTTTTTTATTTACTGAGAAAGCTACACATAAAGCTGGGTATTTATTTATACTGAAAAAGAGAGAGGGAAAGCTGAGTACTAATTTTAGAGTTAATAGAACTTTTTTGTGTGTGCAGGCAATGGCAAAAAATAAGTTTGTTCTTAACAGTAAATATGAGTTTGTTCTCTTTGGTCTGAAACTGATTAGACCCGGTCAAACCAAAAGCTCCCTTTTAATCAATATTTTGAGGCCATAGATGTTAATATTGCCTCCTGTGCCACGCCTTTTAGCACTTACCATAAAGACAGAGAACAACATATGTTCCATCATAATGTAGATTCCCATTGTTTGTCATCAGCCACAATCATTTTCAATTTTCCTTGTGTCCTCTTTTTTACCAGACAATTTTCAGAGAAGATTAAACTACAAGCATTTGAAATAATAGTCTTTATTTTTTTTATTTTTATTTCATAGAGAAACACCAGTATTAGTTTGATTTATTTCACATGAAATTCAAAACAAAAATCTTGATACTTACTTAAAACATCATCTAATGTAAAACACATGTATACTATTATGATTGGGCCAAAAGTCCAAAGTATTATAATTAATTAACGGCCCATACAGTAACAACAATTGGTACCAAACTCCTTGTTTCAAAACGACGTCACAACAACACTTTATAGTGTAGTTTTTTTGTATTTGTATATAGTTTTCAGATTCGTATGAAACTAATAACTAAAAACAGATAACCAAATCTAGATCATTGGAAAATCCCAGAGGCTATATTATGGCTATGGTGCAATGTCTACTGGTCATCAATTTTCAATAGTTTACTCACACAAAGAACATGCTGTTTGGTGTATACACAACCGAATGTTTTCAAATGTCTACAACACTTTATTTCAAAAGTTTTCCTTCGTTCTTTATGCATCAAACGGAAATACATAAACGGCCGTTTTAGTAAATGACAAACCGGGCTGGTTAGTTATCGTTTGGGCGGAACTTGCAAGCAATCTTGAGCTCCTCCGGGGGTTTGTCGCCGGCAAATCCAGAGTCAACCCAAGCCGAGTAGCCTCCCCCCATGTTAGCCACATGCTGGTACCCCTGCCGAGTATAGACGTACATATCTATGCATAAGTACTGTGCATTTTTTTGTATAGATACGCCTATATATTGACTGTATACATATACGATGTACAAATACATTTACTATTAGTTGTATATATGTGCATATACATGAGTTATGACTCACCGCATTGAGAAGATCAACGCAAGCACGACTTCCTCTTCCTCCAGCGTTACAAGCCTTGGACCATGTAAATAATAGAGAATGCATGAGGAAACTTTAATTTCTAACTAAAATCTAAATCTTATCTTTGAAAATTTCTCTAATCATAGCTAAGAGAAAATAATACTAGATTCTAACCACGATCAAATGCTCATCCTTCTTGCAAACTGATGCCACTTGAGAAAGAAAGTCAGGATTCACAACCCTACCTACAAACCACTCACAGTAGTTTTTTTTTGTTGTCTATGTTTGATTGTTGATAACTTAAAAATTGGAATTACTGCAAAATAGAATCACCTTCATCTGTTTTGAACATATAAGGAATGTTCAAGGCATCCTCAAAGTGGCTCTTCGCGAATTCTTCATTAGTCCTGCAATCACCGATAAAGATCTTAATTTAATACATATATATGTCATTATGTCAGCATGTAGAAGGACTAATGCAAAATGGTATATCTTATTTATTTACCTAACATCAAGATATCGATGATCAACACTAAGCAAACCTTTTGCCGTATAAACATCAACGGTCTCAACATCTTCTGCTCTGTACAAAAAAAAAAAACGACGATATATGTATATAAGACAATTATACATTGCCGGAAAAAAAAAAAAGACAATTATACATTTGAACAAATACACATGGTATCGTTCATAAATGATACTTAGTACTTAAGATATAAAATTTTGATTGTTCTTTTTACTCACGTCTTCGTGTTTGTTTCTTCCATGAAAAAGCCTGATCTTCTTTCCTGCCTCGTGCCTTCGTCTTATGCGACGACAAAGGTTAAAGAGAAGATATGTACACAACTCATAAATATAGGAATTTATTAATTGTGGTCAAGGAAAAACTGCATACGTAATAAAAATTAACAGATAAGTTGACCAAATATTTAATTATCATTTATTGATCGTGAAACATTAATGGAATTAAAGGAAGTAATGAATTAGTCTAAAAACTCAAATCAGTTTATTAGTTCTATCAAATTTTTAAATCATAACATAGTAGTTAACCACAATTTTAAAATTATTTGGCACCTCGTGATACTTTCAATACTTATACTCCTACTATTTTTTTTTTTGTATCAAAGTATTTTTTTTTTTTTGTAATGTCAAGAAGCCAATCACACGATTGATGTAGTCACAATTTTTAGAGTTATAACTTATGACTTCAAGGTTTCAAAAGTCAAAACTAAGAGATAATGGGTTCATGTTGGTGACACGAAACTGTAAAAAAAAAAGGAAAAAAACAGAATAGTTAGAACTACTATACCTCTCTCATGGCCCGTTGACTCAGCTCATGGTGTCGTTGAACCGTTGAACCATAGACAATCAGTCCGTTCTTGTAACACTTTGGTGCGTTCCATACCGAAATTAGTCGATATATATGTAAAAAAAAACTACTATACCGCCATTGTTTTGCGATTGATATAAGTATATTAAAACTATTTACTGTATCAAAAAATAACTATTAGCCGTAAGAGGCTCAGTTCATTAGGAGGCCCGTATTTAGGCTCAGTTAACTGTTCCATCATTTTTTTTTTGTTTTTTTTTTGTTAAGGGAACTGTTCCATCATTACCTTTTTTTTGTTCTAACGTGCAAGAAAAATGAGATCAACATAACCAATTTCACCAACGTATCATCATTGTACTTATCTTCTTCCTTACATACATGTACCATATATATCCATTTACGGAAAGTTAACCACAACACTCACTCTCCACTTCTCATCAATCTTATTATAAATTAATACTTTTATCATTTCATTAAGTTGTTATTTCTTCTTCTTATCAACAATGTTTTGATCAACAATGTTTTGAAATCCGACTTGAAAAGCAAACTGGAATGCCTACCAAATCACTGGTTTCTAGTTTATATGGATTGATCTAGGTTAACTGTAGGTTAACTAATTAATAAAATTTTATATAATATATATATATATATATTATAGTTTTAAACATGGGAAAATAAATTTAAATATAAAAAACACAACTTAAACTATTCAAATTATTAAATATAAAAAACAAAACATATATGGTTCAAAACATAATATATATAAGCAACTGAAAAAAAAATTCAATAGTGATACAAATTACAAACCTTAAAACTCGACAAAAGTCACAAAGTAACAAAACTCTATAATTTAATTAGGAATTATTTATATTAAATATTTTTTATATAAAAAAATGAAATTACTGGTTTAACCGGGTCAACGGGTCACTGAATCACGGGTTACTCGCATGTTTTTCTGAGTTACTCGCATACTTTTCAGATTTTAAAAGTAGAACCGACCTAGATGAGTGATTGGATCCCAGTTTAACTAGGCAAACCAGCTGGTTCGAGTCGGGTTTCTTGCGTATCAGCAGAATTTCATTTGTTAGATGAACTATTGTGAATTTTTATTTATAATAGAAAGTATTGTGTTGAAGTCTTTAAAAACATAAAGAATTTTTTTTTTGTAAAAAAAGTAGAAAAGACGATTATATATTCCAATTCATCTATCTATTACTATTAAAAGTTGATGCTTAATGCATCCAAGAGTGTCCACATAAGATTAAAAAAATCGATATGATTGATCCACATCAACATTTTTTATTAAATAAGAAAAATATTAAGTATAATTAAAACCTTAATTTTGTTTTAATCATGGAAAAATTAAATATTTTTTTAAGTAACATATAGAAAAGAAAATTATGTTAAAAAACCAAAAATAGTATCCTCAAAAATAAAATAGATTTTTTTTTTCAAAAGAGATATACTAACCAAAAAACCAATATCATAAAAATTCAAATTTATAATATAGATTAGGAAAATTCTAACTTCTAAATTAATTGACAAGAAAATATTAAACATTGATTTTGTTTTATAAATAGAAAATTCAAAATAAAAAACTTAAGTAACAAATAGAAAAGAAAATTATGTATTACTGATAAAAGTTGATCCTAGTCAACACAACAATAACACTAAATTCTCTCCATGACTTGACAACTCAGATTTTTCAAGTTATCAAAAACTGACACATCAGCAAAATCAACAACCAATAAAAATATTTTATTAATACAAGTCATTTATTTATTTTAACTTAAAATTTAAACCCATTAAAAACCCAAATAATTTTTACTGTTAATTTTAGTTTTATTTTTTGGCCAAACCCAAGCCCAAATAATAAATAACAACAAATAAAAATTTTGTTTTAATTTATGCCAAACCCAAATCCAAATAATAAATAATAACAAATTTTTTTTTTGCCAATCTCAAACAATAAATAATAACAAATAAAAAAAAAAAATTCTAGCTACATGTTTGTTTGACACAGACGTGTATGATTGAAAAAAATGTAGGTCCAACATCAATTATACTTCAATGACAACAAAACAAAAAGCCTTATATTATAAAAAGCTCACACAGCAGCAAAAAATTTAAACTAATAAAAACATAACAATAATACATATCATCAACACAATAATAAAATCAGTTTACTATTTTGCTTACCCATTAAAAAATCCAAAGTTTACAAAAAATGAAGGTCCACAACAAAGGAGGAGAAGCTCAGACCACGACAGCTAGGAGATTCGCACTTCCGGTGGTTACCGAGAACAAATCGATAACATTTTGTTTATTCTCCGTCGCTAAGCCTCACATGAGAATTTTTCATCTCTCATGGTTTCAATTATTCTGCTGCTTTGTCTCCACTTTTGCAGCTTCGCAGCTCGGGCTTCCTCTCAGTCATTAGTGAATATCTCAATCTCAGCACCATTAACATCGGAAATGTCGGAATCACCTCTGTTTCCGGCTCGGTCTTCACTAAGTTTTTTGGGTTTTGACGTGAAAGCAAAATTTCATGGTTTGAACAGGAAAACAAAAATTCTTGGGAAATGAAAACTCTCGGTTTTGAAGAGAAAGTGAGATTTCCCGATTTTGGCGTGAAAATGAAATTTCTCGGTTTTGACGAAAAATAAAAATTTCCGGTAATGATGGGAAAACCAAATATCTCGATTTTGATTGGAATTGCGAATTTTTGGTTTTGGTGGCCAATGCAATTTTTCTGTTTTGATAAATAATGCGATTTCTTGGGTTTTCGCTGGAAAATACAATTCTAGAGTTTTTTGCGGAAAATACATTTGATGTTTTGAAAGAAAAATACAATTTTTCAGTTTTGTTAGAAAAACAAGAACAATTTTTCTCGATTATGACGGGAATAAGGGATTTCTCAGTTTTTACGGGAATAGTAGATTTCTTAGTTTTGACGAAAAAATATAATTTTCAATTTTGGTAAAAAAACATAATTTTTCAGTTATGGCAAAAAATTTTGATTTCTCAGATTTGACGGAAAAATCTGTTTTTGGGTTTTGGAGGGTAAACAAAAAATCGATTTTGAAGGAAAAACAAAATATTTTGGTTTTGAGGGAAAAATGCGATTTCTCGGTCTTGATGGGAAACACAACTTTTCGATTTTGACGGACAAATACGATTTCTCGGTTTTGATGGGAAATGAAAAATTTGAGCTGACGGATAATGCGATTTCTTGGTTTTCATGAATAAATGCTATTTCTTTGTTTTCTGGAGAAAATAAATTATGACGATTTTGGCAAAAAATGCAATTCTTCGGTTTGATGGGAAATAAAATTTCTCGGTTTTGGTGGGAATAAGCAATTCTCGGTTTTGATGGAAAATGCAATTTTTTCGTTTTTGACGGATAATGCGATTTTTAGTTTTTGTGGGAAAATGTGATTTTTTAGTTTTTGCGGGAAAACAGAATTTTTCACAAGATAATGCAATTTTCTGTTTTTGCCGAAAAATATAATTTCTCGGTTTTTGACGAGAAAATAGAATTTCTTGGTTTTGGCAGGAATAGGCGATTTTTCGGTTTTCGAGGGAAAATCCATTTTTTGATTTTGACGGGAACATATTTTTTGGTTTTTTTGTATGAAGATGAATTTTTTTGGCTTTGGTGAGAGAACGTGATTTCTCGATTTTGGCAAAAAACACAGGTTCTTGCGGGAAAATGTGATTTCTTGGTTTTTGCAGGAAAATGCATTTTTTTTTTGTTTTGGTGGGAAAATGAAATTTTTGGTTTGGTGAGAAAATAAAATTTCTTTTTTTTGGTGGGAATATGCAATTTCTTAGTTTTCATAGAAAAATGATTTTTATTTTATTTTAATGGGAAATATGATTTTTTCAGTTTTTGTAAGAAGATGAAAATTTTAGATGGTAAAATTCCAAGTTACCATATGTTTACAGTAACCAAAATTCAATTATTTAACTTCTGCTAAATTGTATTTCAACAATTCAAATAGAATTTTCTATTTAGTTCTAAAGCAATAACAATGGTTTTGATATTAATGTTATTGATTATAGTTTGGTGGCTTTAAACATATGTTTATAATAAATATTTGATAAATAAATAAATATTATAATTTAAAATAATCATTTATTAATTAATAATTTTTTTAAAAATGATATTTTAATTTATATTATTATAAAAGAGGATCAATTGGTAATTTAGTATAAAAAATAGATTATATTTGCCAATAGTATAAAAATACTTAAAAGTATATTATTTTATTTTTACATATATATTTATAGTTAGTTAATCAAATTTTATAGCAAATTAAAATTTTGAAAAATAAAAACAATAAAGACATACAATGTTTATTCAGATTTAAAACATATAAATACAAAACTTAAGGTAATAGAATAAATAAATATACTATTCATTTATATTATAAAAATAATTTTATTATATTAAAAATATATACAAAATTTAGAAAATATCCGGGAGCGTAGCACGGATAAATACCTAGTCTATTACTAATAAAAGTTGATACTAAATGATTGTAAGAGTGTTGACATAGGATTTAAAGAATCATTTCTATTGGTACACATCATCATTATATTTAGTTAATTATATATTAAAATTAATTAATTTGTTAAAAAGAAAATTTCTAAATTTTAATTAATTTTGTAATTGTTGCTAATAGGAAAGTTTCTAAATTTTAAGATAGTTATTAATAAAAAAGAGTTTTGAAAATAGATCTTATTTTTTTTATTAATAATAAGAAATAAATTAACATATAAATATATTATAAAAGAAAAAATCATATATATTGAACCAAATAATTAAAAACTGTATTTAAAACTGTAATTAAATTATTTTAATCATGATAAATAGTTAAAATCGAAACTGCTAACTTAAAATATATTAATTAGTTGTGGTCCATGTTAAAACTGTAATTAAATTATTTTCATTAACAAACACACAAGAAAATGCTAAATTTCTGAGTTTTTTTTTTTTTTAAATTTCTTGTCAAGATATATGTATTAATACACACAATAATGTTCAATTTGTGAGGTTTTTAATTTTTCTTGTCAAGATATGTGTATTAACACACACAAAAAATATTAAATTTTTGTAGTTTCTTTATTTTCTTGCCAATATGTGTGTATTAACATACACAAGAAAATGTTAAATTTTTGAGTTTTTTAATTTTTTTGCCAAGATGTGTGTGTTAGCACACACACAAGATAATTTTAAATTTTTGAGTTTTTTTAATTTTTCTTATCAAAATATGTGTACTAGCACACACAATATATGTTAAATTTTAGAGTTTTTTAATTTTCTTGCCAAAATATGTGTATTAACACACACATAAGAAAATGATAAATTTTTGAGTTTTTTTTTTAAATTTTCTTTTCAAGATATATGTATTAACACACACACAAGAAAATATTAAAATTTTCGAGTTTTTTTAAGCGAATTTTTTCTTTTTAAATTTGCAGAACTAGTTTTATTATTTTCTGATCAAGATGTGTGTATTAACACACATAAGTAAATGTTAAATTTCCAATTTTTTTAATTTTATTGTCAAGATATGTGTAACACACACAAACACACACACACAAACACAAACACGCACACGTACACACACGCACATGCACACGCACATACACACGCACACGCACACGCATACGCACACGCACACGCACACGCACACGCACACGCACACGCACACGCACATGCACATGCACACGCACACGCACACGCACACGCACACACACACACGCACACGCACACGCACACGCACACGCACACGCACACGCACACGCACACGCACACGCACACGCACACGCACACGCACACGCACACGCACACGCACACGCACACGCACTCGCACACGCACAAGCACACGCACACGCACACGCACACGCACACGCACACTCACACGCACACTCACACGCACACGCACACGCACACGTACACGCACGTACGCACGCACACACACACAAACGTTAAGTTTTTGATTTTTTTTTTAAATTTTTTGTCGAGATATGTGTATTAACACAGACGCAAAAAATATTAAATTTTGTAGTTTTTTTATTTTTTTGCCAAGATGTGTGTATTAACCCACACAAAAGAAATTGAGTTTTTTTTTTAATTTAATTGTCAAGATATGTGTATTAACACACACACACAATAAAATATTAAATTTTCGAGTTTTTTTAATTTTTTAGCCAAGATGTGTGTATAAACACACGCAAGAATGTTAAAATTTTGAGTTTTTTTTAGTTTTCTTCTCAAGATATGTGTACTAGCAAACACACAAAAAATGTTAAAATTTTGAGTTTTTTAATTTTCTTGTCAAGATGTGTGTATTAACAAAAACACAAAAAAATATTAAATATTTGAGTTTTTTAACATTTCTTGTCCAGATATGTGTATTAACACACATATAAGAAATGTTAAATTTTTGAGTTTTTAAAAATTTTTTGTCTAGATATGTGTATTAACACACACATAAGAAAATGTTAAATTTTCGAGTTTTTTAAATTTTATTTTTCAGATGTGTTTGTGTTAACACACACAAAAAATGTTAAATTTTTGAGTTTTTTAATTTTTTGCCAAGATGTGTGTATTAACACACACAAGAAAATGTTAAATTTTTGAATTTTTGTTTTGTTTTGTTTTGTTTTTTTTTTATCAAAATATGTATACTAAAACACACAAAATATGTTAAATTTTTGATTATTGTTATTTTCTTGCCAAAATGTGTGTAGTAACACACACATAAAAAAATAATTAATTTTTGAGTTTTTGTAAAACTTTTCTTGTCAAGATATGTGTATTAACAAACACAAGAATATATTAAAATTTTCAATTTTCTTTCAGGGAATTTTTTCTTCTTAATTTTGCAGGACTAATTTTTTTTTTTTTTTCATGTCAAGATGTGTGTATTGACTCAGACATAAGTAAATGTTAAATTTCCGAGTTTTTAGATTTTACTGTCAATATATGTGTATTAACACACACAAAAATGCGAGTTTTTTTCATCTCTGCCCTAATATGCTCTCCGAGAAGTGGTGTCTATCGACACTCTGCTCCAATATACTCTCTGACTTAGTCTTTTCAGCATTGACTTTAATATAGCTCCAAAAGGTTTCAAAATCTCTAATTCTGCTTTACACGTACCTGAACCTACAAAGACTCTAAAGACTCGAGATATACCAAAAGACTCTATAAAAGAACTTATATCATAGTAAAAAACAGGTCAAAACCATGATATATCACGAGGTTTTTAATTTTTCTTTTCAAGCTGTGTAGAGAAAATGTTAAATTTTCAAGTGATTTTTTTAATTTTTTTGTCAAGATATTTGTATTAACACACACACAGAAATAGTATTAAATTTTGAAGTTTTTTTATTTTCTTGCCAAGATGTGTGTATTAATACACACACAAGAAAATTTTAAATTTTTGAGTTTTTTAATTTTCTTGCCAAGATATGTGTATTAGTACACACACAAGAAAATATTAAATTTTTGAGATTTTTTAATTTTTCTTATCAAAATGTGTACTAACGCACACACAAAATATGTTCAATTTTTGAGTTTTATGTGTGTTAATACACAACATTTTTTTATGTGTGTGTTAATACACACATCTTTGCAATAAAATTAAAAAACTCAAAAAACTTAACATTGTTGTGTGTGTGTCTCTTAGTACACAAATTCTTTTTTAGTTTTTTTAATTTTCTTGTCAAGATGTGTGAATTTAACACACACACAGACACAGACACAGACAAACACAGACACAGACACAGACAGACACAGACACACACACACGCACGCACGCACGAATGCACGCACATGCGCGCGCGCACACACACACACACACAAGAAAATGTTAATTTTCAATTTTTTTTTAATTTTCTTGCCAAGATGTGTATTAACACACACACAATAAAATGTTAAAGTTTCATGTTTTTTAATTTTCTTGCCAAGATGTGTGTATAAACACACACAAAAATGTTAAAATTTTGATTTTTTTTTAATTTTCTTCTCAAGATATGTGTACTAGCACACACACAAAAAATGTTAAAATTTTGAGTTTTTAAATTTTCTTGCCAAGATGTGTGTATTAACGAACACACAAGAAAATATTAAATTTTTGAGTTTTTTAAATTTTCTTGTCCAGATATGTGTATTAACACACACATAAGAAATGTTAAATTTTTGAGTTTTTTAAATTTTTTTGTCTAGATATGTGTATTAACACACACATAAAAATGTTAAATTTTTGAGTTTTTTAAATTTTCTTTTCCAGATGTATGTGTGTACACAAGAAAATGTTAAATTTTTGAGTTATTTATTTTTTTTGCCAAGATGTGTGTATTAACACACACACACACATGAAATTGTTAAAATTTTGAGTATTTATTTTTTGTTTTATTTTATCAAAATATGTGTACTAAAACACACAAAATATGTTAAATTTTTGATTATTATAATTTTCTAGCCAAAATGTGTGTTGTAACACACACACATTAGAAAATAATCAATTTTTTGAGTTTTTTAAAAACTTTTCTTGTCAAGATATGTGTATTAACAAAAAAAAGAAAATATTAATATTTTTAAGTTTCTTTTAGGGAATTTTTCCTTCTTAAGTTTGCAGGACCAGTATTTTTATTTTCATGTAAAGATGTGTGTATTA